>OZ024729.1:16085065-18485065 GCA_964016875.1 Fallopia convolvulus | reverse complement strand
ACTCAGAAAAATGAGACTTTGAAAGTATTTAAGTGTAAACCTGACAAAGAGTCTAAAACTGAAGTCATGTTCACTAAAGGAAAGAGTAAAAACCAGAAAAAGAGCTATAAGAAGAAAGAAAAGGAGTCTGACTCTTCTAGCTCTAATTCTGGGAATACCAAACCCAAGTCTAAGAAAAGGAACCTGAAATGTCACTACTATAACAAATTATTTACTTACAAGAAAAAATTAATATAATTTCAATGATCTATTTACAATTGCTCAAAAATAATCTGTTAATTTACAAGAAGAAAAAAAACCAATATACATGCAAGCAAAAGTGTAGAAGAAAAAACACCAATAAACTCTCAAAATTCGTCAACAAGCAACGAAGACCCTTGTTTCGCCCTTGATACCGATCCTTAATATTTAAGGTCTCCTAAGAAGTATATATTTAATGGAGATCGAGACTAATATTAGGAGGGTCTTTCCTAAAATGGGGTTGGCCAAAAAATGCACAGTCTAGACAGAGTGGCATTGACTGATCGCACCGATTATTGGGCGAGTCAAAGATGGGAGCAAAAAAAAAAAAAGAATTGTTTTAGGCAAAGAAATAATAAAAACAATACAATTGTTCACCGGAATCTTGAGAGTCAAACTTCCATGGAACAACAAGAGAATAGTAAGATTTTAAAGGCCCCGGGGAAAAGACAAGGGAGCAGTAAGACTTAATCTGTCAAAGACAAGTTTTAAAAGTTCTAAGGCAAAGTGACAATTAAGTGAAGTTTTAGATTTCTAGGGAATAATGCCGGGAATATGGTTGCTAGGAGTACAAGGAGAAGTCAAATAAGGAAAAGTGACGTAGTTGTGTTCCTTAGAAAACAATCAATCAAAGTAGAAGCGAAGTTGATGATGAATCGCTCGTCAGAGGGTCGGCCCGATCATTCGACGTTGGAGTAGAAGCTCCAAATGCCTTGAAATCCTAATCTCATGAACTCCAAATCAAATGGTTTGAGTGTTTTCCGATCCGAATACCATGAATCAAAAATCACTCAAAAGAACCGATCCAAAAACGAATCTCATGAACTTGGGAAAAAATTCAGCACCGCTTCTCATGATCCCTAGTTGAAAGCTTCTCACTTTCTCAATGAGTGCAAAACTCAATTCTATTTCTTTGTAAAATCTGATATGAGTTTTGCCTTTAGGGCTACAAGGCTTAGATAACAAATTACCAATAAAATAACCTCTAAAAATAATAAATAATCACTAAGAAGAAAAATCTTATAGGCATTATTTTTTATTCTCTTGATCCCCTCAAAAGGACCATCGCCGTGAGGATCCAACTTGGAATGACGCCTTGTCGAAAAATGCTCCTTTCTGAAATGGAATTAAACTAGATCACCGAGTTGGAAAATGAGCTCACAGTGAACCTTGTCGGGATGACGGGTATATTGGTTAAAATGACACTTCGGCTGATCCCATGTCTTCACATGCAACCTCCTCACAAGCTTAACACGATCATTTCCTTCAAATGACTCCTTCTCTTTGAGTGGTTGTGGTGCAAGATAAAACGGGGCATGAGGATTGCCCTCATAGATCATCTCAAATGGACTTATCTTCGTTGCAGAATGAGTGGACTTGTCATATACAAATTCCATAACAGGCAAACACTATTCCCAACGTTTAAGGTCAGTATTCAAAATAGCATGCAACAATGTGCCCAAAGTACGATTAACATTCTCAGTTTATCTTTCTGTTTGGGGATGACAAATAGTCGAGAAAAGCAATTTAGTCCCCAATTTAGCACACAAGATTTTGCAATTGTAAATAAGGAATTTAGCATCCCTATCAAACACAATAGTATGTGAAATTACACGCAATCGTGCTACATACATAAAGAAAAAATCAACGACATTAGAAACATCATCGGTTTTATTACATGCAATTAATGAAGTGGGCAATTTTACTAAAGCTATCAACCGCAACAAATATTGTATCCCTCCCTTTCTTATTCCTAGGCAAACCAATAATAAATTCCATGCTAATATCTTCCCATGGAAGACTAGGAATAGGTAAGGGAGTATAAAGACCATGAGGGTTCAACTTTGATTTAGCTTTCCGACAAGTCAAACAAGAATAAAAAAAAATTGCACACATCTCTTTTCATTTTAGGCTAATAAAAATTTTGTTTAATCATTCATAATATCTTCTCAATGCCAAAATATCTCATTAAATCCCCACAATGAGCCTCTTGAACCAATAACAAGCGAATAGAACATCTAGGAATACAAAGTTTAGCAACTTCAAACAAGCATCCTTTATTCGATAAAATATTGTTTCATGCTACCTTTAGAGACACATTTAGCATAGATATCCTTAAAATAATCACAAGAAGCATATAATTCACACATTGATGAAAAACCAAGTAAACTTACATATAAAGAAGAGAGTAAATAAAGCCTTATGTATCTAAACATGATCTCATATTTGCCATTGTTAGAGTTTTTAAGGGTTTATATTACTCAAACTCTATAGATAGAGTTTTTAAGGCTTGTGGGATGGACTTTATTTTTTTCAGATAACCCTTTTTCTATCAGTGAAAACATGATCTCATATTTGCCATTGTTAGATGAGCAAATAATTAAGGGAATTTCTAATGTGTGCCCATGGGCACACAATAAAGATACTAAGTTTGGTAAATCTAATTATTGTTTGTTAATTATAATTTTTTAAAAAGGGTTGATTATTTCTAATTTAGGGAATAGTTTTGAAATAATTTCCAAAATTAACATGTTATTATGTACCCATGGACACACATTAGCATGGACACATATTAGCCGGACCGAATAATTAATGCCTTACTTTGATAATTTCTTGGTAATACTCTTTGTATGATATTCTATAGAATAAGTCAAAGGTGATATATGATGTGCAAAAGAAGTTGGTCCAACAACAAGGACGAATAAAATCCCAAATGGCTAAATATGAAGATGACCTAACCAGGAAAAGGATGACTGTATGTGATTAAAGATGATGTTTTCTTTGGGTAAAGTTTTGTTTGAACAAGGAAGGATTAATGTTAATTTGTTTTATATACAAAACATGGGCTTCTTAGAAAAAGAAATCAAGAGCTTGTACAACTTCAAGATGAATCTTCACTTAGATAGGAGCATGCTAGAAGTGCATTGGAGGAGCATATCCACCAAGGACTAGCATCTGATGAAGCAAATGAAGCCGCCTGATCAGAATATCCCCAACCACGGGTAAATTGGATGCCACCACCTCCCAGTTGGCCCAAGCTAAATATCGATGGTGCCTCGAAAGTTAACCTTGTTATTGCTGGTGGAGGACGTTTAATCCGATTGACTGATGCTGAATTGGTTAAAGTATTTGTCTTATGTTGTGGGCTTGTGGCAGATGCAACACCCTTACAACTGATCTTTGGGCAGTCTTCTACGGGCTCCAAACTATTGTGGTCATGGGCATTCCTAAACTCATAGTGGAGAGCGACTCAATCTTGGCTTGCAACCTACTAAATTGTTGTAATATAGTCACTCTTCTTGATTTTCACTCGATAAGACTTGCTGACATTTATTGTGATATGTTCTTCACTATCCAATTGTATTGAATACTGGAATGAAGGATTTTTGATAGTTTGCATATGAAAGTACCTCAATAGACTTCCCGTTTCCCCATAAGCCATGTTCCGTTGTCGCTTTCTTTGTAGGTAATTTCTGTGATCTCGATGCGTGTAGCCAAGATTAGTTGATCCACCAACATGTGATCCTAAAAACTCATGTGTTGGTTTAGGCCTAATTCCCGTGTCATCAGCTAAATCAATTTCAAGTTCTTGAGCTTCTGATATATTTCTCTGTGATATCAATAAGTGCCTAGTCTCCAGTAAATGCAGAGAGTGATTATGCTCGAGAACAAAATCATGTATTTGGTATTTGCCTGTTTCCTTGATTAATTGACATCCCATGCGAGCTTTGCAACTTGTTCTAGTTTCAGCCCTAGAAAGCTGAGGTAAACCTCCTCCCAGAGCAATCAATCGATGGCCTTCTTTTGCACATACAAATCTTCTTAAAGAGACCTCTCCTTTAGTGTTGCTATTTTTATAATGCTTACAAACATTAAAGCCCATTTTCCCACCATATTCTATCCAAAAATTTCCAAACATCTTTTACTGATTCAAACTACATACCTATTCGAGGAATCCTATTCATGGATGCCTCCGGAAAGCTCGACATCACTGCCACACAAATTAGCACAAAGACAAATAATCGACATCATGAATATAATGACGCCCCATTTGGTTTGTTGTGACATATGGAAACATAAACGTAAATGGAAATGAAATGAATCTAGACCATTTTCGGTATCGTGATACATTTTGTTGGAACAATGGTCGTTCCATGGTTTCTCTTAGTTTTGATGATAACAAACTTAGTTGGTATAACTTGCTTTTTCATGTAAGTGTTTCAGGAAAACAGGTACATAGTCACGAGTGACGGAACATTGTGAGGAACGATGGAGGGAACGAGTGACAGATTTAGGAAGTGCGTCTCAGACGGAAAGCGACTTTCTATAAATGGCAAGTTACTAGATCTTCTACGAACAACCTTCTATGAAGATACGACATCTGTAGGCGGTTGTTTGATGAGATCAAAGGGAGGGTAAGATCAAGCTTCACATGATCTTATCTAAAGAAATCCGAGATCATTCGGTTTTGGCAAGAATCGGCATGGTTGAGGATCCGAAATCACAAACAATACTTTCTCCTTTTTGTGTGGGATTTGTTAAGTGGAATATCTGCGTAATTAGGCAAGAATTACGTATGAGATCAGACTTGACATATCTTATAAATAGCTAGGTTATAGCTAGGGTTTAAGTATGGTTGAAGACGATGAACTTGGAGAGACAACTTTTCAAGTGTACGAGTGTGTGGCTTTTTCCGGTGAAGAATCCACAAGTAAGTCAGTTGATTACTTCCATTTAGATTTACGCTTAGGGTTGTAGAAGTCTAGTTGGTTGAACTTTGGTTGGTGCCTTAGTTACCAGGGAACTTGACTTGCCTTGTAATCGTTGAAACTTAATAAAAGTATTCTATTGAAAATCCTCTGAGAATGAGTCTCAGGGGTAGAGGTTTTTTCTTTCTACGACTTGTTGGTCGGACAGAAAGTTTTTCTCTCTAAATTCTGTGTTCTTATTGTTTATTTCCGCTACCCAGGGAACATTTCTAGTTCCTTGACTTGTTACTAACGCGACACGATCCAACAATTGGTATCAGAGCCGATGGTTCGGCTTAGGGTCCGCCGTTCGGGCTTGTGAGGGATTCACAAGTGAGGGGAGGATTGTTGGGGTTCAATTGTGAATCCCACATGGGAAGTTGGGAGTGAAAACAAGCTAGTATATAAGGCCATGGGTCACTCGTCCTATCACCAATTGGTTTTGGGATGGAACCCTATGAGCTTGTATGCTAGGCTTGACAATTGGGCCCGTCTCCCCCGTAACAAGTGGTATCAGAGCAAATCTCATCAGAACAAAAAGAAACCAGCTCATCAACCACAAAAGAAGCAAGATTCTAAAACTAATAAAGGGAAAAACCATGTTGATCCCTCAAATATTGCTTATAGTTCCAAGAGTCCACAAAAAGCTACTTTAGTTCAATCTCAAATTTATCATTTTGTGAGCTCTGTTAACCGACCCGGGAAGGCTAAGAGGGCCTAGGTCATTAAAACGTGATTTCTTTCTTGCAGGTTGAAGTGAGGGGGAACATCCGCTGGATCCTTGATAGCGGGTGTTCATGTCACATGACAGGGAACGAGAGCATTCTGTCCTCACTTCAGATCAATGTTGGAGAAAACATTTCCTTTGGCAACAACAATCAAGGAGAAATCATTGGAACATGTGAAGTCAAGCTAAATGACAAAATCAGCGTTAAAGACGTGAGCTTGGTGAAAGGTCTTGGTTACAATCTGTTGAGTATTGCTCAGCTTTGTGACCAAGGGAACAACGAGGTTTCATTTACCTCAGATGGTTGTACGATCAAGAACAAAAATTCAAATCTTGTGGTCCTGAAGGGAAAGAGGCGCAACAATGTGTATTTTGTCAACTCAAGTTTCCAACCACAAGAAGAGTTATGCTTTGTTACGATAGTTGATAAGACTGATCTCTAGCATAGGAGGTTTGGTCACGCAAATCATCGAGGAATTCACAAACTCTACTCACAAAATCTGGTGATAGGACTTCCCAAAGTTCTTGCAGAAAAGGAAAGCTTGTGTGAAGAGTGTGTGAAAGGGAAACAAAGCAAATCGTATTTTCAGCCAAAGTTTTCGATCAGCACTTCTCATCCGCTTGAGATGGTACACATGGATTTGTGTGGTCCCATATAGGTGAAAAGTCATGGAGGTAGCAGGTACATTTTTGTTATTGTTGATGATTTTACTAGATATACATGGACTCTCTTTCTAGGTTCCAAAGATGAGACACTCATGGCATTCAAAAGTTGGATCAAGAAGGTAGAAGCATCAACAGGACAAAAATTGAAGGCTATCAGGTCAGATAACGGAACAGAGTTCAAGAATTCCATGATTCATATCTACTGTGATGAACATGGAGTGTCTCAGAACTTTTCTGCGTCGATGACTCCTCAACAAAACGGCGTAGCAGAGAGAAAGAATGGAACACAACAAAACATGGCTCGTACTATGATGTTGGCAAGTAACTTGCCTCGGTCCTTTTGGGCTGAGGCAGTCGATACCACTTGCTACATCATAAATCGAGTCACTATACATTCCAACTTTTCTAAAACTCCATATGAACTAATCAGGGGAAGAAAGCCAAATATTTCCCACTTGAAAGTCTTTGGATGCAGGTGCTTTGTTCACAACAACGGAAAGGACGAGCTAGGCAAGTTTGATCCAAGGAGTGACGAAGGCATCTTTCTAGGGTATGCATCCAACAACAAGGCTTACAAAGTGTTCAATAAAAGGACCAAGAAGTTTGAAGAAAGCATTCACATTGTCTTTGACGAGTCCAAAAATGAAGGGAACCTGTCAAGTAACGAGGATGTACTGAAGCTTCTAAATACAGACTCAAATGATGAAGTCGATCCAGATTCAAGTACACAAGCTCCAAATGAAGAATCCATTCCTCCCAGTCCCAACCTGGATGGAGATGACACAGAAGGTACTTTGATTCCTGAAGATGATACTCCACTAAATGTAGATCAACTGGAAAATCAAGTAGAGGGAACATCTCCTGGAACGACAGATCAACAGGAACAAGAGGAGTCAAGAACAGATCCCACTCAGATCGAAGTCAGAAACTATCATCAAAAGAGGGATCATCCTGTTGACAATATCATCACTCCATACGATAAAGGTGTGCTTACTCGTTCCTCCATTAAGAATTTTTGTGCTTTGAATGCGTTTATCTCTCTTGCAGAGCCCAAGAATGTGAAGGAAGCATTAAAAGATCCTGACTAGATAGTTGCTATGCAAGAGGAACTACACCAGTTTGAGAGGAACAAAGTATGGAGATTGGTTCCCAAGCCAAAGCACAAAATGGCTATAGGAACAAAGTGGGTATTCAGGAACAAACTTGGTGACACCGAAGCTGTCACAAGGAACAAGGCGAGGCTTGTAGCAAAAGGGTACAATCAACAAGAAGGGATTGACTACGATGAAACGTAAGCTCCTGTTGCAAGAATAGAAGCCATCCGTCTTCTAATCACTTATGCTGCTCACAAGGGATTCAAATTATATCAAATGGACGTGAAGACAGCATTCCTAAATGGGCACCTACAAGAGGAGGTTTATGTGTTGTAACCAACAGGATTTGAAGATGTTGATCACCCTGACCATGTCTACGTGCTAGACAAGGCTCTCTATGGTCTTAAACAGGCTCCTCGTGCTTGGTATGATAGATTTGCTCAGTTTCTATTGACCAATGGATATAGACGTGGTATGATCGACAAAACGTTGTTCCTAAGGGAACAAGACGGTGAGGTTTTAGTAGTTCAAGTTTATGTTGATGATATTATATTTGGTTCTACTAATCCTAAACTTGTAGAAAGCTTCAAGAATCTAATGAGCAATGAGTTTGAGATGAGCATGATTGGTGAACTCACTTTCTTTCTTGGTCTACAAGTGGTACAAAGTGATGAGGGAACAAAGGTACATCAACAAAAGTACATAAAGGAGTTATTGAAAACGTATGGTATGGACTCTACGAAATCCTTTAATACTCCTATTTCTCCTAATTCTCGTCTTGATGCTGACCTTAATGGTGTTGATGTTGATCAAACGATGTATCGTGGCATGATTGGTTCCCTATTGTACCTAACGGCCAGTCGGCCAGATATTATGTTCAGTGTGTGTCTTTGTGCTAGATTCCAGGCTAATCCTAAAGAAACACATCTGAAAGAAGTGAAGAGAATCATGCGCTACTTGAAATGGAACGATAGGTTGTGTTTATGGTATCCAAGACATAACTCGTTCCATCGTATCGGATTCTCAGATGCAGATTATGCAGGTCACTTGGTAGATAGGAAGAGCACATCAGGTATGGCCCAATTTCTTGGACCTTGCTTGGTGTCTTGGGGATCGAAAAAGCAAAATTTGGTTGCTCTTTCAACGGCTGAAGCGGAGTATGTCGCAGCAGCCGCCTGTTGTTCCCAGGTTTTGTGGTTAAAACAGCAATTGGTGGATTTTGGTATATCTCCTGGAACTATCCCTATCTTATGTTATAATACAAGTGCAATCAATATCTCCAAGAATCATGTGCATCATTCTAGAACCAAACATATAGATATTCGACATCATTTCTTAAGAGATAATGTTGAAAAAGGTTTTATCAAGATGGATCATTGTTGGACTGAAAATCAAGTGGCAGATATTTTCACCAAGGCTTTGGATAGAAAATCCTATGAGCATCTGAGGATATTGCTAGGAATGATTTCCTTGGAGTAAACAAGTCCCGGTCCTCTATTCCCTCAGTGCCTGACTAAAGAGGTAACTTCTCAGGGAACTACGTATCATTTGACAAGTTTTCTAATGGATTATATCTCTCCTCTATGCATTGATGTTATATATATTAGAAATTGTTAAGTGTTGCATGCTAAAAGGAACTAAAACTAAATTGTTTACATCCAAGATTTTCTTTTAGCCCAAAATAATCAACTTGATCTATTATATCCCTCACTTCAAGCTGAAATGATAGTTGGTTATAAGCTGTCCCTTATCCTGGTCTAAGCAAACGTTCCCTATGAACTCCCTTTGATTACCTTAAACGGGGAATAATTGTTTGGATGTCAAAAATATTCCAAGCCCACAAAAAGTTTGAATGGAACGTCTCTTGTCCCTTGTCTGTTCAAACAAAGCCTTTTATCCACTCATGGTAACGAGGTAAGGAACTAGTGGTTTTGAAATAGTGTGAATTAAAGGAACGTCTTTGATTACAATTGAAGATTTTTCTGGAAAGGAACAGACGTCAATCAATTCAGAGAACGCAACAGAGTTATAGCCATTGTGACTGCTAGTTTGAAAAATCCAACGGTTGCATAGTGCTTTTGCAGGGAACAATAGGACGTTTGGCGCAGTCGAGAATTAATGGCGGTGTAATTTCATCATTATGGAAACTCTTAGCCGTTAAGATTTGGATAGAAAATCTTGGGAAGATTACGATCTTTATCAACAAGGAAAGAGGTGTGCTTTATAATCCCTTCTCTCGGTCATTATTTTTTCACCGCATCTCTGTTTTTACCTCCCAAAACCCTAATCTTTTTTCAAGCTTCAAACTTTCTTCTCTACTGCTTCAATGGCTTTCTCTTCAAACACCCCTGTCCTTAACTTTGATGGCCTCGATGCTTCCGAGATCGAAGCTCTTCAAGCACGACTCGAATCCCTCAAAAAGGCCAAGCTTTCCTCTCCCTCTCCTGTTTCCAAGCTCGAAACCCAGTTGGATGTTGTAGCCACCATCGGAGTAGAGGCCGTTGTTAAGGTCTCGAGTCAGAAAGAGACTCTATCTGAGGAGTCTGAGAAGCATCAATCCATGGTTCCTTTTGAAAACCCCTCTGACAAGCTGATACGCGACTGCCTCGGAATCCTCCTTAGAAATCTCGTATATGACCCACACGATCCCGATCTTGCCTTGTAATGCCAATTTCGAAACTACAATTGCTTTCAATGTGAGAACTTGTTGTGCAAGTAATTGAAGAACTCGAATAATAACAAATTGAATTTCGACACACTAATTTGAATCAATGAGATAGTTCAATTTGGACGTCTCGAACGCTAATCCAAATTGATAAACTAGTTGATATAAATCGACTAGAACTAACGGATTGATCAACTTAATGAATCAAACTAAACAACACGAGAGAGAGATTGAGAGAATTGGAGATCGCCAATAATGATGATGAACGCAAATTGCAAGCAATAGGTCACACGTGATTTTTGAGCCCAAGGACGAGATAAACCTTTCTTAGGGTTTATCTCATCTCAAGCTAATTTTATTAAACTGAAATTGCAAAGTATAAATAGTAGATACAAAGTGTCTTCCTTGGAGAGCAAGGCATACATGTGACCGGCCCTAGTAGATAGAATTAGGCCCCATGTCTTGCTCCTCAAGATGTAATAAAATATCTAGACCTATAACAAACTAGATTCCCTTAAATAAAATAAATCATGGCTGATTTATTTATTTAAGGAAAATATCCTAACAAACTCAAAATATCTAAAAGATAATAAAAAGATAGGAGAAAGATTATCAACCAACTAACATAAGCCTATTGATTGAAAATATCTCTAACAAACTAACAATAAAATCGTCCAAAATATAAAATAATTAAAATAGATATTTTCCACTATTTAGATTGGTCAAGTCAAAGGGTTGACTTTGACCCATGTAACAACTTATCTCACCCGGTCACTTACTAAATTCAGCCCTAAAGTGAGACAAGCTAATACATGTTTCTAAATAAGGAAATAGTGAATTTTCGGCCCATATAATCAATCCATGGAATCCGGGCTTAGTTGATGACGAATGCACGAGACCCATCTCGTCTTGCTTGGCTCTTCAATAACAGCTGCCAATCGAACTAAGATTGTTGTTGTGCCTTGAGCAATCTTCTTAGCTCGACTCCTTGTGATTGGTCCGTTAGAAGGCACTCGAATCAACTCATCGACGTCGGTAGGAGACATGGCTGGCTTCATTGCATCATTCTCCTCCACTTGAGCTCGAATCGTCTCTGATTCGACGTCGGAATCAAAATATGGCAGATAAAGTGAAAGATCAGCCACATTAAACGTCGAATGGACATTATACTCACCGGGCATGTCAACTTGATATGCATTAGGGCCGATTCTCCTGATGATTCTAAACGGTTCATCTCCACGCTGATCTAGCTTATTCTTGCTTTGGTTTGGGAACCTCTCCTTCCTATGATGCACCCAAACAAGATCACCTTCTTCAAAGATAACCTGTTTTCGACCCTTGTCAGCATGGGCCTTATACTTCATGGATTTCCTCTCCAAGTGCATCTTAGTCCTCTCATGTAGCCTCTTCACAAACTCAGCCCTCTTGTCAGCTTCAAAGCTCTCTTTTCCCTTGTATGATTGAGGTGTCAAATCCACTGGCGTCCTTGGATTCAGCCCATAAACAACCTCAAAAGGGGTCATTTTTGTAGCTGAATGGATTGACCTGTTATAAGCAAACTCCACAAAAGGCAAAACATCTTCCCAACATTTGAGGTTAGCTTTAAGCATAATTCTAAGTAAAACCCCTAACGTTCTATTTGTTACTTCAGTTTGCCCATCAGTTTGTGGATGACATGAAGTAGAAAATAACAACTTAGTTCCCAACTTAGACCATAAATTTTTCCAAAAAAAACTCAAAAATTTAGCATCACGATCTGAAACAATAGAACAAGGAATGCCATGCAATCTACCAATTTCTCTAAAGAACAAATCAGCAATATGCACAACATCATCAGTCGTGTGACATGGAATAAAATGAGCCATCTTGGAAAAACGATCTACTACCACAAAAATAGAATCTCTACCTTTTCTAGTTCTAGGCAATCCAACAATGAAGTCCATAGAAATGTCCTCCCAAGGTGAGCTAGGAATAGGCAAGGGCTGGTACAAGCCATGAGGGTTAAGTCTAGATTTAGCTTTAGCACACACAACACAACTTTTGACAAATATAAACACATAATTACTCATTTTTGGCCAATAGTAGTGTTCTTTTAAACCTTCTAAAGTCTTCTCTAGCCCTCTATGTCCTCTTGATTCATGAACCTCTTTAGTTAGAAGCCTACGTATACTAGATGAAGGTATACATAATTTTCCAGCTTTAAACAAATAACCATCATCAATAAAGTAGGAATCTATTTCTCTCCTAGACATGCAATTCTTATAAATTTCAACAAAGTGAGGATCACTAGCATACAACTCTTTAATCATTGCAAATCCAAGGATTTTCACATCACATTGGTTCAAGAGAACGTACCTGCGAAAAAGGGCGTCAGCTACCACATCCTCTTTGCCTTTCTTATGCTTGACCACATAAGGAAAGGTCTCCATGAATTCAACCCATCTTGCATGTCGCCTACTGAGTCTGTATTGGCCCTTCAAATACTTCAAGTCCTCATGATCAGAATGAATAACGAACTCCTTAGGCCATAAATAATGAGACCAAGTCTTCAAAACCCTAATTAAAGCATAAAGTTCTTTATCATATGTAGGTTAATTCAACTCAGCCCCACTAAGCTTTTCACTGAAGTAAGCTATGGGTTTCTTTTCTTGCAAGAGGACACCTCCTATGCCATGGCTTGATGCATCCACCGCAATCTCGAATGCCTTGGAGAAATCTGGGAGTTGGAGCACCGGGGCGTTGCACAACCTGTCCTTCAATGTGTTGAAGGCGTTCTCTTGTTGCTCTCTCCATTTGAATGTTGAATCCTTCTTTGTAAGCTCATGGAGAGGGGCTTCAATTGTGCTAAAATCACGCACAAATCTTTTATAGAAGCCAGCCAAGCCGAGAAACGAGCGCACCATTGTAGGGGTAGTCGGTTGTGGCCACCCCTTGATAGCCTTGATTTTGTCTTCATCTACCTTCAATCCACCTTTAGACACAACAAAACCAAGAAAAACAGTAGATTCTGAGCAAAAAGAACACTTCTTTAAATTAACATAAAGCTTTTCTAATCTCAAAGTGTCCAAAACAGCCCTAAGATGATCTACATGTTCATGCAAAGTTTTGCTATAAACTAAGATATCATCAAAGTAGAATACAACAAACTTTCCTAAGTATCTTCTTAATACATGGTTCATAAGCCTCATGAAAGTACTAGGTGCATTAGTTAATCCAAAATGCATTACTAACCATTCATGTAAACCATAGTTAGTCTTAAAAGCAGTTTTCCATTCATCCCCTTCCCTCATTCTAATTTGATGGTACCCACTTCTTAAATCAATTTTTGAAAAGAAATTAGCACCATGCAATTCATCAAGCATATCATCTAATCTAGGAATGGGATGACAGTACTTAACTGTTATTTGGTTGATCGCTCTGCAATCAACACACATTCTCCAAGTGCCGTCCTTCTTTGGCACCAAAATCACTGGAACCGCGCATGGGCTGAGGGATTCACGCACATAGCCTTTATCCATGAGGTCTTGTACTTGTCTTTGAAGCTCATTGGTTTCCTCAAGACTTGCTCTATAAGTTGCACGGTTTGGTAAAGAAGCTCCGGGCACCAAATCAATTTGATGCTCAATGTCTCTAATTGGTGGAAGGCCTTGTGACAACTCTTCAAGCATCACATCTTCAAATTCATGTAATAAATCCTGAATACACTTTGGAATATGTGAGATGTCTTGATCAAGAATTAGTATCTCTTTCCTCATAAGAAGTAAACAAAAAGAAGTAGGGAAAGAAACACTAGACTGTGCTACTAGAGAGCGCTTTTCTACACTACCTTTTAAGCCTATTTTTGGCTCCTTTTGCAGGCGTTCTTCTTTCTTATTTGTAGATCTCTGAGTGTCTGAATTGCTCCCAAAATTTGAGCCAAAATGCTCGAGTGGTTTGGGAGATAGCCCCGTTTTCGTCTCAGGTGCACTGCTGGAAGTATGGCTCGGCACTTTTGACGAATTAGGCACTTTTTCTCGGCGTTCTTTGTCCCAATCAGTAGCTCCACTTGTGCTTGATGTTTCCCTCAAATTTGAGCCAGAACTCCAAGGTGGAGACTGGGAAACGCCGATGTTGTTTGTAGATGTCGGGCGCCGAGCAGTGCGGCGCCGCCTTGGCCGCAGCTTCGGCCTCTTCCTTCTCTTCCTTGGCACGCCTAAGTGCCCTAGCTTGATCTCGTCGTACCTGGACCTGTAAAACTTGTTGGGGCGACAATGGTAGAAGAGACACTCTCCTCCCGTCATAGTTAAACGAATAGGTATTAAGCATGCCATCATAAATAACTCTCCTATCGACTAACCATGGTCTACCTAACAAGATATGAGTGCATTCCATGTTTACTACATCACACATGATATCATCAACATAATTACCAATGGAAACACGGACTAAACACTGATGAGTAACAAGATTAGAACCATCTGTATCGTTAATACCATTGAGACCATAACTAGTAGCCCTAGGTTGAGTTTTTAATTGCAAGTGATCAACTACTTTGGCATTTATAATGTTACAGCAGCTACCACTATCAATTATCATGCATAACACTTGATTCTTCACAGTATACCTAGTAAGGAAAATATTTTCCCTTTGATCTAGCCTAGGTGTTTCTTGTAAAGTAAGAGTACGCATGGTTACCAAGGTCAAAGGTTGTTCGGTGCAGTTCGGTTCGATGGCCTCCACGTCCTCTTCTTCTTGTCCATTGCTCTCCTCCTCCACTTGATTTGGATGTATTTCTTCATCACTCACATATCCTCCATTAGTGGTAAGGAGCACTTGTTTTTGATTTAGACAATCCTTGGCATAATGACCTCGTCCTTGGCATTTGTAACAAACAATGTCTCGTGACCTAAGCTGATTTTGAGGTGCATTTGTGGGACATCTTTGGCCTTGAGAACCTGCTGGTTTAGGTGAGCTAAAAGCTCCCTTTTGCTGCATAGAAGGGTTAGAAGAAAAAGAATTGGAATTTGAACTAGGATTAGAATTATACCTCTTTGGTGCGTTCCAAGCTTCCTTCTTCTTCCTTTGTTGCTGCTCATAGAGTAGTTGGGCTGAATGCACTAATGCATTGAGATCCTTTATTTGTTGAATCTCAAGTGTATCTTTAATGGATTGATTCAGTCCAGCCATGAATTGGGTCCTTAGAGACCTTTGGGAATGATGAATTCTAGCCTTGAAGCTCAAATCTTCAAGCTCATTGAAGTACTCAGTTGGAGACTTGGTTCCTTGTTTGCATGTGACAACTTTAAGCCTCATGTGCTCGGTGTATTCTTCTGGCACATACTTCTTTCTCATGACAAACTTCAGCTGGCCCCAAGTTTCAATAAGTGGAAAGGCCTTTCTAATTCTATCCTCCTTCATTCTGAACCACCAATTTCTAGCGGTCCCAACAAAGTGAATAACAACAACAGCAACTTTCTCCCATTCTTCATAGCCCATGTGATCTAGAATGAAGTTTGTAGCTTGTTCCCACTCTAGATACTTCTCTGGATTGAGCTCTCCACTGAATGGCTCTATTTTAATCGTAATATCACGCTTACCAATTTGGTTCACGTTCTGGATGGCGTTGTTGTTGGCCTGCCTCTGTACTCCATAAGCTGGTGGAATATCTTCTACAACCTCAGCTTGGTTGTAAAAATAATCAAGGGGAGGATGCCATGGGTGCCTTTCTTCCCCGGGATAGCCATAATTTACATCATCAAACGGATTGTTGTATTGTTGTTGTTGATGATGAGTGGCTTGAGGAAACCGAGCCGATTGCTGAGTATAGAATTGTTGGTGTGTAACCGGTGGTTGCCTCGCCCCGTTGCCTCTTCCCCTACCTCGGCTGGCCGTGGGTGAATATTGGCCAGGTAGATCTTGTTCTTTGTTGTAGCTAGCAAACACATCATGCTCTTCATCTAGCACCTGTTGTTTGCCTTTGTTGCTAGCTGAGGCATTATTCGGGTCACTAGAAAGCTCAATTGCAGGGGGAAACTTTTTGACTTGCTTGAGATGATTCAATTAACGTTGCAAGTTGCTCCTCAATACGCTGCATTCTCGGGTTTAAGGCCGCAGTTGAAACCTCTGCAGCTCGTTGTTGTCCTTCTCTAATGCTCTCACTAATGGACAACCTAATGAAGTCGATTGCCTCCTTAGTAAGATTCAGTTCAACCGGGTTAGGCTCAGTTGGAATCACCATTGTTCCTGAAACAAGCAAGAAACGAGAGAGAGTAGTGTGTTCTAAAGCAAATCACAACAAGCAATACCACACCTTAATCAAGCCAAAACTTGCCTCAAAGCAATCCAATCAACTAATTCAGTTTTTTTGGGTTGAAATGAGGGAGTAAAGGTGTAGATATGGTGTAGATATGGTATACTAATGATAATTAAAGGAAATATGCAGTTCAAGCAAATAGCGAGTATGCAATAAGACAAGCAATGCAAATTATCCCTTTATAAGCTTTTAAACACATGCGATCTCTCAATTGACTCTATGCAAGTTAATAAAGCCAAATTTAAGCATGCAAGGACAGAAATATGGTAGGCTAAAGTGACTTTTATTTCATCACTAATTTTTTTTCAAAGTGATTTTTACTTAGCTATTTTATAGCAAGCAATCACTAGGGGTGAAAGTGGCTTGAAACTAGCTGGGGTAGATCACTTCTTTTTTTTATTTTTTTTTGACTTTATGCACAATCTACTCTTGTGCTAGAATGAACAAACAAAGCAAAGCAAGCTAATGCAAAAACGAAATTAAATAGGGCAGAACGAGACTTTTTTTTTTAACTAAGTGACTTTAAACTACCAATGAAACCAACTAGAAGCTAAATTAACAAAGAAGAATAGGGCTGGTCGAAATTTAATGGAATGCAATGAAAGAAATTAGCAAATATTAAACAAGCAATATGAATCTCTATCAATCAAGCAATATGAATGAAAAACTCATAAAGCTATAGGAAAACAATTGCTAATCTATATTGCAATTAAACTCAACCCATTCAGCCAAAAACATGCAACAAATCCCTTAAATATCTCTTAATTGGTTAATTACTTGGAGGGCAAGCAACACAAGGGAGATTAGGGTTTGGGAGTTCTCGGCCGTAGGGCTGTAATCGAACCGAGCCGAGCCGAGCTTTGAGTTGTTCAAGCTTGACTCGGTTAAAAATAGACGAGTTCGAGCTCGAACGCGAGCTTGGTTCGAGCTTAAATTATTGTTTGAGTTTCGTTCATTTAAATGTTCACCGAACTCGAGCTTGTTCGCGAACCTCTCACTTAGTTTCTTCGATAGACAAATTCGTGAACAACTCGTTTACTTGATCAATTATACAAGCAAATAAAACTAAAAATTAAACTACGTGGTTTGAGAAACACCACCAAAACTATGTAATTTAACATAAATTTTATATTGTATATAATATATAGTATAGTATAGTTTATTCATGAACATCTAATCTAGTTTTTTATGAGTGTATAATCGAGCTTGCTCATGAGCATAAAATCGAGTTTGCTCATGAGCAAATGAGCCGAGTTATCTTGTGCTCAAGCTCAGTTCAGTTATCTTTCGAGCCTTAAAATTGTGCTCAAGCTCGGTTCGTTTACAAACCGAGCCGAACACGAACAAGATTTAACCGAGCCGAACACCGAATTTCTCACGAACGGCTCGGTTCATTTACAGCCCTACTGGCCGCCTATTAGGGTTTGGAGAAGGGGGTGGCGATTTGGCTTTGTGGTGGTGCTATTGGCGTGGGGTTGGTGGCGGAGTGATCAGACCGAGATTGTGGGTGGTGCGGTGGTGGTTAGCACAACCAGGAATGGTGGTCCGACGGTGGTTTAGTGGTGGTGGTGGCGGAATATGGTGGTTTGATGGTGTAAAAATTCAACATTGGTCTCAAAGTTAATAGATTATGGTAAAGGTATGAACTTTAAGGCTAAAAACTGAATTAATCAACTAGAAAGCAAATTGAGGAAAGAAGAAATTACTTGGCGAGACGCTGGAATATGATACCACTTGATACGTGAATGCGTCAGAATCCTCCTTATAAATCTCGTATATGACCCACACGATCCCGATCTTGCCTTGTAATGCCAATTTCGAACCTACAATTGCTTTCAATGTGAGAACTTGTTGTGCAAGTAATTGAAGAACTCGAATAATAACAAACTGAATTTCGACACACTAATTTGAATCAATGAGATAGTTCAATTTGGATGGCTCGAACGCTAATCCAAATTGATAAACTAGTTGATATAAATCGACTAGAACTAACGGATTGATCAACTTAATGAATCAAACTAAACAACACGAGAGAGAGATTGAGAGAATTGGATATCGCCAATAATGATGATGAACGCAGATTGCAAGCAATAGGTCACACATGATTTTTGAGCCCAAGGACGAGATAAACCTTTCTTAGGGTTTATCTCATCTCAAGCTAATTTTATTATGAAATTGCAAAGTATAAATAGTAGATACAAAGTGTCTTCCTTGGAGAGCAAGGCATACATGTGACCGGCCCTAGTAAATAGAATTAGGCCCCATGTCTTGCTCCTCAAGATATAATAAAATATCTAGACCTATAACAAACTAGATTCCGTTAAATAAAATAAATCATGGTTGATTTATTTATTTAAGGAAAATATCCTAACAAACTCAAAATATCTAAAAGATAATAAAAAGATAGGAGAGAGATTATCAACCAACTAACATAAGCCTATTGATTGAAAATATCTCTAACAAACTAACAATAAAATCGTCCAAAATATAAAATAATTAAAATAGATATTCCACTATTTAGATTGGTCAAGTCAAAGGGTTGACTTTGACCCATGTAACAACTTATCTCACCCGGTCACTTACTAAATTCAGCCCTAAAGTGAGACAAGCTAATACATGTTTCTAAATAAGGAAATAGTGACTTTTCGGCCCATATAATCAATCCATGGAATCCGGGCTTAGTTGATGACAAATGCACGAGACCCATCTCGTCTTGCTTGGCTCTTCAATAACAGATGCCAATCGAACTAAGATTGTTGTTGTGCCTTGAGCAATCTTCTTAGCTCGACACCTTGTGATTGGTCCGTCAAAAGGCACTCGAATCAACTCATCGACGTCGGTAGGAGACATGGCTGGCTCCACTGCATCACAAGCCTGCTGAAACAAGGGAAGGAAAGGAGGGCAAGGACGAGTCTGAAAAGGAAGAGGTGAATTCGCCTCCTAAGGAAACCGCCGACGATCAATCAAAGGTGGAAACTTTGCCAGTGCATCTGCGTCCAGGATGGGTAAAGCCGAAAAGCCAAGGCAAACGCAAGGCTAGGAAGAAGGTTCCTCCCCACCCCTCTGAGATCTTCCACATCTCTGAGTCGGAACGAACCCCTTCCCCTGCCTCTAAAAAGACGAAGCTTGCTCCTACAGGAACCAAGTACAGTCTTCGATCCACCGCTTCAAAGAAACCGGTGGTTCAAGAGTCCTCTGAGGAAGAAGATCCCGAAGAAGACGATGAGCTTGAAGAGGTCGAGGATGAAGAAAAGAAGGAGTCTGGTGATGACGGTGATGAAGAAGAGGAGAAGTTGGAAGAAGAGGTTGAGACGAACCTCAAGTCTGCCAAGGCGAAAGGGAATTGCCGATGGAACCTGAGGCTAGTTCCAAGAAGGTTTCAAAGAAGGTCGTTGCTCCTCTGGTGATCGACGAACAGTTTCTGAAAGGGCATGACTTGGAGGAGTTCTGGGAACTTCTCAAGTTTCAAGGATGGGAGAAGATCTGTGCTTCCGGTTTCAAGGTAGATGTATCTATTCTTGCCAAATTCTTTTCAACCTACCAACTAGATGATCTTGTGACTGGTCCTTTGGGGTTCTCCACTATTGGCACCAATGAAATCTCTTTCTCTTTGGGGTCTGTTGCCAAGATTCTGAGGGTTCTTGGTGAAGGATATGGTGAGTTGCATACTTCAAGAAATTGGCCAAGGAACAAAGCTCAACTGATTAAGCGTGTCATGGGAAAGGCTTCTGATGCTGGCCCTTATTCCACAAATGATTTGAGCTACACTCCAAGGATTGCGCATCAGTTTCTGATCAAGGTTGTTGTTCCTAGGCTGGAGAAAAGGACTACGCTTACCATCAATGATATGATTTTGTTGGATAAGTTTATGAGAAGGGAACGCATCAATCTTCCTGAGATTGTGATGAGGCAAATGGCTAAGTGCATAGGAAAGAAACATGGTTTGCCTTATCCACAGTTTGTGAAGGCAATCCTGAAGGAGAGGAAGGTATACAAGCCTTCAAATGAGGAGTTCTTTGGATTACCGTTGGATATGCGCAATATCTCGAGGATGAATTTCCAGGGTGATTCAAAGGGAACAGCTACAAAGAAGACTGCCCAAATGGACGTTGGGAGCTCTTCGATGAGTGAAAGTGTTACTGCCGAAATGTTGTCTAAGCTTCAAAAGATTTCCTCTCAGCTGAGTACCATCATTGGTTACTTGGCTAAGAGAGACACAGACACTGTTGCTGCTGATTCCACCTCCTCCGAACCATGATGTGGACCCTCTCTAGTTCCCTAGCCTATTTATCCCCAATTTAAAAGTTTTTTTCTCTTGGATGTTTAGACTTTTTATGTTTTATGTCTTCTCTGGCTATGTTTTCCGCAACAATTATCTATAATAATAACTATCTTTTACTTATGAATGGTTTGAGTTTCAATTGAATTTGTTCATTTGCTCTACGTTTTTGCTTGATGATTGTTGACCTTTTGATGATGTCAAAAGGGGGAAGTTAGGAAAAATGCATAGATGCATTCTATCCAGGAAATACAAAGGGAACTTTGGCTAAGGGGGAATATGTTGTTACCTCTGATGAGTAGGAACAACTGTGCATCTGTTAAGGGGGAACCATATAGGAATTTTTGTTTCTGAAATTTTTCTGATCTATATTTCTACTTGTTTCTAGATGTGCATTTTTGCATAGGTTTGTCATCATCAAAAAGGGGGAAATTGTTGGAACAATGGTTGTTCCATGGTTTCTCTTAGTTTTGATGATAACAAACTTAGTTGGTATATCTTGCTTCTTCATGTAAGTGTTTCAGGAAAACAGGTATATAGTCACGAGTGACGGAACATTGTGAGGAACGATGGAGGGAACGAGTGACAAATTTAGGAAGCGCGTCTCAGACGGAAAGCGACTTTCTATAAATGGCAAATTACTAGATCTTCTACGAACAATCTTCTATGAAGATACGACAGTTGTAGGCGGTTGTTTGAGGAGATCAAAGGGAGGATAAGATCAAGCTTCACACGATCTTATGTAAAGAAATCCGAGATCATTCGGTTTTGGCAAGAATCAGCATGGTTGAGGATCCGAAATCACAAGCAATACTTTCTCCTTTTTGTGTGGGATTTGTTAAGTAGAATATGTGCGTAATTAGGCAAGAATTACGTATGAGATCATACTTGACATATCTTATAAATAGCTAGGTTATAGCTAGGGTTTAAGTGTGGTTGAAGACGACGAACTTGGAGAGAGAGCTTTTCAAGTGTACGAGTGTGTGGCTTTTTCCGGTGAAGAATCCACAAGTAAGTCAGTAGATTACTTCCATTTAGGTTTACGCTTAGGGTTGTAGAAGTCTAGTTGGTTGAACTTTGGTTGGTGCCTTAGTTACCAGGGAACTTGACTTGCCTTGTAATCGTTGAAACTTAATAAAAATATTCTATTCAAAATCCTCTGAGAAGGAGTCTCAGGAGTAGAGGTTTTTTCTTTCTACGACTTGTTGGTCGGACAGAAAGTTTTCCTCTCTAAATTCTGTGTTCTTATTGTTTATTTCTGCTGTCCAGGGAACATTTCTAGTTCCTTGACTTGTTACTAACGCGCCACGATCCAACACATTTATATAAAAAAACATCCAACAACTTGTCCATTGTAAAAGTGAGATGAAAAGAAGTGATTCCACCATTTTGTTACCCATCCCTATGATGGAAGAATGATTGAGGTGGAGTAAGTTCGTTTTACAATGAATAAGAGGTTGTTCAAAACAAGTTATTATGACACTAAAATGGACTACATTTATTTTTATTCCGTGTACGTTTAAATTGCAACCAAACGGGGCTGAGTATGCAATGATAGAAATCACAAAAGTGACAAATAAACTTACAATTAGTTAATCGATGTGATAATCTCTACCATTGAACATAAGAAGGAGATACGTAGTGCTGAATTGGTGAACTACTCAAACCAGAGAAAAATATAAATTTTTTATGTTAAAGAATCAAGAATGATAGTAACTTGTAAATGTGAACTAGTGAATCAAGAGTGAAATATTATTTAGGAAGGGGAGAGAAAATGAAAATGATCTTTTAATTAATTATTTAGGGATTATTTTCTCTTTAGATTTTAAAGAGATGTGAATTAATTTAAGTCATTGATTTTAATAAAGGTTCATATTACTCCAACTCTATAAATAGAGTTATTATCAACTCTATGGGAGCTGAACCCACTATCGTAGTTGTTCATGCATTTGAACTGCTTTGTTCATAAAAAAAATAATTTAAACGTAGTATCAAGTATGACATCATCATCATAACTATATACTAAAAAAAAAAAATTAAAGCTCACTTTTTGCTTTGCTGAAATTGGTAGACTTTGGATAAAGCATTACTTAGGACAAAGCAAGTTTTATTTACTTGTACGACAATCTTTTTCTTACTTGCATGACAAGGTTTTACTTGCAGAGTAAGTTTGTGTCGACTTGCGTTGCAAGTAAAACATTTTTGTTTTGCTTGCGTGGCAAGTTTGACTTCTTTTCTTGCAGGTTTGCTCGAGGCGCATTTAATTTACTTTTATTCCGAGGAGTTAGAGCTGAGTTTGACATCAGACCGAGTTGTATTAGGCCAGGTCGCTTGGTGCTTTGAGGCTTCTGAAGATCCTTCATCTCAGTGGAGGGAACGTCTAGTTCTTATTTTTCGGGATGTTGTACCTTTCATAGCTATTCCTGCTTATATTTTACTCTCTTAGCCGTTCTCGGCTGCCGTTTTACTACGGCCTCTCGGATTACCAAGCTTGTTTGGTATTCCGAATTCTTACCTTATCAAAAAAAAAAAAACTATATACTAAAACGAAGGTTAAAAAAATTTCAAATCACACATGTCACTTTTAGATTGGACCACACCACCCTTATTTTTTAAAACCAATTTGATTAGTTGAAATTTAACAGGATATTTTTATTGGTTAAAAATAATTGTAGATCCCACATATAATAAAAGTATTATTTATATCCATGTGAAATATTCTATAAGATTTGTATTTGACATTTTTCGACAAAATAACCATTAATTTTTTTTAAAAATATCTTTATTTTTAGATATGAAAAATAGGAAGATTATTAAGATATTTTGATGTTATATATTATACAAATATTTGAATATTTATTTTACTTTTAGATAGAATGCGTATGTTAGGTTCAGATAATTAACTTATTTGATATTTTATAAAAAAATATTAATAAAGAAAAATATAATATAAAATTTAATGTAAGTAATTTATTGCCTATATATAATATGTATAAAAATTATTTTGTTTTTAAAATCAAATAAAAATAATTAAATCTAGATTATTAAGTTTAAAATTGAAGATAAACATTGATTATAAAGATAAAATAATCTACATTGCTCTTTTTCTTGACAATATTTGATAAACAGGTTTAACTCGTTATACCTGTTGTACCGTGCACGACTATATGGATTTAATACTTAATTTATTTAATGAATAGTATTTTAATTTAATATAAAAATTAAAGTAACGTATTTATTAGAAAAATCATTAAGATGAGTTAATATAGTGTGAGGCACAAAGGAAGTTGTTAAGGTGAGTCCAATATAAGTTTGATAGCTTAATGATGATTTATTTATGAAAAAAAGTATAAATAAAAATTATTTTAATTATAATCATTAAATTTTATAAATGTTTTACAAAAATAATTAAAGAGAAAAAATAATGTAAATTCTTATAATTTTTAAATCAAATTCAATTCTTTAAAAATCTTTTCAATAAAAATTTAAAAAGATAATTAATAAGAAAAGATTAAAAAATACGAATGAGTATTTAATTTTTTTTAAAGATAAAAAATCTTTTATATTAACATAAATAATCCAAAAAGAAAATTAAGGAAAATATAATATAATTTTTTATCAAAATTTATTTAAGCAAGTAATTATATACATTTTTATTTTTTTAAAATTTTTTTTATCTAAATTTGATTTAAGATAAATCTTTCACATAAATAAATAAAAGAATAAAGATAAAATAATTTTTTTTATTTTTAATTAAAATTCGAATTAATTTTTTCCAAATATAAAATATAGTGTAATGTTAGTTTTATATAGAAAAAATTAATAGTAAAAATATTTTCCTACCTTATTATGATAACAATCTATCATTATATATTAAAAAAATCTTATGTTTTATTTTTCCTTTCTTATATTTTTTAAAAAATATTTTAGAACATTACTTTTTATAAAAATTAGATACAAATAAATTTTATAATAATATTATAAATTTCAGGGCATGTGCTCTAAGACTAGTTTTATTTTATAGGAAAGAGTGTACATGGTTAAAGACCGTATTGGAATGAAACTAGTTTATTAAAGGAACTCGTCCAGATTTAACCAAAAAAGAACTCGTCTAGATTTTATTTATTTATTTATTTCTAAATAAATCAGCTTTGGTTGTTTATGTGCAATATACAGAAATTTACCCTAACTAAAAATAAAAAGATAAAACTTTAAAATTACCAAAATCTATATATATAATTAAAACCGCTAAGAATTCGAGCCACCAAATTGTGCAACGTCAGATTTCGTCATATGGCGCTTCCACACTAAACCACGTCAGATTTTGCCATGTGTCAATTTTTCATTAATCCATATTAATTACACATCATTAAATATTTTCCACGTCATATGCCATATATCCGATTTTTTACCATGTCATTTACATATATATTTTACTGATCCTATTTTAATTATAACTTCTATCCCTTTCGATTTTACCTTCCCGATTCACCTTCTCCATCAAGAAGATTATTGATCAATTTTCTTCGGAACCGAGGAAAGTTATTTTTTTTTTCGATCTATATGAATTAAAGCCGACTCGATTCGCGAGAATACAACCAAGTTTTGTATTTGCTACAAAGATATGAAGACGAGAATCGAGGAGGGAGAATGAGACGAGTTCGACGGGCAGAGTGACCGGTCACCGGAAAGTTGTTGACGAGAATGCAATTGCAACCTAGACATGGAGAAAAAAGGAATCAGAATCGTAGGGATTGCACGAGTCGCTTGCTAGAAGCCGAAGTTGTGGTCTTGTGGAGGTAATGAAGAGGTAGTCGGAACCGCAACGACGAAGACGGAGGAAAAAGGGAGCAAGCCGATCGCTGGAAAGCAACTGACGACGGTAAAATTGTGACAATGGCCGAGGCAAATTTTACTATAATTTTTGCTATTTTTTTTTACTTTGAATATTTTGATATCATCAAATCCTTTTTTGTTAGCAAATCTTTGATTTCCAAATTTGATTTTGATTTTTTTGACATTACATTCAGATGGAGTCAATTTAAAATTATATGGAGTATTTACATTTACGATTTTCCAAACATACTTTTTCATTACGGTTTTTTTTAATCTACGTAAAGTTAATTTTAGTTACCAAATAAATATTTAGATAGAATCAAATCCACTTTGTTAACAAATCTTTAAATTTCAATTATGGTTATGAATTATCTTTGAATTTCCAATGATTTTTTTTATAATTTACATACAAGCCAATTTACAATCACAATTTCCAAATTAGATTATAGTTTTCAATTATGATTTTTTTTATAATTTATGTACAAATCAAGACAATTTTTAATTTAATTCATATATATATATATATATATTAATTTCCCATTATTTTGTTTATTATTAGAAAATCCTTAAGTTCCATTCTTATTATTAGTGCTCGTTTGGTTAAGCATAGGAAATGTACTTCCTAGGAAATTAAATCATGAGAATTAAACTTCATAGGAATTGCGTAAAAGTGTTTGGTTATAAATATTTTTATAGGAATTAAATTTCTACATTTTGTTTGCTTAGATTTGAAAAATTGTGGGAATTTGTATAAAGTTACTATCATAACCCTAATTTATGAAATGTGATTAGTTGATTCATGGGTATAATAGAGATTTTACAAATAATTAAATTTAAAAGAAAAAATAATTATAAATAAAAAGGGTGGAAGTAGATCTTACCCACCCCTTCCTTGGTAATTATAATTCCTCTATTTTAATCAATCCAATTGTTTTTAGTTAATTCATATTATAATTTGTATAAAGCTACTTCATGTATGTCTTTGCACGTGTATATAAGGCCTTCTGGTTATATTTTGGTAACATTTTAGTGTTTTTTTTGTATAATCGTACTTATTGTATAGTTGAATGCTTCTATTTGATAGGAGGGTACAGGAAACCAAGTATTATCATCTTTTGTTGAGATTGTATTTGACAACTCTGATAATCGCATACCGGTAACATTTGTTCATCTCTTGTTTGTTTGTTTGTTTGTTTGTTTATTCGAATGACATGCTAAATCTCTTGTTTGTTCATCTCTTGGCATCCTTTTAATTAGGTGGAGAAGGAGGAGGTTCGCTTGCGAAGATCAATCGGGATAAAGAAAGACGAGTACTTTTTGGATGGGAAGCATATCTCGTGAGGATATATACCTTAATTTGAACTCGGCTCCATACTCTTTATGTGATTAATTGTTTCTCAATGTTCATGCTTATATTATTGTTTGACTAAAGTAGTATTAAACAGAAAAAATGAAGTCATGAGCCTTCTTGAAAGTGCTGGGTTTTCTCGTTCAAATCCTTATTATGTAGTGCAACAAGGAAAGGTAGTTGTTCTGGAAATCCATGCATATGTAACAGTTTTCGTGCGAGGGTTCCTTTGGGTCCATTTGGATTGCCAAGATAATGTATTAACCTGTTTGTGTATGGTGTAAACGCGTAGATAGCATCATTAACTCTGATGAAAGATGCTCAACGCCTGAATTTGCTCAAGGAAATTGGGGGCACCCGGGTTTATGAGGAAAAGCGTAGCGAGAGTTTGAAAATCATACAAGAAACCGGCAAGTGATCATCAATGTGTTGCACAATACTGATTTAATATCATTTTGTTTCCTCTTATCTTTTTATTTTGTTCTTTCAATCTAGGTAAGAAGAGAAGGCGGATAATTCAAGATGTTAAGTACGTTGACGAGAGATTAAGAGAGATGGATGAAGAGAAAGAGGAGTTGAGGCAGTATCAGCAGCTTGACAAGGAAAGGAAAGCACTTGAGTACGCAATTTACGATAAAAAGCTTGTTGATGCTCAAAAGAAATTGGCTGAGGTTAGCAGTTTGTTTCCATATATGCTGCACTTGAGGGTTTTACCTTATGGTAAAACAAAGCTACAATGTTTCAGGTAGACGATGATCGAGCAAGGGTTTCTGAGAAATCAAGAAAGACATATGAATGTGTGTTTGAGACCCAAAGAAAAGTGGAGGACCTGGACAGCAAGTTTGCGGAGCTGGCAATAGATCTTGAAGGAAAAATCAAAGAGAAAGAAGAGACAGAGAAACGACGAAAACAAGCCATAAAGAGGAGTGCACAGCTTGAGCTTGACCGCCAGGTTATTAATGATAAGATCAAAGAACAAAATGTTGCAAGGGTAATGATTTTTAAGTTAATTTGATTCAATAAGCAAAGTGTATGAATAAAGGTTATGAAATTCAGGTTGTACACATTTACATATGTTCTTTCAGGAAGGTTTAGCAATACAGCTGGACATTGTAAAGCAGAAGATTAAAGAATGCACTGAGAAACATGATAGTATTAAGCCCGTCTATGATCGAATGATGAAAGAGGAGGAGGAACTGTCAAACCTGTAAATTTCAAAATTTAGACTATGCAGTTTTTACTTATTAATCTTCTTTGTACTTGGCTTAAGAGTGCTGTAATCGGAGTTGTAATAACATCTTTCTTTTGTTCCACTTTTGGTTATTTTGGTAGAGTAAGGAAGCATGAAAAGCAGCTGAGTATTCTTAATCAAAAACTAGGATGGACAACACAGTTTTCAAGTAAAACTGCTCGTGATGAATGGCTTAGGAAGGAAATTGATGACCTTGAGCTTGTTCTTTCTACCAATTTTAATTCCCAGGTAATTTTCTAAATTTTTATTTATTTTTGCAAAAGATATAAAAATGCAGCATTTTCTGTGTAGTAGAGAAGTTGATGAAAAAGAAATGTGATATAATGCCTGATTAGTAATTTGTGAACTTTGTATTTTATCTAATTGTCTGGATTGGGGTTTGGGCTTCACTCATTTTTGTGTGCTTCAGGAAGAGAAAGTTCAAGATGAAATGAATCAGCTTGATGCTCAACTTAGCGATCAAGATAAGTATATTAATGATTTGGGCCTCACTCAGGCCAGTGTAGCTCTATTAGAAGACAACATTAAGCAGAGCAATGAAAGATTTATCACATGTAAGGGAGAAAGGGATACGTTGCAAGACAAACACAAGTGAGTCGTGCTTTTCATTTAGATTATTTAGGATGAACTGAATATATTAATGATTTATCTCCTTCATTTCAGGTCCAAATGGTCTCAGGAAAATGAACTTTCTGCTGAAGTTGATAAGCTGAAATTAGAAAAAGTGAAGGCACAGAAGAACCTTGATCATGCTACTCCCAGCGTGAGCATTACTTTTAGCCTTCTGTTCTTTCTAATGACTTGCTTTGCTATGTCTTCATTTTAATTTGGATCTTTCTGTATGTTTGAAAAGTAGTGTTAGGCTTTGAATTTGAGTTAATGGATGAGCCACTTGGAATTCAATCTTTCGCTTTCCACACGCTAGACTTGCTATGAAATATACTTTCTTGTGAATTTGAATTTATCTTCCTTGTAGTTGACTATTGATTGCTCTCTGACTCATAAGAGATGGCCTGATGAGAGTGTAGTTGCTGATATCTCTGTATCTTACTTTTGTCATAACTTTTCTTGTTTTGCTGTCTAATTATTATATGGAGCAGTGTATATGATTGCTTGAAATCATACAGGATATTCTAAAAGGCCTGATTGGAGTTCGAAGGATTTGCAGTGTCATGAGAATTAATGGAATGTTTGGTTCCATTATTGATTTGCTTGAGTGTGATGAGAAATTATATACTGCTGTGGAAGTAACTGCTGGAAATAGGTATTAAGTGGGCTTCCAAGTTCTGTTTGGATTAGTTGCGCTAATCAGAGAGGTGTATGATTTAACGAAGCCCTTTTTACATCTTTTTTTTCTAGCTTATTTCATGTAGTTGTTGATTCGGATGAAACAGCAACAAGGATAATCAGAGATCTCAATGCACGGAAAAAGGGACGAGTAACATTTATACCTCTTAATAAGGTCAATCCTCCACATGTAACATATCCACAGAGCCCTGATGTGATACCAATGCTGAAAAAACTCAAGTTTTCAGTGGAGTACTCCAAAGCTTTTTCCCAGGTTAGCAATTTTGTGCATTTCAGATTGTGAATGACACAAAGACAACATTAGTGATCCCTTCTTCGTATGTTTAGGGTCTTTTGAATGTCTTGTGATGGATTGTGAACCTCTTATTCCACAGTTTACAAGGAACTATGAATGGTTGATCAGGTTGATCCCATGAAATCGGTGCTCATGAATGTGTAGCTATAGAAAAGTACGTTATGATAAGGACAAAGATTATAACGAGGTAGAAGTTTCTAGTAGATTCATCTTCACTTTGGTGTGATATAAAAATTTTCTGTTATAAGATGAATCACACTTTAAATGTAAATTAAACAAGTATCTTCACTTTGGTGTGATATAAAAATTTGCCATAGTAGCACAACTCACTATAGATCTTATAAAGATAGTTTTCTCGTGTTGCATTATCAATACTTGTCTCTCTACAAATCATATTGTTTGTCTATTCAGGTGTTTGGTAGAACTGTTGTATGCCGGGATCTGGATGTAGCTGCAAGGGTTGCTCGTAATGAGGGCTTGGATTGTATTACTCTAGAAGGTTGTGTGGTACCTCATTTTCATTGCTATTTTGGAAACACTATATATTGCTAATTTAGGTCTTAAGTGCTTGTTTACTGAATGAAATAGGTGACCAAGTAAGCAAGAAAGGTGGCATGACTGGAGGATTTTATGACCATAGGCGCTCTAAGCTGAAGTGGGTGAATATAATTAAACAGAATGAGGTAGAAATCACAAAGAAGCAGCAGGAACTGAATGAAGTAAAGGCTGAACTTGAAGATATCCTTTTGGTAAAATTTTCACAAGTTCAAGTAATAGTAAATATTTAGAAACAAGTAGCAATTTTTAAATTTGCTGTACATGAAACTAGTAAACATTTAAATGTATATGATTTCCGCTGAAGTTTTAATGATATGCATTGCCATTTTCGTTAAACAAAGCTAACATAGAGCAAATTCTGTTTTTGGTTCTCTAATTATTTAGCTTTTTAATGTTTTAGTGTTCTAGTCAACTTCTTATACCCACTAGGTAGATCAAATGCTTGTCTACATTACCCTCCTGATTTCCTAAACATATCACACATATAGATACAAAGGTTACTCAACTTATTACTGAACTGCATAAAATCGATGCTGAGAGAGCTCATGATAGATCAAAACTAGAGCATCTTCGTCAGGACATTGTTGACGCTAATAGGCGCAAGAAATCTATTTCTACCGCACTTGAAAAGAAGGTGCGTCAGCTGTCAATTGATTTTGTTTGATTGCTATTCCTTTGCATCTTCTTTGAGCTAAATATGGCTGGTATTTTTTTTTAACTTTGCTTGCAGGGGAAGTTGTTTTCTAATGTTCAAACTCAGATTGCACAGATTAAAGAAAAAATCGCTGCTAAACAGGAAGAGATGGGCACGGAACTTGTTGATGATTTGACACCAGAGGAAAGAGACCGTCTGTCTACACTAAATGCTGAAACTAGAGAGATGAATATGAAACTGAAATCATGCATGTCTGAGCGTGTGAAGGTTCGTATAGCTCTATATTGATCGATACTGATGTGTTTCTGCTACTTGTAATCCTCAATACATGCTCATTTCTCAGGCTGAAACAGAGATAGTTGATCTTAAGACCGATCTTTCAACCAATCTTTTACCACGCAAAGAAGAGTTAGAAGCTATAATAGATTCTGTACTAAGTGAGTCATTACAAGTTGAGGCTGAGGCTGAGTCAAAAAAGAGGGCATTTCAAGATGCTGTTGCTGCAGTTGAACTGTCAACAAAGGAACTGGAAAGTAAGCTATAATAGATCTCTTACAAGTATTACAGTCCAGATTCCAGAATTTGTGTCCTTTGTTCTGATTTTTTTTTTCTGGCAGGTGTTTTGGAAAATGTGGATATAATCAAACTAAAACTTAAGAAGATTAAGGATGACAAGGATAAGTTGAAGGTAATTGCGAGTCTCAATTTTCTAGTGATGATAATATCAATAGTTTTTAGGTGATTAAGGTTTACTCTGAACACAGGCTGAGGAAAAGGAGTACGAGGCAACTTTTAATGAGGAATGCAAAGAGCTGGAACGACTAATAAGTAGATTAGATATGCTCCGTGCCAGAAAGGACGAATACTCAAAGAAGATTCGAGAATTAGGACCGCTGTCTTCAGATGCTTTTGAGACGTATGGGTTTGTCTTGAACTCAAATGCTTTCTGCCTTTTTTCTATGGAGTTGCATATATGCCTAATTTATTTCCACTATTAAGCATTTTTAGTTTGAAATTGTCAATTAGGGAAAATGTGTGACTTAGCAAGTGTCCAGGGGCTATCTTATCTTGGGCATTTTACAAAGCGATTTGTTTGCATTATATGGTAGAGTGAGCAAGGAAAAGAAAAGGCACAAGGATAAATGCAATATAATCACCTTAAATTTGCTTGTGTTATGAGGAAATTTTTAACATAATCTATTCTGTGCTCTTACTGAAATTAATACGTATACAAGGGAAAGTGAGAAGGAGTTACAAAAGGCGCTTCATAGATGCAATGAGCAGCTCCAACAGTTCAGTCATCTAAACAAACAAGCACTTGATCACTATGTAAATCTTAAAGAGCAACGTGAAGAACTTCAGAAGAGGGAAGCTGAGTTGGATGCAGGGGATCAGGTATTGTTGCTTATTCAAATTTGGTTTTTTTGTTGTGGTTCTTGTAAAGACCTCATAATTTTTATTGAATGGTTGACCTTTTCATTCTGCAGAAAATAAAGGAGCTTATTGATGTACTAGATCAGCGGAAGGATGAATCAATAGAACGTACTTTCAAGGGCGTTGCTCGGAATTTTCGTGAAGTATTTTCTGAACTCGTCCAGGGTGGAATTGGCTTCTTAGTTATGATGAAGAAGAAGGTTTTGTTAGAAGCATATTTTCGGTTTTATTGTTTTTGGTTGTTTCTTGCATTCCCTGCTGTGTTTCTTTTGAAATATTATACTACAATTCTTTCTTTTTCCTCAGACGTCTAATCCTAATTCTTGGTATCTACAGGATGGTGGCCAAGGCATCGATGAAGATGAAGATGATGATGATGAACCTCGAGAAGCTGAAGCGGAAGGAAGAGTTGATAAATACATTGGCGTGAAAGTGAAGGCATGTTTTTCTTTCTTAAAAAAATGTCTTTTAAGATTTTTAAATTATTTGTGCCGTTTACTAAATAATTCTCTTTTGTGCATTTCATGTCAGGTTTCTTTCACCGGGCAAGGGGAAACACAATCCATGAAGCAGCTATCAGGTGGTCAGAAAACGGTTGTTGCGTTGGCTCTTATCTTCGCCATACAGCGTTGTGATCCTGCGCCGTTTTATCTATTTGATGAGATAGATGCAGCCCTTGATTCTCAGTATAGGACTGCTGTTGGAAGTAAGTATCCTTCTTATCTTCTCACATCTGTGTTGTTATTTTGCATCTGCTTTTCCTGGTCGATGTAACGTCATAACAAAAGATAAAATGAAGTAATTTTTCCTAAATTTGGCTAGATATGATTCGTGCGTCGGCCGACCAAGCAAACACGCAGTTTATAACCACCACATTTCGCCCAGAGCTGGTAAGAGTTGCTGATCGGACGTATGGGGTAACTCTGAAGAATGGAGTCAGCAACGTCAACCTCGTATCCAAGGACAAGGCTTTGGACTTCATTGAACATGATCAGTCTCATAATGCTGAGTGAGGTATGGAAGGATGAAATGATAGTAATACATTGGACAATGATATAGCCAGGAGTCTGCTGAATACTTAGCTGTTTTTTTTTCTTCAATACTTAGCTGTCATTTAAATCAGCCAATTCCTTGAACACAAGCTCCTTCAATCTGTAACAACTTTACTTTTTTAGTACCTTAGTATCTCATATAACAACAGTTTGTTAGCCTACCAAGAAGACCAACCTGTCCTAGATCAACAACAGGATTCAGGCTCTTCGCCCAAAAAAAACACACAACAGGATTCAGGCTTTGTCCGCAGTCATCAACTTAATTTTTTGTTATAAATAAACAAGTATAAGCTACTATTGAGGCGTGAAACCGGATCTACAATAATTATTGAGGCAAAACCTGCCCTTTAAGGCTCTTTTTTGATGAACTTTAATTTCATCATAAATTCCTTAATCCACTATTGCTTAGCAAATTTAGTGCATTTATTAATTCTACATATGGTTTACACTTCAACTGTAATTTGATCCTTGATTTCGTGAGTGCCACACGCCATCTTATACTGGAGGTACTTGTCAACAATGTCAAGCCAACACAACTCCTTCACAACAGGCATGGTAGCAGGCACGCTTACTTGGAAAAAGTCATCAAAATCAGACACTTGCAATTCTCCCCAACGTCTCACCTGCCTTCTAGCTTCTTTGATCGCCGCTCTTGTGGCGCAGTGAACAGTTGCTGCCAACAGCAAAGGCGGCTCCCCAGACGCTGCACAAGCTCAAAGCATTAGCTTCGTTGGTGAATGCTTTCATGAAGAACAGAGGCTTTTGGTGAAAAAACCGGAAAATAATACGAGGAAGCCCAAAAATACAGTGTAAAAATTCAGCTAAGCACAAGAATGATAATGCATTTTTATGGGAGAAAATTGAAAATTTATTTTCTTTCATATATATACCTTTGGATGAAAGAACACGTTTCTGGTGGTGTCCACTGTTGAGTATCTCGACATTGAGTTGTTTTGGGACGGTGTCAATTGTTGGGATCTTGTAAGTCCATGTGCTATCCGCAACCACCATTCCGTTTGAATCAGCCAAGTACTCTTCCGTCATGAAGAAGCCAATTCCTTGAACAAAAGCTCCTTCAATCTATAACAATCAGGCAATTAATTTATTTACTTGTCCAAAAAAGTGTTTTCAGCTAATACGGCCTAATAAAGAGACCGATAAAGTAATTGACAGCTGACTGGGAGGCCTAAAAAATGTAAATAATGTCAATCCAAACATGCCCTTAGCATAATATGATAACCAACCTGGCCCAGATCAACTGCAGGGTTGAGACTCTGTCCACAGTCGTATACGATATCCGACCTCAATATTGTGGTTTCCCCTGTAAGGAGATTCACCTCCACCTGTTACATACTAAAACAATTAGCTTTCTTCATCTTTTGATTGTGGTGCATAAATTGTTTCTTTCATTTTGATGCTTCAAGTATTAGTTGTAGGGTTAAAGGCAATAAGAGATCATATTAAGAATTCAACTAGGCAATAAGAGGGAAAATGGTTATTGTGCAGAAAAATCTACCTCGCTCATTGCTGCTCCATAGTTTAGATATTGGATGGAATTGAGCTCCGGCACGTAATAAGTGTTTGCTGATAAATTGACTGACTGAAGCTCTGCCTGCATTTCAATGGAAGGAAAGAAGATAATGAATCTGTATTACAGAGAGATGCAAGATTTAATGATGCATGAAAGTTCACTAAGAACAATCTGTATTAACAAAAGAAAGATCTGTCTACACATGACCAAAATGATTGCTTTTTCGCATCAATTGTACCCTTGCGTCCGAATCATTAGCTCATCTCACCAAAAATGATCATTAGTTTTCAAGATTGAAGATGTGATGAACAACTAATATATACCAATGAGGCCTCAAAATAGGCGTGTTAGTATGATCAGATTAACAAACCACAATTAAAAAAAACTCTTGATTTTGATTAGGAGACAGTTAAAATGTAGTTAATAATCGAAAGAGGGAGACAAAAAACCTTCTGGATCATCTTATAGCTCTCCCTGAACAATCGCAAAAGCGACCCAAAAGACTAACATGTAACGAAAAAGCAACCTGATTCCTACCCATTTTAGTTTAATGTGTTACCCACAGTCACTAGTAGGGTACTAAATCAACTATGATAAGTTACTTGAAAGAAACACCATAGTATACATGGCAGGAAATATTAGTTATCTGACATGTAAAGTTGAGAGAATGATCATTAGAATAAAAGCATGATGTTGTACATTTTACCATACCTGATAGATCAGCGTCTTCCAATCAACTGATCCTGTCTTTTGCAGGAGATTGTCCTTTAGAGGCTTCAGTCTCTCAACCAAAATACTGCAACAAATTCTAACTGCTTCACAACTAGCCTCAGATGATGTACTCCCTCCGGTCATCCCTCCCTGAACTAAGCTCAGTGAATCCGCTTGCACAACCCGAACTTTATCCACAAGATCTTCACTTCCATCACACCGAATCAAGCCTAGACCAAATGCCGCCATTTGTTTCACTTTTGTGTACAGCCCTTGGCCAAGCTCAATCCCTCCAACCTCAACCACAACAGATCCATCCCATAAAATGCTAACTCTTCCAGGATTTGGATTTACCATCAACTCAGCCACTATGGGTAATCTAGAGACTCCCCTTTTCTTCCATTCATGAGACTCATTAAATTCTTTCACCATTTGGGTTCTTTCGGCATATCTTGATGACTCCGCCAGCCTGTCCCAAATTGAAGGCAACGTGTATTCATGAGCTTCGCCAGCACAATCCTTGTAAAATAAGCTTAAGCTCTCAAACGAGTGGAGATTCTTTGCTCTAACCGCATCCACATCCATGGAGAGGCTAGAAGCTACATGTTCAACCACAGCTTCAGCTATAAATGATCCTTGCAACTCCCCTGGGGCCCTCATTGCTGATTTGCTCATGTGGTTTGTCTTGCACACCTTCATGTCAAAAGACAAGGCTCCCCAGTTGTACTTCTTGAGTTTAGCAGTTATAACGAATGGCATCATTGAACTAAAATCTTCAGCATTCCCTGCATTGATTAGTACATCAAGGTGCAAGCCAGTGATCTTCCCATCTGACTTGAATCCTACACTATACGTTATCTTCATAGGATGCCTTCCTCCTGCCATTATCATGTCAGTCTTTCGGTTGAGGTACATCCTTACAGGACGGCAAAGCTTGTGTGCTGCCAATGCACAAGCTGCAGTAGTCTGGAAAGGGTCAAGGAATTTGTTAGAATCCTAAAAACGAAAATTATTGGAAAAGAATTATGATATGAGGAATCCTCGCGATCTGTAATTCATTTCATCCATTAAGTCTACATAATTACAAGATGTGCTCCTCCTTTTATAATCGATAAATTGAGTAACTAAGTCCCAAAATTAACTAACTATAATCCTATTAAGGGAGAACCTAATAGAGAAAGGGGAAAATAGGAAAGTTCCTAAAAACTAGGAAGTGAGAATATGATAAATTAAATAAACTAACTAGGGAAAAAAAGGAAGACAATAATTTGATTTGGGTCTCTCTCAGACTTCATCAACAAAAGGCAGCTTCTAAGAAAGATGTTTTGGTCAATGAGAATACTTACAGGCATCGATTTCATGGCTTTGCCACCAAAGCCACCTCCAACTCTTCTCGTGATGACACGAATGTTATGCTCGGGAAGACCAAGGCATCTTGCAATCATGGAATTGCAGTGTTCAGGGTTTTGAGTGGAACTGTAAACTACCATGCAATTGTCTTCATCTGGTACAGCAAGGGCAGTTTGCGTCTCCATGTAAAAGTAATACTGTGATGGCAGAGTCATCTGCATTTCACAAGAACAATTCATTTTAAAATAAGACAATTCTAGAGTTAATATATCACTCTAATTGATATCAAAAGACAGTGTACCTCTGTGGAAAGAATCTTATGATCTGCTTCAGCCATGCCCTTTGAAAAATCCCCAACTTGTTTTGGATTAAGAATAGAAGAGATTTCATAGAAGCTGGATTTCTCAACAGCCTCTTCCACACTTAAAATCGGTGGGTCTAGTCCCTCCGTGTCATATTCAACCACTGCAAGATTTGCAGCCAAATCTGCTTGTTTTTGTGTCTCTGCAACCTATGTAAATTCTTTTTGTTCATGAAACTGCATAAACAAAATCTGTTTACACGAAAAAAAAATTGAATTAAGTAAATCTCTGCCTTACCACGACAGCAATTCGGTCACCAGCACAGCTTGTGACGTCTTCAGCAAATAAGGGCTCAATGCAAAATCGAGTAAGGCATCCTATATTCTCTCCTCCATTTGGGATATCCCTAAATGAGACAATTGCAACAACCCCATCAGGATATGATCCTGATTCGAATCTCACATCCTTGATTCTTGCTCGTGGCATTGTGCTGTATATGAAAGCTCCATAGAGACAGTTTGGCGGGGAAGGAATATCATCAACATACACAGCTTCACCTACAAGAACTCGTTGAATTAGATATGTCATACAATTCTGTGGTTAAATTTGAAGAAAAAAAAAGTTAAGTGACAAATTTCAGAATTAGTCATATTCAAATGTGACCCAACTTCAAATCAACCCACTCTTCTCGAGAAAGTTCATAATAAATCTTTCATTTATAAGTAAGTCAGCAGACATAATAAATAACATAATAAATCTTCAAGCAGGAAAAGACAACCTGAAGCCTGGAGAGCAGCTCCAGTCTTCACAAGAGAGTCCCCAATGGGAAGGAATTCTCTACTTGACCCTATGTCCTGTTTTGCAGGTAACAATAATGGAGATCCATCAAGGGTATCACGAGAAACCTCATAGCAAGAGTCCATCAGGGGATGAAGGAACTCAAAAAGGAAAGCTGCAGCCAAGCTTGACCTATACGAAGCATGTCGAATGCCATCTTCCGGAATAATAGATTCCTGAATTAACTTGACAGCTTCATACAAAACACCATATGTTAGAGTCCTTCCTTTTAGAAACTCTTCAACATTTCTAGCTCGAATTGCGTGACCACTTCCATAAGCCCCAAAGACCAAATGGATATCATTAATCACACTTTCTGAAGAAGCTTGAGCCAGAAAAGCTGCATTTAAATAAGGCAAAGCATTTCCCAAAGGACGGGGTGCAGCTCTGTATGTTTCAAACAGTAGCTTAGAATCATCAGAGACAGGCTTATAACTCGGTATAAGAACACTCACTAGTAAGCCTCTGGAATCAAGAGGTGGCATTTCCAGAAAATCTTCAAAAGTGATCATTTCACGTTTTGTACTGGTAACTACATCTACTGTTGCATTCACAGCAAGCATCAAGGTGGCAACATCAGACGGAAAACCATTTCTCTGTGACATCACCAAATTTCCTCCTATACTTGCTGAATTTCGAACAGATTTTGAGGCAACTTTGTCAAGATGGTTAGCAATTTTTCTTAGCAACAACGCAGTGCCCTCATTGTTACTACCTGCCTTTAGTGATTCAATAGCTTTAGAAATTGTCACCGCTGCCCCTATGCGTGTCCCAGCATCATCTATCTGAATCACTGATAACTCTGGAATGTATTTCAGATCAATATACTTGTCATACTTCTCTAGCTCCTTGTAGTAACTTACACCAGTATTGCTGACAACTAACTTTACACGGTCCTTTTCTTTGTTCGATTCACTCAACTCCAGCAAACCATGGAGCTCCTTAATGCTAGTAGGACTGTACCAAGAACATCCTTTCGAGTTTAAAGGTACAGAAGACTTCAATTCCTCCTTCAAAAACTCTGGAAATGTAGACATTTGATCCTTGGAAGTATAAGGAGGTAATTTACTTTCTTTAACCTCCTTGCTATCCTCTTTTCTCCAGAAGGAGTTCAATCCCAAATCCTCAATGTCAACATCAGATGCAAAGCTCTTGCAGGCATCAGCAATGGGTCGATAGCCAGTGCAGCGACAAAGGTTTCCTGCTATACTTTTCTCGGCTTCAGAAACTGTCAGCTTGGAGAATCCAGGAGAGGGCTCTGAATGATTTGTCTTTTCAGCATTGACAAGAGCTGAGAAGAGTGACATGCACATTCCAGGGGTGCAAAAGCCACATTGGGAGGCATGAAAACCAGCAAATCTTTGTTGTATTGAGTGGAATCCATCCTTGGTGTTTCCAAGACCTTCAGATGTTGTAATTGAACAGCCATTTATACTACATAGAAGTGTAAGGCATGAATTAACTGCGTAATCTTCCACTTGATCGAGTATGGGATCGTATTTGGAGACAAGAACAACACAAGCGCCACAACCACCTGCGTTAAATGAAATAAGGGTGCTTATGTTGCTTTATGGAGAGACTATATACGATGAAATCGTTATTATAAGCTGTCTAATTTCTCACTTAAGGGGTGGTTATTAAAGTTTTTTAGATCTTCTTTTCTTGCCACATTCTCATCCTACCGTGCGAATGATACAAGCACGAGAGTGCCTGCACAAGGTTATACAGCAACAATGAAGGTGAAGGGGAAAGAGCCTGGCGGCTCGAGGAGGAAGATGAACGAGACGAGAGTAAGAGATAGAAAGATTAGGGCAAAGTATTAATTTTCTGATTAATTTCAATGATATAATTTCAATGATAGAATAACATAGAGTATTTATACTAGCCCTAACGGTTCAATAAAAGCGTCCCGGGAAAGAACCGTAAAGAAAACCCGAGAAGGAGTATTAAAACTCTGTTTAAAAAAATTACCTAAATTAATAAATTAACTAACTAAATAATCCGTCAACCGAGCCGGTCGACGACGCTCACGTGTTGGACGAGTCTTCGGATCCTGCTGGTTCTCTTCTACCGTATCAATTACCCCCCGTTGAGATTCGACTTGTCCTCAAGTCGTAAATCGGGAAACGAAACGCGGAGTTGATCTAGCGGTTCCCAAGAGGCATCGTTGAGCGACCCATCCTCCCAAACGATCAACCATTCAAGACGAGGAACGCCATTAACTAGCACCTGGCGTTCATCGATAGCACGTAATGGGTGAGATAATGGTTGATCGTTGATGAATTCTTTCGGAAAAGCAGCTTGGACTGGTAACGAACCACTCGGAATAAAGGGACGCAGCAGGGAGATGTGGAAGACGTTGTGGATCTTAGAATTTTCAGGCAAAGCTAGACGGTAGGCCACTGGCCCGACACGTTCCACAATCTCAAATGGGCCATAAAATCTGCGGCTTAATTTTGCGGAGAGGGGTTTTGCTACGGAATGCTGTCTGTAAGGTTGGAGCTTGAGCAAAACCTGATCGCCAACCTTGAACTCAAGATCACGGCGGTGGGCATTGGCCTTGGCGCGCATGCGCTGCTGCATTTTAGTGAGATTAGTACGCAGGAGGTCAAGCAGCTCGGTACGTTCATGGATTGTTGTCGCGGCTGGGGAGTCTTGCTCGGTTGGCTGAGTTAACCGAATCAGAGGTGGCGGATCACGGCCATACAGGGCTTTAAATGGTGACATTTGCAATCCTTCATGGAAAGTGCAATTAAGAGCTAACTCGGCCCATGGTAAAAATAATACCCAACGCGACGGACGCGAATGCGTAAAAGCACGAAGATATTGTTCGAGCCCTCTATTCTTGACCTCCGTTTGGCCATCCGTTTGTGGATGATACGCTGTGCTATGCCGCAAACTTGTACCACTCAGGCGGTGCAATTCTTTCCAAAAAGCGCTAGTAAAGATTGTATCACGGTCGGATAAGATAGAACTAGGGATGCCATGGTGTTTGACCACAATATCAACGAATACTGAAGCGACTTTCATGGCATCATACGATGCTCCCAATGGCCCGAAATGAGCGTATTTAGAAAGGCGATCCACTACGACCAAAATAGTAGAGAAACCGCGGGATGGAGGTAAGCCTGTGATGAAATCCATAGAAACGGAATCCCAAACTTGTAGCGGAATGGGCAATGGCTGAAGTAACCCGGCTGGTTTCTGAGTACTATACTTAGTTGATTGGCAAATGAGGCATGAATCTACAAATTGCTTCACCTCTTTCCGCATACCCTGCCAAAAGAATACCGCGGCCACCCTTTTGAAAGTTCGATCCACACCGGGGTGACCCGCACTAGGAGAAGAATGAAATTCATGCAAGACATCGGTTTTAAGGGCGGAAAATTTGCTCAATAACAATCGATGCCCATAATAGAGAACACTGTCATAAACTTGGAATGGAGATTTCAGGGTACCGGCTTTGAACTCCTCGTGTAATTCGATCAAATCGGCGAGTGATTCATTTTCGGAACGAATTTTCAGCCACAAGTCCGGTAATGGGTGAGATAAGGCCGGAAATTGTTGCGAGGACAGCTCAGCGTCGCTCATACATCGGGATAGTGCATCCGCAACTTTATTGCTAGAGCCGGTCTTGTATTCGATCCGAAATTTGTACCCCATCAGTTTACGAATGAAAAATTGCTGATCCGGCGTCTGAATAACCTGTGAAAGGAGCTCTTTGAGGCTTTTCTGATCAGTTCGGATAAGAAACTCACGGCCTAATAAATACTGTCGCCATTTCTGTACCGCGGAAACTATGGCGAACAATTCGCGGTGATAAGCCGATGCTCCCCTGCGACGAGGCCCTAGAGTCTGACTGAAGAAAGCGACTGGTTTCTCTGACTGTAACAACACGGCACCAATTCCCATATCAGAAGCGTCAATCTCCACCACAAATGATAAATTAAAATCAGGTAATTGGAGTACGGGTGGCAACATCATTGTGGTTTTCAATCGATTAAAAGCTTCTAAGGCAGTATCTGACCAGACGAACTTATCTTTCTGAAGTAGCGCTGTTAATGGAGCCGCTAATGATGCATAATGCCGTATAAATTTGCGGTAATAGCCGGTCAGGCCAAGGAAACCCCGCAAGTGTTTAACTGTTTTCGGAATCGGCCACCGGGCCATCGCCTCAAGTTTGCTGGGATCGGCGAGCAACTGGCCGGCGGATACGATGTGGCCGAGGTACTCTACTTTCTGCGTACCAAAGGAGCATTTTGAACTCTTGATAAAGAAACTGTTATCCCGTAATATCTGAAGAGCAAGATCAATGTGCTGGACATGTTGAGATAATGACGAGCTGTATATCAGAATGTCATCAAAGAAGACGATGACGAAATTACGCAGATATGCCGAGAAAATACTGTTCATCGCTCCTTGAAATGTAGATGGAGCATTGGTGAGTCCGAACGGCATAACAAGAAATTCAAAATGTCCATCATGAGTCCGGAAAGCAGTTTTGTAAATATCAGAGTCGTGCATCCGAATCTGATGATAACCTGAGCGGAGATCCAACTTGGTAAAGAAGGCAGCGTGCCCCAATTCATCAAACAATTCATCCGCCGTCGGAATCGGAAACTTATCGGCTACAGTCACAGCATTCAGAGCTCTGTAATCAATACAAAATCGGAAGCTACCATCTTTTTTCTTAACAAGGAGCGCAGGTGATGAAAAAGGACTCGTACTATGCCGAATAATACCCTGCTTCAACATGTCCTGAACCTGGCGCTCGATTTCTGATTTCTGAAAGTACGGGTAGCGATAGGGTCGCACATTCACTGGTTTAGAATCCCGATGAAGATGAATACGATGGTCCCAAGGACGGGGTGGAGGTACTCCCTCTGGTAAACGAAAGACTGATTCGTGAAACTGCAGTACCTCCCGAATTTGCGGATCCATATCTGATGGAAAATCAACACTTGTGGCGTCAGCGTGAGGCACTGTGTCGGTCAAGAGCAAAATCTCAAAGCAATCATTGACAGATTCTGACGCAATTAACGAGTGCAATGTATGCATGGAAATCAACCGTGGAGCAATCTGATCACCCTGTAAGGACACTCTTTTTCCCTGCCAAGTAAATTCCATCAATAATTCGGCGTAGTCGTGTGAGACCTTACCTAGGGTTTGTAGCCATTGAACTCCCAAGACAACCTGAGGTCCATGCACTTGCAACACAAACAGATCAACAATAAAGATATACCCCTGCAACTGTAAAGCCGTAGCGAGACACTGATGAGTACATAGCAGTGATTCACCATTCCCCACATAAACTCTGAAAGGTGTGATTTGTGATAGGGGCAGATGTAGTTGTTCGACAATTTCCGGGTGGATAAAGTTATGAGTACTACCACTGTCAATCAACACCTGCATTGCGAGCTCATTAATAGATCCGAGGATTTTGAGTGATTTAGGATTCGGGAAACCGTCCATCGCATGAATACTAGAAATGTCAGCCAGGACTGCTAAGGAAGCCTCTTCAGATTCAACGGTGTCATCCTCATCCGAATCATCAGTACCTAATAAAGCGAGGAACCGATGTTTACAACGATGTCCAGGAACAAATTTTTCATCGCAGTTCCAACACAGACCCTTTTTGCTACGATCCTCTCTTTCCGCCGGTGACAAGCGTTGGATCGGTAAGGAGTTAGGGGTAGGAGCTGCGGGTTGGTTAGTGTTGGGTGTTGGATTTGAACTCGGTTGGGAGCTGCTGGCACCACCCGATTTGAACGCAGCATTGGGCCAGGCGCGGCGTTGTGCCGAAAACCCAGTTAATGTATTAGCGTAAGAAGCTGCGAGTTCTCGGGCAAGGGCAAAGGCTTGAGCCAAGGTTGTTGGGTTCCGCAGATTCAACTCCCGTTTTACTGGCTATTTCAACCCGGCTTTAAATAGAGAGATCAAAGTCGGTTCCGATAACCCTTCAATTTTATTCAAGAGAGCCTCAAACTCCGTCTGATAATCAAGAACCGTAGTTTTCTGCTGGAGCTTTGCTAATAACCCGACGTAATCTTCATAATGTTGAGGGTCGAAACGTTGTTTTACCGCCCTCAAAAAACCAGCCCAAGTAGTATTGCAATTATTCCGACGTTGGTATCGAAACCAATCGGAAGCCGGTGGATCAAAGAGCATACCAACTAAACGTAAACGATCAACATCAGAAGTATGAAAGTAATCGAAATAAGCTTGTACCTTGAATTCCCAGCCCACGGGATCAGTGCCATTGAATTTGGGTGCCTCGACTCGTAACTTGGGGTAACGATCCGGACGCTGCTGTTCTTCCATCAACTGGCGGTCCGGTGGTTGTCCTGGAGGCACGTTTGGTACAACCGGTAATTGGGGAACCAACGGGACGTGTTGCGCTGGCGGGAGCTCGACAGCGGCTGGCAATCTCGGTTGTGGCTGCACGAGGGCAGGCGCTTGTTGACGCGGTTCCACGAAGGGGTTCGCAGCGTAGACACCGCGCGTTTGTTCATCGATGATATTGCGATTGTCCAAGATATGGAACACCTGGTCCATACGCCGGCGTTGTACGTCCTGTTCCTGTCGCGTTTGTCGGACTTCGACGGTCAAGTTCCGTAACAGGTCCCTGATTTCGCCGTCGTTCTCGATTCCTGTGACGTGCGAATTATCACCGTCGTGCGACATGTCAATGATTCGAGTTCACGGTGAAAGCACCAGTTGATACAAGCACGAGAGTGCCTGCACAAGGTTATACAGCAACAATGAAGGTGAAGGGGAAAGAGCCTGGCGGCTCGAGGAGGAAGATGAACGAGACGAGAGTAAGAGATAGAAAGATTAGGGCAAAGTATTAATTTTCTGATTAATTTCAATGATAGAATAACATAGAGTATTTATACTAGCCCTAACGGTTCAATAAAAGCGTCCCGGGAAAGAACCGTAAAGAAAACCCGAGAAGGAGTATTAAAACTCTGTTTAAAAAATTACCTAAATTAATAAATTAACTAACTAAATAATCCGTCAACCGAGCCGGTCGACGACGCTCACGTGCTGGACGAGTCTTCGGATCCTGCTGGTTCTCTTCTACCGTATCAGCGAATGTTAGAAGCTGTTAAGTTGCAACACTTGAGCAGAATTAACATCATCAAAAATTATAAAGTTTTACTCGCCTGTTAGATGTTTTTTCAGGTAGCTTAGGATCTAATTTTTCCTCTTCCCAATATTACAAACAAAAATTTACTAATTGTAAATGTATACTCGAGTCTCAGATTGTTCCCTATCACCAAGTCATTGCAGAGGTAAAATTGGAAAACAAAAATGACAAATATTACTGAACAAGAGGTGGTATTTGGGTCCATAACCATCACAAAAAGAAACAAAAATCCCATGATTGCCCAAAATGGAATACTAGAGTTAAAACACAAGAACAAGATATAAAAGAGTATCAAAATCAAAATCAGAGTACATAAACAGGCTGAACATGCAAAATCAACTTTCTCAAATCAGCTTTTAATGACTTGTACAAATCGCACAAACAACCACAAGATAAGAGACATAATACCTTCACCACAGGCGAGCTTGACACTCTTGAAAGGAGTAGAGGAACGCAAGAAGTCGATGAGGGTGGTTGAAGGATGGATTTTTGGGACTTCAAATCTATCTCCATTGACAGCAAACACCAACTTCTTGTTTTTGCTCACCTCCATTCTTTCTCGCTCAAGCTTTGGCTGATCAGTATCACTCAACTGATTCGTTATGCACGTCTCTCCACCGCTTTTTATTAAACAAACCCGGATTCAAAGTTCAGCAGCCGCTCAAATTTACTGACTTTCTTTTTATTTTTTGACCTTTTGGTTTACTTGATATGGCAAGTGTATTCCGGTAAATAATTGATTTAACCCTCTGTTTCACAGTAGAGGTCTTGAGGTTTTTTTTCTGGTTTACCAATAGATGTCTATATAAGAATTTTGTTAATTTATACCCCTAATAATTATACTACATGAATGATATACACTTCTCTCAAAGTATAAAACAACTTTTAGAGTAGGAATCTAGGACTACTATTTAATTTAATAGGGGTAATTTTGAGAGAATTTTTTTTCCTTTTATTGACTCTTCTTACCGCTGCATTAATGTTAATGCACTTCATCTTCATCATGCATGACGAAATGTTTAAAATGTCTTGATGTTGATTAAAAGCTGAAATTAGGAGTTACTGGATGCCGGTTCTATTCATTTACCCCGTCAGCTTCATCATGCATGACGAAATGTTTCTCTTTTCTCTTCAGGTCTATTCCAATTAGTATTTTTATAATGGTGGGATTAGGTTCATCTCATTCAGTTTTTATTGAAATTGATATGGGACATAAATATTCGTTAATCTATTAATTTTCAGAAATAAACCATGCACTAGTGACGCACGGTTCTAATATGATATTTGTTGCAATCGTCTCATTTCTTAAAAAGGTGATGTTTCAGTTCGAACCGTCTATGAAGCATGTGACTTGTTGCGAGTTGAAAACACACATGATTTTTCGATTCGTAAAGTTTTGGCCGGAGTTGACAATATTAGATTTGTACCATTTCAAGTTCGAGTTATAACTGATCAAAATACAGCTTTAAGTTGAGGTTAAAATTTTCAAATTAACGTCCTCTCAAGTTTCTCGAATCGAATCGAAATAAGGGTGCGTATATCCCAATCTTCAAATTGCTTTGAGCAGAATTACATCTGGTTGATAAGTAATTAAGCACGTAACATTTTTTAATGCAAAAGTTGGGCAACGTTTTATCACGGATCTGACCAATACGTACCACAAAAGCGAAGAGAAAATCCACGCCACACCGTTTAACAAACAAGCAATGGATTGACGTCGTACCTTTTACAATAAAGGTAGCCAATTCATTGCGTGTTACTCTAAACAGAGTTTTGGGAAACCTACATTGAAAAGCACTGGTAAGTTACAAGTTCCAATCACAACTTTTACATATGCATTCCTCATAAAAGAAGATGGTCACAATGTTAAATACCAACGGTAGACTTGAGCTATAAGATATACACAACTCACCCAAAAAAGAACAGAAAACAACCCTGAATACAGTGGAACAACTGAATTGTAATTACGTCCTACTCCAAAGGATACTTCTCCTCTGATCATATAAAGAAACAAAACAAAAAGTATCAACAACTAGACACCTGTAAACTGCAACCAAACTCGAGCATTGGTCACACTTCCATTCAAAGCCGGATGTTAAGAGGTACTCGGTGTATTAGCATTGAACGATGATTATAATGAAAAGGCATAAAAGGGCATTTCCTTGTTAAAAGTATTTGAATAGTACTCATTATAATTAAGGCAACTCCAAAACCGGGAAAGGCTGAACTCTCCATGCTTGGGAGACTTGAGATATTGTGAGTGCAATTCTTTCATGCTTTCCTCAAACTTTTTCTTTATGGACAGCAGCTGTGAGATTCAAAAAAAAAAATAAAGGAAATAAGAAAAGCACCAATTCATGTCACTTTAATTATGCAGGATGTGAACGACGAAACCCCAGTTGACTTTAAAGTGAACAAACAAGAGAATAATGCATGCACTGATGGAAGTATCACCTGGGAATAATTGATCTGAAAAAGGTTGCTTGTATCAGTTTTGTGATCTGCCTTGTTAGTTTTGGCCAGACATGACTGGAAGTCTAAAGTGCACTGCAAAATTCCTTGAATAGTATTCGATGTGGATTTTGTTTCCTCTGACAGGAAGCATCTGAAAAGGATGACAGCTAGGGTCAGCTGCATAACTATATTCACATCTATGTGCATCTGCAAGGAGATCAATCAACGTACTGAAAACTAATCATCTATAAGTGGTCAGACAAAACTCAATAAGAAAAACAAGATTGAGCAAGCTCAGATGATACAGACTGATAGAAGCCCCCATAGAGAAAGGAAGAGTGCAAGCTATTCCAATTTGAGAATATAACCATGCTTCAAAAGAGGTTAAAATAACCATGCTTTGAATTTAGAGTTCAATAACAATGAGATCACGACTACCTGAACAAATATACAGTCACAGACTCACAGTTTTACCCAATAACCTGTACAAGCAAGCGTCAACTTACATGCGCAATGAATCGGATAAGTAGGACATGTGAACTGACTCAAGATCTATCATATCTTTAATCTGTATAATCAAAAGAAGAGATCAGTATCTAACAAAAGACCAAAGGAAATTAGTCAAGACCAGGTTAAAGTATATTCCATTCCCAACTTATAACCAGTAGGTACTGACAAGAAAGAAGAAATCAATGTTGCAAAACATATCATGTATATCAACCAACCTGGTGCTTAAGGGAGTAGATGAACCTACACCAGGACACATCAGATAGCTGAGAAAGAACATATTGTTGCAATGTTGAAACGAAGTGGTGAATCTGGTGCCTGAAATAGGACCAAAAGATCAGATAACTGAAAAGGTTATATGCAGCAAAGGTTCAAGTGACTGGGTATCTAGCTACATATGTCAGTCAAGTCGAATCAGTGTTATGAATCTGGGTTCATGCACACAATCATTTCTTGTTTCAGTTTTTCTCTACGGATAACAAAAGACCCAAAGAAAGACACGGGATTATTCTGTAATGTAAAATTATACCAAAGAATAAAAATTGGCATACTTATAACAAAGAGATGTCATTCTCTTTGATGGTTATATGCCTATATCATCCAAGCCAAGAATCTCTTAAGAATGGAAAGATCTGGTAGATTTTTAAGGACCATGACAGGTTAAAAAAGATTAGAAAACTTAACAAAGTGTGAAAAAATAGCATTTCATTTATTTCTTAAACATGGTTTAACAAGAAGAAAGAAGCACCAACAAAAGAATACTTAAGGTTGAAAACCCTGATGACATAAAGAAGATTGTTTCTGATAATTACTTGCCTTAGCTTGGTCAAACTATTAAAACGGCTCCATGAGATTCCATGTTGCTTTGAACGCTGACTATAGATATGTCCAAAATCCTACAAGAAAAAAAAACATTTGATAATGTAAATTTACCGTGACCCATGAAACTCATCACTATTTTGCAATAGAAGTTTCAAGTATCAGATATCCGGTGCCTGCACCAGGAATATAGCCCAAGGAAAGCAACTATGCTCAGCAGTAACACCCGAATTGTAGATAGAATATATCAAAACACAAGACACAAAACAGCACACCCAAGTTATAATAGACATGTCTGCATCTTATAACACATATGCATCTGATGGAACAAAGAAAATTGACTTAATCCAAAAAGAGACTACCTTCAGTACACACCATAAATCAGTCAGTGAATGAACAGCAAGTTTAACTTGTATGAGAAAGCTGAATATCTCAGCATATGTTCTCAATGCACTGGGGTTTAAGATTATACTAATAGGCCATTCCACTCTGTAACCTAGACCAATGAAGTTGAAGGAATGGACTCCTGCGAATGAAAATGAAACACATCACTGCCTGGTACACAAATGTAGAAGCTGGAGAACTAAAATATCAGCAATGAGTATGCAGAAGGAAGAGTTAAAGGTATACAGCAATACCTGTTGCAGAAGATGGCAAGGAGGCCACACAAGAATCTTTCACATAAATATACAAGCGATCCTTATTCCGGTCTTGTTCACATGAAGACCTCTGAACTGATGACTCGAACAATCCTTGAATTTCTGCAATCCTCTGATCAGCCTCCATAAAACACCATTTCTGATTATAAGAGAAGAAATGAATTTCTAAGACTCCTCATCAACCAGCATATAATGCAAACATATAACACAGGGAATTCACCTGATGCCAAAGGGATCTAATAAATAAATCTGCCCAATCTGATATCTCCATAAAATGATATCGCCGCAAGGTAAGTAGATGCTCTTGCAAAGCAAATCCTTCTTCCAGCAATTTGATTGTCAACCTGCTTATAAAATTATATCTAGTAACATTAAGGATAAGCCAAGCTAACATGTACACATGAATACAGAATCTAAACTTAGTTGAATTTATTTGAAAATGATATGCAGATAAGTGTATAAAAAAACAACACAAAGAAACCACAAAAACAAGTTCAGAGGGGGGGAATTGCCCCAGATATTATAAGGATACTGGTATAAAATGTCCTGCAGTATGCATTTACTGATAATGAAATCAAGTGGTATTTCAAAGAGAGCATCAGAAGTAAATCCACGATTGCGGCTCGTTTCATTGACACTTCTAAGTCGTGTATGTAGTAAGCTTGCCCAAGCACTCCCTCCTTGAGCATCCCTCAAATTGGCATCTATACTCTGTTTACTTGCATCTTTAAAGTTCAAATAATCCTGAGAGAACACGTTTTCCTTGTTTGTTGTACCATCAGTTTGACTATACTGTTTTGCCTCAGGCTGCATAGTTGAAGCAACAGAACTCGGAATTCTAGATTGATCTTCAGGGATAGAAGCAAACCATCTTCTCTGTAGCTGAAGAGGATCCTCTACAGATGAGAATTCAAAGTAAGGGAAAATCTTGCTAATTTTTGGAGTTTCTGCATTCCCAGTCTTCCACACAAGGTTTTGAAAGATATTTCTTGTTAGCATGGGGTTCATGCTGAGAAGATTGCTTGGCGTTTTTGCATTCCAAGATTGCAAAATGTATGAACTTGATGAGGAATTTGTTGTTGCTACCATTTCATCACTAAAGCCATCAACACTTGAACCATTGTCCTCTAACATGTCAAAATCACAAGTAATAGCATGTTGACGACAACCAGAATTATGTAACCTGGCATCCACTGTGCACATCCACTTATCCAATGGATTTTTCAGTAGACTTCCTACTGGCCATCCAAGACCAGGACCTTCATCTGCATACTGCATTTTGAATATCCATGGCTTTGAGGTATTTGAGTGCTCACTACAGGATTCAGGATCATCACCTGATATTATTCGGTTCTGACAATGACCCAACTGGGGACCAGATACCTCAGATGTCTCTGAAAGTTTAAGATCGTGCCTCACATGGTGCACCTTGTCTTTTTGCAACGACTCATGGGTGCAACTATCAACAATTCTTATAGAGGAAAAGGACAAAGCAGACAAATGATTCAGCTTTGGTGTGGATGAACCTTCAAGGAGCTCAGTTGACTGCATACAATCATCTTGCTCGTCAGAACTACAATCACATGATTCCAGTGGATATGATAACTCATCAGCCATGCTAGAGGCATCAGAATCCTCGTCTTGAGGAGTCCTGAAAGTAAGGAGAAAAAAAATTATGAACAACCGGCTCCATGTTAGGGTCTAAAGTGAAGCCAAACAAACCAATAAATAAGAAACATAAGATGTGCAAGGTTGACAGTTACAGAAATAACTTCCTATTATGCACATGAAGAACAATTATTAATGCACCGAGAGTGAAGGCAATATACGAGAAAGAGGAACAGAGAGAGATACCCATTCAGATCCCTTTCACCAGTAGCTGAAAAAATCAATCTTTCATCAAAGGTAAATGAAGATTGAGCGTCTATACTTCCTCCAGTTTTGATATTAGCTCCCAGTGCATAATGCGAAGTTACCTACAAAAATAACATCACGGTGTTCTTAAGAACAAGCAGACAAAATTATGGTTAGTTTTTTTTTTTTTATCACAATAGCTTATATTTGAAAAGTTAACTACAAAAGCTTCAGCTATATGAGATGCTACCTTTTTTATCATCTGACTTATCTATATGATGTTATGACTTGTATAGATCAATATTAGCAACTTATGTTTGTATTATCCTCTAGCCATGTTATTAAACAAACAAATTAAGAAAATATAAATTAGCTTCTTAACGGAAGCATGGATAGATGATCGCTACAGAAAACAAATACTGAAAATCATCGTTTAAGAAAATTTATTCAAAAAATCAAAACATTGATTATTTTCCAGGACCATGGATGGATGTTTAGTAAGGGAGCTACTGAACAGACTACCTGATGATACTTTATCTCAAAGTTTTTCATCACATGTTCAAGTTTTTCCAGCATCATTCTGTAAAACTTCTTCCTTGAAGTTACTTTGTCTTCTATCTCCTTCTTGTTGAAAGTTAACGTAGATGCATTAACAACATCAGGGATTGGTAAACCACCACATCCTGGAAGGACATCCTCAAAAGTATACTCTCCAGTGGTGATGTACTTGCATAATTCAAGAAGCTTAAGCACAACTTTTAACTGTTGACCTGCTCTCAGCAGTGGAATTGTAAAATCTTTCAGAAAGCTAGGAATGGAAATTCCATCACGCACCTGCAGGAGAGTTCAGATAGCATCCATTATATTGAGAAAAAAAGACTAATCAGTTAAATGAGAAAGCCTCTCAATCCAAATCAGTAATACAACAAAGGGATTACCCTAATGTTAGGAAATGGGAACTCAACAGGCATGCCAGCTTCACCTTGTGAATAAGGCGTCAGATTCTCTTCGTATTCTATAGCAAACTCACCATAAGGGTCTATAATTTTCGCTTCATAAATCCATGACCGAATAAAACTGCAATATGGTTCAAGTGAACGATGAAAAAGAAACTTGAGAAGCGCTCTATGAACCGGATCAGCAACCTAACAAAAATTATACAAAGTTATCAGGAATCTTTAAGAAGACTTCTACTGCAAATAATTAACAACTGTCAGAATAAGTTCCAAACAAAGTTTTAAAAGTAATAAATAACAACGGTATTCATCGGCACTGAGAGAAAATATTATTAGATAATTCAAACAATAATAATATTAAAAAAATCAACTTGTTCAGTACTTGTTAATTTAGTTTGGAGAAAGACTCAGTAAAGTAAAAATGTGCAGTAAGTTGTTTCATTAATTCAGAAGGATGACAATAAATGAGAAGTAAACAGCATAAATGCATCATGTCTAAAATTAAAATGCAGATTTCCATGGCACCTTTGGAGAGCTACGATAATTTGATGTCTTGAGATACAAAAAGTGAGGTAGCAATGACCAAAATCACCTAATCAACCATATTTAAAAATAAAATTTGTAATAAATGAAGTTTGAAACCTAGATAAAGGAAGAAGGTTACTTTGGATAGCAAAATCTAAGAGAACTTCGTCAAATCCGCTACGCTGATACTCATATAACAACCCAAAGATTAGATACATAACAAACAGTTAGATGCTGAAGCAGCCAATTAGGCTCACCAGTAGCTGATGATACAAATACGTAAGCAGATTCCCTCCATTAGGGAAGTTAGAGAACGCCTTAGCTGCATTAGAAATTGAGTCTTCCAAAGATGTCAATGAGAACCAACAGCTTGTCTCATGTAGACAACATATGTTTCCAAGGGCCTCAATCTGGGTTCTCATTTCTTCTGTGTGCAGGTAAACCTCCAGCAAGGTAAGTTCACAATGCACAACACTTGTGAGATTTCCTAGCTCTAGAGAAGCTTTTGGCAATGCATTAACTTTGCTCCTAGAACGCCTCAAAAGTGCTGATGTGTTCACTGTACTGATTGCACTAATATATCCCTGTAAAACCTTTCCTACAGCAACTGCAAATGCCTGATTGACAAGGCTTCTTGCAGAGTGTGCGTCAACATTTACATTCTTGTTTTCATTTTGAGAGGCTTGTTCTTTATCTTCTCGTTTCTCGATATTGATACTATCAAAATTCAAAGAGGTAAAATACTCCACAAATTTATGGAGAAGTAACACAACTAAACCTGTAGAACCAATAGATTTCAGCACCTTCCCTAATGCATTTGTGCTCAGGGATCGAGTCCAAAGAGATGGAATTCGATTTGCAGATCTGTCAGCAGGATCGGAGCAAAATGATTCAGAGATCTTCTCGATACTTATAAGAGAGGATTGACAGCCTTGCAAAGCATACATCACAAGCCGCACCAAACTTTCCTCCTACAAAGATTTGAAACCCATTAAGCAAAATCGCAAAAGACTCAGAAGTTCAATGACAGCATGACAGACAGCTTTGCATTCATATACACTGATATACATGAGCACTCCACAAATTTCAGGAGTTCTGATCAATTGATTGTTACTCTATCCAAGAGAAATGGAAAAAAGAAACTGTTCCTCAAAAAAGCTAAATACAATAACATATCCCTGAAAAAAAAACCACTTGTTTAAACTGTACAAAATCTCAATGATCACATTGTTTGCACATATTCATCGCCTGAAGGTAATACCAAGTGGGAAAGAGAGAGAGAGAGAGAGAGAGAGAGAGAGAGAGAGAGAGAGAGAGAGAGAGAGAGAGAGAGAGAGAAAGGGGGGCTTACAGAGACAGAGGAGAGATCATAAAAACTAGAAATAGAAGAAGAGGAATTAGGATGCGACGACGCAGACACTCGGCCGCTTTCAGAAGGTATGGATTCCCAAGGTTTAGGAGGAAGCCACGGATCATCCAGCTTCAGCTTCTGAAACAACGTACTGAAGCTCGATTCGACCGCCATTGCCAGATTCTAACACAACAATTTGACTAAATTAGGGTTCAATAGCTAGGGTTTTGTTCATCTTCAGCTTCTCGACCGCGTCACAAAATAGCTTGAAAAGGCCTTGGATTCTAGCAGGAGTCACGATCGGATTCTTGAAGGCTGTTAACTGTTAAGAATCTTATTGCACTGTGGTGAGTGGGCACTCTCCAATGGCGGGTATTCTGGCTGGATCTACGAGCAGAGGAGTAGGAGGAGAACAAAAAAACATAAAATAAGAAAAGAGGGAAAGTAGTTTGAAAAATGATATTATCAAAAATGGGCATGGGCCTCATAAATTTCATGGGCTATCGAACGACTCTCTAACTGACCCATGGGATAACATATGTAGACTGGATTCAACTTAATGCACGTTTTTATGCTCACGGCAAATAATGGATCCGATAGGATTTAATTGGTTAAAAACATACTATGCATTACCTATTGAATCACACAATTAATATGCCTAGAGTCGCCCCGGGCCTCTTTAATATCCAGTTTGGACATAAATTGGCTCTGACTAATTGAACCGGACGAGAGATCTAAGAAAAAGACAATTAGGGTGTGTTTGTTACATGCTTATTTTGGTGCTTATAAGCACTTTGTTACTTATTTCGAAAAATAAGCATCTGAGAGGTGTGTTTGGGAACACATGCTTATTTCAAATAAGCAACTTTTTTTTGGATGCTTATTTCCGAAAAAATAATCAACATCCCATGCACTTATTTCCCAAAAAATAAGCATGTGGGCCTGATGCGACCTAGCCCCGGGTTACAACTGATTCCAACTAGTCCGATGGTCCCGAAACCATGGCGGCCCCCTTGGCCTAGCCGGCGACGAGTCCCGCGACACCATGCCTCCCGGCCTTGAGGTTCTTGCTATGCCAACATCTCGCACGGGCATGTCTCCGTGCGCGCACCTATACCGAAGCCTTGTCTTGGTATGTCTTGACTTGGCTTTTGATCCTATCTTTCTTATTTTAATCCTAGTTGACGCCTTCACTATATAAGGGGGATCATCCACCTTTTTTAGGTACGCAGAATATGAAATCCATTTAATAAAGTTGAGGTCATCTCCTTGTTTGTGAATCTCTGCGTCAAAACCTTCCTCGAATCTATCTTCCTCTTACTCGTTTCTCCATTGAATCGAGTGCTTCTTATCTCTAAAGTTCGAGAGCTCCTCAAATCTCACAAAGCTTCCGCCACTCTCGTGTTGGAGACCTAATACACATCAAAGCAAGATCCTCAAAGCGTTCTCGGATCCATTCGGAGACGGGTTTGCATCAGAGCCCCAGATACAGTTTAGCGTTTTTTTTGAACTTCTACCCATATCAATATACTATTACTAAAGTCGAATCCTTCTCTCTTATGTGTCGTCCATCTAACTATGTCACGTAGATATATATAAATGTTCATTTACCTCTTTCTCATTAATATTTTTTAGAATTTACACTCCCTACATATTATAATAATATTATCTCATTTATCATTATTACTTACCATATTCAATTAAAAAAATTCAATTAGATATGTTATTAATAAGCATTCTATATTTATTGTAATAATATTACCCAATTCATTACTATTACTTACCATATTTAAATAATGAGTATGAAATACTTACCATATTCAATTAATGAGTATATATGGAAATATTATTCAGTTTTTTAGTATTTATTTACCTATATATTATATAAGATTATCTCATTCAAAAATTAAATCACATATCCTATTATAAATAAAGAAGTATTTTTTTTTACATTCCCTACGTATTATAATAACTCTCGCTTGAAAATTTTATTGAGGAAATTATTTTATTTTATCAAATAAGTTTATGTAAAATTTAAGCGACAAATATGGTTCCTACATAAAAAAAAACTCAAATCATCATCGTGCATGGCACGATCAGGTTTTGCTAGTTTTATCTAGTTGCTCAACTATCACTATAATTCGTATTAAAAAAATAGCAATAATTCCTATTTTTTAATTTTATAAAGAAAATAATAAAAATTATTATTATTTCTTCCATTTTAGTCAATTCACTCAAAACAACTCAAAAAAACATACCAAATTTGTAAATTCTCATTTAAATTTAAACTAAATAATTAACTAATAACTAGTTTATTTTTCTAACTTTTTTTTGAAATACTAATAACTAATTAATTAACTAGTTTTTTTTGTCTTGCCTTTTGGCTCGTCCGGTTCAATCGGTCAGACACCGCTCTACATCCGGACTGGGTACTTTGTGGCCCCATTTTGGGGGAGACCCTCCATACATGCCACTAGTGGGAAGATCGATTCGAACTTCGAATCTCCTAACCAACACTAATCTCGTAAACATCACTTAAGGAGTTTAACAACACTTTACCACTAGACCAATTGAGTATTGGTATTAATTAACTAGTTTAAATGACCGTCTAAATATACTCCTAATATAGCCAGTTTGGGAATTGAGTAGCAATATTATAAAAAGGTTTACATACTTCAAACGTACATATAAACATTTGAAACAGAATAGCACACCTCGTTTTTTTTCTAGTTGTTACAAGTTACAATCTCCTCAAACAACAAAAAAGAAAAACAGATAGAATAAAGAGTACGACAAAAGAAAAGGGATTTCCTTTTCCAAGTCCAAGGGATCTGCCATCCAAGGGATCACCGTATCTTCTACCAAAAAAAAAAGGATCACCATCTCTGAAAACTATAACATGCATATACAAACCCCTTGTACACACCCAATTATCAGTAAAGGATCATTGACAGGCTAGCTAGCTAGCCATGTTAAATTTGGAATATCTAGTTTTGAAGGAAACGAAAAACAAAAACCCCAACAAATAGCCATCGTTCATATATACGACAACGTCTATATAAACTGCAAATAAGCCTTCCATTTGCATTATATTCTCATCAACAATAATATTCCAACACTCAGATTGTAACAAAGCAACTATTTTAGAGCTAGCGACAATACACAGAAGCAGCTGTAAACATGGATACCAGAATGCGCCCGCAGGCTTCCCGTCAATACGAAGAGTTCAATCCCGAAACACGATTGGTCTCGGAGGATGGATCCGAGACAGTCCTAGTTTATCTGCGTGGTATATATATTTGTTGCTTCCTTTTTCCATCTGTTTTTGCAATTGTTCAAAAAAAACCAAAAACATTGCATAACAAAATTACATTGTTTTTTTGGTCGCAATTAACAAAATTACATTACATTGTTGAAGCTCGTGTATAATCACAACATTATATACAATCCAAATCCATTTCTTGATGCATTATATTTCAAATATGTGTATATTTCAGAACTTCATTTTACGTTTCGTCCGCCGGGTTATTTATGTAATTATGTTGCTTTTTTCATAATCAAGATAAATGTGTCACGTATATGCATGATTCTATATATTTTATTCGCCAACAAAGAGTACAAGAAGGAACAGGTGAGGATTCAGCTAACGTCGACCCGGCATCTAAGGATCAGCGGCGAGCGCCAGCTTGGAGCCAACAAATGGCAGCGCTTCACCAAGGGGATTCCGGTCCCACCAAACTGCACCACCCGAGAAATCACTGCTAAATTCCAAGACGGCGTACTTCACGTCAAACTACCCAAAGTGATGACGTCGTCGCAGCCTCAGCCGATCCAGCCAGTCCCGGCTCCGACTCCAGCCGACGGCGGCTTAGTGCAGGCTGCTCCTCAGAGCAATGTAGCCGAGACGAAAGAGGAAGAACGAGCCGAGCCGAGAAAATCAGTTGATGCAGAAAACAAGTGTGAAGAAGACAGCCGAGAAAAGGGGGGAAACAAAGGGATTTATACGATGTTGAAGAAGCCGGAGAATTTGAAGACGTTAGCTGCAATTGTTGTGGTGGTTGTGGCGATAGCGCTCGATGTTAATTATATGAACAAGGTTTGTGGAAGTGGGAGGTAATTAATTAGTGTTAGCAGGGATGAATATAAATGGCCGTTAAAATTAATGTATACTTGAAACATAATACACTAATAATAAAAGGTTACAAGATCTGCGTGATTGTTTTGGGCAGAATAAACACGTAAAAGTGTTATATGCTATAATGAGGGAATTTTAGTTAAATAATCAGTGGAAATTAGTTTAAATACGTCCACAAGTTAGAAGCATGCAATAGAATTATAAGGAAAATAATGGGTAAGAACTATATAAACGGAATGAAAGTATTGCGATTAGATAATTCGTAATCCCGAGCATGGATAATACAAATTGTCTTTGAGAATTACGAACAGGAGCAACAAATATAACCAAACATGAGTGAAGTATTCTAGTTAATTGTAGAGATTATGGAGAGCTAGTGTGTATTCAGGCCATCCCCTCTTCCTTCCTTCTCACCAATTTATAACCTCCTTCTTTCAAAAGAGACGTTACATGACTGGCTTCCACATCCAGGAGATTTAGCAACCACCTTCAATGCATTAGCCGTTATAGGCGTCTTCTTCAAACAATGTTAAGGACCGGATGATCCTTCTTGAATCGGGCTCTCTACCTTTGTTACATTGGCCCAGAATTACTCAGCCCAACAATATATACCCCCTGAAAAGCCGCCAAAAATTCCCTCTCAATTTTTTGAGGGTTTTCAAATCCACGCCTCGGAAGTTCTGAGGCACCAAAGACGTCCCATCTATTTATTGCCTCCGGATTCTTCACTCATCACGCGTATGTCTTCCTTGACTAGGTACTCTCTTCTTCGCTTTTTCTTCTTCTTTGCCTATTCTTCTTCTCCGAGTGTCCCTCCTGCTACATCATGAGTAAAACAGAGTCCTCTTCTAGTCAGTTTTCTCGTTGCTATGAACTGGATGAACCGTCGGTTCTCAAGCCTTCTCGCGTCCTTTCCCCTTCTCAACACAGAATTAGTCTCTCCTTTGATTCAACTCCGTTCGCCCTTTTTATCGGTTTTCCGGCGTCTTCAGTGGTATACACTCCTGGTCAGAATGAATGTGTCGATTCTTATAATGTCGATTGGGTGTGTTTCTATGAATACTCCTTTCGAACCGGTCATCGTTTCCCTTTTTCTCCTCTTGTCTTCGATTTCCTCAAAACCATAGACGTTTCTCCCAATCACCTTCTTCCCCAAGCATGGAGAATTCTTCTATCTGAAGATCTCCATTGTTTTGCTCATAGGATTGCTTTTTCCGCTTCTGATCTTTTCTATATTTATGGTCTTTCTAAGGGGGTTACGGTCGTTTTACTCTGAAAACTTTCTTCCCCAAGCATGGAGAATTCTTCTGTCCGTAGATCTCCTTTGTTTTGCTCACGGGTTTGCTTTTGCCCCTTCTAATCTTTTCTATATTTATGGTATTTCTAAGGGGGTTACGGTCGTTTTACTCTGAAAACTTCGCGAAGTAAATCCGACCTGGTATTGGATGTGTCTAAGTCGGATATGGGTTGGGCCGATAAGTTCCTTTTTGTAAAAATGTCATCTTTAGGGTTTGAGTGTGACTTCCTTAAGCCTCGTTGGCGTGACACATGTAACGCGTTGTTTCTGTTTCTTTTCCGAGTTTATTGAAGGTATTAACTTTTGATCATTTTGCTATGTGCAATGCAGTGGATACCTCGTCATTGGTGGTGTAGGACGTTTCTGCTCAACGTGTCGCTCGCATTCTCGATCTTCCTGTAGGTCCCCCATACTTAAACCTTACTCGTCCTCGAGTAAGCTCAAAATAAATCTAACAATCAATCCTATCAAGGTTTACAACGTAGTACAAGGGAAGATAAAAAACACTCACCTCACCAACCCGAACCCAAATAGAGAAAATAATGAGCAAAGACATGAAAGCTCAAACACACACCTCACCAGAATACAAATAATATCAACTCTCAAGCTCTAAAAAGTGTAGAGCGTCCTAGGATCTACCCGGCATCTAAAATGTAATCACCAGACCCCAAAGTAGAATATGAACCTAAACACTCTGATTTTACCACTCATTCTACTTAGGCGCCCTTTCGGGTTTTCACCTAATCACTCTTTTCATTTTTATTAGGTGTGCTCACAAATACTCACATCTCTAATAAACCTCATATTACCCCAGCCTATTGTTGGTCCGGTTACCTGCTTATTACCTGAGCCGCCCTTTCGGGTTTTGAACTCATCCCAGGATTTTCTATGCCTTTTTTCTCTTTTTTTATGGCTTTTTCATTTTTTTCATTTTTTAAACTTTCTCTATACAAAAAATGGAACAAAAATCCCATAAAAATAACTAAAAATAAACTGAAATGCAACTATCTAAGATAAGCGTAGCGAGTACTTCCTCCCCCATACTTGAATCCTTCATTGTCCTCAATGAAGTAAAGAGTAAGGAAATAAGCATAGAAGAGGAAAATCAGAAGACTCACATACGAAAGAAGAGATGAATGAACTCCCGAAATTATAAGCACCAAACTCAAGAACAAACTGATTTGTCTGGGAACAAACCACGAACGTCGTCTTCACAACTCAGCAACCAAATCCACACCATAGGACGTCTCCAATGAAAATGAACTGGACTCCTCAAAATAATAAAGACTCTGACGACGGTAGCACCCCCATACTTGAATTATGCCGCAAAAATGGTGTAGACAAGTACTCACCACAATGGGATGAAACCTGATAATAGTAACGAACAATTCCAAAGAACTAGACATGGAAAGATATATAAAAGTGGATTGATGGATGATGGTAGAATATGGAAGAACACTCTTTTTTTTTCTCTCTGATTTATTTCCTGATTTATCTCAGGGGTTTCACCCGAAAACCTTTTATTTCGGGGGTTTCACCCGAAAACCTTTTATTTCGGGGGTTTCACCCGAAAGCCTTTTATTTTTTATTTTGTTATTTTTTTCTATACTTTTTTTCTATCTAGAAACGAAACTTTCGCCTGGAGGGACCCGCGAGCGCGGGTCCCTCCTCCGATAGAATCTGATTCTTACGTTCGGCCTTCGTTTCCTCCCATGGCTTCACAAAAAGCCAGATCCACCGTTTCCTGAGGCACTGAAGGACACCAGGAGGCCAGCCAACGACAAAGAAATTTTCGAAACCTTCTCCAAGTGTGAGGTAAATGTCCCTTTGCTTAAACTTGTTCAAAGTATTCCTCGTTTTGCTAAGTTTCTGAAAGAATTATGTACTATTAAGAGGAAACAAAAAGAAAAAGGGAAGGTTCAGAAAATCAACCTTGTTGAGAATGTTGAAAACGTATCTTCCATGCTTCAAAGGCAATTGCCTAAGAAGTATGGAGATCCAGGGTAAATTCAGCTTGATCCGATCACCGTAGCTCCGAACGATGCGTCACAAGAAAATGGTGTCAAAACAACTCCAAATCAACACTTGTCTTCAAAACTCTTGTAATTCTTCAAATAGTGTCTTCGGTCTTCATATTACAATTATGCTCAAAACTAACCTAAACACACTCAAATCATGCCTACAATACAAGAGTTAACCTATATTAAAGAGAGCATATCAAATTCCCCCATACTTAAACCTTGCTCGTCCTCGAGTAAGCTCAAAATAAATCTAACAAGAAATCCTATCAAAGATCCACATGAAGTAAAGGGAAATATGAAAAATCTAACTCTCAACTCACAACCCGAACCCAAGTAGAGAAATAATGAGCAAATACATGAAAGCTCAAACACACACCTCACTAATACAAAATATAGCACTCAAGCTCTAAAAAGTGTAGAGCAACCTAGGATCTACCCAACATCTAAAGTGTAATCCCCGGCAACCGGCGCCAAAATTTGACTCGGCTAAAGTCGTTGTTGCCAAGATCAAAAATAAATTACCCTAATATACAAACCAAGTATAACATGCAAGTAAGGTATCGAACCCAAGAGAATCGGTATTCTGAACAATCAACAAAGAACAAAACAGGGGGTTTGGGAGTTTAAGCAAGCAAACAATATTAAAGTATCAAATCAAGTAAGGAAAGCAGAGTTCATTCAATCAATTCCACCTTTTTAATCATTCGATCATTGATTCATCCAATTTTCTATTAATTCCCAGGTTAATTCCAATCCTTATAAAAGATTTCCGCTTGTCCACGGTCCAAGCGAAATTATGATATGAACAAGAATGCTTAATTCAAATCATGCAAAGTATTAAGGATAGAAGGATATCAAATCATGCAATCAAGCTAAGAGTCTCATGCATAAAATAACAATCAAACACTCTTTCTCAATTCCAGTCCACAGTCCTGGAAAAGAGTTGTTTCAAGGATAAATAAGATTGCACAGACAACAATCAAACTAATCCAAACAGTAGAATATCAATCAAATTCAACAAGTTGCGCACCAAGAGAAATCAATTGATAATCATAAAATTTAGCACAAGAGTTTTGATATTAACCAAGGGATAGAAAAGTTACCAGAATCTCACGAATTACATAAAAAGGCTTCCTTGATCAAACAAACTCCAAGGAAAATTAGTTCTCCATAATAAAACTGAAATAAAACCTATAAAGTAGAAGTATGCTAGATAATGTGTGATTACAAAGTCTGCTACGAAACTAAGCTTAAATAGTAGAAAAACAATCCAAACCTAAAGATATAAAAAATAGATAAAAGATAAAAGAAAAACAGAAAGTCGGCGCTTCGGAAACACAGCCACCCGCGAGCGCGGTTTTAATCCACGAGCGTGGGTCAAGTCATCTCCCCTTGGCCGCGGAACCTCGACGAACCGCGAGAGCGGAACCTCGACGAACCGCGAGCACGGGTCTTCTGACAACATTCTGGTGTCAACTTTGGAGGTGGTTTTGACCCACATAGAGGTGGAATTTTAACTCACCGTAAAAACATGAATTGTAGCTCTTCGAGTTAGCTTTCCAATGATACCAAATTCAGCTTCATCCGATCATCGTAGCTCCCGAACGATGCGTCACAAGAAAATGGCATCAAAACAACTCCAAAACAACACTTGTCTTCAAAACTCTTGCAATTCTTCAAATCGTGTCTTCGGTCTTCATATTACAATTATGCTCAAAACTAACCTAAACACTTTCAAATCATGCCTAAAATACAAGAGTTAACCTATACTAAACTAGAGCGTATCAGCAGGCGAAAGATTGTATCCTAAAATCATCAAGCAGTGTCGTTCTCTCTCTGAAGAATTTGAGATGTTGAGTAAATCTTCTTATCTTGTTTACTTCTTTCTTTCGTCTTCTAGTTCCTCGATTAACTTTTCTCCTTGCATGCTCCAGGTTCGAGGACTACACGTTCAAGAGTCGTTGCTTTATCAACCGCGAAACGAGTCGAGGCCAAGAAGAAGAGGAAGACATACGGGAATTCCGCTATAGACACCGCTTTGGCGGTCTCAATGCCTCCCAAGCCATCTCCAACCATGACTAAAGCAGCTTCCTTAAAATGCTCATCCACCCCCAATCTTTCAATCCTTTTGGGAATCACAATGTTGTTGGATCGAGCTCTAGATAAATGCATGGAGTCTCTTTTACCGCTACACGTCGTGGGCCCCCAAGACAAAATAGATAAGTCGTCCATGCTTGAAGTTCTCGGAGAAGTAGCGGCCGCACAGTGGTAGGTAAAAAATATGCTCATTTTGGAGTAAATTACCCCCTTTTGGAATATCTTAAATCGTTTTGTTTTTGGTCTTTCAGGGTCTTCAGATCACCTTGGCGGCGTTTGACCTTTTTAAGGAGTTGCCTGCTCATTTGTCTTGTGCTAATGCCACCATTTATCTTGAGAAGAAGAGAAGTGACCTCTTTAAATATGAGAAGAAGGCTTTGGAGAAGAAGATTGGTGAAATGTCTAAGGTGGTCGATGTTGTACTCTCCGAAATTAGGCCCAAATCTAGTGATTAATGGCACAAAATGACGAGGCCCACGATTGCTTGACCAGACGTGTGTCAAGGCAAACAAGTAACGACTGGTGACATTTTTGTGAACAATGGCTAAGGCATTCAATTTCCAGGAGCGAGATTCGCGGGATAGGGGAGCCGGTGAAGCTCAACGTTCGACTAGGAAAATCCAAGGATAAAAGGCTTAGAGCACGAAGGGAAAGGGGGACAGAAATTCATACACTCGCAATTGTCCAAATCATTCTCTCTTTACTTTCGACTATCATAATATTGTTGCTCCACTGTTCTCTTTGTAAACCAGACGAGTCATTATCGTTGCTCAAAGTTTCAAGCTTCGTTACATATAATCATATCATTTTCGCTTCACAACACAATTTTGTTTTTTACTCACTTCTTCATTGAATCCCATCTTGCTTGTGAATCCTAACGCGTTTAGATTGTTTTTTGGTTAAGTTTCCCTCATTATAGCAGGTAACACGTTTACGTGTTGAATCTGCCCAAAACAATTAGCGCCCACCGTGAGGCTTAGCCGAGAAAAATTGTCAAAAATCGTAGACTCAATCCAGACGCAGGATGGACGGTATTAATGCTACTTATAGCCATGTCGATGACCCAGAGAACATCGAGTTCACCTAGGAGGTTGGTGTTCAGTAGACCGGGAACGTAACAGAAGGAGGCGAACACAACTCTGGGGATGGAAATAGAGATCCTACCACCTCTACGGCTGTTGCCAGACGAGGAACAATTGCAGATTCTGATGTCATTGCTGAATTGCGCACAACCATGATCACCCTCCAAAAGGATTTGGAAAACCAAAAAGATGCTCATGTTAAGTTCGCTAAGGTGTACGAAAAACAAATCAAAAACTTAACTAATGAACGTAATTTGCTTCAATCTCAGGTACAATCAGCAACGAACCAACAACGCGTTACTGGTGCAACGGACGGCGTTGCCTGTCGGTTGGACATGGACGAACCAAATCTCATAACCCCCGATGACGGGAGACAAGTAACTGGCTATCAAGTAAACAGTAATTCTTTAAGACTGTCAGAGAGGATGTCGAGGTAGTTCAATTACGAGAACGCCTGAAGGCCTTGGAGGACCGAATCACTGAGGTCCCAGGGGCCCCACAGCCGATAGCAATAGAGAGGCGGGACGCATATACCGATTCCCCCTTTGTGCCTGCTATTGCGAGGGTAGACATCTCTCAAAAGTATCACGTTCCTGACGTACCTAAGTACGAAGGGGTTACGAATCCAGATCAACACATAGCCTCGTGTAAATAGGTCATGAATATTAGCACAATTCCCTTTGACATGAACGAAATTGTTATGTATCGATGCTTCGGGAACACGTTATTCGGACCAGCACTCAACTGACATTCTCATTTACAACTTGGTAGTATTTCATCTTTCGTTGAGTTGGTTTACACGTTTAGGGTCAGGTTTGCAAGTAGTCGGCATGCCAAGAAATGATCTAATGATCTGTACCGCTTAGTCCAAAAGACTGGCGAAGCTTTGAAAGCCTTCCTAAACAAGTACAATGAAGAGTTGGTGACCATAGAAGGATGCGACGCGGCCACACTTGTTGAAGCATTTCGAAGAGGCATCTCTTTTGGTAATCATGATCTCTACCGTGAATTAACTAAGTACCCTTGTTCGAATTTCGATGAAGTACAGCTAAAGGTGTTGGCGCATGTGCGATTGGAAGAAGACGACCTCTTCTCCAGCAAGACCGTTAGCCCTCACCGACTAGAGCACCGACAAGGACGACGAGAAACTAGATATTTTCCATACCCAAACTCTTCTTCCGCCAAGCCCACTGTGAACATGACATCTTCCAAGGCGTAAGAGCGGTATGAAGATCCAAAGCTACCTCCGAGATTGTCTTACTAAAACTTTCGAATGGACGTTACGGACGTAGTTCGAACTCTTAGCAATATGGGGGATATTGTCAAATGGCCGAGGAAGAGTAACACACCTTCGTACCAGAAGGACAAGTCCAAATGGTGTGACTTCCATTTCGACCATGGCCACATAACGGACGAATGTATCGCGTTACGAAAAGAAGTAAGTGAATTTTTGGGCAGGGGGTATCTTAAAGACCTAATATCGGAGGGAGTGAGGGAGCAGATGGAACACAACAAGGGAAAAACCAGTCTGCCGCCACTGCCAAAGCACACGGGAGTAATCAATGTTATCACAGGGGGATCCAAAGTCTGTGGTGTAACTTATTCTGCCGCCAAGAGAATTGTGAGGAGTACTTGAAGGGAGGAACCCAGAATTGTGAGGTGTTACTCAATGACTATGAAGGCGACAACTTCCAACGCTCAGCAAGCTGGGACAAAAAAGAAGTCGTCAGCATAGCAATTAAAGGACTGCAAGACTCCAACTCACTATGTGAAGCCTGAAATGCCCGAGGTTGAGGAAGTTGCTCTTGATCCACTCGACCCATCTAGAAAGATCCGAATTGGAGCAGATCTAGAGCCGAAGCTACGAGAACAGTTTGTTGGATTCTTATTGTCCTATAGCGATTGCTTCATTTGGACAAATGAATACATGGTTGAGATTAGCCCCGACATGATCACACGTACACTCAATGTCGGCCATAGAGTCCCACCAGTCAAACAGAAAAGGTGTAAGTTTACACCAGAACACAATCAGGTAATCAATGACGAGGTTAAATTTTTACTTGAATCTGGTAAAATAAGAGGGATCAAAATATCCCAACTGGTTAGCAAACGTAGTGGTTGTAAAGAAAAAGAACGGGAAGTGGAGTGTTTGCGTCGACTTCATCGATTTAAACAAAGCATGTCCCAAAGACTCATTTCCATTTCCTCATATCGATGCAATGGTGGATGCAACAACGGGACACCAGCTGTTGACTTACATGGACGCTTTCAGTCGGTATCATCAAATAATGATGAACCTTGACGACGAAGAAAGACCACGTTTGTGACAAACTAAGGGACTTATTGTTATAAAGTTATGTCTTTCGGGTTAAAAAACGCCGGTGCTACATATTAGAGATTGGTGAATAAGTTTCAGGAAAAACTGGGGGATTCTATGGAGGTATACATCAACGACATGTTGGTGAAGTCATTGAGAGCGGAGAATCACATTCAACACTTGGAGGATGCGTTTAAGATTTTGCTGAATCCAACCAAATGTTCCTTTGGAGTCACGTTAGGTAAATTTCTCGGATACATAGTCACACAAAGAGGAATTGAAGCAAGTCCAGATCAGATCAAAGCAATCATGGAGCTGCAATCATCACGATGCGTCAAGGACATCCAGAAGCTGACAGGACAAGTAGCTGCACTCAACAGGTTTATATCCAGGTCGTCGGATAGGAACAAGCTATTTTACGACATTCTGAAGAAGAGCAAGTCGTTCGAATGGACAGAGAGCATGAGGAAGCATTCCAGGAGTTAAAGAGGTATCTATCTCAGCCGCAGATATTGTCAAAATGTTAACCAAGAGAAATACTATACATCTACTTGGTAGTGACGGATGTTGCAGTAAGCGTTGTCTTGATTCAAGAAGAGGATGAAAACCAGTTGCCCGTCTAATATGTAAGTAAAACTTTACTTGATGCGGAAACAAGGTATTCTCCTGTAGAGAAACTCGTACTATCTTTGGTAATGGTGTCCATTAAATTACGTCCTTATTTTGAAAGCCACTCTATTACGGTAAGGACTAATTTTCCGATGAAGAGTGTTATGTCAAAGCCAGAGTTATCAGGCCGTTTAGTAAGGTGGCTGATTCACCTTAACGGGTATGACATTACCTACGAGCCACGAACAACAATGAAGTCTCCAGCCTTGGCAGATTTTGTGGCGGACTTCACTCCTACCTTACCAGAAACTAAGGATAAGGAGGTGTTACAAGTCGAAAAATCGTTGAGTACCGGCAAGTGGTTAATGCACACCGACGGATCGTCAAATCAAGTAGGAGTTGGGTTGGGGTAGTCCTGAAGTCGCCACAGGGGGATAGGATAGCCCAGGCTATTTGCTACACATTCAAAGCCACAAACAACGAAGCAAAATATGAAGCACTCATTGCGGGACTAATCATCGCTAAAGAACTAAATGTTCAAGAGATCGAGGTAATATGTGATTCTTTGCTCATTGTCAATCAAGTCACGAATTGATATGTTGCCAGGGATTTGAAAATGAAAGCATATTTGGAGAAAGTACAAGGGATCATCAAAGGCTTCAAACATTTTGAAATAGAACAAGTACCTTGGGACGCCAACGCGCAAGCAGACGCTTTAGCAAATCTCGGCTCAGCAATTGATCCAAGGGAGTATGACAAGATACCATTTGTGCACCTGGACGCACCTTCCATAGTAAAGGAGATAGAAGTATTCGAAGTTCGAGATATTGATATAGCTACCTCATGGGTAACACCTTACCTAAAGTGGCTACGACATGGGATCCTACCTGTTGACAAAGAGAAAGCTTGATGACTTAAGGTAAAAGCTTCCACTTTCGCTATTAAAAGTAACATCTTGTTAAAGTGGATGTCTTCAGGATTATACGCGCGATGCGTAAGAGAAGATGAGGTATAAAAGGTGTTGCAACACATTCATGATGGAGAATGCGGGAACCACACCGGGGTCGTAACTTGGCAAAGAAAGCAAGCAGGATGAGCTATTATTGGCCGACCATGAATAAAGACACAACCGATTGTGCTCGAAGGTGTGACGCATGCCGACGTCATGGACCAATTCCGCATCAACCATTAGAGTTACTCCATCCAATAACATCCCCCTGGCCATTCATGAAATGGGGGATGGACATTGTTGGAAAACTTCCTCCAGCTTCCGGGCAACGTGTTTACATCTTATCCATGACCGACTACTTCTCTAAATGGATTGAAGCCAAATCTTTCAAAGAAGTAAAAGACGTACAATTCATATCTTTCATCAAGAGAAACATCCTCTACAGATTTGGTGTGCCATCAACCATAGTTTGTGACAACGACTCTCAGTTCATTAGCGAGAAAACAAGATCCTTTCATCAATAGTACACGATTCAGTTAGTAATGTCCACTTCGCGATATCCTCAGGCAAACGGTCAAGCGGAAGCTAGCAATGAGGTGATCATAAAAAACTTGAAGAAATGCCTCAAAGAAGTAAGGGGAAGTGGGCATACGAGTTACCCCTTATTCTGTGGTCAGATCGAACAACCCCTAAAACAGCCACTGGACATACGCCTTGACGTAACTCTTCCTACATCCCGATATGGTCCTACCACTGAAGAATCTAATCGAGATAACTTGTTCCATCACCTAGACACAATCAACGAGCTACGAGATGAGGCGTCCATTTGTATTGCGGCATATAGACAGGGGGTAGCTCGGAGTTATAATAAACACGTTAGGTCAAATGTATTTCAAGTAGGCGATTGGGTATTACAAAAAGTCTTCTAGAATACCCAAGAACCAAATGCTGGCAAACTCGGAGCAAACTGGGAAGGACCTTATCAGATCACGAAAGTTGTTGGACAAGGAGCTTACGAACTATTTTCCCATGACAAGAAGACGGTCCCGAGAAGCTGAAACGCAATGAATTTAAAACTCTATCACTTCTAAGAAATCCATAAAATTCGCAACAAGGTACTCATTTATTACTCGATCTTACTTATTGAATTCATTTATAATGTTCCATCTTACTTACGTGATACAAAAACGACATCAAAAACTAACAAGGCACTCCTTGTGACGTTACAGGCCAAAACATGGGTCCTTGCCTTACAATCAGGCTACAATGTGCACACAACGACTAGTCACAAGATGCAAGAGACGAGAAACACGTTAATGACTCTAGAGCAAGGGGAGTCTAAAACAAAGTGACATATATGTATTCGGTCCATATTTTATTATCAATAAAAATGATTACATTTATTTCAAAATTACGTCTCATTACATATCTCTCTCTCTTAGCATCTAACAAAAAGCGCTACTACAAACAAAGCTTGATCGCTTCAAACACGTTGACTAAGCACTGTTAACAGCCTTCCGCTTAAACACGTTGTCTACCATCCAACAACGTCTTCGTTCTATCTTCTTGTAAAACATGCAAAACAAACATATAGACAAACAAAACACAGTGCATACACAACAAAATGCATTCGCAAGAAGTAGGTGTCCCTCGCAAATACATAAGGCCCTACAATACAAGCGGCCAAAAAAGATCGTTCAATCTCGACACACCGGGAATTCCAAAATAAATATGTTCATAAGAAAAAGAAACAAGAACAACCACACTACTCCTTTGGGACAACAACGTTCAATCCCGACACACTGGGGGTGGCATTCTTCTTGGGAGATGAACTTTTGGAAGTAGCAGGAAGATCTTTTGGAGGAAGAGATACCGTCAAAGAAGTGTCCGCAGTCGAAGCCATCTCAACCTTTCTCTTCTTCCATGCTTCAACTTGTTCCATAGTGGTAAGTGTTGCAGCGGAGTAAGTGGTCCTTGAACCTGAAAGCATGCAAGTACCCGATGTCAAACAGAACAAACACGTTACTATTAAACAGGGAAGGAAAATGTCAATACTTACTTGACATTTCAGAGTCTTCAAAGTCAACAAAGCACGCCTTCACAAGTTCTAGATAGGATCTTTCGTCCGTTGAAAGGGCTTCTATGCAGGACACAAGTTGAGCGGACAACTTACGAGGCTGTAGGGAGGAAAAATTCACTGCATCAAAAATGACAAACGTAGTCAAGAGTAAACATCATTCGGAAGATACAAAGTAAGCAAATGGAAAGCATGCTACTTGTAGCACGCCAACGGGGTTTTACGACGAAAAACTTGTCTGCCCAACCTCGGTCCGACTTCGACATATTATAAACTAGGTCGGATTTGCTTTTTAGGGTTTTCAAGATGAAACGGTCAGGGCCACCCTTCGAAAGACTATAGTTGCAAAGAAAGTCGACGACTTTGAACGGGATATCATGAGAGGCACATAGAAGATCAACAGCCAGCAAGAGCCTCCAAGCTTGTGGAAGCACTTGCTCGGGCGACACGTTGAGAGTGGTAAGGAAATCAACCACCAGAGGGAAAAAAGGAAAGCGATGGCCTATATGAAAATGGTACTCATATAGGCACACCCAATCCTCGTTGAAAAAATCAGCCCAAACGCCTGGAGGAAGGAGATAAACCTCAATGGAGGCAGGAAACCCAACGGAATACGCAAAAGAAGTCGGTTCAAAGGAAGTGCTCTCCTTTTGAAGATAAGGAGTAAGAATACCAGAAGAAGTAAACGAAGGAGCGTCGGAAGGCTCAAAACATCAAGAGAAAGACTCGGAGGAGGAGATAGAATCAGCCATGGAAAGTGAAGGAGTGAAGAAGAAAACAAAGAATCAAGAAAAAACAAGGGAAACGTACCTGGAAACCAAAAAACACAAACGTATCACAATGATGCCTTCAAAGGCTTTAAGTAGATAGGACGTGGCTTTGTGCACTACAACTTCCGAGGCATGAATCAAAAGCCCTAGAAATTTTGGAGGGAAATTTTCCCGGGTTTTTTGGGGGGTATTGTTGGGCTCTCTGAAATTAGGCCCAAATCTGGTATTAATGGCACAAAATGACGAGGCCCACGATTACTTGACCAGACGTGTGTCAAGGCAAACAAGTAATGGTTGGCGACATTTTCGTATACGGTTAAGGCATTCAATGCCAGGAGCGAGATTCGCGGAATAGGGGAGCCGGTGAAGCTTAACGTTCAACTAGGAAAATCCAAGGATAAAAGGCCTGGAGCACGAAGGGATAAGGGGAGAGAAATTCATACACTCGCAATCATCCAAATCATTCTCTCTTTATTTTCGATTATCATAATATTGTTGCTCCAGTGTTCTCTTTGTAAACCAGACGAGTCATCATCGTTGTTCTAAGTTTCAAGCTTCGTTACATATAATCATATCATTTTCGCTTCACAATTCAGTTTTTTTACTCACTTCTTCATTGAATTCCATCTTGCTTGTGAATCCTAACGCGTTTAGACTGTTTTTTGGTTAAGTTTCCCTCATTATAGCAGGTAACGCATTTACGTGTTGAATCTTCCTAAAACAGTCAACAATTTGAAGGCTGAACTTTAAGCTGTTACAGAGAGGGAACATTCGTTGACTAAAGAAATCGAGGAAGCGGCGGACTACTGGTCTTTTATGCTCGTCTTGAAGCAATAGAAGAGTATGCGGCAGGTAAGCATACTTCTTGGGATGCGGACAAGGAGAGGCGCAAGTTCGCGGCTCTGTTTCCTACCATCGATGTGGTGGCTCAAGTCATAGCCGAGATCCTTCCAATTGAAGTTAAGGATTTGAAGGAAGACAAGGTGTCTGAAGATGTGCCGAAGGAATGAAGTTTTTCTCCCTCTCATGCTTTTATGTTAACAAACAGTGTTTTAAGTTGCCCACTGCGTTTGGTCTGATTGGACAAGGTGTTTTTAGTGGTAGTTTTGCTTTTGGACACTTTTTAGATATGTGTGGATATTATCCTTGGTATTATATCCAAGGTCTCCAATGATTGGAAAAGGTGTTTTTAGTGGTAGTCTGCCTTTGTTTTTGCAGGTTCTGCTAGGTTCCAAGAAGTAACGCGTCTAGGAATTTGACTAACGCGTTAAAGCGGCATACAATCGGAGTTTATTGGAAAAGCACTTGTAGAAATGCTAAAGGAGACTGATGTGTAATAGCATGTAATATGTAGATAGTAGGAATGTAACACTGCTTTCATTAATAAAACAAATAATCAAGTACATGTTTGTGTCCATTATGTTACTTGCATGTTAACTCCACTTGCTCCAAAGTTGTTCATGTAGTCTCCGACTTTAGCATTTTCAACTAGTCTTGTGTGCTTTTTTAGCCTGATCAGAAGATGAGGCCCATGTTTTGGCCTGTAACGTCACAAGGTGTCCCTTGTTAGTTGTATGTATTGTAACAGTGTTATCTATTCACGTGTCGTGTGTTTGTTAGTGTTTCAAATGTTTTAAACGAGATGATTTATCTAGAAATAGTAAAGAGGTTACCTTTTCATAGATCGCGTTGTTTTTTAAGAAGTGATAAAGCTTCAAATTTGTTGCGTTCCAACTTCCAAGCACATGCTTTCCATCGAAGGATGTTAACTCGTAGGCTCCTTGACTGACTGCCTTGGTAATTTGATATGGTCCTTCCCAGTTTGCTCCAAGCTTTCCAGCGTTCACTTCTTGGGTTTTTTGAAAAACGTTTCTCAACACCCAATCTGCTACTTGAAAGGCCTTTAATCAAATGTTCTTATTGTAACTTCGAGCTACTCCATGTTTGTATGCTGCTTGCCTTACATAGGCGTTATCCCGTAACTCGTCAACTGTCTCCAAATGATGAAACATGTTGTCACGATTGGCTTCTTCAATATTTAGACCATATTGCATTGTTGGGATAGATACTTCGACTGGTAATACAGCTTCGCACCCATATACCAACGAGAAAGGCATATGACATGTTGTTGTCTTTAGAGTGGTGCGATCTTACCATAGAATAAAGGATAACTCGTATACCCATCATTCTTTAGCCTCTTTAAGACGCTTCTTCAGGTTATTTATTATAACCTTATTGCTAGCCTCTGCTTGGCCATTTGCTTGTGGGTAACGTGGTGTCGACATTACCAGTTGAATGTTATAACGTTGACAAAATGATCTCGTCTTTTTTGTTGATGAACTGGGAGCCGTTATCATAGACTATAGTGGATGAGACACCAAACCTGCTCAAGATATTCCGTTTGATGAAAAAAATGACTTGAGTATCTTTGACCTCTTTGAAGGCTTCGACTTCTATCCATTTGGAAAAATAATCGGTCATCGCTAGGATATAAACGTGTTGCCTTGAAGCTGGAGGTAACTTGCCCACGATATCCATTCCCTAATTCATGAAAGGCCAAGGAGATGTTATGGGATGGAATAACTCTGGTGGTTGATAAGGAATAGGTCCATGATGCTAGCACGCGTCCCACCTTCTAGAGAAATCGATTGCATCTTTGTTCATGGTGGGCCACTAATAGTTCATCCTGCTTTCCTTCTTTGCCAGGTTGCGACCCCCAGTGTGGTTTCCGCATTCTCTATCGTGAATATCTCATAGCATTGTCTCGACTTCGTCTTCCCTTACGCACCGTGCATATAATCATGAAGACATCCACTTGAACAAGATGTTATCTTTAATTTCGAAATTGGACGCCCTTACCTTTAATTGACAAGTAGCTTCTTTATCATCTGGCAAGACCCCGACACGTAACCATCTTAAGTAAGGTGTTACCCATGAAGTAGATGAGTCGTCTTCTCGGACTTCGAACATGGTGACGTCTTTGTTAATTATAGGCACGTCTAGGTGTAAGAAATGTATCTTGTCGTACTCCCTTGGGTCAATTACTGAACTGAGATTCGCTAAGGCGTCTGCTTGTGCATTGGCATCTTGCGGTACTTGCTTGATTTGAAAGTGTTGGAAACTCTTGATAATTTCTTGGACTTTCTCTAAATAGGATGTCATCTTTGAATCCACAATGAGTGCCTCATACTCTGCCTCATTATTGGTAGCCTTGAACGTGCATCGTATGGCTTGGCCTATCCTATCCCCCTGTGGCGACTTTAGTACTACCCCCAGCCCTACTCCTATCTGATTCGATGCTCCGTCGGTGTGCATCATCCATTTATTAGAGTTTAATGCTTTTCCAACATGCATTATTTATTGTTCGACGTCTTCTGGTAGGGAAGGAGTAAAGTTAGCCACAAAATCTACCAGAACCTACGACTTCATTGTTGTTTGAGGCTCATAGTTGATGTCATACCCATTTAAGTGTATCAACCACCTAACAAGTCGACCCGATAACTCTTGTTTTGGCATTGAGCTCTTCATAGGAAAGTTAGTCCTTACAGTTATTGAATGACTTTCAAAATATGGATGTAATTTAATCGAGGCCATGACTAGTGAAATCACAAGTTTTTCTACAGGAGAATACCTCGTTTTCGCATCTAGCTGAGTTTTACTTACATAGTAGAATGGTAACTAGTTTCATCCTTCTTCCCGGATTAGTACTGCACTTACAACAACCTTTGTGACCGCCAGGTAAAGGTAGAGTGTCTCCCCTTGTTTTTGTTTTGACAAGATTTGAGGTTGCGATAAATACTTCTTCAAATCATGGAACACGTTTTCATGCTCTTCATTCCATTTGAATGACATGTTCTTCTTTAAGATGTCATAAAACACCTTACTTCTATCTGATGACCTGGAAATGAACTTGTTCAGCGCTGCTACTCGTCTTGTTAACTTTTGTACATCCTTGATGCACTAGGGCGACTAGCGTTCCATGATGGATTTTACCTGTTCCGAACTAGCCTCGATTCCTCTTTGCGTTACGATGTAATCGAGAAATTTTCCCGAAGTGACACCGAATGAGCATTTCGTCGGGTTTAACTTTATTTGGTGTTTCCTCAAGATCTTAAGCGTGACTTCCAAGTGGCGGATGTGAGAGTCGATGTATACCTCCATGTTATCCCCAAGTTTTTCCTAAAACATCTTATTGACCAGTCTTTGGTAAGTAGCACCTGCGTTCTTAAGTCCGAATGACATAACTTTATAACAATATATAGATTCCTTGGTTAGTCACGAATGCCCTTTTTTCTTGGTCATCGGGATGCATCAGTATTTGGTGATACCCACTTTCTAGTTACTCGAGAACAATAAAAGATTTTCTAGCAGAAATATAGGGTTTTTGCTATGCTGATTTTTTGGCTAGCAACAACCAACATGCTTCAATACGGATTTATTGTAATAACCGCTATTTCTAATTAAAAAATGGTTATTTTTATTAATTTAATTATTTCTTTAAAATAAAAAGATATTCCTTATTATGATTTTTCATAATAATAATAATAATTTTTGGTTAAAAAATTAACTTGGTAGCAAATAAAAATTTATTTAATTAAATATAAACGATTTTTAGGCCTATGCTTTTTCGACATCGGGTTGGGCTTTGAGGAAACGGGGCCCAAAAATTACTAATTATAAGCAAAACTAATATTTCCAAATTAAGCCCAATACAGTCTAGGGTGTGCATTAGTTAGATCAGACATTCGAAAGCTTGATCTATGTAGTACTATCTCAACCACTCAGTTTCGCTTACATGTCAAACATGTCCTCCCCGTTTGAACCATCCCAAATCCAAAATCCCACTCATTTAACTTCTACCCATGTTTTTTTTATCAAAAATAATTCAAATCTTGTCATTCCTCCTTTCATTAGGTCGAGTAGATCGATACAAGTCAGTTTATATAATTCATTCGCTTTATCGACTAGTTCTTAAATCTGGAGTTTTCTACAAAAATATGAGTCCCTTGTTAAAAAAACCAGCGTACAATCGGAGCTAGTGGCCGGCCACATGGTTTCAATTTCTACATTTAGTAATTCGGGCAGAGATTTTGATTGGGGAAAGTGGTCAAAACTGAGATATATTGTTTGTACGGTTCAGATTAGAAGGTTTGTGAGTCCGGGTCGGCTAAGCGCCCTGGGCAGAGTTTCTCAGCGGCCCGTGATTGCATCGAATTTTGGAAAATCACTATTTTGCTTCATTCACCTTGGCCGAAGCAATTTTTTTATTTTTAAATTAAATTTTTGGTGGATTTGTGGTTTGATTAAATTTTTTGGTTTAGCTTGCTTCGGTCAAGGTGACCGAAGCAAATGCTTTATTTTTTATTTAATAGTTTGAGAGATTGTTAATGTTTTAAATTAAGTTTAACAATTTTTATATATAAGGTTTTGATTTTACAATAGATTAGTATAACTTTGTATTTGTATTTTTAATATTAAATTTTAAAGTTAGTTTTGAGATTTTTATTTATATGATTTTGTTAATTTTTGGGTTTATATACATATAAAGGTCTAAGTTATAAATTTTGAAAAGATTTATGTGTTTTGATATAATTTGTGAAAAAAAATTGTCTAAAAATAAAAATATATTGTTCAACTTACATAACCATATACTTTTACACAACATTACAAATTAAAAATATTCAACGACGAGGACCGAAATCACTATGACGACCGGGCTAAATATCAGGGGTGTGAGAGCGACGAGTGCGCCGAGGTGTCGGGTCTTCCATAAGTGGGAATGGAATGGTGGGCATCGTTAGAAATCCGTGTAGTCCGTCCACAAGTCGCGCCACTTCGCCTCCTAGCTGCCTCAAGTGAGCATACTGGTTCTCCAGGCCATGTATATTATTCACGGTGCTGTTTCCCTGGAGTTGAAAAATAACTCTACCCATAGAGTTTAGTAAATCTCAGCCTTTCATTGTTTTAAACGGTTAGGATCTACTCAATCATTAATAAGAGAAGATATTATATTAGGGACAATAAAAAAAAAAATCAGATCGCCTATGCCATTGTTTTCTCTGTTTCACTTTCATCCCTGAAATTCGACTTCTCAAACCACAAATTTCTTAGTTTCGTTCGTTGTTTGTCTCGATCGGCTCTCGAATGTCCCTCCAATTTCTCAATTACTTAACCCTTGTTTCATTTGTTTGATAAATTCTGGTATTAGTCTATTAAATATATAATTGAACGGGAGAGAAGAAGCCACCATCAGGTTAGTTTTCTCTAGCTTTCTATGAATTTCAATGGCATTTACATGAAATTCAATTATTGTATAATTAATTGAAGGTACATGTATCGGTTTATGGTGGGGGTTGTTAGATTTTGATTGGAAAAAATGTCTACTGAATTAGGGTTATTAGGTTGCACTAGAGAATCATACTCTATTTCTTTTCTTTTAGGATTTTCTTACTTATGGCTTGTTGATGAAAAACTAATCCGCTGTTGGCATTGTTCTTGTGTTTTAAACTACTGAGTGGGTTGCCTCCAGCTCTCTCCTAAACACACATAATTAATTGGTCTTAAGTGCAATTCCACAGGCTTTGACTTCCTTGTCACCACTTGATCTCATATTGATAACGCTTGTGCTTATCCCTGAAATGGTATCAATCTGAAACTAACTACAATTTTAGTCTTATCTCTATTTGCTGATTTTATTTTACTATGCTCTTGAATATATTTAGCTTCATTTTGCAAACTGGATTAATGAAAAGATAAGACCACCAAGAGCGGCTTGCAAACTAGATTGTTGGAAAAATAAAGCTGAATTTTATCTAGTCAATTTGGATCCTTACAAGAGCAAAGCATTGGCTCGCTCACTGGGTTGCATTTTGTCTGGTGAGCCATTTGAAGATGTCTACAGTCAAAAGATGGATCAGTGGAGTTCAAGGGATCATTACACATGTATGGCGGTAATTCTAGAAAAGGGAGGAGTCTAGCAAGCAAATGCTCATGGCTCAACAATATGCTACTACAATCGTTTCTTAAATATCGCAAGTTGTAATGGTGTGACAGCATTGTCCAGCTGAATGTGCAATCTGTAAAACATTGTTTAGCTTTGTTTGCCTTTAGCTTTATGTAAAGAGGCATTCTATATCAACCACTGTAAACATTGAAAAAATTAATGAAGTTTAGTCTTAGCTTTCCCTTCACACATTAGCTTTCATTGATATTATTCTTTGGAATGATTTATGAATGGATAAATAACATGACCTGAATAAGTATAATCTGTATATTCATTAGCTTTTTTGTACACATCAGTAAAATGGTAAATGGTGATCTATTGCAATAATAGTATTAACAATGTTCAGAGGTGTTAAGACCATCATAATGCTGAAGCATCAAAAACAACAAAACTCTCCAACAAATCAATGACAAAATTAGAATAATGTCAAACACAATAAATCCATTATGTAATACATAAAAGATAATAAACTAACTATTGTCAAAGACAGCATAGTTGTCTATCTAATCAAAGAAAACTATATATATTAAATGTTATCAAAAACATCAAAGGAAACTTAATAATACTCGTTTGCCCATTGATCTAGAGCATTAGATGCACTGTGATGGGCATGAAACAGATGATCTCCCAGGTGCCAACAGTTTTTGTCAATTTTCATGAACCTACAGTAAGTTAATAGAAATAAAAAAAACTATGCAAACTATGATCACAAAATTTGAATAAAAGTGAAAAATTAGATACATACCATGCATATCAAGGGTTAAGGTTCGATGTATCTCCTAACAACATATGATTAAATTGAGTAAGCTCCAAATTTACACCCTGTAGATAAGAAATTTTTTCACAATTACTATAGTTATTTTGAGATCAAATATGAATTAAATATACACTTTTGAAGTTATACCTGATTTAACAGATGTGCCTCCTCCAAGGAATGAAAAAAGGGCATCACTTCATTGTCCTTATCGCTTGGAACCTAATACACAAAACCAAAAAGTTTCACAATAAAAACTGAAATTTGAAAGTACTTTCACCTTGTTCATAGTTGATAAAAAAAAATATTTGATGCATTACATACTTGTATTGCTAGATTTTCTTCATTGCGATGAATTTGCTTTTTCTTCATGCTCTTTTTTTTCACAACTGATTGATCTTCAAGACTATGGGCAGTGGTAATATTTCTCTTCCTCGTATGTAGTTTTTCAGTCCAACTCTTTGATCGTCTACTTTCTTTTTTGCCTTTTTTCTTCTTCAAAACAACATTACAAGGAATTGACGAATCCTCATGTTGGACACTTTTATTAAGATCAGGAACCAAATTGGTATTCTCTTCAATCTTCATCTTCGATAACATCTTATCAACCTCGTCGATCATATTGTTCAGCTTGGTTTCTACAAACAAGGAGGATTCTTCAAAATTAGCAGCCCGGGAAGCTAGACCGACAAGTTTACGACATAGAGATCTATATCTTCGAGTAGCATTCAATTGAGGATCCTCAACAACAACTCTTCCACTATTATCTCTCACAATACCACTTCGGGCTTCCTTAGTCCAACGCTTCAAAATGTACTTTTGAGGAATTAATTTCATGTTCATAGTGTCAAGGACCTTTAAAGCATGAGCACATAATATTCCCAACCTTTCAAACATTTTGCAACTACATGTAACTGATTGAGTTAAAGGATCACCAAAAACTGTATGCTGCATCTCAACCCGACTACTATCATCAACATTTGAAATTGCAACTACATACTCGTTACTTGCTTGACCTTCGATTGGTGGCTTGATATATGCAGCTGTAGACCAATCATACTCATCTTGAAAGGCTTCAAACATCCTCGGAGTGTAAACTTCACCTGCTTGTTTCAATAAAGGTGTCCTCCTCATTTTCATTCTAGGCAATTTTTCCCGAGAAGCAAATTCAGAATTTATCTCGTTTTGGCGTTTTTGTCCAACAACGTGCTCAAAATGCTTGAAGAATCGCATTATATCCATTTTGGCATGCAAATAATCTTTCAAATCCCTATTCAAGCTTTCACTTAACTGTGTGCTTCTCATTCCAAAAGAAAGTACATCCTTCATATAACATTCAGCCCACTTTTTCTTCAAGACATAGATGCTTTCAAGCCAAGTACCTTTCTTCACTTTCTCACGCAATGCATTAAAAGCTTCCTCAAATTCAGCTACTTCATTATGATCATACATACACGCCTTAAAATCTTGAAGAACGTTTGACCCATCATGAATCAAATGCTTCAATGCATTTTGCATTATATGCCATGTGCATAATCCATGTGAAGTACTAGACATAACTTCACCAATAGCCTTTCCCATAGCAATGTCTTGATCTGTGAAAATGGTCTTCGGTTGTTTGTTGTCATGTGTTGTCAAAAAAGTTTCAAACAACCATTTAAAAGACTCCACAGTTTCATCATATAGAAGTGTAGCTCCGAAGATAACAAGCTCCCTGAAATGGTTAAAACCAACAAATACACCAAGAGGTCTATGTTCCTTGTTTGTACCAAAAGTAGTATCAAAGACAACAACTTCTCCAAACAAAGCATAATCAATAAGCATTTTTGCATCCGCCCAAAATACATTAGTTATCTGCTCTTCACAATCCAATTGAATTGAATATTGAAATGAAGGATTTTCCACTGTTTGCATATGAAAGTACCTTAATAAACTTCCAGCTTCTCCGTACAACAAACTTCGTTGGCGCTTTCTTTGCAAGTAATTTCGGTGATCCTGACGAGTGTACCCCAGATTAGTTGATCCTCCAACATGTGCACCTAAAAACTCGTGAGCTTCTCTTGGCTTGATTCCAAAATCATCAGCAAAATCAATTTCAAGTTTTTGAGCTTCAGATATTTTTCTTTGTGATGTCAACAGGTGAACTGTCTCTGGCAAATGAAGTGGATGGTTGTGATCAGATACAAAGTCATGTATTTGATATTTGTTAGTTTCCTTGATCAATACACATCCAAGACGTGCTTTGCATCCTGTTCTAGTTTCAGCCCGGTACCGCTTGCCTGAGTTATCTTTGCTGGTATCACGACACCCCTCTTTAGCACATAAAAATCTTCTTGAACTCACCACTCCAGTTTTGTTCTTATTTTCATAGCCCTTGCGAACATTAAAACCCATTTTTCCTCCATATTCTAACCAAAACTCCCATATAGCATCAATTGAATCAAATTCCATGCCTATCCGGGGAATCCATGATACCTCCATAAAGATGGCGTTCAAGCACCTTCTTCCTGATTAAAATCTGACAATTTCCACCATAAACCAATATATGCATCTTTAATTAATTATAGAATAACCGGATTTCATGAAAATGACATTGTAATTCATAGTAAGCTAGAGAAAACTAACCTGGAACGTTCCCTTCCACTCAATTATGCCTTTAATATAAAAAGTTATTAAACAAAGTTTAAGAAATTAAGAAATCAGAAGGACAACCGAGAGTCGATCGAAGAGGAACAAATGAACGAAACTGTGGGAGAGGCAGTTGAATAACACGAGACGATACGTGATCGAAAATGGCGCGTAAAAAGATACTAATCTGATTTTTTTATTATCCTTCAAATAATATCTTCCCTTATTAATACTAATAACAAGATTAAGTAGATCCTAACCGTTTAAAACAAAGAAAGCTGAGATTTACTAAACTCTATGGGTAGAGTTATTTTTCAACTCCAGGGAAACAGCACCGTATTATTCATGCGCTGTTAAAAACAAAGAATAATTTATGAGAAACTACCAAGACTAATTAAGATATATAAATAGCTTAATATATGCAATTAAAAGTTTCCGCACAATTTGAAGATCCATTGAAGCCGGTGCTACCGTCTGTCGACTGGCCATGAGTTCCGCTGAACCCCTTAGTAGATATGGATGAGTGCGTTGTAAATGCCACTCTTGGTAGTTATCATCCATTGACCAAGGAAAAGTAGGTTGATCTCCCATTGGATATAAGAAGTTAAAGCGTTGATCCCAATGGTCACCTCAGAACTGAATTCTAATGTGTAACCACTCCCCCTAAGTGTCTCTTTACGAACCACTGTGTGGGCCATAATGACTGGGAACCTAGGGATGCTCTAACGATAGCGCAATTGGCGAAAATATCTCTCAGGCATATATGGCTCTTGAATGTCTAAGATTGTTAGTAAGCCCCTATACCTAGAGAGTGAGAGTTCCCCATCAACAAAGTTCAACCCTTGAGGATATGGCACCCATTGGACCTGTAGAATTATAGTATTTGATAGCTCTTATTAGTGTCATGTTTTAAATCGTATAGTTTATAATTTTGTTTAGGGTGTATTACCATATCCATGGTGTATTGGTCCAGAGTCTTACGATATTTCCTCAACTCATTTTCATCCCGATTTCTTGTTGCAGGGTTTGCTTTGAACTCCTCCCCCGGTTGCAAGTCTATAAATCTGTTCAAATAAACCCTAAACAAAGGAAGGTATCTCCAAATCCAATTCTAAAAAAATATAAGTTAGTGATGGTAATAATGAGTTAAAAGCTTAAAATTAATATTATAATTTATGAAAACTCACATTTAGGAGATATAGACAACCGCCTATTTGTGCACCTCCAACGCGACTTGCCATACCTAGTTGCCTATACAAGTAGGCCAAGGCTGCCAGACCCCAAGCAATTTGACCCGTCAACCCGTGGTTTAGGAGCAAGTGCATGAACTTATGATTCACACGGGTGCCGGTCTTGTCGATGAAAAGTGTTCATCCCAATAACACAAGTAAAAAGATGGATGCCATGTGATGCTGATTAGTTCCTCTGTTCCTCTGTTGTGCATCAAGCCATTGTTTGAGGTCTTTGAGAACGAGACCACCTGAATAGATTTGGGCATTCACTTCTTCAAGTAATCCCTCTATATAAGCTACCTCTTCATTTGTCCCTTCAAGGCCTTCCCAAACCAATTGTTTCCAAAAGTCGTGAATGTACTCTGGCAATATAGGGGTGCACGTGTTGATACAAGACATGACTTGGTGAGGACAAGGAAGCCCACAACATGTGTTCCGCCACGTATCATTACACTCGGGATCGAAATTGTTTGTCGTGTCTTCAACAAGTCCCCCGTGTTTGAACAACTGCTCAAGACACGCGCCTGATACTTTCCTCGGCAAGAGTGAAAATACAGTCTTGTACGGTTCGGGTGCATACTGCAAGGCCGTTGGGGCTGTGGTACGGTCCTTCTCCATTTGCCCCCGTATTTGTATGATCTGGATGTTCACCATATCGTTCATCTGTCGCAACACAGTGCTGAACCCTCCGACCGATGAGCTAAGGTAATTTTTAAGCAATGAGTGTTGAGACTCACACCTGTCCATATTACATAAATTCAATTTCATTAGATAAATTTTTACACGTTAGGATGAATTTACACTCGACAATATGAAAATATAATTTACCTGTATGTGGTCCTTGTAAATAGCTTAAGGCGATGATCGGTGTAGGCTCTCACAATGCGATCGCAAAAAGGATCAAGCCAGTTCTTCTTCAGGTAATTCCACAAGCGTGGATTCTTTGTATATGTTCTATAAAGGTAGCAGCGAGCATTGTATTCTTCCTCGGTTGTAGAGCAGAATATATCTTTCGCATTGTCTGCAAACCACCATGCTGAACTTTCTGACATCTTTAGCCCCTGGGCGTATGCGGCACAGTTTTGCATAACATGCACCCAACACAATAAGTGTTGGGCATCTGGAAATAGAATTCCAATTGCATTCATTTCAGCGAGTTCCCGGTCTGTCACAATTACTTCTGGCCTTTTACCTATTTGTCGGTACAGTTCGCTCAGTTGGCCTAACACCCATTCATAATGATCTTGGTTTTCCCTGGCCATAAAAGCAAAAGCGATACCGTACGTATGATTTGTACAAGTAAAACCCACCATTTCACTCAATGGCATATTGTACCCGTCATTTGATGTTCGTGTTTTTAGTATAGTTTTTGATAGGTTTTATTAGGTTATTAGGACTAGTTTTGATAAGTTTAGGTTTAGTTTTATGTGTTTTGGATAGTTTTGCATATTTTGTGAAAAGTATGGAAGCTACTCCGTTTTGTGTCTTTTTGTAGGTTTTAGCAAGGAAAAGGTGCTGTTTGGAGCTGAATTTGGAGAGCTATGATAAGAGATGGAGGAATACCAGATGAAGAAGCTGAAGTTCGAGTTTCTGGAAGAGAAGTGTTGAAGAAAACCAAGCCCAGGCTCGTTAACGAGGCTGTGAGGGCTCGTTAACGAGGCCACGAGATGAAAATGTTCGAGAGTTGACTTTGTGACTCACCGATCCTGTGCGGGAATTTATTTCCGTGTCGGTAGAGTATCTTTTTGTGATTTTAGGGTTATTATATTATGTATTTTAGGTCTTGTTATCTTTTGAGATTTTATTTCTATCTTTTAGAATAGATTCTATCTTTTTAGGAAAGTTTATATCTTTTAGCTTTTTTTAGTTTCTAGCCTCTTTTTAGTATAAATACCCTTCTATCTAGCATAGAAGAAAAAAAAAGAGGAGGTCGAATATTTTTTGGAGAATAGAGCCGAGAGAGAGGAGGACGGATCGGAATCGTGATCGAAGGAGCTCGGTGGACGAAAGTTACCGGGGTCGTTAGTCGTTTTTTTTATTCGGTATTTCGGTGTTTTCGGTTTCTTCTGAATCTCTGTAAGACGATATTTCTTATTAATTTGAGTAGTGTTTTGTTTTCAATGTTTTCTTTGATTAAAGTTATTAGTTTCTTAGTCATGATTAGTGAGTAGTCTTTTTATCTAGGGTCGGGGTTGAAACCCGGCATAGTTGTGCATGTTTGGTGAGTAAGATTATGTGTTGAATGCCTTTTATTTATTGTTAAGATTGTTTGTTGTGCTTATACCGAAATGAAAGTTGAGGTAATTTGAGTTGTTGACTTGATTGAAAGAGAAAGTTATAAACTTGAAGGTTGATATTGTTTGAATACGAAAGTTTCAAGCTTTAAGATCCGAAACCAGCAATTGGGTGAGTTAGTTTATGAAAGTAGATTAATTTGCTTGCTAAGTCAATGAAAGTTGATGCATCTATCTATTTAAAGGCATGATATTTATCTTCTTACGAGCTTGTGTGCATGACTATGTTGTGGTAACCCTTGTCCTGGATATTTTCGTTTTTATTTGATTTCTTTCGAGAACATATTCGCTACTGAGTTTGTTGGCTCGGTACCGAACCTGTCTAGGTCGTTACTTTTGGTCTCTTTATTCTCGGTGGTTCGTTAACGAGGCTGACAACTTCGTTAACGAGGCTTCTTGTGTGTTTTTCTTGCTTTTGTTTTAATTTTTTAGGAGTCGATAGATAAACAAACCTTGCTTCCCGTGGAACGATCCTGACTCCCCTATACTCAGCGGGGTCTTGACTACAAATTTATTTGTTGTACAACGACTCTCTCAACAAATTGGCGTCGTTGTCGGGGAAGCAACGTGTTTTGTTTATTTATCTGTGGGTCTGGGAATAGCCCGACCCCGTTTTTGTTTTTAATTTTTGTTTTCTTTGTCTGTTTTCTCAGCGCATGCCGGTAGGACGTCGAAGGCTTGAGTTTGACAACGCTGGTTATTACTCAGAACCTGGACGTTCTCTGCACCGTAGACGCCGGGAGAACCGAGCCATGGCCACACCTGAAGAGCTGGCTCGTCAGCTAGAAGTCCTCCAAACACAGATGGAGGCGTTGAAAATTGAGAAGGAAGGCGTTGTCGCCGATGTTGAGCGTCAACGAGCTGCCAATGCTCGTCTACAAGAAGAGTTGAATGCCTATCCGAGGAATGCCAAACAATACATGCATCCAGAATTGAGGGTGCCAGAGTCTCCAATCGTGCTTCCGGAGATAGAGAAATCTTTTGAGATTAAATCTCAATTTATATCCTTGATCAAACGGGCTCAGTTTGAAGGGAAACCTACTGAGTGCCCTATGGAACATATTAGGAATTTTCTTGACTTATGTGACACCATAGCTGCAGAAGGTGTCTCACTTGAATATGTTCTGTTAAAAGCTTTTAGGTGGTCTCTTTCTGGAAAGGCCCTGAGCTGGTTGGAGAGCTTACCTCCTAAGTCTATCAGGACTTGGAAGAACTTGTATGATCAATTTCTTACAAAATTCTTCCCGCCTGCCAAAACGACGGAGTTGAGAAAACGCATCACCTCCTATCACCAGCTGCCTAATGAAACATTTGTTGAAACATGGGAAAGATTTAAAGAGATGCTTAGACAATGCCCTACTCATGGGCAACCTTTATATGTTCTGCAAGAAATCTTTTTCCAGGGTATCAACGCAGAGACCAAGAACCGCATCAACACGCATACTGGGTGCGGTTTTATAGAGATGGACCCAACGACTGCATGGGAATTGCTGGATAAGCTGTCCAATTATGATGCCATGTATGGAACCCAGCAAACTCCACAACCCCAGAAACGTCTCTACATGCCTAACCGAGACGAAGTTGACCCGGATGTTAAAAACCAATTCCTGCAAGACGAGGTCAATCGTCTGAAGAAGCAGGTAAGTTTTCTGAAATCCTCTCAATCCTGTCAAGAATGTGGTTCTTCTGCACATAGTACTTCTGCTTGCACTAACATAGAGCAGGTTAGAGCCGCTGAGACAATTGCTGAGATGAGTTATATGAGTGGACCATACAGGAACCAGCCTAGCTATTTTGACAGGTCAAACAACTATCAGGCATGGGGCAATCAGAATACAAATCAAAACTATGCAGCGCCTCCGCCAGATAGACGACCTGCACCCTATCGACCTCCAGGCCATCAAGAGCCACCATCATGAGTACAAGGATTACAAGAAGGCATTAACGGCGTGACCAACAAGGTTAACGAAGTTCAAGCCAACCTGAAACAACAAAATAAAAGATGGGGAGAGTTCGATATATGGAAGAAGAGTGTTGATTCCCAACTAGGGAACCTCGCTGCCTAGATTCCGAGACCACAAGGGCAACTCCCGGGCCGCCTCGAGGAGAACCCTAGGGGACAAATAGCAGTGGTGCACCTTAGGAGCGGGAAGGCATTGCCGGAGCGAGTCCAAGTTGAGGACAAGAAGGAAGAAGACGTCACAATTCAGCTCGGTAACGAGCCAGCGAGGGCAAATACCGAGCCCGTATACCATGGTGACGAGGCTCCGAGTGTATCTAACGACCCTAATCCAGGTAAGTCTACTAATCCGAGCCTTCCTCTCTATCCCAGGGTAGTTAACGACCCCATCAGGGTCGGTAACGACCCACCGAGGACACCAAACGACTCCAGTGTCGACCCGGTACTCTCACCTCTCGAGCCTAACTTGGTTCCGAGAATGGTGAAATCTCTTCCATTTCCAACTAAGAAATCTATGGACTCTACTGAGAGTAAGTTCAAGCGTTTCGTGAAGATTCTTCAGGGCATTAATATTTCCATCCCATTCGCTGACGCCCTAAGCGAAATGCCGGCTTACATAAAATTTTTGAAGGATATTCTTAGCAGGAAAAGGTCCATTACAGAGCTACAGGATGAAGTCAGATCAATTGCTCTACCAGAAAAGCTTGGAGATCCAGGGAGATTTGCCATCACGATTGGCATAGGCGACCATAAATTTAAAGCTTTATGTGATTTGGGAGCCAGTGCTAGTTTGCTTCCTCTCTCCATCTGGTTAATAGCTAACATGGGACCACTAGAGCCTGTGGATATGAACCTCTTCATGGCGGACGGATCATGTGTCAAAGCCACAGGGGTCGTGGATGACTACCCTATTCAAGTGGGAAAATTCTTTATACCAAATCATTTCGTCGTCCTCGACATGCCTGAGGATCCTCATGTCCCCATTATCCTAGGCAGACCATTCCTAGCTACAGCAAGTGCCAAGGTCGATGTGAGGAAAGGACTTCTTACGTTTGAGATTGGAGAAGAACGAGTGGAATTCAGCCTGGACCAAAACGCAAATGACCCAACCACGGTCGCACAAATCAAGTTGCACCAACCAGAACTCGACAAGGCTGATACAACTGAACTTCCACCAACTTCGAAAGAGGACGAGATTCTCACACAGGACCTTGTCGAGCTCCCATGGCCTACTAGCGAGTCTCATATACAAGGAAACAATCAAGGTGAGTACTTTTCTTCTTATCCTATTCCTGCACCATACCCCACGACACATGCTATTGAGGAGTCCAAACCACCTTGGTTTCCGGATTCCACTAACCCATATGTAGGAATACCGGGCATACTCATAAAAGACAAGGGATCTAGCTTAGTGACTCAAGCAAACAACGCCTACAAAGCTAAGTATGGGGTAACTCGAGACCCTGACTTAGCTACAAAAGAACCACCTTGAAGCAAGGGAAGAACGTCGGGCTTACGACATTAAAATAGCGCTTACGTAAGGCAACCCGCTTTTAGTATAGTATAGTTTTTCTTCTTCTTTTTAGATTCTTTCTTTTTCTTAGCTTTCTTTTCCTTTCTTTTCTTTTCTTTTTAGTAGTTTTTTAGGATAGAAATTAGGATATATTTTGAGCTAACAAGATGCAGGAGAAGGGCTCGAAAATCACTCCAAGAGGCTACGGTGGCTCGTTAATGACCCACCCAGGGTCGTTAACGACCCGGTTTGACGACCCGATTCGGCAAAACGGGCAGGTAAGTTCTTTTTAACCTAATCTATCTTTTACCTACCCCCATGTCGCCGCCCCTTGCCTCTTCCTATCCCTACCATCTCCTATATAACCCTTCTACCCCTTGTAAAAAAAATTTCACTCTCAAATCCCTAAACTCCAAACCTCTCAAAAATCCTACCCAAAATCTCGGAGATCCCCCACCACCGATCAGAATTTCTCACCTCCACCGATCAACGGAGACACCCTCGTTACCGAAGCTCGGAACCCCGGATTTCCACCGACGAGATCCACACTCGTTAACCACCCCAATCCGACCCTTTGTTCTTCAAATTTCTCAAATTTCCGGTATGATTTCTAAACCCTAATACTTACAAGATTCATGGTTTTTAGGGTAGAAATTTCATATTGGGATTGTGTCTATAGAAAAGGTCGACATGCATGTTTGGATTTTGCTCATGAATTCTCGTTAAAGCTCAGTTGTTCATATTCTAGGAAAATTATTCATGTTAGGTTCTCCATTGCAAAAGTCTAATTAGAAAAGCATGAATTTTTCCTATCCTAGTATTAAGTTCAATTTTTGCTATATCAATTTTGGGTAAATTCGCATGTTTGGGATGGGAAACCGAGCAAGTATGGGGTGCATAAACCCGATTGTGTGTCTAGTGAGGAGTATTGAGGATATATACTTGATTTATGGTCTGATTTTTAAAGTTGATGACATTCGGAAATATGTGAACTGGCTCTCGGCAGCTCGTTAACGACCCACCCAGGTTCGTTAACGACCTTGCGTAAGCATCACCAATTCTACACCAGTCCAGATTCTTTAACGACCCAATTGGGTAGTTGACGAATTATTCCGAGGTTATTTTGAGACCAAGTAAGGGGTCTCTTGCCTATCTATTTTGAGTGGATCTTATCTTGGAAAATTCTTGATTGTTTTGTAGATCTCATGGCAAGTTCAAGCAGACCCGCTACCCGAGCTCAGAAAAAGAGGAGGAATCAGAGGTCCCCGTCCCCACCTCGCATGGATAATATGATCTTGAGTACTCAAGGCCAAGTGAATCGATACCGTGCCATTCTAGACAAGGACCACAACACTCGTTGGTTCTCGAAGTCTAGTGCCGTACACACGGGGATTTACACGGATGTCAAGGAGGCCTTCGTTATTCTCGGTGCATCTCATCTACTAAAGAAGGAGAATCAACCACACTTTCCGGCCCTCACATCTGAGTTTCTGGCCACTCTAGAGACTAGTTTTCCGTCGAAGACTTCGGCGGGACGAATCCGGTTTCAGCTCTGTAATGTGAGCCATGAGTTCACCATGGCGGAGTTCAATGTAATTCTGGAGCTCCCAAACCCTTCTAGAGAGTACAGCTTGAAAGACTACAGGGTGACTCAGACTTGGAGCTATATCACTGGGGAGGACCAATCCTCCACATCGGCATTATCTGGGGCAAGCATCATCAACCCCATCTTCCGGATCATTCTCCGAGTCTTAGCCGCCACATTTTGGCCGAAGAGAGAGTTGAACAGGCCAACAAGGACGGAAGTTGCTTGTCTCCGCACGATCCTTTTCGTGGAGCCCGACCCTTTGAATTTGGGGTATGAATGGCTCTACTACATAGAGAAATCAATCAAGTCCAAGGAAGTTTGGTGTGGTAACTTGGTCAGTCTTTTAGCCACAAACCTTGGAGTCAACCTCACTCGCTACACACCGGCTCATGCTCAGTTACTTAACAAGAACTATTGGTATAGTTCCGGTATTTTCATTCAAGCTGAGAGAGGGTTTAAAGTAAAAGTTCAAGACCACTTTGTTACACCCACCCTCGATATGTTGGAGTTACTCTATGTACCAAATTGGTACGAGGCGTGGACGGGACATGCTTTCCCATTGGAGCCCAAGCTAGAGGATGAGCTGTCACTTAGACCTTGTGAGACAAGGTTTGAGCGAGAAGGTGAAGAGATGGATGAAGATGAAGATGAAGATGAGGATACCGAGGTTGTTGGCAATGACACTGAAGAAGCCGACACAGAGGGAGGCACTGAGGAGCTTAACTTTGAGGAAGAAGACCTCGACGCTGAGGTTTTAGGCACCAACATCCTCGTTGACGAGCCTACCAGGCTCGTTAATGATCATTTCCAGCCTTCTACATCTTATGCTAACGAGGTACCCAGGGTCGTTAACGACCCACCGAGGGCAGCTACCGAACCACCGCCAGCTCCTACCGACCCCTATTCTTATGGACTTGTGCCATACAACTCGGTGCTTCACCATGATCACTTTCAGCCTCACTACCCACCACCTCCTCAACCCGAGTACACTGGATCGGGTATGCCACCACCATGGGTCGAGGATCTTTCTGCGCAGATGCAACAGCTTCACCTCCAGCAGGACCACATTCATAGGAGGATGGATAGATGGGAGACCGTCTATTCCGCTCGCATGTCGATGGAGGATGAGAGGCATCGTCAGAGAGAAGTGGAAGATGCAGAGCGTTGGAGGACGATGTATGACTTCATGGGGAACTTTGAGCACTACTTTCCTCCACCTAACTAATGATTCAGCTTGAAGACGTTTTCCTTGTTTTCCACTTCTGAGACTTTGTAAGTTTTTGTTTTCTCTTTTCTTGTTTTTCTTGTGTTTTTCTTTTCTATTTCTTCCTTTCTTCTTATTTTTTCTTACAGTGGGGACACTGTAATTTTAAGTATGGGGTGGGAGAAGTAGAAACTTTTGTGTCTTGTTTGTTTTTGTGCTTTATTTTAAGTAGTTCTTTTATATCGAAAAAAAAATCGAATTTTTTTTTTGAAAAAAGATGAAAAAAAGAGTTTTAGAATTGATAGATATCCTTTCTTAGGTTCTATGATAGTAGTTGCTAGCATGATCATTTAATTCCTTGCAAACATGTCTTTGAGAATGTAGCCGGATTCTTATTTTTGAAGTAGTTTTTTAGGAAGGAATAGCATTTGATGAAATTGAGCACATATACCTTCTTAGCATAAGTGATGCAATCCAACAAAAATTAACCTTGTGAGTTATTTTTGGCCTTATAAGGAGAACATTAAAAAATCTCTCTTCTTTTCTAGTGTGATTTACTCTCCTTATGCATATTATCTCTTGGAATTGTGATGGTTATCTATTTCTTGAGACCCGTATGAGATTTATAGTTCATTACTTGTGAAATCAGATGATAGAGAACTTATTTTATAAGCCCTATTAATCCTTATCCACCTTTATATGATCCTTCTTTTTGACAACCAATTTGAGCCTGAAGCCTTTTTTTTTTTTTAGCTCCACAAAATTTGTTTCCTAGCCGAGATAAGCTTGACCCTATCCGGGGATTAGGACTTAGATTGGAGAGGTCTTCTTTGTTGAGTATAAAAGAAAGGGAGTGAAATTTTTGTTTTGGTTCGAAATTGAGGGATTATTGGGAAGGGTAGATTGGAAGTCTCTTGTTTTTAATAGTTATGATAAGAAAGATCTCTTGGTATAAAAGATGCATAAAATAAAGTTGATGGTTGAAAGGAAGTTGTTAAAAGGGAAGAGGAGTACACGGTGAAGCTCGTTAACGACCTTGAAGGGACTCGTTAACGAGGCAGCGAGAGGCAAAGAAGAAAAAAAATGAAATGGAAAAGAAAAAATATATGAAGAAGTAAGAAGTGCATTCAAGTTTATATAGATAAGCCGGAGATTCTTTTGTTTTATGAGACTTTCTAGGATATAATGGGTGAGTGAAAATAAGTGTGCATAATGAGAGAGTGAGTTTGGTATATGCTTTTATGAGAGTTTTGTTTATGTGAGTTTTTTTTAGGAGTCTTTGATTCCCGGATATTATTAGCACCACATAGCCAAAATATTTTCCACGCCTTATTGTTATTACCAAGCTCCGTTACAACCCGGCCGAATGGAAGCTTCTATGAAGTTTTTCATTGAGCCCCCTAAGTTCTCTTGATGATTTTTGCTTGTTTTGACAAATCTTGGGTGGAGAGTATTGGTGATATAAGTTCCAATTTCTATGAGTTTTTGTATATAAGATGAGTTGAGTGATTGAATTTATGAGCCCAAACACTTGAGAGTTGAGAGAAACACATTACCCCTTGTGAGGTTGGATTGTATTTTCTTGTGTCTATTTTAGGTGTATATATGTGTGATGACGTTAATGGTCCTTTGCTAATTTTCTTCTAGATATTTTGATGTTGCTTTTTAGATGATGTCTATAATTTGATGAGTATGTTGTTTGGTTTTGATTACTGTTTAGTGATTGCTTGAGGACAAGCAAGTCTAAGTATGGGGTATTTTGATGTTCGTGTTTTTAGTATAGTTTTTGATAGGTTTTATTAGGTTATTAGGACTAGTTTTGATAAGTTTAGGTTTAGTTTTATGTGTTTTTGGATAGTTTTGCATATTTTGTGAAAAGTATGGAATCTACTCCGTTTTGTGTCTTTTTGTAGGTTTTAGCAAGGAAAAGGTGTTGTTTGGAGCTGAATTTGGAGAGCTATGATAAGAGATGGAGGAATACCAGATGAAGAAGCTGAAGTTCGAGTTTTTGGAAGAGAAGTGTTGAAGAAAACCAAGCCCAGGCTCGTTAACAAGGCTGTGAGGGCTCGTTAACGAGGCCACGAGATGAAAATGTTCGAGAGTTGACTTTGTGACTCACCGATCCTGTGCGGGAATTTATTTCCGTGTCGGTAGAGTATCTTTTTGTGATTTTAGGGTTATTATATTATGTATTTTAGGTCTTGTTATCTTTTGAGATTTTATTTCTATCTTTTTAGGAAAGTTTATATCTTTTAGCTTTTTTTAGTTTCTAGCCTCTTTTTAGTATAAATACCCTTCTATCTAGCATAGAAGAAAAAAAAGAGGAGGTCGAATATTTTTTGGAGAATAGAGCCGAGAGAGAGGAGGACGGATCGGAATCGTGATCGAAGGAGCTCGGTGGACGAAAGTTACCGGGGTCGTTAGTCGTTTTTTTTTATTCGGTATTTCGGTGTTTTCGGTTTCTTCCTGAATCTCTGTAAGACGATATTTCTTATTAATTTGAGTAGTGTTTTGTTTTCAATGTTTTCTTTGATTAAAGTTATTAGTTTCTTAGTCATGATTAGTGAGTAGTCTTTTTATCTAGGGTCGGGGTTGAAACCCGGCATAGTTGTGCATGTTTGGTGAGTAAGATTATGTGTTGAATGCCTTTTATTTATTGTTAAGATTGTTTGTTGTGCTTATACCAAAATGAAAGTTGAGGTAATTTGAGTTGTTGACTTGATTGAAAGAGAAAGTTTTAAACTTGAAGGTTGATATTGTTTGAATACGAAAGTTTCAAGCTTTAAGATCCGAAACTAGCAATTGGGTGAGTTAGTTTATGAAAGTAGATTAATTTGCTTGCTAAGTCAATGAAAGTTGATGCGTCTATCTATTTAAAGGCATGATATTTATCTTCTTATGAGCTTGTGTGCATGACTATTTTGTGGTAACCCTTGTCTTGGATATTTTCGTTTTTATTTGATTTCTTTCGAGAACATATTCGTTACTGAGTTTGTTGGCTCGGTATCGAACCTGTCTAGGTCGTTATTTTTGGTCTCTTTATTCTCGGTGGTTTGTTAACGAGGCTGACAACTTCGTTAACGAGGCTGCTTGTGTGTTTTGCTTGCTTTTGTTTTAATTTTTTAGGAGTCGAAAGATAAACAAACCTTGCTTCCCGTGGAACGATCCTGACTCCCCTATACTCAGCGGGGTCTTGACTACAAATTTATTTGTTGTACAACGACTCTCTCAACATCATTCAATTTAGTTAGTATGGAAAATTAAGAAACTGATATATAAAATACGGTTAATAAATACTTACAGGTTTGTCTTGTATGTCGTATCCATAATTACGACATATAGGAATAGCTTTAATAATGGTAGTGACTTTGGGTGGGCAAAGAACAAATCTTGTATCTCGTCACTTCCCGGCACAGTTCGATAATCAACATAGTAACCGTTACTCTTCAAGTATTAAAGACCAAACTGGGTTACTATCATTGAGCCCATCTCCTCTTTTAGAATTCGTTGCCGGTAATTGTAGATTTGCTTCATTGATGTAGTGTTTCCAGGGTACTTTTGTCGTATAAAGGACATAATATTCCTCGGCTCCGTGTTGGCCCGACCCAATATCCTCAAGTCCTCCAATTCATATGCGGTCATCCGGCCAACATAAGGATGTCCTTCGAGTGTGGTAGAGACGGCATGGTTGTGTCGCCCACATTTCACTGCTAACACCCATTTATGGCTCTTCCTTTGCCTGCTCCCAATCCACTCGAATGGGCAATCCATCTTCCTAGTCTTCGGTTCTAGGTTTAGATCCCAAAAGTTTTCACTTTGGATTATAGTGCCCGATTTTCCTTTCTTCTTCGGCTTGTACACACCCGAAAACTCACATGCTAATAAAACTTTTGGGTCCCATCAATTTTTTTATGACTATCACAATGTATAGTCTTCGCCCTACCTCACGAACCCATTTTATCATTTTATCTCGATCTTGCCAGTCCTCATCGGTTTCAAAATGGCTAGAATAACTGTAAATTATAGACAATACAACGTCATCAAATAAATTATTTTATTATTTAATCATAACATCTGCCATAAAAATAAATTGAAATTATCATTGATATCAATAAACTTGATTGATAATATAAAATTTTATTTTTATATGTTATAATTAAAAGATATGATTTGTGTACTGAATGTTCAAATTAATCAAATCAATTAAATTCATATGTAGAATTTATGTACATAGTGGATAAAATATTTTAAAATAAGAATATTTATATATCCATAATAAATTTAAAAAATAGGATTTATGTGTATATATATTGATATATATATATATGGATTATAATTGTAACAAAAAATCATAATATAATATTTTTCTAGTTTTTGTAATTTACCTTAAAATAAGATTTTTTTTACCAATTGAAATAAGATTATTAGTGTGAAGTTTAGTAATCAAGTGTGAATAATAGCATTTCCAATTATATATTAGTTACCTCTTCCAACGACGTGTTAAAATTACCCTCATTTTGATAAACATACTCTTCTTCGTCCTCGTTCGCATCTAATGGAGTTGTTTGTAAAGATAGAATTGATTGATGATTAGGATTGTTGTTGGGAGCTTTTCCTTTCGGTCCCTTTTTAAACTGCATAAAAAATCAATTTATCAAAAATATAAACATAAAATTAAAATTAAATACATGATTAAAATAAATTTAAATTTATTATAAATGCAAAATAATCAATATATGGTATAACTAGTATAACATTAATAACTTAAACAGATCGAAAAAAGAAGACATTTTGCTTATACTCCAATAATCAAAGTTTTGTATGCTGTGAATTGGGAGACAGTGGGAGTGTAAGGGAGACAAATCGGGAGAAATGGGAAGACAGTCGAAGTTGAGTTTTTCGAAAGCCCCGGTTCCCGGATACTTATAATGGGAAATACAATTATTATTTTTTTTACTTCGGTCTCTATGACCGAAGCAAATATAAATTTTTTTGGCCTTTTCACTTCGGTCGCCCTAACCGAAGTAATTAACCATATTATTCAACGCCAGACAAAAATTTACAATTTTTTTTTTTACTTCGGTCACTTTGACCAAAGTAAATAATCCGGGCCGCTGAGTATATCTGACCGGGGCGCTGAGCAACCCTCTTGTGAGTCAGCTTCGGGCAGAGATATATTATTGTTTTCTATTAGAGCATCTATCATAAGTCATAACCTGTCAACCTGATAACCATGTTTAGAAAAAAAAATGAAAAAAATCGTAGTAGATGAGCAAATCAAAACCAAGTAGTAGTATCCCCCATCACGGACCCATCTAGCCAAAAATAATTGGGGATGCTTAATTTGCTTTAATAAAGACTATGGCAGGGCCAAGCCCTTTTCACGACAAAAAAATAAATAATTAGATGTGTTATTTTCCCCCGACAATTTTCTACATGAGAGAGAAATGAAAGTAAAATATGCTGAAATTGAATGGCTATTTCTGGCATTTGGGCATTATTAAAAAAAAGACCTAATGAGTTTTATTTTTTATTTGCTTCAAGACAAATGCTTAAACGGCGGGTAGTATTTTTCTTAGTAGAATATTAACAGTATTATAAATAACATTTTTTCGTAGTATTAAAATTAAAAATCTAAAGACTAAAATATAGAAACATCAATTTAATTATAGAAAAAAAAACTGTTACATTACAATTATTAAAATAAAAAAGAAAATGGTAATTGTTAATGAGAATAATTTATTAATTATTATAGATATATAAGTAGAAATATGTGATAGAGAGGGAGTCTTTAAAAAATGGGCAAAAAACTTAGTCTAAAACTCATAAATGTTGAATAAAAATTCTTAAGCTATAGCAAAGAGAAAATATTAAAAACAAATTAAAAAACTTGATCTAAGCTCACCATTGCAAAAACTCCTCTTTATATATCTTGACTCTTTCACACACCTCTTCACAGCAATCAATCTCTACACTTTGGAGATGCAAAAGAGTGTAGATAATCATATCAAAAGGATGGTTGAGGTGAAAACGATCGAGAATGGCTTTGGATCCATCTCTCCTAACATTCCTAGTTCTTGGTTCCATGAGACTAGCCCAATGTGGCCAGGTTAATTTCTATTTTTTTTTTGTTTTACTCTATGTTTTGTGTTCTGTTGTACGTTCTTATCGAATCTTTTTCTAAAGTAGCCTCGGGAATTTTTATTTCTGAATTTGGGCTACTGTGCGATTTATAAGGGCATAATTACCGGGAGTTTCACATTGGGTTTCATGCAAAAAAAGAAAAGAAAAAAGAAAAAAAGGGTCCATTTTGAGTTTCGAAAGTTGAAACCGAGAGAGAGGGGGCTCAAGTGGGACTACAACCAAAATTGTCCACTTATCAAGCGCCATGTGGAAGAGGATAATTTATCAATTTTCAGTGGTTTAGTTGTTAGTAGAGCTGTCAAAAGTTGACCCGACCCGACCCGCCCGAAAACCCGCAATGACCCGACCTAATTGACCGGTGATCCGTTACGACCCGAACCCGACTTAACTTGAACCCGACCTGACCGACCCGTTTGACAACTCTAGTTGTTAGGTTAATTTTTAATTTTGGCCATTTTAGCCAAATTTAAATTAAAATAAAAAAGTAATTATACCAAAATTTATAACTTTTTTTTTATCTACACATAGATATCAATTTTTTTATATGTTTGAATTATTTTAAAATTAAATTAGTTTTTGGGTTGTTTTAGGGTAATTAAACACATATTTAGCCATTTCTTTTATTTTCTCTTGTTTTAAAATTAAATTAGTTTTGGGTTTTTTAGGGTAATTAAACACATATTTAGCCATTTCTTTTAATAAAATTAATGTGGTATGTATAATTGATGACGGAGAAGATTATGATCGTCGGAAACCGCGTTATCGACAAATTAGCCAAATTAATTTTTTTTGAAATTTAAAACATATTTTTACAAACCCAAAACTCAAAAATATATTTTAAATTTGGCATTTATTTTAGGCTAAATTAAAAGATTTACATGTAACCTTTTAATTTGCACAAATCTATCCAAACTAATGACTTGCAATGGTACTAACTACTACAATTTACTAACTATAATATGAATAAGCTATGTTCTATAGTTACAAGTCCAACATGCTCTGTAATAAAAAAAAAAATTAAAAAGGTTTTACTGTTGCCTAAGTGTAGTATCACTGACCTCCGGTGTTCCTATAACTTCCGGACTCTTAGGGATTGCTAACTTAAAATCTCTCTTTTTAGTGGGTGGAGTATTTGTAATTAAGAAAAAAAAATTTTTTTTTGAGATATAACTTTCAATGTAGTGGTTTTTTCTTTCTAAAAACATATTTTTATTGAATATGAAAGGATTACAAGCACAAGAAACACAAACACTTAACATTCTAATATATGTTTCCTTGCATGTTTGACTGAAAATATTGTTAATTATGAGAAGTTTGTAAAATTTTAGGACGTGTTTACAACATAATTTGTGACCTTGTAAAAAATAAGCTCACGATCTTTTTTAACAAAATGCATGCATGCAGGTGAAGCTCACTCACTTGAGGTAGAGAAGGTTCTGTTTAGAGGAAAGTCATTGTATCAAGATGTCTTGGTCTTTCAGGTATTTTATTTTGTGTTTATACATGCTTAATTAATTACTAAATTATATATATACGGGCAGTTAAAAAATAAAAATCTCATGAAGTTTTAGGGTTCAAAGTATATTTTTGATGTTTTTAATTATATGCAGTCATCAACATATGGAAAAGTTCTCGTTTTGGATGTTGCCATCCAAAAGACTGAGAGGGACGATTTTGCATACCAAGAGATGATTACTCATCTTCCCCTTTGCTCCATTCAGAACCCTAAAAAGGTAATAACCTCATAATTTTATGTTAAAAGCACTTTGGATAATAAGTGTTATTTACAATAAACCAATACTTATTACTCAAAAGTACTTATTACATGAAAATATAGAAAACTCAAGATCCAATTGGTAGAGAGTTACACATCAACGGGATATTTAATTTTGAATAAATTAAAGAGTATGAAAAATTGCATTTAACCACCATTTATTTTGACTTCTTTGTATTTAACCACCCTTTATTTAAAAAGGTATAAAAAATCATTCTTTATTTCATTTTTATTTACAAACAACCACCCTCAAATAGTTTCCCGTTCATAATTCCGTTAACTCGTGACTTGAAAAGTCCAAGTTGCCCCCTTGATATATAGTTGATATTTACAATTGAGGGAAACAGAAGAGAGCTTCGGGTTTAATTTGAAGCTTTACTTGCATGCAACATTGAAATTCAATTAATGTTAAAGAAATAAATATGAATATAATGACAGTGTCACAGTGATGAGGTGAGGTCCTCGTTTCGCCATGATTGGGGTTTAATTTCAAGCTCCATGTGCACTATTTAGTTAAGGCCATTGTTTTATAAACCAACTTGTTGGCCGAGCTTTGTCCGGGATATATTTTTTCAAATAAAAATTATACATGCTTAATTACTAGTAAATTATATACAGCTAGTTACATATGATATATGCAATTATTAGTTATATTATTTTTTACTATTTAAATTATAATACAGAGTTTGGTTCACAAATCTCTTGACCTACTCATTTACGACTAGTAGTTTCTGAGTATATAGCTGTTTCGATTATTTTAAACGATAAATAATCATCCTGATTTATGATTAAATGTTATCTAATCATGCATCATGTTTAATTAGGTTCTAGTGATTGGAGGAGGAGGTGGTGGGGTCTTGCCTGAAATCGCCCGTCATTCATCTGTCGACCAAATTGATATGTGTGAGATTGACGAGATGGTTGTAAACGTAAGTAAGATTTAACAAGATGAACTAAAATGCAACCATCGATCTTAGTATTAATTTTCAATTTCCATATACAGTGACATCTTGTTAAATTTTAGTTCTTCTAATCATCATTACGTAAGGTAAAATGTACAACTTATATGTTCCTCCTTGTAGGTGTCTAAGCAGTTTTTTCCGGACGTGGCTAATCGATTCAAAGATCCTCGAGTCCGATTGCACATTGGTGATGGTATGATTTAAATCAATAATTATATTAGGCATGTTCAAGTAAAACTACTATTATTGTACAATGTCCATGTGGATAATCTGTATTCATGATTTTGAGTTACATATTCGATCATGTTTTCATATTCATGTTTTTTAGTCACATTTATGAAGTTGCATATTCATGTCTTTAAGTTGTATATAAATAAAAGTGTGCAACTGAAAAGAATGAATATTTTAACCAAAAAACAATGAATATGCAACTCAAAAACATGAATACAATCATTCAAAATCATGAATACAAATTGGTCCAGTGGTTTTACCTAGTCATGGGTCTCCACGGTTCCGAAACCATGGAACCGGGACCGGCAAACCCCTGGTTCCTCGGTTTTGGTTCCAGAGCCGGTTCCAGTCCCATTCTTGCCGGTTCCGGAACCAGGACCGATTCCAAGGAATGAGGAACCGGGACCAGCATACCCTTAGTTTCGATTCCGGTTCCAAAATCGGCAGTTTTTTCCAGTTCGACGAGAACCGAACCCATATTTAATTTTAGCTGAACTAAAATTAATATCTATGTCGGGCAGGAGCTGCTTTCTTGAAGGATACTCCAGCAGGAACATACGACGCAGTTATAGTTGATTCGTCTGATCCCATTGGTACGTAATTGCTTGTAGAATAAAAAATTAATTAAAGGTCGACTCCCAATCTTAATTAATTAATTAAGTTGTCATTTTGATGATGTACGTTGTCGATCAGGTCCCGCTCAAGGGCTATTCGAGAAAGCATTCTTCGAATCAGTTGCAAAGGCCCTTGTACCGGGTGGAGTCATGTCCACTCAAGCCGAAAGCATTTGGCTTCACATGAATATCATCCAAGATATTGTCAAGAATTGTCGCCAGATCTTTAAGGGTTCAGTTAACTACGCTTATACCTCAGTTCCTACATACCCAAGGTTAATTAATATATGTATCCTCTTCTTAAAGGAATTACCCGCCTACGATCCCCTTTTTTTGATAATTTTTTTTAACCTAGCTTGTACTTGTAATTATTTTGTAGTGGTGTGATTGGTTTCATGCTGTGCTCAACTGAGGGTCCTAAAGTCGACTTCAAGCACCCAGTGAAATTGATTGATGCAGTCGAGAGCGACGACAACTCAAAACCACCCTTGAAATTCTATAGTCGAGAGGTATACATTATTTACTATATTATCTCTAGCTAGCTTATTCTCTTTCTTTGAGGTTTAAGTAAGGTACATTTTAATATATGTTTTTGCTCATTTAATTTATTCCCCTAGCTCGATCACTTTGCAGTTACACTCTGCTGCGTTTTGCTTGCCAGCATTTGCCAAGAAGGTGATTGGTTAGCTCTATCTTAAGACAACCACAAATCAATCAAGCTACGTACGTGTGGTCAAAGCTAAGAGTGATCGCTTTCTCTTTTTCTTACCATTTCTACGTTTTGTTTCAACTGTATCAAGGTATTTCTTAATTTGTTGCCCTTTGAATTGATGATGCTCGGATTAATTTCGAGTTAGCCATTTGTTTCCCTTTCAATAAACTTTCGCTAGCATTTTATTATTATAATTCTTATTGCAATGAAAAGTGATTCACCCATGTTATTTGCTAGCTTTATTTTCCATTACTTAAACAATCAATTAACTAGTGTAGATTTAATTTGGTGGGCCACCAAATAATGCCAATCAAAACTTATGTAGGCAAATTCAGTTTCTGATGTATGTGTTTTGTTATTGCTCAAGCCTAAAAACATGTTTAATTTGACTTGCGAATATTGCCTAGCCTTTTGAGCCATACACGGGAATGAGCGCCATAATTTACTCAAAAATTAAAAAACAAAGAGAATGAATACCATATGCTCCAATGCCATTTCCCGCACCATACTTGACTCCCTCCCTAAACACAAACAAAAGTTTCTCCTCAGATTTGGAGTTCTCTTTTGTGATTACATCAGCATCTATTTTGATGATCGATCGAGTGTATAATGTCGTTGAAGTTGGAGTAGCACATGTGAGTATGAATTTGACTGAACCAACAAATAAGCAAATAACATTCTAAGTAATGATAGCATTGACAAAAAAAAGAAAGAAAAAGAAAATTAAGATTAGTGGCTACGTCAGTATTATGGTGTTTGTTAGGTTAGTTAAGTCATACCTGAGTTTTATTCTTATATTTCACATCACATTGTAAGAGTGGTTAGTTGGATCCTTTTATGAATTAGTTTAGTAGAAACTCTCTAAATTAATACTAGGTAAATTAATAAACTCTCTAAATTAATATTTTTCTCCGGTCCCGACTTGGGTCAATGTAAAATTTAACAAATTTCGATAAGATAATAAGATAATATATTTTCAAAAAAACCACTATATAAATATAAGGTCCCATTAATATCATAAATTAATAATTATATAAAAAGTTACATAGTCATAACTATGAAAATCTAATGAAATATGATTGTAGTGTTGTTTGTTTTTTCATAATTCTATTTGGAGCTCATCTCTAACTTTTCTTATTGGATCCAACATTCTAGTGTTGTTTTGAAAACAAATTTTGCAATGTCAACTATAATCATTCCTTGAGACTTCATCTCATGAACGAATTTTGCAGTGTCTAAAACAATTTGCTATTGCCTCTTGCTCAACATTAACTATCCAAGCCGAGACTACAAGATTGATGACAACCAAAACATTAATCTTACATGGATCAGATTGTCCCAACTCATAGCCTTCTAAAATCCTACAATAAAATCTTGTATGATAGTGCATTTTGAAAGCTCTTATTACAAAAATCTCTTTAAATTAATAAATATTAATTTATCAGTTAATTAATATCTCTATAAAATAATAAAATATCATGGTCCCAATCCTATTAATTTATAGAGGTTTTACTGTAGTTGTATATGAGAGAGGTAGAAAGAGAGTTTGCTCTCTCAGGTTTCTATACCTTTGGTATAGGAAATGGGTATAGGAATGAGTCAAACCCATACAAGTGTTTGTTTTCATTAAGGCCGGGATGGGAATGAGTAATTCCCACCAAATTACACTTGAGTTCATACCCAACTTAAAATTATGGTATGAGTGATACCTATTCCAACCCCATTCCCGATTCCCGGCATAGAAACAAACGGGCAAAGATTCTGTAACCAACTCTCTGTTTCCTTGAAAGAAAAATGATGAAAGATATGAGGTGTATCACAAATCTATGAGGTTGGAGTGAAATTCTAATCGAATTTCAGATTCTTCATGGTATCAGAGTACTTGTGAGGGGCGATCTTCTTCCTTTATCAAAAAATTTGTGAAGATAGATTGGAGACGAGCTTTGATGGCGGGACCATCTTCGCGGATGAATTTGGATCATCATGGTCTAGAATTAACACAAACATTGTTTGACGGAGCAAGTTTCTTAGCCTTGATCGTCAGGTGCGAATGGCTTTGGGAGCAAAATTGAAATTAGGGTTCGTGGATGAAGCTTTACCAAAACCCATTGTTGGATATCGTGATTAACCTCGATGGCTTCATTGTGACAACATGGTAAAGTGTTGACTCCTTAATTCGATGTTGACAGAATTGTCATTGACTTTTATTTTCGCAAAGTCGGTGCGAGAGATACAATCAAAGCAACGCTGCAATGGCTACAACAGGAATTTGCATCGATTGTTCAGGGATATTTAACTGTGACGACGTATTATTACATGAGACTCGAGCGATACTGGGAAGAATTGGAGATTCTCACATGGATTCTAGTGTATTGCTGCAGAGGGAGCGAGAGTTGTGCTTGTGATTTGCCAAGGATGTTTCAAGAAATTCTTAATCAAAACCATTTGATGCAGTTTCTTCTGAAGTTAAGCGATCTATATGAATCTGCTAAAAATCAAATCCTCAAAATTCATAAGGCGTATTACATAGTACTTCAAGTTGAAACTCAGAAGTCTGCTGGAAATATAATGCAAGAACCATGGGTAGGATTTAGTGTCAACACGTTTCAGGAAAGAAAAGCCAAGATCTAGCATATTTTGTTGTGAATTCTTCATATGGCAAGGGGAATCAAGCGAATAATTCACAATCACAAGAAAATCAATAAGAAAAGAAAGACTCACGAAGATGGAGAAATGGTGACAAGAAAATAACTTGTTACCATTTCAAAGCGGAAGGACACACCAAGAATAAATGTTCTGAATTGAAAAAGGAACAGAATCGGTTTTAAGAGAGCAACTCAAGTTGGTTCTGAATAGGATGATTTTAGGAACAAGCAGGATACACCGTTTGATCACAACAATGGTGAAAGTCAAGAATTGATACAAGTTGTGTGTCAAGAGGTGATCAATGCTTTCGAGGGAAGGTTGTCATGAATGTCAAAACATGTAGATAATAGTTTGGGGGATCAAGCAACAACTTCTCAAGTATATCTTCTATGGCTAATTCTGATAAATTTAGGAATGAATGGATTCTAGATGGAGCTACATACCACATGACCCCTTTTGAAGAATTATTGAGTGATATAAGGGACTTGAAGTTTCCAATTTATGTAAGAATGCCAAATGATTTAGTTAAAATGGTTACAAAACTAGAAAAGTTTTGATTAGTAGAGGGTTTACATTGGAAGATGTGTTGTTGATACTAGAATTTATGTATAACTTGTTGTCTATTAGGAAGTTTGTCAAGGATGGAAAGGTTGGTGCATTGTTTTTCTCACAATAATGTCTCCTGGATGGCCTTTTGGATATAAAGGAAATCTTACACGATGTTGACTGGAGACATGGTTTCTACATCTGCTAGCAATAAGAAAGTAGAGAATAAAATGTATAGTTTTTTTTATCAAAAAGGGAGAGGGCTAAGCCCTGCTTATATTGAAAAGAAACAAAATAGACAGAGTCTACAGCATGGAAGCTGTATCTTTAGCTAGAATACAAAGGAGCGACAAAGGAGGTTCATTAAAATTATTAAACAAAAGATTGCTATCTAAAGCTAAATTAGCTAAATGATTTGCAGCGGCGTTGGCAGTGCGGTTAACGTGCAAAATCTGGACATTCATTTCAGTAGACTCCACCAATTCTTTGCACTGAAGAATAAGGAAAAATCAGGGTGAGTAATAGGCAAATCGGAGTTCATCAGATTAACAGCAACAAGGGAATCAGATTCAATTAACAAATGGGAAAGACCAAGATTGATGCCTTCTTTGATGCCATGGAACATTGTGCATGAATTTAATATATACAATAAATGCACTTTGTATATAGATATACTCTAATCAACTTTCTGTACCGAGCATCCAACAAATTTATCCCCAAAAAAAATAAGTTTTGAATTTTAACTATTGAACTCAATTATAAAATAAGTTTAAGCTTCAAGTCCAGCTTACAGTATATCGATTTTAGCTTTAGCTCATATCAGTTTCACAATGTCGAACGAACAATTATGCCCCTAATTAAAAAATGCATAATAATTTATAAACACTTTATGGATAAATTAAATTTTGATATATATAGGTTTATGTTCAAATAAGGATGACTCTTTGAGGAGTGGGGAGCAATATAGGTCACCCATTTTAAAATTACCATACACCCGATTACATCCAATCATAGTCAATGGCTAGCTTTAACTTGCACGTTGATTGAACATTGACTGGTCAAGTCAAACTTGACCTGTCAACATGGTCAACTTTGGTCGTTTACCGGTCAACAAATTTTTTAAAATTTGTTTTACATTTTTTTTGTTCTTATACAAACTTAAAGTTGAACACGTAGTTGTTAAAGTTGAACACTTAGTTATAAAAGTTGAACACAATGGATTTTGTTATAAATTTTTACTTTATTTTCCCATGCAAGATTAAAGTCGTTAAAGTTGAATAATTAGCCAATAAAATTGAACAATTAGTGTTAATGTTGAACACTTAGATGTTGAAGTTGAACACTTTATTTTTCCATACAAGATTAAAGTTGAACAATTGACTATTAAAGTTGAAGTTGAATATTTAGTTGTTAAAGTTGAACAATTTATTTTCCCTTACAAGATTAAAGTTGTACAATTAACTGTTAAAGTTGAACAATTAGCCGTTAAAGTTGAACACTTAGTTATTAAAATTGAACACTTTATTTTCCCATACAAGATTAAAGTTTGATTAAAGTTAAACATTTAACCATTAATTAAAGTTGAACATTTAACCTTTTATCTTAGCGGACCTAGCCCTAACTCATCATCATAAAACCCCTCCTCATCAAAATTCAACCTATACATATATCTACTACTAATAACTAAAGCCGAAGTAATTTATGCCACCACATTGAGCCACATCTCCAAGTAAACATAAAGATAAAATAATATGTTTTAAAATTTATCCCCAAATAAACATAAAAGATAAATTAAAAAAGATAATAAAAAATATTTACACGTGATCACATATATATCTTTGAAATAAAAATAGCCTTATCTATTTATAACTATATGTTAAAGTTGTAACTTTTCTAGCCGCCACATTAATTCTGGCCCCATTGTATATTTAAAAAAAATAGCCTTATCTATCTATAACTATATGTTAAAGTTGTAACTTTTCTAGCTACCACATTAATCCTGGCCCCATTGCATATTTAAAAAAAATATTTTTATTATTTTTTCCAATTAAATTACTTTCTATTTATTTATGTGGAAAAAATTAATTCAAATTTTAATTAAAAATAAATAAAATTATTTTATCTTTATCTTTTTTATCTATTTATAAAAAAATATTTATCTTAAATCAAATTTTGATTAAAAAAAGTAAAAAATTTAAATATCTATATAATTACTTTCCTAAATTAAATTTTTATAAAAAAATTATATTATCTTTTCCTTAATTTCCTTTTTGGATTATTTATGTAAATATTGATGATTTTTTATCTTTAAAAAAATTCTATATTTTTTTTCATCTTTTCTTATTAATTATCTTTTTAAAATTTTATTGAAATGATTTTTAAAGAATTGAATTTGATTAAAATTTTCTAAGAATTTACATTATTTTTGGCCTTTTATTTATTTTTGTATATTTACTTTATTAATATCATATTTATAGCATATCTAAAAATTGCTGAGTCGTAGTTGTGCCATGTACGACGGGTACAACCAGTATAACACTATTTAGACAATAAATTATGTTTTATTTTTTAAATAAAATTTAAAAAGCATGCTATTGATCAAACTTTAATTAGTGAATAATTTAATGCAATTGAGTAATACATAATATTTTATACAATTGATTAATACATAAAAATTTAATACAATTTGTTAATACACATAATACTGATTAACTTAATACTACGTACAATTGATACACATTTGTTCATGTGCACAAACTTTCTTGCTGATTAACATAATAATATATTGGGCACTTAAAATTTGGTGTCGTTTGCGGCGAACCGGTTGTACCGTCTAGCAGCAGGCCAGCCTACCATCCCTCACTTGAAGCTGAAGACGACCGTTGTCTGTTCATCTATGAAGAGCAGTTCCACCCCAACAAAGTAACAAACTAAAAAGTCAAAATCGATCGGATCTGAATCGAAAACCTGACGTCAGCGTGACAACGTTCCTCTGGGCCTGTTTTATTATATAAAAACAGTGGAGAGATGTGCTGGGCAGGACGGAATCAGTTGAGTGATACTGATCAGCCAAGCTTAAGCGAGAAAGAATGGAGGATAGCAAAAACAAGAAGTTGGTGTTTGCTGTAAATGGAGAGAGATTTGAAGTCCCAAAAATCCATCCTTCAACTACCCTCATCGACTTCTTGCGTTCCTGTACTCCTTTCAAGAGTGTCAAGCTCGCCTGTGGCGAAGGTATTATCTCTCTTACCTCTATCTTTTGATTGTTTTTGTGCTGTGTTCATGGACTTCATCTGTTCAAAACACTGTAGGATTGGATTATCAAGTGATAATATATACATAATAGTGACTTTGAGCCTATACAACCATCTCAAACACACTTGATCCTGCTTCAAATGTTACATGACCTATGTAGGATTTAGCTTTCTTGGAAATGCTTGTATGATTGAATGTGATGATCCTGAATTGGCTGATGTTTCAAGGATTTCTTTTCTTCCAAGTCATGTGAACATGTTTAAACTTTGTCAATCAATGCATAGGAATTCCAAATGCATTGATTAGCTTAAATATGAACAAATATTGAAAAAAGAGAATTAAATCTCAAAAATTATACTTTCCATTTCGTTTAAAAAAGGTTCTTGTGTATAACGCAGGTGGTTGTGGATCTTGTGTTGTTCTGGTCTCCAAATACGACCCCCAACGTGATCAAGTGGAAGATTGCACAGTTAACTCATGCCTTACTCTTCTATGCAGCATAAATGGCTGTTCAATCACAACATCTGAAGGTCTTGGAAACTCCAAAGATGGATTCCACTCAATACAACAAAGATTTGCTGGTTTTCATGCATCTCAATGTGGCTTCTGCACCCCTGGAATGTGCATGTCACTTTTCTCAGCTCTTGTCAATGCTGACAAGACAAATCGTTCAGAGCCCTCTCCTGGATTCTCCAAGCTCACCGTTTCTGAAGCTGAGAAATGTATATCCGGAAACCTTTGTCGTTGCACTGGCTACCGACCCATTGCTGATGCCTGCAAGAGCTTTGCATCTGATGTGGACATTGAGGATTTGGGATTGAACTCCTTCTGGAGGAACGAGGATACCAAGGAATTCAAAGAAAGTAGATTGCCTTCTTATACTTCCAAGGATCAAATGTCTAGATTTCCAGAGTTTTTGAAGGAGGAATTGAAGTCTTCTGTACCTTTAAACTCGAAAGGATGTTCTTGGTACAGTCCTACTAGCATTAAGGAGCTCCATGGTTTGCTGGAGTTGAGTGAATCGAACAAAGAAAAGGACCGTGTAAAGTTAGTTGTCAGCAATACTGGTGTAAGTTACTACAAGGAGCTAGAGAAGTATGACAAGTATATTGATCTGAAATACATTCCAGAGTTATCAGTGATTCAGATAGATGATGCAGGGACACGCATAGGGGCAGCGATGACAATTTCTAAAGCTATTGAATCACTAAAGGCGGGTAGTAACAATGAGGCAACTGCGTTGTTGCTAAGAAAAATTGCTAACCATATTGACAAAGTTGCCTCAAAATCTGTTAGAAATTCAGCAAGTATAGGAGGAAATTTGGTGATGTCACAGAGAAATGGTTTTCCATCTGATGTTGCCACCTTGATGCTTGCTGTGAATGCAACAGTAGATGTAGTTACCACAACAAAACGTGAAATGATCACTTTCGAAGATTTCCTGGAAATGCCACCTCTTGATTCCAGAGACTTACTAGTGAGTGTTCTTATACCGAGTTATAAGCCTGTCTCTGATGATTCTAAGCTACTGTTTGAAACATACAGAGCTGCGCCCCGTCCTTTGGGAAATGCTTTGCCTTATTTAAATGCAGCTTTTCTGGCTCAAGCTTCTTCAGAAAATGTGATCAATGATATCCATTTGGTCTTCGGGGCTTACGGAAGTGCTCACGCAATTCGAGCTAGAAATGTTGAAGAGTTTCTTAAAGGAAGGACACTAAAATATGATGTTTTGTATGAAGCTGTCAAGTTAATTCAGGAATCTATTGTACCAGAAGATGGCATTCGACATGCTTCGTATAGGTCAAGCTTGGCCGCAGGTTTTCTTTTTGAGTTCCTTCATTCCCTGATGAACTCTTGCCATGAACTTTCTCATGTTGCACTGAATAGATCTCCCATGTTGTCACCTGCAAAGCAGCTAATAGGGTCAAGTAGGGACTTCCGTCCCGTTGGGGAATCTCTCGTGAAGATCGGAGCTGCTCTTCAGGCTTCAGGTTTTCTTTCCTGCTTGAAGATATATAATCATGTTTGTTCTCATTATGATGTCCTCTGATTTATTTATGTTGTGCTTGCAGGTGAAGCTGTATACATTGATGACATTCCTTCCCCAACAAATTGTCTTTATGGAGCTTTCATATACAGTACGATGCCTCGAGCAAGGGTCAAGGATCTAAAATTCAAGTCGGGATCTTTACCTGACGGGGTTGTTGCAATTATCTCCTTTAGAGATATCCCAAATGGAGGGGCGAATATAGGATGCCTCACTCCATTTTGCAATGATCCCTTATTTGCTGAAGACCTCACAAGCTGTGCTGGTGACCGAATTGCAGTCCTGGTAAGGCAGAGAGATTCGCTGAGTTCATTGTCTTGTAATAGATTCTGTTTGTGTAGCTTCTTGAACAAGTAGAATTTCTGTGTAGGTTGCAAAGGCACAAAAACTAGCAGATTTAGCAGCAATGCTTGCAGTGGTTGAATATGACACAGAGGGACTAGACCCGCCAATTTTAACTGTCGAAGAGGCAGTGGAGAAGTCCAGCTTCTTTGAAGTCCCTCCTTCTTTCTATCCAAAACAAGTAGGAGATTTCTCAAAGGGTATGGCTGAAGCTGATCATAAGATTCTTTCCGCAGAGGTATTCCTGAACCTATGATACAGCTAGAAGTTACAAACTTAAACTGAATCTTGTAGTAAAATAGCATGCTGTTGTGATATTATGCAGATCAATCTGCCATCACAGTATTATTTTTACATGGAGAACCAAACAGCCCTTGCCATACCAGATGAAGACAACTGCATGATAGTTTACAGTTCCACTCAAAACCCTGAATACTGTAATTCCATGATTGCAAGGTGCCTTGGTCTTCCTGAGCATAACATTCGTGTCATCACAAGAAGAGTTGGAGGCGGCTTTGGTGGCAAGGCCATGAAATCGATGCCTGTAACTATTCTCATATTCCAGGCATTAAAATTAAGTATTCCATTCATTGAACAAACATGTTCTGTCGACTGTCTAAGAACCAGCCTTTTGTTGACTCATTGTGATAGAAACCCACATATTATTCATTTTATTAGTTCTAATTAGATTCTAGCTATCCTATTTCTTTTCCAATATTTCATTTATAGGGTTCTAACAAACTCCTTATTCCTTTCAAGACTACTGCAGCTTGTGCATTGGCAGCACACAAGCTTTGCCGTCCTGTAAGGATGTACCTCAACCGAAAGACTGATATGATAATGGCAGGAGGAAGGCATCCTATGAAGATAACGTATAGTGTAGGATTCAAGTCAAATGGAAAGATCACTGGCTTGCACCTTGATGTACTAATCAATGCAGGGAACGCTGAAGATTTTAGCTCAATGATGCCATTGTACATGGCTAAGGCCCTCAAAAAGTACAATTGGGGAGCCTTGTCTTTTGACATGAAGGTGTGCAAGACGAACCACATGAGCAAATCATCGATGCGAGGAGTAGGGGAGTTGCAAGGGTCATTTATAGCTGATGCTGTAATTGAACATGTAGCAGCTAGCCTCTCCATAGATGTTGATAAAGTTATAGAAAAGAATCTCCACTCATTTGAGAGCTTAAGCCTTTTCTACGGCGAAGGTTCTGGTGAAGCTCATGAATACACATTGCCTTCAATTTGGGACATGCTGGCTAAGTCTTCAAACTTTATGGAAAGAACCCAAAATGTGAAGGAATTCAACAAATCTAATGAATGGAAGAAAAGGGGCGTCTCTAGATTACCCATAGTGGCTGAGGTGGTGGTAAATCCAAATCCTGGAAGAGTTAGCATTTTGTGGGATGGATCTATTGTAGTTGAGGTTGGCGGGATTGAGCTTGGCCAAGGGCTTTGGACAAAGGTTAAACAAATGGCTGCATTCGCTCTAAGCTTGATCCAATGTGATGGAAGTGAAGACTTGGTGGATAACATTCGGGTCCTGCAAGCGGATTCACTGAGCTTAGTTCAGGGAGGGATGACTGGAGGGAGTACTACATCTGAGGCTAGTTGTGAAGCAGTTAGAATTTGTTGCAGTATTCTGGTTGAGAGATTGAAGCCACTCAAGGAGAATCTCCTGCAAAAGACAGGCTCGGTTGATTGGAAGATGCTGATCTATCAGGTGTGGTAAAATGTGCATTTTCTCATGACTCTATAAATCAGATAACTTATATTTTCCTTGCAAGGATACTATGGTGTTTCTTTGGACTGATTTATCTTCTGTTTCATTGAAACGCAGGCAGAGCTTCAGTCAGTCAATTTATCAGCAAGCACTTACTACGTGCCTGACGCCATATCCAATCACTATCTGAATTATGGAGCAGCAGTGAGTGAGGTAACTTCCTCTGCAAAATTACACTTGCAGCATCCATATGTAGTAATGAAAAGTTGCACTAGTAATCAAAAGATAAGGTTCCATCCTTGCATATGTCAGCATTTGAAACTCAAAAGCTGGATTTTATTGTCACAGGTGGAGGTGAATCTCCTGACTGGGGAAACCACAATATTAAGGTCAGATATCTTATATGATTGCGGACAGAGTCTCAACCCTGCAGTTGATCTCGGCCAGGTCTGTAATCTTAAGGGCATGTTTGGCATGACAATTTACATTATCATGCCTCCTTATCAGCTAAGAGTTTCTCCTCTTCATAAAAAACTTAAACCAAGTAATATAAAATTAATTGCATCCTCCTAGCTGACTGCTGACATCATAAACATGATTGTTATAGATTGAAGGAGCATTTGTTCAAGGAATTGGGTTCTTCATGATGGAAGAGTACTTGACCGATTCAAACGGAATGGTGGTTGCTGATAGCACATGGACTTACAAGATCCCAACAATTGACACCATCCCAAAACAGCTCAATGTCGAGATACTCAACAGTGGGCACCACCAGAAGCGCGTTCTTTCATCCAAAGGTATCTTGCATGAACAATTTGCTCTTTACTTGTAAATGCTTGCAGCTTTCCAAGAATTTCAATGAAGTTTACAATGACCCCCTTTAACAAATGCAACCTTATTCTGGTTCTTGACATAAATTTTACATGTGTTGAGATATGGGTTACTTCAGATTATTTTTGGGTTCTGCCCTGAATTTTCCTTCACCAAAACCCACCGTTCTTTATGAATGCATTCATAAGCGAAGCTAATGCTTTGCACTTGTGCAGCGTGTGGGGAGCCGCCATTGCTATTAGCAGCAACCGTTCATTGTGCTACGAGAGCGGTGATCAAAGAAGCGAGAAGGCAGGTGAGATGTTGGGGAGGAGAAAGGTCTGATTCCAATGACATTTTCCAGATGAATGTGCCTGCTACTATGCCTGTTGTGAAGGAGTTATGTGGACTTGACATTGTTGACAAGTACCTCCAGTATAAGATGGCTTGTGGGAATCAGCAAATCAAAGATCAAAATTACATTTGAAGTATACGTGAACCATATAAGTATTCTTTTGGGCAAATCAAACATGGATATTTTGATCTGCTTAATTGGGACACGCTTACACATTTAGGAGACACGGATGTAACAGGTTGCTCAGTTGATCCGCCCTACAAAAAAAAGGCCGAATAGACACGAAATTATAGCCACAGTAGTCAAAATATGGCTATTTCGCCACAGAATTAGACACGAATGACACTTCATAGACCCAGTCGGCTCCTCATGTGGCTCATCCAATAACAATCCGGTCCGTGCCGGTATTGTTAAGCCCAGACGCCTCTTTGAGTCTTTGACCTCAATTCCCCATTGAAATTAAGTTGCAACTAAAATAGGCACAAAGAGAACATCCTTCGGAAAATAATGTAGTGGTGGCCAGTGGCTGTGGCTGTAGCTCTCGATGTTGGTTATGTCGAACAGGTTTGTGGAAGTGGGATGTAATTATTGTTAACAGGGATGAAGGCCGTTGAAATGTACACTTAAAAAGTTCAAACATAATGATAAAAAATTATGTTACAAGATCTGATTTAATCCTTTAACATTGCAGTGTGCATTCGATAAGTTTTGTTGATTGGGTATTGTTTCTAATCACAAGCCTTTCATGAGCATTTAAGTAATCAATTATAAAAATATAAAAGAGCCATTAGCAAGAGGACGCAGGAAATTACTTATGTACATACGAAAAGATGACGAGCCAAAATAATCAGGTGTACCATTGGCCGGAACTTCGTAGAACTCATCTCATTTTATGGTGTTAGTGTCTCCCCTCGATCTCACTCGGCAGCATCCAGCTGAGCACGAACCGCCTTTGCAGCAGCCACCATGTTGTTGAGAGCAGGCTTGACCTCGGCGTACTTCCGGGTCTTTAGCCCACAATCCGGGTTGACCCACAGGATATTCGACTCGAGCACAGCAAGCATTTTGTTGATCCGGTCAACAATCTCTTCTGTTGATGGGATCCTAGGAGAGTGAATATCATATACACCAGGACCAATTCCTGCACCATACTTGACTCCCTCCCTGAACACAGACAGAAGCTTCTCGTCTGACCTGGAGTTCTCGATTGTGATTACATCAGCATCCATGTTGATGATCGAGTGTATGATGTCGTTGAAGTTGGAGTAGCACATGTGAGTGTGAATCTGAACCAGCAAACAAGCAAATAACATTCTCTGTAATAAAGCATTGACAAAAAAATAAAAAAAAGATTCAGTGAACAAAGAGAGCTAACCTGAGTAGTGTCTTGGACACCACAGTTGGTAATCCTGAAGGAATGAACAGCCCAATCAAGATAGAAAGGCTGTTCGGACTCCCTCAAAGGCAAACCTTCTCGTAGAGCAGCCTCATCAATCTGTATCACAGAAATTCCCGCCTTTTCAAGATCCTCAACCTCATCCTTGATGGCCAGTGCAATTTGATAACAAGTTTCAAATCTGAAAAAAAAATGGTGAAACTTAGCCAGTTGAAGTGACAAGACTATCCGTGTGTTTGGATTACACTTGATACTGTATTATAATGCTTATATAGTTATATTGCATTCAATAAAGCAAGATCATTCTAAACGCACCCATGTATGTGTACGTTCAAAATGAGGATTCCGTTCAACGTTTACCTAGGCTGGTCATTTCGAACAAAGGACCAGTTTAAAATGGTGACAGGACCAGTGAGCATTCCTTTCATGGGTTGCTTAGTCATGTTCTGAGCCATTGTGGACCAGAATACTGTCATGGGTTTAGGACGACTTACATCACCATATATGATAGGTGGCTTCACACAACGAGACCCATAAGACTGAACCCATCCATTCACAGTAAAAGCAAACCCAGAAAGTTGCTCCCCAAAGTACTCAACCATGTCGTTTCTCTAAATTGTAAGAGCATTGCAATAGCAGTATTAGAAACTCTCTTTGGAAATGATTCTAGTTTTTCAAAGTTGTTCAAAACAGGCTTACCTCGGGTTCTCCATGGACCAAAACATCAATACCAAGCTCTTCTTGGAGCTGAACAACCTTGCTAATTTCCTCCTTTATATGCTTCACGTAATCTTCCTCAGAAATCCTAACACAAGGAAGCGTGTATAGTTCTAACGTCAAATTGTAAGCAAAATATCCACCATTGAGGAAGTTAAAGGGCAATGACAAGCTCACTTGTTATCCTTGTATTCACGACGGATTCTTCTCAGATCCACAGTCTGTGGAAATGATCCAATGCTGGTGGTAGGAAGAAGGGGAAGGTTTAGCTTCTTCTGTTGAGCCTCCAACCTAGTACTCACAAAGGTAGCACGGTGATGATCAGACCCCTTCAAACCAGCAGCCTTCAGAATGCATGAAAAGATAGTTGAGAACAAGAGACTAGGTACGACGACATTAATCATTAAATGAATGATGAGAAAAACACATACAGCTTTTTGAACTGCCTGATTTATCACCCTTGGAGAAGATTTTCGTGAAGCATGAGCAGCAGCATTGGCAGAGAAGAATGCCTGATTTAAAATCCCATTTCAAATTGCAGCAAGACTCAATATAGAATAGATTTCGTACATGTGATATGTGAATGCATAAATTTAATCGAAAGTGAGAAGTCTCATTAAACTCTGACTCAATTTCAACTGCTTTAAACTCCAAGCAAATCTATCAGCCAATGACTTCACATTTTGTCATGAAAGCTTGCACAAATTATTTTCTTACACAAAGGAAGAATTACCTCATCCTTCTGGCCAGACAGTGCCTTGGCTAAAGCATTAACCTCAACAATTTTCTGAGCTGCAAAAGCTAACCATGACTTAAGCTCTTGGTCCATCTTTGTCTCATTGACCAGATCAGCAGCCGTGTGAATAAGTGAGCACGAGGTTGATACCACCAGTTTGTCTGCAGGATAGAATGGCAAACATAATCAGTTGCAAGCAGAAGCATGCACATTGCACCAGAGCACATAAAAGTTGGCAAATCTCGATAATACACCTTTTCCAACAATGCCTTGGAGAGCCTGCAGGGTATCCAAAGAATCTGCTAGATCATTAGCCCATATGTTTCTCCCATCCACAACCCCTGCAAAGAGGTACTTTCCACCTGGGAATCCACCCTTGATAAGATCAAGGGTTTTTGTCCCACGAACAAGATCAAATCCAAAAGCGGTGACACCCTTTAAATTGGTAAGAGTTTCATATGCCAAAGGAGGAACATCGGCGAAGTAAGTTTCAATGAGAACATTAAAGCCAGATAAGAACGGCTCCAGCACTGAATAAGCATGCTCAAATGCCTGCAATTGATGAGCGTTGAGATCCATGACAAGTTTAGGCTCATCAAACTGAATCCAAGAAGCACCAGCCCCCTTGAGTTCAGCTACAACTTCTCTGCATCATGTTCATAATTAAAGTCATATTGTGAAAAGACAAAAAGAAAGCAGGGGAAAATTTTATGTCTTACTTGTACACAGGCAGAATTTTGTCAATCAGAGAGAGAAGAGGGAAGGATTTTTCAACACCCTTTGCTGGTTTTGCTGACAAGAGGTATGAAACTGGGCCTAAGAGGACAGGGATGCTGTCAACCCCAAGCTGCAGCAAACATGATATGAACAAGCTATGAGATCCAACAGAGCAAAGTGCATCCATCTTTTGTTGCATAATTGAGTGCCACAAAATATCATGAGATGCGCAGCTATTAGATCTCAACCCATCTCATTCAACAACCTCCAAAAATTGCTCTAGTATGTGAAAGTTGAATCATTATTTTCTTACGGTTAAAAAATAAGAAATCCACATTTTTTGGTAGCAATTCATAAATTTTCACTTCACTTTAATTTCAAATACAGTGTAAGCAATGAAAAAATTATTTCTTTTGTCAAATTAAATAAAATAGCCAGTAGTGCAATGACCCTGATTGTCATAGAAAGCTGAAGTTTAATACGGAGTAAATAATAACAAAAGGCGGTATCTTACAGCTTTGGCTTCCTTAAAATCATTCACTGCTTTGTGACAAGCATATGTGAACTTGACTTCTGGTCCCAGTTCGGGGACAATATAGTGGCTGCCCAAAAGGATACATACATCAGTGTTGGTATACAATCAATTACATGACTAGCAACAACAAAAAATCTACACTAAAAAAAGTACTAGCAAGTAGCCGCAAACATAATATCCACACTAAAAACGAGTAAGATTCCCTTACTAGTTGGTGTCAAACCACTTTGTCATCTCCATAGCAGGTACAGAGGCATTTCCTCTAGCCATTGAGAAGTATACATCGAAACCAATTTCACCTCCATTCCAGCTATATCTAGGTGGAACAGCACCAAGCATTGCTGTTGCATCAAGAACCTGATCATAGAACGAGAATGTGTTGCTAGGAATGTACTTAATACCAGCATCAGCCATTTGTTTCCATGTGGACTCTCTAATTTCAGTAGCCACCTTCTGCAACTCCACTGCAGTGCTCTTTCCATCCCAAAATGATTCCAGAGCAAACTTTAATTCTCTCTTAGGTCCCATACGAGGGTAACCAGCAATGTGTGACGCCATTGCTCTGATCCATGATATACCACCCGATGTACTTAAATTTCTTCCAAATATGCAAATAGTTCCAATTAAACGAAGATGGATAAAATTAAAGCATATATTATAAACAGAACTCCTTTAAAACTTGCAACTCAACATTTCTACCAAGTCCAAATATTATAGGCCAGAAATAACACATATCATAAAATTTTATGAACCCAAAGAAAAGTACGCATCAATGTTCATACAGTCAGAAAACCAACAGAACTTCAAGAGCAAATAGGTGCCTCTACCCTAATACAAATAGGTATCCCTGGACTTATCAAGCATCAATATTCATGGTGTATCAGCTTAGCTGCTAAGGGTTTCAGGTTTGTATTGGATTTCCTGATTTTGCATTCTCAATTCAGGTCAAACTAGTTGCAACCAATAGCAAAAAGCACGGGGAATATCATTCAGCATTCAGCATCAATTTCACCGCTATTATAATACATGGCAAAAAGCTCAATCAAAAGCATAATATCCGCTAACAGTATATTAAACGATGAGCACTTGAATCGCCATGACAATAATAAAAGAAGAATTAGCTTGACATAATCAAATACACCAGGAATTGATAGTAAAATACCTAGCGCGCACAGTGAGACGGATAAACGAGAAAGAAAAACGTCTGCTGGTTGCGATGGTGGCGGGAACGAAAGGGAGAGAACGGAGAGAGAGAATGGAGAGAGAAGAAGAGAAAGGCACGAGAGAAGAGGAGGAAAGTTGGTTCATTTATACTAGTTGCTTCTGCTCTGGTTTGGTCATGCTGCGCAGCCTGCGCTCTTCTGCTATTGTCGGACGGATGTTGGTGGCTGATTTTGAAATCTTTGTTGAGGACATGGCTATCCTCCTGAAACATTGTCTTCAATCTTTTTATTATTTTTTTAATAGGTAATGATTCTCTTAACCGAACAAGCCCCGGCAGCCCGAAAACCGGCTTGACGGATTGAAATAACTAAAACAACAAGTAAAGTAAGTACAACAAATGAAACATTGCAACTAGAATGGATAGGGTAGTAAGGGGGTGAGGGGCTAAAGAGAGCTAACGCTTTAGCATTCGAGTCAAAACGGACACATCATGTAAGATGAAGTGGACTACCGACGTTGCCACCACCGGGATGAAGGATCTTCAGCAGCTTCGAAAACGTCCAAGCGACCACGTCAATCACTAGCAAACCAAACCGAATTCCAGAACCAAATCTCGAAGTCATACAAATCTTACCCGGGTCAAACCTGAAAATACAAACAAGCACACACCAACAAAAAAAAGAACGAAATATTAGTGCATACCCTGAGGGAGAAAGCTCTCTTTTTTCTCGATGACGTTGTCCGATGAAGCTCCGGCTAACAGCTCCGGTGACTCTAATCAAGATATGCAAATGGAAACCGATAGTCCCAACCGGCCTCCTGGGGATCCGCCTGATCCTAGGGTATCGTGGAGGGAAATTGTCACATCTGGAAGTGCTTTTCACCAAAAGACAACACTCAATGAGGATTTTTTGAAAGGGAAGATCACTATTGCTTTCCCGAACGGGGACGATGGTGATCCTGCCATATCCATAGCAGAAGATGTTATGGATGCTTTTGCTTCGGTGTGGCAATTGTCGGTGGTTGTGAAGCTCCTTGGGCACCCGGTGGCTTTTCCGATCATGGAAAGGAAGATTCGGGAAATGTGGAAGACCAGTTGTCGTCTTCATATTCTTGATCTTACCCATGGGTGTTTCCTGGTCCGTTTTGAAAAGGAGGAGGACTACCTCAGAGCTTTAACTTTTGGCCCCTGGATGGTCTTTGGAAGATGCTTGACAGTGCGCAAATGGCATCCTAGTCTCTGTACCTCAGCACCAATTCAGACGACGCCAACTTGGATTCGCATCTTCGATTTACCGGTCACTCTGTACGAGGAGAAAGTCCTACTCAATGTAGCTGCGGCATAGGTAACCTGATTCGGGTAGACTCACGTACGTTATACACTAATAGGGGCAAGTTCGCGAGAGTTTGCGTGGAGATCAATCTTGAAAAACCCCTAAAAGGCACGATTACTATTAATGGTGATCGATTTCTTGTTGAATACGAGGGTCTTCCGACTATATGCTATGAGTGTGGAAGGTTTGGTCATTTGAAGACCAATTGTCCTTTTCGGCCTAGTCCTCCAAGTACCAATAATCAGGAGGGTAAAAGCAAAACTGAACATGCTCATGCTTTGAAAGAACCGACGAAAGTGAATGCTTCGGAGGTAGCAAGTTCATCTACGGTGGTTCCGATTGTTCAACCGCCGGCGACGGCACATGAGGCTGCTCGTACAGGGAAAGGATGCTATGGTGAATGGATGATTCCATTTAGGAAACCTCGACCACAAAAAGGTAACCAAAAATCTTTCGCTGATTCTAAAGATCAATCGAAGGAGCAGTCTAAGAAGAGTTCGGGTAATAATGGAAAGGCCAAAACTGAAAAAGGCAAGGGAAGATTAGTTCCTCCTTCATCGTCCTTGGTCCCCGAAATCAATAGGTTTGAGGCACTATCCGTTAACTGTGAGGAAAATCAGGGAGAATATGGAAAACAGATCACGATGAATCAGGAGAATGGAGATAATCGTGAAAAATCAATCCACAGAAGGAAAGAAAAGAAAACCGCGTTTGTGGAAGAGGAAGTGGTTATTTCCACGGATATGGAGGCGAAGAAAGGGGAGAACGAATCTGAAAGAATTTCAGTTGATATTGAGAATAAGTCTCAAGATAAAAATATGGCCATTTCTGTCCAAGACAACAAGGTTATTTTTAAAGCTACTAATAATGGTGGGTCGATGCCCACTAAGGCCCATGTAGCCAAAAGACCTGAGAAAGGGTCCAGGTGGAAAGGTGTGAAGCAACCCAGCAATCCTATGGGCTTTGGTTTCTTGGATAACATTCAAAGTCCAGCTTTGGGTTCCAATGCCAAAAGGCGTCGCCCCCCAGATGATATTTTGGAAGCCTTCGAGTATGAGTTTGCTTCTAAAAATTCGGCTAAATCAGGGGATATCAAGACTGCTACAGGGTTTAATAACACGGTCCCATTTGTTGATCAAGTTATGCTCTCTGAGGCGATGATTAGTGTCAATCCACTCTTTGCGATGGAGGTTGAAGGACAACGAGCTGCTTCCACCGAGGAAGAACAGGGAGTTTCTACATCAGCAGAAGATAACTCAGGTCATTCAGGCCTTAAGTGTTGATGCTTCTCTTTCCTCTTTTCCATATATTTTAATGATTATGAATATTCTTATGTGGAATTGTTTTGGTGCAGGGAAAGCTGGTTTTCGTAGGGCTATTCGGTATCTATGTAGGACGTATAAGATTGTTATCTTGGCGCTCTTTGAAACTCGTGTGTCTAGGGATCGTGCTCAATATATTTGCGATCGAATGACTAGGTCTGATTTCTCGGATTGTGTTAGGGTTGAAGCGGTTGGTTTCTCGGGTGGTATCTAGTTATTTTGGAAACAAGATAAAGTACAGCTGAATGTTATTGAGTTAAACAGATATTATATCCATGCTTCTTTCTTAGAATCAAGACAGTAGAGACATCTTTTTGTGGTTTACGGACCTCCTACTGTTAAGCGTCGTGAACCGTATTGGGAAGAACTCAAGAGTGTTGTGCGTGTTTCTGGTCCTGTGCTCATAGGTGGTAATTTTAATTGCATTCTCTTCAGTCATGAACGCCAGGGGGGCTCGGGGAATCTTCATGCTGACTCTATGGTGTTTAATGAGTGGAGAAATAGGTTGGATTTGGTTGATCTGGAATTTTGTGGGCCTAGCCATACCTGGTGTCGTAGGCTTTCTCCCAGCTCTGTGGTTTACAAAAGACTGGATCGGGTTTTCTCGAATATTGAAGGTCGTGTGTTGTGGCCTGATGCTATTGTTAAACATCTCCCGAGATTTTCCTCGGACCACTGCCCTTTACTCCTCTCCCTCCATCCGCCTACTGATTTTGACAAGACTAGACGTCCTTTCCATTTTGAGGCCGCGTGGTTCACCCATCCTAATTTTAATGAGAAGGTCAAGAACAGTTGGTGTGAGGATTTTGATGCTCAGGGTGCTTTGAAGGTTTTGAAAGAAGAGTTAATCCGTTGGAATAAGAAGGTTTTCGATAATATTCACAAACGTAAATCGGATCTCTTAAACAAGTTGGGTTCGGTCCAATGTGAGTTGTGCAGAGGCTTTTCTGATGCACTTTTAATACAGGAAAGTAACATTCAAAGGGATCTTGATTTGGTTATGGAACAAGAGGAAACCTTGTGGTTCCAAAAATCACGTGAGCAATGGCTATCTTGTGGTGACAGGAATACCAAATTCTTTCATACGTCTACCATAATCCATCGGAAACATAACTGTATCGATGGGCTTAGAAATGATGCTGGGATTTGGGTTGAGCAAAAAAAAGACCTTGAAAGTCTAGCTACTGATTTCTTTAGACGCTTGTATACAAATGAAGGTGCTGATGCGTCTAATTTTCTGAATTTATCTAACGGTTTTCCAAGTATTACTGAAGATTGGAGTCGTAATCTTGGGAATCCGGTTACTAGTGAGGAAATATGGAAGGGGATCAAGTCTATGGGGCCTTACAAATCTCCAGGGATTGACGGTTTTCAGCCCTGCTTCTTTTAGAAATGCTGGAATACTGTAGGCAGGTCCGTTATTTCTTTCGTTCGGGATTTCTTTCAATCGACGGTTCTTCCCGAGGGGATCAATGATACTTTGATTGTTCTTCTTTCCAAGGTTAATAAACCAGATCACATTAGTCAGTTCAGGCATATTAGTCTTTGTAATGTTCTATACAAGGTCATTACTAAAGTGTTGGCCAATAGATTTCAGCCCATCCTTGCGGATATTATTGGACCCACTCAGGGTAGTTTCATTCCGGGGAGACTTATTTCCGACAATATTGTGGTTGCTCAAGAGGTTGTTCATTCTATGAGACGGAAAAAAGGAGCCAAAGGGTGGATGATTTTGAAACTGGACCTCGAAAAAGCTTATGATAGGATTAATTGGGAGTTCATTAAGGCGTCGCTGGAGATTATGGGAATTCCGAACCATGTGGTGGATTGGGTGATGACATGCGTTTCTTCCCCTAGAATGCAGGTTTTATGGAATGGGGAATTGAAGTCACAATTCACGGCCTCTCGGGGAATCCGTCAGGGAGACCCTATATCTCCGTACTTATTGCTGATTTGCATCGAGAGGTTGAGTCATATTATTTTGGACGTGGTTGATGAGGGCAGTTGGAAACCTATCAAGTTGACTAGGAATGGGCCACTCCTCTCACACATGTTCTTTGTCGATGACATCATGCTCTTCGCGGAGGCTTCGGTTGCGCAAATTAGAGTTATTCAATGATGTTTGGATATCTTTTGCAAGGCTTCGGGACAAAAATTCAGTGTTAGTAAATCAAGGATTTTTGTCTCCGAGAATATTAGCCGGGATTTAAAATAGGATCTTGAGGACGCCAGTGGAATTATGGTGACTAGCAATCTTGGGAAATATCTCGGTATGCCTATCCTTCATGAACGGGTCAACAAGCATACCTACTCGCCTCTTCTTGATAAGTTCAATGCTAAGCTAGCAGGATGGAAATCCAGATCTCTTAGCCTTGATGGTCGAGTCACGCTTGTGAAATCCGTCTTAACTTCGCTGCCGGTTTATTCAATGTCGACCACCCTTCTTCCGGTTAGTGTTTGTAACCGAATTGACAAGTTGAATAGAAGCTTTATTTGGGGAAGTTCTAGCGAAAAAAGGAAAATGCATAAGGTGGCTTGGAGTGAGGTGATAAAGCCGAAAAACCAAGGGGGTCTTGGTGTTCGTACGATGCGTAATCTTAATCTGGCTCTTGTTGGTAAGCTTAGTTGGCGGTTTGTGATGGATGAGGGTAATATGTGGACTTTGGTGCTTAAAAATAAGTATGTCGACACTGCTTTAGGTTGTTGTTCTGGCGCGTCACATATCTGGAAATGCATTACTACTGGGGTTGCTGAAGTGGTGGTAAAGGGCACCAAATGGCTGCTTAGAGATGGCCGGTCTATCCGCTTTTGGACTGATATTTGGATTACGGAAAGACCTCTGATTGACATGGTTGTGGTGCCTATCCAAGACGATCAGAGAGAGGCTTTGGTTTCCGATTTTTGGCTCGAAGGCATTGGTTGGAACTGACAGTTTTTGACGCTGCGTTTACCACAATCTGTCTTGCTCAGTCTTGCTTCTGTTGCTATTAGTTCGGACGATCAAGTGGGTGGAGATGAGTTATGCTGGAGATTCGAGGCTGATGGTAACTACTTTGTGGCCTCGGGTTATAAACTGGTGCGTGGTGGCATGGATTGGGCCGATTTTGATGGGTTGCTCTACCGAAATATATGGAAGCTGGATGTCCCGGAAAGAGTCCGATGTTTTGTTTGGCTGGCAGCGAAAGGGGGCGTTTTGTCGAATGTTGAACGGAGACGCCGACATATCTCTAGCAGAGCTGATTGCACTCTTTGTGGGGCTGGAGAGGAGAGTTTTGAGCATCTCTTTAGAGATTGCTCCAAGGTTAGATATATTTGGGAGAAATTTAAAATTACTGATGTTTTTCCCGACTTTTTTCAGGAATGTTTTGCGGTGTGGATCCGCCGGAATCTGATTGAGGACATTCGTTTCCATCTTGGATGCTGGAGAGTGATCTTCGCCTTTGCCATTTGGAGCATCTGGAAGTGGAGAAATGAGTTCGTGTTTGGGGACAACAGGGCTACTGTTAACAAACCGAATGTGGTTATTAATCTTGCTTTGGAATACGGTGCTGCTGCAGGTAAGTTGTTTTGCCCCTCTAGTGTTTTCAATAGAAGTGCGCAGGATATTTGTTGGGAGAAGCCAGCCCGAAATTGGATCAAGATCAATTCTGATGGATCAGTTATCAATGGTATGGCCGCTGCTGGAGGTGTACTGAGGGACTACGAAGGAAGGTGGATCAAAGGCTTTGTTCACAATGTCGGTTCGTGCACGGTTCCTATGGAGGAGCTTTGGGGCGTCCTTGGAGGTTTGAAGACGGCTTGGGAGGAAGGCTTCCGCGAAGTTATTTTGGAGTCCAACTCTCAATTGGTAATTCACCTTCTTAGTTCTAATATTAATAAATGTCATCCGTTGTACAACCTGGTTAAGCAATGCCAAGGCTTTCTTAGTAGGAATTGGTCTATCCGATTCCGTCATGTTTACCGTGAGGCGAATTCAGTTGCGGATCGCCTTGCGTCTTTTGCGTTTAACTTTCCTTTAGGCTTTCATGTATTGCTTGCCCCGTCGGAGGGGATTAATTTATTGTTGCTTGACGATGTAAGGGGTCGGGCTATCCCCCGCTTGAGTACTACTTAGCCCTCTTTTTTAATATTAATTAAACTCCCCTAGAGGGAACGGATAGTGGCACCTCTCCTTCTACCAAAAAAAAAAGAGCAAAGACCCACAAATAAAAAGGCCCGCAAAGGCCCAAGAAAACCAAAGACCCACCAACAAAAATCCACAAAGCCCACCAACATTGGCCTTTCTTGGATGATACTCGATTGTACAATCATAATCTTTTAGTAGTTCCATCCAGCGTCATTGTCACATGTTCAACTGCTTTTGGCTCATCAAATACTTCAAACTCTTATGATTTATAAAGATTTGAAATGTTTCTCCATATAGATAATGTCGTCAAATCTTTAGAGCAAAAACTACTGTTGCCAGCTCTAAATCATGTACAGGATAAGAAATTTCATGTGGTCGCAACTGTCGTGATGCATAGGCAACTACTTTCCATCCAGCATAAAGACACAACCATGGCCCTAATATGAAGCATCAGTGTAAACAACAAACCCTCCGGTACTTGTAGGAATTTTCAGTATTGGTGTTGTAGTCAAATGATGCTTTAACTCATCAAAGCTCTGTTGGCACGCAGAATACCAATGGAATGGAGCATTCTTCCATAACAATTTAGTGAGTGGTGCAGGTACAATAGAGAATCCTTCAACGAATCGTCTGTAGTATCCATCCATCCCAAGAAAACTACGAACTTTTGTAACTGTAGTTGGTGCTTTCCAGTTTACCACTGCTTCAACCTTTTGAGGATCAACCTCTATACCTCTTCCAAATACTATATGTCCTAAAAATAATACGATCCCACCAGAATTCATACTTATTCAATTTAGCAAATAACTGTTTTTGCCTCAAGACTTGTAGCACGGTACGCAAATGATCAACATGCTCATTTGTACTTCACGAATATACCAATATATCATGAAAAATGATAACCACAAATCTGTCTAGAAAAGATTGAAACACCTTGTTCATCAAAGCCATAAATGTCGTTGGTGCATTATTCAAACCAAATGGAATTACCAAAAACTCATAATGCCCATATCGAGTCCGGAATGCTGTCTTAGTAATGTCATCTTTAGCTATCTTTAACTGATGATATCCTGACCGAAGGTCTATCTTTGAAAATACCTTTGCACCCTGAAGTTGATCAAATAAATCATCTATTCTTGGCAATGGATATTTATTCTTCACTGTCACCTGATTCAACTTTCTGTAATCTATGTACAACTGTAAGGTACCATCTTTCTTTTTCACGAAAAGTATTGGTGCACCTCAAGGTGATACACTAACTCTAATAAACCATTTGTCTAACAACTCCTGTAACTGTTTCTTTAGTCCTTTTAATTCTAATGGAGCCATGCGATATGGAGGAATAGAAATCGGTGCAATACCTGGTATTAATTCCATAATAAACTCTATCTCTCTCTATCAGATGACAATCTAGGAAGGTCCTTTGGAAACACATTAGGATAATCTTTAACAATTAGAATATCTTCAACCTCATCACATTCAACTGTACAACCTATAACATGGGCCAGATATGCCTCACATCCATCTCTGATCATGCGAAAAGCCACTGTTGCAGATATTAAGCAAGCATGTACCATTCTTCTATCACCATAGAAAATAACTCTAGATTTCCCAATTGAGTCTATCACTACCTCTTCGGTATAACAATGCACTTTAGCATGATGTCTTGACAACCAATCCATACCCAATATAACATCAAACTCATACAGGAATAACAAGATCAATCAGATGGTAACTCTACTGTATCCACTCGTATAATACATTCTCGATATACTGTATTTACCTTTACCATTTCCTCTGTACTTCATCTTCTAATAGTTCATGTGTATAAAATGTATGCTCATGTAGTGCTGTATGAGATGCTCTTATAAATTGATGTGGCACGGCTGAACCTTCTCTCCTTTATGCATCATGCTCATGAATGCAATTCTAATGTCAATTACATATGCTTATGAATGCATGCCCTTAAAGAATCATATCCCTGCTCTGATACCAAAAACTAGTTGTGACACCCCTATACCCTATGACGTATACTTCGTAAAACTTATCTCTTATATACACAGATAATTCACATATACCAACTATTCACGTAAGCATATAGCAGACATTAACAACCATAAAAGGTTGCACACACACATCTATGTCGGTACTTCTCATACTAAAACATCTATTACTCTAACTTATATTACAACTCATATGTCTATGATGCAAAATGAGGAGGAGAAGGTTGCATTGAGCTTCAGCCGGCCGACCTGTATGAATGTGACCTCTAAAAGGACACACGTCAGTAAGAACTAGCTGAACCTGAAAAATTGTTTTGCGATTTACATGAGTCGCATACTCAGTGAATATAAACCATCATCAATTATTTCACATAGAGCCAAAGATTTAGTCCATGTACAAATACATACATATTATAAATATGTCATATATAAGAATTTACTATGCATATGCAAATGCAAATGCGGATGTATCCGATTTATTATTCTGTGAACTGTTCAAGCCTGAATATGCCCCGGGTTTATTGTATATGGACTCTTATGGTCCCTTTAATTATGACCCGTAGGTCTTGTATGATCCGTAGATCCTGTATTGATCCGAAGATCCTGTATGATCCGAAGATCTTATATGACCCGAAGGTCCTATAATACAAATCCAAGGCAAGACAGTCACATGTCCTTTTAATCTCATTGCAATATGATATGCAATCAAATGCATCATGTGTTCATATATCATATGCCATCTGCTAACATACTTTCTGTGCAAACAACTCTGGAAAGTTCAGAGCTATCATATAAAACACATATATCCATATAATTCATATAACACATATATCCATATAGCTCATATAGCACATATATCCATAAAGCACATATATCCGTATGACACATATAGCATATAAGGTTGAATCTCCTGTTTATACTCACCTGTTTAGGAAAGATACTATATCTCTCCCTCTTGTTCTTGACCATGATCTGATGCGTTTTGCCTCGCTACAAGGACCGACGTCTCGTATTATGAATCCCGTCACGATCTCGAACAAACGATGGAGCGGAAGCAAGCGGAAATTGGCACGCAGGGGAGCGCGCGGATCGAGGTAGGGGTACGTCGCTAGGATTCTAGCGGCGTCTCGAGATGGAATTGATTCCGACAAGCGAAACCTCAGAATGATTGTAGGGCGATTGGAAGAGGGATAGAAGGGGTTGACGCCTGATGCCTATGGAAGAGAAACTCGATTAAAAAAAGGCAAATTCAATTCAATTCAAGCGTCACTGAAAATATGAGAGTTTGACAACTTTAATAGAAAGCTAGATCTAAACCTAGAAATCTTAGGGAGAATGGGCCCAAGCATGTAAGCCCAACCCATCTCGCTAATTAAATAAATAGCGGAAATATAAATAACACCAAATTAAGTAATTGTTTCTATTAAAATCCCGACATAGATATAAAGATAGAAACCCGAAGACCCGAGGCCTCGGAATGACTCGCGAGGGACTCGGTCGTAACCGAATCACCGCCAATCAGAGTACGGTTTGGGTCGGGAGGGCGCGGTCGCGCTCTCGGGACCTAGGCCGCGCTCGAGGGCGTCGCCAATCTGCGGCTGGAGCGCGGTCACGACCGGCCGGAGCGCGGTCGCACTCCCGGTGGTTTTCCCGTGCTCCGCGGTGGCCTGATTCTGCGGCATCAGCGCGGCCTCCGGCGGTTAGAGCGCGGGGGCGCCCAGCTAGAACTTGTTCGCGCCGTCGAGAAGTCCCTTGAAAATGCTTGGCTCGGCTCCCGACTCCTCTGATTGATCCGAAAATGCGTCTTGAACCAAATATGTCATCAATATAGTCGAAGACGGGTCTTGAACCGAACTCACGGATTGGTTAGCTCTTCTTATGATGGAAGCCGTAGCCCGACCTATAGCCTTGGCGCGAGCACGCATCAAGGGTCCGTTGGATCGAACTGACATGGCCTCCTCTTCCTCAGCAGCGGTCATAGTAGAAAACGCATCATCCTCCCCCCCCCTTGAGTGGGAAGCGTCCCCGCTTCCTCAAAATCAAAATCCGGCTCAACAAAGGGAGAAAGATCCGACACGTTGACCGTGGCATGTACATTGCCATATGAATCCGGAAGATCCAACTTGTAAGCGTTGGGACCAATTCGCTCAAGAATACGAAATGGCCCATCACCACGTTGATGGAGCTTGGTCTTCCGGGCTGTCGGGAACCGTTCTTTACGAAATGGAGCCACACAAGATCGCTAGGCTAAAAAATCATAGACACACGGCCCCGGTTGTGTTGCGCTGAGTACTGAATAGCGCGTCGCTCAAGGTGCGCCTTGGTCCTAGCGTGGAGTTGCTGAATTTGGTTGGCTCGGTTTGCAGCATCAACATGTTCTCCTTGCTTCAACGGCTTGGGGACCAAATCCAAAGGCGTAATGGGATTGCGCCCATAAACGACCACAAACGGAGTCAAAGAGTGCGCCGAATGTTTGGACCTGTTATAGCAAAACTCAAGGGTAGAAAGTAAGTCCTCCCACCGGCGTGGGTTTGATTTGAGCATCACTCGTAAGAGTGAACCCAAGGTACGGTTGGTGACCTCCGTTTGGCCATCTGTTTGGGGGTGATAACTAGTAGAAAACAATAATTTGGTGCCGAGTTTCCCCCAAAGTGTTCTCCAAAAATGGCCCACAAACTTGGTGTCCCGGTCACTAATAATAGTTCTCGGCACACCATGGTATTTTACCACATTGTCAAAGAACAAAGAAGCCACTTCCGTAGCGTTATTCGTACTTTTACAAGCGATAAAATGAGGCATCTTAGAGAATCGGCACACAACAACAAAAATGGAATCTTTGCCTCGCTTTGACATAGGCAAGCCCGTAATGAAGTCCATCGAAATGTCCTCCCACGGAATGTTAGGCACAGGCAAAGGCGAGTAAAGTCCGTAAGGTAAAGTAGTTGACTTGGCCTTTCGGCATGGAACACAACTCCTACAAAATTTGGTGACATTAGAGACCAAGTTAGGCCAAAAGAAATGTTCACGCAAAGCTGCAACAGTTTTGTTCACCCCGAAATGGCCCCGACCATCATGAGCCTCTTTAATTAAAAGGTGCCTTATAGACGAGGCTGGAATACACAGTTTCCCAGCCTTTGTATAAGTAACCGTCATCTAAAAAATAAGAGTCCCACTCACGATGAACCGAGCACTTCTCAAAGATTGGACCAAAGAAAGGGTCTGAAGCATAAAGCTCCTTAATCAAAGAGAAGCCAAGTAAACGAGTTTGCAATTGAGTAAGAAGTACATACCTGCGAGAAAGGACGTCGGCGACCACATTCTCTTTTCCCTTCTTGTGTTGGACGACATATGGAAATGTCTCCAAGAACTCCACCCATCGAGCATGTCTTCGATTCAAATGTGCTTGGCTCTTGAGGTAAGAAAGCGCCGCATGGTCACTATGGATCAAAAATTCCCGCGGCCACAAGTAGTGCTTCCAAGTTTGGAGCACTCGGATTAAGGCATATAGCTCCTTATCGTATGTCGGATAATTAAGCTGTGCCTCGGTGAGCTTTTCGCTAAAATAAGCGATCGGCTTCTTCTCTTGGTGGAGGACGCCCCCAATGCCAGTGTTAGAAGCATCGCATTCCACCTCAAACGGCCTAGAGAAATCCGGCAATTGTTGCAAAGGGGCATGGCTCAAGGCATCCTTCAAATCTTGGAACGCCCTCTCATGGTGCTGTTTCCATTCTATAACGGTGCCCTTTTTAGTCAAGGCATGTAGGGGCGCCGCTATAGAAGAGAAATTGCGCACAAATCGGCGATAAAATCCGGCCATGCCCAAGAAAGAGCGAACCATGGTAGCGGTGGTAGGCGTAGGCCACTCCGTGATGGCCTTGATTTTAGCATCATCCACCTGAAAACCACGAGAAGACACCACAAAACCAAGAAAAATAGTGGATGGGCTACAAAAAGTACACTTGGCCAGATTGGCAAAAAGTGTCTCTCGGCGCAAGCGCGCCAGAACGAGCCTCAAATGGTCCACGTAGTTAGTCAAAGTCTTAGAATAAATTAAAATATCATCAAAATAGACCACGAGGAACTTACCGATAAAATCACGGAGGACGTGATTCATCAATCTCATGAATGTGCTCGGAGCATTGGTGAGGCCAAAGGGCATCACTAACCACTCGTAAAGACCGAATTTGGTCTTGAAAGCGGTTTTCCACTCATCTCCTTCTTTCATCCGGATTTGATGATAGCCGGACTTCAAATCAATCTTAGAGAAAATGGAGGCGCCATGGAGCTCATCCAACATGTCATCGAGTCTTGGAATCGGATGCTGGTATTTGACGGTAATCTGATTGATAGCCCGGCAATCCATGCACATGTGCCAAGAGCCGTCCTTTTTAGGAACAAGGATGACTGGCACACCACAAGGACTCATCGACTCTCTAACATAGCCTCTCTCAAGTAGCTCCTAAACCTCTTTTTGAAGTTCCCGGGTCTCGTCCGGGCCGGCCTTGTAAGGAGCTCTATTGGGCAATGAAGCACCGGGCACCAAATCGATTTGGTGCTCAATACCTCGTATAGGTGGCAAACCAGTAGGCAACTCGTTAGGAAAAACATCTTTGAATTCACTAAGTAAGGAAGTTACCTCATCTGGCAACGCCGGGGTGTCGGTGCTAGAAGATGTTAAGGACATCGGCACCAAAAGAAAGCACGGGGCGCGACCTTGCAACGACGCTGTAATGGACGATAGCCGGGCCAACAGGAGGCGTCGCTCGACTGAGCCTTGCAGGGGCGGTCCGGGCGGTGCCGATAGGCGAGGCCGCTGCTGTAGCTGCTGTGGCGGCGCCTTGTTCGAACCAGACGGATGTGTACCGTTTCCTTGCTCATCAAAGAGGTTTGGTTTGGGTACACTCTTGGCCTACCTAGATTTTTCCTCAGCCTCAATCGCTTTTTGGCGATCCCGTTGCACCTGATCCTGCAAAATCTCACTCAGCGACATAGGTAAGAGCTTGACGCGCTTCCCGTGGTACATAAACACATAGGTGTTCAAGTAACCATCGTGAAGGACACGTCTATCAAATTTCCATGGGCGTCCCAACAATAAATGTGTGACGTCCATTGCAACTACATCACAAAGAATAGTATCTGTATAAGGACCAATAGAAAAGGAAATGGTGCATTGTTTAGTAACTTGCGTACCTGAGCTAGACGAAAGCCATTGAAGACCATAAGTAGCCGGGTGTGGAGTGGTAGGCAGCCCAAAATGATCGACCACCTTTTCATTGACCAAATTAGTGCAGCACCCGGAATCAATGATGACACTTAAGCTCGTTGATCCAACCAGAGCTCGAGTGTGAAAAAGGTTTTCCCGTTGGTCATTGAGATTGTTTTCACGAAGGATCAAAGCCTTTCGAGAAACCAACCCCAACGGAGTCCCCATGGTAGCCGATGATGGAGCACAATCCAATTCCTCGGCTCGAGGAACCGAATACTCCTCCTCCGATGGTGCCGGTGCTGAAATTTCTTCTTCTTCATCCATGGACTCGTAACCAGTTGAAGCTTGAACAAACATAACCTTCTTGCGGTTGGGGCAGTCCTTTTGGTAGTGACCGCGGCCACCGCAAGTGTAACATTCCAAATCACGGGCTCTCTCACGGCCTGTTTGTGTCGACTTTTGTGTAGCCGTGCGTGTCGGAGTAGACGCTGTGGATTTACCCAAAGAAGTAGAAGAACCCTGTCCTACACGAGCACTAGATTTTTCATTAGTATTAAAACTGTATGAACGAGGGTTGGAGGAAACATACTTGCCCGACGACGTGCGGGAACCATAACTTTTATTGCGCACATACTGTTGATGAATTTTCAAGGCCGTATGCACTAGTGTGTTGATATCCTTAATAGGAAGGATCTCAAGCTGATCTTTAATACGCAAATTCAGACCACTAATAAATTTAGTACGCAATGTGGATGGAGCAACACTGATATTTGCCTTGAAAAACATGTCCTCTAACTTTTCGAAATACTCAATAGGGGACAAGGATCCTTGGCGAAATTCAGCGATGTCCAAGCGCATTTGATTACGGTAATCAGTTGGAATGTATTTTTGAGTCATAACATAGACCAACTGATCCCATGTAGTCACTGCGGTAAGACCCCGACGCAAACGGTCATCCACAAAGCCTTGCCACCAAACCCGGGCTGAACCACGGAAATGTAAGGTAGCCGCTTGTACATGCTCATAAGCGAGGATATTACAATTGCGCAAAGTGTGCACCGTCGCAGTAACCCATTCTAGAAAGACCGCAGGGTCATGATGCCCTTCAAACGGTTCAATCTTGACCTTGACTTCGTGTCGTTGGTACTGGGGAGTGTCCCGATCGCCATTAGCAACACGAACATCATGGCCACGATCAATAGGGGACCTAGGCCGGGCCGGCACCTTCCCGTAATAATGGTCTTGCCCTTGATGATGTTGCTGGGGCGGGGCTTGGGTGCGCCGCTCGGTAACATGATCATAGGCGCGCCGGTTTTGACGCGTTTGGGCATTACCATAATTAGGGGTGGGGGCTGGCGGAATCCAATCCGATGGGCGCTCATTCAATTCAGGAGGATCGCCCAACGCTGGAAAATTATAAGGGTTAACCATGCCCGAATCTTCAATTTGTTCATCATCGAACTCTTTGAAGTCGTCATGGATAATCAGAGTAGCAAAATTGTACTCCAAGGAACCATGTCGACGATTGTGACTAGGTTCCTTCTCATATGGCCTGTTGGTCGTGGCAAAAGCATTATGGTCAAGAGCCGGTGCCGGGAAGCGTTGTTTACGCATTCCATAAAGCCGGCGTGCTCTAGCGTCGTCCACATATTGTGGGCGATTTGGAGCACCAAGCGAGGTGGTGGCGTAGTAGCCATCATCCTCGGGACCATAAGAATCAAAAATAGGTGGTTGAGAATACATACCTTGGTCTTCGGCGTAGGCACTCGAAGACGGAGCATTGGCAATTGGATCGCTATGCAAAATGTGGGCTACCTAACCTTGCCTTGATTCGGGTACGACCTCCACCGGTGGTGGGTTAGGCTCAACGGGGCCCTTGTTCTTGCGGCAGGGGACCTGTGTAGCAAGCGGTGTAGGCTGAGTATGCATTATCGGAACCACCGATGTTGCCGGCTCGCCAATGGTGATACCGGTGGCCTTTGCGCGGGCTCGCGTCAAAGGCCTAGGAGGGAGTTGTTATGGCGCCGGGGACCAGCCAAGACAGGGTCTTGTGGTGGACTTGAAATATTGACACCCGGTTGCGACATTGGAGCCGATGTTGGTTGCTGAGTAAGGGCGGCCAGCTGGGCGGCAAAATGAGTTTGCATATCGGCCATTTGTTGCTTTAAAAGAGCAATTTCTTGCTCCATAGTTATGGCCTGGATCAAGGCAGTCGGATTGATTGTAGGATTGTCCTCTTGATTTTGCAAAGCACCTGAAGCAGAAGGAGAAGACATGGCGAGTAACAAAGAACAAAACGAACAATAGCAAGCAAACACACAAAGTCTTAGCTCTTGATCCGAGCAGTGCACTCACACAAGGTCACGGGTGGCTCTTTTTGCGAGAGGTGGCTTAGGCTCACGAGTAAAACAATGGTGTTATTGAGCAAAGCAAGGTTAAAGCAAGATATGAACCCACACAATTGAGTAATATCAAACAAGTAGTACTAATCAAACAAGTGATGAAGCAAGCACTAACAATTGTTGAAATCACTAACAAGGTGTGGTTTATGGCTTACCTTATTTTGGCTATGCCACCCACAAATTTCCTTCGCTTCTTTTTGTTTTTAACAAATGTGGTTTAATGGCTTACCTTATTTTGGCTATGCCAACCACAACTGAATTTTTTTGAATAAAAGGAGGGCCGAATTTTTTGTTTTTTTTTATGTTGAATTTTGGTGGCCTCCAACAAGCAACGATAGATATGTAGTGAAAAATATAGTTCAATGCAATCAAAACAAGCAAGATAGACTATCAAGTATTGAAAATTACTAACGATGGGCAATCAATCAAGCAATATCAACGCAATGAACAAATCACACCACTATTAAACCCTAAGGGGCAAGAACAATTAATTAGGGTTTGGGTTAAAAGAAAAAATTTTGGATTTTTTCATGAATTAATGGCGGAAATATGGTGGTGAAAGTGCAAAGATCGAATCAGGAGACTTACAAGACGATGGCTCTGATGCCAGTTGATGCGTTTCGCCTCGCTACAAGGACCGACGTCTCGTATTATGAATCCCGTCACGATCTCGAACGAACGATGGAGCGGAAGCAAGCGGAAATTGGCATGCAGGGGAGCGCGCGGATCGAGGCAGGGGTACGTCGCTAGGGTCTAGCGGCGTCTCGAGATGGAATTGATTCCGACAAGCGAAACCTCAGAATGATTGTAGGGCGATTGGAAGAGGGATAAAAGGGGTTGACGCCTAATGCCTATGGAAGAGAAACTCGATTCAAATAAGGCAAATTCAATTCAATTCAAGCGTCACTGAAAATATGAGAGTTTGACAACTTTAATAGAAAGCTAGATCTAAACCTAAAAATCTTAGGGAGAATGGGCCCAAGCATGCAAGCCCAACCCATCTCGCTAATTAAATAAATAGCGGAAATATAAATAATACCAAATTAAGTAATTGTTTCTATTAAAATCCCGACATAGATATAAAGATAGAAACCCGAAGACCCGAGGCCTCGGAATGACTCGCGAGGGACTCGGTCGTAACCGAATCACTGCCAGTCGGGGCACGGTTTGGTCCGGGAGGGCGCGGTCGCGCTCTCGGGACCTAGGTCGCGCCCGAGGGCGTCGCCAATCTGCGGCCGGAGCGCGGTCACGACCGGCCGGAGCGCGGTCGCGCTCCCGATGGTTTGCCCGCGCTCCGCGGTGGCTTGATTCTGCGGCATCAGCGCGGCCTTCGGTGGTTGGAGCCCGGGGGCGCCCGGCCAGAACTTGTTCGCGCCGTCGAGAAGTCCCTCGGAAATGCTTGGCTCGGCTCCCGACTCCTCCGATTGATCCGAAAATGCGTCTTGAACCAAAGATGTCATCAATATAGTCGAAGACGGGTCTTGAACCGAACTCACGGATTGGTTAGCTCTTCTTATGATGGAAGCCGTAGCCCGACCTATAGCCTTGACGCGAGCACGCGTCAAGGGTCCGTTGGATCGAACCGACATGGCCTCCTCTTCTTCAACAGCGGTCATAGTAGCAAACGCATCACGATCTATTACTTGTGCTCCTATATGTAACCCAATGCAAATTAGGCTATTTACTCTGTAACACCCCCGATTTCCCTCGGAAAGGTTACACGCCAGTGACCTAGGAAATTCATCCTAAGCCACCCAAGGCTTTACAGTAACAAAACTTTCATACAAAATTCATAATAAAATAGAAAGTAGAATAACAAATTATAAAAAAAGTGCATACATAATTAAATCAACTTTAAAAATGCAGAATTAAAACAATCCTTTAATGCAAACTTGTTTTGACGGACTCACAAGCCAAGGATCTCGCCTTTATTATAAATAAAGAAATAACTTAATAGAAACCTTGTCACTAAATAGAAACTCCAAGTATGCTGTAATCACCTTCTTCACTCCGTAAGCTTGAGACCTGATGTTACCGTATAGGGACGGGTTGACACCAGCCGACCATGCAAAAGAAAGAAAACGGTCGGGTTAGTCTTGTGACAGACTAAGCAAATGGGACTTTTTGTGAGTGGTTCTTGTGGTTGTATTAAATCACCACCATTGAATTCCGAATAAAAGCCGGTCAACGGTTTAGTAACTACAATACTTCCACGGAAAAGAAAAGAGGAATGCAATGAAAAGAGAGGGGACGCCACAAGAAATGTGGTTCCTTTAAGGAAATATGCGATTGTTGGGAACGTTTTATTATTCACATAATTTTATTTTGGAAAGCCTCGCGTCGACTAATTGGGTCCCGACCAACCTCATCATACTCGGAGGGTGCCGACAGGGAGGTGGCCGCGAAGGCGCTTAAGTACCAAGCCCGTCTTTCCATTTTATAGGCGTTTTAACAAACCCGAGCATGCATTCAGATTGGAAAGAAGACTTACTTAGCCGGGAGCAAGAGTAGGGTCACAAAATGTAACCACCACCCTGGTTCATTAAAGGTGTGCATTGGGCACTTATCTTATTTAAATGACAAAACATTACACATCGAGTTATAAGCTTTTAATACTTCTCGAACTAGTCGAGGCGCGAATACAAAAACTACCCGGGATTCGATAGAGAGCATTAGCTAGATGCTACAACCCTCATACACGGATGAGACGGGCAGGGTCATGACCAACATTAGGGTTTAGGTCCATCCTAATGCGAATGTTATAGAGAGGTGTCCAAAGATCACAAGTCCTACACCCCTAGCACTACGCTAGCATATATTGTCCATAGACAAAACACAACAATTCACAAACAAGCCCGAGGCTACGCACAACCTAGTATATATATCTAGCGCTTTATAACAAGGTCATTAAATCTAAGACGATAAATAAACCTAGTTCAATTATTTCCACACAAACAATTCCCAACAATAATTAAACATGGATTCAATTCCAATGCTTAAAGAAATAATGCAAAGCGAATCAAACCACTTGCCTTGATTGAAGACGAGTGTACGGATTAACCTAAAGAGAGAAATTCCAACGCTCGGACCCTGAGTCAACAATAATTTACAAAATAAATTACCAATAATTTATTTTCACTTTATTTTTACTACATTAATAAGTCGTCCATATTAATGTATAACACTTCGATTAACATCCAAGAATCATGTTAACTCTATGGACTTATATAAATAACAATAGTATATGCGATAGCACATACATGTATTTATATCATGCTTCTTACCCATATAGTATAAGTCTTTTATCTTAAATCTCTAAAAATCATAAATAATTATTAAACAACTTTATAAATCATAACATGTTGTATAAAATCAGAATAATTCATATTCTGATTTTTATTTTAAAAATTACAATAATTCTTTATTTCCATGATTATTCTAGTTTTAAAGACTATGCATAAAATTAAGCAATAAAATTGAATTCTTTTCGACTTTTCTGAAATTTTGATAAATCTGGAATTTTATAAACAGTAACATCATAAATTTATAAAATTAATTTCAAACTAGAACAAAATAAAAAAAACATTAAACCGAAATAAAATAAATAAATAAATAATTTGAAAATTAGGATTAAGGGTTTTGGGCTGCTCACATACTTCTAGAAAATGGCTCGGTGTGGGCGGCTCAGACCACGGCAAGGCTCGGGACCGGTTGGGTTCGAACCCCAAGGGGCTGGCGCACACACGGAGGGTGGCGGCGGCGCTATTGGTGACCTGTGGTGGTCGGAATCGGGACGGAAAAGGGGCTGTTCGTTCCCCTGTTTTTTCGCTGCATAGGTCGGACTTTGTTTGGGTTTTTCCGGAGAGTTCGAGCGATGTAAAAATTATGGGTAAAGAGGGCTTTTGTAGGGAATTGAAAGAGCATTTCAGATCTTATTTTGGTTTTGGGATTGGCTTTGTGGTTTAAAAGATATCGGCGAAAAACCGAGAGGTGTTCTTTATAGGGTTCGTGATTTTGTGAGCCGGAAATCGGGCTCAATTCTCCGCTATTTAAAGTGCTACCAAAACGTGGAGATCAAGGAGGACATAATCTACAACTTTCCTTTTGGGCATAGCCACAATCGTGGCCTAATTTGATCCGAAATCGAGCTTGAATGGGTTTAAGGAAGGAAGAGCAAGAAAGGAAAGAGGTGGAGAAGAAGATATGGACGATTGGCCCTTATTTTTGATAAAATTACAATTTTAAACCCACTTGTTTTTAGTTATGATAAAAATACTCTTCCATGAACAAATAAATTTTCAAAAATTATGGAAAGGTACCCAACTTCTTCATTTTGCTTAAAAACGTCCCTCTTAAACTCTTATACGGAATTTTCATTCCCAATATACAATATACCTCATTCCTTTTTTTTATTTTTTTTATTTAACACAATATAAAAATATAACCATACTTTTATAATGAACATAACCCAATTTTATTTCCATAAACTTATTTCTTATGAACTTATAATATCATAAGACTTATATATACTATTATTTTGGGTAAGGTCCAAACTCGATAATAACTATTACAAGTTATTATTTAACTTTTCTTATTCCTTTAAGAAATAAAGAAAATTCTTTATTAAGATATGAGAAAGGAGGAAATTACAATAATACCCTTCTTAAAAAGAGTGGTTATTACATACTCTTACAAACTCCAACCCCAAATGCAATGAAATGCCAGAATGCATTATAACTTTTTGTGCATAAATCCAAATGCTTTAAAACTTGACAACGATAAACTATATATATAGAAGAACATTTTTCTAGTTCAAACTTTTCTGTAAAACTTGATCAAAGGGTTCCTTAATATCCTTACAAAACGAAACCCTAAAAATACTCTGAAATCTTTTACCGAATATAAATCCAATATCGAAAACGCCCTCTGAAAACTATAAATCAACCGGTTTTCAAATCAAAACCAACTGTAAATCTAGATCTGGAAAAAATTAGGAAACTCCAAATAAACCATTAACTAATTAAAAACTTAACAAACCAAGCTTGTACTTCGAGATTAAAACCCGATAGAAGAGATCTTGTACCAGATCTAGCAAATAAATTCAAAACCAACAAAATCAGCAAACCTTCCCTTTTTTCTTTTTTTTTTCTCCTCTCCCTCTGTTTATTTTTTGTGTGATCTCCGTAGCTTTGATCAAAAGCTTCACCAACACACATATACATATATATCACGTAAAGTCGGCTAAACTTTTACAAAATTACAATTTCCACCCTCAAATCTCCTTTACTACAAACTTTACCCTGAAATAATTAATAATTAACTTTTATATAAAAACTTTTTAAAATATAATAAACTTAATTAGTAAATGAATATTACTTTTAAAAATGCACTATATATCATGTCAATATGCTATGCATATGCTCTTAATCTTATATGAATGCCGAATGACGTATGCACTTTGGTCGGGGATGTTACAGAGTAGGGGAGGCCAGACACTTCTCAATGTGCCCAAGAATGATCACGGGCAAATTGATGGGTTCCCGTTGGAGGAAGTAGAAGAGGAGAATGACGTCCTGGATGTTGAGTTGATTGCGCTTCTCTTGCCTTGGGATCACAACCATGATGATGAACTAATGAGCCAACTTGGCTAGTAGGGACAAGTTGTGAGTGGGGTACCTAGTGGTGGGAACATGAACATCATACAGAAAATAGATGATCTCATCCCTGTTGAAGTTCCCCCAAGTCTTGATCGGCAAGTACTCCAGGCCCTTGACAAGAACATTGAGGATGTGACGGATGGTGGAGGCATTGAAGAGGTAAGTGTCATCGTGAAGGGTAAGATTTCCTTATGTGCCATCCTTGTCCACCTTGAAGTTATTATAGAAGATGCGGATCTGATCCGGGTCAACAACAACTGGCTTGTGGCAGACCTATTCCCATTCCTAGGCCTTGATGGTTTCCCAAAGCTCACCAAGCCCATGCTTGTTCAGAAAAGACTCGGAGAGAACAAGGGGAGTGATCAATGAGCTTGCGGTCCGTAGTGATTGGGACCTTGGGGACCTCCGTTCCCTTGCCTTTCTTGTTGCCTTTGTTCCCCTTGCCGATTCTTCTTGTGTTTTGGGGAGAGGGGTTGTGCTCGAGTAGAAGAGGGGGCTCCTGTTCCCCTGAAGCAGCATGGGAAATGACCATCTAGCGTTGCCTATCAACGTCTATGCATGCTCGGCCGCAAGAGCATCCCCATCGAGCACCTCGGTGGCGTCGTCGCCATCCGAGTTCCCTTCGGCGTTCGAGGCTTCTTCCATATCCTCGTCGCCAGCACCTTGAGTGCCCAGTTCATCACCAACATCCTCTTCTTCTTGCCCTTCTTCTTCTTCTTCTTCTTCTTCTCCTCCTTCTTCCTCATCACCAAAACTTATCTCCCTGGGCCTTTTCTTGGAGACCTTGGGAGGCGCTGGACCACTCACAATGTCTTTTAGCTCAGCCTCAATTTCAAGGAGGTGAGTGTTCTCTTCAACAGTTCCCATGATGATCAGAGTCATCCCCTCCTTTCTTGCTACTTGGGTGATGGGAAGCTCGTCGTCGGTGTCGATGCCGACAATAGAGTTGCATTTTGAGGGAGAGGAGGTTATTTCAATGGTGATGGGAGGAGGAGTGGGTTCCTTGAGAGGAGGAGGAGGTGATTGCTCGACCGGATTTGTGGTTGTATTAGCGTCATCAAGCATAAGTTTGAAGAGGGTCTTAGGGTTGGTTTTGATCCATTCACGGACTCGGTGATTGGCATGAATGGGTGCTATGAGAGAGTTTTGGGAAAAGGAGTTTTTGGAAGTTTGCTAAAATGGTGGAAGAGAGAGTTTTAAGGAGTTAGGGTTTCATGAGACGTGGGAGGAAGAAAGTCCCAAAATTAGCAAAGGTAGAGATTAAGAGGGATTAGGAATATGGGTGGAGGGGTAAAGATCGTTCCCATTTTAAAAACCAACCAATTAGAGCTTTGTACCTTTTGAGGTTCCTCTGCATGCTTGGGACATGTGTCACATTTTCCTTTGGACATCAAATCGCTGGTTTGAGATTTGTGGCTCGCAACGTTCCAAAAACTAACACAACTTTCCCACTTGTCGAGTGGCATTCCAACTTCCTCAAGTACATAGTTCTTTTCTATTGCGATCAAAAAGCGAGCATGTTCCCATGATATTTGTCGAAAAGCTAGGTTTTGATAGAGTGGACAAGGGTACTCATATCCAAAATCTTCTATGGAGCTAGGGAACATAAAAGGAACCAGACAATTGCAACTCGATTAAGGACAAACAAGGGGGTTCATGAGAGGTGTTTGTCTGATTCAGGGTTAAGGGTTGGTTTCATGACCAACCGTCATTGTGGCTTGTAGAGAGGGTTAGGAGAACTCTGGTTGATCATTTTGGGCTAAAAGAAGCAAAGTTCCATAATGTACAAAATATGCCTTAGACTAGTAATATGGTAAAATGAAAGCAAAGATTCCTAGAGTTTCCTAGTATGCAAAATCAACTTAAGCTAGTCAAGCATCGAGGGAATAACAAATGTGGACTTGTTTAGTTTAGAGTTACCATCCCTAGAAGCATCTGAAGGTGCTGGTAGGGACGTATGTCTAAAGCTTTGGTAAGAATGTCCGCAATTTGCTTTTCAGTTCTACAGTGTTCTATAGAGATGTTCTCATGCTCAACATTGTCATGCAAGAAGTGATGCCTAATGTCTATATGCTTAGTACGTGAATGATGCACAAGATTTTTTAAAATGTTAATGGAACTTGTGTTGTCACATCGTATAGCAACTGGACCAAAAGACATACCGTAATCTTGAAGTTGATACTTAAGCCATAGAACCTGGGAACATCAGGAGGCGACTGCCACATATTCTGCTTCAGCTGTGGAGAGTGCCACCAAGTTTTGTTTCTTTGATCCTCATGAGACAAGACATGACCCTAGGAAATAGGCCATTCCAGAAGTGCTCTTTCTATCAACCAAGTGCCTGTCGAAGTCTGCATCTAAGTATGCAACAAGCTCAAGGGAACTGTTCCTTGGATACTAAAGGCACAAGTTATCATTTACCTTAAGGTACCTGAAAATCCTCTTCACCTCTTTCAGGTGTGATTCTTTAGGGTTACCTTGAAAACGTGCACATAGGAACACGAAAAATGTGATATCAGGCCTACTAGTTGTTACGTAGAGAAGGGGCTCAATCATACCTCGATAGTTCCTTTGTTCTACATTGATACCTATTTCATCTGAGTTCAACCTCGAGTTAGGTGATAAGGGGGTGTCAATGGGCTTTGAGTTCTCCATCCCATACTTCACGAGCATTTCCCTTATGTATTTTTGTTGATGAATCTTTGTTCCCTCTTTGACTTGAGAAATTTCGAGTCCCAAGAAGAACGCCAGTTCCCTTATAAGACTCATCTCGAATTCACTACTCATCAAGTTTTTAAACTTTTCAACAAGAGAGTTGTTAGTAGCACCAAATATTATATCATCAACATAAACTTGAACAATTAAGATGTCTTTTGATTCTTTCTTAAGGAAGAGAGCCTTGTTTATGGAACCACGAAGGTAACCATTTGACAAGAGAAAGTGAGCAAACCTGTCATACCATGCTCTGGGAGCTTGTTTGAGACCGTAGAGGGCCCTCTCAAGGAAGTAGATGTGATCAGGGAAATTCTCATCTTCGAAGCCAGGAGGTTGGGCCACGTATACTTCTTTTTTGAGGTTCCCATTTAGAAATGCAGTCTTGACATCCATTTGGTAGAGCTTGAATCCCTTGCGGGTAGCTTAGGCAATGAGGAGTCAAATGGCTTCAATTCTCACAACTGGGGCGAATGTTTCATCATAATCTATCCCTTCCTCTTGCATGTATCCTTGTGCCACAAGTCGAGCCTTGTTCCTAGCAATGGCTCCAATGTCATTAAGCTTGTTTCTGAAGACCCAGGGAGTTTCTAGGATGTTCTTGTTCATGAGATGAGGAACTAGCTTCCATACTTTGTTCCTTTCAAATTGGTGGAGTTCCTCTTGCATGGCTTGAATCCAGTCCAGATCTTTCAAGGCTTCTTTGATGTTTTTGGGTTCCATCATGAAAACAAAGGCATTGAAGGCATATAAGTTGTGGAGAGAGGAATGAGTTTGCACACCTTTTTCATATGGAGTAATGATGTTGTCGATGGATGATCATCCCTTTGGTGGTAGTTCCTAGTTTAAAGAGTGGTGACATCATGTTCTTCCCTTGATTCCTCTTCTTCTTGATCTTGGTGTTCCTCTTCAGTTGATTTAGGGTCTACTTCTTCACTTTAGATTTCTTCACTGTTCCCACTTCGTTCCCCTTGAACACTAGGTTCATGCACGTTTTCTCCTTGGGGAAAGTGTGTTGGATTGGGAAGCGTCTTGAGGTTCTTTCGTGTTTGAAGGGACTTCCATTGAGTCTTGGTCAGTTGAATCTTGGTTCCCTTCATTGTTGCTTGGTCGTGGGACATTGTTCCCATAGGGATAATCCTCATCTCACTTCCTCGGCTCATGATCATAGTCATCTTCTTCCTGTCTCACCAGTTTGAACATAGTTCCCTTTCCTTGGGACTCAATTCCCATATTCGCTGATTATTCATTAAAGACCACATGAATGCTTTCCTTGATAATTTTCTTCCTTTTGATGTGAACCTACTCGTCTTCGGTCCACTAAGGGCAGATCTATGCTCGAAATGCCCGGATCTTCTCCGACAATAGTAATCGGATAGGTACGAGTCCAACGTTATGTACTCGCGAGCCTCTAATGCTCGTCGGAATGAGGGCGGAGCGAGGCAGATATGAGAGATGTCAGCCCAAGGGAGGACCGACTAGACGGAAAGGGGTTTGGAAGGTTTGGTGACGTCGGGCCAAACAAGGAGGAATCTCGACTCTGCTTTAACTTGGCTTAATCTTGATGTGGGAAAAACAATGGGGTGTGGGTCCTTTATATAGAGGAGATCCACAAAACCCTAGTAGCTAGATGGGAGTGGACTAGGGCTAGTAAGCATGCTAGGCCCAACGTCCCAACCCATAATACTAATACTAGTAACTACTAAAACGGGAAAGGTGCAACTAAAAACCCGAATGGCCAAATGGACCTTATGCTAGCTTAATGGGTCGGTCTCTTAAGCATAAGAGAACACACACCCAAAAGACGAAATATAAGAGATGAAAATATAAATAATACATAAATGAGACTATGTCCTAAGCCAAGGGGATCTCCAAGGTTTAGGCCGTCTCAGGATGATCGGAGATGGGTCCAAGCCACGGCAGGGTCGCATCAATTGACCAACTCTGCCTAAAGTGATGCGTGTGCAATGGAATTACAACTCTGGTTCGTTGGTTATTCGTCGCCGCCAACGGTTCGATCCGACTAGATCTCGCCCTTGCTACGAGGTTTCCGTGCACAGTAGCCACCAAACCTAGTTATGTCAAAAATTGGGACGAGTTTGTGGCTGCGTCGGAGGGTTGTTTGAGTCAACCAAACCCAAGGCGTTCGCGTTTTCTGGTTTACTTAAGTCATTCACTTTTTGAGAGAATTGATCATTTGAGGTAAGTCGTTTTGCAACATGCTCGGTGCAATTCAATTCTTGTTAGATTGGGTGTCATGTATGTAGAATTGGTTTTGGGAATTAGTCCCTTTGTTTATTACTTTAATTAAGATCTTTTAATATGTACCTATGTGAATTCTGAATCTGATTGCGACTATGAGTGTGTCTATGAGAATTGTGATGGTGTTTGCTATTGTGACTGTGTTGTCATTGGTAACTATAATTGTGATTGTAATTCTACTTGTAATTGTAAGTGTGATTTTAATAGTAATTATGATGGTAATTTGTAATTGTGATTGTGATCGTGACTGCGATTGTGATTGTGTTTGCAATTGAAATGGTGGTTGTGCTTGTTATTGTAATTGTGACTTGTTCAGGTCTACTTTCTTCTACTACGTGTTTGTTTTCGTTTTTACCTAATAAAAAAAGGCATTGGTCAGTTTTTTTATAAGGAAAGTAATTAGAGAGTTCCTTAACAAGAAGGAAGACTCCCTAGAGCATCCTTTCGGATGGGGTCCAAGAGACCCGAATCAGCAACAATTGGGACGAAGGAAACACGACGGAAGAAACCAACAATGTAGTCAGCTGTAGAGTTGCCCTCCCGGAAGACATGATTGATACTCCAACTCTGAAAACGGGCTAGCAAACAGTGGATATCCGCCCGAATCTGCTCGATTTCCCACGGACAGCGCCAATCACCAAACACGGCATTGACCAGCTGCAAATTATCGCCCTCGATAACGATATGAGGAATGCCACGTCGAGCAGCCTCAAAGATCACTCGACGAAGAGCGATGGCCTCGGTGATTAGAAAGGACTCACGACCAATTAGTCTACCGTCAAAATGGATTGGCGAGCCAGAGTGATCACGCAGGACGAAACCGACCGTGGAAATACCATCCAAGTTAACTGCACCATCAAAGTTTAGTTTGATAAGATTTTGTTTGGGTTTGATCCACTTGGTTGTTGATCTTTTCCGTACTATTTTTGAGTGTATAGGGTGAGGAGGTATACCATCAACAATGTTTGCATTTAACCATTCAAACGATTGTTCGCGGATGAACTCAACAATGTTGCCATGATTGTTGGTATTTTGGTCGTGTGTATTGTCGGATACTTTCTTATTTCTGAAGTACCAAATGCACCACAAGATGAAAGACAGGGTTTCTAGTTCCTCTTTGGATATCAATGATCGAATATCTTCTAGGAATTGGTGTGGTTTTTTATTATCTGGGTCAATTTGGTTAATAATTTGTGATTACTTTGGGTTTATTGATTTTATAATTTCCTTTGATAAGGGGCATTTTAGTAGAATGTGGGAAGTATCTTCATTCGTATTATTGCAAGCCATACAACCTTGTGGGACAACGATGTGGTTCGTTGCAAGTCTATTTTTCGTGGGGAGTCCATCCCGAGCTGTTTTCCACATGATTTTTATTTTTATTTTTGGGGGATATTTAGGTTTTCAATCCACTCTAAGTTAATGGAGGGTTGTCCTTTGTTTTTATGGATCCATTGCATCGTAAAGCGTGTTGAGTACCAACCATTTTTTTTGAAAAAGGTAAGAATTCGGAGTACCAACCATAATTGGTAGTCCGAGAGGCCGTTAAAAAAAACGGCAACCGTGAACGGCTAAGTGGGTCAAACAAAGAAGCCACCTTAGACAAGCAGAAACAACTAAGGGAAGTACAAATCCTCGAATAGTAGTGCAAAAAGAGATCGGAATCGGGGTGAGTAAAGCACTAAAATGAAAGTGCCGCATGCAACAAGTCAACCCATCCTGGGGTGTGCGAAATGGACAGCTGACGTTCCCTCCACCGAGATGAAGGATCTTCAGAAGCCTCAGAGCACCAAGTGACCTGGCCTAGTACAACTCGGTCCGATCCATACCGACCACAACACCAACTCTTCGAAAATCAGTACACAAATTAAGTGCGAGCCATCCTGCAAAGAAATTTTCAACTTTGCACTGCAAGTAAAAAACTTACAGCACAAGTAAATCAAACTCGCAACGCAAGTAAGCCATACTTGTAGCGCAAGTAAAGCTCAACTTGCCCCGCAAGTAATATCAAAATCTTGCATAGCAAGTAATACCTTACTTGTAGTGCAAGTGACTTTTTATTTTCCTTGCCTACCAAAGACTAATATATTCATTTTAATTTTCTTTTTTCCTTTTTGCCTTGCCTAGCAAGGACTTTTTTCCCCTTTTTTCTTTTCTTTTTGTTTCTTTCTTCTTGCCAAAAACAACCACAATCTTTTCCTTATTTTTTGCATTTCCCTACCAAGCAACAATTGCAAGATTTAGGCAAAATTGTGTTTTGCAGGATCGTGCACATTCATGACTTTCTCAGCCGAAAAAGAAGTTAAAGAACTCAAGATTGGCTTTCTCAGCCCTTAAATACCAACCATTTTTACCCTGTTTTCAATAAGGTCTTGGTGAGTTTGGTCCAACAAATTTCCCTTTTTCGGACAAGATAAAGAATAAAAATAAATAAATAAAACCCTAGCCCCTCTCTCTCTTCATTCAAATCCGAGCTTCCCCAAATTTCCATAATCACCCACAGCTTCTCTCTGAATTAACCCAAAAATATCTCCCACATCAAACTTTCCAATTCAATGTCCTGTTCAAATTCAAGCTCACCAACTTAGCACTTTCGTCTTCCTCAAACTTGTGGAGCTTGAAAACCAAATCTTCCACCATGGCTACCAACTCCAGTACGGAACGGGGTTCCGTGCTATCTCCGACGAGCTCGCTCTCCGTTACACAAACGATGAACGGATCTCACAAGTTTGTAATCGAAGGCTATTCTCTAGCGAAGGGAATGGGGGTGGGAAAGCACATTGCGAGCGATATATTCAGCGTTGGAGGGTACCAATGGGCGATCTATTTCTATCCTGATGGGAAGAATCCGGAAGATAACTCAGTGTACGTGTCTGTGTTCATCGCCCTGGCGAGCGAAGGGACCGACGTTAGGGCTTTGTTTGAGCTGACATTAATTGATCAGAGCGGGAATGGGAGGCACAAGGTCCATAGCCACTTCGATCGATCGCTCGAGAGTGGGCCCTATACCTTGAAATATAGGGGAAGCATGTGGTAAATTCTCAGAATCTGACGTTCTTGATTCGTTCTTGTTTCCTCTATCGTGAATTGGATTTATCTGAGGAGATCAGTTTATGTATACATAATTGCACGAATGATTTGGCTGTGGGAATTGGTGTTCTTGGCTTGTTGCTTATGGTTATTTATGTGACTTAGGTCACCATTTTACAAATGTGCTTGCTTGTAACTTGCCTTGTTTAGCAGTAGTGGGATACTTTCGAGAGTGCAAATTGGTCTCTTTGATCAGATGCTATGGCCTTATTTTGGTATTATTGAATTAGAAATTAAAATTAAATTCTTCATATGATTAAATTAATACGATGTCAAATTATGCAACTTTGGGGGAGAGCAGAAAGCAAAGATAAGGGGATGATACGATTCCAGCAGCTAAAGCTAAGCCTTGGAAATATTATACAAGGAGAAATATTATACAAGGAGGAATAAAGCATGATTATTATTTCTTTCCTAGTATTTATTTCCTGATGTCTAACGTTAATAATTGTTTGTTTCAGTAGTTTCCTATATCTTAGGGTAGTTAGGATTAGAAGAATCAGTAGTCAGAGTTTGTTTCCTGATTCTAAGCTCAGTTAGGCCCATTCTCTAGTTATTGGAGCAGTGGGTAGTTTATTTCCTGATTTCTGTCTATTTAAGGTTTATCTTGCGTCAGTTTGTAATCATCTTTTTCATCATCAATATATCAGAAAACGTTGGAAGTTCCTGCACAAAATTGCTCTTAGCTAGATACTGGCTCAAGAGTGGTACCTACCAGGGGATGTTAGGTATCTATATTTTTGGGTGTCAGCGGAGTGAATGATACTGGACAACTAACCAGAAAAAAATTATGTAGATTAAGACAATGGAGAAGGGAATGTTGTTCTTATTAGAATTTGAAAAGGAATAAGGGTGGAGTCGGGAATGAAATTAGATGCCTATGTTATTTGGGGGGATATAGGTGCACATGAAAATTTCGCTAGAAAGTTGCTGAGTTGTTTATCTTTGCCCTCTGTTGTCAATGTGTTGCTTTCTAAATCTGTAGCTGACTAGATGCACAACTTCTGATAACCCTGCTGCTTTCACTTTTGGGGAACATTAATTGGATGGATGATTATGACGACACTATCTTTCCTTAGTTTATCAGTTTGTAGACTTTACATTTAAATTTGAATTTACATTTGAATTTTTGTTTAATGATTAGTGTTAACTGCATATCTTTTTCATCACTTGCTTTAGCAATATGCAGTCTTCTGATTTGCCACATTATTGGAGTAGGGATCTTGATTAGGAGAAAATTTGTGGATGTGTCGCTCTCTTCAATAGTGTGTGAATATATGTTATATAACAAAAGCTATATGTTTGCATCTGTCTGCAGTCCCCGAAATATGCAATTTTCCTAACCCTGCTTTTTCCGTTATTTGATTTTATATGCAGAAGGAATTTATTAATAGGCCTGCCACTTTTATGGCTACATTATCTTCCTTATTTTTATCATTTTGTAGAACTTACATTTAGATTTTTGCTCAATAATTGGCTGTTCAGTGTGACTGCATATATTTTTCATAACTTTTGCAATATGCAGTTCTCTGAAATGTCACATATTGGGAAGTATTTCTTTATTAGGAGAAAATTTAGAAGAAGGAAAGAGAAAACATGATAGTATGATGCAGCCCAGGGAGATCATAGATCCATGTGGTGCATGGTTTGATTAGAAATATATGAACATAAGAGTTATGAGTGTGTATTTGTATCAGAAACACAAAATAAAGTCAGTTTCTGGGTACTTGTTAATTTAGAAGGTCTTGCCTGTACATTTGTGATTTGAGCACTTATGTAGTAGTTACATTATGTTGGGCTGATGGGAATGGATTCAAATCAAACACAAGGCACACACAAAACAGATTAGTAACCAGAGGGGTGAAATTCTTTTGCCATAAACACCTAACCCAGTAGAGAGTGATTATTCTCTTTGGCCACTAGGCTGATGTCTTCTAGACAAAAAAAGAAAAGTGATTCTTAATGCCTACTACTAGGGGTTGGATATATTTATAGTCTAACCTAACCCTAACTCACTGATTGCCACTCTAAAACAATCACCTCACAGGCCCTTAACTAATCTAATTACCTGAAAATAGGTCCCCCACCTTCCTTTTTCCTGCAAATACCCTTGGCTATCTATAGCTGAATAAACTCTTGTCCTAACATGGGTGTATTCTGGTTAACCATGTAAATCATTACCTAATCCTTCAAAATCCTGTATCAGAATCATATAAGGAATTGGTGTGTGTACAACCCTTCCAAATTGGTCTATGTATAGTTTCTTTCAAGTAGCTATTGGACCTCTAGATGGATTATATCCTGTGGACAGTTGAAAAGTTTGAGAGTCATAAATATGACCTGGGTGTGATGGAACTAGGTTGAAGGGCCAGTAACTTACCGGGATGTTTTAGATGGTATTGCAGGGAGTAGTTTGATTTTGTTGTTAGGCTATAGGTCATAACTGAAAACGTAGGCTTGGGCTTTATGAGTATCTCTGACCGAAGAGTCTGAGGGCACTTGGTTGTTGAACATAGGTCTATTCTGCAAATTCTTCAAGGTTTGCGTGTATCAAAAGCCGTCGATAGTAATTGTAGTTGTTTTCTAACTTGTGGAATGATTTGCGCTTTGTTTTCTTGATTACTTATTAATAATAAAGTCTTTTTAAATATTCAAGAAAAACATAGCCTTAGTTACGATGATCAGATCAGGTCATTGCTGTGAGAATAGAATTATATAGTTTACCATCCTTTGTTTGATCAGGTCATTGCTGTCATAATAGAATTATATACTTTACCATCCTTTGTTTATCCTGACTAACTTACTATTACATATTTTATACAGGGGTTACAAACGCTTTTTCAAAAGAACAGCTCTTGAGACATCGGACTTTCTCAAGAATGACTGCCTGAAGCTTGAGTGTACTGTTGGTGTTGTAGTTTCTGGAATGGACTGTTCCAGACTGCGTCCAGAACCCGTCCCTGAGTCTGATATAGGGATAAATTTTGGCATGCTTCTGGAAAATCAACAATGTTCTGATATTGTGTTTAATGTGAGTGGAGAAAAGTTCCATGCACATAAGTTGGTATTGGCCGCTCGGTCACCTGTGTTTCGAAATGATTTTTTTGAGAAGGCGGAGGTTGATAAACAAGAAATCCTAGTGACCGATGTAGAGCCTGAGGTGTTTAAGGTGACATCCTCTCTTTAGTTCTTTCTTTCTGGCTTAGCATGCTAATAGTCTCATAAGTTATCCTTGCTTTCTAAAGCTTGTCTATGTAATGCATATACTGGATGCTCACTCAATGTACTAATCCCTTATAATCAACAGATTATGCTGCACTTTGTATATAAAGATATCCTCATAGGAGACGTGGGCCTGATTCCATCCAGCTCCATTGGCAACTCTTTGATATCAGATTCTATGGTAGGAAAATTGTTGGCTGTGTCAGATAAATACGATTTGGCAAGATTAAAGCGGATTTGTGAGTCTCATATCTGCAAAGATATATCTGTGAGTTCAGTTGCCCAGATTCTATCTTTGGCTGATCGTTACCATGCCACTGAATTGAAGGCTGTCTGCCTAAGATTTGCTGCTGAAAACCTTGCAGGTTTCCTCTCTTCTCTCTGTTATTTGCATCATATATTTGATCTTTCTTAAGTCCTGGCAATTCCAATAAAACTAGTTTCAGATCCTGATAGTAATATGTTTTGACCTAATGCTTATAAATACAGTCAGAAGAAGCTGTCGCTATGTATCATCTAGTATTTTTCTTTGAGTTTTCTGTAGTTTTCGTGATGAAACCTCAAGATTGATATATTTGCTTGATTCTTTCTTTGTCCTTCTTAACTAATTTAGAGGTCATATGGTAAATTAGATGAGAAACAGAAAATATTATAACATGTCTTTGTAAGATGATGAGTATTTCGTAGGTCATGGTAACATACTTTGATTTCCCATGGGAAGAAAGGAATGAATCTGTGGATGATGTGTTACAAAAAGTGTTTACTTTCTTTTACCCTTTACCCTTTTTATACATCATCTCACTGTCATTTCTGTGGCTTGTTCCTTTTCAGCGGTCATGCGATCAGATGGGTTCCAACACCTGAAGGAAAACTGCGCAGCACTGCAGTCAGAGCTCTTGAAGATTGTTGCTGGTTGTGAGGAGGATTGCCTCAGTGGAGGCGGGAAATCTAGGAGCGTGTGGGCCCAGCTCTCAGACGGTGGTGATTCTGATGGAAGAAGGGTTCGGCAGAGAACCTAGTGGTTTTATCAACTAAGATGGTGGTTGTAAGTAATGGGGGTAAATTGGGCTAATTCGTCACAAGGACTGCCGTTTTATACATGAATGTAAACTGCTGCTTTGAACCCTGTCCCTGAAAGTGTCAATTTCATAGGACTAGTATGTAATAGAGATCTAAGGGTCATTGTGTCTAATGTCTATGTCAAGTAAACTAGAAGTCTAGAAGTCACAAGTGACCAGTGTTGGGTCTGGAAAAAGTTTCAGCCCTAAACTGTATAAAAGGTTAAGATAATGGGTATGTTTGGCAACAAGCTTTTTGTAGGAGTTTGATTTGTATTTGCGAGGGAAAAAGTATTCTGACCATTTAAGTCTAGCTTCTGCTTCACCTTGCTACTCCAAATCGTCTAATGGGCTTGAGCCCTGAGAGGCTGAGAGGCTGAGACCATGTAGGCATGTACAACGCTGAGCTTTAAACATAAATAAAAAAAAATATTAAACCATTAGAGAATAGTATGCGTAATCTTAAAACCCATGCCTTGGGAGACTAATTTGAAGGCGCAATAAACCCCCGAAGCAAGCAGGTGTTGTTTGGTTGACAAAATTTGTTGAGCAGCATTCAGGATAACACGACGTGTAGTTCAAGTGGTAAAAATAAACGAAACGTGTCAGTAATTTCTGGGGCAAACGTGACCCATGCACAATGTCAGCGACTGCACACGGACCAACGCGGGTAGTGCTGGGCCGTTCGATCCGCTGGACTATCGAAGGCCGGGAAAAATCGACAAAAATCAAGTTAAAATTTTTTTTTAATTTATTTTATCTATCAATAGACATTGATATTATGTTTTCATAAAAAAATGATATGATATGTATAAGAAATACAAGTAAAATAATTTTTGTATTTTTGGGTAAATATTATATTGTATTGGTAAAAATAATACTTGAAATCACTGTAAAATGAAAAACTTAAGATGTGTATATAATTGTTATATTATAAATAGTATAGTTGGGTAATGTTAGTGCACCAAAATTCACCTTTAATACACTGGTTGATTACTCCCTTCTTCACCTTCTGTTCCAATTGCCTCTTTAACCTAAATCTTCTAAAACAATGGACAAAGAGGGAGGGACCCCCTAATCTACCTCTGATGCCTAAGTCAGAAGAGCAATTGTCGATTGAACGTCGAGGTAAAGGACAAGACTTGTGTGCGAGCCCGGTGAATATGAGGTGCTTATCATACATGACGAATACATGTATTTATTATGGAGGAGAGAGAACAGGGGCTGAAAATTCTACCCCCTAGGGCCGGCCGATATGATGCTTTGTCACCCAAACAAGCGATATCTTGCTCCCTAATCCAAGCGGAAATTCTATCTTTCGACTAAGATAGAATCCTCCATCATAACGAATAACAATCATATTTAATTTTATAATAAAATACTTAAAGATAGAAAAGCATAACAAATAAAAATACCTTTATGGTGGATAATATCGAAAATAATTATGACAATTAATTTTACCCGCTCACAAATGTCACACTTAGGTTTTAGTTACGTTAGAACGTAACTAAAACGTAAGTACTGTAGGTCCTACACGAAGTGGCCATGCAGATTAGTCGACGGGTTCCCCTAACGTGTATGCGTGCGTTCGTATTCGTATATCCATGAGCGAATATCATGTGATCTTTTGATCTTCTACATACGTGCATATGAAAAAATCCGTTAATGCGATGAATTAACATTGCACTCTTTTTTTTCTTATGCAAGACTCAAACTAATGTGAAAATTGACTTTTATTAAAAATAAACATGAATGACATGATCTTAAGGACTGAACTATTGAATGGAAAATAAAAACCTGAGGGCCTCATCAAAACCATGTGGGAAAAAGAGTGCCCTATTTACATGCATTTCCTAATCCCGAGATCCCTGCGCTGGGGAATACGAGTAGCCGCGATCGCACCCAAGCGAGCCGCAGTCGCGGCTCTTCTACTGAGGAGGATCACTCTCAGCTTCAAGTCCGCGAAAAGGCCTGAGGGTTCGCGGTCGCGGGCGATGGTCCCGCGGTCACGGGTCGCTTTTCTAACTCGGGCATCAAATTTATTAGAAGAGCACATAACAACAGATGCATAGCATAAATAACCAAGGACTCTCAAATGCATGTAGCTTGGAACTCGGTCATGTAAAATCACGAAAGGGGTTTTGTTCTTAAGAAGGGGAGTGGGTGTTCTATTAATAAGATAACCCATTGCAAGGATACAATTCCACCCGACCAAATTTTAAAGGAAGATTAGAATGAAATCGCAAAGCCCTATCAACATTAAGAATATGGCGATATTTGCATTTTACCCTTCCATTTTATCGGGGTGTCCCGACACAAGAAGTTTCGAACGCAATTTCATGTTTTTCAAAGGTTACAAACACATAAATTTTTTCCCGTTGTCACTTTGAAAACACTTAATTGACTTTTCAAACGGTTGATTGGCCATAACACAAAAATTTGGAAGCAAACTAGCAACATCAGATTTATTTTTCATTAAATATATTCAAACACTTCTAGAACAATCATCAACTAATGTAAAAAAATAATGAGCACCAGACATAGAGGGCGTCCTATAAGGACCCCATACATCACAATATATTAAATTGAAAATCCCTAAAGCATTCGAGTTAGTAATAGGAAACAAAGAACGAGTTTGTTTTACCTTATGACAACTATCACATGGGACAAGGTGACTGTTTATTTTAGTAATAGGTAAATGTTGAAGAATAGATAAAGACGGATGACCAAATCAAGAATTCCATAAGGCGGTGAATCGGCCTCCATCCTAGAAGAGCATGCAATTGGTACAGCTGCACGAAACCAGTAAACTCCATTTCGCTCCTCACCAGCTCCAAGCATCATCGTCGTAGTCCAATCCTGTATCACACATTGCTTATCAATCAATCTAACCACACAATTTCGATGCTTCAAAAGTTGAGCACAAGATATCATATTGCAACTCAGGCTAGGCACAACAATCATAATATGTAAAATTAATCGATCACTCAATTTCAAAGAACCAATAGAATTGGTTGTAGTAGAGAGACCATTAGGCAGCAGAATAGTGGAAGGATCCACTTTAATCCAATCAGTCAAAAGTGATGCATCACCCATCATATGGAATCATGCTCTAGTATCAATAATCCAATTAAAATTGAGGTTACTTGACAAATGCTAAGATGAGCTAGAATTAGCAGAATTCAAAATATCAAAGAAAGTGGACCATTATGATTCGGAAAGACATGTCTTAGATTGATCACCTGCCCATAGGATCGCGCCCAAGGACGAGACTTCCACTACATAACGTACAACTAGCACGCCAGCTGGGACATCCTCGGCTTGCGTCAGACGTGTTGTTCCCCTGTGATTGTTGTTGCTGATCGATGACTTGCTCCCCTTGCCACCAATCGGGACAACCCACCAGGCAGAAACACGAGTGCATCTCGTGACCGAGTCTTCTACAGTGGGTGCAGTACCAATCCGAATAAGACTTGTCTTTGCACTTGTTCTTGTCTCACGAGTCAGATCGAGAGTTCGAGCACCGATCAGTTTCGCGACGCTACTCTAGTAACTTTGGGGATCAAACCCATCATGCCGATCCATGCCTCAACCACTCGGCTGGTCACATCGATCGACATCACTTAGATCAGGGCACGAGTTTCGGCAAGCCGCAAACACCTCGCCGTGAGTCTTGGAGTCGCACCCTTTAAAAATTTGTTGTTGCTGCTCCTTTTTGAATCAGGAGAGAGTAAACCCAATTAACCCCGGGTAATGGATCTTGAGCATTAGAAACGAACCATTGAGAAACCATCATGGCCGCCAACCATCAGCACAATCGCCCCACCTCTACGCGATTTCTCCTCGACTTGACCCGCCAATCATCCCTGATGAAACCCGAAATAAACCGACGCTTGAAACAAGTAACGAGATTATTTATTCGACAAAACAAACCCTTGCTTTTATTAACGATTGCCAAATGAGATTACAACAACGAGATTCTGCCCGAGATCTCCTTTACGAGTTTCGAGGTCTCTGCCTAACGAGGTTCGAGACCTCTTTGTTACAATGAGATTATAGCGTACAAACTGCTAGCGAGATCTTTTTCTATTACAAGTGGAGGATTGCTATCTATTTAGCAAGGCTAGAGGCCTATTGATTACACCGAGATTGTAGCTTACAAAGCTGTTAGCGGGATCTATTTGAGACTTGAGATCTCTTTGGGCGACTTGAAGTATTTTTATTGATCTTCTCTCGATTGTAGTGTGGTCTTTACGATTGCTTCAACACGTCGATCTTCAACAAGCAAGATAGTTCTTGAGTTAGAGATGTTTTTCGACCCTTGCAACCTTTGGGGTTCTGCCTTATTTATAGACATTTGAGGAGCAAGGTTTCTACCAACATCCGATGTGGGACATTCGAGATACGACCATCTAATTGGTCGAGAGAGGGGCGGCTGACCATTGGTCGAGAATAAGGTGGTCTTTGATTGGTTGGGCGGGGTGGTTGTTTCAACTTTTGAGTATGCGCGGTTCTCTCCCCTTGCATCTAGAGACATTTTGTTTGACTGACATCTTTATCTGAGAGGTTGCAACGTTTTACCTCGCTTATGCGGGGAGTGTGCGATGTTTAGCCTTCAACTTTCCTCTGACTTTGGATTAGCCTGCTTGTGCACCTCGCTTTTTTGGATGGGTGTGGGAAGAACCCCGGGAAAGGCCCTCGAACCCCGTTCTTATTGCTTTTACCTCGCTGCTCGCCCTTACTGTTCACACATCTTTATTTTGCACACTATCAATCCCTAGTTTTGAACGCGGTCACTTGCTCACCATTCCTCTGGCTTCTCTTAAACCTCCTCAAAAAGCCCTTCTCTTCTCCGGTTGTATCTATGGCTGGTGACGAGACCCAAAAGGATCCTGCTTTGAAGGAATCCACTCACATAAACATTGATGTGGGAGCCTCTTCAGGATCATCAAAATCATCCTTTCACTTCGCCCTTGTTGTGCATAAAATAAAAATCTCATACCTTTGATGCTTGATCACTCAAACACCAAGTACAATGCTTGATCACAATGTTCATTAATGACGAGCTATAGGATCAACTAGATGTTGCCATCCTACTATGGATCTATGCCACCAACTCTCAATATCTCCTTCTTACAATCCTAGAGATCGGACCCACTGCTATGGCTGCTTGGACAAGAATTCGCAACATATTTCAGGATAACAAGGTATCTCGCGTTGTCAACCTGCAAAGTGAATTTTAAAGATGTTGCCTTGAGGCTTTCTCCTCTATCTCCTCTTACTGTGAAGCTCTCAAAGATTTGTATGATCGACTTGCTAATGTTGATGCCAAAGTGTTTGAACGACAGATGGTAATTCAACTTATTGCCGGCTTTTCCAAAGAATTCAACACGGTAGCCAGCTTGATTCAGCAGTCTAACCCTCTCCCTAATTTCACCAAAGCCCGATCCATGGTGTTTCTTGAAGAGTCTCACAAGGTGAATCAACAGTCTCTCACCAATGATGCCAAATCTCTCAATGCTGTAACACTCCTATTTTGCAACGGTGGGTATTACCGCCAGTGACCTCGGATTTTACCGTCGAAAGTCACCCAAGGCTTTAAATAATTTAATGAGACATAATTAAAGAATAATTGACTAAAAGCGGAAATTTTATTCATCGATAAGAACATTTGTTCACTACATTGAGAGTCGTTTTACAAATGATGTTGCAGCGGAAAATAAAGCCCATATTAAAAGGGTTAAAAAGGCGTATTGAAAATACAAGTATATTTCCTCAAGACAACTCATATGATGATGATTTTCTTGGTTTAAAATAGAAGAGTTGGTGCACTATCTTTTGAATGCTTTACTCTTTGAAAATTCCTTCCTTCCGTCAACATCGTCTTTCCTTGACCTTCTATCCTTGCATAACTCTTCTCGAGCCTTCTAGACTTTGTCTTCAAAACTTCGATGTGAATTTCCTAGAGTCTGGCATTTGTCGCAAAGGGCGAGAAATACCAGGCAAAAATGCGGAAATAGTGGAATTAGTCTAAGGAGACTAAGCAAGTGAGAATGGAAATTCTCAAGGGTAGTATGGTAATTTACGTTATTCGAAAGAGATTATCGGGATGTGTTTGAGATGTAGAAACTTTAAGTGGAGCTTTAAGGACGAAAATGAGTAAATCTCGAGATGAGATAACTCTTAACCGAAAGGAAGAACTACGAGATTGTAGAACTTCATAGAGTAGGAAGTATGTTGGGAACGTTATTAATTCATACAAGTTTTGAAAACCTCTCGCGCCCTTGTCAGACCTCAACCAACCTCATCTTATTCGGTGCTCCAGATCGGGGAGGTGGCCCGAAGGCGCTTAAGTACCAAACCCACCTTGACAAGCCCGAATAAGCATTCAGATTGGAAAGACGATCGTTTCAAGAACCGAGAGCCGGGTGGTCTTCCAAGTTGTACTATTCCAACCCGGTTTTAGTTTCTTTTAAATGTGCTTTGGCACTTATCTTATGTCGTGATAAAACTTTCACTTGCGTTAATGAATTTTAAGAGTGTGGGGGGCTATGAATGGTCTCGGTTCCGACACCTAGCTAGGGTGCGCACATCCCTCCTCCGAACAAGAGCAGACATTAGATCATGATCCTTAAAGTCGCGGAATTTAGGCATGGTGCCATACGACTTAATAGTTTATATAGAGGTGTCGGGTTAATCCCACACCCCTTACTATTTAATCCATACCGATCTCGAAAAGAGATCTTAAACAAGCAAGGTCACACAAACAAGACTAGCATAATAGTCCTATCGAACATTAATAATCGTAATAACGATGACAAGCGGGTCATTATTTCTAACAATCGATATTCCTAGATTCATTATTATTCAAACAAGTTGTTCCCAACATCGAGAAATTTCACGGAAACGAAATATCGAGGCTACAAGGAGAAATTCCACTTGCCTTAATTTGCGAGCGTTTATGATCGAACGAATCGGAATTTGATGGCTTAGACGGGATTGAGACTTCGACCTAACGACACGAGAGATAACGAGAGAAATTTTATTAAAATTCCTTATCTCTTTTAAGGTTTTATTTTCTCTATTTTTCCTTTTTATAAGAGAATTTATAAAACTAAATTATTAAAATAATAATTTAGGTGGAGGTGTTTAAATAATAATATTCTTGATTATTATTTCATTAGTTGTAATATCCCAAGAGTACTTTATAAAAATATTTATATTTATATAAAGTATTATAAAATTTTGAAAGTCAAGACACACTCCTTTTTGACTTATTATTAATATTAATAATCTATGGTTAAAATTTATTAAAATAATCATACCTCTTTATTCAATCCTAAAGTTAAGATAATATATTCTTAATATATTGGGTAAATCTCTATTAATGGCATGCAAGGTGATAAAGTTTAATAAAGTCCATTAATAATATATTTTCCATCTTATTTATATTCCAAATTGATCATATAAATTACTTCCTTTATAGAAAAGAAATAATAAATCCCTTTTTGCTATATCTTCAGTCTATCATCAAAATATCTTTTTATCCCATACTTTAACCATATAAATATCTTATCGAAATATATTTAAGTTTATAATATGCACTTTAAATGACATGCAACCCCTTTTTTCAATATATAAAGTCTTAAGATAATATTTTTCCAACAACTTGTTCTACATCTTTTTATTTATAATATAAACTCCAAATAAGGTAATCATATTATTTATATTATACTTTTCATGTATATAAATCCCATAATTTAATCCCATGATTTTATTTAACAACTAGTTGAAGTCCCGTGATATTCATGGGATAATTTTACTAAAAAATTATACAATTCTACGATATTAATTTAAAATACTAAATATATTTATATAATATCATAATAAATTATGCAATAGAAAAATTATTTTTTTTAGATTATACTCCATATTTTAATTGATATATTTTTAAATATTTTTTCATTATTTGTGGAGATCTTGTCCAAATTTAGATTGAAATTATTAAAATATTGATTTTACTTTTTATTGAATATTTTTAAATAATATTTTCTTATTTTTTTAGACACTAATATGTATAAAATACTTGGTTTTTATATAAAAATAATAATAATTAGGATAGGTTATCTACAAAGCATTATATAATTTATTAAAATATTTTTTTAAAGTTAATTTATTAAAATTATATATTAGGGTTCTTATCTTTTACTCTATAATAATAAGAATGTTTGTAAATATGAAAAATACAATATAAAGATTAGAATAGATGAGAACATTGTCCCCGATTTAAGAGATAAAATATAGAGAAAATTATCTATGTATTATTTTGCAAATTCAATCCATCTATAAAGTTGTTTTCCATACTAAATTTACATAACGAAGAAAAAAAGGAAATTAATGTATATGAAAATTTACAAAATTCAATGCATTAATCAACCTATCATCCATATTAAATTACAAAAAAAACATAGAGATAAAAAAATTTAAATGTAAGGTGGGGCTATATAAAAAAAATTCTATACTTACATAAATAAAATAAAAATGAAATTAAGAAAAATTTAATGTAAATTTTTATCAAAATTCAATTTAAGCAAGTATTCATCAAGATTTGTAAAAAATTTTATTTTTTTTTATAAAACTTTGATTTAAGAAAAAATCTTTAATATAAATGCATAAAAAGATAAATAAAATGTAATTTTATTAATTTAAATTAAAATTTGAATTTTTTGTTTTTTGACATTTACATATAATCTTAGTCATCAACATAAAATTATATCTTTTTTTCAAAATAAAAATATATCAACATAACAAAATTTATTATTTAAAATTATATCATTATACATATATAAATTTTATACTTGGAGCTCAAGCCTTGTTAAAAGATAAAAAAAATATATTAAGACCCTAAATCTGGTTAAGAGATAAAAATATTAAACTAATATGGAAAATATCTTCGCATAGGAATTTATGTATCTATTGTAATAAACTAATACATAATCCATAGATAGAAAATTAAATACATAAAAAATTATATAAACATGTTATCTATTTAGTATATATATATAGCAAGAATACTATAAATTGTTACAAAATTTATTAAAATATAATTTCACATTAATTTATTCAAAAATGCCACATGGCGCAAATTTTACAACAGACTTGGGTTCTGCTTTATAATATATTAGGGTAGATTTTCCCATGTCTATTGTAATGTATTTCTTTATATAAAAACACATGCAAATTATTTAACATATCTTTTTAGTCTTCAACTTAATCATATAAAATTATCTTATGATAAGAATACCTTATCCATATTATATATAAGTTTGTAATATAATTTTGAAAGACATGTAAGTAATTTTATATTAATAAAGTATTAAATTAATAAATCCCTTCATCTAGTTCTATTTTCTTTAATTCATTATAATTAAAATCCAACCAAGGTAAAAAAAACTATTATCAAATCATACTCTTTATTCTTAGAAGTCACATATAATAATCTTGTAATTTATTTAAATTATTTCATGTCTTGCCATATTTTATTTCCTTTTATTAAAGTTCACATGCATGTTGATTTTTTTCCATTTATTTACAAGGAAATAATTATAATATAAAAATCTGATTTTTCCTAACAACTAGGATATTTTAAAGATATTAGGATGCTAAAAAAAAATAATACTTCTACTTATTAAAATAAAAGGGGTTAAAAAGAATAAAAAAAATTAGAAATAAACTTTTCTGATATACAGGTTTTACGCATGTTGAAACAAAGGAGAAGACCAGAGAGGGGCAAGGGGCGGCAACCAGCAGGGGGTGGCGCACCAAGGCCGGCGGTGGTCCGGCGCTCCTCCGGGGGTGGCGCACGGCAAGGGAGAGGCGGCCCCAAGGGTGGTCCGGCGGTCCGGGGAAAGAATCTAGGGTTTTTGAAGGATGACGGCCCCACACCTTGGATTGACCATTGATGGAGGAGAAGCTTAATGGTGATTGGGTGGAGATGTGCTTCTTGAAGGATGACACCAAGTAATGGGGATTGATGAGAAGAACAAGCAATCTATGGCAATTGATGGGGATGGAAGACATGCATTTGTTGAACGTTCAATCAGTCAGTCAAGCTGATGATCAATTTGGGGAAGAAGAAGAAAGGAGAGTTTAAAATTAAAAACATTCCTTAGTAGATAGTCAAGTTACAATAGCCTAGCGGATTTGAGTGTATGTGACTACGGGAAGGGTGCAAGAGGTCTCGGGTTGGAGTCCCCCTCTTGACCCTTTTTATTTTGCCCCTCCTTTTATTTTTGCTTGCTTTATAATATGACATTAAATAAAAATTCGAAATTATTATACTTATATTGATTTGAATTTTTATTTTCCATTTTGATAATCCTTTATAAACTTTTTATAATTTATTAAGAAAATTATAAAATTATTTAAACTTTCTTTTTACGAGACAAATATTTAAATAAATACCTGATTGGCTTAATATATTGAATTAAATTCTTAATTTTCATTGTAGTAAACTTTTATAACCTTTTATAATATAATATGAAATTATAAAGATTATTAGATTCTCTATTTTAGAGAAAAAAATTATTGGAATAAGAATTTAGCCGTTATTACAATAGTGCCCCCTTAAAATTAGTTTCTTCCCCGAAACTAGGAAAGACTTAGGGCGGTACAAGGTTAACATGGAAAGTAGCTACTAACACTCACAACTGTGAGGAAACAACCAAGGGTCTAGTACCCCCTTAAAGAACGAAACGTTCTTTAGTTAAAACGACTGCACAAGTAGAAGAATTACTATTGTACCTTTTTCTTAAGGAATTGTTACACTAGTATTCCTTGGAAAGACTCCCACATTTGAACTTATGTGGTTTAACGAAAACAAGGGAAAGGAATGGAAATCCAATTGGTCTTGCTAGTGAAGTAGGCAGGGGCCAAGCGGTTTTATCCATTAGCTTGGGTCATAACTACGGGAGTTCTGGGTTGACCTTCCCAAACATAAAAGTTGGACTGCTTATAGAATAAGCATCCTAACTGAAACGGGCACTTGAGTGTTTCAAGGAAACGAGTAAGAACAAATAAATCTATTCTATGCTCCCATAATAGAGTCATTTCGGATGAATTCTTGTAAGATGGACATTCGATAACTTTCGAGAAGGAATCCAAGTTTGAATATGTTAAAACCATGCCTTGGAAGAAAAATCTCGAATTTGAGCTTCTGAAGAAGTTACTACAGGGACATGTGATGGTTATATCACAAGAGGGAGTAAGCATCTTTACGATGTCGTGTCCGAAAATCTATATACTCTTAATAAACTCGAATCACTCTATCCTATTTGTCACTCATCAAACTATGCCACATAAGCATCTTAATTTTTAAATTTACTTCTTTACCATTTCTTCTTTTTAGTATTTACAATCCATAAAAATATATAATATTTTTAGTTTTTTACTTTTGGGACAAAAAAAGAGCGCGGTAAAATTGGCGCTTTTTTTCTCGACCCAGTGGGTCGACCCGACCCGACCCAAAATTTTACGGTTCGGTCGAGTTCGGGTTAAAATAAAGTCGGGTTTAAATTTTCGGATTTGAACCCTAAATTTATCGGGCGGGTCGGGTCGGTTTTTCGGGTCGGGTCGTGTTTTGACAGTACTGTAAAGCAGGACCAATTGAAGCTTCTTCGGGCAATGGTACCTCTAATTTTAAACGTCATAATGATACTTGTGAAGCTCGTTTAAGTAGTGCAACATTCAAAGAGGGCATTATAGCATATGACTTTGACATGTCTCTCTATAAGGAAATGATTGCACAGTGTATCATCAGGCATGCATACCCTTTTACTTTTGCAGAGCATGAGGGAAATAGGAATCTTCATAAGTTGTTGAATCCAGATTTCAAACCCATTTGTAGAAATACAGCCAAGAATCATGTTATGAAAATTCATGAAAGAGAGAAAGAAAGGCTTAGATATTTCATGAATAGAGTTTCTGGAAGAATTTGTCTTACTAGTGATATGTGGACTTCTACTGTGGGTCAAGGCTACCTTTCTTTGACAGCCCATTTTATTGATGATGATTGGAAGTTACATGCCAAAATTCTTAACTTTTGTCATGTGGGACCACCTCACACTGCAGTAGTGTTACATGATAGACTGTTAGATCTCTTAAAGAGCTAGGGAATTGAAAACAAATTGATGTCTATCACATTAGATAATGCCAGATGCAATGATAATATGCAAGCCATGCTCTCTACTAGTCTCTCTCAGAACAAATCTTTGCTGAGTAATGGTGATTATTTTCATATACGTTGTAGTGCTCATATTCTGAATCTAGTTGTTCAAGATGGTTTGCTAGTGATTAATGAGGCAGTGCTAAAGATTAGGATGCTGGTGAAATATGTTACTGGTTCAGAGCGTAGAATCTTGAAGTTTCGAGAAACTGCTTTGTTTGTTGGAATTGATTGTTCAAAGAAGGTATGCTTGGATTGTTGTACAAGATGGAACTCCACTTATAAAATGCTTGATAGAGCAATGGTGTATCGTGCTGCTTTTGCAAGGAGTATGGAAAGAGCTGATTCTAACTTTCCTACTATTCCAACTCAAGAAGAATGGCTTAGAATAGAAAAAAAATATGTGCATTATTGAAGCCTTTTGATACACTTACAACTCTCATCTCAGGGAAGAATTATCCAACAACTAATTTGTATTTGTACAACATTTGGAGAATTGAATTTTTGTTGTTGCAATATGCCTCCTGTGATGATATATTCTTGAAAGAAATGGCATTGAGGATGAAGGTGAAGTTTGACAAGTATTGGGAATCCTATAGTTTGATACTCTCCTTTGCTGCCATGCTAGATCCTCGATATAAATTTCAGCTTATCCAACGTTGTTTCAAAGAGTTAGATCTTCAAACTTTCGAATCAAAGTCCGAGCATGTGAAAACACAACTCCGCAAGTTGTTTGATGAGTATGTAAAGTGCGCTGGTGCTGGAGTAGGAGGAAACATCCAGGTCGAAGATCATGATGGAGATGGTACAGAGGTAAAGTAGTGTAAATAAGATTAGTGTTATTTATAAATGTGTAATTTTGCTATTTATTATTCTCTTCTATGCTCTTTAATGAACACTTGATCTCTATTTGCAAGGGCTGCATTGTTTTGATGACTTATTCAAGGACAAGTCAGAATTAGATGCTTATTTAGAGGAACCCAGGTCAAAAAACAATGGATGTTTTAGTGTGCTCGAATGGTGGAAGGATAATGCAAGTAAATATCCTGTAGTTGCTCAAATGGCAAGAGATATCTTAGCCATTCCCATTACCACTGTTGCATCTGAGTCGGCTTTTAGTATGGGGAGTAGGATTATTACAAAGTGGAGATCTTCTTTGCATCCCGAGACTGCAGATGTTATTTTGACAACTCACTCTTGGTTGTTTGGATTTGATATTGGAGAAGGTAAACTTATAGTTTTTTTATAAAACTATTTTTCAATTGTAATTTTATTAATGTATGATTTCAATTAATTTTGTTATAATACAGGGTATGAAGAGAACCAGGAAATTGAAGGGTTGGAATTTCAAATTTCCACAAATCAGAACAACAATCAAGATATAGAGACTCCATCTTAAAATAGTGTGCAACTTCATTTTGAACATGTGAATTGTAAATATCTAGTAAAACTGTGTATGATTCTAGAATTTGAAACACCAAATGGATGGTCATTGTTCTGACACATGAATGGTGTTTAATTTTGTCTATATTTTGTTTAGATGGGAAAGATCAAAGATGGAATTAAAGTATGTAGCCTCTATTTGAAGTTAGAACGTATGGAATATAAGTAATGTACTAAGGGCTTTTAATTTTTGATGATGAAATGATGTATTTAATGTATGGCTCATTAATCACTAATCGAGTAATCATTATCATTTATCAACATAATTGAATTCAGTTTCAGTTTTTTATTAACCAAGAAAGTCCTTTTAATTGATGTTTCAGTTTTTTATTCACAAAGAAAGTCCTTTTACTTGAACATCTAAAGATTAATCACATAACATATAATTTATAAAATAAATTGTACAATGGCTTGTATAGTTGTATATAATGCTTTAGCTCAAAATTATCACGTTTCAGTTAAACTACTATAATTTTAGTGGTTTTGAGTTATTTTTAATCTTTGATGATAAGGAAGATGGAGTGGTAAATACTAAATAACTATATAGACGAATCCAAATACAATTTGAAATGATAAATTTGGAACAAAAACCAGCATTTATATATAAATTATTGTTCAAATTATTATAATAATATGGATTTTGAAACTTAAAAAAAATCTAGTCACTCGAAATTCGACCCGTTGGGTCAACCCGAACCCGCGTTAAACCCGTGCCAAACCTGAAAGTTTGCAACCCGTTGACCCGTGACCCAGAAGACCCGAACCCGTTGTAACCCAAACCCGAATGACCCGAACCCGAACCCGACCCGCCCGACCCATTTGACAGGTCTAAATGATATACTACTTTTTTTATGGACAAAATTTAAATATTATATAATTGTACATCATCATCTTTTCAATAATTAAATAATAATATATATAATACAATATTATTTCTAATGTTATTAATATACAATTGTATCCTTAAATTATAGTATGATTTTTTATCCTTTTTCCAATATTATATGTACTTTGTTTTTGATAAAGTATCTTAATTTTTTCCAATGATAAATAGTAAATTTAATATTATGTCACGTAGATATATTTAAATGTTCATTACCTCATTCATTATTATTACTTACCTTATTTAACTAATAAGTATGAAATACTCACCATATTCAATTAATGAGTATGTGAATATTATTCAATTTTTTTAGTATTTATTTACCTATATATTATGTAATATTATCTCATTCAAAAATTAAATCACATATCCTATTACAAATAAAGAAATATTTTTTTACATTCTCTACGTAATATAATAATTCTCGGTTGAAAGTTTTATTGAAGAAATTATTGTATTTTATCAAATACATTTATGTAAAATTCAATCGACAAGTATGTTTTCTACGTAATTTTTTTTTCAAATCATCGTCTTGCATGGCACGACCGGGTCTTGCTAGTATTTTACTATTGAGAAATGGTTTGAGCATCCCTTTATATTATATTTTGCAGTATTTATAAGAATGTAGTTTTTTCTAAACAAGGTTAAACTCGAGGGACTGAGTGGTTTCATTCCACCAATGTGATCAGTATCGGGGAACTATTTCCAACATAATCGCCTAAAGTGTATATCTTCATAGGAACAAGACCTGAAGTTCTACCTCAACCATGTGGCCAAGATGGGAGGTAAAAGTTCATTCTTATTCACCACCATGAATCTATATTGAAAACTTTTGATTTATAAACTTACAATTTTATTATAGTATAAAAGTAACATTTTGAGGCGAACTTAGTAGTACAATGAATACGTCATAAAGTTAAACCATGGTTTAGCTCGAAACTCTCTTATATTAAGTTATCAATGGAGCATGGTCTTTGGTTCGACACGCAAGGATATAATATGACAATCCCTAATCATAATATAAATTTCAAAATGAGACACTCTTACGAGGAAGAGTGTCACCGGCATGGTTTGACATTTCAATTACTGTTGCGATACAAAAGGGCCTTGAAGGCAAAACTAACATGATTACGAATATTAAACTTGCATAGGAAGGAGGATCCAACTATTCCTCTGGAACATCTTATGCAAAAGGTTTTTCACTGTTGTGCATCTCATAGAGTTATTTACCTTGACTCTGGGATGTCATTGGCCCTTTTCCTTTATTCTAAGATTTAGACTACACAACAGCTGATCCAACCACCTTATTCGAAGCTTGGTGGTTTTGAGAAACTGAGTTTGAACAGAAATGGCCTATGTTGCCCCCGTTTTGTCTGCAATAAGTAGGGTGTGGCGCACCAAGGCCGACGGTGGTCCGGCGCTCCTCAAGGGGTGGCGCATGGCAAGGGAGAGGCGGACCCAAGGGTGGTCCGGCGGTCCGAGGAAAGAATCTAGGGTTTTTGGTGGTGTTTTGTAAAAAAAAATCAGCAAGCAAAATAATGGCTTTTTGGCTGAAATTTTTAATTGAAAAGAAGCAATTTCACTAGAGGAAGAGAGGAGAAGCAAGGTGTGATTGAAACAATGGAAATTAGACCTTTTAAATAGAAAATTTTGAGTCTCTCATGGATCCACCACACCTTGGATTGACCATTGATGGAGGAGAAGCTTAATGATGATTGGGTGGAGGTGTGCTTCTTGAAGGATGACACCAAGTGATGGGGTTTGATGAGAAGAAAGCAATCTATGGCAATTGATGGGAATGGAAAACATGCATTTGTTGAACGTTCAATCAGTCAGTCAAGCTGATGATCAATTTGGGGAAGAAGAAGAAAGAAGAGTTTAAAATTAAAAACATTCCTTAGTAGGTAGTCAAGTTACAATAGCCTAGCGGATTTGAGTGTGTATGACTATGGGAAAGGTGCAAGAGGTCTCGGATTCGAGTCCCCCTCTTGACCCTTTTTTATTTTGCCCCTCCTTTTATTTTTGCTTGCTTTGTAATATGACATTAAAAATTCGAAATTATTATACTTATATTTGTTTGAACTTTTATTTGCCATTTTGAGAATCCTTTATAAACTTTTTATAATTTATTAAGAAAATTATAAAAGTATTTAAACTTTCTTTTTAAGAGATAAATATTTAAATAAATACCCGACTGGCTTAATATATTTAATTAAATTCTTAATTGTCATTGTAGTAAACTCTTATAACCTTTTATAATATAATATGAAATTATAAAGATTATTAAATTTTCTATTTTAGAGAGAAAAAAAATTATTGGAATAAATACCCGTTTTATTATATTTAGAATTTAGCGGATATTACAAATGCACCCTCCTCTAGATCCTTTGACGCCAACTTTGAGAAGTCGGCGCCCCCGAAAGAACCTTCTGATTCTAGGGGTGGATGTGGCTCGGCATTTGGTCATGGTAGAGGACATGGTCGTGGGTGTGACCGTGGTAATGGTGTTGTCCTCTTTCAGCGCACTCCTTACGATTGGGTTCTAGTCTAGAATAACAATCAACAATAGGTCTCTTGGTCATTCTCCAACTAGAATCAACCTCCATTCCCATACCCTTCAAATCCATGTGTTGGAATCCTTGGCATTACACAACATCCACCAAACAATCACCAATCTCAGGGAATGTTTTTTGATTTTGCTTATGTTGTTCCGTCCCATGGTGACCTCTCTCATAATTTCAACACCATGTCACTATACCCTCTATCAATCCTTGTACATGGACATTAGTACCTCCTTACACATGAGTACATGACCAACCACCTAGGTACGCTCTCTTCTATTACTTCTAAGAGTTCTTCCAATTTGGTTAATGTCGGAAATCGCAAGCGCATACTAATTACAAGTCTAGGAGTTACCCAATTTCCCACAAAAACCCGCCCCTTAGCCCTCGATAACATTCTCATTGTTCCTCACATAATCAAAAACCTTGTGTCTATTCAAATTTTACTAAAGATAACAATATTTCGGTTTAATTTGACTCGTCTAGTTTTTGTGTAAAGGATCTTCAAACGAGTCGTACTCACATGAGAGGAAATAGCTCTAGCAAGCTCTACCATGCAACCTCCTTGTCGTTCTCCTCGGTGTCCTCCAAGTATCCTCCCATCTCTCTCGATGTGTCTTCTCAAACCTATAATGATCGCTTTGGCCATCTAGGCGCTCTTGTATTTGATTTTCTAAGTAGTAATTTCTTTCTTGTTGTAATAAACATAGTGGTTCTCGCCTTTTTCGTGCTTGTCAACATGGAAAACAATCTAGATTAACTTTTTATTCTTTATAAACTTCTATTGTTGCTCCTTTTGATATAATACATAATCATTTATGGACATCTCTTCTTCCTAGCACTTGTGGTTCTCGATACTATTTAGTATTGCTTGATGGCTTCGCTCATTTTGTTTGGTATTTCCGATCAAATACAAGTCTCAAGTTTTAAAAAAAAATTCAAGTTCCATAAATTTGTCAAAACTCAATTCCAATGTGACATCAAATCCTTTCAATACGACATGGGTAGGGAATTTGACAATTCTGAGTTCCACAAATTCTTTAAAACAAATGGCATTATTTTTCGTTTCTCTTGCCCGCATATTTCTTCTACAAATGGCAAAGCGGAGCGCATCATTCGTACTTGCAACAATAAGGTTTGAACCCTCCTTCTCTACGCTTTTATTTCTCCTCATTTTTGGGTCTACGACCTACACACTTTCGCCTACTTACTCAATATTTTACCTACCAAAACTCTTCAAAATAGAAGTCCAACCAAGCTCTATATAACAAAACTCCCTCTTACTCTCACTTTCGGGTTTTTGATTGTTTTTGTTTTCTCAATCTAAGTGCCACCACTTTCAAGCTCGCTCTACTCCTTGTGTCTTCTTCATATCCCCATCCGATCATAGGGGTTATATGTGTCTTAATATCTACACAAACAAAATCACCAGCTCTCGTCATGCCACCTTTGAGAACATAGCTTTCCCTTTGCCAACAATCAATTTCTCCAAAGTAGTTCCTACGATTTTCTCTTAAATGATGATCTTGTATCACCCCTTGTCACACACCACCTAATGGGCTCGTTAGGGAACTCATCTCATACACAAAATAAGCTAAATAACCCTCATATGGATGGTCACGATCGTGAACCCCCCCTCCCCCGTCACGACTAGTGACACCCTTGTCACGAGTTGTGACCCTCCACTTGACCCACTCATATGCCCTATTTACGACTCGTGACCTCCCCATCACGAGTTGTGACACCTCTCCTAGCCCTCCGCTCACACACATGACCCTTCTTTCACGACCTGTAACCCCCTCCCATTGTTCACCCTATGAACACTCGGTTTCGAGCTGGCATTGTCAAAGCTAAACGCCTATTTGACCTTTATACCACTACCTTATCTCCCATTCTCACATCTCATAAATAAGCCCTCCTTGACCCAAATTATTCTGCTACCATGCATGATGAATACTAGGCACTTATGAGTAATAATACTCCCTCCGATCGACAACATATGTCATTCTACCAACTTTTGAATGATCAACAATATTAGACGTTTGTTTTACTTTTTTGATTTATCCAAGCAAAACACGTTACTTTTTTATATTTAAATACTGTATTTTATTTTCCAAGCCTGCATAGGATGCATCTTTTAAAGCTAGTGGAGTAAAAGCTATTCCTAATTACTTATGGGCAGCCCACACGTATTACTATCTAGATGAAAAAGTTGTTTTTAGATGTAATAAATAATTTTCTTAATTTGTGTGTAGGATTTCAAAACGTCTTATATTATTGATCGGAGGGAGTACATCAGGTTCTGGTTCCATGACCACCTCATGCAAATGTGGTCTGTTGTATGTGGTTATTTCGGCATAAATTTTGTTTAGATGATAGTCTGGATGTACAAGGCTCGTTTGGTTGTTAATGGTTGGTCACAAGAAGTGGGTATTGACTATCATGAGACTTTCAGTCATGTTGTTTATCTCACAACAATTTGTATTGCTCTACATCTTGTTGTCTCTCGTTCTTGATTACTTCATCAGCTTGATGTCAAGAATGTCTTCTTCCTTCATGGGTATCTCAAAGAGACTGTTTATATGTTTCATCCATCGGGTTTCGTTGATAGTGCATGGCCTAAGCACGTCTTCTTACTCAAGAAATCTTTATATGATCTAAAACAGGCTCTCAAAGTCTGGTTTTAGTGGTTTGCCTCTTATCTTTCTCGCATTGGGTTCCGCTGCAATCGCTCTAATTCATCTCTCGTTGTTTATCAATGTGGGACCTATATGGCTTATCTCTTACTATACGTTGATGACATCATTCTTACAGCCTCGTCTAATGCTTTGAGAGTTAACATCAACAAGCTTTTAGGTGCGGTATTTGTTGTGCCTGATATTGGCAAGATGCATATTTCTTGGGGATTTTTGCACGGCCAATAAAACATGGTGGTCTATTTCTGACTTAAGAGAAGTATGCCAGGGAAATATTGGAATGTACCTCTATGTGCAATTGCATTCCTGCTGTCACACATTAATCCTAGATTAAAATTGAGTGTCAATGTTGGTCCACCGGTTTCTGATCCTACTCTATACAGAAGTTTAGCCGATGCTTTATAGTATCTCACCTTCACTTGGCCCGAAATCTCCTACGAAGTTCAACAAGTCTGCCTATTTATACATGTCTCTCAAGAATCCCATTTTGCTACTCTCAAGCATATAATTCAATATGTGCATCTTACATCGATCTCTTGGGATCTCTATCTTATCGTCGATTACTCCCTCTGTTTTTGCTTACGTTGATGTCGATTTGATTAGTTGTCCTGATACTCGCTTATCCATGTCTAGTTACCGTGTCTTTCTAAATGACACATTGATTTTGTGTTCAGCCAAACACCACTATGTTGTTTCCAGATCAAGTGTTGAGGAAGAATATCATGGGGTAGTTAATGTGGTAGCTTAGTGCACATGGCTATGCAACTTACTTCTTGAGCCCAATTGTCCAATTTCAAAAGTATCGGTGGTCTACACAGATAATGTTTATGCTACATATATGGCCAATAATCTGGTTCAACATCAATAGACAAAGCACATTGTGTTGGACATTCATTTCACCAAAGTGAAGGTTACTCTTGGCCACATTTGAGTGTTACATATTCACTCATGTTATCAGTATGCTAATATTTTTACAAAGAATTTGCCTAGATAATTTTTAGAGATAGTCTCACACTTAGGGAACCTCCCAATTCGACTACAGGGGTGTGATAAATATATTATTCAATATCTTGTAAATATCTTTATGAATCCTAACTTGTGGCCCAAGACATGTACTCTATATATACATACCAATAGTAATTAGAAACCCCAAGGGAATTCACTTAATCTATCTCTTACAGTTTCCATTCAAAGAACATCATTCAAAAAGAAATAATAATTTCATTAATAGCTACAATTTATAATTTATGAATGAATTCAATTCAAATTAAATTGGTTGGAGGTTACTAAACTATTGATTTGTATTTTATAGTTTATATAGATTAATCTGTGATTTTCAGTATACTACTATTCAATTAAAAAAATGAGTGCTTTATTTGATACGAAACACGGTACAACTCAAATTCAAGATCAACTTTAACAATCGACCCAAATTTACCCAGCATTGCCAGCACTTCAAACCAAATCCGGCCCCATTAAAACCTAATCCAAATACTCCCACGACTCGACCAATTGACCCAAAACTAACCAACAGCAATCAAACCAAATCCAGCCTGATTGGAAACTAATCTGAATACTTGCACATCACAACATAACCGGAAAAATGTGAAACCAAAACAACCAGATTCAAAATCATTCCCACTTGGCCAGAAACCAAGGACACTTCTCAGGGGGGTTCTTCTAGTATTAGTGTATTACTATAATGTCTCTTTTGTTGTAACTCAACTCACCTTTGCAGGACATAGAATTCAGCAAAGTGCTCGCTTGTGGATGCAGAGCACCAAGAACCCTGTGTCCATTGGCTATAAAATCCCAATACCCGAATGTAACTTGCTACAGCTTAAATCTATTGGAAAAAAAATCAGAATCCGACTGTTTTGATCAAGTACCTGTGTAACATCTGTAAATTTATAGACATGGCTTTCCACACAAGCAACGCCTGAGCAAATACCTGCCAAACACCAGTAAGGTAAGATGCATTTGCTGATGCAAGGACACCTTTGATTTTGCAGGGATCCATCTGATCTACATTTCAAATCTACAAGCTTCTATAATCAATTACAGTCACTTCGTCCTCCAGTGCATCCAAATCTTGATAGCTGCACAGCAGATAGAAGAAGATTATAAGAAAAACACAAGACAACAAGCTTTAATATGACAGAAATTGAAGCAGAAATGGAAGTTATGTACTCCCCCGTTTCTCAATACTGTTTTTAGATTTGTGCACACTTTTTAAGAAGGCTATTAAAATTCTGATCAAAAAAAAGAAGGCTATTAAAATTAAAAAAATACCCTCATTCACAATTTTATCTTTTTTATTAGGTTATTAATTAATACAAATAATTACTTGAACAAATGTAGAAAGTAGACGATATACAATATAAAAAAGATAATGGTATCAAAACAAAATCAAATGGCTAAATAGAAGAAGTAAAGAGCTAGTAATCAAACTTACCTCCTTAAACCACGAGGATCCTGTCGGAAATTTGGAGGTAAAATTATGGGAGAAGCTCCCATCCCAGAACGCCCATTTCTCCCTCCCGTTTCATAGGGAGGAGGTCCACCCTGATCCCGTATCATCTGCATTGCAACCTCAGGAGGGGCAGGGACAAAAGGCCCCAACGGACTGCATCAATTACAACAGTAAGCACAGAATTGTCAGCTACAGCCAAGAAGCGGTTTACAGCTAGAATTTTTGTACATTCCAATGCCTTTATGCCAATGGTGCACATGATGAACACTATTAAAGAAGCAGAGCATTACATTTCATTTGGAATTGGCATTATTATATTCACATGCCATTATACCAATGGTGGACATGATGGACTCTATTATAAAAGTGGCATGGCATTATATTTTATTTGGATGCTATTTTGAATCGAATCAGTTGATAAGAGTACATACCCAGCACCTGGCACGGGCATCAGAACTTGGGGTGGTATGTCTGAGGCAAAGGGAGGAGCATGCATGCCCTGTCCACCAAAGTCATCAAACATTGGATCATCAGCATTATCTTTCTCTGGATCATCCTTGTTCGATTGGAAATCTCCTTGGAGATTATCTGAATTATCTAATCTTTCATGGACACTCCCACGAGCATCCCTATCTTTACGACTGCCTCTATCATCTTTCAAGCGGTTCTCTAGAGGTGGCCTGCGCCTCTGCAACTTGTCCTTCTACAAACAGAATAATTAAAAACACAAGAAACCCCAATTATTACATGAAAAATAGAGAACAAAGAGCATCGCATTCTATAACGATCTGTAACGGAAAAGCAGATCACTGGGTCATTATGTTAGGCTTAGTCACAACTTGTTACATGGAGAAAATAAATGGTTGAGGATTGACAAAGAAGCCACTAAACCAGAAATAAGCTAATAAATTTTAGTGATATTCACTGAGAAAGAAGCACTAAAAAATCAGAGATTTGAGCCAGTAAACAATTAAGACAGGATAAAATGGAAAACATTACACTAAATATAATACAGAGTGTGTTTGTGGAATAAACCCTAATTTTTCACATCAAAGTTTGATACCTGAATGGTTTGTTGCATAACAGGCTGGCCTCCAGGTGCATTTGGATCACTGCAAATTTAATGGGGAATCATTAAATGTATATCTAAGTAACTACATATAAGAATATAACACAAAGGAGAAGGCATACTTCATATAATTCTGAAAATAAAGATCTTCGCGCACTTTAGCAGTGAGCTCCATCACCAGTTCAGGATGTTTAAGTTTAAGGTGTTTTTGCACAAATTCAGCAGCATGAAAAAGCTTAGTGCATCCCTTGGCTCCACAGCCATACTTCCAGCCATACTTTTCATCCCTAATTTTACGCACATGGGGATCTATAGCTTCACTAGCAGCTGTATCTATCTTTTCTTTTGCAGTCATATCTTCCAAGGGATCCTGACTCGTCAATCTATCTCGCCAATGAGAATCAAGTTTCTTTCCCCACTCACTGCCATTTTTTGAGGCATCAGAAGCCTTGCGCTCAACCCTCACGTGTCGCAGACCTTTCGGCTCAGTTATTTCAATCATACCATAATAGTCCACACCATGAACACGCCAGAGATATGTCAGAAGAGTATCAAGTAACTCAAGGCCCTCAAGGCCCTTGACAGATGTTAAACCCCGTACAATAACAACTGGACCCATTGATCCACCTTGTGATTTATCCCTAATCTTTTCATTATCAGGCCTAACAAGGATGTTGTCAGTAATGCCCTTTTCAGAGTCAAGTTTCCTTGCGAGGACAAGAGCTAGTTCAACATCAAGCTGAATTCTCTTTGGTTCAGAACTGATTGGGTGAGCCTTAGGAGCAGAAGCAATCTCAGCTTCCTTCGTAGTTGATCGACCATGTCGCTTCCTTTTAGCATCACCATCAACTTCATCCTCTGAGTTTGGTTCACTTGTTTGATCTGATTTGTTTGCATTTGCACTGGGGCCTCTGTTTGAGACATGAAAGTTAATCACACTCATCACTCATGATCTAAGGAACAATGGATTGGCAGAAAAAACTCAGTGACATATTAAAGACGTACAAGTCAAGCTCTGCACTCTGCAAATCAAGCAGAAAATCCTTTGCAACCTTGCGAGCAAGCTCATTCCTCCTGAATGATAAGTAGGGGAACAAACGCAGGTTAGCGCAATTTTTTTTTTTAAAACGCAAAAGAGAACTTGTGTAAAAAGACGAAACAATAAAATTATTCTTTCGCACTTGAAAAATTGCATGTAAAGTGGACACATACTAAAAATTAAAGTTGGTAGAAACTAGAAAGTAATAATAAAGCTGCACATTTAAATAAATACAAATAAAAAAGTAGGAAGATACCAATACCTCTCAATGACAGAAAGCAAATTAGTTGGATGATACTTGTTCCTCAACCTATATAAACAGTGAATAGATAAAGGATAATTGAACAAACAAAAGGCATGTAAGAGCATAGCATACAAAAAGAATATTAAGACAAACTGAATGAAGTACCACTCCTCATCCTTGTGAGCTTCAAAGTATGTTCTTTTTTGGGTTGTGATATACTCTGTCTTATACTCTTGGTATCTATGGAATGAGAAAATAGTCAGTCCCTGCTGCAGATGAAATAGCATTAACAACTCTGAAAAAGAAACCGTTTATTATATACCTACGCTCAGCTTCAGATGGTAACACGTCATCCTCAAGTTCTTGAATGAATTGTTTATATGACATCAGGCCCTCCCTATCATCAAAGGAAACAACTTTTAGCCTACCTAAAAATTATCATTCTCAAGAAATCACTTTCTTGCATTTTTGAAGTTATAGTTGGTGGGTGAGAACTGAGCTCCACGGAAAGACATCAAGTCTGGGCTTTGATTTGGAAGGGGTTGGCCTAAAAAGAATTAGGATCTGAACACTTGAATTTTGCTTTAGAATATTACAATCTTTCTACATCATTATATTATAATCAGTCGTTTTGGACCCTTGGTTGCAGGTGTCATTTGGTCCACCAATTGAATCAGAAATGCTTGACAATAATATATATGATCTCTTAATCAGGTTAGTCTAGGGTGAAAAAATCATTGTATCCATCTCCACATGAAAAAACAATACAGTCCCCCTCCGGACATGGGAATTCAACTACCACAGCGCCGTGATCTCTGAATTACTAAATAATACAATGCCAAACATGAAATTTGAACAAACCTATATATTTTCTCATTTCCCATGTGAAGTTCCAATATACAAATAGCACAGAATAGCTTTGTGAGAGTCCTCTAAGATTTAGCAGATTGGTAACTGACACAAGCTCCAAGGAAGTTTCTCCAATTGTGAAATTGTAATTTCAAACAGTAAACATCTTATTTATTAGGAGTAAAAATCATCATGATAACAAATAAAACAAGGAACATCTGTTTATCACCCAAAATACTAAGAAATTATTCTACTTAGTTAAATGAGGCAACTACAATCTAAAATAATTTAATTAGAAAGAATAAATGCATAATTACATTACACACCTCTGGTTGTTTCCCGTATTAGACATATCAATGTAACCACCATGGCCAGAATCCCAATCTGAAGGACAAATGCAACCACTTCAGTTGTTATTGAAGATTCGAGAGGGGCAAGTGTAAAGATGCATAACAAATTTAAACATTAAACAATAGAGGTGATCAGCATCCATCAATGAAAACAAACAATGCAATCAATCAGATACTCATCAATGCCAACAGTGCCTTCAGGTACAAGCAGCTTGCCACCAAATAGACAACAAAAAGAATGAAATGAGAAAGTGAGAGGCATGTACGCAGGTATGTGGAAAAAAAAATCATTAAAATGCAAATTGATACCAGTAAGGAGGCTGGGTCTAGCTGAATTTCCATTATAAGTTTAATCTAAAACTTTCTATGGACAGAATGATGGTATTTATATAACCAGCACCAGCAATTAACACTTACCAGAGGGACCACCAGCTGAGTAGCCAGCACTTGACCGACCAAAGTACCTGCCATATGGCCTATCACCAATATAAGGTCTTCCACCCATTTCACGGTCATATCCACCAGGGTATTCATTCCCAGACCTGAAAAAGAAGGCAACCATATTTAGATAACATTAACTAAAGAAAAACAATACAATTAAATAAAGCAGGCCGAAATCAAACAAAAAAGACAAAACATAACATACTATTACACAGAACTCACTCCAAACTAATATTGCCATTCAAGTCTTTTTGTCTTGATCTAAAATGGCATTTTTTTCTTTCTAGTCTTTATTTTCAAAATTGCTAGTAGTTAATAAATGAGGTATGAATTCTAAGTTGTAAGTAGTAATATTTGAGAGAAATCTTTTAGATGGGATGGAGTGTAAATAGCAAGACATGAATATACAACTATCTCGGTCAGGGGGGGAAAAACAGAATGTATACATATGCATATAAGCAAAAGTATAATACCTGAATGAATGTAGATACATTAGAAAACGGTAGTTACAGCATATAGACATGCAATAATACGCTACAGATGCAATGCCAATTGCCCAGGAGGGAAAAACAGTTTTACACTGTGTTTCTTCTTCACTAGGTAATACTTGTGAAGTGCACATCTGCTTGTGAAGTGCCCTTACAGGTGAGAAGCAATTTTTATTATGTTTGTTAATATAGTTTGTAACTTTAATAAATGATTTTTTTCCAAATTTTTTTTATAGATTTGCATAAATCTTTTTATCTATTTTAAATTTAAGGCATCCATATCAACTATATTTTAGGTAATATTATTTGCTTTCAAATGCTTAGGGAGAGGATTACGGTGGAGGAGCGGTAGCGGGCTAGTCGGCGAGGGAGGGCCCTCATCCTTTTCTCTGCGTTTTTCCTTGTTTTCACTGTGCGGTTTTAGCCCCGTTTATTTTCCCTTTGGTTTTTTGGGCCTTCTTTAGACACCCTCTTGATTCTTAGGTCGAGGTAAGGGTGGGTACATCTTGGCCTCCCAGACCCTACCTCTCCACACTGGGTTGTTGTTGTTGTTGTCAAACGCTTATTATTTCCGGATATAAATTGAACTGTTAATTTAAAACTTAGCGAGAACTATGAATGAGTTCTCCAATGTTTAGGTTAAAAATAAATGGGTATAATATAAAGAGAAATAATATAAAATGGGCTGAGAACCATGATTTAGGTTCCAATAATGCAGGCTCTAACAACAGTCTTTAACAGTGTTCAAGCACTCAATGATTTACAAAACATCTGGCAAGCTGTAACGTTCAGACTAAATTTTTCAGACTGTGTCCAAACAAACATAGAAAACAGCTTTAACTACAACCTCCGCACTCTACATCTAGGAAAACAACTATAATCCCTTGAGAGAAGTAAGCAAAACAACACTAGATTGCACAATTCAATCTCTTATAAACCGTAAATCTAATCTAAGTAGAAATTAAAAATTGTATTTTTTGTCAAACAACTAAGAACTGAATGATGAATTATGAAATAGATTTTTTCAGAATCAAATGATCAAAGGAAACCGGTGACACAGAGAGATGGAGCAGTTCAATGGACTCCAGTTGAGGTATCACACCTGGGTCCCAAACATAGTAGCCGGTAACAATTCTACCAACAGCTAATTCATTGCACGGCTGATATTGCCACTTCAATTATCCTCATTACTAAAAACGCAGCTATAAGTTTCTATGAAGAATGTTCATAATTGTGATAGGCTTCATGTTAATCTCAGCGTTGCAAATAAGTCATAATAAAGCATTAAAGCAAACGAAGTATATTGATCAATTTTTTTTTCTCTTCGAAAAATTTAAGGTACATACAAAAACAGTCAATTCTTGGAACAAGTACTACATATTCCATTACCATTAGCCCTCAAATATTTATCTCTCGAACTTTCACAGTTGGGATTTGGGACTCTCCAAGGTTCTACAATTTCAGGCGCAAGCAGTAAACTTTAACAGCTCGTGATCGAATTGCGGGTTTTGTAGATAACATTTGCAGGTTCAAAACTCAGAATCAATAAAATCCAAGTAGACAAACCATAGGTTCTTTTTTCTTATGGATGTAAAAGTAGTGGTTATTGAAGCAAAAATGCTAGCTCACCTCCTATCATTTCCATAGCCTCTCGGGCTCCCACGTCTACCATCATAGCCACCATCTTCCCTTCGCGACCGTTTAAACGGAGGAGAGCGCCGAGAAGGGGAATACGGCCGCCGCTCACGGTAAGGAGGAGGGCTAGGGCTCATCCTCCGCTTATAGTCTCTTTCCTTGCCCCTGGGAGGCGGCGGAGAACGATTGCGGTCATAATAGTCGGCGCCGCCTCCACCGCGACGGTTCGGAGGGCGATTGAAGTCCCTATCGTCCCTTCTCTCTCTGGAATCCTTCTCGCGGCGTCGAGGGGGCGGCGGGGATAAATCTGACGGGGTTTCGTCCACCGGCGGCTTTTCGTCAGGAAGATCTCTCTGTTCTTCCAGAGAATCGACGGGTAAATTGATCACGTCAGCCATTGCTGATGGAAATAGAGCGAGATGTAAACCCTAGTATACTAGAACTACCAGTAAGTAGTAAGGCTGAAGCTGATGCCCGTGCGTGCACTCAAAGTGGACGGAGATACGGATCGTAGATTACCTATGTGGAAAATATCAGAAATCTACCACAATTATTATTTTTATTTTGGGAAATTCCGCTTGGTACACTCGAGTTTTAGGTTTTTCTGAATGGTGCCCTGAAAAAAACTTATTTCTAGTGGTACCCTTCAACTTTTGCTAAAGTCCGCCAGATACCGTTACTAGTGAATTTTCGTTAATTTTTAACTAAATAAGTATGTTTTTTAATGAAAAATATTTTTTTATTTAATTAAATTAAAACAAAATTTAAATTTAATAATAATTAAAATAAATCATAAAAAATATTAAATTAAAAATATTATATTATATATTGAGGACGGATCACGTGCGAATGGACGCTAGGGTGCGAAAAGAGAATGCATCTACGCCGTCGATCTAGCATGAATTATTTGGACGCGCTTCGCGCGTCCAAATAATTCATTAAAAAAAAGAGCGCGTGTAAACTAAACGCTACCAAACGTACTTGTCGCCCAAGCTAACCCGAAAGAAAAGGCAATTTTTTTTTCCCTTTCCAAATCAAAACCGAAAAAAAAGCTCTTTCTTCCTCTGCGAAAATAAAGCTTCTAAAACAGGATTAAAACACACAACGATTTACGATCTTCGAAAGGAGCTTTGTTCATATTTACAAATTTGAAGATCTGACTCATTACAATTAATGGAACCAGGTAAAATAATGAATTTTTCCCTGATTAAACACATCTTCGAAAAAAAGAGCTTTGTTCAGATTTTTTCCCCTGATTAAAACTAATACAACACGATTTTGAAAAGTTTCATTGCATATATTGTCAAAATTTGTTTATTTTTAAGCATTACCAATAGGAAAACTCCCATTTTACGGTTTTAAGGGGCATTGCTATGATTTATTTGAGAAGACTGTACATTAGTTTACATTTGTTCAGAAATATCTCGGATTTGTTCATTGATATTACACAATTGTTAAATCCAAATTTGTTCATAGATATTAAGCATTTGTTCATGCGTATTGCTGATTTGTTCATACCTATCATGAATTTGTTCAATAATATCAATTGTACGTGTAGTGTATACAATTGCGTATTTACATGTTTCTTTTGCCTATAAATGAAGGAAAAATAGAAGATAAAAAGGAATTAAAGATCGTGATCTCGCCTGGAAACACACATTACTACATACCATTTTGTGATGACAATTTAAGACCTAAAGAGGGGATGTTGTTTAAAACCTGGGAACAAGGAGTAAATTTCTACAAAGCATACGCAGATGCGTGTGGTTTCCAAGCACGTGCTGGCACAATTACAAAGTCTTCAGATGGAACTAACACTACAGTTTGGAAATACATGTTGTGTAATCGGGCGGGATTTAAAAACTCAACTCGAAAAGAAGAAGACAAAGAAGATGATGAAGATAATGATGAAGAAGATGATGAAGAGAATCATGAGGAAGAAGGACAACAAGGAATAGTGAAAAAGCGAAAAAAAGTAACCAAAAGGTGTGGTTGCATTGCTAAACTGGCTATGAGACTTTATGGAAGAAACGGATATGTTGTTAAGAAATTCGAAGAGCGTCACAACCATATTATGTTTGAAGATGGACAAAAACACTTTGCAAAGAGCAATAGGAAACTGACCTCCTTCCATGAGGATTTCATCATGAATTGCATACGAGCAAACATTGGTACAAGCAAGTCATACCAAGTCTACAAGGAGTTTGTTGGTTCATATGCAAAAATTGGTGCAACTATAATTGATTTCAAGAATTTTAAAAGAGATCTGAACTCCTTCATGATTGGGTGTGATGCTCAAATGGTTATTGACAACTTGTTCAAGAAAAAAGAAAGATGTGACGCATTTTTCTTTGAATATGATGTTGATGAACAACATCAATTAACCAAATTATTCTGGTGTGATCCTATGGCAAGGAAGAACTTCTCATATTTTGGAGATGTTGTCTCAGCTGATGCAACATACAAATCAAACAGGTATGAAAAAGCTTATTTCTGATGAACAAATTAATTCCTTTGATGAACAAATCGTTTATACGGATGAACAAAATTAATATTTGCCTTCACAAGTTTACAATGAACAAATTAATTCTTTTGATGAACAAATCGTACATACTGATGAACAAAATCACATATATTGATGAACAAATTTAATTTTGTGCCTTTCAGGTATGAAATGGTGTTTGTACCATTCACAGGGTTGACAACAACAAGAAGAGCATTACTTTTGCCTTTGGGTTGCTTCTAAAAGAAGATATCGAATCTTATGTCTGGCTATTTCAAAGATTCAAAGATGCAATGATGGGCAATGAACCATTTGTCATTCTCACTGATCAAGATTCTGCAGTAAGAGTGGCAATTGAAAAGGTTTTTGAAAAGGCTGTGCATCGTTTCTGCATGTGGCATATCATGTTCAAGGTACCGTCAAAGGTTACAAACGATGTGTATAACAACGATCAATTCAGAAGCAAGTTCAACAAGCTTGTTTGGAGCAATGAAATTAGCTGGGCAGATTTTGAAGAAACTTGGCATTCCATTATTGCTGAATTTGGACTTGAGTCAAACACTTGGTTGCCGCTGATGTTTGAGCTACGTCACCTATGGATCCCTGCGTACTTCAATGATGTAAACATGGGTGGACTTCTTAGAACAACATCAAGGTTTGAGAGCCAAAACTTCTTCTTCTCGCATTTCATTGGATCCACATCTTCTCTAGTTATCTTCATGATGCAGTTTGAGAGTGCAATTGATTCCCAAAGGCACAATAAGCAGAGGTTAGACTTTGAAACGTCAACAAGCTCCCTCACTCTAATGACACCATTGGATCTAGAGAAACATTGTGCATCTGTTTACACAATAAATGTCTTCTATGACGTCCAGACAGAAATTGTTGCTTCTGTATTTGAATGTGGTCTAAGCAATTTGTTCAAGGAAGACAACATTCACGAATATCACATTAACGGGCAGTTTGGGAAGGTACATGTTGTGAAACATGAGCTTCAAAACAAAGAGTTCATTTGCTCGTGCAATAAGTTCATCAATATCGGGATTCCGTGCTGCCATATGTTTTTCGTATTCAAAAACATTGGGTTGAGGAATGTGCCAGCTAAATACATCAAGAATAGATGGGCGAAGACATCAAATCTGACTCCTACTTTTGAGATAGAAGGTTCAACAGTTGAACAATGTGATGTGATGAATGAGAAGAAGCTGTTGATTACTGATTTATTGGGCGAGGTACATTCTTGCATTAATGCAATAGGGGACAACACCGAACAACTCAAAGAGTTGATATGTTTCTTGAAGGAAAAAAAGGAAACATATCTGAGCTTATTGGGAGGAGAATCATCTACATCAACAAGGCAAAGTTCAATCCAAACATTCTTGGGAAGCAGACCGAGTGTTATTGAGGTGCACCCTCCTGAACGAGCAATGACAAAAGGCAGGAAGAAAGAAGGACGTATTATGGGAGGTAAAGAGAAGGCAATGAAGAAAGCAAACAAGGAGCAAAGGACTTGTGCAAAATGCAAGAAGCTTGGACACAACAACAGGACATGCACCTATGTTCCCAATTAGATCTCTCATTAATCATTGATTTCTGATACACAATTGTTGCATAGTATTCTTAATTGTTGCATTATCAATGAACAAATTTGGGGTTTGGATGAACAATTACCAGTTAGTAATGAACAAATTTACTACGTAATGAACAAATTTGGGTTTTGGATGAACAATTAGCAGTTAGTAATGAACAAATCTACTACATAATGAATAAAATCCTTTCATTTTTCAATAAAAAATGAATGAACAAAACCTAATGTTTTGATGAACAAATCTAAGTCATGGATGAACAAATCCAAGTTATTGATGAACAAAATATAAACACCATTCTCAATCGATGATCAAATCGAATGTATGATGAACAAATCTAATGTGTTGATGAACAAATCGAATGTATCGATGAACAAATCTTAAGTGTTGTTGGAAAAAATTCATTCTCAATCGATGATCAAATCGAATGTATGATGAACAAATCTAATGTTTTGATGAACAAATCGAATGTATCGATGAACAAATCTTAAGTGTTGTTGGAAAAAATTCATTCTCAATCGATGATCAAATCGAATGTATGATGAACAAATTTAATGTGTTGATGAACAAATCGAATGTATCGATGAACAAATATTAAGTGTTGTTGGAAAAAATTCATTCTCAATCGAATGTGCGAATGAACAAATCGATGGTATCGGTGAACAAATTATGATAAAATCATGTTTTCTAAAATCAAACTGTATTACACAAAAAGAACCTGTTCAATAACCATCATTCGCAATGCATAACTAAAAAAAAAAAACCAAATGTCTGCACCATTCAAGCCATACGCCACCATAAATTGTATTCTAAACAAACCATACAAAAAACACAAATTCATTCCAAACTGTTTTCCAACAATTCAAGTCATACATCACTTCTTATTCTTTGCCTTCCTTGTAAGAGGAGCACGAGGTGCGACTATCGGTTTAAGCAGGACAAATTCTTGAACAAGCTTTTCAGTTGTTGCCTTGTGCTCATTCAATGGACTCAACAACAACTCATTACAGTGCCTTATCCTCAAGTCATCAAGTTGATGTTGATCATGTTTATTGAGTCCACACTCCCACCCAGACAAGCCGCTGCCAAAGTACATTTCCATGTGCCGCATCATAAAAATTCCACAGTCAGTCTTGTTCTTGGTATCTCTCCATTTCATCTCAAGACGTTCATATGGAACCCTATCCACATCCTCGAACAAAGTAGCCTTCGCATCCATCTTGAGCGTCTTCAAAAGATCGACAAAGAGCATTCTCTATAAAAATAAGAACAATAAAACAAACACAACTCATTCAATATTAAACACACATGTCAATGATGAAAAACAAACTATTACAAAAAAAAAACATAAAAACTCACCATTTTAGCAGGTACATGCTCATACTTTGCTTCCAAGGGCACATCCACCATTGAGTTATCAATTATGTGGAAACGTGGCACTCTCATATTTAACGCAATACAATAGTAATGCGATTCGATACAGATAGGAAACACAAACTGTAAAAAATGCAGAGGGAAACAATCATGAAAAAACCTTATATTGATTAAAAACAACATAGTGAAGAGTCAAATATTTCTAATGAACAAATAGCTACTGCCTCTGAACAAATAAGTAGTATTAATGAACAAATAAAATAATATCAATGAACAAAAAATGTCATACCAGGCCTTTCAGTAGAAAGGCCTGCAAAAATACATATAAGCATAAATTAGATTGAGAAAATTAAAAAGTCATAAAAATAAGACAATGTGAATATAAAAAATCTTTTTCTTACCAAATCCTCAGGATGCATAAAAACCCTCAAGGGTTTTGAGTCGCTTTTCCACTACTCTTGAATATTGAGATAAGTACTCCAAAGCCCGATGATATTTGATTCCACTTCAGATTTTACCGCCATTGAAACAAAATCCTTTTTCATAGCGGATACATGCATCATCTTAAAGATTTCAACACTACAAAAACATCAGAAACATATAAACAAAAAAAATGATCAATTTTCATAATAAAATCAACTTGAAAAGGTATAAAAATAGCAATATGTAAAAAAAATACTATTCTACGCATTATTACCCTCTTTGATTAGGAATTTCTTCAATAAGCCAATCGAATAATTTCTTCGCCGCAAGAGATACTTTTTCTATCAAAACAACACTCCTTCCCATGTAAGATGACTTCACATAATCAGAAGGCTTAGATATTCTTTTATCAAGTACATCCTCACCAGTAAGTTTAACACCAACGGGAGTGTCAATCGAACTAGAACCAACCTCATGCGCCTCATTCTTCATCTACAAATGTAAACACACATATTATTCATGACACAACCTACATACAAAATCAATGAAAAAATGTACTATAACTTATGAACCCCTAAGAAAAAACCAATGAACAAATGTTAGTTTGTGATGAACAAATGTTAGTTTTGTGATGAACAATTTCTAGTTTCTGATGAACAAACGTTAGTTTGTGATGAACAAATGTTAGTTTTGTGATGAACAATTTCTAGTTTCTGATGAACAAACGTTAGTTTGTGATGAACAAATGTTATTTTGTAATGAACAAATCAGAAATATCAATGAACAAACCTCATCCTGAATCCTGTTCAGCTCCCATTCAAGTTTCTTATTTGCTTCATCCTCCTTCATCTTATTTAACTCCTCTTGTTTCTTCTTCAACTCCATTCCAATTCTCGTCAATTCTGCATCCCTTTCCTGTTTCTTCTTCTTTTTCTCCTCTTGCTTTCTCTTCTCTTCATCAATCTTCTTTTTCGCCTCAGCATATTCCTTCTTCCTCTTCTCTTCCTCTTCTTCTTTCCTCTTCTTCCTCTCCTCTTGCCTCTTCTTCACCTCCTCCTGCCTTCTCTGTTGTTCAAACTCCTCAATCCTCTTATTCTCTTTCTCCTCTGCTTCTCTCTTCTTATCTTTCTCTTCCTTGTTCCTCTTCTTCTCTTCCTCATCTTTCAACCTCTTAACCTCTTCTAGAACCCTCTTCTCTTCTTCAGCTAGTTTTTCCCTTTTCTCTTCCTCCTCTTCCCGCTTTTTCTTTTCTTCCTCTTCTCTTTGTAACTTCTCTTCCTCGGCTAGCTTTTTCTTTTCTTCCTCTTCTCTTTGTATCTTCTCTTCCTCCTCAGCTGCTTTTCTCTTTTTATCTTCCTCCTCTTCCCGCTTCTTCTTCTCCTCCTCTTCTGTTTTCCTCTTCTCTTCCTCCTCTTTCTTTCTCTTCTCCTCCTCTTGTATTAAAGCATCATCCCTCCTTATGGCTTCCAACTCTTCCTCTTCATGCTTCCTCTTTTCTACTTCTTCTCTTATCCTCTTGTCCTCTTCATCCCTTTTCAACCTCTCTTCCTCTTCATTCCTTCTACGGTCTTCATCAGCCTTTTTTCTGATTTGTTCATCAGTTAATCCCTTACAAACAAAGGAAATCTTCAGTTCCTTCTTCCTTGTTGCATCAACCTTCCTGGCCTTGTCTTCTTGCATCAAAACGCTTTCTCTACCGATATCTGCAACACCAGCCCAATCATCCCTCAACGGAGACACGCCCAGGTCAAAAGAAGGTAATTCAAACCGCTTCTTTGCCTTCATTGCGGCCTCAATTTCATCCAAAACCTGTGTAGCTTCCTCCCAGAATGAATTTTGGCTTGGTGATTCAGAATCTTCTTGGTTGCCAGATTGGGATGATGATGAAGCAACCTTCAACCCCAATAGCTTCTCAAAAGCTTCATTGATCTTGGTGAAAAGTCCATGGCTGGCAATTTCAGTTGGAGCTCTTTGCACATGATCAAGATATTTTTTTAAAGATGATGCAAGCTCCATAGACATCTCAAGATGTTCTTTCATAAATGACTGCAAAAAGAAGTAATCAATATAAGTTTCTAATGAACAAATGTTAGTTTGTGATGAACAAATGATATGCCAGTTTTAATGAACAAATAAATATAGATCACCATCATGCTAGTTTGTGATGAACAAATGCTAGTTTGTGATGAACAAATGCTAGTTTGTGATGAACAAATGATATGCCAGTTTTAATGAACAAATAAATATAGATCACCATCATGCTAGTTTGTGATGAACAAATGCTAGTTTGTGATGAACAAATGATATTCCAGTTTTAATGAACAAATAAATATAGATCACCATCATGCAAAAACATGCAAAAATCAATAACACATACATCACCGCCATCACCAAGATCAATTCGTTCTTCAATATGTTCAGCAGCAGGGGCTTTCCCTTCATTCTTGTCGTGATCAACACTGGGATAAACAAAAACAGGCAAACCTCGAAACCAGCCTTTTCCAAAACCACCCTTCTTAACCTCGAAAGTCTCTCTCTCAATAAAGTAATCATGGTTGAAATGCTTGATAATGGGGAAGGATCTTGGAGTTTCAGGTCGATGGTAGATCAGCATGCAATCACAATATACAATCTGTCATAAAACACAAATTAATGAACAAAATTAGACTTATTAATGAACAAATATGCAAAAATAAATGAACAAAATAATGATATTAATGAACAAATTAAACAATCATACCAGCAACAATATGATAGATCCTCTGAAAAAACCATTGTTTGTTTTCCTCCATGAATCAGCATTCTTAACCAACTTCTCCACAACATGAGCACACCAATCGTACTCACTGATCTTATCCAAGTCAACCAAATGATCCAAAACCTTTAAATTTACACCACCATTTTGAATGCTCTCTATACAGAGCGTGTAGAACAATATAATGAAGTTCCTCCTAAACCAAGCACCACCGTTATCAACATCCTTGATCACTGTACTCAAATGCCCAATTTTAATCTTCTCAAACTCCATCAATTTGTTCTTCCCTGTCTCCTCATCAATTTCAGGCAACAAAAACTGTTCTCTAAAACTATTGTACAAGTCTGAATGCTTGACAGTCTTCGGGACAGAAATTATCCTTGGACCACGAGGTAGACCAAGGTAGAATTGCACAATTTCAGGTGTTATCCTAACACCTGGTCCATCACCCATCTTCAATGTACAGGATGCAGGATCGAAACAGCTAGCAACATAGTAGCACAACTTGCTAGGTATATCAGTCACATCCCACTGTGTGAGGTACTCAAAACCCATCTCTTTAAGAGCAGTAAACTTGCTCCCCCCTCAAAACTAGCAATAACTTCACAAAGCAGCTTGGGAGAGTTCCTGTGACTCAACGACAAGTGCCTACGCTTCAACTCTCTCAATGGCACCTTCGCTTTTGACTTTTTCCCACCACCTTGTCCTTTGCCGACAACAATATCAACTTTCCTCTTCTTCCCGACAGCTTGTAATTCACTAACAGTAGAATCCATCTTCCTCTCAGATGGTTCATTTATACTCACTCCCTTTCTAGGGATCATATCGATAAGCAAAACGTCATCGGAGGATTCATCAGAGGCAACCTTTTTACCCTTGTCAAGCCGACGTCTCTTATTTGATGGGGAAGACTCAACAGCCGGCTTTTGCCTCAATACAGGCACTTGAGTCGCGATTGCTTTTGAAATCGGCTTTGTAGCCATTGATTTTCTTCTGACATTCTTTTCGCCAATGGAAGAGGCATCACATCCAGATTTGCTCCTTATTTCTATAACAAAAAAAGGATAAAAAATACCGTGTAAACACATATTTAACCATCTATTTTAAAGGAACAAAAAAAACATATCAAACACAACAATAAACCTCTTCGAATAGCACATATTTCATCTTCTCCGATTGTCATTGTACCAAACCTTAGATGTTTTACTTGTTTATAATTTGCAAAACGTTGTTTAATAGATCCTGGATGAACAAATGCAAGTTACTGATGAAACAAATGCATATTTCCGATGAAGAAATGCAAGTTAATGATGAACAAATGCAAAAGTTTCTTATGAAAAAATGCAAGTTTCCGATGAACAAATGCAAGGTACCAATGAACAAATGCAATTTACTGATGAACAAATGCAAGTTTCTTATGAACAAATGCTAATTTCTGATGAACAAATGATATGCTAGTTTGAATGAACAAATATGCACAAATGAATGAACAAAAATTCAAACAAGATCACTACACATATTTTACTTGTTTAATAGATCCTGGATGAATAAATGCAAGTTACTGATGAAACAAATGCATGTTTCCGATGAAGAAATGCAAGTTAATGATGAACAAATGCAAAAGTTTCTTATCAACAAATGCAAGTTTACGATGAACAAATGCAAGGTACCAATGAACAAATGCAATTTACTGATGAACAAATGCAAGTTTCTTATGAACAAATGCTAATTTCTGATGAACAAATGATATGCTAGTTTGAATGAACAAATATGCACAAATGAATGAACAAAAATTCAAACAAGATCACTACACTTCCCCCTCGTACGTATACCAAATCATTCCATGCAACTAACATAATCACTAAAATCCACAATCACCTATTACAAAAACTCAACATCAAAAGCCTCGATAAAAACATCATATACGCACATGCACACATAATTTGTATTTTATTCAAGTGGTAGAACCAAAAATCGAGTAAATACAAAGTGATGATTCATGCATTTTTTTATTCAGAAAAGCACAAAATACCAAAATCGACATTATCAACTTCAAACAACTAAAAATAATCACTAAAAAACACACAATTGATCAAACATTTAGAATGTATACACTCGACAAAACGAAAAACCTTGATTCTCAAACGCTTCGGAAACCTAGGGTTTCAGTAAATTTAAAAGGAGAGATAAAAACCTTGATTCTCATGAGATGAACTTTGCTTCTCCATTTAGAACTAGATTGAGGTTTCTAATGTCGTTAATGGTGAGAATCAAGCTCCAAATCGCTACGAAATACTTTAAATTCACACTTGAAATGCTTCGAACCGCTTCGGAAACTGTAAGAACTAAGAAGTGAGTGAGAGAGAAATGGCGAGAGAAGAGAAGACGAAGAAGTTTATAAAAAGCGCGTCTCCTAAACGCTCCATGTCGCGCATTTCGTTTTTTTACAGTTTTTTTTAAAAATAAGAAACAATCTCAACCGTACGTGTGATACGATCGAACGGCCAGGGGACTTTCACATTTCTCACACACGCGGGCGTTCGCACGCGACTCTTTTTCTTATATATTTGTCAAGTTGATTGTATGTTGTATAATTAAAAAAAAATTAAGTTAAAACAAAAATATTACAATATTATATTAAAATTAATATTTATAATTTTCATGTAGGTTTTATACTTTTATGTAATAATTTTGACAATTTTTTAGAAAAACTAATAGAACTTTTGTTATGGTACTCTTTTAAAATTTTCAAAATTACTATATAAAAATCTAAATGAAAAATTTTAAGCATGCATTATTTTTATTTTAATATAAATATTATAATATTTTTGGTTTTAAATTAAAATTATTTTAATTATACAACATACTTTCTACTTGAGAATATATATAATATAATTTTTAATTTAATATTTTTATACGATTTATTTGAATTTTATTAAATTAAAATTGTTTTAATTTATTTAAATAAAAAATATATATTTTTCATTAGAAAATATACTTATTTAGTTAAAAACTAACGAAAATTCACTAGTAAGGGTATTTGCCGGACTTTTGCAAAAGTTCAAGGGTACCACTCGGAATAAGTTTTTTTTCAGGGCACCATCCGGAAAAGCTAAAAACTCGAGGGTACCAACCGGAATTTTCCTTTTATTTTTTATTTTTTTTTAAGGAAAGGAAATTGGGGCATCTTGATGGATGAGGGTATGCAAACCCGAGTCAACTGCACATGGAATAGAGGAGACGCGTCGGAACGAGCCAGCGATGTAGTCCGCAACCGAATTGCACTCACCGTTGACGTGAGCGATACCCCAATCCTGGAAACGAGCAACAAGCAGTGGATGTTCGAACGAAGCAACTCAATCTCCCACGAGCAACGCCAGTCACCAAGAACGGCCTTGACCAGCTGCAAATTATCCCCTTCAATCTGGATCCGGGGAATGCCACGACGAATGGCCTCGAGTAGTCCCTGGCGTAAGGAGATGGTCTCGGAAGTCAAAACGGACTGATGGCCAATCAATCCTCCGTCGAAATGGATGGGGGAGCCGCATGAGTCCTTGAGAATGAACCCGTAAGAAGCCACGCCATCCGCATTAACTGCACCATAAAAATTCAATTTAGTAAAATCACTTCTGGGTTTTGCCCATTTTGTGGGCTTTCTCTTAGGTGGACCTCTAGCCGTTCCGGAACGTGGGTTATCCGAGGTCGAGGCTTCCACGTTTTTCCAATTCTTAATTTGGTTGTCAATAAAGTCACAAATGTTTGATGTGTTATTCAAGTTATTGTTGTTATTATTGTCGAAAACTCTTTTATTCCTAAAGTGCCATAGGCACCACCAGGTGTTAGCGAGGATTTCCATTTCCTCTTTTGTTAATCGCATCCTTATCTCATCCAGGACAAGGTGTGGTTTTTTATCCCCAGGGGAAATTTGGTTGAGAATTCGACAGAGTTTGGGATTTACGGATTTGATGGTTTCCTCGGTTAATGGGCACGAGAGTAACACATGGTTAGTGTCTTCCTCTAGGCTGTTACAGGCCTCGCAGCCCGGCGGAACCGGGATATGGTTGGCAGCGAGCCTCATCTTAGTTGGCAAACCATTTCTGGCTACTTTCCAAACAAAAAATTTCACTTTGGGGGGGGGGGTGTTAAGTTTGTTGATCCAAGCTAGGTTTATTTTTTGTTCGCCTTTAGATTGGTGGATCCATTGCATGGTTGAATGGGTTGAGTACCAGCCATTTTTGCTAGGTTGCCAGTATAGTCTTCCGGGATTTTGTTAATAGGGTTTATGATTTTGGATATGATTTCAAGGTCGTTTGGATTAGTTACCTTGCTCAGTTTCTCAATGTTCCACGAATTATCCTCTCTAAGGTACTCATCCACGGTTTCGTCCCAGTTAATGAGGTTTTCCGCATCTGTCCTTGGGTTGAGAGGGCCCTTACCGATCCAGTTGTCTTTCCATACTCGGACGGTTTTTCCATCCCCAATTTGCCAGATAAATCCTCTCACGAATAGGTCTTTAAGGCCTATTAGCTTGGACCACTGCCAAGAGGTGTTATGTTTTTTCTTGTAGTTTAGGATGTTTTCCGTTTTAAGATATTTTTCCGAAATAATTTTTACCCATAGATTGTCTGGTTCAGCTAGTATTTTCCAGAGCAGTTTCATTTGGAGTGCTTGGTTCATCTCTTCTGCCTTGGCGATTCCCACCCCACCATGCGCGGGTGGGCGGCAAATGGAGTTCCAACTAATGAGTGGTTTGTAGTTGTGATCCTTGTTCCAAAAGAAATTTTTATTGATTTGGTCAAGTTCTTGTAAGGTAGCTTGGGGTAGCATAAAGGATTGCATAATGTAGTTGGGTTGTGCTGATAGATTTGCTTTAATTAGGGTTTTACGTCCCTCCTGGAATAGAGTGTTTGCTTTCCATTTGGCAAGTTGGAATCTTGTCCGCATGATTAGAGGTTTAAAGGTGTTTTGTGTTACTCTGCCATTGATAATCGGGCATCCTAGGTATTTGTCCAACCCAACCGTGTTTGTGATTTTGAGAATCTGTTTGATTTGTTCCTTAGTTGTATTACTTGTATTTTTGGTGACCTGGAAGACGGATTTGTGGAAGTTGACCTTCTGGCCAGATACCTGGCAATAGTTGTCGATAATTTCTTTGATGTTTTTACATGCAGTGGTATTCGATTTAGCGAAAATGATGATATCATCGGCGAAAGCGAGGAATGGGATTTTTGTTCCCTTTCTAGTGATTTGGACCCCGATTCCACTTTTGGGGTTGGTGCTTTGCAAGTGAAGTTGTCTTGCAAGAATTTCGGATGCGAGAATGAATAGGTAAGGTGATAGGGGGTCTCTCTGTCTAAGTCCCCTTTGGGGGAAGAATTGTTTTGTTGGCCCGTTATTGACCAGCACAGAGAAAAAAACCGTTTCGACGCATTCTCGGATCCAGCCCAAGAATTTATCGTTAAAACCAAATTTGTGTAGGACAATTGCTAGGAAGTCCCAACTAACTCGGTCATAGGCTTTTTCCATGTCTAGTTTGACAGCAATCCATCCCCCCTGACCTTGTTTTTTCCGGAAGGAATGGAAAATCTCGTGCGCGATAAGGTTATTATCGTGGATACTTCGGTTTTGGATGAACGCCCCTTGCATCGGATGTATGAGCTTGTTTAACAGGTTTTTCAGGCGGTTTGTTAGGATTTTTGATATTACTTTGTATATTGTGTTGCATAAGCTTATGGGCCTATAATGGTTGGTGGAGCTGGGGTTTTCGCATTTTGGTAGTAGGGATATGAATGTGTGGTCTATTTGTTTTAAGAGTTTTCCGGTGTGGAAGAAACTTTTAACGGCCCTTATCACATCCGGACCTACAATGTGCCAGTACTTCTTATAAAAGCATGCCGGCATACCGTCCGGGACAGGAGATTTATCGTCCCCAATGTCAAATAAGGTCTTCTTGATTTCATTGTTTGATACTGGTTTGGTAAGTTCTAGGTTGTCTTCATCTGTAACTTCTTTTTGGATGGTTTGTGTCATGTTTTGAAGCTTTCCGTGGTTAATTTCCAATTCCCGGAAGCGGTTATGGAAGTCACGTTTAATTTCCTTTCTGTTGTTTTCAACACTCGTAATTTATGTACCTTCCGATGTACGAATTTCTTTAATGTTGGTTCTGTTCCTTCGCCCGGTGGAAATCCGATGGAAATATTTTTTTGTTTTTATCATTTAGTCTAATGTGGGTGTTTTTGGCCCTTTGTTTCCAATAGGTGTTGTGGAAATCCAGGAGGCATGTCCGCTTTCTCAAAAGTCGTTCTTGCTTTTGAAGGAGTACCACGTTGTTGTGTTCAATTATATCCTTCTAGATCTGAACGAGGTTTTTGTTGAGTTTTTTTAATTTGTTCGAATATATTGCCGAATGTTTGTTTGTTCCATACTTTAGCTTTTGCTTTGAGAAGTTATGTTTTTTCACTAGATTAAACATATGGGATCCTCCAACGTTGTGTCTCTAGGCTTGTTTGATGACGTTTTTGAAATCTTTTCTAGATGTCCACATCATTTCAAATTTAAATGGTTGTGCTTTAAATGCGATCCCCGTGGGGAGGTCACATGATATTGGGCAGTGGTCGGAAGAAGAGAAAGCATGGTTTTTCGTCGCTATGGACGGGAACCATTGAATGATTTGGTTGGTGACCAAGGTTCGATCCAACTTTTCGAGAGGTATTGTCGAGATTTTTGGATTTTCTCCATGTATATTTATTCCCGATTGTAGGGATGTCGCACATGTCGCATTCATTTTTGAAATTAACGAGCCGCTCGAAACGGGAATGGGCCGGGTTCGAACCCCCTACTTTTTCATTTGGGTGTTGGACTTCGTAAAGGTCAACCATAAGTAAACATGGGTGGTTGCAATTTTGTATGAACTCCTTCAAAGTGTTTCAGAATTGGTCTTTTTCTTGCGGCCTGGGTGGCGCATACGCGAATATTAGGATTATTTTCCTTTTTGTTTCAAGGTTCTCGTAAAGGAACCCAACAAAGCGACTGTCTTTGTGGATGGTTTGAATTGTTTCATTTGAGAGGAGTGAGCTCTTCCATAGGACGCAAATACCGCCCGAAAATCCGCTCGCATGGATAAATTCCACGGAGTCGAATCCCGCCTTTTGCCACCCATTATCGGCTAGTGATTGGGCTTTGGTTTCCATAAGTGCAATGAGCCTAATGTGTTCAATGCGGCAGAACGCGTTAACCTCCGTCCAAAAGGACTTGCGTTTGATGCCCCTACAGTTCCATGTGCAAACTTTCATAGGCAACCGATTACGTTGTGGCTTTTGGCCTTGGGTGGAGAGGTATAACTCCAATGATTTTGTTTCTTCATTTTATATAACTTATGGACAACGAGGTAGTTATACATAATTTCTGGTATTTGTATTTGCATACGGCAATAACTGTTGTACTTTTTATTTTTGTGCCAATTAATTAGCATTGTGTTTCTACAGAAACCACGTGGGTTAGCATTAATAAGGCGAGGGGTTTCCTCATAGATTTTTATAGGGCTTCGTTCCCTTGTTTTTATTTTTACGACTCGGTTTTGGCGAATGCACTTTCGAGATTGCGAGATAAAACGCATTTGGATTTTCAAGTTTTGATGAATATGATACATTTGTATCGGTGTGGCTTTTGGCCTTTTGTTTTTTGGGTTTTAAACGTTGACTTTTGGCCTTTATCTTTAGTAAATATGCAACACCTTTAACTGTGAGGCTTTTGGCCCAAGCATGTTGAAACAAGCTATAAACATAGTAATTGCTAAGTATGTAATTCCCTTTGCAAATAAGCGGGATGGTAGACAGAATTAAGAGCATAGTATCGCACTTGTAGTGCAAGCAAATCAGCCCGTGCACCACAACAATAATGCTTAATGAAGTGCGGGCCAAATTCAGTAGTGTAAACATCACCGGATAAACGTTAATAAATTGCAATAAGTGTGGGTCTCTAAGGTTAATAGCATCCACACTACAAGTTTTAGGGTTAGGGTGTTCACATCTCCAAAAGGGTTCATTGATTGTAAATGCGATAAGCAACCAAGTAACTAACACACCTAGGTGATTAAAGAGCAGAAGCCGTACAAGATAAAACCACAACACAACAAAGGGAATGCAATCAGGTGGTGATACAAGAAATTGAAGAACTTTATTGGTCCCAGGTTTGGAAAGTGGGTAAACACAAATACACTTAAAAATCGAATTTCTTGAAGGCATGGGTTTTGTTATTGTATTAGATCAATAGGTTTGGAAAGAAGGTACCCGGAACGCCTTACAGACCAAAGAGGCAGAGATGGGAGAGGGGAACCACCGTGAACCACTAGCACGATCGTCGTACCAGCCCGCACCACGAACCCGACTCCACCACCACCACACGAGGTTGACCACCAGCCGACATCCACCGGGAAGAAGTGTAGCACCCCCGCGCAACCACGAAACCAGCGCGAAATCAGCAAACGCCAGCGCTAGGCAAGCCACCAGGCACACACACAATTCAGATTCGACCTCATCTTTGTACATGTTGGGGAGATACTTTTAGGACGAGAGACAAACATGGATCTCCACTTCCACTTCAAATGTGCTTTGCGAGCCGGGAGAAAGGCGAGATTGTCGCCATCCGACATTGGTTCCCCAAGGAGAACGATGGGATTGGCCGGCTTCATCTTAGAGGTTCGGGTTCTGCTTTTTGAAGAACCAGAGACTTTGTGGAAGGAGGAGAAGGTGTGCAGCCACACTAGCCATTGCACTAGGTAATACTCAGTGTGCGGGAGGTTTTGAGCCTGCTTGGGATTCGTGTTGTTCTGCACGTAGAAGGTGCTATGCTGTTGGATAGCGGAGGCTGGAATCGAGACCCGGTATTTGTCGTCGGTGGACTTTCCCTGTGGAGGCGGCCGGATTGAAATTAGGGTTCTTTGGTGTTTGGGCGAAAACTGTACAGCGTGTGTCGCGAAATCTACCACAATTATTGTTTATTTCCAAAAACTTCCATTTTTTTATTAGGTAAGGTTTAGGAGGCACTCCAATCAAGGAGGATGTCCTAGAGCATCTTGACGGATGAGAACATTAAGTTCTGGGTGATTCCTAATAGCGTCAACAGGAAATTAAAGTTGTGGCCCATTTTGGCAATTTTTTTGGCCACAACATTGCAATTCCTATTGACATGTGAAACTCGAACCGACTGAAATTCTTGAATAGAAACAAGAATATCAGAAATAATCATCTCAATTTCCCAAGGACAATTCGGGAAACCTTGGGTTGCTTTGATTACTTATAAGTTGTCACCTTCGAAAATAACTTTCTCATATCTTCTCGTTTTTCCTTCTCTTACACCATCCCTTAATACTAAAACCTCCATCATAATTATCGAGGTTTGTCCATACTGTCTTATTACCACATCTATTATACGACCCTCATGGTCTCTTATAACGATTCCCCCCGTCGATTGGCCATTTGCTAGTGCTGATCCATCAACGTTAATTTTAATGCTTCCTTGTTGTGGTTTCTTCCACATTTCTGCTTTCCTTAGTTGCCGCCTGTTGTTCTCTAGTTTTTCTTTAATTTTTTCCTCATCTTCTACCCATTGTTTCGCTTTGTCCCAATTTTGTAATGGAGTTCGGATGTATAGTGGTAAATCTTGTATAAACTCATTTGGGGCTTGTTGGAACACTAACTTATTCCGTTGATGCCATATGCTCCACCAGATAACTGCAAGAGTCGTGAAGTCCTTTTCCCCAATGAGTTGGTTTATTTCACTTAGTATTGTTTTCGGTGTTTTGTTGTCTGTGTTATAGCTCGTCAATGTTCTTTCAATATTCTGATTAATTTGCTTTGTCACATAGAGGGTGTGTGGGAATTTAATAAACAAATGAGCGGTGTCTTCCATGGTACAATTACACATTAGGCAACCTGCTGGTGTCATAACATGTTTTTCCCTGAGTCTAGCTTTGGTGGGTAGACCGTTGACGTCAATTTTCCATAGAAAGTTTTTGACCTTCGGAAAGGTATCAAGCTTCCATATCCATTGGTTGGTGTTCGTCGTCTGGTTTTCTATATTTGTTATTAGCTCTATGGCTGATGCCGTCGAGAACCATCCATTTTTACTGGGAGTCCAATACAGTCTATCTCTAATACAATTATCATGGATAGATATAATTTCTATTTTATCCACAATACCTTTCGGGAGTACCTTTCGGGAGTAGTTGTCTTAGTTCATTTATCTTCCATGTTCGGTTGTCCCCAATAAACTCTCCAACTTTAGCATTTTCATTTATGTCGGTTAGGTTAATTGCATGATTTCTTAGGGGTTCTCCGAGAGCCTAATTATCTGTCCAGAAGTTAATTGTTTATCCATCACCCACTTGCCATCTAAGACCTTTCACAAACTCTGTTCTAAGATTCATTAATCATTTCCATTGCCAAGATGTGTTTGACTTCACTTGATAAGAGAAAAAATTATCCTGACGGAAATACTTTTCCTTTATAATTCTAACCCAAATATTGTTTGGTTCTGCTAGAATTTTCCATAACAGTTTCATCTGAAACGCTTTGTTTATATGTTCCGTCTTCCTAATTCCCAATCCCCCATGTGTTTTGGGTTTACATATTTTATCCCATCCTACCAGTGGTTTATAGTGTTGGTCATTGTTCTAGAAGAAGCATCGATTAATTTTGTCCATCTCCTCATGTACTTTTGAAGGAAGCATAAAACTTTGCATAATGTAACTAGGTTTTGTCGAGAGATTTGATCGTATTAGAGTTGTACGACCTTCTTGTGATAGAGAGTTTGCCTTCCATTTAGTCAGTTGGGCTTGGGCTTTACCCACAGTGTCCCTGAAGGTTTCTTTGTTAACAACTCCATTTAATAATAGGGCAACCTAAGTATTTTTCTAAGTCCGTCATCGTAATGATGCCAAGTGTTTGTTGTAATTGTTGTTTTTATTGGTTGTTTATATTTTTTGAAGTTTGAAAAGCCGATTTATGATAGTTTACTTTTTGTCTTGAAATTTCACGAAATTCTCCAATAATCTGTCTTATCTTAGCACAAGATTATTGGGATGCTTTCGAGAAAATGATTATGTCATCTACAAATGCTAAGAACGGAACTCGGGTTCCACCACGGGCCAAGGGAAACCAAATCGAATTCCGTCCACCCTCACTTGTCTGTTGTAATTTCCTTGCTAGTATTTCAGTACCAATAACAAATAGGAAAGGTGAAAATGGATCACCTTGTCTAAGGCCCCTTTCGGGATAGAACGGATCCGTTGGGCCATTGTTAACTAGGACTGAGAAGGAGACTGTGCAAACACACTCCCTTACCCATTCAATGAATTTGTTGTTAAAACCAAACTTCTTCATGACAGCAAATAAGAATTCCCAATCTACTCGGTCATACGCTTTTTCCATGTCCAGCTTAGCGGCTACCCATCCATCTTTAGCCTTACTACCTCTAAAGGAATGAAAAATTTCTTGTGCAATAAGGACATTATCTTATATTGCTCGATTTGCTACAAAGGCCCCTTGGAGCTGGTGTATAATTTTACTTATTACTTTTTTAAGTCTCTCAGTTATGATTTTTGAGATTATTTTATATATTGTTAACCATAGACTTATAGGCCTATAGTGATTAGTTGAGCATGGGTTATCTGTTTTTGGTATAAGAGATATGAATGTGTGATTGATTTGTTTAAGCATTTTGCCTGAATGAAAGAAGCTTTTAACTGCCTTAATGACTGACGGACCTACAATGTCCCAATATTTTTTTTATAGAATTCTGCAGTGATTCCATCCGGCCCTGGCGATTTATCCGATCCAATTTGCATTAAAGCTGCTTTTACTTCTTCATTTGTTACTGGTTTCGTAAGATTGGTATTATCTTCTCCAGAAATCTCTTCTGATATTAATTCTAAATATTCTTGTAGTAGTGTTCTGTTTATGGGTTCTTTAGAGTACCTCCGCTTAAAGTCATTTCGAATTTCTTCTCTAATGTTCTCTGCACCCACTATTTGTGTACCTTCCTCTATTCTTATTTCCCTTATATGCTTCCTATTTCTCTTTCCACTTGCAATCTTATGGAAGTATCCTGGGTTCGCATCCGTCAACTTAATATGTTTGGTTCTCGCCCTTTGTTTCCAGTAAGTTTTGTGATAATTTAGTATACATTCCTTCTTTTTAATCAGACGAAGTTGTTGTTGAATCACATTTGATTGTGGGGAGATCAAAATTTATGCTTGAAGTTCTATTAATTTGTCTTCCACTTCTTTAAGTTGTTCAAAGGTGTTGCCTAAGGTTCTTTTGTTCCATTGCTTCGCATGTTTTTTAAATAGTTGAGTTTTCTTGACTAGTTGGAACATATTCGATCCAGGCTTAACTAGCCTCCAAGCCTGCTTCACTACGTTTCTGAAATCTTTTCTACGCATCCACATTTTTTCCAACTTAAATGGAACTGCTTTGTTAATTGTATCATTACTTAGGTCTACTGAAATTTTGCAGTGGTCTGAAGATGTAAATGCATGGTTTGTGGTTTTAATGTGTGGTATATGTTGTAGTATACTATTACTAACCAGTGTTCTATCTAGTTTTTCATATATATTATCTATCTCTGTCTTGTTTTTCCTCCATCTAAAACAATTTCCTGAGGACATAAGCTCCTCTAGTTCACACTTATTTTTAAACTGTATCAATCTTTCAAACCTACTATGATCCGGGTACGCTCCTTCCTTTTTTTCCGTCGGGTCTTGAATCTCATTTAGATCCCCAATTACTATAGTTGGCAAACGTAAAGTAATCAAAGTATCCGATAGGTTCTCCCAAAAAACGTCTTTAAGATTTTCTTGAGGAGGCGCATAAACTAGGCAAATTGCAATGGTAATTTTTGCAGTTAGGTGTGTATATTTGAGAATTATATACCGGGGTTCTTGTATTAACAAAGAAATTTCCTCATTAATTAGTTGGTGTTGTTTCCACATTACTCCAATCTCACCTGCTTTACCCTCCGTTGGTGACCAAACAAAGTTGTCAAACCCTGCTCTTCGCCATACCTGGTCACTCGGGGTTTTATCTGTTTTTGTTTCGGCTATCGCCATAATTTGTATGCGTTCTATTTTGCAAAAAGAGTCAATCTCGGGCCAGAAAGATTTTCGTCCTATTCCCCTACTATTCCAATATCCGATCTTCATGACAATCGTGTGTATACCTATAATTTCTATGGGTTCCCATGAACCTATTCTTTCCCATATTTCTTAATCTCGAACCTGCCATTATTCTTTTAACAGTCTCTATTACACTACAATCCAGACAATAATTACAATTATCACCATTCTTCTTAATCAAAGATGTTTCTTCTTCTCTTTCCTTATCATTCATGTGTCTGTTATTTCTGCATTTTTCTTGTTCGTGGCTTTCCTTTCTCCATTTGCACCATTTTTCTGCCTTGAGATTTGTCAGCCAAGTAACATTGAGGTCCCTGTCAAGCAAAGCTAAATACAAACAAACGTAAATTGGTGTTACATAATCAGGGTACCTATAATTTAGGATTTTTAAGTCACCACCAGCCTTCATTATCCACAAAGAGATGATGTACATATAATATCTAAAGCAATCACAATCTTTTTTACACAACAAGTATTTCATTATTTTGTTCTTTTTGTAATTCTTCCTTACTTTACTAACTTCAGGATTTTCATTCATTTTGTGATGATTACCATAGGCAAGATGTAATTTCATGTTGTTTCTATTTCTCCATATTTCTCTAAAGAATTTAAGCTCAGGAGCATCCTTCTTATCATTTTCATTTCCTGTCCTGCTAACCTTATTTATTATGTTCCACTTTTTGATTTTACCTTCCATTTCATCAAGAGCTAAAGCAATCAGGATACCTTGATCAGGATACCTCATTTCATCAAGATAAAGTTTAGTCATCATGAGATAAACATCAACATGTTGTATACTGGGAAACCAAGCAAACCAAAAAAGAATAGGAGTTGTTTTCACCAATTCTATCAAGAAGAAGCCATCTTTTCCACCTGAAACATTCCTAGGATAATACTGTAGATCACAAAACTTTTTACCAAAATTAAGCAAGTAGCAAGATCCAGCATTAGATTTATTGAGTTTCCTATCATGATACTAGTCATTATTTTTCATATTAGTTGCATTCATGATATCATACAAAAGCCAATCATGAGAGCTAATCCATTTACAATTTTTTAGAATGGCTAAAAATTTACTATGGTTATGATAATCCTGGGGTGTTAGTCTCCAGAGAGAAAAACATGGGCATTCCCGGATATTGTTATGAAGTATACAATCACGAAAGCAAGGTGACTTATAACAGGTTACAATGAGATTAATGTAATCATGCAAAAGATCATAATATACATTCCAAAGGTCATAATAATCAGCATCTAATTCACTTAGAAAGATATGGTCATGCAACAGAAAATGATGGGTAATCCAGGAGTCATAATCAGTTGCTTCTAATTCAACTAAAAAGCCTAAGACAGAAGGAATAAAGAAACTGAACTTGGTCATGAGGAGAACACCATGTTTTAGCATTACAAGCTTCCACAAATATCCCACAAAAACAAAGGGTGGTAAGCCCATGTCAACTTTGGCTTTGTTCTTAAGCATATCTTTCTTAATCCCTGAGGGACAAGCTTCATTTTTGTTATAGATTGCACTACTCTTTAAGGTCTCCTTGACCATAGTAGGCAGTTGTTCAGGTTCTTTATTTCTGTTATAGATTGCACTACTCTTTAGGTCTCCTCGACCATAGTAGGCAGTTGTTTAGGTTGTTCAGTAAGGTTCACTTGATCATATTGGTCAAAAGAGGGTTCTTTACCAGAACAAATATTTTCTTTAGAGATTGTTTTCCTATATTAATAATACTTTCCTTCCACCACGCAGTAGTGGTACATACACCAAAGTAATTTGCAAGAAGCGAACGGATAAGCAGAGAGCATACACATGATATAAGCCCCGAACAAATCAGTTTATAACCATCAAACACGTACTCAAATCACCGGGTCCTAATTTTCGAATCATAATTATTGCAAAAGAAGGGATATGACCTGGGAAGTTTCTGCAATCGACCTCCAAGCCTGTGACCTGTTGAAGAAGAACTCCTCGCCTCTTTAGTATCTGATGCGCGACATCCACTCCGAAGACGCCTCTCTTTGTTGCCCCTTTCAATCGCTTCAAGCTTGCCCCTCAATATCTGAACCAACGAGAACTTCGCTAGCACGAACCCTAGGCCCCAAATTGATTTAGGATCTCGAAGGTATAGCCTTCTCCGCTTGTGTTTCCTCCTTCTCTTAGCCGAATTAGGTAGCCCATCGTTCCAAGTGGGCTTAGGCGACTCCTTGTTGATAGGGAAGCACCGGACGAATCTCGAGGGGCTCTCATGTTTTTTTGGTTTTTGTGTTGAAATTTTCGAAGCGCCCCATACACAGAGGCAATTGAACTATCTTCACCGATTTGTGATAAGGAGAGCAAGATTACAAAGATCAATTGAGCGAGGATTCTGGATCTAGAGGCTCAAAGGATTTGACAGGGTTTCTCCATGGGAGGGGAAAAGAGAAAGGGGCGAGTTTCTCGGGAGCGTTTTCTGTATACTTAAAATCGACATATAATATCAAAAAACTTCCATATGTGTGCTTATTCTTTATAAGTCCTCTCAAAAAAAATCTTTATAAGCACATTTTTATTTATAAAAAGTATAAAATGTGTGAAAAGTATACAATCCGCTTTTTAGTCGGGTTACAAAATTACTTGCATGTCACAAAATCAACTATATATATTAATAGAATGGATCATTGTAAGAATGAAAACCAAGAAGAGAAATGAGAATAAATTTAAGTCGTTTGATTTGATTACATCTACGATTGATATCGCGCACGTGTAAAAAAAAATTTACCTTCGAGGTTGCCAAATCTGATAATGACTCTGCCTTTTCACTAAACATGATTGTGTCTTTTCACATAATATGATTGTGCCTTTTCGATTAACATGGCATGCTCGTATCTCATTGTTTATGTTTTTTTCATGTGAGTATGTAACAACGAGTGTGTAGTATGTGTCGAATGATTGTACCTTTTCATTTAACATGGTTGTGCATTTTCACTTAATACGATTGTGCATGCTCTTATCTGTGTGTGTGATTTTTTTCTCATGTGAGTGTGTAATGAGTGTGCAATATGTGACGAATGATTGTGTATTTTCACTAAACATGACTGTGTATTTTCACTTAACACAACTGTGCATGCTCTTATCTCATTGTATATGACTATTTTTCACATGTAATACAATGCACACTTGGTGAAAATGCCTACACAATAATATTAGATAAAAACGCACAATCATGTTTCATGTTAGATGAAAACACACAGCCCCATACAACATTATACACAGTTATTTCCGAAATTCACACCACCAAGGTGAAAATGCCTACACAGTCATGTTAGATGAAATCGCACAGTCATATTAGATGAAATCACACAGTCATGTTAGATGAAAACACACAGTCACATACAACATTATACATAGTCATTTTCGAAATTCGCACCACCAAGGTAAAAAATAAAAAAAATTACGAGTGTACGATGAGTACTGAGATTCATTATCATTTCTCTCCTGGGAAACCATTCTCACGTGAACCTCACCCATATATTAATATGTTATTACAATGTATGGGAGGGGTCTTCTAAGAGGCTAGTTAACAAAGGCCGCCTAGAGGGGTCTTCTTCAACAATTGGTCTACACGGTCATCCTCTTAGGTTGGCCATTGCGCAGTTTCACCTCATCATGGTTTGTTGACGCTGCGATCCACCTCACTCTTTGGGGCTCGTCGGCACTCTCCTCTTCCTTTGCCCGAGCGGGGTGCGGGCTCTTTCGATACTCCATTCGTGGAAACTCCACGAGTATGTCGTTGACCGCCCCGCTCCGCGTCACAAACGACCTTCATGACGCGATATCCTCAATGTTGCTTAATCCACAAACTTCTGGGTCGTTCATGATCTCGAGGGATCAGCATGCTGTTGGCTTCGCCTGCACCACGTTCGTCGCGGTTGGCACTGTGCGGGGATTCTACATTGATCGTTGTATTGATTGTTTCGATGGTTGTTCTAAAACTGTATTGATTATTCCGTTGGTTCACATCTTTGTATGATGAGGTTCATTGTAAGCACTATTACGATTCATTGGTTTTTTGTTCATGGTAGTTATTATGTCAACTTTTTAGGTACAGAGGCGGCGCTATAAAAAACATCATATTCATTACATATTTTGGTGATTTTGTTTGAGTTTAAATGTTTGGATATCAACTTTTTTAAATGATCATCTCATTTGGTAGCCTATTAGCTCAAATGGTAGAGCACTATGCATGTGCACATAAATGTGAGTTCAAATCCCACATAGGCTAACTCTTCGTACGATTTATGTCTTTTGGTTCATGGTAGTTCTTTTGTTGGTTCATGTTTTTGTAACACCCCTATTTTGCAACAATAGGTGTTACCGCCAGTGACCTCGGATTTTACCATCCAAAGTCACCCTAGGCTTTATAAGGTATTAAGTTAAATAAAACATGTGGAATTATAAAGTTATTACATATAAAAGAGAGTTGCTCACATGTGAGACTTTATAAGTATCCATTACAAAGTTTGAGCTTGTGTTATGGAACCAACCTTTTGAAGGTATTTCAATGAAGCATTAACTTTTGCTTCGATAATCCAAGTGCCTACTCTATCCATAAATGAATGACAATTGTTTGAGGAACAATTTGTCGATTCTTATTTCAAATGGTCAAACCGCAAGGAACCAATAATAGAATTCCCCTAAATAGTATTCAAGTTCGGGCAGGAATGATGGTTCAAAAATTTCCAAAGAAAGAGCAAGGAAATCGTCGTGTGATGGACCCTAGTACGCCGATACTGTTTGATGATGTGACAAAAGAAGCAACGAGAAGTTTGACAATATAGGCGATGCATGAAGCAATCTTTTTTGTTCCACCGAAAGAAGCAAGCACAATTGGAACTAACCAAACTGCAAATAGAGTTGCAAATGATGTCATATTTCACCTCAAGTAAATGTGTCTAGCTTTACAAGGACACTAAAGACATTCATGTCAATGAAGTTTGATGTCTATGGAGGAACTGGAACGTCAACCATAATCAATACTAGTTCTCTTACGTGGAAATATTTGAGAAGTATTAATTGCACTGAAGCAAAAAGGGTGCATATCGCCGCTCTACAACTCGGAGAGGAGTTAGCGAACGACAAGGAATTATAATCAAGCAAAACATCTCATGCTGAGTTGGGAAAAAGTTTAAGACTAATATGATGAATCGTTCCTCTCTTATGCTACAAGAGATTAGATACTTAATGATCTCTTATACCCTATAGGTTAAAGGACTAAGTGTGCTGAGAAGAAGGCCACGAAGTTTAACCAATTATTGCAATACGCATGATATTAAGTTCCCATCGAAGTTGTGAAGACAAAGTCTAGAAGGTTCGAGAAGATTTATGCAAGGATAGAAGGTCAAGGCAAGACGAGGTTGAAGGAAGAAAGGAATTTTCAAAGAACAAAGCATTCAAAAGATAGTGCACTGGCTCTTCCATTTTAAACCAAGCAAATCATCATCATATGAGTTGTCTTGGGGAAATATACTTGTATTTTCAGTACGTCTTTTCAACTCTTTAATATGGGCTTTATTTTCCACTACTACACTCTTTGTAAAACAACTACCATTGTAATGAACGAATGTTCAATTCTTATCAATGAATAAAATTTCCGGTTTTAGTTCATTGTCTTTTAATTAAGTCTCATTAAATTATTTAAAGCCTTGGGTGACTTTGGACGGTAAAATCCGAGGTCACTGGTGGTAATACCCATCGTTGTAAAATAGGGGTGTTACAGTTTTATATGCTTAGGTTCGCGATAGTTTATCTTACAACTCATGTCTTTTAAGTGATACTAGTTGTTATTTTGATTCACATCTTATGGTTCATCATATTTATTCATTTGGTTCATGTTTATATAAACACATGTTTATAATATTTCATCTCACGTACAATTCATGACTTTTAGTTCATAAAAGTTGGTCTAATTGTTCATGTCCTTACATGGATAGGTTTATAACAATTGTCAATAAGGTTCATTAAATTTAATTCACAATACTAGTAATGTTGTGTCATGTATTGATAAATGGTATTTCGTTGATTCATGTCTTTATAAGGTTAAGTTCACAACAATTGTCAATTGAGTTCATGAAATTTAACGCATAATACTTATTATTTTTGTCATGTAATCTAGTACACAAATCAGATTTTATGGGTTCATGCTTGTATACGATTAGGTTTATAACAATTATCAATAAGCTTCATGAAATATTCTAGTTCATAAATGGTATGGGTTCATAATTTATGTCATTACGGTTCATAATTTCTGTCATTACGGTTCATAATTTATGAATAATAGAAATTAACAACTTGAATGGTGTTCAACAGCTTTATCATGTCCCCATTGATAAACCTTACAACAACATCCAATCAAGCATATGATGTATTAAGTCTAGAACAAAGAAACAAGTTGTCAAAATGGATATATAAGAAGAACTCTAGTTAGTAATGATAAAAAATGGTTCACATAGAGAAGATTATTCTCTTATTGGGTGGGTGACAATCCATACAAATTCAAATCACTAGAAAAATCAGTAAAATGCCATGAAAATTCAATGAAAACACTACATCATTGTTGAATTTGTACAGTTTGAACTTTGAAGTACTATAATCCCGAAATCAAAAACCCCAAAATAGAAAATACCCCAAATAGAGTCTCAAGTTCAAAATTGAGAATACCTAAAAATCTCCAAATCAAAACCCCCCCAAATACCTAAATTCACGCTTAAAGTGAGAATTGAAAGTGTGAGAAACCAGATCGGAGAACGAATTAGTCGGAAAAACATATCAAAGGTGGAAGAAAATCATAGACAAAAGCAAAACGGGAAAGGAGAAGGCGAGAGATGAATGAATAACAAAATGACGAAAATACCCATCCGTTCAGAAATTCATTTAAATATGTGTGTTAATCCTGACCACAAATACAAGATGATTTAGGCTCTGTTCGGATTTATTAGCTGAAGCTGGAACCCGAGTTGGATTAATTAGCTGGAGTTGGAACTTAGTTGGATTCTGCGTTAGAGCTCGAATTGGAAAAACGAGTTGGATCCTTTAAGGAGTGCTCGGTAAGGACAAGCTGAAAATAATAAGAGGCTATATACAATTACCAATATGGGCCTCATTAATGCCATAAAATGACGAAAATACCCTTGTGGATGGACAAAATAACAAAACCTTACCCACCCCCTTACTTGCCACGTGTTTAGGTTCCACAAATCCGGGATCTCGTCATTCCAACACCATTTTCAATCCAGCCTGGGGCAAAGACCAAAGCACCCGAGGCTTTGCTGCTACCCTTCACTAGATCCGAGCGGCGCAAGGCCAAGACCGAACCCGCCTGAGGAAGGCCAGTCGCGACCGTACTTCGCTTGCCCCCAGAAACAGGAGCCACTCGCCGGAACGACGGAATCGTAACCGCACTTTGCTCGACAATAATTCGCAGGTATGGCATATTTTCATTGTGTCGTTCGACCGCACTCTGTACTGCAATCTATTGTATGTAAATGCAGTAGAGAATGCTGATAGTTTGCATTTAGGTGTAGGTTAGATGCATGTTTTATGTTTGTTTTGCATGTGTTTTAGCTTAGTTTTAGTGTAGTTTCTAGGTTCTAGTATTTTCGGGTAGTTGCGCTTGTTTTGTTCGGTTTTGTCGGTTTTTAGGTTATGGAGCAGGGCGGGACATGATTCGAGCTGGCTATGGTGGTGAGTTAGAAGATCAAGATGAAGATAAGAAGTGTTTCAAGAGAAGGTTGGAAGAACCAAGGCCCAAGAGGTTGTGGGAAAAGAATGCTTAAATCCGGGCTATGCTTTGAAGTTCTTGTTTTGAGACCTCTATCTTGCAATGCTTGGTTTGGGAGTTTTTATTGGTCTGATGGAGCTTAATTTGTTATCACTGGAAAGCTAATTCAAAGAGATACAATTCATGTTTTCACTCCGAGTCCAAATTCCAACTTGAAGGGGGTCAAAACAGCCTCTAAAGTGTCACTTGAATGTTGAATCGAGGGATGACGCGGGCTTAGGAGCAGCATGGAGCGACCGCGCAACTCAAGGAGTAGCCCGTGCCATCAGCTTTCGCGCGGAGATGTTGGGCCAACGAAGTTGGGCTTCGAGATGGTCTTTGATGTTATGTTGGTCGACGTGTTTAATGTATTCCGGGAGAAATTTGATCTTAGAAAGTCTTGGTTATTTAAACTTTGGTTTGACTTTTTCTTTCATAATTTTCGATTTACAACTTGGAGGCTAGGGTTTGTTTTGAGAGAATTTTCTCAAGGAGCAACCTTTGAACCTTGTATAAGTTTTTCTTAATTCAATCATGCATTGCTAAATCCTTTGTGTTTGACTAGTTATTAAAATCATAGATTGCATATTATTGTGAGGTTTGATTGATTCTCAACAAACTTGAATAGGTTTTATTCCCTATGCTTAATTAAATCAAAGTTATTCTAGGTTAATTTCTAATAGAATTTCTAGGTTAATTTACAACTATTCTGATTAATACCCATTCGAGATTGATTAGATAAAGTAGCATCTATAATTGTTTACCCGTTCGGGCTATTTAGTTGTAGAAGGGAATAAATCCACAAATAACTTAGATGTCTGTTTGCTCTTAAGTGTTTGTTTCTATTGATAACTTGACTCGTAAAGTTGTTGTTTAATTGAATCTAGACGTTGTTTTAGGTTGTTAAATGATTAGGGTTGTTTAGACTGTTAGTTCTTTTAACTAGATTTGAAGTTTGGGTCATATCCTTAGTAGGATCATAATCCACAATAGATTATTCAAATGAATTGAGAATCAAGAGAATCGATGATCAATAAGCATATCTATGATGGATTTAACTATTTGAACACGCTTTCCTCATACTTGTTTTTTTTTATCAGGTAAGGTTTAGGAGACCCTCTAAGGAGGGCGTCCTAGAGCATCCTTGCGGATGAGAACCTGAAGTTCTGAATTATCCAAAATGAGGTTAGTAGAGATGTTGTGGCCCAGCTTAGCAATTTTATCGGCCATAGCATTGCACTCCCTACCCACATATCGGATTTTGACAGTCTCGAATTGATTGAGTGAGACCATCATATCTGATATCATCATCTCAATTTCCCACGGACAGTGTCCGACATTGTTAATGGCATTTATTACTATGAGATTTTCTCCTTCAATTTTGGGTTTTGTAATTCCCATTCTCTTAGCTTCCTTGATCCCTTCTTTGAGTGCAAGGGCTTCCGCCCTTAAAATTGAGATATCTCCCTGTTTCTTGGTTCCTATTCCGATAACTTGTGCTTCATGATCTCAAATCACAAATCCCAAAGTTGCTTGGTTGGATTTAAGTTTGGACCCATCGAAGTTTAATTTGACGAGATTTTGAGGGGGTTTCTTCCATTTTTCCATTCTCTTCTTCCTTTTGTGTCCATTTTGGGATCGTTTTTTAGCTTTTTCTTCATCTTCTTCCCAAGTCTTTGATTGTTTCCATTGGTTAATTTGATTTTTTGTGTATTGTTCAAGATTATGGATAAAGTCATTGGGGGTTTGCTGAAAGAGTAATTTGTTTCTCTGGTGCCAGATACACCACCAACACACTGCCATTTCTGCAAATTCAGATTTTCCCAAGCTTTGGCATAACTCGTTAAGAATGGTACTCGTTGATTTATTTCTTATGTCATAGTTTTTTTATGATGCTTTTTGTTTTTGTATTAATGTTGCGTAACAACTTAATCGTATGAGGACATTCAACGCAGAGGTGCCATGTATCTTCACGAGTGCAGTTACACATTAAGCATCCTGGAGGGGTAGATATGTGCTTTTCCAATAGTCTTGCTTTGGTGGGTAGCCCATTGCAGGCGATTTTCCATAGGAAGTTCTTAACTTTAGGGTATGTATCTAGTTTCCATATCCAATTATTTGGGTGAGGTGTTTGTTGGTTCACTCCCGTTATTAGTCTATTCCATAAGTCGTCGAGAACCATCCATTTTTACTAGGAGCCCAGTATAGTCGATCCCAAATCCAATTTCTAGGGATTGGGACCATCAAGATTTGGTTAACTAGGTTAGTCGGAAGTAATCGGCTTAAGACATCTTGACACCACGTTCTATTATTTGTTATGAACTCTTCCACAAGATTTGCTCCATTAATCACTTCAACGTTGAGCGCAAAATTGTCCAATGTATCCTGAAATAACCATTTGTCTGTCCAGAATTTTATGGTTCTACCATCCCATACTTGCCAAATAAGGCCTTTTTTAAACTCTTCTCGTAAATTCATCAATTTAGTCCATTGCCACGAGGTGTTAGTCTGTTTTTTATACGATAAAATCGAAGCACCCTTAAGGTATTTTTCGTTCATGAGTTTGACCCAAATGTTTTCCGGTTCCGCTAGTAGTTTCCAAAGAAGTTTCATTTGCAAGACTTTGTTCATATGTTTAGTTTTTCTAATTCCAAGTCCCCCATAAGTTTTAGGTTTACATATTTGATGTTTCTCTATTTGGTGGTGTTTTCATATGTGATTTCCTTTGTAAATATGTTTCTTTTTCCCCTTTTCTTGTGCCTTTTGTTCCTTTTTAGCTTAGTTCCCGTATTTCTATGAGATTCGGAGACTACGCACATTTTATGTGTTTTGTAGGTAATATGGCATGGATCAAGGGTCGATTTGAAGGAGGGTCGAGACATGGAGCGAGGCCGAGCTAAGGCGGGAAAGAGAGAAGCAAGCCATGAAGAGGAACAAGAGAAGCCAACAAAGAAGAAGGTGGAACGAGGTCAGGACCGAGTTGCAAGCAACCTCGGGCCCGAGTTGAAGTTTCAACCTCGGACCGACTTGCACAGTAACTCGGGCCCGAGGTCCTCCGTGTCGGTCCAAGTCGGTCACCGAACTACTTGGGCTCCAAGGCACGAATTTGTGGACTTCCACTTTTGCCCCTCATCTAGTCCATAAAAGGGCCTCTTGTCTTCTAAGAAAGGGTTCCTTCCCCCCCCCCCCCCCCCACTCTCTCACACAAAAAGGGGGATTCCAAGGGAGCCAAGGGGATACTTGGAGAGCAAGGAGGAAGGAGAGGAGGAGGAGAAGAGAGAGAATCGGCCAAGAGAGGGAGATTTGGATAGGTTTGGTTGATAGATTAGCTTTGCTTTGTTTTGATCTTGTGGATTTGGAAACCCTTGATTGGAATTTGTGGATTGCTTTTGATTTGAATGAAACTTTGCTTTGTCTTGAGATTGATGATGTTGATTGCTTTCCCTTTTGATTTGTTTGCTTTCTTTGTTTGCCATATGGAGTAGATCTCCTTGATCTTGGGTTATGGGGGAAAACCCTAGTTGGGTTTGGGCTAGAAACCCCAATTCCATAGCCTTGAGTGCTTGATCTAAGGAACCCACTCTACATAGAGCTACAATTCCTTGCGAAAGTCGGGAATCAAGGCTTGAGATTGGCAAAGTAGCGAAAGTGAACATGTGTCAATCTCAAGACCTTGCTTCGAAGGGGATTTCCCCAATGATCGATGTGTAGAAGTTGTTGGAACGAGGGCGAAAGCACTCGGTCCTAGTCCGATCATCACTCATTGCTTGAATTGGGGTGGAAAAGCCTTAAATCTACTAGAGAAGGAACCCAAAAGCCCAAGATCTACTTTTAAATCTTTGAGTTCGACATCCCCAGATACCTCGGGCCCGACTTACCCAGTGTCGGTCCCGACTTCCTCTTGTCGCCAACCTCGGGCCCGACGTGACCTCAGTGTCGGTCCCGACTGTTTTCTTTGTTTTCCTTTGTTTTATGCTCTCCTTTCTAGCTTCCTAGTATCTAGGCACATCGATCGAGTAGACTTCCCGAGTGTTCGACACCCACCACGTGCTACAACGGGGTCGGGTTATAAATTGTATCTCTTGACCCTCGCACCACCATGAGAGGCGATCAAAAGAATGGCGCCGTTGCCGGGGAAGTCTAAGTGCATTGAGTGCCAATTTGGTGAGTTTCTTGTGTTTTGGTAGTGATTTGGGTGAGGGAATAGCCCAAACCCTTTGTTTGTTTTTGATTTGTTTGGTTTGTGTTTTTGTTTCATAGGTGTATGCTAGCTCGTTCCTCCCGAGGAACACTTGAGCTTGAGTTTGTGAGAGATCCGGAAGGTATTCTCAAAGAAGCCCGAAGAAGGAAAAGGATGGAGAATCAAGCTCTCCATGTTGGTGAAGAGTTGGCTCAACTTAGGGCCGAAATGGCTAGATTGCAACTTGAGAGGGATAATCAAGAGGAGGTGGCAAGAAGAGAACGGGAGCAACGGATGAGAGCCGAGGCTCAACTCAACGCTCTACCCCGGAATGCACGCCAATACATGCATCCGGAGTTGAGGGTACCCGAGCCGGCTATTGTGCTTCCCGAGGTTGCCAAGAATTTTGAGATCAAGACGCAATTCATCTCCCTCATCAAGCGTGATCAATTCGAGGGCCGTCCACATGAGTGTCCTATAGAGCATGTTAAACGATTTGTGGATATGTGTGAGACGATCTCTACCGACGAGGAGACATTGGAGTATGTGCTTCTAAAGGCGTTCAAATGGTTACTTGGGGGCAAGGCCACACATTGGCTCGAGAGCCAAGCTCCTAGGTCAATCACAACTTGGAAGACACTCTATGACGCTTTCTTGATGAAGTTCTTCCCGCCCTCAAAGACGACCGAGTTAAGAAGGAAGATTGCAAGCTTTCAACAAGGTCCGAATGAGCCCCTCTTCGAAGCATGGGACCGTTTCAAGGAGATGTTGCGCCAATGTCCTACTCATGGCCAACAACCATATGTGCTTCAAGACATCTTTTTCCAAGGCATCAATCCGGTGACGAAGGACAAGCTCAATCTCCACACCGATTGTGGGTTCATAGACTTGACACCGGATCAAGCTTGGGAGCTACTTGACAAGCTATCCGATTATGAGGCCATGTATGGGGTGAGTCAAGCTAGCAAGGAGGTGAAAGTTCAAGGTGAAGGTGCAAGGAAGTTATATGATCCAAGGGGAGAAGACATTGATAGGGATGTGAAGCTCCAATTCCTTGAAGGTGAAGTGAGCAAGCTTAAGAGGCAAGTCCACTACTACAAGCAAAATGCTAGAGCTTGTGAGGAGTGTGGATCCTTTGCACATGCTACACAAGTTTGTCCGAATGAGAGCCAAGTGCGCTTGGCCGAGCGAATTGAGGAGGCAAACTATGTTCGAGGAAATTTCGGTGGAAGAGGCAATTTCAACAATGGTGGCAATGGCCGGTGGAACAACGGTCAAGCTCAAGGCTACAACAACAACTTCAACCAAAACGAGCCAAGGGCGCCACCACCACCATATAGACCACCGGGATTCAATGAGTTACAAACATTTGCTCAAGAGATGAGAGATGGGTTCAAGGAGATGAGGACCCAATTCAATGAGTTTGGTGCATGGAGGAGGCAAGTCGACAATCAATTTGCTCAAATTGCAACTCAAGCCCCGAGAGAGAATGGAAGACTTCCAGGCCGACCCGAGGAGAATCCCCGAGCTCAAAACAATCAAAATGAAGTCCGGGCAATTGGATTGAGAAGTGGCCGAAACCTACCCGAGCCACACGTGCCTAAGAAGAATGAAGAGAGTCGGACCAACTTACCCAGCAAGTCGGGTCCGACATTCCCCGAAGTCAACCCAGCAAGAAGATCGACTCCTTCACCACGGACCGAGGTCGAGAGCAACTCGGGACCGACGTACACAGACCTCGATCCAACTCCTCTGCCCAGGACCGAGATTCACAACATCGGGCCCGACATGGTGCCCAAGTAGGTCCAACCAGGAAATGTTGCAAGTGAAGTAGGGAAGTCCAAGGAGGTTGATCCAAGCAAGATTCAAGGTGCAACGATTCTTCCATATCCCTCAAAGAAGCCGAAAGATGTTGTTGAGAACAAGTTCAAGAGGTTTCTCAAACTCTTGCAAGGTTTGAACATCTCTATCCCGTTCACCGATGCATTGAGTGAGATGCCATCTTATGCCAAGTTTTTAAAGGAGATTTTGAGCAAGAAGAGGTCCATAATTGAAATGCAAGATGAAGTCAAGACCTTGGAGTTACCACAAAAGCTAGGAGATCCCGGTCGCTTTGCTATAACCATTGGTGTGGGGTCTCAAAATTTCCAAGCCTTGTGTGATCTTGGAGCAAGCACGAGCATCATTCCTTACACCATATGGAAATCCACATCCATGGGTCTCATAGCTCCGGTCAACATGAGGTTAACAATAGCGGATGGGTCGTCCATCGAGCCAATTGGTATCGTCGAGGATTATCCCGTTTGCATTGAAGGCCACTATGTCCCAATTGACTTTGTTGTAGTGGACATGATAGAAGTGCCCGGTGAACCGATTATACTAGGGAGACCTTTCCTTGCTACGGTTGGGGCAATCATTGATGTAAAGAAGGGCCACTTGTCTCTTGACATTGGAGGAAGAGAGATTGAGTTTTTCTTTAGGCCAACTTCAAAAGGGACCGTACATAAGGAAGCTAAGATGATCCAAGTTCCTCTTGGATTGCAATGGGAAGCCGTTTCTAAGAAGTCAAGGCCAAGGGAGCTTAGGTTGAAAGCCACCCCACCACCTAGAGAAATTGAGATAGAGCGCCAAGGTCTAGCCCTCAATATGATTGAGCATGAACAATTGGAGGAAAAGATGTCTTATTTGGAGGTGTTCAAGGCCGAGAAAGAAGAAGTTCAAGCACCACCGGAACCATCTCAAGAACTCAAGGAGCTTCCAAAAGATTTGAGGTACGCATTTCTTGGTCCTAACTCTTCTTTACCCGTAATCATAAATGCCAACTTGAATGATGAGGAGGAGTCTAAGTTGTTCGAGGTTCTAAGAAAACATAGAGGAGCTTTAGGGTATTCACTAGAGGAACTAAAGGGAATCTCTCCCTCAATTTGCATGCATAGGATTTATATGGAGGATAACCATAAACCCACTATTGAACCCCAAAGAACATTAAACCCTAACATGAAAGAAGTGGTAAAGAGTGAAATACTTAGGATGTTGGATGCGGGAATTATCTTCCCAATTTCCGATAGCAAGTATGTGAGTCCCGTGCATGTAGTTCCTAAGAAAGGAGGTCTCACCGTTGTGCAAAATAAAAAGGGAGAAATGATACCTATGAGAACCACAACAAAATGGCGTATGTGTATTGATTACCGTAAGCTTAATAGTGGCACTCGCAAGGACCATTTTCCTCTTCCTTTCATAGACCAAGTCCTAGAAAGATTAGCACAACATGAATATTTTTGCTACCTAGACGGGTATAGCGGGTTTTGGCAAATCCCTATTCATCCCGATGATCAAGAGAAGACGACATTCACATGTCCTTATGGGACTTTTGCCTATAAACGCATGCCTTTTGGTTTATGTAATGCGCCGGCAACATTTCAAAGATGCATGATGTCCATCTTCTCCGATATGGTTGAGGATATAGTAGAAGTGTTTATGGATGATTTCTCCGTCTATGGTTCCTCATTTGATGTTTGCTTAGCTAACTTAGACAAGGTTTTGACTAGATGTGAGGAGACTAGCTTGGTGCTTAATTGGGAAAAATGCCACTTCATGGTGAAGGAGGGCATAGTACTAGGACACCTAGTTTCTAGTAGGGGGATAGAAGTAGATAAAGCTAAAGTTGAAATAATTGAAAAACTACCTCCTCCCTCTTGTGTTCGTGATGTTAGGAGTTTCTTAGGTCATGCGGGATTTTATAGACGGTTCATCAAGGATTTTTCTAAAATTGCAAAACCATTGTCTAACCTCTTAATGAAGGATGTGCCCTTTGTATTTTCCGAGGATTGCATGAGTTCTTTTTGTAGGTTGAGAGATGCCTTGATCTCGGCCCCAATAATGGCGGCACCCGATTGGAATCTTCCATTCGAGGTAATGTGTGATGCTAGTGATTTCGCCGTAGGGGCCGTCCTTGGACAAAGGAAGGATGGAAAGTTGCATGCCATCTACTACACAAGCAAAACTTTGGATGAAACTCAGTGCAATTACACAACAACGGAGAAAGAGTTTCTTGCGATAGTGTTTGCGTTTGAGAAATTCCGTTCATATCTTGTGGGATCAAGGGTGGTAGTCTTCACGGATCATGCGGCAATCAAATACCTCATGAAGAAGAAAGATGCAAAGCCGAGGCTTCTAAGGTGGATGCTCCTTCTCCAAGAATTTGACCATGAGATCAAGGACAAAACCGGTGCGGAAAATGTGGTAGCCGATCATCTATCCCGTTTGCCCATCGAGTACATGTTGGAGATGGAGGATGGTTTGACTATAGATGATTCAAGAGCAGATGAAGGTCTCATGAGCGGAAAGGAGGAAAGGAAGTGTGGATCGACGAACCGAGTAAGTCGGGCCCGAGGTTCAGAACATCGGACCGAAGGCAAGGCAAGTACGAGTGAGTCGGGACCGAGGTCTTCAACATCGGGCCCGAGTGACCTGTGTGTCTACGAAGCTGGACCGGCGTCACACCATGTCGGGCTCGGTACACTTCAATGTCGATCCGTGGAAGAAAGTAAGTTTCCTAACTCGATTTCCATTCCTTCTCGTTCTCAATTGATTGATTCTCTCTCTCCCACTTGCCTTCTTTCTATTAGTGTCGTAAGACGAGGGGTTTCTCCTTGGTTTGCGGACTTCGCTAACTTTGCCGTAGGGGGAGTGATCCCACCAAATTTGTCTTATCAAGCTAGGAAGAAATTCTTACATGATGCTAGACAATACTTTTGGGATGATCCATATCTCTACAAGGAAGGGCGTGATCAAATCTATAGACGGTGTGTGTCAAGTGAAGAGGTTGAGAGCATAATTCACCATTGCCACTCCTTGTCTACGGGGGGTCACGCTAAGAGTTCCAAAACCGCGTCAAAAATTCTTCAATGTGGTTATTATTGGCCAACCATGTTCAAGGATGTGCATGATTATGTGAGGAAGTGTGAGGAGTGCCAAAGAGAGGGGAACCTATCAAGGAGGAATGAGACTCCTCAAACTGGCATTCTAGAAGTTGAGTTATTTGATGTATGGGGTATCGACTGCATGGGACCATTTCCCACATCGGGGCCTTACAAGTATATCTTGGTAGCCGTGGACTATGTCTCAAAATGGGTGGAGGCCATACCAACAAGAACCAATGATGCTAGGGTGGTGATGAAGTTCTTAAAAAGCAACATTTTTGCAAGGTTTGGAGTGCCTAGGGTTCTCATAAGTGATGGCGGACCTCATTTCATTGAGAGATGTTTCGAGAATGTGTTGATCAAGTATGGGGTGTCTCATCGAGTTGCTACTCCTTACCATCCTCAAACAAACGGGCAAGTCGAGGTGTCAAACCGTCAAATCAAGGCTATCTTGGAGAAGACCGTATCTCGATCAAGGAAAGATTGGGCCTCTAAGCTCGATGATGCACTTTGGGCTTATAGAACCGCCTTTAAGACACCTCTGGGAACTACACCTTTCAATCTAGTTTATGGCAAGGCATGTCACCTTCCGGTAGAGCTTGAGCACAAGGCAAAATGGGCACTCAAGGAGATGAATTGGGATATCAACTTGGCCGGTGAGAAAAGGTTTCTAGAACTTCATGAGTTGGGGGAATTGAGGTTGAAAGCCTATGAGAATTCCAAGCTATACAAGGAGAAGACCAAGAAGTGGCATGATAGGAAGTTAATTCCAAAGACCTATCAAACCGGTGACAAGGTTCTCCTTTTCAATTCAAGGCTTAAACTTTTTCCCGGAAAGTTAAGGACTAGGTGGAGCGGACCATTTGTGGTCCACCGTATCTATGCTCATGGTGCGGTGGACTTGGTTGATGAACAAGGACATATTTTCAAGGTGAATGGTCATCGAGTGAAGAAGTTCTATGACAAGGACGATCCAAACGAAGAAGTTAGAGCCTCATGGGCTCTCGTCCTCGCCGATTGATCCTATACATGCCATTGAAGAATAAGAAATTGTGAGCTTTTCATACTCTTCTCTCTTGCTTTTAAGTTTTGATTTCCTTGTTTGATGGGGACATCAAAATTTTAAGTATGGGGTGGGGGTAAGTGTGTTCATGATTTCACTTGTTTATGTTTGTTTGTTATTTTGAGGATATTTAGTTTGTGTTTCTAGTTTGTGTTTGGGATGTTTGCTTCTTGGTTTGTGGTTTGATGAAAAACATGAATGATTAATTTGGTCTTGAATGGATGAGTTTTTGGTTTTAGAGAAATTTTTGCAAAAAAATCCATAAAAATTGAAAAATTGTGTTGAAAACAACAAAAAGATTTTATGTTTTGTAGGTTTTGGACTAGAAATTCCCATCTTAGATTGCCAAAATAAAAGCTAATGATGATGTGAGCATGTAAATTCCTTTGCATATTTTTGGATAGTTTAGCCTCTTAAATGATGTTGCTTTTGATGTGATCATGATATCTTGCTTGTTTTATTGAACATGTGAGTTCTAGGATGAGTTCTTATGCAACTAAGTATGAGTGACCCTTGTGAGATTGATTTTTGGCCATTTTAGGGATGCTTGTTCATATTTGCATATCCCTCATTTTTCTTGTGTGATTAGCTCATTCATGCTTAGTAAAACTTGCTATTGCGGTGTTTATCTATTTTCCAAGACCGTCATGAGACTTGTCCTAGCATCGTCACATTGATTTTGAACTTTATTCTTTTAGTCACATAAATGTTCCATATCCTACCATGAAGATAATCCCTTGTTTGTAGCCCCGTTCTAGCCTAAGCCTTTGTTTGAAACTCCTCAAAAATATTATTCCCCGCCTTATATGACTTGACCCTTATGGGATTGGACTTTAGAAGAGAGGTTTGGATTGTATTTGAAGAGTTGAGATTCTCTTGGGTTTAAGGGCAAAAGAATGGTGTTATGAATCATGTGGGTAGTGCATCTTTGTTGTACAAAAATGAAAAAAAAAAAGGGAAGAAAAGGAAGAAAGAAAATGTTGGAAATGTAAAGTGGAATGAAAACAAAGAGCTTAAGTGAAGAAAATGGTCCGACCGAGTTACAAGCAACATCGGGCCCGATGTCATGAGAAAGTCGGTCCAATGTAGAAAGTGTTGAAAATCCAACAAAAAGCATAAGAGCAAACATGAAGTGGAATGTTAAGTGAATTTTTGGGTTGAAAGGAAAAATGTTAAGTCTTTTGGGTGAGTGTGAAAGTAATTGTGGAATTTGGTGAAGTTGGTGAGAGTTTAGATTGTTCAATCCCCATTGTAAGCACCACAAGACCAAATAATTCCTACCTTGAAAAATACCAAAGGCCTCATTACAACCCGGCCGAATGGAACCTCTTTGAGGACCTCCATTGAGCCAAGTTCGAAATTCTTTGTGTACTTTGCATTAGGCATCTCTAGGTGGAGGAATTGGTGATATTAGCTTCAATAGTAAAGTCCTTACTTGCATGATTTTTGAGTTTGAGTGTTCATTGCTAAACCCAAACACATGATGAGTGATACACATTCACATATCCCTAAAGTGAGGCTTAGTTGCATTGACTTTATTCCTTGGAACACTTAATCATGTGTGATGATGTAATCTTGCTTGAATATCGATCACTTGTGCTTAAAATGTGTTTTCATATGAGGCTTTACTTGAAGACTATGTTTCGGTCTTGCTCACATTGTTATTGCTTGAGGACAAGCAAGTTTAAGTATGGGGTATTTTGATGTTTCTCTATTTGGTGGTGTTTTCATATGTGATTTCCTTTGTAAATATGTTTCTTTTTCCCCTTTTCTTGTGCCTTTTGTTCCTTTTTAGCTTAGTTCCCGTATTTCTATGAGATTCGGAGACTACGCACATTTTATGTGTTTTGTAGGTAATATGGCATGGATCAAGGGTCGATTTGAAGGAGGGTCGAGACATGGAGCGAGGCCGAGCTAAGGCGGGAAAGAGAGAAGCAAGCCATGAAGAGGAACAAGAGAAGCCAACAAAGAAGAAGGTGGAACGAGGTCAGGACCGAGTTGCAAGCAACCTCGGGCCCGACTTGAAGTTTCAACCTCGGACCGACTTGCACAGTAACTCGGGCCCGAGGTCCTCCGTGTCGGTCCAAGTCGGTCACCGAACTACTTGGGCTCCAAGGCACGAATTTGTGGACTTCCACTTTTGCCCCTCATCTAGTCCATAAAAGGGCCTCTTGTCTTCTAAGAAAGGGTTCCTTCCCCCCCCCCCACTCTCTCACACAAAAAGGGGGATTCCAAGGGAGCCAAGGGGATACTTGGAGAGCAAGGAGGAAGGAGAGGAGGAGGAGAAGAGAGAGAATCGGCCAAGAGAGGGAGATTTGGATAGGTTTGGTTGATAGATTAGCTTTGCTTTGTTTTGATCTTGTGGATTTGGAAACCCTTGATTGGAATTTGTGGATTGCTTTTGATTTGAATGAAACTTTGCTTTGTCTTGAGATTGATGATGTTGATTGCTTTCCCTTTTGATTTGTTTGCTTTCTTTGTTTGCCATATGGAGTAGATCTCCTTGATCTTGGGTTATGGGGGAAAACCCTAGCTGGGTTTGGGCTAGAAACCCCAATTCCATAGCCTTGAGTGCTTGATCTAAGGAACCCACTCTACATAGAGCTACAATTCCTTGCGAAAGTCGGGAATCAAGGCTTGAGATTGGCAAAGTAGCGAAAGTGAACATGTGTCAATCTCAAGACCTTGCTTCGAAGGGGATTTCCCCAATGATCGATGTGTAGAAGTGGTTGGAACGAGGGCGAAAGCACTCGGTCCTAGTCCGATCATCACTCATTGCTTGAATTGGGGTGGAAAAGCCTTAAATCTACTAGAGAAGGAACCCAAAAGCCCAAGATCTACTTTTAAATCTTTGAGTTCGACATCCCCAGATACCTCGGGCCCGACTTACCCAGTGTCGGTCCCGACTTCCTCTTGTCGCCAACCTCGGGCCCGACGTGACCTCAGTGTCGGTCCCGACTGTTTTCTTTGTTTTCCTTTGTTTTATGCTCTCCTTTCTAGCTTCCTAGTATCTAGGCACATCGATCGAGTAGACTTCCCGAGTGTTCGACACCCACCACGTGCTACAACGGGGTCGGGTTATAAATTGTATCTCTTGACCCTCGCACCACCATGAGAGGCGATCAAAAGAATGGCGCCGTTGCCGGGGAAGTCTAAGTGCATTGAGTGCCAATTTGGTGAGTTTCTTGTGTTTTGGTAGTGATTTGGGTGAGGGAATAGCCCAAACCCTTTGTTTGTTTTTGATTTGTTTGGTTTGTGTTTTTGTTTCATAGGTGTATGCTAGCTCGTTCCTCCCGAGGAACACTTGAGCTTGAGTTTGTGAGAGATCCGGAAGGTATTCTCAAAGAAGCCCGAAGAAGGAAAAGGATGGAGAATCAAGCTCTCCATGTTGGTGAAGAGTTGGCTCAACTTAGGGCCGAAATGGCTAGATTGCAACTTGAGAGGGATAATCAAGAGGAGGTGGCAAGAAGAGAACGGGAGCAACGGATGAGAGCCGAGGCTCAACTCAACGCTCTACCCCGGAATGCACGCCAATACATGCATCCGGAGTTGAGGGTACCCGAGCCGGCTATTGTGCTTCCCGAGGTTGCCAAGAATTTTGAGATCAAGACGCAATTCATCTCCCTCATCAAGCGTGATCAATTCGAGGGCCGTCCACATGAGTGTCCTATAGAGCATGTTAAACGATTTGTGGATATGTGTGAGACGATCTCTACCGACGAGGAGACATTGGAGTATGTGCTTCTAAAGGCGTTCAAATGGTTACTTGGGGGCAAGGCCACACATTGGCTCGAGAGCCAAGCTCCTAGGTCAATCACAACTTGGAAGACACTCTATGACGCTTTCTTGATGAAGTTCTTCCCGCCCTCAAAGACGACCGAGTTAAGAAGGAAGATTGCAAGCTTTCAACAAGGTCCGAATGAGCCCCTCTTCGAAGCATGGGACCGTTTCAAGGAGATGTTGCGCCAATGTCCTACTCATGGCCAACAACCATATGTGCTTCAAGACATCTTTTTCCAAGGCATCAATCCGGTGACGAAGGACAAGCTCAATCTCCACACCGATTGTGGGTTCATAGACTTGACACCGGATCAAGCTTGGGAGCTACTTGACAAGCTATCCGATTATGAGGCCATGTATGGGGTGAGTCAAGCTAGCAAGGAGGTGAAAGTTCAAGGTGAAGGTGCAAGGAAGTTATATGATCCAAGGGGAGAAGACATTGATAGGGATGTGAAGCTCCAATTCCTTGAAGGTGAAGTGAGCAAGCTTAAGAGGCAAGTCCACTACTACAAGCAAAATGCTAGAGCTTGTGAGGAGTGTGGATCCTTTGCACATGCTACACAAGTTTGTCCGAATGAGAGCCAAGTGCGCTTGGCCGAGCGAATTGAGGAGGCAAACTATGTTCGAGGAAATTTCGGTGGAAGAGGCAATTTCAACAATGGTGGCAATGGCCGGTGGAACAACGGTCAAGCTCAAGGCTACAACAACAACTTCAACCAAAACGAGCCAAGGGCGCCACCACCACCATATAGACCACCGGGATTCAATGAGTTACAAACATTTGCTCAAGAGATGAGAGATGGGTTCAAGGAGATGAGGACCCAATTCAATGAGTTTGGTGCATGGAGGAGGCAAGTCGACAATCAATTTGCTCAAATTGCAACTCAAGCCCCGAGAGAGAATGGAAGACTTCCAGGCCGACCCGAGGAGAATCCCCGAGCTCAAAACAATCAAAATGAAGTCCGGGCAATTGGATTGAGAAGTGGCCGAAACCTACCCGAGCCACACGTGCCTAAGAAGAATGAAGAGAGTCGGACCAACTTACCCAGCAAGTCGGGTCCGACATTCCCCGAAGTCAACCCAGCAAGAAGATCGACTCCTTCACCACGGACCGAGGTCGAGAGCAACTCGGGACCGACGTACACAGACCTCGATCCAACTCCTCTGCCCAGGACCGAGATTCACAACATCGGGCCCGACATGGTGCCCAAGTAGGTCCAACCAGGAAATGTTGCAAGTGAAGTAGGGAAGTCCAAGGAGGTTGATCCAAGCAAGATTCAAGGTGCAACGATTCTTCCATATCCCTCAAAGAAGCCGAAAGATGTTGTTGAGAACAAGTTCAAGAGGTTTCTCAAACTCTTGCAAGGTTTGAACATCTCTATCCCGTTCACCGATGCATTGAGTGAGATGCCATCTTATGCCAAGTTTTTAAAGGAGATTTTGAGCAAGAAGAGGTCCATAATTGAAATGCAAGATGAAGTCAAGACCTTGGAGTTACCACAAAAGCTAGGAGATCCCGGTCGCTTTGCTATAACCATTGGTGTGGGGTCTCAAAATTTCCAAGCCTTGTGTGATCTTGGAGCAAGCACGAGCATCATTCCTTACACCATATGGAAATCCACATCCATGGGTCTCATAGCTCCGGTCAACATGAGGTTAACAATAGCGGATGGGTCGTCCATCGAGCCAATTGGTATCGTCGAGGATTATCCCGTTTGCATTGAAGGCCACTATGTCCCAATTGACTTTGTTGTAGTGGACATGATAGAAGTGCCCGGTGAACCGATTATACTAGGGAGACCTTTCCTTGCTACGGTTGGGGCAATCATTGATGTAAAGAAGGGCCACTTGTCTCTTGACATTGGAGGAAGAGAGATTGAGTTTTTCTTTAGGCCAACTTCAAAAGGGACCGTACATAAGGAAGCTAAGATGATCCAAGTTCCTCTTGGATTGCAATGGGAAGCCGTTTCTAAGAAGTCAAGGCCAAGGGAGCTTAGGTTGAAAGCCACCCCACCACCTAGAGAAATTGAGATAGAGCGCCAAGGTCTAGCCCTCAATATGATTGAGCATGAACAATTGGAGGAAAAGATGTCTTATTTGGAGGTGTTCAAGGCCGAGAAAGAAGAAGTTCAAGCACCACCGGAACCATCTCAAGAACTCAAGGAGCTTCCAAAAGATTTGAGGTACGCATTTCTTGGTCCTAACTCTTCTTTACCCGTAATCATAAATGCCAACTTGAATGATGAGGAGGAGTCTAAGTTGTTCGAGGTTCTAAGAAAACATAGAGGAGCTTTAGGGTATTCACTAGAGGAACTAAAGGGAATCTCTCCCTCAATTTGCATGCATAGGATTTATATGGAGGATAACCATAAACCCACTATTGAACCCCAAAGAACATTAAACCCTAACATGAAAGAAGTGGTAAAGAGTGAAATACTTAGGATGTTGGATGCGGGAATTATCTTCCCAATTTCCGATAGCAAGTATGTGAGTCCCGTGCATGTAGTTCCTAAGAAAGGAGGTCTCACCGTTGTGCAAAATAAAAAGGGAGAAATGATACCTATGAGAACCACAACAAAATGGCGTATGTGTATTGATTACCGTAAGCTTAATAGTGGCACTCGCAAGGACCATTTTCCTCTTCCTTTCATAGACCAAGTCCTAGAAAGATTAGCACAACATGAATATTTTTGCTACCTAGACGGGTATAGCGGGTTTTGGCAAATCCCTATTCATCCCGATGATCAAGAGAAGACGACATTCACATGTCCTTATGGGACTTTTGCCTATAAACGCATGCCTTTTGGTTTATGTAATGCGCCGGCAACATTTCAAAGATGCATGATGTCCATCTTCTCCGATATGGTTGAGGATATAGTAGAAGTGTTTATGGATGATTTCTCCGTCTATGGTTCCTCATTTGATGTTTGCTTAGCTAACTTAGACAAGGTTTTGACTAGATGTGAGGAGACTAGCTTGGTGCTTAATTGGGAAAAATGCCACTTCATGGTGAAGGAGGGCATAGTACTAGGACACCTAGTTTCTAGTAGGGGGATAGAAGTAGATAAAGCTAAAGTTGAAATAATTGAAAAACTACCTCCTCCCTCTTGTGTTCGTGATGTTAGGAGTTTCTTAGGTCATGCGGGATTTTATAGACGGTTCATCAAGGATTTTTCTAAAATTGCAAAACCATTGTCTAACCTCTTAATGAAGGATGTGCCCTTTGTATTTTCCGAGGATTGCATGAGTTCTTTTTGTAGGTTGAGAGATGCCTTGATCTCGGCCCCAATAATGGCGGCACCCGATTGGAATCTTCCATTCGAGGTAATGTGTGATGCTAGTGATTTCGCCGTAGGGGCCGTCCTTGGACAAAGGAAGGATGGAAAGTTGCATGCCATCTACTACACAAGCAAAACTTTGGATGAAACTCAGTGCAATTACACAACAACGGAGAAAGAGTTTCTTGCGATAGTGTTTGCGTTTGAGAAATTCCGTTCATATCTTGTGGGATCAAGGGTGGTAGTCTTCACGGATCATGCGGCAATCAAATACCTCATGAAGAAGAAAGATGCAAAGCCGAGGCTTCTAAGGTGGATGCTCCTTCTCCAAGAATTTGACCATGAGATCAAGGACAAAACCGGTGCGGAAAATGTGGTAGCCGATCATCTATCCCGTTTGCCCATCGAGTACATGTTGGAGATGGAGGATGGTTTGACTATAGATGATTCAAGAGCAGATGAAGGTCTCATGAGCGGAAAGGAGGAAAGGAAGTGTGGATCGACGAACCGAGTAAGTCGGGCCCGAGGTTCAGAACATCGGACCGAAGGCAAGGCAAGTACGAGTGAGTCGGGACCGAGGTCTTCAACATCGGGCCCGAGTGACCTGTGTGTCTACGAAGCTGGACCGGCGTCACACCATGTCGGGCTCGGTACACTTCAATGTCGATCCGTGGAAGAAAGTAAGTTTCCTAACTCGATTTCCATTCCTTCTCGTTCTCAATTGATTGATTCTCTCTCTCCCACTTGCCTTCTTTCTATTAGTGTCGTAAGACGAGGGGTTTCTCCTTGGTTTGCGGACTTCGCTAACTTTGCCGTAGGGGGAGTGATCCCACCAAATTTGTCTTATCAAGCTAGGAAGAAATTCTTACATGATGCTAGACAATACTTTTGGGATGATCCATATCTCTACAAGGAAGGGCGTGATCAAATCTATAGACGGTGTGTGTCAAGTGAAGAGGTTGAGAGCATAATTCACCATTGCCACTCCTTGTCTACGGGGGGTCACGCTAAGAGTTCCAAAACCGCGTCAAAAATTCTTCAATGTGGTTATTATTGGCCAACCATGTTCAAGGATGTGCATGATTATGTGAGGAAGTGTGAGGAGTGCCAAAGAGAGGGGAACCTATCAAGGAGGAATGAGACTCCTCAAACTGGCATTCTAGAAGTTGAGTTATTTGATGTATGGGGTATCGACTGCATGGGACCATTTCCCACATCGGGGCCTTACAAGTATATCTTGGTAGCCGTGGACTATGTCTCAAAATGGGTGGAGGCCATACCAACAAGAACCAATGATGCTAGGGTGGTGATGAAGTTCTTAAAAAGCAACATTTTTGCAAGGTTTGGAGTGCCTAGGGTTCTCATAAGTGATGGCGGACCTCATTTCATTGAGAGATGTTTCGAGAATGTGTTGATCAAGTATGGGGTGTCTCATCGAGTTGCTACTCCTTACCATCCTCAAACAAACGGGCAAGTCGAGGTGTCAAACCGTCAAATCAAGGCTATCTTGGAGAAGACCGTATCTCGATCAAGGAAAGATTGGGCCTCTAAGCTCGATGATGCACTTTGGGCTTATAGAACCGCCTTTAAGACACCTCTGGGAACTACACCTTTCAATCTAGTTTATGGCAAGGCATGTCACCTTCCGGTAGAGCTTGAGCACAAGGCAAAATGGGCACTCAAGGAGATGAATTGGGATATCAACTTGGCCGGTGAGAAAAGGTTTCTAGAACTTCATGAGTTGGGGGAATTGAGGTTGAAAGCCTATGAGAATTCCAAGCTATACAAGGAGAAGACCAAGAAGTGGCATGATAGGAAGTTAATTCCAAAGACCTATCAAACCGGTGACAAGGTTCTCCTTTTCAATTCAAGGCTTAAACTTTTTCCCGGAAAGTTAAGGACTAGGTGGAGCGGACCATTTGTGGTCCACCGTATCTATGCTCATGGTGCGGTGGACTTGGTTGATGAACAAGGACATATTTTCAAGGTGAATGGTCATCGAGTGAAGAAGTTCTATGACAAGGACGATCCAAACGAAGAAGTTAGAGCCTCATGGGCTCTCGTCCTCGCCGATTGATCCTATACATGCCATTGAAGAATAAGAAATTGTGAGCTTTTCATACTCTTCTCTCTTGCTTTTAAGTTTTGATTTCCTTGTTTGATGGGGACATCAAAATTTTAAGTATGGGGTGGGGGTAAGTGTGTTCATGATTTCACTTGTTTATGTTTGTTTGTTATTTTGAGGATATTTAGTTTGTGTTTCTAGTTTGTGTTTGGGATGTTTGCTTCTTGGTTTGTGGTTTGATGAAAAACATGAATGATTAATTTGGTCTTGAATGGATGAGTTTTTGGTTTTAGAGAAATTTTTGCAAAAAAATCCATAAAAATTGAAAAATTGTGTTGAAAACAACAAAAAGATTTTATGTTTTGTAGGTTTTGGACTAGAAATTCCCATCTTAGATTGCCAAAATAAAAGCTAATGATGATGTGAGCATGTAAATTCCTTTGCATATTTTTGGATAGTTTAGCCTCTTAAATGATGTTGCTTTTGATGTGATCATGATATCTTGCTTGTTTTATTGAACATGTGAGTTCTAGGATGAGTTCTTATGCAACTAAGTATGAGTGACCCTTGTGAGATTGATTTTTGGCCATTTTAGGGATGCTTGTTCATATTTGCATATCCCTCATTTTTCTTGTGTGATTAGCTCATTCATGCTTAGTAAAACTTGCTATTGCGGTGTTTATCTATTTTCCAAGACCGTCATGAGACTTGTCCTAGCATCGTCACATTGATTTTGAACTTTATTCTTTTAGTCACATAAATGTTCCATATCCTACCATGAAGATAATCCCTTGTTTGTAGCCCCGTTCTAGCCTAAGCCTTTGTTTGAAACTCCTCAAAAATATTATTCCCCGCCTTATATGACTTGACCCTTATGGGATTGGACTTTAGAAGAGAGGTTTGGATTGTATTTGAAGAGTTGAGATTCTCTTGGGTTTAAGGGCAAAAGAATGGTGTTATGAATCATGTGGGTAGTGCATCTTTGTTGTACAAAAATGAAAAAAAAAGGGAAGAAAAGGAAGAAAGAAAATGTTGGAAATGTAAAGTGGAATGAAAACAAAGAGCTTAAGTGAAGAAAATGGTCCGACCGAGTTACAAGCAACATCGGGCCCGATGTCATGAGAAAGTCGGTCCAATGTAGAAAGTGTTGAAAATCCAACAAAAAGCATAAGAGCAAACATGAAGTGGAATGTTAAGTGAATTTTTGGGTTGAAAGGAAAAATGTTAAGTCTTTTGGGTGAGTGTGAAAGTAATTGTGGAATTTGGTGAAGTTGGTGAGAGTTTAGATTGTTCAATCCCCATTGTAAGCACCACAAGACCAAATAATTCCTACCTTGAAAAATACCAAAGGCCCCATTACAACCCGGCCGAATGGAACCTCTTTGAGGACCTCCATTGAGCCAAGTTCGAAATTCTTTGTGTACTTTGCATTAGGCATCTCTAGGTGGAGGAATTGGTGATATTAGCTTCAATAGTAAAGTCCTTACTTGCATGATTTTTGAGTTTGAGTGTTCATTGCTAAACCCAAACACATGATGAGTGATACACATTCACATATCCCTAAAGTGAGGCTTAGTTGCATTGACTTTATTCCTTGGAACACTTAATCATGTGTGATGATGTAATCTTGCTTGAATATCGATCACTTGTGCTTAAAATGTGTTTTCATATGAGGCTTTACTTGAAGACTATGTTTCGGTCTTGCTCACATTGTTATTGCTTGAGGACAAGCAAGTTTAAGTATGGGGTATTTTGATGTTTCTCTATTTGGTGGTGTTTTCATATGTGATTTCCTTTGTAAATATGTTTCTTTTTCCCCTTTTCTTGTGCCTTTTGTTCCTTTTTAGCTTAGTTCCCGTATTTCTATGAGATTCGGAGACTACGCACATTTTATGTGTTTTGTAGGTAATATGGCATGGATCAAGGGTCGATTTGAAGGAGGGTCGAGACATGGAGCGAGGCCGAGCTAAGGCGGGAAAGAGAGAAGCAAGCCATGAAGAGGAACAAGAGAAGCCAACAAAGAAGAAGGTGGAACGAGGTCAGGACCGAGTTGCAAGCAACCTCGGGCCCGAGTTGAAGTTTCAACCTCGGACCGACTTGCACAGTAACTCGGGCCCGAGGTCCTCCGTGTCGGTCCAAGTCGGTCACCGAACTACTTGGGCTCCAAGGCACGAATTTGTGGACTTCCACTTTTGCCCCTCATCTAGTCCATAAAAGGGCCTCTTGTCTTCTAAGAAAGGGTTCCTTCCCCCCCCCCCACTCTCTCACACAAAAAGGGGGATTCCAAGGGAGCCAAGGGGATACTTGGAGAGCAAGGAGGAAGGAGAGGAGGAGGAGAAGAGAGAGAATCGGCCAAGAGAGGGAGATTTGGATAGGTTTGGTTGATAGATTAGCTTTGCTTTGTTTTGATCTTGTGGATTTGGAAACCCTTGATTGGAATTTGTGGATTGCTTTTGATTTGAATGAAACTTTGCTTTGTCTTGAGATTGATGATGTTGATTGCTTTCCCTTTTGATTTGTTTGCTTTCTTTGTTTGCCATATGGAGTAGATCTCCTTGATCTTGGGTTATGGGGGAAAACCCTAGCTGGGTTTGGGCTAGAAACCCCAATTCCATAGCCTTGAGTGCTTGATCTAAGGAACCCACTCTACATAGAGCTACAATTCCTTGCGAAAGTCGGGAATCAAGGCTTGAGATTGGCAAAGTAGCGAAAGTGAACATGTGTCAATCTCAAGACCTTGCTTCGAAGGGGATTTCCCCAATGATCGATGTGTAGAAGTGGTTGGAACGAGGGCGAAAGCACTCGGTCCTAGTCCGATCATCACTCATTGCTTGAATTGGGGTGGAAAAGCCTTAAATCTACTAGAGAAGGAACCCAAAAGCCCAAGATCTACTTTTAAATCTTTGAGTTCGACATCCCCAGATACCTCGGGCCCGACTTACCCAGTGTCGGTCCCGACTTCCTCTTGTCGCCAACCTCGGGCCCGACGTGACCTCAGTGTCGGTCCCGACTGTTTTCTTTGTTTTCCTTTGTTTTATGCTCTCCTTTCTAGCTTCCTAGTATCTAGGCACATCGATCGAGTAGACTTCCCGAGTGTTCGACACCCACCACGTGCTACAACGGGGTCGGGTTATAAATTGTATCTCTTGACCCTCGCACCACCATGAGAGGCGATCAAAAGAATGGCGCCGTTGCCGGGGAAGTCTAAGTGCATTGAGTGCCAATTTGGTGAGTTTCTTGTGTTTTGGTAGTGATTTGGGTGAGGGAATAGCCCAAACCCTTTGTTTGTTTTTGATTTGTTTGGTTTGTGTTTTTGTTTCATAGGTGTATGCTAGCTCGTTCCTCCCGAGGAACACTTGAGCTTGAGTTTGTGAGAGATCCGGAAGGTATTCTCAAAGAAGCCCGAAGAAGGAAAAGGATGGAGAATCAAGCTCTCCATGTTGGTGAAGAGTTGGCTCAACTTAGGGCCGAAATGGCTAGATTGCAACTTGAGAGGGATAATCAAGAGGAGGTGGCAAGAAGAGAACGGGAGCAACGGATGAGAGCCGAGGCTCAACTCAACGCTCTACCCCGGAATGCACGCCAATACATGCATCCGGAGTTGAGGGTACCCGAGCCGGCTATTGTGCTTCCCGAGGTTGCCAAGAATTTTGAGATCAAGACGCAATTCATCTCCCTCATCAAGCGTGATCAATTCGAGGGCCGTCCACATGAGTGTCCTATAGAGCATGTTAAACGATTTGTGGATATGTGTGAGACGATCTCTACCGACGAGGAGACATTGGAGTATGTGCTTCTAAAGGCGTTCAAATGGTTACTTGGGGGCAAGGCCACACATTGGCTCGAGAGCCAAGCTCCTAGGTCAATCACAACTTGGAAGACACTCTATGACGCTTTCTTGATGAAGTTCTTCCCGCCCTCAAAGACGACCGAGTTAAGAAGGAAGATTGCAAGCTTTCAACAAGGTCCGAATGAGCCCCTCTTCGAAGCATGGGACCGTTTCAAGGAGATGTTGCGCCAATGTCCTACTCATGGCCAACAACCATATGTGCTTCAAGACATCTTTTTCCAAGGCATCAATCCGGTGACGAAGGACAAGCTCAATCTCCACACCGATTGTGGGTTCATAGACTTGACACCGGATCAAGCTTGGGAGCTACTTGACAAGCTATCCGATTATGAGGCCATGTATGGGGTGAGTCAAGCTAGCAAGGAGGTGAAAGTTCAAGGTGAAGGTGCAAGGAAGTTATATGATCCAAGGGGAGAAGACATTGATAGGGATGTGAAGCTCCAATTCCTTGAAGGTGAAGTGAGCAAGCTTAAGAGGCAAGTCCACTACTACAAGCAAAATGCTAGAGCTTGTGAGGAGTGTGGATCCTTTGCACATGCTACACAAGTTTGTCCGAATGAGAGCCAAGTGCGCTTGGCCGAGCGAATTGAGGAGGCAAACTATGTTCGAGGAAATTTCGGTGGAAGAGGCAATTTCAACAATGGTGGCAATGGCCGGTGGAACAACGGTCAAGCTCAAGGCTACAACAACAACTTCAACCAAAACGAGCCAAGGGCGCCACCACCACCATATAGACCACCGGGATTCAATGAGTTACAAACATTTGCTCAAGAGATGAGAGATGGGTTCAAGGAGATGAGGACCCAATTCAATGAGTTTGGTGCATGGAGGAGGCAAGTCGACAATCAATTTGCTCAAATTGCAACTCAAGCCCCGAGAGAGAATGGAAGACTTCCAGGCCGACCCGAGGAGAATCCCCGAGCTCAAAACAATCAAAATGAAGTCCGGGCAATTGGATTGAGAAGTGGCCGAAACCTACCCGAGCCACACGTGCCTAAGAAGAATGAAGAGAGTCGGACCAACTTACCCAGCAAGTCGGGTCCGACATTCCCCGAAGTCAACCCAGCAAGAAGATCGACTCCTTCACCACGGACCGAGGTCGAGAGCAACTCGGGACCGACGTACACAGACCTCGATCCAACTCCTCTGCCCAGGACCGAGATTCACAACATCGGGCCCGACATGGTGCCCAAGTAGGTCCAACCAGGAAATGTTGCAAGTGAAGTAGGGAAGTCCAAGGAGGTTGATCCAAGCAAGATTCAAGGTGCAACGATTCTTCCATATCCCTCAAAGAAGCCGAAAGATGTTGTTGAGAACAAGTTCAAGAGGTTTCTCAAACTCTTGCAAGGTTTGAACATCTCTATCCCGTTCACCGATGCATTGAGTGAGATGCCATCTTATGCCAAGTTTTTAAAGGAGATTTTGAGCAAGAAGAGGTCCATAATTGAAATGCAAGATGAAGTCAAGACCTTGGAGTTACCACAAAAGCTAGGAGATCCCGGTCGCTTTGCTATAACCATTGGTGTGGGGTCTCAAAATTTCCAAGCCTTGTGTGATCTTGGAGCAAGCACGAGCATCATTCCTTACACCATATGGAAATCCACATCCATGGGTCTCATAGCTCCGGTCAACATGAGGTTAACAATAGCGGATGGGTCGTCCATCGAGCCAATTGGTATCGTCGAGGATTATCCCGTTTGCATTGAAGGCCACTATGTCCCAATTGACTTTGTTGTAGTGGACATGATAGAAGTGCCCGGTGAACCGATTATACTAGGGAGACCTTTCCTTGCTACGGTTGGGGCAATCATTGATGTAAAGAAGGGCCACTTGTCTCTTGACATTGGAGGAAGAGAGATTGAGTTTTTCTTTAGGCCAACTTCAAAAGGGACCGTACATAAGGAAGCTAAGATGATCCAAGTTCCTCTTGGATTGCAATGGGAAGCCGTTTCTAAGAAGTCAAGGCCAAGGGAGCTTAGGTTGAAAGCCACCCCACCACCTAGAGAAATTGAGATAGAGCGCCAAGGTCTAGCCCTCAATATGATTGAGCATGAACAATTGGAGGAAAAGATGTCTTATTTGGAGGTGTTCAAGGCCGAGAAAGAAGAAGTTCAAGCACCACCGGAACCATCTCAAGAACTCAAGGAGCTTCCAAAAGATTTGAGGTACGCATTTCTTGGTCCTAACTCTTCTTTACCCGTAATCATAAATGCCAACTTGAATGATGAGGAGGAGTCTAAGTTGTTCGAGGTTCTAAGAAAACATAGAGGAGCTTTAGGGTATTCACTAGAGGAACTAAAGGGAATCTCTCCCTCAATTTGCATGCATAGGATTTATATGGAGGATAACCATAAACCCACTATTGAACCCCAAAGAACATTAAACCCTAACATGAAAGAAGTGGTAAAGAGTGAAATACTTAGGATGTTGGATGCGGGAATTATCTTCCCAATTTCCGATAGCAAGTATGTGAGTCCCGTGCATGTAGTTCCTAAGAAAGGAGGTCTCACCGTTGTGCAAAATAAAAAGGGAGAAATGATACCTATGAGAACCACAACAAAATGGCGTATGTGTATTGATTACCGTAAGCTTAATAGTGGCACTCGCAAGGACCATTTTCCTCTTCCTTTCATAGACCAAGTCCTAGAAAGATTAGCACAACATGAATATTTTTGCTACCTAGACGGGTATAGCGGGTTTTGGCAAATCCCTATTCATCCCGATGATCAAGAGAAGACGACATTCACATGTCCTTATGGGACTTTTGCCTATAAACGCATGCCTTTTGGTTTATGTAATGCGCCGGCAACATTTCAAAGATGCATGATGTCCATCTTCTCCGATATGGTTGAGGATATAGTAGAAGTGTTTATGGATGATTTCTCCGTCTATGGTTCCTCATTTGATGTTTGCTTAGCTAACTTAGACAAGGTTTTGACTAGATGTGAGGAGACTAGCTTGGTGCTTAATTGGGAAAAATGCCACTTCATGGTGAAGGAGGGCATAGTACTAGGACACCTAGTTTCTAGTAGGGGGATAGAAGTAGATAAAGCTAAAGTTGAAATAATTGAAAAACTACCTCCTCCCTCTTGTGTTCGTGATGTTAGGAGTTTCTTAGGTCATGCGGGATTTTATAGACGGTTCATCAAGGATTTTTCTAAAATTGCAAAACCATTGTCTAACCTCTTAATGAAGGATGTGCCCTTTGTATTTTCCGAGGATTGCATGAGTTCTTTTTGTAGGTTGAGAGATGCCTTGATCTCGGCCCCAATAATGGCGGCACCCGATTGGAATCTTCCATTCGAGGTAATGTGTGATGCTAGTGATTTCGCCGTAGGGGCCGTCCTTGGACAAAGGAAGGATGGAAAGTTGCATGCCATCTACTACACAAGCAAAACTTTGGATGAAACTCAGTGCAATTACACAACAACGGAGAAAGAGTTTCTTGCGATAGTGTTTGCGTTTGAGAAATTCCGTTCATATCTTGTGGGATCAAGGGTGGTAGTCTTCACGGATCATGCGGCAATCAAATACCTCATGAAGAAGAAAGATGCAAAGCCGAGGCTTCTAAGGTGGATGCTCCTTCTCCAAGAATTTGACCATGAGATCAAGGACAAAACCGGTGCGGAAAATGTGGTAGCCGATCATCTATCCCGTTTGCCCATCGAGTACATGTTGGAGATGGAGGATGGTTTGACTATAGATGATTCAAGAGCAGATGAAGGTCTCATGAGCGGAAAGGAGGAAAGGAAGTGTGGATCGACGAACCGAGTAAGTCGGGCCCGAGGTTCAGAACATCGGACCGAAGGCAAGGCAAGTACGAGTGAGTCGGGACCGAGGTCTTCAACATCGGGCCCGAGTGACCTGTGTGTCTACGAAGCTGGACCGGCGTCACACCATGTCGGGCTCGGTACACTTCAATGTCGATCCGTGGAAGAAAGTAAGTTTCCTAACTCGATTTCCATTCCTTCTCGTTCTCAATTGATTGATTCTCTCTCTCCCACTTGCCTTCTTTCTATTAGTGTCGTAAGACGAGGGGTTTCTCCTTGGTTTGCGGACTTCGCTAACTTTGCCGTAGGGGGAGTGATCCCACCAAATTTGTCTTATCAAGCTAGGAAGAAATTCTTACATGATGCTAGACAATACTTTTGGGATGATCCATATCTCTACAAGGAAGGGCGTGATCAAATCTATAGACGGTGTGTGTCAAGTGAAGAGGTTGAGAGCATAATTCACCATTGCCACTCCTTGTCTACGGGGGGTCACGCTAAGAGTTCCAAAACCGCGTCAAAAATTCTTCAATGTGGTTATTATTGGCCAACCATGTTCAAGGATGTGCATGATTATGTGAGGAAGTGTGAGGAGTGCCAAAGAGAGGGGAACCTATCAAGGAGGAATGAGACTCCTCAAACTGGCATTCTAGAAGTTGAGTTATTTGATGTATGGGGTATCGACTGCATGGGACCATTTCCCACATCGGGGCCTTACAAGTATATCTTGGTAGCCGTGGACTATGTCTCAAAATGGGTGGAGGCCATACCAACAAGAACCAATGATGCTAGGGTGGTGATGAAGTTCTTAAAAAGCAACATTTTTGCAAGGTTTGGAGTGCCTAGGGTTCTCATAAGTGATGGCGGACCTCATTTCATTGAGAGATGTTTCGAGAATGTGTTGATCAAGTATGGGGTGTCTCATCGAGTTGCTACTCCTTACCATCCTCAAACAAACGGGCAAGTCGAGGTGTCAAACCGTCAAATCAAGGCTATCTTGGAGAAGACCGTATCTCGATCAAGGAAAGATTGGGCCTCTAAGCTCGATGATGCACTTTGGGCTTATAGAACCGCCTTTAAGACACCTCTGGGAACTACACCTTTCAATCTAGTTTATGGCAAGGCATGTCACCTTCCGGTAGAGCTTGAGCACAAGGCAAAATGGGCACTCAAGGAGATGAATTGGGATATCAACTTGGCCGGTGAGAAAAGGTTTCTAGAACTTCATGAGTTGGGGGAATTGAGGTTGAAAGCCTATGAGAATTCCAAGCTATACAAGGAGAAGACCAAGAAGTGGCATGATAGGAAGTTAATTCCAAAGACCTATCAAACCGGTGACAAGGTTCTCCTTTTCAATTCAAGGCTTAAACTTTTTCCCGGAAAGTTAAGGACTAGGTGGAGCGGACCATTTGTGGTCCACCGTATCTATGCTCATGGTGCGGTGGACTTGGTTGATGAACAAGGACATATTTTCAAGGTGAATGGTCATCGAGTGAAGAAGTTCTATGACAAGGACGATCCAAACGAAGAAGTTAGAGCCTCATGGGCTCTCGTCCTCGCCGATTGATCCTATACATGCCATTGAAGAATAAGAAATTGTGAGCTTTTCATACTCTTCTCTCTTGCTTTTAAGTTTTGATTTCCTTGTTTGATGGGGACATCAAAATTTTAAGTATGGGGTGGGGGTAAGTGTGTTCATGATTTCACTTGTTTATGTTTGTTTGTTATTTTGAGGATATTTAGTTTGTGTTTCTAGTTTGTGTTTGGGATGTTTGCTTCTTGGTTTGTGGTTTGATGAAAAACATGAATGATTAATTTGGTCTTGAATGGATGAGTTTTTGGTTTTAGAGAAATTTTTGCAAAAAAATCCATAAAAATTGAAAAATTGTGTTGAAAACAACAAAAAGATTTTATGTTTTGTAGGTTTTGGACTAGAAATTCCCATCTTAGATTGCCAAAATAAAAGCTAATGATGATGTGAGCATGTAAATTCCTTTGCATATTTTTGGATAGTTTAGCCTCTTAAATGATGTTGCTTTTGATGTGATCATGATATCTTGCTTGTTTTATTGAACATGTGAGTTCTAGGATGAGTTCTTATGCAACTAAGTATGAGTGACCCTTGTGAGATTGATTTTTGGCCATTTTAGGGATGCTTGTTCATATTTGCATATCCCTCATTTTTCTTGTGTGATTAGCTCATTCATGCTTAGTAAAACTTGCTATTGCGGTGTTTATCTATTTTCCAAGACCGTCATGAGACTTGTCCTAGCATCGTCACATTGATTTTGAACTTTATTCTTTTAGTCACATAAATGTTCCATATCCTACCATGAAGATAATCCCTTGTTTGTAGCCCCGTTCTAGCCTAAGCCTTTGTTTGAAACTCCTCAAAAATATTATTCCCCGCCTTATATGACTTGACCCTTATGGGATTGGACTTTAGAAGAGAGGTTTGGATTGTATTTGAAGAGTTGAGATTCTCTTGGGTTTAAGGGCAAAAGAATGGTGTTATGAATCATGTGGGTAGTGCATCTTTGTTGTACAAAAATGAAAAAAAAAAAGGGAAGAAAAGGAAGAAAGAAAATGTTGGAAATGTAAAGTGGAATGAAAACAAAGAGCTTAAGTGAAGAAAATGGTCCGACCGAGTTACAAGCAACATCGGGCCCGATGTCATGAGAAAGTCGGTCCAATGTAGAAAGTGTTGAAAATCCAACAAAAAGCATAAGAGCAAACATGAAGTGGAATGTTAAGTGAATTTTTGGGTTGAAAGGAAAAATGTTAAGTCTTTTGGGTGAGTGTGAAAGTAATTGTGGAATTTGGTGAAGTTGGTGAGAGTTTAGATTGTTCAATCCCCATTGTAAGCACCACAAGACCAAATAATTCCTACCTTGAAAAATACCAAAGGCCTCATTACAACCCGGCCGAATGGAACCTCTTTGAGGACCTCCATTGAGCCAAGTTCGAAATTCTTTGTGTACTTTGCATTAGGCATCTCTAGGTGGAGGAATTGGTGATATTAGCTTCAATAGTAAAGTCCTTACTTGCATGATTTTTGAGTTTGAGTGTTCATTGCTAAACCCAAACACATGATGAGTGATACACATTCACATATCCCTAAAGTGAGGCTTAGTTGCATTGACTTTATTCCTTGGAACACTTAATCATGTGTGATGATGTAATCTTGCTTGAATATCGATCACTTGTGCTTAAAATGTGTTTTCATATGAGGCTTTACTTGAAGACTATGTTTCGGTCTTGCTCACATTGTTATTGCTTGAGGACAAGCAAGTTTAAGTATGGGGTATTTTGATGTTTCTCTATTTGGTGGTGTTTTCATATGTGATTTCCTTTGTAAATATGTTTCTTTTTCCCCTTTTCTTGTGCCTTTTGTTCCTTTTTAGCTTAGTTCCCGTATTTCTATGAGATTCGGAGACTACGCACATTTTATGTGTTTTGTAGGTAATATGGCATGGATCAAGGGTCGATTTGAAGGAGGGTCGAGACATGGAGCGAGGCCGAGCTAAGGCGGGAAAGAGAGAAGCAAGCCATGAAGAGGAACAAGAGAAGCCAACAAAGAAGAAGGTGGAACGAGGTCAGGACCGAGTTGCAAGCAACCTCGGGCCCGACTTGAAGTTTCAACCTCGGACCGACTTGCACAGTAACTCGGGCCCGAGGTCCTCCGTGTCGGTCCAAGTCGGTCACCGAACTACTTGGGCTCCAAGGCACGAATTTGTGGACTTCCACTTTTGCCCCTCATCTAGTCCATAAAAGGGCCTCTTGTCTTCTAAGAAAGGGTTCCTTCCCCCCCCCCCCACTCTCTCACACAAAAAGGGGGATTCCAAGGGAGCCAAGGGGATACTTGGAGAGCAAGGAGGAAGGAGAGGAGGAGGAGAAGAGAGAGAATCGGCCAAGAGAGGGAGATTTGGATAGGTTTGGTTGATAGATTAGCTTTGCTTTGTTTTGATCTTGTGGATTTGGAAACCCTTGATTGGAATTTGTGGATTGCTTTTGATTTGAATGAAACTTTGCTTTGTCTTGAGATTGATGATGTTGATTGCTTTCCCTTTTGATTTGTTTGCTTTCTTTGTTTGCCATATGGAGTAGATCTCCTTGATCTTGGGTTATGGGGGAAAACCCTAGCTAGGTTTGGGCTAGAAACCCCAATTCCATAGCCTTGAGTGCTTGATCTAAGGAACCCACTCTACATAGAGCTACAATTCCTTGCGAAAGTCGGGAATCAAGGCTTGAGATTGGCAAAGTAGCGAAAGTGAACATGTGTCAATCTCAAGACCTTGCTTCGAAGGGGATTTCCCCAATGATCGATGTGTAGAAGTGGTTGGAACGAGGGCGAAAGCACTCGGTCCTAGTCCGATCATCACTCATTGCTTGAATTGGGGTGGAAAAGCCTTAAATCTACTAGAGAAGGAACCCAAAAGCCCAAGATCTACTTTTAAATCTTTGAGTTCGACATCCCCAGATACCTCGGGCCCGACTTACCCAGTGTCGGTCCCGACTTCCTCTTGTCGCCAACCTCGGGCCCGACGTGACCTCAGTGTCGGTCCCGACTGTTTTCTTTGTTTTCCTTTGTTTTATGCTCTCCTTTCTAGCTTCCTAGTATCTAGGCACATCGATCGAGTAGACTTCCCGAGTGTTCGACACCCACCACGTGCTACAACGGGGTCGGGTTATAAATTGTATCTCTTGACCCTCGCACCACCATGAGAGGCGATCAATATTCTATCCCAGCCAATGAGCAGTTTGTGGTGAATGTCCTTGTTCCAGAGAAAATTTCTATTGATTTGGTCCAATTCCTTATGTACTTTGTTTGGAAGTATGAAACTTTGCATTAGATAGTTAGGTTTCGTGGCCATGTTGGATCTTATAAGGACCGATCTTCCTTCTTGTGAGAGTGCATTAGCTCTCCATTTAGAGAGTTGTGCCTTAGATTTTCCAATTGTGTCTTTGAAGGTATCTCAGTTGACTCAGCCTTGACTATTGGAGATCCAAGGTAGGATTCCAAATTGATCATTGACATTATCCCAAGAGTGTGTTGAATTCTGTTTTTTTGTTGTCCAAATTTCTTGATGTCTGGAAGGCCGATTTATGGTAATTGACTCTTTGGCCTGAAATTGCACAATATTCCTCAATGATCTGTTTTGTTCTTGCACATGCTACTTGGTTTGCTCTAGAGAAAATAATGATGTCGTCTGCGAAGGCAATGAATGGTATTTTTGTTCTGGCTCGGGTAAGTGGGAAACCAACACTGTTTTTCTCAATATTGCTCGTTTCTTGTAGTTTCCTAGCCAGTATTTTAGTAGCAAGGATAAATAGGAAAGGGGATAGCGGGTCTCCTTGTCTGAGACCACGTTCTGGGAGGAATATTTCAGTAGGGCTATTGTTAACTAGGACTGAAAACGACACAGTTTGTACACATTGCTTTATCCAACCTATAAATATGTTGTTAAATCTGAATTTTTTTAAGTATTTCAAAGTGAAATCCCAGTCTAACATATCATTGGCTTTTTCCATATCTAGTTTTATCGCTACCCAACCATCTTTGCCTTTTCTGCTCTTAAATGAGTGAAATTTTTTGTGGGCAATTAGGACATTATCTTGAATTGCCCTTTTAGCAACAAAGGCCCCTTGCATCGGGTGTATTAATTTGGGCATTATCTGCTTTAGTCTTTCCGTAATTATTTTCGTAATAATTTTGTAAATGGTTGAGCATAGGCTAATTGGGCGGTAGTGATTGGTGGTAGTAGGGTTATCTTTCTTCGGTATTAATGTTATGAATGTATGATTAATCTGCTTGAGAATTTTATCCGAATGGAAGAAACTTTTAACAACTTTTATTACATCCGGTCCTACTATATCCCAGTATTTTTTGTAGAAGCCTGCCGACATGCCATCAGGTCCTGGAGACTTATCGGAATTTATTTGCATTAAAGCCTGTCGTACTTCTTCATTCGATACTGGTCTTGTGAGGTTAATATTGTCTTCGTCTGTTATCTCTTTGTTGATTAAATTGGAATATTGTCTTAATATGTCAGGATTAGTTTGTTCCTTTTTGTATCTTGCTTTAAATTCCTTTCTCATCTCCTCTCTGATGTTTTCCTCTTCTATATATGATTTGTGTTCCTTCTAGCGATGTAATTTCTTTAATTATTTTCCTATTACGTCTTCCACTTGCAACTTTATGGAAATATCCTACATTGGAGTCCACCAGTTTAATGTGCTTTGTCTTTGCTCTTTTTTTCCAGTATGTTTTATAGAAGGTTAATATTTTTTCTTTTTTTATTTAAGATACGTAATTGCCTTTTGATGATTGTTTCCTCAGGAGAGAGGAGGATTTTCTGTTATAGTTCTAATAATTTTTTATCAATTTGTTTAAGTTGTTCAAAAGTATTACCGAATGTTTTTTGTTCCATTGCTTCGCTTATGTTTTCATTAGTTGCGTTTTCTTAACTAACTTAAACATGTTAGAGCCAACCATAGAGGCCCTCCATGTTTGTCGAACTATGTTTCTAAAATCTTTTCTTTACATCCACATGTTTTCAAATTTAAAAGGTTGTGCTTTTGTGATTGCGCCATTATTTAGATCAACTGCGATCTTGCTATGGTCTGAAGAGGAAAAGGCATAATTTTTTGTTGCTATACTAGGAAACCATTGTAGGACTTGGGAGTAAACCAAGGTTCTGTCTAGTTTCTCATATATATTATCGATTTCAGTCTTATTTTTCCTCCAAGTAAATTTGTTGCCAATTACTAGAATATCGAATAGATTACAGCTGTCCTTGAAATTTATTAATCTTTCAAATCTGTTATGGTCTGGGTCGACTCCTCCCTCTTTCTCGCTTGGTTCTTGTATTTCGTTAAGACCCCCCATAATAATAATGGGAAGGTTAGTTTGATGTATTGATTGGATTAATTGTTGCCAGAAGCTATCCTTATCATTTTCTTGCGGTGGTGCATAAACTAAAAAGATAGCTAGGTTGTATTTTGTTACCAGATTAGTGTATTTTAGTGCCAAATAACGGGGTTCTTGAATAATTAATTCAATCATTTCATTAGTGAACTGATGTTCCTTCCAAAGAACACAAATGCCACATGCTCTGCCATTGGCAGGAGACCAAACTATGTTGTCAAACCTTGCTCTACGCCAGATTTGATTAGAGGGCATTTGATCAGTTTTAGTTTCTACTATAGCCATAATTTGAACATTCTCTATTTTATAAAACGAATCAATTTCGGGCCAGAACGACTTACGTCCTATACTTATGATTTTCCAAAGGCTTACTTTCATTTTAAACTAACTTTGTAAAGATTGGGGAGTTCAAATAAGCCCCAATCTAATTCCAGATATATACTCTTAATTAATCCATCTAGCCGTATTTTATTCATGCCTTCAATCATGAGCAATTCTATATCATTCTTAGTAGCAATATTAATCACCCCTAACCAAGGGAGGCTCATTAACAGTCCTTGATTTACAAATAAGCATCTTCCTACTACATACTTTCTAGTTTCTGCCTTAGACCTGTAATCTTGTTGTTCCTCACTAATGTACTTGCTTATGATATTCAGATAAATCTTCCTTCCACTATTAAATGAGTCCTTCCTTATTAAAAGGAGAGTCGCTAGTGTTCCCTTGATCCCAATGGATTTTAAATTTTGTCAATCATTTCGTTCCCCATATATTGTTCTTAACTTGGACATGCAAATAGAATAGTTATAACTGTTAGCTTCCCAAAAAAAAATTAGTATATTTTGTCCACAATGGGTGTTGTTTTCGCTGCATCTTTCAGTATTAGGCATATACTGACTACTCTTGTTTATTATGCATATTCCAGTACTCACGAGTCTCTAGATTTTACATACATAACCACTATTAAGAGCAACAAGAGGGCTAGAAATTCTATATGAGCTTTCAAACAACTCCTGTATATAATTGTTGTTTTTTTTTCCAGTAAAGTAATGAAAACAATTCCAGCAAGAGGTCTCCCTATCCAACTTTCTTATCATGGTATCATTATACCTTATATACAACAGAATGTTAATAGTGTTAGTATGGCATCTATCTTGGTTTTCATTGTAAGTCCCAATATCGTTCAAATGGGCAAAATTATACCAAGTTTTCCTAGGGTTTGGTTGATTCCAATTATATTCCACATAATCCATATACCTTAGTTTCCCACATTTGTTGATCTTAGGGTAGTTCTTATTGTACCTGGGCAAATTCCTCAAGCCTAGCCAAATACTCCTGACAGAGGCAAAATTATACCAAGATATACTAGAATTAGAAAGTTTCCAACTGCACTTATCAATGTCAACTGTCACCCAGTTCCCATAAATAAGGCAGAATACATTGAACCTATGAAGATTCCTACATCCTAAAGAGATAGAAATATGGCCATTGACGAGCAAGGTAGCAACCCAGGAAAAAATCATGGACCTTTCCCCTCTTCTAATACCTCTTAGAATAGTCATAACTATTGAAATCTGATAATTAAAGAATTTTAATTGGCGATTCAACCATGAAATCATCTTATAAGTATACTCTTTATAGAATTGAGGTCTACTCCTATTTTTGAAGCAGTTACTGATTGTTTTTCTAGCTACATAGATAGTCATATACATGAAATGCCATAAAACTGCATAAAATACCTTAATGGAGCATATTACAATATTTTTCCAGTTGCAAGGGGGCCAACTAGTATCCATGTAAACTCCACCAAGTAAGCCTTGTCTGCCAGCCTGAAGTTCCTCTTGTCCCTCGTTTTTACCTAGGAGACTGAAGACATCCTGAAACATCTTAATCTGGTCTGTAACCAAATTCAGCAGCCAGTAATTGCTCCATCCTTGTTGATTCTTGAGTTGTACTTTTTCAATTCCCAACCTGCAACCAAAGGAGGAGAGCATGTAGAGTGTTTTAATTATCAAAGGAGAATGGATCAACTTCTTAATGCAACAGAAATCGATCTTTCTACTTCTTAGTTGGACTTTTGTCCTTTCTTTAGGTTTATGACAACCATAATTTTCATTCAAAAACTTTCCTTTTCTCCCTCTTTTTAGAGCATTGTTGTTTCTGTTTAGTGGATTGTGTCTATTGTAGGACCAAAAACACTTAGATGTCATCACCCAAAGAATGTAGTTTAATTTTCTAAGTACTCTATTTCTATGAGGCCAATAACTAGTCCTACTGAGGGAAATCTTATTAATTTTGTCCTTGTTTTTCCTTATAATCAAGTTGTGTAACATATAGTTCCTTTCTAGAGTTGATACAGACATAGAAACACCTAATGTTAAAAATTGACAACACTCACAATTTAATAAACAGTAGTACCAAGAGATCTCTTGGAAAATCCAAGTATGAAATAAAGACATAGATAAATTCCATAATTCATAATAAGCTACATTCATTTTGATACCTTTACAACAAGCATGATAATACATCCTAGAGTCTGTCATGAGATAACCACCTAGCTTAGTTCTACTGCACTTACAAACCCTTGAAGCAAAATCAAAAGGTGGTGACATCATCTCACCCACATAGTAACCCACATACCAAACCTTGCTAATAACATAACAACCATTCCCACAAAAAGAAGTTATCCATCCCGGTTTTTCCCTAGATAAGCTTAATATATAATTGAACTACTAGATAGAGGCCTTCATATGGCCATATTAACCAAAAGGAATTATGGTTGTGCTGCATTACTCCACCCTCTTAAGTTTTTTGGGTTCAACCCCTTTCAGCTCCGAAGTGACAGCATCCAATGCCTCTGGACTCCCCTTACGCTTGCTTGACTCAGAGTTGGAAAGTTGTTCCTGCCTAACCTCCATGTTCTCCAGCTTGAGGAGCATAGAACTTGTTGTGGTGAGAGATTTGTAAGATTGGATTGATTGAGCATCCTCAAGAGGAAGAGGAAAATCCAGTTCATTTCCTGTCATAGCATCAATCTCCTCTTGGGAGTACTCATTCTCATATTCCTCATCATCTCCCATTAAGAACTCATTCACCATGTCCATGGCACTTTCACCCTCATCATTGTCTTGGCTTAAGGGAGAGTACAAGGGGGTTTTCATAAGATCACCAATAAGGAGCTCATCATCAAGGGGGTTAGGTGTCTCAGCCTTTTCTTTGTTTGCATCATAGTCACCACAGTGAGGATCCACCTCAGGATCTGCCTCCTTAGCTTGGAAATTAGGGGTGGCAGATCCAATGGAGATCTTGGACCCTTTGGACCCAGAGGAGGAGGATTCAGACTTGTACACAACTTGAATCCCACTTTTGGGAAGGGGGTCAGGTTGTTTCATAACTCCTTTGCCTTTCGAATCAGTTTTAGGAAGAGGATTGCCTACATATTCCCAGCCTGCATCATTATCAGCCTCTAGGTTGTTCTTAGGGTTTTTTTGAGGTAGAGGGCTTAGAAAGGGTGACAGTAATGGGCTTATTTCTGGTTTCTCTTAGAGGGCAACCATTGAAAATGTGAGAGAGGTCACCACAGTAGCCACAACCATTGGGAAAATCTTCAAACCATAGTTTGAAACTTCTTTCCTAAGCATGTTCATCAAGCACAATGATATTAGAGTCACCAATAGATGACAAATCAATGTTGATGCAGACTCGAGCATATCTCAGCCTATGTTGTTTCTTAGTGTATGAGTCAAGCTTAAGAACTCGACCCATATCATTCCATTCCATTATGGTGCTTATGACATCAAATGTCATGTACTCCACAGGGAGTTGAGGGATCCTGATCCAGAGGTCTACTTTAGTAACTGATTCAGAGGTCGTATCAAAGTTGGATCTCCAAGGTTTGTGGATAATGAGTTGTCCAAAGACATGGTAAGGTCTCCCTTCCCACACCCTAGCTTTCTCAGCAGGATTAGTGAACCTAAATTCCACCCATCCATGAGCCCTCTCATGAATAAAGAAATCTCCCTTGATTTTCCAATCCATCCTCAGTTTGTTTCTTAGCCTAGTTGTTTCAATTGGGTCTCCTAGAACATACCCATACAGAGAGGTCTCCCTCAAGTGGTTGATGTTTTCTCTAACTTTCCCCAACCTATCAAGGAAAGCAACTAAATCTAACTTGGCCTTTCCTCTATTCTTGTGCTTCTTAGTTCATGAGGAACCTGCTTCATGGGTCTTATCCCCATTGATGTTGTTAATGGTCTCCTCGACCGAAGAATTCCTTTGATCAAGACAATCAACTTTCTCAACATTGATTTTCAAGACAGGGTCTTTACCCTTTCGCTTTCCATCAGCAAATAGAGCTTCCTTAAAAGGTTTCTTTCCTTTGTCCATGGGAATAGTCAAAGGTAATTTCAGGTTTTGAAAGATGAAGAAGGCAATGAAAGAGATAAGAGAGAAGGAAGAAGTAGAAGGCAGAGATGGTGTGAAGAACCATCGCCACCCATAGCTCCTTAAATAGGCACAAATACACAAATAGAGTTCAATAATCAAGATAAAGATAGGAGCAGTACAACCTGACACAGCCGATTACCAGACTCTTGGAACAGTTCCATCGACGGGACGAGCAGCAGCCCATCCCACGCTTCTTCAGCCAAGACATCATCCAGGAAAACCGCTTCAACTCTCCTCCTAGGCAATAGAGCCTCATACTCGCGCGCCCCTTCCATGAACAGAAAACGCCTAGGTTTAGCCCTAGCCACCAAACAATGAACGAATCACAGGGATATCCACCAACCCGTTTGCACCTCCTCTTCTTTCGAAAGGAATTAGGGATTTTGTTGATTTTCTTAGCCTTAGGGCTTGTCAAGCAACTCAGAGCGGAGACGCCCAAATTCGCCCCCAAATTTTTCTTTGGAGCTATATAATTTAGGGTTTTTGATTTTCTATAGCTAGGGTGGGAATGATTAACCTAGACCCAGAAAGTAGCGAGAAAGATGAAGTAAACCAAGGAGAAGCCATAACTTTTGTGATTAGGGGCTGAATTTGCAGATCGAATTTGGTTAGAGATGCACTGTTCTGGGTATCATGGTTGACGGGAAGGGGGCAGGGAGTTCATTCTTTTTTTCCTCATACTTGTTTAACACAACCATATTTGCATTCATAATTAGTTTCAATTTGCATCTTAGATTAGATAATCATTCACTAAACCCCCCCTTTTTTGGTTACTTGACACTCAAGTTAAACACACTTACACGAGTCTTTGTGGGATCGACCCTTACAATAAAAAAACAATCAATGCGCGATCCGAGCGAGGCTCGGGATCGTGGAATATAATAAAAAACAATCAATACGCGATCCGAGCGAGGCTCGGGATCGTGGCATACAAAAAAACAATCAATGCACGATCCGAGCAAGGCTCGGGATCGTGGCATACAATCAAAATCAAATCAATGCGCGATCCGAGCAAGGCTCAGGATCATTGCAGATAACACCCATAATTGACCCGATTTGGCCCGAGCAGTCTGCAAGCTTTGCAGCACTGGGGCCATGGGGTTGGATCGGAATGGAATGGGCCTTTGGAACCCTAAAAAATGCGTAATATAAACCATAAACAAGGATAAAGAGGAAAATGCATAAAATAAGGCCGCGAGGGCCAAAATGTTATATTACAAGCCATAGCAGGGCTACCAAGTGTTCCAACCACAAAAAAAAAGAAAATTACAAAAAACACCTTTCATTCATTTGGCTTGTCGGAAGGAGGGGCCATTGGGAACTAGCGGAGGGGCGAGGCACTGACAACTTCAAGCTCAGAGGTAAGATCAGCATGGGCGGGGTTGGGATCAGCCTGGGCGGGGTTCAGATTTTTCTGGCCCGCGAGGTCTATGGCAGGGGCTTCACTCTCGCTTGCCACAACCCTGCCTTCGCCATCGAGGAAAAATTCGCATTCTCCCTCGGAATCCTCCTCGGTCTCCCCTATGGTCAACGTGTAATTAGGAATGAAAAAGACGATGCGAGGATCAATGTGTTGATACTTCGTGATCGCCTGCCTCACCCTCACGTGGATGGCCTGCCGGTACATCCCGTCTATAGCGCTCAGGTTCGCCTCCTTGAATTCAACAGACTCAAAGTACCTAGGTCTCGCAGCCACAACCTCCTCGTTGAGCTCTTTGATACGGTTGTGAAGGCTGCTACTCTCCTCCTCCACCTTCTCGAGGTTTGACTCTTTATCCTTGGAGCACTTGCGCTCCTCGGAGAGTTTAACCTGCAAGCCCTTGATCGAGGCCTGCAAGCCTTCGACCAAGGCCTTCGCCTTTGCAGCCTCCTTAGCCTCCACCTTTGCGCAATGTTCCGCGGCTTGGGCCCGTCTCTTAGCGTCGGCCTGCGCCTTCTCCCTCCTAGCGCACTCCTCCGTGCTGGCCTTAAGCCTCTCCTCCATCTTGTCCATCTTTCTATGGAGAAGGTTGATGCGGCTGCAATTGTAATTCTCGAAGAAGTTGTGCTGAAAAATAAAAAATATGTTAGGAAAGAACAAGCAAGAAAGGCCAGGACGAGGCTTACAAAGAAAAACAAAACACACCATCACCGAGTAGCGGAGAGCCTCGTCAGCAAGGGCGGCTTCAGAGTCACTAAAAAGGGAAAAAAGCGAGGGGTTAGTGAAAGAAAAGAGAATAAGGCAGCAAACAATCTATGTTCAAAGCGCAAGGTCCGAGCGAGGCTCGGATCTTTGCAAAACAATCTAAAATGCAAAACGTGAAGTCCGAGCGAGGCTCGGACTTTCGTAAGAAATCTAAGTTCAAGGCGCAAGAGACGAGCAAAGCTCGAACCATCAAAAACAGTCTAAATTCGAAGATAAAAAATCAAGAAAACAAGGCAAACAAATACCCTCTACACCCTCGCGGTTCGGGAGGGGAAGACTCAGCCCCGCTTGCTCGAGGCGTTCCTGGGCCAAGTATTGTTTGTAGGGCGCAGGTTTCGGCGTCGCGAATCGGTCCTTGGTCTCGGTAACATCTCGCGACTCCTTGGGCCGTCGGAAATTGTCCGGTGCCGAGGGAAAGTTAATATACCTCCCAGTACGGTCACGTACCAAGAACCACTTGTCTTTCCACTAGCCGACGTTCGACTGAGTGGTTTTGATCTTAAGCCCTGGCAGGCTAAGGTTCACGAGGCATGATTTCTGTTCTCGCCTCCCTAAGAACAAGCTTGTCATGATGTCAATGTCAGGCCCATCCCCGAGCTCGTAACTTCGAATGGTATATGCGCACAGAAGTCTCCACGCATTGGGGAACAGTTGCGCGGGGCAGACATTTATCGCCCACAAAAAATCAGCTATGTGTCGGGCAAGCGGTTGTCGAAAGCCGGCTTGGAGGCTGTGCAGGTGAACGACTGCGCAATTGTCGTACGCCGCCAAAGAGCAACCCTCTCCCTCGGGGAGCGCCAACTCAACTCCCTCAGGCCAGGGAAAATCTTTCGCGATTTTTGCAAGCGCCGCTCTGTCAAGAACGGTCGGGGCCCCCTCAGGCAGAAATATCCCAACCGCGGGGTTCGTGGTCATCGGGATCTGCTCCTCAATGACTGGCGGGACATGAGACACGCAGTCGGTGAAATATTGCACGTAGAAGCTTGGTTGTTCATTGGAGTCGGACGACCGCACGTCGGAGCCAACTGGTTCGTCGTTTGAAATTGAGGACGAGGCCATCCCAACCCCAGAAGACAAGCGTAATCGGGAAACGTGTGAGGTAATAGAAGTATCGGAAGTACTAGGCGAAGGATCGCTGAACACCAGCGAAGGGGACTTCGGGTTTTGAGAATCACTAGACTCGACAGTCCTTGCGGTCTCAGAAGATTCTTCGTAAAACTTCTCCCGAAGCTTGAACGCGAGGCTTGGTGGAGGGCTCGAAGAAGCTCCTCTAGGCATGAAAAGCGAAGTCCAGGTCACGAGAGGCGAATACCTGGAAAAGAAGAAAAATCTTGAGAAAAAGAGTAGACTAGAAGAAGGGAAAAGCGAGGTACAACGGCGTAGGATAAGCGCGACCTAGGGCTACTCTGATAGACTAGACCGCCTAGGAAGAATGTGAAGGGAGGCGAACAGGTTCACAGACCAAAAAGCAAATCTCAGAAGATCGAAAGGGCGAACGTCCCATCTCCCAGCGGCGAAACGGTTGAACTTCCCAAGAACGTTCAAAATTCGAAAACCAAGGGCGATGAACTCAACCGTCAGGTAAAGCACTGGAAGGTTTGAGCGCATCACCGGACCCCCGGGTCCACCCCCACTCCCACTGTTCCGCCATCGTAACGCCTGTGCAAAACAAAAAAAAACCACCGCCTCCGCCTAGGGCACGAGGCGGGAGAGAAAATAAGAATGCCGACAACACATGAAAAAACCAAAAGTGGTACTTACTTGTCGAAAATTGCTATAGAAGAGGCGGTTGCGAGCTTTAGCCGGTGGTGACGCCTGCACTTGGTTGCCGGAAACCGAAAGGACGTGGGGGAAGAAAGAGAGCTTGCTTGAGAGGAAGACGAAATGAGAAGGAAAGAGAAAGGGGGACACCCGACATTTATAAAGAAAGAATTGGGTCCTTCTCCGCTTAAACGCCTTAATGGGCCTAATCCCCTCAAAAGCCCATTAATGAAAAAGGGGAAGAAGGCCCAAGGCCCGTCAAATGCACAACGGAAGGAAAAAATTCCAGAAAATCGCTTAAGTTTCTGACCCCGCTGAGAATCTAAGAAAAAGCCTCGGGCCTCGTTGACCATGACCCCGGATCTCGTGAAGAGAGATTCTCGACTTAGACCCGCATCCCGCATGCGGAAAGTCACACATCGCGTACATATGGCTTACGACCCTCGAGCCGAGAACCACAAGCCATGAGGTTGTGATGGTGCGCAAAATAACGATGTGTGCACAGTAGGCACGAAACGCGAGGTAAAAGAAACTAGCGAGGTCCCATGAGGTATTTTCCCGACGATCTTTTCCATACCCATCCAAAAAAGCAAAGTCCCTGCTCCCGCGAAGCCTCAAGCCGCGGGAGCGAGGTCCAAACCTCGCTCAACTCATTAAGAAAGGTGGTCAAGCAACTCGCCACAAGAAATAACGAAATCCCAACCTCGCATACTCAAAAGCTGACATTCCCACCCCGCTTAACCAGTCAAAAGCCACCTAACTCTCAACCAATGAGTCGCCACCTACGCCTCGACCAATCGAATGGTCGAAACTCAAGCATCCTACATCGGAAGTTGGCAAGAACCATGGTCCTCAAGCGTCTATAAATAGAAGAAGACCTCGAAAGTTGCAAGGGGTAGAAAAACATCTTGAACTCAAGAACTATCTTGTTAGTTGAAGATCGACGTGTTGGAATCATCGTAAAGACCATGCTACAACCAAGAGAAGATCCACAAAAAGACTTCAAGTCGCCCAAAGAGACCTCGTCTCAAGCAAGTTCTCTCTAAACCGCTTCGCAAACTACAATCTCCGTGTAATCGCTTAAGTTTCCAATCTCGCTAAGCAGACATCAATTGCCGATTTGTAATAGGAACAGAGCTCGCTGATAGTTTGTAAGTGGTAATCTCGTTGTAACAAAGAGGTCTCGAACCTCGTTAGGCAAAGACCTCAAATCTTGTAAAAGGAGATCTAGGGCATAATCTCGTTGTTGTAATCTCGTTCGGAAATCATAAATAAAAGCAAGGGTTTGCCTCGTTAAATGTACATATAATCTCGTTTCTTGTCTTTAGCGTCAGTTTATTTCAGGTTTCATCAGTACCTAAATTTTTGCAAATTTAATTATTACAAGAAGTATATGACAATGGCTAAGGTGACAAAAAAGGACAACAAGTGTCATTGGAGTGATTCTGATCAAAAGAATTTGCTTGTTATATGCTGAGAGTACCATAAGAGGAACGACGTTGACACGTACTTCAATTGGGCAGAAATTGCTGAAAAATTTATGAAAAATAGTGCGTGGGAAGGTAGTCAAACCTAAAGATTGCAAAAACAAGTTCGACTACATGAAGAGTTTATGGAGGGCATGGACTGACTTACGATACAAATTAAAGAGACCGGTTGTGGATGGAATGAGAATTCACGTACCATCGAGGCGTCGGATGAGTGGTGGGAGAAAAAAAATTAAGGTAAGTTAATACGTAATTCTTGGGTAGTTTATCATATATGAATGATTTTCTCCCTTTATTTTTTTTTTAACAATTTTAGTTTTCATTTGTGTTTTGTGGGTTTTGTGTAGGAGAATGACAAGTACAAGAGATTTCGAAGGAAACCGGTAGATTTGGACTTGGTTGAATTATGGGATTCCGTCTACAATAGCATATGCGCTACAAAGCAACATTGTGTCTCAGCCAACATGGACCATACCCCCTCCACTTCATTTGATGCTTTTGTGGGGGACAATGACAACATTGATGCCTACTTGTTATTTGAAGAAGATGTTGATCTTGAAGGGTTCACTGAACCGTTTGTCCCACCAGTGACACAAGAGATATCTCCAACCCTAGGTAAGAGGTCCATGGCACCTGACCCATCCTAACAATTACCCAAGGGAAAGAAAAGGCGATCCTCTATGACATCGGCTTACACTTCATACATGGCTTCCATGGATGAGAAGAGTGATAGATTATTGTGTGCTCTGCAGGGGGAATTGGGTAGTACGGGAAGCACAGGGCATGGGAGAGTGTATGATGTTGAGGACTCATATGCAGTGATTAATCGGCTTGTTGCGAAGGGTGTGATGGAGAAGATTTCACCTCTTTGGTGTTATGCCGTGGATGAGCTGAATAATGATCAAAGCCGACGCCTCTTCATGACTCTCTAAACCGATCAAGAAAAGATGGCGTGGTTGGAGTACAAGTTTAAGAAGTCTGCTAAGTGATTTGTGGAGTTTGGCTTCAAAACTATTTCATTGTGTTTGTTTAGGATTGTTTTCAGACTTGCCATGTTGTATTGTGTTTTCATGGATTGTTTGGTTGACATCTTTTAGGTTGTGTTTTTCTGGATTGAGCTCTGGATTGATTTCTGGATTGTTTTATGGATTGTTATGTAGGCTATGGGCAATTGACTTTGAGTGCCTATTTCTATTTGGTTATTTGAATATCCATGTTACAAACATTGTGGGCTATGGAGAGCCAGCGGTCGCGGGTCGTCAGAAACGCCGATTTATCAGAAAATTAAAAACCGATTCCCCGGCAACGACGCCAAAATTTGACTCGGCTAAAGTCGTTGTTGCCAAGATCAAAAATAAATTACCCTAAACTACAAACTAAGTATAGCATTCAAGTAAGGGATCGAACCCAAGAGAATCGGTTTTCTAATAAATCAGCAAAGAACAAACAGTGGGTTTTGAGATTTTAAGCGAACAAGTAAATTCAAGTATCAAGTCAATTAAGGAAAAGCAGAGTTCATTTAATCAATTCCACCTTTTTAATCATTCGATCATCAATTCATCCACTTTTCTATTAATTCCTAGGTTAATTCCAATCCTTATAAAAGATTTCCACTTGTCCACGGTCCAAGCGAAATTATGATATGAACAAGAACGCTTAATTCAAATCATGCAAAGTATTAAGGATAGACGGATATCAAATCATGCAATCAAGCTACGAGTCTCATGCATAAAATAACAATCAAACACTCTTTCTCAATTCTAGTCCACGGTCCTAGAAAAGAGTTGTTTCAAGGATAAATAAGATTGCACAGACAACAATCAAACCTAATCCACACAATCGATCTAAGTCAATCAAACAAGTTGACCAGGCTTATCAAATCAGACATAGATCATATAAACCAAGGGATAGAAAAGTTACCAGAATCTCATGAATTACATAAAAAGGGTTCCTTGATCAAACAAACTCCAAGAGAAATTAGTTCTCCATAATAAAACTGAAATAAAACCTAAAATATAAAAGTATGCTCTGAATTGTGGTAAGTCTAAACTGAATACGAAACTAAGCTTAAATACTCAACCGAAATAACCTAAAACTAAAGATATAATAAAGATAAATAAGATAGAATAAAACTCCGAGTCGACGCTGAGAAAGGTCAACCCGCGAGCGCGGATTAGAACCTCGAGCGCGGGTCATCTCGTCTCCTCGGCCGCGGATCCTCGACGAACCGCGAGCGCGGTTCAGGCCCGCGAGCGCGGGTCCTGCGTGTCTTCACCTCTCGAATCTTCCTTCACCGCGGGCTCGGATCCTCGCCCGAGGGCGCGGGTCTTGTTTCCGTAAACTCTTCAGCTCGAACTAGGACTTCTGTCTTCCAAATCTTCAACTGTAGGCTCTTCTGATATTACAGATAAACATCCTAATCTAGCCTAAAACACTCAGAAATCCTAATAAAAATATAGAATTACGCTGTACTAAAACCAGCGTATCAATATGTGTAGGTATAATGGCTAGAAACCGTTTGTCGAGGCGCGCCAAAATCATAGTGGTCTTCCTTTTGCTTCCATCATCCCCCAAAAGCTTCTTTGCCGAACACGCACATTTGGAGCTGGTAAATGGCGTTTAGCCCCTAAAAGCTGATTCCGAATGGACGCTTAATGTAGGTAAGGTGCTCCCGTTTTGCATTGTAAAACCCAAACATATTTGATCTCGATTCAGCCTAATAATGGCTACAAATTTGCGCGTGTGAAACACACGAGTGACGTGTCCCTGTTGTTGGGTGCGGGTGAGTAACAAATCGTCACCGCCCAGTAGTAAGCCTAGCCATCCTCACTTGTAAAATTTGATGGTTAGTGGTGAGCTCCATTTCGCCGACTCATAGAGACCGAAGCCTGAGGGGAATAAGAAAGAAGAAGAACGCAAAATAAAAAGAAAAAGAAAAGTCTCTTTATAGTTGTTTTTACTCGTCCTCCTCTCAGATCTCTCTCTTCTCACCGTTTGATATATCTTCCCAGTTCCAAATAGATCTTTCCCATCTCTCAAAACCCGCAGCGCTCATCTTCCTTTCTGGTGTGCAATCGCCTTCGAACCCTCGCCTCTGGGGGTTCCAAGTTCCGAATCTTCGAAACTCGGCCTTCGCTAGCACTTGAGATCGCCGATCTGGTCCACCATGGCTGCGGCCAACGCCCCGATAGTCATGAAGGAAGCCCTGACGGTAAGTTTCTCTCTCTCGCTGTTCATAACTGTTTTCGCACTTCGATTTGGTTTCTGTACGAATAGCGCAGAGATTATTTTGATCGGATTCGTCGGGCTTCTATCGAGTTCTGCGAGTGTACGAAATTTCAAATCCTCGAGATGTAGGAAATTCTTATTATAGTCCCGTGGTTGCATAGTAATCTGATGTAGAATTTATGCGATTTGGAATTGTCGCAGATTTGAAAATGAATCGTTTGTGTACTCGTTTGCTTTTTTGTGTTGGATCTGTCCAGATCTCTTCTTGGATTATGCTTTCTCATTGGAGATTGAGCGGCTGTTTTCATAGATTTTCCAGATTGCTTCCGCTTGCTGTTATAAATTCAGTTAGATTTGCTGTTGAGCTGAACATACAGTTAGGATTGACTTGATTTTTAGCTTGTGTCTTCCGATTGCTAAGATTTCAAGATTTCTTTTGGGTGTGAGCTAAGATTGGCGATCTGATCTTCAAATTCTTCTAGCCTGCGAAGTTTGGATTTGTTTATGAATGTTTCTGCTTATCATAAATATTTCTGCTTATCATAAATATTTCTGCTTATTGTGAATGATCTACCTGATGCAAGGACATTTTATCAGTTACTTCAGCTTCTGGGATTTTTATTACGTGCTTAATGTGAATCTGTTAATAATTGTAGCTTCCAAGCATTGGGATCAATCCGCAATTCATAACCTTCACTCATGTGACCATGGAATCTGATAAGTACATATGTGTAAGGGAGACCGCGCCACAGAACAGTGTTGTCATTGTTGATATGACAATGCCCATGCAGCCCTTGAGGAGGCCGATTACTGCTGACTCGGCTTTGATGAACCCCAATTCGAGAATTCTTGCTCTCAAGGGTAATATTAAGTTTGATATGCACTAGAATTTTATTAATATGATATCATTTTGGTTGAGATGATCTATGTTGGTCATAGTGGGTGTATAGGAATTGTTGTTATTAGCACGCCAAGTTATTTTGCGCGACTTTGTAGCATATGTAACTTCTCTTTTGACCTCTGAAGTGAAACTCATCCCTAATTATGGTATCAGCTGATTACTCGTCTATTTTGATGAACTTATACATTTTTGTCTGTTGGTTCCTAGACTGGGTGCTGGTTGGGAGAACCGAATTTTTATTTTGTTTGTGTTGAAGTTTTATCTTTGGAAGTTGTAACTGAAGGAAGAAAATTCATTTAGTTATATATGAATTAAATAATTTGTCTTTTGGATCTTAACTTTATTTTTTCTTCGGAAAGGAAAACTAATTTGTTATATGATGCTGTATTTGAAGCTCAACTTCAAGGAACCACTCAGGATCACCTACAGATATTTAATATTGAGGCTAAAGCAAAGTTGAAGTCTCATCAAATGCCTGAGCAGGTCTTGTGTTTTTTTTTAATATGCACATAAGAAGTTGAAGTCTACCATATTTTCCATTTTGTTTATGCCTTCCAGGGAATTTTCTGATCAAGAATGTCAAAATTCCCTCCATGTCTAGGAAATTTGCTGATTTAGAATATAACAGTTTTTTCTCTCTCTATGTCTAGGTTGTGTTTTGGAAATGGATAACTCCTAAGTTGCTGGGCTTGGTCACACAAACTTCAGTGTACCATTGGTCAATTGAAGGTGAAGCACTCTACTTGTCAGCCATTTCATTGTGTTATATAGTATGTGCCTTTTAATGGGTAATTAACTTCAGATTTTGCTCACTATATTCTTCTTGACATGTTGACTGTAGGTGAATCGGAGCCTGTGAAGATGTTTGAAAGGGCAGCGAATCTTGCAAACAATCAAATAATTAACTATCGCTGTGATCCTTCAGAAAAGTGGTTGGTTTTGATTGGAATTGCTCCTGGTTCAGCAGAGGCATGTACCTTAATAGATTCCTGTTTTTGGTTGCTTTACTTTAAGAGCAATTGCAAGCTGAAGATTGATTTCTCTTTGATTTTTAGACATCTTGTGCATTTGTGCATGACAGCGACGATTTAGAGGAAATATTCATAGGTCATGGAAATCATAGGTTTTTGACCTGGGTTGTTGACAAGTATCAACAAATGTTCTAGGTTGTAAAATGTGTAATTCTGTTTCTGGTTAATTGTTGTACAGGGAATGTTTTCCATGTTATAAATTGACTTGATTGGTGACTTGAGAACATCATACATTATGTTGAAAAGATATTGGAAATTGCTTACTCTAGCTTTTGATCGTGTTCCTTCTATCCTGCTGTGGCCAAAGATCTGTTAGAACTCATGTAATGAAATCCTAGACATATAAGAAACAAAATAGCCTGCTAGTATGTTGGATTACCAATAAAATGTATTTTGTGTATTGCAGAGACCACAGTTGGTGAAGGGAAGTATGCAACTGTTCTCTGTAGAACAGCAAAGAAGTCAAGCCCTTGAAGCTCATGCAGCATCATTTGCACAATTCAAAGTGAGAATTTGAACTCGACTCTGTATTTTCATTTTTATCCCTCTTGGAGAGTGCGGGGTGTCAGGGGACTTTGTTATTTTTTTTATATGAAATGGTTGGATGGAGTTCACATGATGTTTGTGCTATTGTCAGGTTCCAGGAAATGAGAACCCTTCAACTCTTATATGCTTTGCTACAAAGTCATTCAATGCTGGACAAGTTACATCAAAGTTACATGTCATAGAACTTGGTGCTCAGCCAGGTATGCTGAGCATTTGCTTGTTTTAGTCCCTAGTTTTGTAAATAACTTTCGCAGCTCTTTAGTCGTAAAAATATCCCTGAAGGCAAAATGACATGACATGCATAAATATCTGCTTCTTTTTTTTCCCACTGTCATGCATTGGCCATGCACTTCTTGCATAGTTATTGGGATAATGTAAATCCTATTCACATTTTGCATTCTCAATATAATGAAAATTAAAGATGATCATTACATCTTCTGCAATATGGTTGTGTTATCTTTAATATCCAATAAGTTCCGACTCTATTTGTATCTGCAACTGCAAGAACTTCTAGGCATCATTTTGTTCACTTCGTTTATATTTACGCCATAAATATGCTTCAGGAAAACCGGGGTTTACTAAGAAACAAGCAGATCTCTTCTTCCCTCCAGATTTTGCAGATGACTTTCCAGTGTCAATGCAGGTAGATGTTTGTCAGCATAAGCTGAGTATTAGTTCTACTTAAACCTTCATTTATGCTCGACCAGGCATGCTAACTACTGTTTATCTTGTATGCAGATATCCAATAAGTATGGTTTGATATATGTTATTACAAAGTTGGGCCTTCTCTTTGTATATGATCTAGAGACGGCTACTGCAGTTTACAGAAACAGAATCAGTCCAGATCCCATATTTTTGACAGCAGAAGCCACGTCAGTAGGTGGATTTTATGCCATTAATAGACGAGGGCAGGTGTTACTTGCCACAGTAAATGAAGCCACAATCATACCTTTTGTCAGTGGCCAGGTTGGTTTCTTGTGTCTGCTCATGTGCTCTCACAAAATTATATTGTTATGTTCCTAAGTTATTATGATCTATTTACAGTTAAACAATCTTGAGCTGGCTGTCAATCTAGCAAAGCGAGGGAACCTGCCTGGTGCCGAAAATCTGGTGAGTATTTTTTTCTGGAACTCTTACCTTCTTGTTGGCGCGTGAAAGTTGAATGTTGTATTCAACTTGCATAGTTGTTGGGATTCTCAGGCATGAGCAATGAGTTTGATTTCACTGCAATTTCTTGTCTTACAACAAAAGCTTAATTGATCTTTAGTTACTTTACCTGATTTTCGACTATATAATAGAATCATAATGGCATCTTGACAGTTGAACTTGTCCTGTTTAATAGGTAAGTTTTTTCTTTTCATTGTTGAGTGCTTGTGAAAGGTGAACCAACAAACGGATGAAGGAATTGAATCCATCATAATAGATCTGTTCTTCAATTGTATAATTTACATATGATATGAAATCTTCCTACCTGACTAAATTAACTTGACTTTATGTTTACACTGGGTCTATGTTGCTTTTTATCAGGTTGTCCAGAGGTTTCAAGAATTATTTGCTCAGACAAAGTATAAGGAGGCTGCAGAGCTTGCTGCGGAATCTCCTCAGGGTATTCTTCGAACTCCTGATACAGTTGCAAAGTTTCAGGTACCCCTCCTATTCTGTGTTAATTGATATTACATATCTCCACTTTCTACTGTTTTTTCAAGCTTATGCTTGCCTTCCTAACTTAATCTTTAAGGAGATGATTTGTTGTGTAATTGTGTTTTTATAGCCATACTTCTCACTTCCTAATAAGTAATAACACAATCTTGCAGAGTGTTCCTGTACAATCTGGACAAACGCCACCATTGTTGCAGTACTTTGGGACACTGTTGACTAGAGGAAAGTTAAATGCCTTTGAGTCCCTGGAATTGTCTCGTTTGGTCGTGAATCAGAACAAGAAGAATCTTTTGGAAAATTGGTTAGCAGAGGACAAGCTGGAATGTAGTGAGGAGCTTGGTGATCTTGTGAAGGTTAGTCACTCATTTTTTTATTTGTTAACGCTGGGGAACTTCTTACTGTTATTTGAATTATAGCTGTTCTCAGTGTTAAGCACTTCGACCATTTTGATTCTTTTTTTTTAATAAGGGCTTCTTGATATTGATTTGCACATATCTTTCACCTTTTCTAATTCCTATATTAATCTTTGTCTACTCTGCAGACTGTGGATAATGATCTTGCATTAAAAATATTTATTAAAGCTAGGGCAACTCCCAAGGTCGTGGCTGCATTTGCTGAGAGGAGGGAATTTGATAAAATACTGATATACTCAAAGCAGGTGAAGCATATATTCTTTTGTTAGAGCATGCATCCCCTTTTTTATTTCTTATTGAATGGATATGTGTGCAGTGCTTTGATTCATAAGCCTTGGCGCTTTTAAATGTTGCAATCTATGTTTTCTAATAAATTTTGTGGTGGTTACTATCATAGGTTGGATACACACCTGACTACTTGTTCCTTCTGCAAACAATTCTGCGAGCAGATCCACAGGTAATGCATTGTTTGATACCTGAACTGGGGAGTAAAACAAGTATATATCTGATAACATATACAAGTTGATTTGTGTGACAGGGAGCTGTTAACTTCGCTTTGATGATGTCTCAAATGGAGGGAGGTTGCCCAGTTGACTACAATACAATCACGGATCTTTTCTTGCAGGTGCAACACAGTGCCCCTCCACTTTTATGACTTTTCAAAATTGCATTGCAGCTTATTAGCTGTATGATAATACACATTTAGAACATTGCTTCATATTGATCCTATTAATATTAAACATTTAAACAATCTGAAATAAACTAAATCTACTATTGTTGTTCAGAGAAACTTGATCCGTGAAGCAACAGCCTTTTTGCTGGATGTGCTGAAGCCCAATTTGCCAGAACATGGCTTCCTTCAAACAAAGGTGGAGACCAACACAATCCTTTTGCAAGTTACATAAATATTAGGGTTGTGGTTATTCATTCTTTCCCTAAAAACATTGATTGAAATTTATTTTTTCTATACAGGTCTTGGAAATCAATCTAGTTACATTTCCAAATGTAGCAGATGCCATATTAGCTAATGGCATGTTCAGTCACTACGATCGCCCTCGTATTGCGCAGCTTTGTGAAAAGGCTGGCTTGTATATTCAGGCTCTCCGGGTACTTTGAAGTTTATTCTGATAATCAACTAAATTTGTTCTTATTGGAAGCTTGGATTGATTTCACAACTAAATTTATTGTGTGCTGTACAGCATTACAGTGAGCTGCCTGATATTAAGCGTGTCATAGTCAACACACATGCAATTGAGCCACAGGTTACTATTTTGAGTTGGCTTTGCTTTGAATTTAATCTTTCATTAGAATGTTCGTTTCTAAAATGTTTGGTTTTCTTCTAGGCACTTGTGGAGTTTTTTGGGACTCTTTCTAAAGAATGGGCTCTCGAGTGCATGAAAGATCTTCTACTGGTTAATCTCAGAGGAAATCTTCAGATAATTGTTCAGGTAGATGCTCTACTTAAGCTACTGCAGATTTATTTATTCTTTGTTTCCAGCTAAGGCTTATACACATTGTTGTGCAGGTTGCTAAAGAATACTCTGAGCAGCTGGGTATAGATGGCTGCATAAAACTATTTGAGCAGTTCAAGTCTTACGAAGGATTGTATTTCTTTTTGGGTTCATATTTGAGCTCCAGGTGATAGTTCTTTTAAAATAAAGAATTGCAGTATTGCAATTGTTTTGCTTTGCTTGGACTGTGCTGATTGTTCAGCTTGTGGGCAGTGAGGATCCTGAGTTGCACTTCAAGTACATTGAGGCAGCTGCCAAGACTGGGCAAATCAAGGAGGTCGAGCGTGTAACCAGGGAATCAAACTTCTATGATGCAGAGAAGACAAAGAACTTTTTAATGGAAGCCAAACTTCCAGATGCAAGGCCCCTGATCAATGTCTGTGATCGTTTTGGCTTTGTGCCAGATTTAACCCACTATCTTTACAGGAACAACATGCTTCGTTATATTGAGGGCTACGTGCAAAAGGTGATTATCATTAATCTGGCTATGCCATGTTTAATTTTTTGATATTTTTTCTTGATACATTAATTTTTTTTCATTTGAATGATATACACTTGGCATGTTGTTGTACAGGTTAACCCTGGCAATGCTCCCCTAGTTGTTGGTCAACTTTTGGATGATGAATGCCCTGAGGATTTTATTAAAGGTCTCATTCTCTCAGTTCGTTCTCTTCTTCCAGTGGAGCCACTTGTGGAGGAGTGTGAAAAGAGGTTGGCTACTTCTTCATGTAACCATTTCTCTCGTATCATTTCGGCAGCCAGTCAAATAACTCTGTAATTCTGCCTGTAGGAATCGTCTACGCCTGCTAACACAATTTTTGGAGCATCTGGTGAGTGAGGGAAGCACAGATGTACATGTTCACAATGCTCTTGGGAAAATTATCATAGACAGTGGCAACAATGCAGAACATTTCTTGACCACCAACCCGTATTACGATTCACGTGTTGTGGGGAAATATTGTGAGAAAAGGGATCCCACTCTTGCAGTCGTTGCTTATCGTAGGGGTCAGTGTGATGATGAACTTATTAATGTCACAAATAAGAATTCCTTGTTCAAACTGCAAGCCAGGTATCTATCCTCACATTTGTTACACAAAATTGTGTTGAGTTAATTCTTGTTTTGATGGTTTAAACTGGAATGGTCTCCTCAAGTTCATTCAATTTGTATTAGGTATGTTGTGGAGAGAATGGATGGTGATCTTTGGGAGAAGGTCCTCACACCTGAAAACGAGTATAGAAGGCAGTTAATAGATCAAGTTGTCTCTACTGCTTTACCTGAGAGCAAGAGCCCTGAACAGGTTTCTGCAGCAGTTAAAGCTTTTATGACTGCTGATCTTCCACATGAGCTCATTGAACTTCTGGAGAAAATTGTGCTTCAGAATTCTGCATTCAGTGGGAATTTCAATCTGCAGAACCTGCTTATACTCACTGCAATCAAGGCTGATTCATCTAGAGTCATGGATTACATCAATAGATTGGACAACTTTGATGGACCTGCTGTTGGTGAGGTAGCTGTAGAGGCACAGTTGTATGAAGAAGCCTTTGCAATTTTTAAGAAGTTCAACTTAAATGTCCAAGCTGTCAATGTGCTATTAGATAACATTAGAGACATCAACCGTGCTGTAGAGTTTGCATTCCGTGTAGAAGAGGATTCTGTTTGGAGCCAGGTGGCAATGGCCCAACTTAGAGAAGGGCTAGTGAGTGATGCTATTGAGTCCTTCATTCGTGCTGATGATGCTACACAGTTCTTAGAAGTCATCCGTGCTGCTGAGGAGGCTGATGTGTACCATGACTTAGTAAAGTATCTTTTGATGGTTAGGCAGAAGGTGAAAGAGCCTAAGGTTGATAGTGAGCTTATCTATGCATATGCAAAGATTGATAGACTTGGTGATATTGAAGAATTTATCCTCATGCCAAATGTTGCTAACCTCCAAAATGTCGGGGACAAGCTGTTTGATGAGGCCTTATATGAGGCTGCAAAAATAATTTTTGCTTTCATTTCCAACTGGGCTAAGCTAGCTTGTACCCTCGTGAAGTTGAAACAATTTCAAGGGGCTGTTGATGCAGCAAGGAAAGCAAACAGTTCAAAGGTCTGGAAAGAAGTTTGTTTTGCTTGTGTCGATGCCGAGGAGTTCCGCTTGGCTCAAATTTGTGGGCTCAATGTCATCATTCAGGTGGTTATGTTGGTCCTTGATTGCCTTTCTTTCTGTTTAATTCCTTGTCGATCAACCTATTTTTTATATTTAAAGTCATTACTCCTCTCCTGTTGCGCGTTAGACTTTGACTTTGATATTTTCTATGTTATTTTGCCTTTTAATTAACCCACATTCAAACTTTTTTTCCCCATAACTACTAGGTGGATGACTTAGAGGAGGTGAGTGAGTACTATCAGAACCGGGGTTGCTTCAATGAGCTAATATCACTCATGGAAAGTGGTCTGGGACTAGAGCGTGCACATATGGGTATCTTTACGGAGTTAGGAGTTCTATATGCAAGGTACCGTCCTGAGAAGCTTATGGAGCATATTAAATTGTTCTCAACCCGCCTCAACATCCCCAAGCTGATAAGGGCTTGCGATGAGCAACAACACTGGAAAGAACTTACCTTTTTGTACATCCAGTATGATGAGTTTGACAATGCTGCAACTACTGTGATGAATCATTCTCCTGAAGCATGGGACCATATGCAGTTCAAGGACATAATTGTCAAGGTTGCAAATGTTGAGCTGTATTACAAGGCTGTACACTTCTACTTACAAGAACATCCCGATCTCATCAATGATGTTCTTAATGTCCTTGCCCTTCGTGTGGACCACACACGAGTAGTTGATATAATGAGAAAGGTAGTTTTTGTCTTATCCTATCATGTAAGATTTTAGCATTATTGTCAATAAACAATTATTATAAGCTGTTCTCATTTGTTATTTGCACTTCATTTTTCAGGCTGGTCACCTACACCTTGTGAAGCCATATATGGTGGCAGTTCAGAGCAATAATGTGGCTGCAGTAAATGAAGCTTTGAATGGAATTTATCTTGAAGAGGAGGACTACGAAAGGCTTCGTGAGTCTATTGATATGCATGATAACTTCGATCAGATTGGCCTTGCACAGAAGGTACCTAAACTCTAAACTTCTTAAATGTTTGTTAGTACAGTTATGAAATAGCTGCTAATCTGTTGCCCTGAAATTTCATAAACAGGTTGAGAAACACGAGCTGCTTGAAATGAGGCGTATTGCTGCCTATATCTACAAGAAGGCTGGCAGATGGAAGCAATCCATTGCCTTGTCAAAGAAAGACCAGCTTTACAAAGATGCTATGGAGACAGCATCACAGTCTGGTGACCGTGAACTTGCAGAGGAGTTGCTTGTTTACTTCATTGAGCAGGTATGCTGATAAGTTATTCCTCTTGTGTAGTAATGACTTTTAAGCCCATATTACTGTATTGAGGATAAATGGGGATCTTCGTCAGTGATATATCTAGTGTAGTTTATCTTTTCTATTGCCCTATGTCTGCCAGTTAATATATATTTGTGGCTGAAATATAAGATGGGAGGCTTAAGTAATTTATCATCTGTTCATGATGGTACCGTTGAAGCTCTCTTGGCAAATCTGTTGCATCATTTAATGCAGTGCTTTTATTTGCTTGGATATTGCAGGGGAAGAAGGAGTGCTTCGCTTCATGTTTATTCGTTTGCTATGAACTGATCCGTGCTGACGTCGCTCTGGAGCTCGCTTGGATGAGCAATATGATAGATTTTGCCTTCCCATATCTATTGCAGGCAATTTCCTCAAACCATACATTTAATTTGGACTTTCGTCCCTGATTTATTCTAAAGCTACCTTGCTTTTATTGACAGTTCATCCGAGAGTACACTGGCAAGGTAGACGAGCTTATCAAAGACAAAATTGAAGCTCAGATCGAGTCCAAGTCAAAAGAGAATGAGGAGAAGGATCTCGTTGCACAACAGGTATGAATTGTTATTCAGACCGACTCTTCCCTATCCACTTTCATCCTAGAAGTTGCACTGTAGGGTGAATCTCTTCTCATTTCATGCATGCATCTTTCTTTGAATGCTTTTGGTACTCCAGTCTTGGAAGAAGTTCTAGAGAAATTTCATTTGTTAACCCAACCTTCGGGGGATGGGAAGGATATGCCCACCATATATGGTATTGCAAACCAATTTTGATAATAAAAATCCAATCAATCTTGTGACTTGGCACACAATAACTTGAAATTTGAACTTTGATGATCAGATGACCTTAACAATTTACCATGGGCTTAAGTTTGGGGCATTTAATATACCATCTTTATAAAATTAGACTGCTGACATTTCCTTATAATTTTTTCTTCTTCTGCAGAATATGTATGCCCAGTTGCTTCCTCTTGCTCTACCAGCACCTCCAATGCCAGGCATGGGCGGCCAAATGGGAGGTGGTTTTGCTCCACCACCACCAATGGGAGGTATGGGCAGCATGGGTATGCCTCCAATGCCACCTTTCGGTATGCCACCCATGGGCTCCTACTGAAGCTGATGCATTCAGAGATCGGATTATGGGTTAGTCATTAAATAACTTGGAAGCTAGGAAAATTTTGTAGCCTTTGTGAAGAAATCGAGTATTTCTAGCAGGGTGATTGGAGGAAAAGAGCCAAGGGCTTTTGTGCAATGTTTATAGCTCTTCTAGTGATTGTGGATGTGTTTCGACGTTTATTCTTTATTCAGCTGGAGGCGGATTATTTTACTTATCTCATTGTTGAGTAGTCTTGGATATTATATGGTCTTTTGGGGTTGAACTCGTTTGTAATGTTTCATGTTTGCGTTTAGGCTTTTGAAAGTTATTATGGATTTTGTCAAATGTGGCGGATTTGCCACGTGTATAGGTCATTGACATTCGTGTCATGTGTAATGTTTTCGTTGGTTTCTGTTTTGGTTGTTTTTAAGAACATTACTGGACTGTATTTGTACCTCAGTTCAATGTTTTGTGATTCCATTTCCCTAATTGCCGTGTCTATAATGTTTTGTGATTCCATTTCCTTAATTACCGTGTTCTATAATTTTGCTGTCTATGGTTTATCTCTATTATTGATTAAATCATTATATGAAACATGAGATGAATAGGTGATGTCATTGGAGGATGTATATGAAACTTGAGTCTTGAAAGTAGTTATAGGCTGCTTCACTGCTTTTTCATAAAACCTGCGTTTATGAAACTTTACAATATGATCTTTATTACACGAATAGTCGATTACTAAAAAAAAAATCTTTGATTATGGTCTCGAAAGTGAAATAATTATCGTTCTGAGTGGCATGTTCTAGGGAGTAAATATTCATGTAAAGAATAGTACTTCAAACATACAAAATGGATCTTTTTGACACTAACGAATGGTACTCCGGGAATCTCGAGTATTACAATAGCTGGTGGATAGAATGATCCAAATCCACCTCGAGTATTACAAAATCTTTGATTATTGTCTCAACACTATTAATTGGCAATATGTCCTTTTTAGCTTAAAAATCCATTTCGCAATATATGTCCTTTTAGCTTAAAATCTTGTTTCACAATGTAAGTCTCTTTTTAATTAATTAATACTAAAACTTGTCAAAAATAACATTTAATTAATGTATTTCTAGTTCCAATGTACTTATCATTTATAAATACTAAAAAATATCACCCATTGGGTGATATTATATGATTTAATCTCATACTCCCTCCGTATATCACCCATTGGGACTATGGACTGATTCAGATACCGCCTTTGACTGGGCCTATAGTTTCGGCCCATACAGGCCCATCGTTACAAAGACCAAATTTCTAACTAATTCAATATTTTTTGATGAGGGTTCTATCTTTTTGGTGGTAAATCTCGGTTCGTAAACTAGCCGGTAAAGCAAACGAATTAGGTAAACCGGCTTGCGCCGACCAGCTCGACCTAATTATAGAAGAGATGGTGATATTTGGTTTTTCACCTAAGCGAAGGGGACAGAGACAAAGATCGAACCTAGAACCTCCCAACATATCTTCTACCACTAGGTCACTCCATGTGAAACAAACAAAATAGATAAATATTATGTGGTAATGCACTAATGCCTAACTAATTTGTTGTAGTATATAACAAATTTAAATTCTACTTTATATATGATATATGACTACTTGCATATTTATTGAAATAAACTAACTTCTACTGTCAATAAAAAAATTGTTAATTTTTTAATCTATAAACCTATTTATGAGAATTGGAACAACCACTTGAAAAACTCCAACTAAATTTTAGTACCTAACAAATTAACATAGCCCAAGTTTACTTAGCAAGGGAGAAATCAAATGCATTTGTCACTCACAAGTTATATATATATCCAACTATCTCATGCAGAAAATTGTATACAATGTTTTCTTCCCAAACAAATCTAAGATATAATTACTAATCAAGGTAATTAGAGCAATGTATAACCGTAAATCAATCCTTAACTTTTTCAATTCACAATTGTTTCAATCAATTTTACTCACGGATGTACTTGCAATCCAATGTATTGATACAAATAAATACAAACCCATAACACAACAATATTGATTCTTGAACCAACTACTTATGATCAATGAAATCAAACCGAACGAGAAGCCTAACATTTTTGTACGGCTCTCCTCGCTTATTATGGAGTGGAACTGTTCTTATTCCACTTTTAAGCTCCCACACTGGCAAGCAAGTTTGGCCTCCAAATGCATGGCTTCCGTCATCATCGAAATCTCGAGCTTCAATTCTTAACAAAGCCAACTCTGGAATTGTGAGGGGAAACTCAAATTCTTGATTCCAACTGGGTCTCCATTTATCTTGTTCCAAATCTGTTTCCTCCTTTGCATTGTCAGCTGTAACTCCAAATATTTGGACCTGTAAGAATTTTTACAAGTTAAGTTTCTGTTTGGCATACCACTTAAAAGGCCTCATCAAACCTTATAAACAAAAAATGTTTTTTTTTTCACTATGATTTCATCCAAACAGACCCATAAACTCTTATGCATATCTTGAATGTATTGTTTGCATTACTTGTAAGACTTCAGAGTTTAATTTATTAGGAATATATAGGTCTATGATAAAGGGTATTTCAACATATATTCTATACATGATATATATGAACTCTAGGAACAACAGAAAAAGCTAGCTCTATATATATTAGGAACTTACCTTTAAGAAGAAATCTGGTGGAGAAAGTAAATCAAATTTTGCAGCAGAGAAATCCAAATGCCATCCATCACCCATATATATTTTCATCTGTATGTATATGTATTATGTATATACACACAAATTGAAGTTCAAATTAGACAGGATAGATATATACAGAAAAGACCAGTTATAATTGATAGAGCATATTGTTTGTACCTTTAAAATCTTCTTAACTGGTAGGGTAGTTTTAGGATCAAAAATCTTATCGTCGACGCCTTTAAGCAAGATTTCTGGTTTCTTAACATAACCACATCCACCATTGGCTCTAAACATTCCTTGCATGACTCCAAGGTACTTATCATGACCCTGTGATGATGGTTAATGAAACATGAAACAAAAGAGGAATAATGAATAGACAATAATTGTACGTGGTAAAGAAAAGAGATACATAATACGTAATATATAGTTGATTTAATGTAAAATAAAAGGCAAGAAAATTTCACCTGTGTATTAACAGCAACCATTTGAGCTCCATGACTCCAGGAAGTCAATGGGTTGCGATTCGAAGAACCCGAAAGTTTATCCACTGGATAAACCGTCAACAAATTTCTCTGGGTGAATCTGAGATCAGTAATTAAGAATGACATTAATTAGGAAATCTGGTCAGAAGAATGTATTGGAGATTAATTTCAATTTTTTTTTTTTTTATAAAGAACTCCATCAAATTAACATACTCCACAATTTGAGATCCATGTGTTTTTATGGCATTTTCCAGCTTTGGTTGTGTCAATCGAAAGTAACAAATGCTGTCACATTTAGCAGCTAATGTCTCGCTTAGACTGCGCTTTAGCTTGACATCATCAAATGTAATCAAGCTCTTATACTCTTTATTTTCATCCTTTTCCATCTTCATCTGCAAGCAAGATTCAAATCAGTGAGGAAAACAAAAATCAATAGATACATATAAGGGTTTTATAGCTACATACATTTGCTTGTCTGGACGCGTCTCTCTTTGTAGAATTCTTAACCTTTTGGGTGCGCTCTTCTTTCTCCATCTCATGGTCTTTTGGTGTTTGGGTGAATAAGATCTTATTTTTTAAATTTTCTGGTGAAAGAGTTGCTTGGGGCTCCACTTGTGGATTATGCAATTTACCTCCAAATATTGTTTGGGCCATCTATACAACAAGACACACCACAACCATTACTTTAGAATTCACTAACATATCGATACTAGTTGATCAATCGAAGCAATCAAATGTTTACTCGTATATACCTCAGCTACATGGGACTGAATTCTTGAATCATAATCACCTTCAAATGCTATTATCATAGGATAATCACAATTCTTAAAAGCATTTTCCTTGATTGCTTCCATATAATGTCTTAGGCTCCCACGAATATCTAAACTGCACGATATGCAGGTTTTCAGAACCAGAAACAATTAACGTTACTTATATAGTTTTCTTGGTGAAATTGTAAATATCTTATTACAGAATTAATCAATTCAAGCAAGAAGTTTAATTAAAGTATGATTGGGATCTTAATTACTCTTCATGGCTACGATTGTGGATACCCCCATTCTTATTTGGGATATAGGAAAGATCCAATTGAATCATTCGAACCCCCATCTTTAAGGCTTCTTTAATTGCTGCAATATTTCTCTTCATCTTTGTTGGTTTCAGCGGGCCTTTGCGAGGCGAAAACAAACGTATTTTGACCCTCGTGCTTATGAAATAGTGAGCTATTGGAGCAGTCATATCTTGATGCACCTAAGCACGTACAAGTAAACAATAAATACACATAAACTAGTTGAATTTCCGTGATACTCAGGGGTGATTTACTAAAAATTATATTAATATAAAATTTAAAATGCTTGTATATAATATAACAATAAAATTATGTAATTTATAAAAAAAAACTATAAGATTGTGCCACATATTTTAATTGAATATATTTAAAAATTATTTTCATTATTTTTTGAGATCTTGCCCTGTTTTTTATTAAAATTTTTAAAATGTTAATTTTACTTGAATTGAATATTTTTTTATTTTTTAAGATATCAATATGCATAAAACAATTAGTTTTTATAAAATATTTATTAAGATTATGTATTTGAGTTCTTATCTTTTTACTTGGTAATGAATATAATAATACTTTTAAATATGGAGAACATTAATATAAAGATTGGTATAGAAGATAACATAGAGAAAACAAATAATATAATGCTATAACTTGAAGATAATTATGGTAGGATATCTAGTAAGGATAATATAACTTATTATATACCTAGAGTGCAAGATTTGTTAAAAGATAAAAGAAAATTTATTATGTATAAAATTAATATAAAAAATATTAGCATATTGATCAAGTTTTGTTAAAAGATATGCATAAAATTAATATAAAAAATTTGGATGTATAGAGAGAATAATACAAGTTACTATTATTTAAAAGCTTGACATTATTTTATTCAAGTAATGCCACGTGGCGCAATTTTTTTCAACACACATAGTTTCTGCTTTATAATGTACTAGTTATACCCGTCGTGTCATGCACGACTATGGTTCAATATTTTATAAATTTTAAATAAAAATATAATATAAAAATCAATGTAAGTAATTTATTGCTTGTACAATGTACAAATGTTTTTTTGAATCAAATAAAATAAAATAAATATAAATTATTAAGTTTAATGTTGAGAATAAAAAAGATTATTAAGATAAAATAATGTACATTTCTCCTTTTTCTTGATGATATTTCATAGATATTTAATTTTTAAAAAAAAGATAACATATGAATAAAAAATATTTATATATCAGAATACGGAACAGATAAGATTTACATAAAATTTTAATTAAATTAATAAATAAGATATAATAAAGTATGAAAGATAAAGATAAAAATAATTTAATTATAGAAAATAATTTTAAAAAAAAATTCATTTAAGGTGGGGTCAGACTCATTTTGTGGCTTGATAAAGTAAAGATTAGATAAAATTAAATATTATATTTTTTATTACGTTCTATGTACCTTAATTTAGAGATTATCAAATATTTCAATATATCTATTAATTTTTTTATTATAAAAGAATATATATATATATATATATATAAATAAATTCGTGAAACGATATCATGATTAAAGATAAAAGATATTTATACTTATTTTAAAATATTTTAAATTTGTTATCTTTAATTTTAAATATTTGTATATGGAAGTTTTCAAAAGATATTGTTATACTAAATAGATATTTATTTAATGTTAAAGATAGATTTAAATAGTTAAAGAAGAATTTAATAGAAAAAAGTTAAAATATTAGGAATAAAAATTAATTTTGTAAATATGAGGTGAGGGTAGAATCGTTTTTGTGTCTCGAAAAGGTATAGCTTTAATATATAGTTGTATTACTAGTTATACCCGTCGTGTCATGCACGACTACATGAATTTAATATTTAATTTATTTAATGAATATGATTTTAATTTAATATAAAAAACTTATTTATTAGAAAAAATATATAAAATTTTACAATTAGTGTCATATTGTCATGTGAAACGGGGCCAAAATTATTAAGGTGGATCTAATATAATTTTGATGACTTAACAATAATTTATTTATGGAAAAATATAAATAAAAATTATTTGAATTAGAATCATTCAATTTTAAAAATCTTTTACAAAAAATATAAAAAGGTAAAAATAATCTAAACTCTTGTAATTTTTTTTTATCAAATTCAATTCTTTAAAAATATTGAATAATAACTAAAAATATACTTAATAAGAAGCTATGAAAAAATATAAATAAAGAATAATTTTTTTAATGATAAGAAAATTATTTATATTTATATAAATAATTCAAAAAGAAAATTAAGGAAAATATAACACAATTTTTTTTTTATCAAAAGTCAATTTAGGCAAGTATATCTAGATTGAAAGTTCTATTTTTATCAAAATTTTATTTATGATAAATCTTTTACATAATAGATAAAATAATAAAGACAAAATTTTTTTAACTTTAAATAAAATTCGAATTTAATTTTTTTCAAATAAATAGATAGAAATTTAATTGGAAAAAATAAATCAATATATCTATCTTAATATATAATATATTAATATTTAATTTTTTATAATTTATTTTAATTTTAGATAATATCTTTTAGATCTATCATAATTCCTAATATATAATAGATAACATCTTTATTTTGGATAGAATCTCTCCTGGATTAATTTATCCTATTTCTATATTATCCTAAAATAATATCAACATATATAAATTTCCAAAATAAAAAATCCCATGTGGCGAAATCCTAGGTAGGTTAACGTGGAAATAACACGTAGGAAAATCCTAGATGGCGCAACATGGTGGCCTTATTCCTTGCGTCTTTTATATATATACATAGATTTTTACTATCTATGTTGTTCAAGTCATCACAAATAAAAATAAAAAAGTAATTTTGATGTATGTTGTTAAAAAATTATACAATTCGTGTACGAATAATTTTAAAGTTGTGGGCAATTATTTTTGATGTACAAATAGGTATTCAAATTTTTTTGTTTGTTCAAATTAATAATACTATGAAGATAATTTATCTTGTACAATAACATGGATATCGTATAAATCATGTATAATATATTTATGGATATTTTTTATTTATTTATTGGTCAAAATTTACAAATATTTTAAAGATAATCTATTGAGATTGAAAGTTCTATTTTTTTTATCAAAATTTTATTTAAGATGAATATTTTACATAAATAGATAAAAAAATAAAGATAAAATAATTTTCTTTAATTTTAAATAAAATTCAAATTTAATTTTTTTCATATAAATATATAGAAATTTAATAGGAAAAACTAAATTAATATATCTATCTTAATATATAATATCTAATGTTCTATAATTTATTTTAATTTTAGATAAAATCTTTTAGCTCTATCCTAATTCCTAACATATAATAGATAACATCTTTATTTTAGATATGATCTTTCTTGGATTAATTTATCATATTTCCATATTATCCTAAAATAATATCAACATATATAAATTTTCAAAATAAAAAAATCTTATGTGGGGAAATCCTAGGCGGTGAAATCTTATGCACGTACAGAAAATTAAAATTGATAGAGAGAGTTAACATTACTACCTCTTTAGGGAGAGGAAGATTAAGGTCTCCAAAAAGATAGGTAAAGAAGTCATCAAGACGGAGGCCGTTTTGTTGTTGGGTAATGCCACGATGATCAAGTTGGCGTTTGATTATATCTTCAGCGTCAATAGGATGGTTTTCCCTCTGGAATTCACACAAGAACTTGCGAAATTGATCAATGGACATTAGCCCATTATTATCCGAGTAATTCGGATTTGCGAACAGCTCCTTAATATCCTCCGGAGGTTCTAGATGTACATGACCGGTCTTGGGCTTGTTCCAACATGCCATTTGAAGCTTGTCAAGTCTTTTGAACTTAATCTCTATCTAAGTTTTACAGCACGTAATTAAGGAGGTTGAGATACATTGAACAATGAAAGATACATGAGATATTTAAATGATTCCAAGGGTTGAGGAAGGCTGCAAGTTAATTCCTTGCTGGATTTACAAGCAATGAAGAGCTTGTACCTATTGATCACAATACCTTTTTGATCACCAAAAGCGAGCATATGTACCATTTGTTTGTCCTATTATACTTTGGTAAGAATTTTGAGTGATCCTGTTGAGTATGTATTAGAAACTAGGGTTAAAACTAATTTTGTGAGAAAGTTTTTAAAGCTTTTATATTAATTTTAATAGCTTTTAGTCGTTTGACAAAAAAACTAGAAAAAAAATTGTTGAGAGGGTTTCCCGACAACAAATAAATTTGTAGTCAAGACCCCGCTGTGTATAGGGAGGTCATGATCGTCCACGAGAAGCAAGTTTATGTTTGATTACTATTCTAGAAAGCGGGAAAGTACGGAAATAAAATAAGGTAGAGAAGAAAGCAAAAGACGAAGCTACGATCACGTCGGTACCGACCTTGTCAGGGTCGGTATCGATGCTGACTTTCGACTCAAACAGGGCAAATAACGCAAACAAACGCAGGTTCGGTACTGACATGGTTACCTCGGTACCGATGCAAAACAGAATATTACGAAGGTGTTTTCGAATGAGAAAAAGATCTAAGATAAGGGTTTACCACGACATAATCATGCATTTAAGATAGTGTGAAGGATAAATAACATGCCTTGAAGATAAAGCTATCAACTTTCATTGATTTAAGCAAGCAAATCAATTAACTTTCATGAATTAATATACTTTCTACTTATTTTTTATCCAAAGCTCAAAACTTTCGTTATCGAACAATATCAACATTCAAGATTAAAACTTTCTCTTTCGATCAAGCAATAAACTCGAATTATTTCGACTTTCGTCTAAGCATAAGCACAAAACAAGTAGATAAAGGATAAAAGGCAATCAAACATTCATCACACATTCAATCACACAACCATGCCGGGTTTTCAACCCCGACCCTAGAAAAGTTGAACTGCTCACACATAATTGAAAAAGAAGCAAACAAAAGGATTGAATAAGAACATTGTATGAAAACAAAACAAAAGCTTACTTGAATTAAAAGTCGAAACTTGTCTTAGAATACAATCTTCTTCCCCAAGTAATCTTCAAAAGCAAATTAGAAACTAAGAAACAAAGAGAAGAATCGTGCTTTTCAGTCTCACACGTCTCCCTCTCTGCCTACAACTCATTGACCCCGTTAAACTAGGTTAAAACAAAGTATTTATACTAGAGAGTCTATCTATAAAGTTTCCAAAGGATAGGCCTTTCCAAACTTAAAAAGATTGCGAATAAAAAGATAGAAATCTTGAAATCGGTGCGCCTACACAGGGGACCTCGGTGTCGACCTGTCAGGGTCAGTAGGTGTTTTACTGAATTCTTCACAACTTGACTCTGCTGCATACCTCGATACCAAACCCACATGGTCGATATCGAGCTTGTTTTCTTGGTCTTTTGTACTTTGTCATAGCCTATTTTGGATTTCCCGGAATATTTTAAAGCGTCCTCTTTTCTCCTTGACTCATCCATGTTCCACCACCATCCTCTTGATCTCAACTTCTTCGGAATGCTCCTATTTTGCTTCGAAAACCTATAAAAAAACACGAAAACGGAGTAACTTCCATACTTTTCATAAAATATGCAAACTTATCCAAAAACACACAAAACAAACACTAAAACTCAACTATACTAAGCTAAAAAACCAAGAAAAACACTTAAAAACTATACTAAAAACATGAACATCAAAATACCCCATACTTATGCTTGCTTGTCGTCAAGCAATCACTAGACATAAACCAAAACCAATCAACATATTTATCAAGTAATAGCCTTTATCTAAAAAGCAACTTCAAAGCATAGCAAAAATAGCAAATGACTCTTAACATCATAATACATATATATGCAACTAATAGACATAAGCAAACACAATCCAACCTCACCAAGGATAATGTGTTTCACTCGTCTCTCATGTGTTTGGGCTTATAAATTCATCTCTCAACTCAATCTTATATGCATTAACTCCTAGAAATTGGAACTTATATCACCAAACTCTCCACCAAAGATTTGTCAAAACAAGCGAAAATCATCAAGAGAACTTAGACTCAATGAAAAACTTCATAGAAGTTTCCATTCGGCCGGGTTATAATGGGGCTTGTTAATAACAATAAGGCGTGGAAATTTTTTGGTTATGTGATGCTAATAATATCCGGGAATCAAAGACTCCTAAAAGCTCACATACATCAAAAACTCTCAAAACAACTTACTAAACTCTCTCAACAATATACACATTCTCTTTCACTTACCCATTAAATCCTAGAAAGCCTCGTAAATATAGACATAAAGAAACTCTTGGTTTTGAACTTTGAAACACTTGCACACTCTTTTATTTCCTTTTCCTTTCTTCTTCTTTTTTTCTCTTTTTTTTTCTTTTTTGCATTATTTTTTCACTGGCAAAGCCTCGGTACCGAGCTTGAGAGATCGGTATCGAGCTGTAAATCCTTCTTTCTGGATTACTTCAGAGAACCTCGGTACCGAGCCCACAAGGTCGGTATCGAGCTGTTAATTTCAATTTCCTTAACTTCCCTTCTTTTTTGCACTTTTAACCAAGAGATCTTTTTACAAAATGAAACAAGAGACTTCCAATCTACCCCAACCAACCCTTGTATTTTTTGAACCAACATATATCTTTTGCACTCAACAAAAACAACTCCTCTCCAACTAAGTCCTAATCCCCAGATATGGTCAAGCTTATATCGGCTAAGGAATAATTTTGTGGAGCTACATATAAAAGGCTTTAAGGCTCAATTTGGCTTCAAAAACAAGGATAATATAAGGGTAGATAAGGATTAATAGGGCTTATGAAAAATAAGTTCTCTATCATATGACTTCACAAGTAATGAAATAAAAATCTTATAAAGGTCTTGAGAAATAGATAACCATCACAATTCCAAGAGATAATATACATATAGAGAGTAAATCACACATGAAAAATCAAGGCTAGAAATAAAGCTCACAAGGTCATTTTGTTGGATTGCAACTACTCATGCTAAAAGTCATATGCACTCAGTTTCATCATATGCTATTTAACTATAAAAATAAATTTATCATGAGATTCATGCTATACTATCAAAAACATGCTAAAAGGAATTACATGGTCATGCAAAGTAAAAGCAATCATAGAACCATAAAATCAAGGGTACTCATCTGTTCTAAAATCTTTTTGGAATTTTCTCAAATTTTTCAATTTTTTTATGCTTTTTTTTTTAAAACACGAAAGCAACTATTAAGGAAAACAAACTAACATAAGAACATGAAAACACACAAAAACAAACAAGTTTTCTTTTCTCTCCCTACCCTATACTTAGACATTACAGTGTCCTCACTGTAAAAAAAAAGTAAAGCATAAGAAAAGATAGGGAAAAGAAAGTAAACTCACAAAGCGTTTTGAAGCATAGGAAACATCCTGGAAAGAGAGATCATCAGCGGTTCTGTGGTGGGAAGTATCGCTCCATCTTGTCCATAAACTCAACCATTGTCCGTGCTCAGTTGTCCTCCAGCGAGCCTCAGCCCGCTGTTGACGCGCATCCTCAAGTGTCATACGAGCTGAATAAACATCCTGCCAATGATTCATCTGTTGATGTAAATGAGAATGCTGCAGATTCAGCTGCTGCATCTGGGATGACAAGTCTTGTGCCCTCTGTGGTGGAGCATCAGAACCGGAGTAATCGGTATGGGGCGGCTGCTGGTAATGGTGGTGCTGGGTAAAGGGAGCATATGGCACGATACAGAATGCTGGTGGCACGGTAGGGTGCTGATCAGGCTCGATGTCAAAGTGGAAACCCTTGGTATCAGCCTCATAGTACTCGGTACCGAGGCTAGGATGCTCGGTACCGACGTTCTCAGTATGTGTTGGAGCCTCGATACCGACCTGATGGTGCTCGGTACCGACCTCTTCCGCAGGGGCTGGATCCTCTTCTTCCATGGCGGCCTCCTCACGCTCATACCTAGTCTCGGATATCCGTAGTGTAGCCTCTTCTTGAGGTTTCTTATCCAAGGGGAACAGTTGAGATGTCAAAGCTTGATACCAATTAGACAAGTATAACAACTCCAACTTGTCTCGAGTGACTAGCACGGGCTGACCTTGAATCAGGGTGGTGACTCCCCCTCGCATCTTTGAAAAATACCGGTAGACAGCCAGTAGCTTGTGTTCAACTTCTGCCGACGGTGTGCAGTGTAGCGTGATAGATCGATTTTGAGAGCTATAGCCAAGAGGCTCACCAAGTTGCCAAAATAAACTCCTTGTAAAGTAGCCCCGTTTTGCTCCACATACTTCACCCATTCATACCCCAGATTCATAGGAGCGGGGTCTTCAAAAAAAAATTGTACAGAGACATCCAACCTCCGTCCTTGTCGGCCTAGAGAGCTCCTTTTGGGCCAAATTGTTGAGCCCAAAATTCTGAGGATGATGCGGAAGATGGGGTTGATGATGTGTGCCCCGGGGAGTGCATGAGTGTTGGGACTAATTTCCCCAGAGATGTAACCCCTAGTTTCTGTGACCTTGAAGTCATCTGGTGCATTGTAATTTCGGGAAGGGTTAGGAAATTTGAGAAGTTTGTTGAACTCTGCCATAGTGAACTCATGATCCTCATTGCCTAGCCGGAACTTGATCCTCCCTGGAGATGTTTTGGTCTTGAAGCTAGTGCGGAGAGTGGCCACAAACTCCGAGGTGAGGGCCGGATAGTGAGAGATTTCTTCATATTTGAGGAGGTGAGGCACACCGAGGATGGAGAAGGCATGCTTAACATCTTCATAAATGCCTGATGACCTCCCACTGAACCTTGAGAACCATCTTGTGAGGTGAGGTTTTTGGAGGACAGAGTTGTAGATTGACCGTTGATTCTCGGTCTACAATGACATCATCCATACTCGGTGGAGATGGAGATCTGTGGGTCCTCTTTTTCTTGTTTGGCCTTGGGTTAGCTCTGCTTGAACTTGCCATTTATGTACCTGAAATATCATAAACAACTAAGGTAAAATCGACTCAAGCAAATCGAACACCAAAGAAACCCCATACTTGCATTGAAACCACACTCAAATGCAACATTTGGCTATTCTGGTGGGGGTCGGTACCGAGCCTGAAGGGTCAGTACCAAGGTCTCCGGATATCAGCTTGTTCTGGGTGAGTGACAGGGTCAGTACCGACATGTGAAGGTCGGTATCGAGTCTGTTTCCAGAATTTCGCACGAAGGATTATGAGTTTCTAAGTCCCGAATTTTAACAATAAGCCCGTCTCAAGCAAAATTCCAAATCAAAACCACAAAATCAAGTACTTAGAACCCCATACTTACTCAAAGCCCTCTACAATTATGCCAAAATTGCCAAAAATCATGGTGTTAATCATGCAATATCAAGAACGAGTAACTTCATGCTTTTATAATCGAAAGAAGTTGCAATCCAAGCATGAGGAAACGAATTTTATCAAGATCAAGCACCAGTATTAAAGTAAGAAGGCACGAATTCAAGAACTAAACCCAATTTTGGACTAGATCTAGGCATGAAAACCAACAAAAATTACCATAAATCTTCAAGAATTTCAAGTAAAGAGTAGGGTTTGAGAAATCATACCGTAGTTTTGAAGATTTAGAAACAAAATTTAAAAGAGGCAGAGAGTAACGAGGGTTGGGACTCGATAACGAACAAATTTTTGGTTTTTGCTCGGTATTGAATGTGATGCTCGAAGTGGTTTGCGTGTGGATCGAATGAGGGGTTTGTGTGGATCGATTTTGAGGGAATTGAGGGTGGATGGTATATGGATTGCTTGAGAGCGTTTTTGGCAGTTTGGTAGAGGAAAGGCAAGGCGGCGTGGGAAAAGAAAGGCAAGGAGAAGTTTTAAGTTAAAAGGCACTTACCTGCCGCGTGCAGTTTTCTGGATTTTAGTAGATCGGTACCGAACATGTCAGGTCGGTACCGAGCCTGTCGCGACTCTTTTTTTTATCCAGCCTCGTTATCGGTCCGATTTCTGTAACACTTTAGCAAAAAACATTCTATTTCGCAAACTTCTACTCTACTAAAAAAACTCAAAAGAAAGCTAACAAAAAGAACTATAAAAAGAAAGAAAAACTAAACCGGGTTGCCTCCCGTAAGTGCTATTTTTAATGTCGTTAGCCCGATGAACTTACCTTGGCTTAGTCCGACGATGTAAGAGCCCAAGTGGCTATAATCTCTTCTTCCGGGTCGGCTTGCTCAGAAAACTTCTTCAACCTGTGTCCATTTACTTTGAAGATGGCCCCATTGTTATCTACTAGATCTACCGCTCCATGTGGGTATATGTGGTGAACCACAAATGGCCCACTCCATCTAGATCTTAGCTTCCCTGGAAATAAACGGAGTCTAGAGTTAAAGAGAAGTACCTTGTCACCAACTTCATAAGTTTTGGGCACCAATTTCTGGTCATGCCATCGCTTTGTACGCTCTTTGTAAATCTCAGCGTTCACGTACGGCTTTAGCCTCAACTTCTCTAGTGCTTGCAAATCCATGAATTGCTTTGCTCCGGCTTTGTCGAGATCCATATTAAGCTCTTTGAGAGCCCATAATGCTTTGTGTTCCATTTCGACAGGCAAGTGGCATGCCTTGCCATACATTAGATTGTAGGGAGTGGTGCGTAGAGGTGTCTTGTACGCAATTCTATAAGCCCATAGAGCGTCGTCCAGCTTAGATGACCAATCCTTCCTTGAGCAGGAGACCATCTTCTCCAGTATGCTTTTGATTTGCCTGTTTGAAACTTCAACTTGGCCACTAGTTTGGGGATGGTATGGTGTTGCCACCCGATGTGATACCCCATACTTAGCCAAAAGTGCTTCAAAACTCCGCTCTATGAAATGTGACCCACCATCACTAATGAGGACTCTCGGTACGCCAAACCTGGGAAAAATGTTAGTCTTAATAAACTTTGCCACGGTTTTAGCATCATTGGTCCTTGTAGCAATGGCCTCCACCCATTTAGAGACATAATCAACCGCAACAAGGATATACTTGTAGGGGCTCGATGAAGGGAAAGGTTCCATAAAGTCTATGCCCCATACGTCGAATAGCTTGACTTCTAGTATCCCTGTTAGCGGGTTTTCATGCCTCCAAGTGATGTTTCCAGAGTGTTGGCATTCATCACATGAAATCACATAATTCTGTACATCCTTGTAAATAGTTAGCCAATAGAGACCACTTTGAAGAATCTTCGTCATGGTTTTGAATCCTTTTGCATGGCCACCGGTGGGAAGTGTGTGACATTGACGGATCACACTCTTTATCTCTTCGGATCACACTCTTTATCTCTTCTTCTGGAATACAACGCCTAAAGAGGTGATCCCTCCCTTGCTTGAACAAGTAAGGATCATCCCAATAGTACTGTTTAACATCATGGAGAAACTTCTTTTCTTTTGTGGTGTCAACCCCTCGGGAATCACGCCTCCTACAAGATAGTTAGCAAAATCCGCAAACCAAGGGGCTTTTGACCCTTCAACAATATGAAAAGAATGAAAAGAAGTAGAAGCAAGAGATAAGGAAGGATTTGAATGAAAAGTAATGAAATTAGGTTGAGAGAACGTACCTGGCTGGGTCGTTATCGAGCCTGGTTGGGTTGGTACCGACCCTCTGGCTTCGTTATTATCTTCGGTAACGACCTCTTGTGGCTCGATATCGAGCTCTCCAGCTTCGGTATTGATGGTTATTGGTTCGGTACCGGTGTGTTCAACGTCCTCCAGCTTCGAAATCGACTCGGTACCGATCCTAATAGGGTCGGTAACGAGCCTTCTGCAGTTTTCGACCTCGTACAACATGAGGTGCTCGTCCGGTCTGGAGTCGTTGATTGGCACAACATTGTTGGAATCGGTAATGTGTTCAACTAGCAACCTAGATAAGTGATCTGCCACCAAGTTTTCCGCTCCTTTCTTGTCTCGGATCTCGTGATCAAATTCCTATAATAAGAGCATCCGACGGAGTAGCCTAGGTTTGGCGTCCTTTTTGGCCATTAGATATCTAACGACCTCAAAGTCAGTATAAACTATTACTTTTGAACCAACAAGGTAGGAACGAAATTTTTCAAAAGCAAATACCACGGCGAGGAATTCCTTCTCCGTCGTAGTATACTTACTCTACGCCTCATCAAGCGTCTTACTTGAATAATAGATGGCGTGGATAAGGCGAAAAAACAAGAAGATCCAATTTTTTTACGTGATTAATTTATTACTCCGTAACTTTTGGATAGTTAAAAATACGAATAAATTTTGGTAATTTTAAGCTAAGATAAAAAAAAGTTGTTGGCATTAATTGAAAACCACATCCATAACTTTAATCAAAGCAAGGCTCACTAATCTAGATAAAGTTAAATTTATTAATATTAATTTTTTTCTTCTAATTTAATAGCTCAATTTCCTTATTAGGTTGGAGGGTAATGACCCAATGGATCACTGAATCACTCTCCACTTCTGTTGTCTTCTGCGCTCACACTCACATTACTGTTTCTGCATTATCAGCCTCGTAAGTTTCAACAAATCGTCCTTCAACTTCTTCTTCCTCTTCCTTGACTGAACCTTCTTCCTCCAACCCTTCGCCTTCAGCTTCCACGCTGACCTCTTCCTCCTCGTCGTTGTCATCATCATCATCATCATCATCATCATCTTTAGACCCATCATCATCATCAGTTCCCCTTTCTTGGTCACCACTAGCTTTAATAACAACCCCTAATATCTTTTTGGCTCTATGCTAGACAAGATCCTTCATCAAGATAACCATCAGTCCTAGTTGAGTGAAAAGGAGAAGACAATTTGTATCATAAAAACCATAGAACAGAACCAAACACATCAAATTCGAGCAACAAGTTGAAAGAAAATAATTTTACAGGAAAACAATGAACTTGATGAGAAATATAAATACAAGCATCATTACCACTCCTATTACATTCCGAGGGCAATGACCTTCGAATGAGCCATAGCGAACGATAAAGCAAGAAGAAAAGGACAGAAGAACAGAATTACCTTGAAAAAGAAAGTCTCGGGCTTGTTGCGGTGAAAACCCTCAATGGGTAAATAAAGCAGATGTAATAAACAGTCCCTATTGCCATGTTGCCCATGTCTTATCAGCAAAAGGCGATAAAAACTTTTTTCACTTTCGTTCTCCCGCCAAAAAATAGAAAAAGATTCTTAGGTGCAATTGTTGGACATGGGAGATTGTGTGACCCATTAAGTAAAAAGAGACCCACGTGGCTTTCAAAAAGAAGACCTTTTACACTCATCGAGTAAGGGAATCCCGCAAAAGAAAGAAGATCGAGGGAGTGTGATTCAGTGACCCATTGGATCATCACCCTCCAACCTAATAAGGAAACTAAGCTATTAAATTAGAAGAATTTTTTTTAAATAAATTTAGCTTTATCTAGATTAGTGAGCCTTGCTTTGATTAAAGTTATGGATGTTGTTTTTAATTAATGCGAACAACTTTTTTGTCTTAGCTTAAAATTACCAAAATCTATATATACTATAAAATAGAAAAATTTTGGGCAATTAATGCCTCATTTAATTGCCTAAATATTAATACTAATTCTATTATTATAAACCAATAAATTAAATATATGTCTATAATACTACAAGACTAAAATCCTCTTCACAATTAATGCACATAAATTTAGTATCATTTTATATAAATTATATATAATTAAATTCTAAAATATTTCATTTATATATCTATAGCTATATCACTATCTCTATAAACATATAAAGTATAAACAAATGGCAATCAATGCTTATATATTTTATACAAACTATATTATTTTCTTTAGAAAAAAGGAAAAAAATGTTATATATACTCTTTACTAGAGTTGTCAAAAGTTGACCCGAACAGAAAAACCGACCCGAACCGCCCGAAAATTTTAGGGTCAAGACCCGAAAATTTGAACCCGAAACCCAATATAAATCAAACCCGATAGACCCGAAACCCGTTGGGTTGACCCGATTTGTTATATTTTTTGAATATATAATATATTTTGTAAATTATAATATATTTTATTATTAATATATATAAAAATAATAGATTATTATTAAATATCATTTTTTAAATAAAATAATATTTCGATAATTGTAAAAAAAAATTCGATTTTCTTAACCTATTGGACCGACCCGAACCGCCCGAAAATTTTAGGGTCAAGACCCGAAAATTTGAACCCGAAACCCAATATAAATCGAACCCGATAGACCCGAAACCTGTTGGGTTCAAACCCGAAACCCGTTGGGTTGACCCGATTTGTTATATTTTTTGAATATATATAATATATTTTGAAAATTATAATATATTTTATTATTAAAATGTATAAAAATAATAGATTATTATTAAATATCATTTTTTAAATAAAATAATATTTCGATAATTGTAAAAAAAATTCGATTTTCTTAACCTATTGGACCAACCCGAACCGCCCGAAAATTTTAGGGTCAAGACCCGAAAATTTGAACCCGAAACCCAATATAAATCGAACCCGATAGACCCGAAACCTGTTGGGTTCAAACCCAAAACCCGTTGGGTTGACCCGATTTGTTATATTTTTTGAATATATAATATATTTTGAAATTTATAATATATTTTATTATTAAAATATATAAAAATAATAGATTATTATTAAATATCATTTTTTAAATAAAATAATATTTCGATAATTGAAAAAAAATTCGATTTTCTTAACCTGTTGGACCGACCCGACCCGCCCGAAAACCCGAAATGACCCGACCCGATTTGACCGGTGACCCGTTATGACCCGAACCCGACACAACCCGAACCCGAAATAACTGGACCCGAACCTGACCTGACCGACCCGTTTGACAGCTCTACTCTTTACCCTTATATTGTATGTATAGGGTGATGACTTTTGATTTTCCATTTACTCATTAATTTTACAATTGATATGCTCTTTACTCTTATTATATGTATTGAGTGATGACTTTTGATTTTCCATTGAATTAAAATGTTGGTGAAATTGGGGTATTAATAAGGGTGTTAATTCAAGAAGCATTATGTACTGGGTGATGACTTTTGGTTTTCCATTGAATTAGAAAGTTAGTAAAATTGGGAACATTAATATGTATTTTAATTCACCAAGCATTATATTAACGAATGTCTTTTCAAATTCCTAATCCTCTTTACAATTTCTTAAGCCTCTTATTCTATTATAAATACCAACTAGGAGTCATAGAGTGCTTCTATTTTTGTGGGTTTGCATACATACGAGATCCATTCTAATTTCTTCATTATTAGTCCTCAATTGAAGAGTAGCATGGTAAGTATGCTCTTTTGATCAAATTATTTAAATTCTCTTATATTCTTGCAAATTTGTATTTTTTATTTATTAAAATAGGTCAAGCTAATCTATAAATAGTAGCGCGTCTTGAAACCATTAGTATAATCTTTTGATCAAATTGTCAAATTCATATTTTTTTTATTTGTTTGTTAATAGTTATTGCGTGATTTTAAAGATAATATTCACTTTTAAGCAAATCAAAAGTACATACAAATATTTCAAAATGAAAATATGAAACTCATTTGACTTTTTTTTTTATCTTGGAGAGAACTAGATTTATATGTATCATTTTTATAAGTTCAAATTATACTTTATTTAGTTACTAAATGATATTAAATTATTTGATTATGATGTACAATACGACTTTTCAGTCATATATAAGTAGAGATAAATTGTTAAATCTATAGAAAAAAGTAGAGAGCATATTCAAATTTTTTTTTTTATCATTTTTATATGTGGAGAAACAAAGACAATGGCCTCATATCATATTTAATTTGGTAAACTTAGCTTCCTACTAATTTACATTGCAAGCAAATGTCATCTCCATTCTTTAATATATCATCACAAAAGAACTTTTTAATATGTCTATAATTGATTTATTTACATATAGATTAAATGCTCAAATGTTCGTCTAAGTTTAGGTGGATTACTTCCCATCATCATCATTACATCATGTTTTACAAGATCGAAATTGGGATAAATGATATTTTTTTTATCCAAAAGAGTGATTATATATTGATCTTTACTAAACCAACACTCATGTACTTACATTCCAATTATATATAATGACATTTTAGTTCTTACATTCCAATTTGATCTTTACTAGCCATCTCTTAAGACTCATGTACGTAGTGTATAAATCAAAGTTATATATAAATAGTGTTGGTTTGGTATTATTTAAAAGATTAAAAATACAAAAATTTAAATAAATGTCAAAACAATGAAGATGAAGAGACTAATATAAAAAAGATAAAACAAATTGTACTTTTTTGCATAACGAATGACAAAAAAATATAAATAAGGAGAAACTAATTTACACATGTCTATATATTAAATATTAAACTTACATGTAAAGTTGTTGTTTTTTCTAATAAATGTCACAAGAATGAAGATAAAGAGCCTAATATAAGAAGATCAAAATGTTTACTTTTTTACATATACAAAAAATGAAAAAAAAAAATATAACGAAGAAACTAATTTAATGAAACCACAAGAATAATCAATGATTTGTCACATGTAATTATGATTTTCTTATATACTATGAATTTTTAATATATATTTAAGATTTTTTAATTGTAAAATGCTTTCACAACATGTTTATATAAATATAAGTAACTAAAAAATAATTAATTATATTAAAGTTGTTCATTCATTAAACTACTCAACATTTCTAAATAAATAACTATTCATATTCCAAAATTTTGAACAATTAAAATTAATAGATCAAAATCTTATTAATAATTCAATTTATTGGCATTTAATTGGTATTATGTAGATTTTTAACGTAAAATTATTATAAATATTAATATAATTAACTTAGAAATTTTTTAAAAATAACAAAATTTTGACCCGTGTGTGAATAGAGACATGAACTAACCATACTCATAAATTTATTATTAATTCATTCATATTACAATAAGTTTAACAATCAATTAATAGATTAAATTACTATTAACAAAATTCAAATTCTAATTACGTCCAATTTCTATATCATAAAAGTTATTTGCAAATTTATACAAATAATATTGTCTTTAAATATTTATTCATAAACTTCTTCAACTATATAGTTAAATTTAAAGCAATAAGAAAATCAAGTTATAATTAAATACTATAAATAAGTTATAAAAGTTCAAAAAACCTGATCCCGTCCAACGGACGGGTTAACCCCCTAGTATAATCGTATTTTTAACTATCCAAAAATTACGGAGTAATAAATTAATCAGGTAAAAAAATTTGGATCTTATTGTTTATCCGCCTTATCCTAGATCTCTCTAACTTGAAGTTTATACGATTTTGTGTTACTCAAACTTTAGTTATTAAAAAATCAACTAAGGATCACAAATCATAATCTATTTTATTTATGTCAATTTGTAAAATGCTTCCAATTTCCTTTTTTAATCATTGATACCTCTTTTCTATTATGGCTCTAAAAAAATTCTTCTATTCATCTATAAATATAATATATTATATTTTCTTCTTCTTTTTTCTTTCTTTTATATAAAAAAATTGTAAGTATATCTTGTCATCACAATATATAAAAATAAACAATGTTAATGTATTAGCAATTAATTTTTTTTAAAATCATAAAGACAAAGACTTTATTTTTTTGATAAAAAAGGTAGAGACTTTATATATTGCATACATTTTAAATCTTATTGTTACTATAAGTAGTAGATGTAAATTTAAAGGTTGTGTATTAAGTAAAATTTGTTCTCTCTATATTTAAGTGGAGTAAACGAAAATCATAAATAAGAAAGGAAGATGAAAAACACATAAACATAAATTATAAAAAGTTGTTTACTTAAATACAAGAAAAAAATCAACTAATAAATTTTTTTTTGATTTAAGTGAATTTTATCAACTCATTGATAACAAAAGATACGACCAAGATTTGACCATGAACTTAGAAAATTTTATTTACAAAATAAATTTATAACTAATAATATATTATAAGATCTTATTTATCTGGAGTGAAAAATAGCAAAATTTGTTCATTAATTTCAACTAGTAGTCTAAATTTTTTTATCTCTTACAGTTTCAAAAGAAAGAAAATCTTTAGTTTTACAACTAGCTTCTAGTTTTACAACTAAAAGCTATTAAAATTAATATAAAAGCTTTAAAACTACCTTTTAAAAAAAAAATCAGTTTTACAACTAGTTTCTTGTTTTTTTTGTCAAACGATATTTGTATAAGTTGGTGCAACTAGTTTAAAAACTACAACTAGTTTTTGGTAACCAACAAATACACTTATGAAAAGTGTTCGCAACAAGCAATAATATAGACGTCTTTGTTCGCAACAAATCAAAACTTAACCCAAACCGAGTCAATCTGGTGCATTATTATATCGGAGAACAACTCGATTTCATATGAACCGACACCAAAACCTATACAAGCCAACCTGAAATCAAATGACCAACCTTATTGGCACCCTTAGATAAAATCTGTTTTAATTAAAAATAATTTGTTTTGTTTTGTTTATATATTTAAGAAATAAATTATTTAAAGCCATTTTAGAGAATTGATGTAAACAACATAATAATTAGTTATATCCTTAAAAAATATAATCTGTATAATAATCTATACTACCATCTGTCCCATAATGTTTGTCTGGTTTTCATTTCCATTTTCCTAAAATGTTTATCATACTTTTCTCTCTTTCCTTGTGTTTCTTTTTTTGGTAGAATCTTTCCTTGTGTTTCTATACTTTTTACAATATTATCCTTGCCCAATATTATCTTTATTTATATTATATGTTTGCTGTGTATACCACTTTGTTAACAAAGATTTGAGGGACATATAGCCAATTATCCATTTATAAATTGAGGCAAAAAAGCCCCAATTCAGCATACGCATACTGCAATAGTAAAAGTCGGGAGGTTGTCCGTGCCCGAGAAAAAGAAGTGAGATGCACGTCCATGCCAAAGACCCCCCCGAGCTGACGCCGTCAAGCTCATTGACCGTTCAAAATCCACCCCCATCCAATCGATTTTAGATCCGCTATTGGGAGGGTGAGTACTACAACTAGACTTGTCAATCGTGTTGGGTTCGGGTCTAGTCATTTCGGGTTTCGGTTGAGTCGGGTTCAGGTCATAACGAGTCACGGGTCAACCGAGTCGGGTCGTTGTCGGTTTTCGGGCGGGTTGGGTCGACCTAACACGTCAAGTGTATCGAATTTTTTACAATTATTAAAATATTATTTCAATAAAGACTTGGTTAAAATGGATGAATAATATAGAGATAATTCTTTTGTGATGATTTAAAAGATTCCAACTTATGTTGGTGATTTGTGAAAAGTCATCAATCCCATTGAGCATGTTGAGGAAATGAAGTCACAAAGAAATGTCAATTGAGAAATTTGACTATAAGACTTGCCATGATATGATAAGAGAAGTAAAGTGGTCATAAATAGAAAAGAAATCCAAGAGATGCACCCCAACACCGAGGCATGAAACCTCGTGTGCAACGACGCAAGACAAGGGCGCGCCTACATCGCGTACGACACTCGGCTACGACATAGGGCAGCGGCGCTCGGTAAGGCGCGACGGTGCATGGTGTACGCACTTGCGTTGCGTTGGCACAGTGCTGGAACGAGGCACGTCGTGGCATGTTCGTGTGCGTGAAGCTGTTGGGCGCGCCTATGCTTGGCGTCGGCTCATCCGTGGTTGCGAGGAGCTAGCGGCGCGCCTAGGGCAATGTAGGCGCATCGTGCATTTGAGCTAAGGATTGGTTTTGAGCATAGTAAAAGAGTCTTATAGCTTTGTGCAAGTTTAAATGAATGTTTGAAAGCTTCTCTAAGCTTGGTGAATGCATATGCAAGGATCAAAGCTTGGTATTGGCTTGGCACATAGTTATGAATACTAGAAAGGAGTATTAAAGCTTCAAACTAGTTTGGAGTTAGCTCTAGAAGCTTAAATAAGCTCTTGACTCAAAGTACAAACTTGGTAAGAAGCTTATGTAGCTAGGGTTTAACTCTAGGAAGCTCAAACTAGCTCAAGTTAGTTCAAATAGCTTGTAAGTCAGCTCAACGAGCTAAAACACAACTCAAGCCAGCTCAACTAGCTGGATGCTAGCTCAACTAGCTAAGGGCTAGCTACACTAGGTAAGTGACCTAGCTAGGTACCTAGCTTTGATAGCTTGCTATGGGCCATGGTGGGCCGGCCCATGGGGCGTGTGCTTGGGCTTGATGGGCCGCATGCATGGACTAGAGAATGGGCCTCATGCTTTGCTATTTTGGGCTTGGCTTGTGGGCTTTGGATTGGGCTTTTCTAAGGGAGTTTTAGACCAATTCCTTGGGCCTTAATGGGCTGGATTTCTGACGGAAAATGGACTCCATATTGGGCTGTTTTAGACGCCTAAGATGACAAGGAAAGAGAGAAGTTGGATAAGGGTGGAGTTGGTTACAAATTCCTTAAATTCACTCTCAACCTCTCAACCTCTCAACTTCTCAACCGACCAATATAACTTCCTTTTGGCGGTTAATGGACAGCCTTGGACGCCTATAAATGTGGGTGTTGGTAGTCCATTTGAGGACACACAAGAAGACACAAAATTGTTGTCACTTATATACAAGTAGTTGGTCAAGACTAGGGTTGTGTAGTCAAGCGTTTCCATTTAGAAAGCAAACACATTTGTGTGATATCATGGATCGGTTTTCACGAGTGCTTGTGAAAGAAGAACCTCAAGATTCATGGCGTGATTGTCTCTTCCAAGTGAAGGAAGAACCACAAGGGCCATGGAACAACGACTTCGTCCAAGTCAAGGAGGAAGAAGAGTTGTGGGACTCGAATAAGGTATGTTTAATCTTGATAGAGTTGTCTTGCCAACATCTCTATTGTCGTTTGGTCCTTTTTATCTCACAACAATATTGCGGTATCCCTTGGCATGGAATAGGGGCAATATTCGTTGAAGGAAAGATCAATTTAATTGGTTGACTCGTAGCCTTTATCCAAGTCACTTAATAAAATGTTTTAATGGGTCGGTGGTGATACCTTTACGGTCTACACCCAAATGAGATTACCTTTCGGGGTCTACTCAAACAACCTTGATTATCCTTTGGATCTACAAGGGCCGACTTTCACTTCAATTTGTTTATGCAAAATGCTATTCCGTTTCTTACCCTAAAACTCAACAACTTATTCGATAAGATTTAAAATGAAAAGATCTTACTTGTTTATTTTAAGAATTTGGATTATATCATTAACATTCTTAACATGAAAATAAAGCTAACGTGATTTTACATGAAAATATCTTTATATATTTTATAAATTATTTTAATAAAGACTTTGTTGAAATAGATGAATTTTATAGATAAAATATTTTTTCCATCCAATTTCATACCAAATTTAATTTTACAATTGAGTAAATACTTTGGTTCAAATTTCTCCATGCGATGAAATATTTTAAATTATACTGTTGTTACCCGTAATAGAGGAAAGTATATAAAGATTGAGTAATACAAAACCGAATAAAATTTACTTTTAAATATTTAAGTTTAAGATTTATATTTATATTTATATTTATATTTATATTATTATTATTATTATTATTATTATTATTATTATTATTATTATTATTATTATTACGGTTTTTCTATCCTATGCCCTAAGGGCATAGGTTAAGAGTACTAAATGTGGAAACTAAAACCCTAATAGGAAACTAATAAACCCTATTGAAAAAATAATTAAATCTAAATAAATACAAATTTTAAATATATTACCATTTTTAGTCTGTTAACCTATGCCCAAAGGGCATAGGTTAGAAAAAAATTGTAACTTTAACCAAACTAAATTGTAACTTTAACAAATTTTAAAAAATTGTAAGTTAAATATATTACGAAGCTTTGGTAATTTTAAGCTTATCAATTCTTTTCTTTTTAATATCAATTGAAAAAAATTGTAACTTTAACCAAACTAAAAATAGGAGCAGTTTTCTAGTTTCAATTAAAAAAAGTAAAAGGGAAAAATTAGTTTTAATAAGAAAAAGGAAAGTATATTAAAGTGAATGTTCTAACGTTTTGGTAAACTCAAATTAAAAAGAAGTTATAGGTTCTAGATAAAATAAATCCATTATAAAACCATTAATGATTTCCTTTTTGAGTAGGGGGTCATTACCCACTAGGTAAGTAAAACAAATTCTAGCAGAAGTGATGGGAACAAAAGGCTCCTTCTCAGCGCCCCGTTGACACAAAAGCACTTTTTAAAATTTATTTTGATTTTGCCCTCAATTTAGGTTAAATTACCAGATTTGCCCAAAAGTTTTAAACTTTTACAAATATATTCAAACTAAATCAGTTTATAAATTTAATGACTTTAAATGGTACTAACTACCATAATCTACTAACTATAGCATGAATAAACTATTTTCTATGAACACAAGCCCACCATGCTCCGTAATTAAAGAAAATTATAAATTAGAGAGGTTTGACCGTTACCTGAGCGTAGTATCGCTGGACCTCCGGTGTTCATGTAGCTTTCGGATTTCTAGGGGTTGCTAATCCTCAACCAGGACTCCCTTAGCTCAAGCACAACACAGATCTGTTTCGTTTCCTACCTCAGATCGTAATCTCTAACTTAAAATTTCTCAATTTTAGTGGATGGAGGATTTGTAGTCAAGAAAGAGGTTTATTCAAGACATAGTTTTCGATTAAGTAGCTTTCCCTAAGTTAAAAGCAAACTTTTATTGAATTTTGAAAGGATTACTAGCACACAAACACACTGAAAACACTCAAACACTCAAACTAGAAAGATCCATAGAAGGATTTGAACTCTTAGAGTGAGGGAACACCGCTTCACTTTCAAGTTCAAAGCTTTCTCTTTCTCTTTCTCTAGATTCAGACTTCGTTTTCTGATTTTTGGTGCCCCTCCTTCAACTTACAAGGGTCCTATTTATAGAGCCTTGGAGAGCATTGGATGCTCTATCAATGCTCTTTACAATTTGCTACCGACAAAGTCTCAGGGAATCCACTCACATGACAAACAGTGCCACCACTCTAAAAAGAAAAAGCACAAACAATGCCCATCACTCTGAAAAGAAAAAGCACACTGAACAGTAATAAAAAGACAACACACTAAAGAGATTCCTTCTGGTGGTCCACGTGGCTTGGCATCATGATGCGGTTTTTGATGGCTAATAATCCATGCAATATTCGATGTTATACATGCCTTCTTCTCCAACATTATCCTCCCAACCTACAGCAGCATCTTCATCTAAGTCGAGCTCTAATTGCTTCATCAAATTTTCTGAATATTCTGGATCCCAATCCATTAGCTTATCCCATATAAATTCTTGACCTTTGGGCGATTAATATCTCCCAAATTCTATTGCTGATAAGTAATCCTGGATTGAATCAGATGACTCTATTGCCTCCGAAAAATATAATTTTAGTTCTTTCGGAATTATAATAGTGGTGAATCCTACTTTGAATATCAGCATGTCGGTTTTTTGATACTGCTTGATGTGTTCATAGATGTAGAAAAGTCCCATAGCTCTTGCTTCAGTGGCATTTTTTAGGACTGGTTTCCTTATTGTTATTGGATCTGTAGAGAACTGGTCTATAACAAACCTAATCAAGTAGTGAGGTGCTCTTGATTTTCCTCGTTCTGTCTCCATGTTGGCTCCATGCACAAAACAAATTAGCTTATCTTCTATCCCAGATTGCTTGACTCTGTTGAACACATAATTCTGAAACTTGGTGAAATGCTTCCTGATCGGACTCCATTTATAAGGACATTTTCCATATACGTCGTTGCACATTCCATAATCCCATGCCTTCAATATTCCCATATCTTCAGAAGGATTAGCAGGAAGGTTTATTCCTCCAATCCCAGAATTATCACGAAAGAGAACTAGAGTTCTCCATTCTTCCCAAATATCATAATATGGACATCTTTCTCTGCTCATCACGTAAGAATACCATTGTGGAAACTCTTTATACTTCCATTAACCCTTCATCTTTTCCTGGAGCTCCCAAGGGAGCTGAAGTATTTTATTGGTTATTTCCAATTCTAACACTCGTAAGGTCATCAAATGGTTCACCAATTGATACCCATAACGACACCTACTCTTACTAACTTCTTCCATTATTGAAATTTTAAACTGACTGGGAGGTGACACCCATCCCTTGTGGTACTTTTCTTTCTCCTCAAGTTCCCGCCTCTCTGCGTTTGATGGACGCTGAGATAGGGAATTGTGGACTATTTCGGCCATTTCTTCTTGAGAGAAATTCTCGTATCCATAATCCTGATACAATCTTAAAATTCCTTGTGGAGGTGGTACTCTGTTCACCATTCTTCTCACTTGCAAGTTCTCGTGTCAAGCTGTCTGCTAATGAGTTCTTTGATCCCTGCACATGTTCAATATTAAAGGAAAACTGGTTAAGGGCTAATTGCCAACGCAGGAGCCTCCCTTGCGCTTTCATATTATCCAAATTATTATGGATAAATCCCAATATTCCTTTACAATCAGTTCTCACCGTAAAGGGTTTTGGAGCAAGAAAAATTATGAATTTATTAATTCCTTTTAAGACAGCAAGAATCTCCTTCTCCATTACAGTGTAATTACATTCGGCTTTGTTGAAACTTCCACTGCGGTACCTGCAAAGCTTGTTATCTTTCTTTAATTTCAAAACAACACCCCAATGATAATTACTAGCATCAGTTTCAAGAACTAGTTCATCCTCCTCATTGGGTAGAGTTAATACTGGCAGATTCATGCAACATTTTTTAAGTTCTTGGACTACCTTTGTATCCTGATTAGTCCAGTTCCAAACCTCTTCTTTTCTCAACTTGACTTGTAAGGGTTTTATTAATTTAGCTAAATTTTTTATAAAATCAGAGGCATAAGTAAGACATCCTAAAAATCTTTCTAATTGCTTCCTATCCTCTGTTTTATCAGGAAATTTTTCTACCTTTTCTAGGATATGATCTTGTAATACTATTTTTCCAGCTTTAATCTTCAACCCAAGAAATTCAATCTCCGGCATAGCATAAATACATTTTTCTGTCCTAAGATAATGCCATGATTAACACATTCTTGAGTTATAGCCCTAAGGTCGTGCATATGCTGTTCTAATGTTTTAGAAAATATTAAGATATCATCAATGTAAACAAGACAACAATGCTTAAGGTTTTTAAAGATTTTATCCATTCTCCTTTGAAATATTTGTGGTGCATTTTTTAGACCAAATGGCATAACTACCCATTCATAATGACCTTGTGGTGCACTAAAAGCCGTTAATGGTATACTGTCTTCTTCCATCTTAATTTGCCAATATCCACTTTTACAGTCCATTTTTGAGAACCATGTGGCTCCCTTTATTTTATTAAATAGAATTGTTTTATTAGGGATATAATATCCATCAAAGACAGTATTATCATTTAATTTCTTATAATTTATAACCATCCTAGCCTTTCCTCTCTTTTCTTCAGCATGATTTCTAACCATAAAAGCAGGACTAGAATGAGGGCTTTTACTTTCTCTAATTAAACCCTTTTTTAGTAAATCATCAATTTGTTCCTTAAATTCTTGTTGGTCTTTAAAGGTGTAGACCATCTGTTTTACTCTAATAAAAGTCTTAGGATCTATTAATTCTATCTTAGCAAATGACTTATCTTTATCTAAAAACTTTAAAGGGTCTTCAGAGTATAACTCCCTACACAAATCCTTTTGTTAACTAATAATTTGTTCTTTTATAGTTATCTCATCTATTAGTAGTGCAAATTCTCTTTGTGTAGGAACAATATGCTCCTCACCACGCTTACTGCACGTGAATTCAATCTTTTGATGCGTATAGGCCTCTTTCATTTTTCTTACCCAAGCTAATTCTCCATTAACAGTAAATATCATTTTATCTAAACTTTGGGTACATGGAGAATATAACCTTTGGAAATTATTTCCTAATATCATGTCATGAGATGTTTGTTTAGTAGCCTATAATATAGGAATTATACATGGGTAACTCCCTAGCATAATTGGTAGATCTAGAATGACTTCTGAGTGAGTCATGATACTATTATCATCTATTCTGATCTGAATAGGTTTGGATGCTGATTTCCACATAAATTCTGGGAATAAAGATTTCTTTCCAAAATACACAGAACATCCACTATCTACGAAAGCACATAATTCATAATCATTAAATCCTTCAATGCATATAGTTATAGGGATGTATATGCTATTTGGGTTAGTGACTCTCATGAACGTTTCTATCTGCATATTTGATTCCTCGTCTCCTTCATAGACAAGTTCACTAATAGTTTTTGTTTTAAACCCTATTAACCTTTTATCAGCTCTAGAAGTAGACGCTTCTCCTGGTGCTGCTGAAAGAAATGTGGGGTTTGAGCTAGTGCTAGAACTAGAACTAGAAACTGATGTTGATTCTAGATCTATACTATGTCTAGCTGGTTCATGAAGTGTTCTTCCAAGGCTGTTAAGTTCTAACTTCCTATTAAATGCTGCTAGAAGACTAGCAATATCTTCATCTACTCGGAATGGACTCTCTTCATTAACACTTCTAATTGAAGGGGATAACTGGTTCCTCTGAGCAAGATTAAGACTAGGATTGAACCTAGAGATTTGACTTCTAGAAAGACTCCGGTTTCTTATTAAACTTGCTAGAGGTTGTGAGTTTGTATGGATTTTTCCTTCCTCATCAATTGTTAAAACCTTTTCATGCTTAGTGGTTGAAGGGTTTTCAAAGGCATTTACCCAAACTATTTTTAAATTAATTTTCTCCGGCTTTACTTTAACGGGTACTGCTAATTGTCCTGGTCCACTAATCTCATATTTATCAGCTTCTACCATTTGGGTTCTAAGTGGAGGATTTGTGGTATTTTCTAACTTATATACTACTTTCCACTTTAACTGTAGAGGACAAGTTCCCTTATGCATATTAATCCCTTCAGTTAACAGTTTTAACGATAAAAACTTAGATGCAAATTGGTCTTCTAAACTAACATAATAGTTTGGTCTACATATCCAAGACACTGGTCCTTGACTCAAGTTACACACTACTCCACTAATAGTTTGGTCACTAAATTTCTTGTGCCTAGTGTCACAAACAAAGTTAATGCAGTGCACATTTTTACCAAAATCTTGTAGAGGAGTGATGAATATTTGCATTCCACACACATAAATATATTTGTACTTTTTATCCTTGTTGTGTTTTTGAATATTTTTCCAATTAATTAGGTTGATTTCAGTAGCTTGATTTTCGTTATTTTTTATTACTATATCTCCTAGCATTTCTTTGCACACGAATTTAGAGAATGCTGGGAAGAAATGTCTCTTGAAGAATTGTTCTTTAGCGATAACCGGGAATTCGACCCCTGATTTTCGCATGCTTTCTATTTGTTCTTCATCTATGGATGATTCTGCTTCTTGGAGTTGAGCTAGAGTGGTCATTTCTCCACCTGAATTGAAGGCTTCTTCGGTGAAATTTGAAGAATCTATTTCCTCTCCTTGCATCATCTCATTGACTTCCTCATAATCCGACTCCTCACCTTCTTCTTCCTCAACTACTTCAACAACTCCTTTGTTGTTGCTTAAAGCTAATTTAATAGTTCATCCTCAGACATTTCAATGTAATCCATACTTCCTAGTGCTTCTGCTAACTTATTGTTTTTCCTAGATTTGCATTTAGCATAATGCCTCGTTTCTCCACATGCCCAACACTTGCAATTTCTTTTCTTTTCAGGGCAGTAAGAAGCTTTCCTAAAAAACCTTCTTTTCTTAATCAACGGTTTCTTATAATATTTCTTATGATATTTCTCTCCTCTTTGTTTGTTGAAGCTTTTCTTTCTATAATTCTTTCTTCTTTGATTATCTCTTCTATCACATCCCCATTCATTTGGTAAATCCCAGCATGGTAGAAATTGTCTTTTCATTTGTTGTGTTCCTTTTACTTCTCAACATTTCTTTTCTACCCATCTTTTTATAAATTTCGTTCTATTACCCAAATTATCTCTAGAATTATACCTATTTTTCCATTCTTGGTATCCATCACTAATTTCTTCATTAATAGGTTTTGGGAGTTTGTCAAAGAGCATTTGAAGATTAGTTTGGTTCTCTCCTATCTTATAATAATAATGTTCAAATTCAGAGAGATAGTTGTCCAAATATCTCATATTACAGATTTCAAGAGTGTTTAACTTTCTTTGCCACTCGATAAATTTTTTGTCAATTTCATCTCTTTCTCCAACAAACCCTTCGTCTATAGCTTCACATAAAGTGGTAAACATTTCTGCTGGAGATTCCTTTGTTCTAAGGTTTTCTTTATATTCTTCAGGTATTCCTTCATACCAGTCAGCTACTATCCCATACAAACTGTGTTCTATGTAATTTAAAAAATTTGAGGATCTCCAATTTGTATTTAGGTTTAAGACACTCATCATGCTTTTCTTCCAGAAATCTAATACTTCTTCTCGTCTTCTTACGCCATCTAGATTTAGCTTATATCCAGTTTCACTTATTGGTTCTAAAGTGAGTTCTTTTTTATTAGGTCGATGATTGGGCATAATCCTTACTCCAAATCTAGCTGTTTTTTCTAGAAACTCCTTAGGTTTAACATTGGGCCTTTGATAGCTACATGATCCTTCTTCATATTTTTTATAGTAGGATCTGTTTGCCTCATTTGTTTCTTCTAACATTATAGGTGTTATCTCTTCTTCGACTTCATTACAGTCTAACACCTTTTTACCAATAATTTTATCTACTCTTCTTTTGACTTCGTTAATGGGTATTGTTTCCATATCTTTTAATTTTATTAATCCCATTTGATGATACATTTCTTCTTCTTCAGTACCATATTCAGATTCTTTGCTACTCGTTATACCAGATTCTTCCATGATATTTTTTAGTAACTTAGAGTTATTCTCTATTTCATGATTCTTCATCTTCAGGTTTGGTTTTCTTTTCAATTTTTAAGTTGGGGACTGAGAACGTTTTTAATGAGTTTTGATTTTGAAAAGGATACTTATGTGGAAACTGAGTCGATCTCTTACCTACTATTGTTTTAGTAATAGCACCTTGGTGTCTAATTTCGTTAGTAAGTGCAACAACAATTTTTTGGTTTTCTTCTAGGTGGATTCGTTGGACTAAAGTAAGTTCTTCTTTAATTTTTTGAATTTTCTCACTTAATCTAAAAATACAACTTTTTAATTCTGCGATGACGTCGACAATGGTGTTTAGTATACCTTCATAATGTTTTTCGCCAATTTTTAGATGTTTAATATGTGGAGATTCTCGATTAGGACATTTATCAGAAATTTCCAGCTTGTCGACTTGATAATTTGTCTTCTACAATAGTGTTTAGTATGGCTCTGATACCAAATTACAAGACCTATATTCAATTAAGAGCTACTAAGACAAACTCGGATAATAGATACTTGATAAAGCTAATATTTTTATATCTAAGGATATTTTTTATTATTTTTTAAAACTTACTAGTTAATTTTGTAATTATCTAAAAATATCAGGAATGAAATATAGATACTACAAATAAAAGGGAAAGAACTGTAATTAATGAAAATAAAACCCAGGCCGCTGAGCAAAAAGTGCCGGGCCGCCAAGCACTACTCGAACAAAAGGAGGTATGTTTCTTGTCAGCTCATCAGGTTCGAGTATCATGGTTGGATGGTTCTAAGTCAACACATCATTTCAGTGATGTGACTTTTATTGACAGATACCTCACACATAGAAAAATTGAATCCTCTACATCGAACCCAGCTGGGCAAGTGGGTCTTGTGAAGAATGTTAGTGTTTTTGTTGATTTGTTAACCGTTGTGGGATCACGTATAACAAATGTGTCCACAAGGAATTTGGAATGTGTAACGGATTATAAAATTTGGGATTTTATAGTGCCCGATCCTTGGCTTGGTCGAGTGGATAAAGTTCATCAAAATGTGTCTGTGTTATTTAATGATGGTTCTGTTGAAACCCGATATAATACGTGTTATAAACGGGATTATACTAAATACTAACTCTCGGCTTTCGTACAACCAAACGGTTTTCGTACGCAGATTAACGCAGATTATTCCTCCTTCATGCCCTTCAAATAAAGCTTTTTGGACTTTATACCGTAAATAGCGCGATCTCACTCGGAGATCAAACACATCGAATCTAGGTACAGGAAAAGATCCTAAACCGGAAAGGTTTTCGATCCTTTCATTGTTGCACATTCCCTTTCTATATATATGTTTGTCTACCTACTTGCTTACAAGAATGTAATCGATGTGGGACGCCTTTTATTTGAAGTTTCCCATGCTTAAGCAAATATAACAGCTTACGCGGAACAGCCTGCATGAGGATGGTGTTTGCCACTTGCAATTGTGGAGTGTTGTCGGCTGATCCATGTAAATGAATTTGGGCTAGGCCCATTTACTTTTGTCATTGGACCGTGCTTAATAAATTTGCAACATGGTTAGAACCCATTTGATCGAATACAATCGCACAAGCTGATTCATGCATACATAATTTATATTTAATGTCAAATATGTTTTATGCACAAGGTAAGTCACGTACACATCTAATGGTTTTTTGAAAGAGTATACATTCCATGCATGCAATTTTACGTGGCCACCCAATTATGTTAGGACGCGTATACACAACACGGTGTGTTATCGCTTTTCTTTCTCATATTTGCCCTTGATTATTTAGCGGTTATTTCGCGCACCATCAGTTCAGTTTGTAAGTTATGAGCACTGATCCATTGGAACTTGGGCCGAAAAACAAGAATACTATTTAGGATAAGAAATGCCCATATTATCTAGGTCAGCGAGTAATAGCAAGTTCCTATTCTGTTATAAAAAATTCTATGTGGTCATCAAGTTCATGGAAATCTAATAAGCTAGACGGTACAGTTGTAAAAGTCACAGTTGGATCGGTGTATGTTCACTAGATAACATCTGCTGGCTACGGACACGTATCTTCAACTATACCAGAAGAAGAGCAGAATCCTAAAAACTTAAAATTGTTGTTTTCCATGTTTACACATGCTCATTGGTGGTTGTGTGAGCGGTGCCTTCTTCCCTATTTAGAGAGATCCTCCTCCATTCCCTTGGACAATGATTTTCCAATGTCAACACTTGATGGAGATCATGGGTCTATTCGTCCTAAGGGTTATTCAGATGACATTTCTGAGGGATCAAATAGAACATGTGATTCTATGGATCGTGAGCTGGTCAGCTCAATAATTGAAACTTCTCACTGACACGATTCTTCAGAATTGAGTTCTTTTAGCAACGCTTCATCATCTTTAAAACAACCTTGCCATGAATCATGTCAGATGAGGGAAACACGTGACGTATCAATAAAAATAGTTAACAAGAAGACTCTAGTTGATGTGGCTTGGCAAGATGGATACATAGAGTACCAACTTTCTTTTGCATCTGTAATTCCAGTTGAGAGTTGTAATACCCGGGTTTTGACCTCGAGGCTAGTTCCGTCCACCAATTATTCTATCTAATTATTTTGGGCCAAAAAGGCCAACTTTTATTCTTTTATGGAATTCTTGGCCAAAAATCCTAACTTTTGGCCAGCCCAATATTCTCCATGAGGAGGCCCGATTCCCCCCCCCCCCCCCCCCTCTCTCTCTAACCTCTCCTACCCATTTCTTTTTCTTCGGGAAAATAAAAACATACTAGGCCTTCTCAAAAGTGAAACCCTAGATCCATCCTAATCAACTGGTGCGTCGTTCCCCTCGTTCGATGTCCTTTACAGCGAGAGAGAAGGAGAGTTAAACCGCCAGCCTTCCGATCGTTTACGCACACCACTACCGCAGATCTCGCTCGCCGGTCCCCCCTAGCACGCCTCTCGACCTCGTATTCGTCTTGTTTCACCGATGAGAACTCGTCCAATACCACAGACCCCTGATTGGATCACGACCGCTAGGATCTAGTCGCCGAAGGTCTTCCCCATCACCGGTCATGCTCGTCGCCGACCAGACAGGGTTGTTCGTTGAGGTGCGCTGTTCACGCTCGATCTTTCGTCAATTTGTTTTGTGTTCGCGGATCTTGCCTCACGAGTTCGTTCGCCAGATCATGTCACGAGTCCGTCGTCCTACTCCTCGCATATCTGAGTGTCGGGTCTCATCCCGTTGAGGCAAGAACAAGATCAAACCCTCGTCGGGACTCCTTGAGCAAAGCCGCCCTTAATCGGATTGCTTAGCCGTGAGTGAGTCAAGCCAGGCGAGCCGAGATCCAAGACTGATGTTGAGGATATCACTACTACTCGGGTTCTTAGCTTTCCGTATTCGTCAAGGAATCCGTCATTCAAGGTAAGTCGTTCTTCGACTTGCTCGGCTTGATTCAATTCTTGTTAGATTGAGTGCCATGTATGTGGAATTGGTTTTTGGTGGACTAGTCCCCCTGCACATTACTTTTTAAAAATAACAATTTTTCTTTATGTCTTGGTGAACATTATAATTGTAGTTATAATTGTATTGGTACTTGTAATTGTAAATTGTGTTTATATATATATTGTATTTGCGATTGTGATTGCGATTCTGTTTGTGATTGTGAATCTGATTGTGGCTGTGAGTATGATTGTGATTCTGAATCTGACTGTGACTATGAGTGTGCTTGTAATCGTAACTGTAATTGTGATTGTGTCTGCGAATATGATTGGGTTTGAATTGAAATTGTGGTTGTGCTTGTTATTGTGATTGTGACTTGTTCGGGTCTATTTTTCTTCTGCTGCGTATTTGTTTTCGGCTTTTGAGAAGCTTCTGATCCGTTTTGCTTTGAATGAGTGAACTGATTGTATAAACCTTATTTTGGAATGATTCCATATCACGTGCTTGTATATGTTTTTGGAATTATGAAAAATTGTTTTTAAACATTTTTCGTTATGCGTGCATTGGGTTCCTCCGGTATGGTCATGGAGCACGGGATAAGTTGGAGAAGAAGTGGCCCCCGGGCATGGTCATGCGGCAGGAAGGGACCCCCTTCTAAAAATAAAATAAAATGTTTTGGCAAACGCTCTAGTAGAGGTTTAGCCGGGGAAAGAAGGGTGAATAGGGGAAATAGGCACGTGTCCCTGACCGTGCGCCATAGATGAGAGGCCGGAGGGTGCCATTTGGATTTGAGGAGGATGTTTGATTGCGACATTATTTGATGGACTTTGTTTGAATGGTCTTGCATTATGAGGTTTGGTTTGACATTGATTATACTATTGCGATATTGTTGTATTTTTAATGTGATTATAATTGTGATGTGGTTTGTGTGTGTGTGTCTGTGTATCTGTGTGCCTGTGTGATTGTCTGTATGTGTGTGTGTATGTGTGGTTGCGTGTCTGTGTGTGTTGGTGTGTGATTATTTAACATTAAGTGTTGAATTGATATGAAGCGAAGATTATTTATTTATGTGTGAATTTTGATTGCTAGGATTCTGTGTGGTTTTTAAACGTCCTGTATGCATCTCACGCTTTCTAGCTTGAATTAGAATTGTAGCTAACCCTTCGGGGAATATTTTTACAGTTTTAGGTACATTGGAGGAACTGTGATAGATCATCTTGGGAATGGTGAAGCGGAAGTTGACACACGTGTCATTAGGTCCGGGTTGTTGGGATTTGGTTATTTAGGTATTCATGTTTGTCTGTTGATTTTTCTTGTGGCTGGTTGGATAAAACTGGTTTAGAATAGGTTGAGATTATAGAATAACATGATCTTCATCTTTTGGTTGTAAATTTTGGGGTTTTAAATGAATGTTTTTAATAGTTAATGTTTAATAAAAATGAGTTGGATGTTTTATTTCATTTTCTCGTCGTGCCCGCTTTGCAAGATCCTAGTGATTTCGTTGTCAGACTAATCTGAGTAGTACCCGGATAGGGTCTACCACCTAGTAGCGCTCCAACGAAAGTTGGGATGTTACAAGAGTCCTGGTGATCATGACTTTTTTGCACAACAATATGTAGTGGAGATAAGCAATGATGACAATGAAGTTGCCTCTGAAATTAATATAGTTGCAGTTGTGAAGAGCATTAATGCTAAGGAGAAGACATCTTGTGTCAATTGGTTAAAGCCAGCTGCTAGTCCAGAAGACATGTGGGTATGTGATAATGAGGAAGTTGTTAGTGTTTATGAACTTGAACATCATCCAGAATATGATTATCGTTATGGAGATGTTGTTAATTGCTTGATCTGCTCTTGAAATTGATAATGCATCTAGGGAAGAATCTTGCTCAGGATTTTCTGATCTTCCATGGTTTGGTATTATCACGGGCCTAATAAAGGGTGATGTTGAGGTTACTTGAGTAGATGGTTCGGTTTCCAAGGTACTTATGATCTTTTCGTTTTTAGAATGTTTTCCATGGTTAACCACCTTATATTCATTTAGAGTTTAATTTTTGTTCATTTTCCACCATTTTAACTATCTATTTTCTTCTTCTTTGGTATCAGGTTGGCCCACAAACTAGTTATGTTGTTGACCCCTAAATTCCGATGTAGCGGAATCTGACGCTAGCTGCTAGCTTGGAAACTGTTGAGGATGATGAAAAAGTGGATACCCTTGATAACGAGGAGAAGTTTGTGGTTCCTCCCTTATACATTATAATATAATGCTACAAATCGGCACTTTGATTTGGTGTACATCTGCATTGTTTATATTTTTATGTATTTAGCAACCGTATGATGCTTTCATATGATTTCAGGAACCTGTTTCTGGAAGTGGTGCTAACCTGAACTCTGAGGTGGGAGAAATTTTCGTGGATGGAGAATATGATTCTTGTATGATTGGACCATCAACAAGCTTGTTGATTGAAGTGCAAGATGAATTACCAGCAGAGAGACAAGCATCACCAGCAACAAAACAACTTAGCTCCGAGAGTTTTGATGGTCATGGAGGACCCTTATTCATTAGATCAGAGAGTATCAAACATTACAAGAGCTTAGCTCCTTATTACTGTGATTTATTGTATTTATACTAGCAACAAAACAGAAGTTCAAAACAAACTACCAATCTAACTTTCTCGCTAAGAGAAAGTGCCAGACTCCTTTTTTGTGACTGGTTAATCTAACTCAGCACTGATGTGTAATAAAAAGGCCTTTGATTATGAGTGTGTTTGTCGGACACTAAAAGCTAGTTGTAAAAGTCAGCACTCTAACTAGTCATTCTATCACCAATAAACATAGTTTGTTAGATAAAAAAATCAGAAATTAGTTTAATAATGGGGTTTTCAAGCTTTTCAATACTTTTGGTAGTTTTTTAGGACGAAAATATATTTATATCACCAATTGATTTTTTATAATATAAAAACTGCCCACTTCCCCACCTTTCCTTAAATTGCCATACTTTTCTCCATCTACTCTCAACATTGCTCTAATGGAGTTTTTTATTTTTCTCTTTCATTTTTAGTTTAAAGATCCCTTCCACAAAAACTCAAATATATTTGTATACTATTTGTAGATTGTGGTTATTGAGAATAGTGATACCGAATTTCAGAATTCAGTATGCACAGCAATCACAAAACACAAGAAATTGAGAGATAGAGGATAGTGATGTTTTAACAAACAACATAATCCGTTCTTGGTAGCGGAATTCCTAAATCAAGAAAGGAACTCGGGCAAGAACCAATTAAGCTAGTTTCATTGAGAGAATTGAGAGTTTACAAGGATTATAAATTTCTGAATGAAGTCCCTTCTCCTTTCTTCTACGCCTTTTAACACTCAGTTTAACAAATCTCACGTGACACTCATGTGTTACAACAAACTCTATTACAACTTCCTGGTACGTGTAAAACACATGCACCCTTATACAAATTTCCTATAACAAATAGATGTTCATCTATTTTGTATAATGTGTGTACCGTACCTTTGTGCTCATCGTGGGTGGGCGGCTGCCCCCTATTCACCGGAATTTATTACAGGAGTAAGCGGAGTAATGGGAGGATCGACGCCATTGAGGGGCGGGCCGGGGCAAGCTAGGGCGGGAGTCTGAGACTTGGGGGGCTGACGATGCACTTTTATGTCGTGGTAAAAGCGTTGTCAAAGAAAAATCCTAATTTCCAAACCTAAGTATAGTGAAAGCAAGGGTCGTACCAAAGAGAGTTAGATTTCCAGTGTTTAAATAATATTACTAGAGTAATAAAAAGGGATTTTCAGATTTAAAACTATTAATCTAAGAAAATAAAAATAAATCAAATAAAATAATTGAGTTTTCAAGTAGAAGGGAAGCGTCCAACTAGCTTCGTATCCATTGCATTCATGAGTATTGATCCTTGATTATTCTTATTTCAATTCCCTTGACTAATCTATTGTGAATTCATGAAATTCAAGCTCAATGTGGTTATTAATATAACCGTCTTTAATAACCTTTTAATCAATTATCCTTTTTAACCTTATATGTCAAATTGATCATGCAAATTCTAGTGCAAAGTATTCAATAGAAACATCGTTCATCAATTCCACCGTATATTCATGAAGTTTTGTGATTGAATTCTCCTCCTTTGATTAACCTTATTCCACCATATATAAGTCTAATCAAAGGATTCATCCATGAATAACTGAATTCCACCGTATATTATGTTATTCTAGTTGTAATTCAACCTAAAAATCAGAATAGGTGATCAATCTATTAAAATCCTAAGCGAATTTAATCAATTAGGCATGGAGTAATTCAATCTAATCAATGCAAGTTGAAATAATTCAAATCTCACAATCAATCATGCATACAACTTCAACTAACTAGTTGGACATAGGAAATTAGCTAGAAAACGACATTAAAGAGGAATCAAACTTACAAAGAATCAGGTTTCTCTTCAAATTCTTCTCTAGGGTTTTGTTTCCCAAGTTCTCTCCCAAAGTTGAATAACGTAATAAAACTCTCTCTCAAAATAAAACCCTAAAAAGTATTTATATCATAATCTCAAAATATCATAAAATAACAAGAAGATAACTAAAAGATAAATCGAAGCCTCGAAATCAGCGCCGGATCAACGCGGCCCTGGGCGCGGTTTGGCACGTAGGAGCGTGGTCGCGCTCACGCCTTCCTTGCCCACGCTCAACCTTCAGTAACTTCCATCTCCTCGGCGCAGTTTAGGTCTCTTGAGTGCCCCCGCGCCGACCTGTCCTGAGCCGTGCATGTCCTCGTGTCTTGACACTTCAATGCTCTCCACCGATTTCTTCATTCCTTGCACTTGTTCCTAGCTTCATAGGCTCATAGCTCCGGTCCCTTACTTGACATCCACCAAGCTCACCTCTCGATCACCTCAATCCTGGAATGAAGCATGAAAGAGCGTAGATTCCGAACTATACTAAAACAAAACAAAACTACAAATTAAGGTGAAAATCTAGCTAGAAATGTATAAAAAGAGAATAAAAACAAGTTCTAAAACCTTTAACTATATGCTCTATCAAATTCCCCTATGCTTGAACCTTGCTTGTCCTCAAGCAAGACATAAAATCAATCACACCATAGACAAGCAAGCTATGACTTCAATTCATATTCATGAGACTCAAACTCAACTATGAAATCATCACATACATCAAATGAAAGCTTCAAACCAAGTCATTAATTCATTCTAACCCTCACCAAGGTATATGTGTTTGCACTCATCACTCAAGTGTTTAAAAAGGTAAGTGTTTTCACTTAAAAATCATCTTTGAATGCCAACTACCATATGCTTACATCAGTGTACTAAATCTCCACCACGAATGATTAAACGCACAACATAAATCATGAGGGCTTTTTCAAGGTTGTAACGGGGCCAAGGTATAAACAAGTAGGGGGATCATTTTGGCCATGTGGTGTTAAATCCGGGAACTAGAATCAACTAAAACCCAAATTACAACATCACTCACTCTCAAAGCATTTCACCAACTTACTTTCTCTTTCTTCCCATCACTTACATTTAAATACTTATTTCTCTTCGCTCATCTTTTTACTTTCCACAAAACCCCATTTTGAGATTCATCTTTTTTTTTCTTTTCTCCTCTCACAAGAACAAATTTGCAATTTTTACACAAAACTCATCTCAATCAACCAATCATTCCAAACTTTCTCTTATAAGATTTTCAATGAAATTTCCCAACATCCTTAAATTCCTTGTCATCTTTTCAACATTCTCCTCAATTACACCTTTTTCAACTTCATTACAAACCCCAAATCACATCATATAACTCTCAAAAACCCCCTAGTCAAATCCTAATTCCCGGATATGGGTCAAGCTTATTTGGCTAGGAATAAATTTTGTGGAGCTAAAAATCAAGGATAAAGCTCAAAACAATGGGGCTACAAAAACAAAGGTATAATGTAGGGTAGATAAGGATATAATTGAGCTAAGAAAATTGCATCAATCCCTTTTACATCATGCATTTGAAACATATAATGTGCCCTCGAAAAAGAATCTAAACGCAAGTTCTACAGTTTAAACAATCAAAGAGATACACTCAAGAATTTTCATGCAAATATAAGCATATAAAAAGCTCAAAAGATCTCACAAGGTATTAAATGGTTAGAACCTCATAAATAACTCAAATTTCCACTTTCATGCATACTCCTTCATAATCAAGCAATTTTGTAGAACTTTCATCAATGATCGACAAGTCATGGGATATGAAATCATGCTCACTCAACAAACAAGTGGTTCAAAGGGGAATATGAATCCTAGAATGCAATAGATTTTTGTAAAATTTTCTGAAATTTTCAATTTTTATTGGAATTTTCAAGCTTTTTAATCAATGCAAAACAATAATGGAAACATGCAAATGCAACTACATGAACTAACTACAACTAAGCACTTATGACAAAACAAAGAATCCCCTTCCCTCATGCTTAAGCTTTACTTTGTCCCCAAAGTAAACGAAAAGTAAAGAGAAAAAGAAACTAACCTCGTCATAAGAGCTGGCACGCTCTAAAATCTACTCCTCCGGTGGTGGTGGTGGATATCCCAGGTATGGGTCTCCATCACCTAGAAAGGCGTACTTAAGGTGGCCCGATAGTTGCTTGAGCTCCACATTTGGGGCCTGCACAACAGAAGGAACAAGCTTCTCTCTTGGCAATGTTAGTGGTATAGGATTAGAGCCCGGTAGCAAGAATGGTCGCTCTTAATGAGCGTTCAACTCAGCTATAACTCCATGCATGTCATCATTTAGCATACAATCCACTTCATCATCATTAACTACAGAATTCTCAAGAGTAGATTTCAATCCATCATGATCATTAATATCAAAGAAATCTTGGACAAGAGTATCTAAAACATCAATGGAGTATAAAGAATTGTCATCATAGGGGAATTTCATGGCATCATAAATGTTAGACTTAACCCTTTCCCCATCAAATTCCATAGTTAATGAGCCACTATGCACATCAATTTTTGTATTGGCCGTTTTTAAAAATGGTCTACCTAAGTGAATTGGAGCCACATGCTTATCATGTTCCATATCAAGTACATAAAAATCAGCGGGAAAGATCAACTTATCAACCATAACAATCACATCTTCAACAATCCCTTTTGGGTAAACATTAGATCTATCGGCCAATTGAATTACTACACCTGTTGCATGTAATGGACCAAGATCAAGAGATTCATAAATGGAATAAGGCAAGACATTTATAGAAGCACCCAAATCCAGCACAACCTTATCAAACTTGGTTTCACCTATGATGCAAGGAACAGTGAACATACCTGGGTCTCCGCACTTCTTTGGCATTCGTCTTTGGAAAACCGCTGAGATTTGCTCCCTAACCTTGATCTTGTGCTTCCCCTTTAGCTTTTGATTCCGCTTGACCGTGCATAGTTCCTTCAAGAATTTAGCATAGCGAGGAATGCTATTGATAAGTTTGAGTAATGGAATGTTCACCTCACATTTCCTAAATGTCTCAAAGATCTCTTTGTCATTCTCGATCTTGCGGGTCTCCTTTAAGGCCTCGGGAAACGGTGGAAGAGGTTTGGGAGCTGAGGTCAAAGGGTTAGATGATTCATCGCACATGATCCTAGGCGCGGGCATAGTCCCTTGGGGCGTGGTCGCGCTCCCACCATTGTTGACCGCGCTCAGCTTGTCTGAGTTTCTGTTGCCTGGGCGCGATTTAAGGTCTGTAAACGCGGGCGCTGTAAAGCCCGAGGCTTTAGAAGCGCTATCCCATGTCAACCCGAGGACTTCCCAAGAGGTCACCCATCCTGGTACTACTCTCGCCCCTGCATGCTTAACTTTTGAGTTCTTTGTCCTCACTCAAACTCAGAAAAGGAAGAGCTCTTGTTGACATGGGTAGCACCTCAATCCCTTATAAACCACCGGAGTGTTACAGGTGCGCTACCGGCTTCTTGACCGCGCACGACCTCCTGTACAGGTTCTGAAATTTTGTCCTCTTCTTCCTTGTTCTCATGCAAAGTTGGTTGCTTTTCGGCTTTGTTCTCCAACACTTTACCGCTCCGAAGCGAGATTGTACTTATGTTTTGCTTAGGATTGAGCTCCGTTTGAGAGGGCAATCTGTTGGAATCTTTAGCTTCAAGTTTGCTCATCGCCTTTGCAAGTTGGCTCATTTGATTATCCAAGTTGGTGATGCTTGACTTGGTTTCTTGCTGAAATTGTCCCATGGATTGTTGCATAGTGGTCATGCTTTGGGCAAGACCGCAAGACCGCAGATCATGTCATCCGTGGACAAAGAAGAACCTTGATTTGGTGCTTGAGGCCGAGGTTGAAAGGGGGGTCTAAAACCGTGAGAGCCGCTTTGAGGAGCGTATTGTTGATTCTGATTCCCATACCTCAAATTAGGATGATCCTTCCATCCCGGATTGTACGTGTTCGAATAAGGATCATACCATGGCCTTTGTGGCCCATAACCTCTAAGCGCATTAACCTCTTCCTCTTGAGCATGAAAAGTAGGACAAGCATCTGTCTTGTGAGTGATGTCGGAGCAGAAACCGCAAGCTTTGACTTGTTGTTGTGCTCCTAAGATGAATTGCTTGAACATTGTCTTCAACTCACTCACCTCCTCATGTAAAGCACTAGCATCAATTGAATTGGCAGCTTTCATTGTAGCTCTTTTTCTGAATTGACGAGAGCCTTCAGAGAGCTCATGGAAGACCTCAAATGCTTCAGCAGGAGTCTTATTTAGGATGTTTCCTCCACAGGCAGCGTTGACATGTCGTCGTTCTTCATCTAATAAACCTTCATGAAGGTACATAACAAGATCTAGCTGGGAGTAACCATGATAAGGGCAACTTGAGATTAGCTTTTTGAATCTCTCATAATACTCATACAATGATTCATTCGGGAGCTGCTCAATATTACTAATACTCTTCTTCAGACTTGAAAGCTTTGTGGCAGGAAAGTACTTCTCAAGGAAAGCCTTCTTCATTTGCTCCCAAGTCTCAATAGTTCCAGGAGCCAAATAGTACATCCAATCACTAACTCCCTCTTTCAAGGAAAAAGAGAAAACTCTAAGCTTGACTTGATCATCAGTGACGCCCTTCGGTTTCATGCTAGAGTAGACAACATGAAATTCAGCCAAATGTTTGTTGGGATCCTCACCGGCCTTTCCATGGAATTGAGGAAGGAGGTGAATTAACCTAGACTTCAGTTCAAATTGGACACCGTCAGGGAGCTTAGGTAGCTTCCCCGCCAATGGTTGTTGAGCCAAATCAGGTGCAGTGAACTGTCTCAGTGTCTGTTGAGCCATCTCTACAATTTCAGGAATGCCTTCAGACTCAGAATCAGAGGTGGAAGAATCCAAGTCGAATGGTAACTCACGAGAGATAGCACGAGCTTCATGACGCAACCTAGAGATCGTCCTTTCAATTTTTGGATCAAAAGCAACAAGAGATGGATTAGTAGCTTGGGTATGAACCATGCAAGTGGCTCATACCCAAAAAATAGTAATACTATGTAAACACAAAGAAATAACCGAGTCTCCGGCAATGACGCCAAATTTGACGATGCACTTTTATGTCGTGGTAAAAGCGTTGTCAAAGAAAAATCATAACTTCCAAACCTAAGTATAGTGAAAGCAAGGGTTGTACCACAGAGACTCAGATTTTCAGTGTTTAAATAATATTACTAGAGTAACAAAAGGGAATTTTCAGATTTAAAACTATTAATCTAAGAAAACAAAAAAATAAAATAAAATAATTGAGTTTTCAAATAGAAGGGAAGCGTCTAACTAGCTTCGTATCCATTGCATTCATGAGTATTGATCCTTGATTATTCTTATTTCAATTCCATTGACTAATCTATTGTGAATTCATGGAATTCAAGCTTAATGTGATTATTAATATACACCGTCTTTAATAACCTTTTAATCAATTATCCTAGAAAACCTTCTATGTCAAATTGATCATGCAAATTCTAGTGCAAAATATTCAATAGAAACATCGTTCATCAATTCCACCGTATATTCATGAAGTTTTGTGATTGAATTCTCCTCCTTTGATTAACCTTATTCCACCGTATATAAGTCTAATCAAAGGATTCATCCATAAATAACCGAATTCCACCGTATATTAGGTTATTCTAGTTGTAATTCAACCTAGAAATCAGAATAGGTGATCAAGCTATTAAAATCCTAAGCGAATTTAATCAATTAAGCATGGAGTAATTCAATCTAATCAAGGCAAGTTGAAATAATTCAAATCTCACAAACAATCATGCATACAACTTCAACTAACTAGTTGAACATGGGAAATTAGCTAGAAAACGACATTAAAGAGGAATCAAACTTACAAAGAGTCAAGTTTCTCTTCAAATTCTTCTCTAGGGTTTTGTTTCCCAAGTTCTCTTCCTAAGTTGCATAACGTAATAAAACTCTCTCTCAAAATAAAACCCTAAAAAGTATTTATATCATAATCTCATAATATAATAAAATAACAAGAAAATAACTAAAAGATAAATCGAAGCCTCGAAATCAACGCCGGATCAACGCGGCCCTGGCGCGGTTTGGCACGTAGGAGCGGGATCGCGCTCACGCCTTCCTTGCTCGCGCTCAGCCTTCAGTAACTTCCATCTCCTCGGCGCGTTTTAGGTCTCCTGAGCGCCCCCGCGCCGACCTGTCCTTAGCCGTGCATGTCCTCGTGTCTTGACACTTCAATGCTCTCCACCGATTCTTCATTCCTTGCACTTGTTCCTAGCTCCATAACTCCGGTCCCTTACTTGACATTCACCATGCTCACCTCTCGATCACCTCAATCCTGCAATGAAGCATGAAAGATCATAGATTCCGAACTAAACTAAAACAAAACAAAACTACGAATTAAGGTGAAAATCTAGTTAGAAATGCATAAAAAGAGAATAAAAACATGCTCTAAAATGGGAAGTTGGAAGTGAAGGAGGAAGAAGATAAGTGAGGTCGATGTTGAAGACAGAAGGCGAGCGACGGGAAGTCTAGAATGGAAGGAAGAAGAAGATAAACGAACCCTCGTAGTATCACTTCAAGGGCTGGAAAAATTAATATTTTTTTAATCTGGGGCTCCGATTTAAAAAAACTGAGAAAAAAAGCCCAATTTAAACTAGTACGTGAACGGCTGCGCATTCCAGATTTCCAGCAATTCAGCCCATATTAATATTAGTTTTTAATTTTGATAAAGCAATCTATAACTATATATTAAAGTTGTCCCTTTTCGAGCCACCAGAACGATTCTGGCCCCACCTTATATTTACAAAATTAATTTTTATTCATAATATTTTAACTTCTTATTGAATTCTTCTTTAAATATTTAAGTCTATCTTTAACATCAAACAAACATCTATTTAGTATAACAATATCTTTTAAAAACTTCCTTATAAAAATATTTAAAATTAAAGATAACAAATTTAAAATATTTTGAAATAAGTATAAATATCTTTTATCTTTTAGCATGATATATTTTCATGAATTTATTTATAGATATATAATTATATATTTTTTCTTTTATAATAAAAAATCTATAACTATATATTAAAGTTGTACTTTTTCGAGCCACCAGAACGACTCAGGCCCCACCTCATATTTAAAAAATTAATTTTATTTCTATTATTATAACTTCTTTCTATTAAATTCTTTTTAACTATTTAAAATTATCTCTAACATCAAACAAATGTCTATTTAGTATAACAATATCTTTTGAAAGTTTCCTTATACAAGTATTTAAAATTAAAGATAAAATAATAAATATAAATCTTTTAGCATATATCTTTTGATGAATTTATTTATAGGTATATATAGTGATTTTCTTTTATAAAAAATAATGATAAATATTTATAATTTTTAAAATTAATAAAAATAGATAATAAAATATTTAATAGATATATTGAAATATTTGATAATCTCTAAATTTACGTACATTAAAAGTAATAAAATATGAAGAATAATATTTGATTAAAAAACTATACATTATATGAGAAATAAACTACTTATATTAAAGTTTATATTATTTTTTTATTAATATCCTATTTATAATGTCTATAAATATCGAATCGTAGTCGTACATGGTACGACGGGTAAAACTAGTAGAATTTATTTCCGAGTAGGTCAAAAAGAATTTACAAGAAGATGGATAAAATTTAAAGTGTTTATTTTTTTAAACCTCCGAACTAATATATAATCTTTAATAATATAGTTTATTTATTTTGTACAATGTTCCAGTACAATTTCCACTTAACTCCAACATTTATAATATAGTTTATATATTTTGTATAATGTATCGGTATATAAATTTCTAATTTACTTACCGTGTCAGGGACGGAGGTATTGATAACTATTGAAAACGAAGTTATTTTGAACCATTTTCTAAGTTTAGATACTCGTAGATGTTAATTATTTTGTAGCAAAGAGTCAAATATAGTTTAATTTGTACGTTTGTTCTTTTTTATGTCAAACTATATTTCGTGTTATTGTTTTATACTACTTTAATATTTAAACTAGTTTGATTTGTTCAGAATTTTTTTTTACTAGTATACTTGTTCAATGTTCGCCCCACATCAAATCGATCTTGGATCCGCCATTATTATTTACGCTGGTTCTCACCAGAGATTATACCCGTTATTCACTAAAAGGTGCATACATTTTGACTGATTCAATTCAAGCTATAAATTAATGATCCAACCAACAAAGCTATACATGATATAATTGCTTGAATGTTCAAAGTTAATGATCATTCCCACGCACTATAAATTCATATCCATATTCACCTCGACTACCTTGAACTTGATCGATGTGTTTCATCTCCTCGTGAATATATGGCTTCTTATTCACAACACCAATCATACATTACACAACACACCCACACCCACACCCACACCCACACACACAAACCACAACTGCACACAACACTTAAATTTCAAATTTATTTTCATCATCGAACTGAAACCGCATGAGAAGCTTGACTGATTTGTACCTATCCCCTCTCTTGTCATATAATGGAACTGCTCGTATGCCCGTCTTCAACTCCCACACCGGTAGGCAAGTTTGACCTCCAAAAGCATGTCGCCTATCGGTGTCATACTCTCTGACTTGAATCCTCAATAGTGCAAGTTCAGGGACGGTAAGAGGGAACTCGAACTCTTGGTTCCAAACAGGGGTCCATTGATCCTCTATGGGACGTGTTTGTGCCTTTGCTTTGTCACCTGGAACTCCCAAGATTTGGACCTGGCATATATGACGTACCCGAATCAAGAATAAATTGAACTCCCAAGATTTGTCATTGCTTAATTTTGTTTTCTAGAATGATATTCGTGTAGACAAAGGCATTTTGTAGTGTTGAGAATAATAACCTATCTCATATCTAAAAATCCAAAGAGATCAAACCTAGTATATATATCCTTGGGTTATTCTCCTATTGTCAATTAGTTTTAGGATGGAACCCATGAGCTTATGTGCTAGGCCCATCCGCGCATGTGCGCCTGTACCGACACGTCCCTGGTACATCTAGCTACTTGTCAGTTGGATGTTGGGTGGAAGTCAACAAAGGCTAGTGAGTATATTTATAAGGTTGGTGAATTATTCCTCATATTATAATCTAACATAGAGCTTGACTTGAAAACACATTTGTACGTCTATTTATAGAGTATCATATCATTATGCAAAATTTACCTTGGTGAAAAAATCTGGAGGAGAAAATGGATCAAAGTGAGTGCGAGAGAAATCTAAATGCCAGCCATCCCCCATGTATATTTTCACCTTCACATTTACACAAAATTTATAAAGTTTAGTAGAACATCTAGACAAGTCAAAATCTTACATTTACCATTTGCGGAAAAAAAAAAGAGTCTAAAGGCATGCTCTGTTAAGGATTCTTAATGTTTCTTAGATATTATATTTTGTATCTTGATAAATAATGTTATCTTATTCTTGATATTTTTCTATTAGGGTTAGTTCTCTTGGGGCCTAAGCTATTCATTAGGGTTTCTCTATGTACTAATTAGGATTAGTTTGCCTTCGGTTATCTAGTCAAGTGGTTAAGCATCTAAGGATAATATCCGGACGTCTCCAATTCGCAGAGCCCTTCACAAAAAATAAATATAAATAAATAAATTATAATATTATCACTTGTCTAAATCTCTACATGTTCATGTGAAGAGAAGGCATTATAATACATAGTGAAGAGGAAACAATCTTTCACCTTTAAATTGGTCTTTACAGGTCGCCAAGCTTGAGGATCAAAAACGTTGCCGTTTGGGCCAATTTTGAGAAGGCAATCTGGTTTCTTGACATAGCCACACCCACCATTGGCCCTGAACATCCCCTGTGTGATCCACAGGTACTTATCATAGCCCTGTAGTTAAGTTAGTGCAACATTATAAGTAGATCACCTTAATTAGTTAGACTCAACTCGAATGCAATGCAAGACAAGTTCACCTGCATGTTAACGGCTACCATTTGAGCTCCATGAGTCCAACCAGTCATAGGGTTGAAATTCGAAGAAGCAATGCGTGTACCTTTTGGGAAAATCCTCAGTAAATTTCTCTGGGTGAATCTGTTTTGCAATCACAAATTAACCTAAACTACATAAGCCTAGCTAGTCAAAACTTCAAAGCATCCAATTTATTAGTTGAGGGCACGCATGAGTTCTTACTTGACAATATCAGCTCCTTCATTTTTTGTGATGGCATCATTTAGTTGTGGCTCACTAAGGCTGAGTCGCCTAAACATGTCGAAATCCGAAGACAATGTAGTCCTCATGCTACCCTTCTTCTTCCCGGCATGAATGGCAATCAAACTCTTGTACTCAATAGTCACTTTCTCCTCTTCTTCATCATTATCTACCTCCTCCTGTAAATACAATTAGCTTACTTATAAGAATTTTTGAACTCCAAGAAAAAATAACTTGAACTTGATTGAATATATAAAAATTCAGCCTGAAACTCAAAAATGACCTAATCAAATCTCTCAGCTAGCTTACCATTTGCATGCGTTCTTCTTTCTCCTCAGATTCTTTGGGTGGCTTAGTGGATATCAAGATTCTATTCATCAGCTTGTTTGGTATAAGAACTTCTTGCATATCCGATTGTGGGCAATATAACATCTCACCAAATATATCTTTAACCATCTGAACAAAACACAAATGTATCCCAAAATTATAATCGACCTCTCATAAAATATGACTACTTGCAATCGTACCCTTATTCATTTTTGTTAAAGGTTTTAATTTGTTCAATTAGATAGTTAGTTATATATAACCGGGTACGTACCTCGGCCACTTTAGCCTGAAGCCTGTGATTCAAATGGTCTTCAAATGTGATTATAACCGGGTATTCGGAAGCAACGAACGCATTATCCTTTATGGCAACCAAACACTGACTTAGCTCCACACTAGAGGTCAAAGTCCTGCACTTTACCAAAAATATATAAAAAATTACTCTTAAGTAAGAGTGGTTTAATTAGTTGATTAATTTAGACTTTGATATGTAAAATCCAATAAATTAAGATCTCACTTACCCTCCATGACGAACCTCAATACCATCCTTGTTTGAGTTAGGCCAGAGATCCAACTCGATGACTCGAACACCTCCCTTCAAAGCCCTAATAATCGGTACGACACTACTATCGCTACTGAGTTGATTTCCGGTCAAGTAGGAGTTGTGGCCTGTGTACAAGAAATAATGAGCCAATGGAGCACCCATGTCTTGGTGTACCTGCACACACTCAATCCATTCCACCAATTCAAAACGTTACTTCAAATATAACCTCCTAAAATTAGGTTAGGTGCATCAAAATCAATTGAATGTGCGTAAAATTGTAAAATGTGTATTAAAAAGCAAAAAAGTGTCTTATTTAATTTGCACAATGTGCCTGCATCATATATATATAGCTAGTTTTGATTAAGGGAGTCAATCCAGTGGGTCGGGTTAGGTCATTTCAATATCGAGTAAGTTTGGACTCGGGTCAAATTCAGATATTTTGACAATTGGGCAAACTCAAGGTATACCATTTCCGGTTAGGTGTTCAATTAATCAAGAAATGTCAGGTTTTTGGGTAAATTTTGGTCGGGTTATTCAGGTTTCGGTCCAACTAGATTTTGATTAAGTCGGATTTCGGGTGAGCTTGAATTTGGTTTAGTCGGGTTTTTTGGTGAGTCAGATTTCAGGTTTACTCGGATTTTGGATTAGTTGAATTTTGATTGAGGCCATATTTCGATTGATGTTTTTGTCCTAGTTTAATTACTTTAAATACTAAATATTTAATGTAACATTTAAATATAATAGGAATAAATTTTGTCCTTTTTTTTAAATGACTTGATGTAAAGATTATGTAATAATAAACTATATTACATTGGATAGATTATGTTTATTATTATTTATAGGTGTACGTATTAAATGACTTGATGTAAAGATTAACCCGATATAGGATATATCAAATAAAAAACATACATGACATGGCACAAGCCAAATAATTAAAACTTATTACATGAATCAACCCGGAACTTGTATTAACCGAATCCAAATGAACCCATCACTCGGATAAAAGATGATTTAAGTGCCCGTAATTAACTCTCTAAACAGCAATAGGCATGATTTAAGTGCCCGTAATTAACTCTCTAAACAAGCCAAATAATTAAGGTTCATGACCGATAGAATGGTGGGAAGTAAAAACATAATTAAGGTACATACCATTGTAGGAAGAGGAGGATTGAGATCACCAAGAAGATATCTAAAGAAGGCGTCAAGATTAAGACCCCTCCTTTGAAAGAGGCTAAGATGCTTAAGGCTGTTAAAGATGGCCTGTGAATCCTCCAACCCGGCCTGATATTCGCCCTGGCATTCGACCAGGAACCTGTGTAGCTGGTCGACCGACATCACTCCATTTTCCGAGTACTGATCGAACAACTCCTTCACATCCTTCGGAGGCTCCGCACCCGTCAGCTTGAACATGCGCTTGAAGCAGAAGCAGAACCTGAAAGCCTGTGGCTTTGACATGGCTAGCTAGCTAGCTAGTTGTAATGAGACTCAATTAATCAATTTGTGGCGATGGCAGTGTAACCATATATATTGGGTGCTTAGCTTTTTATTCGGCGGGTTATAAATTTGATCTTGTTGTGGTGTCATTTGATGTTTAGTTTGTGGGTCCATGAGAAGTTCCTTGCTGGAATTTGGCGAAGAATTATTCACTTTAGAATTGCTTGTGAACTATGTGTAGAATATGTGCCTTTTGTGTTGCAGCACTATTTGTACCAAAAGTACGATATATATATATATATATATATATGGGTTTCTTGCATCCTTTGTTAGATACTATGCTTATTTATTTTGGAGATTCAAAGATAAATCTCTAGCTAACTAGCTTGTAATTATTTACGTCAACAAGCAATGCCATTCTCTATGTACAATGTTGTTGTATTACTTTTCGATCTCCATTTTTAACTAATTGAGATAGTACAGTGCTAACTGATCTTAATCATGAATCATGATAATTCATTATTTTAGTGTTTTCAATATGTATTTACGATGCCTTTCTTGTTGGATATTAAACTTGGTTTATAAATAATTAAATAAGAAGTTAATTAACTATCATCCTAGTCGGTTATTGTTAGTTCATGACAGTTACAAAATCTTCCTCTAAATACATATGAAGGTGTATTGAAAGGGCTTGTAAAAGGACGAAGATACTGTCATGTATATGGGGGAGACAAACACATAAATGAAACTTGTGTTTGTGAGATTGGTAAAGACAAACGCATGAATGAAAGATATGTGTTTGAAGTTTATTGACTTGTTTTGTGATCAGAATGAATATTCTGATTTGAGTGAAATTAACAATTGGTATCAGAGCCCCGAGGAAGACGATCCCGACAATCCCTTGCAGAGGCTCGACTAGGAAAACTGGTCTCTGTTCAAGTGTTCGGCAAGTCAATTCCGGGAAGATCCGGGAAATCGGGCCGGTTCCAGTGGTCTCGCCAGAGCAGGCGCTGCCGCCGATGATACAGACGACGCAGAGTCGTTTTGCGGTGGTGCAGAGGCGGCAAAGAATCGATCGGATTACTGCAATAGAAATGGAGGCGGCAAAGGAGGAAGTCGGATTCCTGGAGAAACGGCTCCGGCGCCGGCGAATGAGATCATGAGAAGCGGAGCCGTCGGAGAAGATCCAGAGGCATGCGCCAACGAGAAAGGCGGGGCGTTGATCGGAGATGGATGTTGTCGGATTTGGCATCTTGGAGAGGGGTAAAGATCAGATAGAAGAAGAAAGTTGAATGCAGAAGGCGTGGAACACAACTAAGGTTCCAGATAAGCCATTGCAGATTGGTGACCATGGGCTTTGACGGGAAGAACATTTGGGCCAATATGCACTAACGGCCCAATGGATGTTAAGCAGAATTGTGTTTCTTTATTAGCTAGTAGTAATAAACCAAGTTTAAGGGGGTGAATGTTGGATATTAAACTTGGTTTATAAATAATTAAATAAGAAGTTAATTAACTGTCATCCTAGTCCGTTATTGTTAGATCATGACAGCTACAAAATCTTCCTATAAATACGTATGAAGGTGTATTAAAAGGGCCTGTACAAGGACGAAGATACTGTCCTGTGTATGGGGGAGATAAAAACATAAATGAAACTTGTGTTTGTGAGATTGGTAAAGACAAACACATGAATGAAAGATATGTGTTTGAAGTTTATTGAGTTGTGTTGTGATCAGAATGAATATTCTGATTTGAGTGAAATTAACATTTCTCTCACATGGATTTAAGAAAATGTGATAAAAAGCAAGCAGTGATAACAAAATATGTTTTCAATATGTGTTTAATAACTTAAGTTGTCAAACTCTTCACCTTATTTTAAAACTCACTTTTATACCTCTAGTTGAGGGTTTATGGGATGTGTCTCATGCCCGCAACACTTAAAGCGAGAGGAATGACTTTTGAGGGTTTTCAACGGTCACAGCAGCCGCTGCTGCGGGGGCTATCCGATGGTGAAAAACAAGGCAAGCAGAAGGAAGAACATCTCAATCTCGGGTAAAAACACCTCTCCATTGGCAAGTTCTTCGTCAATTGCGTACATTTCGGAGGTGACAATTCGAATAGTTAATAAGTGGATCTTGAAAATTGTCCTGATGGAGGGGTTGTCGAAGGATATAAAAACATGAATGAAGATGCCAGAGGGGTAAGAAGAAGAAGGAATCCAGAACAAGAATGGAAAATTGGAGGTCAATGGAACACATGACAAGGGGAAGGAGACAAATCTGGGTTCACCGGCCAGGGAGCAAGGGGCCAATGGAGTAGCGCACCAACAAAAGTGTTAGAACATCCATCCCACATATGAAAGTTCGGATTAAACGAGACTAATATATAACCTATTGGGTTACTCCGCCTATTGCCAATTGGTTTTAGATTTGCTAAGGAGGAGAGTTGGAATGGGTACTTCAAAACGCTCCGTAGCTTGTTAGAGGAGTGCATCCATTAGCTCTAAAAATTTGGAGTGCATGGATTAAATTTGATCAGTCCTGTTTTGAATCAACTCAAACTATATGTTAGGTTTTGGGATGATGAGTTTTTCAAAAGGATATATATGTAGTGCAATAAGCAAGCTTGTGTTTGTGGATAAGGTGATAGACTCGATGAGAGACTCTCATTTGCAAGGTTGTTAGTGGAAATTTCAAGAAAGAGATTTTCTTTCATGTGGAGGATGGAGAGAAAACCGCACAAAAGCTTGTATATGACTAGATTCCTCCAAAATGTGATTCTTGCAAGGTGTTTGAGCACTTCTAAAATGAGTCCAACAAAGACAGAAATCACCATGAGAAAAGAAGATTTAAGCCGAGAGTATATCCAATCAGAGTGTGAAAATGGCACTAAGAAATAGAAGTATTATCTTGCAACAAATTAAAAGGGCCAAGCTACATTAGATGAAATACTAGGACCAATGTAGCCAATACTTCTATAACAACATCAAGCAGAGGAAGGCAAGACGTGCTAATAACACCCTAGTGGGTGACCATGGAGATGAGATCGTAGATAAAGCAACAATCAATCAACACATTTTGAAGCACTCCAAGGATTTTCTTGGCACAAGCTCTAACTATTCACCATATGATCTGCATGTCCTAACATAAGGCACCCTTGTAAGTGAGTCTGATAAAGAAGAAATGATAGCTCCATTTAGTAGAGAAGAGGTGGAAATGCAATGTGGAAGATTGGGAGAAACAAAGCGCCAAGTCTAGATGGCTTCAACTCTTACTTTTTTTCAAAAGGCATGGCCTATGATAGGAAAAGTCAACATGATTGATTTTGTGCTTGATTTCTTCAGAGAAGGCATATTGCTTAAAGAAGTGGGGAGTACAATCATTGCCCTAGTCCCCAAGAAGGATAATCCTTCTATGGTGCAAGACTATAGACCCATATCAACTTAGTCATTAACAAAGTTATCTCTTATCTCCTAGTGAAGAGTTTGGAACTGGTGCTTCCAAGTTTGGTGGACAAGAGCCAAAGAGCCTTCATCAAGGGCAGAAACATTAAGAACAATGTATCGGTGTGCCAAGAAGTTGTAAAGAGTTATGCAAGAAAGTACATAAGCCCAAGGTGTGAATTGAAGGCTGACTTAAAAAAGGTGTATGATATTGTGGAGTGGAGCTTCTTGTCCAAGTTCTGGCAAGGCTAGGATTCCATCCTACTATGATAAACTGGATCAAAGAATGCATAATGAATAGTCACTTCTCAATGAGTATAGGAGGAGAGCTCCATGGGTATTTCAAGGCAGGTGGCTTGAGGCAAGGAGCGAGACCCGTTTCCCCCTACTTGTTTGTCTTGATTATGGAGTATGAACAAAGCCCTAAGGAGGAAAAGTAGAGATAGGGAGTCCAAGTTCCACCTTAATTGTGCAAGGACAGGGCTCATAAATTTATGCTTTGCAGATGATCTTTTCATCTTTACTCATGGAAGGTTTGGTTCAGTTCAAATAGTTAAGAGAGTTTTAGATGAGTTTTGTACCATGTTAGGGCTCATAAATTTATGCTTTGCAGATGATCTTTTCATCTTTACTCATGGAAACTTTGGCTCAATTCAAATAGTTAATTAAGAGAGTTTTAGATGAGTTTTGTACCATGTTAGGGCTCAGAATCAACCAAACCAAATCCAAGATCTTCTATGACGGTGTAAATGAAGCAACAAGGAGTGATTTGGTTGATCTGGCAGGCATGGAGATGGGGACCCAACCGGTCACTTACCTTAGAGTGCCTTTATGTAGCCTTAGAGAGACCAGTGAAGATTACAACAACCTATAGAGGAAGATTCCAGGCAATGCTTGGGCAATAAGAAGTCTCTCCTTCGCTAGGAGGTTGGAGCTTGTTAGGGCAGTCTTGTATGGCACACTCTAGTATTGGTGCAAAACCTTCCTTCTGTCCAGGAAAGTTACCAAAGATGTGACAAGTCTCTTCAAAAACTTAATGTGGACTGGGAAAGGTGTCTATATGATACGGGAGAAATATCGAGTGCTAGACCATCTCGGATTCGTCATCGTCCACGACGATATGAGGAGTAGTTTTTATATATTTATAATATTGATTTACACTTTTTAGAGTAGTTATTTATAATTTTCAGCATTATATTTAATTTATGTAATTTTTATAAACTAGAGCTTTGCTCTCTTCTCGGGTTTTCTTTACGGTTCTTTCCCGGGACGCCTTTTTTGAACCGTTAGGGCTTAGGTATAAATACTCTTGGTTTCAATCTCATAATTTATCCAAGAATTTAGTTTGCCCTAATTTTCCCTGTTTCTTAGTTTACTGTTTATCCCGAGTCGGAATCCACACCGAATTAGGCTCAACCCCCTTGACCAACAAGGGTTCGATACGCGGTCCACATCGGGCTCGTATCATCTGGTGCTTTCATTGAGAGTGAGTCCACATCGAACCATTCTCACATCGGCCCACACCGGGCTCGTATCATCTGGTGCTTTCACATCGAACCACCATGTCCAAATCCGTTGATGATGGTTCCGAGCACACCGCTGGTTCCAAGCCTGATCTTCAAGATATGATTCTCCAACTCACCGATGAATTTCAGAAACTTCGTCGGGACGTCGAGATCGAGAAATCGCGCAACGACAATATGCGCGATCGCCTCCAACACAACCCGTCACCGTCGACGACGGTTTCCGCCGTGTCGGCGTCTGTGGTGCCGCCATCGATGCCGTCCTTCGCCGGCTGACCAGGGATTCAACCTTCTGCGACCGCGCCACAAGTACTCGCAGGATGGGACACGAGCCTGCCGAACCCTAGCGCCGCGGCTCTGCCTTTTACGGGTTGGAACCCGCCCTTCGCAAACCCTGATTCGGGTTGGCCGCCACCTGCAATCTACCCTCAATCATCGCATGGCCCGCATTCGAACCCGATCGCACCGAATATCGCGGGTTGGACACCGCCTCAAGCCAGCGCAGATTTGGCGCAGTTCCGCGCATCGGATTCCCGGAATATGGCTATTCAGCCACAGCCAGAGTCGATCACTTCCATGCCGTATATGCCCGCCATTCACCAAGATCATCGAGCCGTAGTTCGACCACAACTAAATCAGGACGCGATTCCGAAACTGCGGGTCGATCCACCACGCTTCAACGGATCGAACCCGAATGGTTGGATTTTTCGAGTGCAGGCTTACTTCGATTACTTTCAGACGTCGGAGTTTGATCGTCTGCGATTGGTCGGAACATTGATTGATCACCCGGCATCGGATTGGTTCCGCTATCAACGTCGTAATAATTGTGGGGAGACGTGGGCAGCCTTTCTGTTATCCGTTCAACAACGGTTTGATCTGACGTACTACGAGGATTATACAGGCCTATTGGCTAACTTGAAACAAAAGACTTCGGTGTTGGATTATCAGACAGAATTTGAAGCCTTGTTGAATAAAGTGACTGGCTTGTCTCAAAAACCACCCTGATCTCCCTCTTGAAGGCAGGATTGAAACAACTTGTGCGTCGTGAATTGAATCTGCGGAATCCGACATCATTAGCACAGACTTTTGTACTGGCCCGTGAATTGGCAACCTCTTACACGGAAATCACATCGCCCTGGCTTGCAAATAAACGGCCGTGGAATTCCTCCAGCTCGCGCCAGGCGCTGCCCCAACCGAAAGCCAACACATCAACGCTAGGGCTGGGCAAAAAAAACCGTAACCGAAAAACCGAACCGAAAAACCGACAAACCGATCACTTTTTACGGTTATCCGAACCGAGATTTCGGTTACGGTTAACCAACCGATATTTTTAACGGTTCAACGGTTCGGATACGGTTATCAATATTTTCACGGGCGGTTAACCGATAAACCGATTATATTTTTAATATATATTATATGTTTTTAAAAAGTGAATTATATATCTAATTAGTGCTAGTAAAAAAATAAATGTATTTCAATAAACAATAAACTACCTATTACAATTTTTATTTATAGTTTTAATTTTCTTGTCATCAGTTTTTTTGTCTTGTCAGCTATATGAACTTTGGGTAGATGGCTCTTTTGTTTCTGGATGTGGTCACTTTTAACATACATCATTATAGATTCTGTTCTATCATAATAAGAAGCTATCATCTTAATTTTCTTTAATCACATAATTCTTACGTTCAGAGAACAAATGTGTCTTTTACTACTTAATACCTCAGCAAAAAGATCAAAATTATTGATAAACCTAATTGACTCCTCTTATAGCAACTAACAGATAAATCATCGGTTGATTAATCAAAAATTAAGAACAATTAGCTATTTTTTGTATTAAAAACCTGATGTTTAATTAAAAATTAAAAAAATCGGTTAACCGATAAACCGTACCGAGTTTCACGGTTAACCATTAACGGTTAACCAATAACGAACGGTACGGTTATGGTTACTGAAATTTGCTAACCGAAATTCCGGTTAACCGATGTCCGGTTAACCGAAACTCCGGTTAACCAACCGTGCCCACCCCTAATCAACGCCAGCGAGTTCGGCCGAACCTACACAACCAGCGCCTACCTCTAACGGTAATTTTTCTTCTCTTCCAATTCGTCGTCTTTCTAGAGCTGAACGTGATGAACGTACTAAAAACGGCTTATGTTGGAATTGTGATGAGAGGTACACTCGGGGACATCGCTGCACACCCCGTTTCCTGGCATTATTAAGCTGTGAAGATAGCGATGACGAGGTTGAGGATGAGAATTCGGACGAGCTCGCCGTTCAGGCCGATATTTCCAGCCTGAATTCCATGGAGGGACTACCGAATCCGCGCTCATTGCGCCTTTCCGGTTCGATTAACGAGGCACAGATTCAGGTTCTGATTGATGGAGGTGGTACTCATAATTTTATTCATCCTGAATTGGCTGAGAAATTACAGTTGCCTCTGCTTAAGGGTATCGCCTTTCCGCGTTTTTGTTGGCAACAGAGCTTATTTATTATGTTCCTATCAGTGTCCGACAACTAGTATTATTCTGCAGGGTCATAACTTTTCTATTGATCTCTTTGTGCTCACGGTTCATGGACCACAAGTGGTTCTCGGTGTACAATGGTTGCAGACTTTGGGCACTGTGTCCCATGATTATGCTAAACTGACGATGCAGTTTGTCTGGAATGATAAATCCGTATTTCTGAAAGGCGACCGGCAATCGCCGAAACCGATTTCTATGTCGGAACTTCACTCTCTCTGCGCTTCGGATAGTATTCTGGACTGTTTCGAAATCCTTAGCCTCACGCCTGTCGAGTCCTCTGTTTCATCGGATTGGCCGTCAGATACCGTGCCAGAAATACGCGAAGTGCTGGAAAAGCGTCGTGCGGTTTTTACAATGCCGACGGGACTTCAGCCGCTTCGGCCGTGGGATCATCATATTCACCTGCAGCCGGGTTCTAAACCGGTTAACGTCCGTCCCTATCGATACCCGTACTTTCAGAAAGCTGAAATTGAACGCCAGGTTAAATCTATGTTGGAACAGGGCATCATTCAGCACAGTACCAGTCCATTTTCCTCTCCGGCTCTCCTAGTCAAGAAGAAAGATGGCGGTTTTCGTTTCTGCATCGATTACCGAGCCTTGAATAACATCACCGTCGCAGATAAGTTTCCTATTCCCACTGCTGATGAATTATTTGATGAATTGGGGAATGCAGTTATTTTTACTAAGCTTGATTTACGTTCTGGTTATCATTAGATTCGGATGCACTCGTCCGATATTTATAAAACGGCTTTCAGAACACATGATGGGCATTTTGAGTTCTTGGTTATGCCCTTTGGCCTGACCAACGCACCGTCTACATTTCAGGCTGCTATGAACAATATCTTTGCTCCATATCTGCGCAAATTAGTCATTGTATTTTTTGATGATATTCTGATCTACAGTCCATCTGTTTCTACTCATGCTTCGGATCTTGACACTGTTTTGCAGATTCTTCAGGCTAATAATTTTTATGTCAAAGGTTCGAAATGCTCTTTTGGCACTTCTCAGGTCGAGTATCTTAGACACATCGTCACTGCTGGCCAACTGATAGCCGACCCAGCCAAGCTGTCTGCCATGGCCGATTGGCCTTCACCCAGATCCGTGAAACAGTTGCGTGGGTTTTTGGGCCTGATGGGTTATTACCGGAAGTTTGTTCGCCATTACGCTTTGCTGGCAGCTCCTTTAACTGATTTGTTACAGAAAGATAAATTCGAGTGGTCAGCATCGGCCGAGGATGCATTTCAGAAATTGAAGTCCGCTATGATGGAACCGCCTATCCTGCAGCTACCTGATTTTTCAAAGCAATTTATTGTTGAGACAGATGCTTCCGACGAGGGGATCGGCGCAGTTCTTTTACAAGAAGACCGCCCTCTATCTTTTTTCAGTAAGAAGCTAGGCATTCGTCGACGCGGGTCTTCCGCATATCACAGGGAACTTTTTGCTATAGTTTTCGCTGTTCAGAAATGGCGTCAATATTTGTTGGGACGGGAATTCGTCATTCGCAGTGATCAGAAGAGTCTGAAGGAACTCCTGACGCAAGTAATTCAGACACCCGATCAACAGTTCTTCATGCGAAAACTCATGGGCTACAAATTTCGCATCGAATACAAATCCGGTGCCAGTAATCGCGTCGTTGACGCGCTATCTCGCTGCATGATGGATCATGAGGCGACTATGAAGAAACTTCTGTCTTTTGCGGCCCCACTGCCTGACTTGTTACATCGAATCCGGGCCGAGAATTCGACGTTGGACGATCTGCGGCTGTACACGAAGCGGCCGCCGCCGGCACGCTGGCCGGGCCATTCAGAGTATTTGATGGCATTCTTTATTCCGGACATCGTTTAGTGATTGGCGCTGCTTCACCGCTCAAAGCAGATATCTTATCTGAGTTTCACTCGTCACCCAGTGCTGGCCATCCGGGCATTGATCGCACTTTCCGTCGAGTCGCAGAGGTGTTTTATTGGAAAGGCATGCGCATTGATGTTAAGCGTTTTGTTGACTCTTGTTTAATATGCCAATCGACGAAATATAGTACTGCGAAGCCTACCGGCTTAATTCAGCCTTTGCCAGTCCCTCAACAAGTCTGGGACGATGTGTTTATGGATTTCATTACGGGATTACCTCCGTCCCGAGGCCATACGACGATTCTAGTTGTCGTGGACAGATTATCTAAGTACGCACACTTCGGCGCACTCGGACCTTCTTTTGACGCACCACGGGTTGCTTCTTTGTTCGTCGATTTGGTTGTAAAACTCCATGGCATTCCGACTACTATTGTGTCTGACAGAGATCCCATTTTTCGCAGTACCTTCTGGTCTTAATTGCACCGCTTGAGCGGTACTAAATTGCATCATAGTACAGCGTACCATCCTTAGTCGGACGGTCAAACAGAAGTCAAAAACCGTGGTTTGGAACAATATCTACGCGCCTTCACTCAGGGACGACCGCGTCGTTGGTTTGATTTCTTACCGTGGGCTGAACTGGCCTTAAATTCTATGTATCATGAGGGCCTCGGGATGTCTCCGTTCAAGGCTTTATATGGGAGAGAGGCGCCACCTATTGCGCGGGTGACAATTCCGACGGGGCCGCCAACCCCGGCGTCGGAGGCCATGCGTGATCGGGAGCAGGTTATCCGACTTAATTTGTCCAAGATGCAACATCGTATGATTAGCCAGGCAAACAAGCATCGGAAGGATGTTGAATACAAGGTGGGCGATCGTGTACTCTTGAAATTACAGCCGTATCGCCAACATTCGGTTAGTCGCCCTCTTTCTGCTAAACTTGCTCGCCGTTTTTATGGACCATTTACTATTCTTGAGCGCATTGGGCCAGTTGCATACCGCTTGGAGCTTCCGGATACGGCGCGTATACATAATGTGTTCCATGTTTCCCTGCTTCGGCCATTCATTCCGGACGGGTCACCGATTGTACCAGCTTCTTTACCGCCGGAATTTTTGTATGATCGCCCAATATCCCGACCGGTGCGCGCCACTGCCGTGCGAGAGGTGATCGTGGATGGCATTCCTCGAGCCGAATGGCTCGTTGAGTGGTCCGATGGGGCGCCAGCCGAGGCCACATGGGAACCGGTTGAGATCATTTCCCGCTCCTTTCCTGATTTACGGCTTGAGGACAAGCCGAAGCTCAACGGGGGAGAGAATGATACGGGAGAAATATCGAGTGCCAGACCATCTCGGATTCGTCGTCGTCCACGACGATATGAAGAGTAGTTTTTATATATTTATAATATTGATTTACACTTTTTAGAGTAGTTATTTATAATTTTCAGCATTATATTTAATTTATGTAATTTTTATAAACTAAAGCTTTGCTCTCTTCTCGGGTTTTCTTTACGGTTCTTTCCCGGGACGCCTTTTTTGAACCGTTAGGGCTTAGGTATAAATACTCTTGGTTTCATTCTCATAATTTATCCAAGAATTTAGTTTGCCCTAATTTTCCCTGTTTCTTAGTTTACTGTTTATCCCGAGTCGGAATCCACACCGGATTAGGCTCAACCCCCTTGACCAACAAGGGTTCGATACGCGGTCCACATGCACCGGGCTCGTATCACTATAGCTTGAAAGAAGGAATGCAGACCCAAAGAAAAGGGAGGGTTTGGACTTAAGGAAATCCTTGCTTGGAAAAAAGTGGTGTTTGCAGAGTTTGATTGTGGAGGTTATACAAGACACATGAACCATCTGGCATGAGTGGACTAATGACGTTCTCCTTATAGGGGAAGACTTTCGAGGAGTTGAATGTAAACCCACTTCAAGTGCTTTATATATGGAGAGCAATCTTACACCGAGAGACGAAATGGTGGAAACCTTGAATGGTGATTTTCACATTGTTGTCATGACCATGATAAAATAAAGGTTCTTAAAATTTTAAAAATGTCTCCGTACCATTTATCCTTCTAATGTTGCCTGTCCGTCCAACGTCCACCTCATATAAGGAATCATATAAATCTGCAATGAACACGCGCCCTAAGCCTTAACCCTAATGTGTTCTACGTCTAGTAGTAATATATATATTAACCTTTTTCCTATGTTTACTAAGATCGACGAAGCATGCCTTTTTAAGGATACCTTCTGTTCAAAGCATACTAATTAGTAAATGCTTACATAATTTTCCTACAAACTGTTCGCTGAGCTTGCTTTTTGAACTGGCAAACTGAACTTGGAAAGTTACAAGATAAACAAAACTTCTAGATACAAAAAAATAGGACACTTTCCAAACTCATCTAGGTATGTACGAGCTAAAAACTCAGATGGAGCTCAATTATTTATTTAATTAATCAATATACAGATGATCACTTCTCATACTGAAAATATCTTCCTCGCCTTCTTTATCCTCCTTGTACACACTGGACAACTACCCCCTTCTTCTGCCATCCTGCAGGCCAAATTAGACAACAACAAAAACATTCTCAAAATTTAGGCCTAGCTCGTTTGGTTCAACTTTGAGTTTTGATTTTTAGCAATCAAAATATTCCCTTTTATCTTCTAATTGTAATCAAAATAATAGGTTCATACGTTACACCTTAACAGTCAGGTTCTTCTCAGTACAACAACTAAATTTTTGAAAGAAAAAAAAAAAGGTGTTTCCAACATTTTGTTCTTAATTCTTGTAAAAGCTGAAAACTGAACCAAACAAGCCCTAACCTAGTATTATTAACTTTGGTTTGTATTAGAAGTTAGAACTAAAAGCAGTGTATCAAAAATGCTGATGACTGGATCCACATTTCTAATGCTTCAAACAAATTTTTAAAAATAAAAAACAATCTGAAAACTCAAAAGTAAAGATGCATTTTCAGTTTTACATATATATACCTTGATCCACAGGTGAAGCAAGCTGCGCAATGGCCACAGGGGAGGAAGAAACAATCTCTTGGGGAATCAAAGCATATAACACAAAACTTGAGAGCATTCACTTTCTTCTCTTCCTCTAGGAGCTTTTCCTCCAACTCTTCATCCTCGTCATTTGAAACAGAATCATAAGACGATCCCAGGCTGGAGAGGTCGTCGTCTTTGGGGGAAAGCAACGGCTCCTCCTGATCATCATCATCAACTGAGTCCGCTCTATTGCCATCTCCATGGCTTGGTTGGACCAGAGTGTAGAATTTGTACACTACAAGCACCATTATTGCCAAAACACCTGCAAATTGACATGGATTTAATTGAGAAAGGGAGTGGAATTCAAATGGATTCAGAAACAATACATTCAAAAAATTAAATAACCTGATACTAGAATGTAAGTGAACCATCTTGGCCTGTATGACAACTTGATGTACCAGCCATCGTCGTCATTAGCCTGGATGAATGATCAGAATAAGCATATGATAATTTGTGATCTTATATTTATTAAATGTTACATAATGTGGGAGAAAGAAGGAGTTTTGCGATTTGATATCAACCTGTTGAGATTCTGGGGAAGTAAGGACTAAAGTGTTACTCCTAAGAAACAAAAGCGAGAAAGTGCAGACTCGGTTATACGGTGAGCATCTGAAGTAGGCTTGACTAATGTTATACAGGAGAGCTTTTATGGTGAAATTCAATTCAACCTGATAGGAAACATTAAACCATTTGAAAATGTATATCAGTTCATGTTACTGCATGTCGCGAATTCATATACATATATTGAGGTGCTGGTTGAATACCTCTATATTAGTATCAGAATTCAAGTTGGCTACTGCTATATAGTAGTTATCAGAGATTGTGATTTCCTGCTCAATCCTACCACTTCCTGATCAAGAAATGCGATTCATTATCGCCAAGTCAATCCTATCCATCAGCTATGAGAGAAAATGCTGTTTAATGGGATTGATGCTTTTACCATAGGTTATGTTCCATGATAATGTTGTGTTAGGATACGCGGGATCCTTTATCCATTTCATGAGGCTTTGTTCACCTAGCAGAGTAATACAAGTTAGTATACCATTTCTCTCTGGTTTGTTTGTTCAAGAGATCTCAACTATTAAACAAGTAAAATCAACACTTACCCTGCGAAATAACGAGTGACAAAGGGGGCGAGCTCGGGCTCTTCACATAGTATGATATATCCAGTTTTGATCCTGTATTTAGGTAATATATCCACTCCTGAACATATCAAAAAAGTTCAATTACAAGTACTATATTTTCATTAGAAGTTCCCTAGCACTGTTGGATTCAATAGATACACCTTATGAAAGTTAGGCTGAATAGATGCATTGTGTGTCTCTGTCCATGTGGTGTCAACATCAAGATCTGGTGTATTTCTAAACCCATAAAGCATGGGGCCTGGAATTCCTTCTACTTGATGTACCTGCATTTTTAAGGGAAATAATTTTTCAAAATCAAAATTGTACTTTCTGAAGCCAAAACAAGAAACTTGCAAAGTTTTTTGCAGTGTACAAAACTTATCGCATTAATGTTACACAAAAAAAAACACAATACAGCGGGATAAATAACCTGAATAGACTGCAAAAAGAATGGATTTGCAGTGATCAAGCGGGAGCAATTCGGCCCCAATTGTAAGGTCCACGATCCGTAGAACCCCAGGATCACAATAATGGATGTTGCTGATGAAAAATTGAAAATAAAATAAAGCTATCAACTAGTACAAAAAGTTGTAAAAGTTAGAAGCAAAGTGATTATTAATCAAACAATTACCAAAAAGCCATAATGTGACGAGGACGGCAACGCAAGGCCAAACAATACTATCTCTGGTGTCACTGGGTGCCACGTCGATTTCAGACAAGTCGAAACGGTAAGACGAGTTTCCCGGCGAGTCCTGACGGCGGCGTTGGCGGGGCCGGTGGGCTTGATGGGTGGTGTTATGGTGAGGTTGTTGGGGTTGAGCATGCAACTCTGTTAAGGATAAGTTCGAGGGCCCGGCCTCATCGGAAGATGGAGGAGGGATTGGAAGTGTTGTAGTGTGATCATGCTCTTCTTCCATTTCTCAAGGAGTGGGGAAATAAAATAAGAAGTGTATAATGAGAATATGAGAAGCTAGCTAAGAGGTATAACTTACTGTTAAAGGAATTGTATGTAGGAGTGGCTTGTAGATAAGCAAGGAGCCATAAGGGTGTGTTTGGTAAACATGCCTATAAAGGAAACAATGTCTATATGAGTATATATAGCTGATGTTGACTGTGTGTTGATATAATGACATATATATGTAACTGCCTCGAAAGTGGTAGTGTTAGATGTAGTGTAGCGTTGTTCTTGACAGCTAGTTAAACAAACTGCTGTATTAGAGATATTTACGTTATCACACCAAACACGACTTCTCACCTTTAAATGCAACATGTTATCCCAAGTGCACCTCAAAAACGTCTCTGCCTTTTTTTTAACCTTGATTTTTATTTTAACAAAAAGAAGAAGAAGAAGAATGGGAGAAGGGGCAGTCTGTTGAAGAATGGTAGTTAATGCTGGTAGTTGGAAATGCTGAAATATGGACATTGTGGGTGCAAGAGAGGATGGCAATTGGCTAAATATGGTTGCAGCATTTGGTAACAAAATATAACGGGTGCCTTTTTTCTGACCAATTGACAGATGACTCAGTTTCCATTACTGCCAGATACTTCAGTGCTATTTGTTAAAATTTGATTTTTATATTGATATTTTATTGGACCACAGCTTTATGAAAGGGTTAGATTCTGAGTAAGAAGTTGTGATGTGAGCATACCTGTAGTGTACTTACAAGTCTAACAGAACCCAGTTCAGATATTTGTCTAGGCCAATATGAACTTACAATTCTAAATCTCTACTTTTCCCCAATTTTCAGTCAAAGAATGTTGAAAAAACAGTAGGGGCGAGTGTGAATACCAAGTATCGTTGTCTTTTTGTTTTTCAACACTCATTCAAACAAACAACTTTAGATGAACACTACAAAGGCAGTTGTCACTTGGGAGCCTTATACACTATACTAGAACTTTGTTTTTTTTATCTCGATCGTGAGCACATTTTTGCATTCACAAAGAGGGTTGTGCTGCAAAACGGATTTGCAATTTTAACGAAAAGACTACAGTTTGATGGGCATAACTATATAAGCATGTTATATTACCTCATACTAAAGTTACAATGGCCAGTGATACTAAAAAGCATGTGCAATGCAACATACTTTCTGAGGGTAGTTTTTGTTCAAACTACCTCATAGAGTCACAGGGACTGGAGAAAATTTTGCATTACACAAACCTTACCAGGGAACATAGGTTGCATCAGCAGCAGCATCCTGCCACAGGGAGGAGAAAGTAACAGAAGATATAGCCTACATATGCACATAATTTAGCCACCAAAAAGAAAACCCCGAGATCCACTTGGGTTGCTCTGTTCAAAATCATGGATTCTCAGAATGACACTGCATCCCAAAAATAAAAAAGATTGCTTGTCACCTCCTGGATTTCATGGGAGTTGATTTCGACGCGAGTCTTTTGCCTTTCAACTTGTTGATGGTTTTAAACATATCATCATCAGATTCGTCACTTTCATTCTTGGAGCGCTTTCCAGGTTTCTTCACGGCTTTACCAGACACAACAATCTTCTGAGCTAACTCTTCCTGTTGTGGGAGCTCAGATTTGTCCTTTGGCTTCCAGATGAAAAGAGATCTGCATAATTTAGTATAGCTATTCAGTACCATAACCAGAAAATGGATCGTGATTCACAACCCAGTTCATAAACATATAATTAAGACCAGAAAGAGTAATAAGTGAGGAACTTGGGAAGGACGCATTTCAAAATAAATGTTGGAATGGAAACAGGACAATGAGAGGATAAGAAGCAAAAACCTTGAGCTACCGGTCGCCAAAACATCATCCCTAGGATGTAGCTTGTTTACAGGACTGATGGTGGTAATATTTGAGTTCATCACTTCTGCAACGAGCTGCCCAGTAGTGACATCTATGAAATCAATGGGATGCAATGCAACCCCATTATGGTTCTCACTTATATAACGGCCAATAACCACAAGGGATTCTGAAGGATCCTGTTTATACACAAATCATACATGAAACCTTTCAATCTTTTAGTAAAAAGGAGTTCAAGCATCTAAGAAATAGTGATATCTTACACACCTTTGGATCCCATTCAGCTTTAAAAGCAGTTAGATGTCTGTTAAAATCATGACTGTGCACAATTTCTCTACTTGGGACATCTAAATTTCCATATATTGAATCCCAAACACGAATACGATTGTCCTGGGATGTTGTGAGAATTTTGCTTCCGGTCAGAGGAGAAAAGTAGGCAGAATTTACAACACGGCGATGTTGAAGACCGGTTAGAGAGCCTCCAGGTTGTAACCTACGTATGTCCCACAATCGAGCCTGATGATGTGAAAACAGATTAAATAGAGGGCTTAAGATGGTTCAGAATCCTAAGCCAAGTATTCTGAATTATACTGTAATCTGAATTATGTCGATCAAACCCCCTAAGTAGTCCTCCTTAATGCCAAATAAATCATCTTTTGACAGAAAATGATAGATGGACTAAAACTTGCAAGCTTTATTATAATCCCAGACATACATAGAAATTAGAATGGACTCAGAGCATAAAGCTTACATAGTGATCATTTCCACAGCTCAAGAATAGATCAGGCTGAAGAGGATTGCAATGAAGCCCGACGACCTTTGATCCTTTCTTATGAATCAAGAGTGCCTCGCCAGTTTTGTTCTTGGTCCGAGTATCTAGCCTGCATTCATCAGATGATAAGTCTAGCTGAATTTAGGAAAAATACAAAACATTTGTCTGTCAAGTACAATGACTACAATTTCACAAGTATCAAGACAGTATATCTTCATCACAAGATGATCCAGATCCTTACCAAACAAGTAATAATAAGAAGATTATTGATATGCCAAAGATATTACAATATTCATTAAAATGAAAGAATAATGGCCCAAACACAAACCATACATGACTGATAAAACTCCCACAAGTTCTAAAAGCTGTCTAGGGAAACAATGCATAGATCATGACTATATACTCCTAGTCAAATATAAGGTGACAAGAAGTGACAAGAAATATCAAAAAAACAGGTACTTGTGCAGTACATTCAGTTAGTGGCTTTTTACTACTAATTTATAGAAGATGAAATGTGGTGAGACAAATCAAGGCATGCAACCAGCATGAACAGGTGTTCAGCAAGCACTAGACAAACATTAGATGGCTGCTTCTACAAAAAATAACTCAGAAGTAGAATTACTCACATGTAAAGAAACCCAAAGTTATCTGCAACAAGAACTAGACCTTTCTCTGGATTGACATCCAGACCATATAGCATCTTCCAACTGTTAGGTCCCTATGTACAATTCCATTAGTCCATACAAACGCTAGTTAGTAAAATATCAAGATATTATTAGAAAAGGTAAAATAAGATACTTGAACATAATAAAAAAAAAAGTACATGGGATTATAAGAGTTGAAGAATTGCTGAAGCACATATTCATGCAAAAACCACAAATTCAATGGAATTTTTTTTTTAAAAATACCATACTAAATTAATAGGAAACGAAATAAGGAAATTGAATTGCAGGAGGCTTTAAATATAAGATATTACGTACATGCCACCCATTTGGATTGAGATCCATCATTGACTGTGAGATTCCAGTCTCAATGTCAGTGCAACTGATGGTTCCATCGGAGGATGCAGCAAATACAGTTCCATCATTGACTGAACTAAACCTGTACATAATCAAATGTTATCAACCCATGCAAATTCGTTAGAACATCATGCACGGCAGCAAAGATATTGGAGGCATCATAGTTTTTCTTTACAAACAAGTACCTCATATTATTGAGGATACAACTGTGTATGCTTCCATAGACCATCTTTTCGGATACTTTATGGAAGTCCCAAACTCCAAGTTGCCCTTTCTGAATCATGTATAAAAATAGTGGCAAAATTTTCAAATGTCAGATACAACCATACCAATTGACACCGTATGTAAATAGAATGTCAAACTCACCTTATCTCCTGATAGAAGAATTTTATCCTTAGTTGGATGAAACTCCAAACATGTGACTCGTCTAGAATGATATTTGAGAACCCCACAACTCAGATGATCCGGAATGATGAATGATGGCTTGACCTAACAGAAAATCAATGTTAATCAGGAGGCAAGTCATAATATGTTAGTTAGAGACCGATAAGATTATAAGGATTCTAAAAATTGACATAGAGATGCCAGCAGGACAAACTGATGAATGTGACACCAAAAAAGTTTTTTAACAAAAAAGAAAGAAAGAAAGAGGTTAAATAAATAAGATACTTAAAACCCTCAAGTTTGAAACAAGTTCACTTTTGATTGTAATATCAAAATTTCTAAAAATACTAAAAGCTAAATACCATCAAACATAATTAACAAGCATAAATATTTATAAATATTTTCACTCTAAAACTTCAGACATGGATCTATTAACAAAATATTGATGTAGAAGATCACTTTGAGGATTCAACATATAGTACTTTGAGGTAATATTGAAAGTGGGACCGAAGCAACCCCTGCAACAACAGTAGGGCCTAGAGCTCTTTTTTCTTCGGCCAATCTGCCGAATCACTCATATTATGATCTTCTACATCCTAGGTCTTCCCATTCCATCATCTGGCTTATGTTCTTCATGTAGTATTCATATACGCCAAGGTACTTTTAGATACATCTTACCTCAGAAATTAACAAATGTTGGCAAGAAGAGTAATTTATCTAGCAACATTTCAAACCAAGGTAAGAGTGTCTAGAATGTGCTTAATCGATTCAATATGGTAATTAAGACAACTCCAGAATAAACTGACATTTAGAGAGCAACTTACTCAAATGCAATCGGACAACAAAACTATGAGATGGGTAATTTATCTAGCAACATTTCAAACCAGGGTGAGAGCGTCTCAAAAGTGCTTAATCAATTCAATGTGGTAATTAAGACAACTCCAGAATAAATTGAACATTTAGGGCCCGTTTGGTTTCCAACCACGGAAACGTAAACGGAAAGGAAACGAATATAGACCACTTATGTGTCACAATACATTGACAACAAATTTTTTTTATGGGTCTAGAGAAGGGGGGAGGGAAATGGTTAGAGGAGAATGAGGGATTTGCTTACCCCATGTTAAAATTAGGGAAAGGGATTGATTACCGCAAGGGGGCTTGCGGTACATTTTTACATGAAAAATGAGGTGACTCAAGACAAGAGGAAATTTATCATTGATGTATCATGACACTAATATAGACTAGATTCGTTTCCTTTCCGTTTACGTTTCCGGAATAGACAACCAAACGGACCCTTAGAGAGAATCACTCAAATGCAACAGGACAACACACACTATAAGACAAAAAAAAATTCACGCCTATGATTCATAAGAAGCAAATGATGAATTTTTCTATTCAAATGCAATAAAATGGCTATGCATATGCAAGCAGTTAATCAAAGAGCTTACTGATGGAATTTTATCTTTCTGCTGGCGCTTGAATACATAATCCACCAAGAGACGGGTATTCCTTCGAGGCGCTGGAAGAACACCGTGCTCGGTGGCCACTCTATGCGGGCAAGTCAATGTTGTATGGCCTTTAATTAAGAAGCCAAAGGCATTCAGCATTCTTTGCTGTTTAAAATTCTAATGATTGTCTAAGCTAGTAAAAATAAAATAACAAATCTCAAACAGACCTTTCTGAGGGGGATAAATCTATTGCTATAGAAAAACCAGATATAAATTTCAATTACATAAAAATGAAACACGGCTTGGCCGCTTCGTGACCACTTTTCTCAAGGGGAATTAATAGAGTCTCACCAGGCATTTTGCAAAGGAAACACGGCTTCATGGGGCAATCAATGTAGGTAGCACCCTGAAACCCCGCTTGATGACCACTCTTCTTACACACCTATAAAGAAATCAATACCACCAATCATCATTCAAAAATTCAACAATTGAAAAAATCTGCTTTTCAAAAACCCTAAATTCAGAAGGTTTTAGCGATTCATTACTTTACAAACTTTTTTGAGACTGATAGTGATTGGCTTCTTGTTTTTCTTCTCCTCAATTGCTTCCAGCTCTACAGTCTCGTCCTCCACGTCGCCACACTCCCCAGCTTCGTCTTCAGGTTCAACGTGCTCCTCTTCATCTTCCGACGAAGAACTTTCTTCGCCGTCTGACGACCTCTCCATCAGATTGGGCATTGACAAGATTCTTCTGGTTTGCGGGGCCATTTCCGTGTAGTTGCAACAGTAATCGGAGGTTAGCAGTAGAACACAGAGAGATTAACTGCGAAATGAAGCAGAATTGCAAAGAAAATGCATCGAAAACGGAGAGGGAAAAGAAGCGAACCGCCTTCGTTTGTAAAAGACTCTTCTACCCCTATAGCCTAAACGTTGCCACTCTAAAAATTGAAGGATGAAATAGGACATCTCGATATTGGACTTGGCGGGAGATGACGTGGCTCCTTTATTCACCAGTTAGTAGTGCCAATGCGACGCTTGTGCGGTGTCGTTTCGAGATATTTATTAATTTTCAGTTTTTTTTTCCAAAAATTGAACCACATTTTTTTCTCATATGATCATATGATCATCATCTAAACAACACTTTAAGAGTTTTGTGCATGTGCACATAGCTGAACGGTTGAGACTCTTGCCAATGTGTAAGAGGTCTCGGGTTCGAGCATTCAGGACGGCGGTTTGCCCTTATTTCTTATAATTGGTTAGTAAACTAGTTCTAGCCTAAGTCTTACCAAATCAAAAAAAAACACTATAAGAGTTCTAAAAAAAATATTCAATGTCCCATATAGGGTGGCCAAGTGGTAAAAGGTATGCGAATATTGAAAGGCCCGAAGTTTAATCCTCGACAAATCAGTTTACCTGGTCCGTGCACTTTGTCGGCTAGTTCATGGATTCAGGGTTTATCACCAAAGGTGAGTTCCTCGTTATTATAAAAAAGCTATCTTTTTTATCATCTATATGTTGATTATATGTAGATATATTATTTTCAATTCAAAATAATATTTAAATTATAATGTAATAATATACTATAATTATGGATATAGTATAAATCGTGACCGGATCAAGCTCAACTACAAGCTTTAACATATGTCTTTGCACTTTGAACTTCCCCGAATTTTTATGCCATAGTTTAGTTCCACCTCCTTGTAAAAACTCGAGTCACTATGTATGGCCCTGACCATCTTGTACCTTTGCTCCCAGGAAACATGTTGGATCTTTGATTAAAAAAATCACATTGTCTCCAATCTTGACCTCAGCTCTTGCTTGATCCTTCTTCTTTTTCTTGGGATCCCTACCTTTATCCTTAGCACCATCATCAACTATGAGGCTTTTAACCTCCACAACTTCTTGAAAAGGTTGAGCAACATCAGATTGGATCTCCTCTTTAGTAAGCTTTACTTCAATATTACAAAAAGCTACTTTGACAGTCTCTTGCGGAGGATCCTTATGCACTTCAAGGAAGTCATCCTTGTAGTTGTAATATTCATACTCTATCTTCTCTTCCCAGTGGCGGAGCCAGAAATGTTTATAGGTAGGGGCGGACTTTGAACAATTGACCTCAAACCAATCGACCTAGTTTAAGATATTGACATACATAAAACATATATCGAATATATATAATATATAAAAAGTAAATTAAGGATAATTTATAAAGTAAAATACAAGTTGAATTATTTGAATTATTTGTCAAGGTTGGATTATTTGAATTATTCGTTTTCTCTCACTCTATAGTGTGTTATGTACAAGTTGAATTATTTGTCAAGGTTAGATTTTGGTTTTGATAAAGTTTATAATTTATGCCATATATGTAAAGGTTAAATATTTTTATACTAAACTTTGATACTCACTTTTGCCATTTTGATGGTGCACGAAAAAAAAGATAGGATTGAAGAACTTCAATCAATCTTGGAATAGAGGCAAAACAAAATTTATACCCTTGCATTGTTATACATTCTTGCATTGATATTTTGACACCATTATATTTTTATTTCGTGTCTTCATTTTTTATATATAAAATTTCCCTTTCAATAATTTTGAATATAGGAATGGAGAAGTACATTTGACATTCATAAGAGTAAAGGTAATATGTTAAATACATATCTATAGCATATATGAAAAATATAACCATATGTTTAATTTTTATAAATATATCCATTTTCATGTATTAGTATAATATTTAATATTCTACATATTACCCCAATGAGAATGAAAATTATCACAAATATTGCCAAAATATAGAAAAATATAGAAAATTAGTATATTTATATAACTAATTACAATTCATTTAGTTATTAGGCAACTGCACTAAATATATTTTGTTGTTCGTGGTATCTATCGTGATCAAGCATTTAGATATATAAAAATTGTTGTGGAGCATATTTAATATATAATTTTTATTTTACAAAAGTAAAAAATGTGCAAGTGCATTATTCTTTACATCTTCGGTCACCCTAAAAAATATAATGGTCAATAAAAATATTATATATTTGATAGCCTATAATGTTTGTGAGAGGAGTGAGATTCTTCATCGATCCCCGATAGTTAAATATATAATTACATTAAGAAGATTGTTCAAATTTTCACTCAAATGATAAAGTTTTTTTTGGTAGAAACTCAAATGATAAAGTTGAAGTTTTTAACCTATATAACTCTCACAAATTATTCAAGCCCTTCGATAACGTACACACCTAATCACATAATTAATTAATGCAATTATAGTGCTCCAAAAAAATTTAACACATTCATATAGACCTGTCAATCGGGTCAGGTCGGGCGGGTTCGGGTTCGGTTATTTCGGGTTCGGGTTAAATCGGGTTCGGTTTCGTTATGGGTCACGGGTCACAGGTCAATCGGGTCGGGTTGTAGCGGGTTTTCGGTCGGTTCGGGTTGACCAGCGGGTCTAAAATATCCTTTTCTCTATGATTATTAAAGTTAATTTTTAATGAAATAATAATATTTAATTATATTATATTATTTTCATTTATTTTAATAATAAAATATATTATAATTTTTAAAATAAATTTTAAAAATTCAGTAAATATACTAAATCGGTCAACCCAACGGGTTTCGGGTTCTATCGGGTTCAGTTGATTTCGGGTTTCGGGTTCAAATTTTCGAGTCTTGACCCTAAAATTATCAGGCGGTTCGGGTCGGGTTAGCAGGTTCGGTCAACTTTTGACAACTCTACATTCATATGATAAATATATATTTTGTAAACCAACATTTTATTACCCAAAATATATTATTATGTATTACATTATTCATGGAATACTATTTATTTGACATACATAGATATAATCAATAAGAGCCCGTGCGACAGCACGGGCCATCCACCTAGTTAGATATAAAAGAAGACACTAGAAATTTAAAATATATTCAGGAAAAATCTCAATCGTCGACCGTGCCCCTACTGCAGTACTGCTATACTCTTTTTTGTTTTTTTTGTCAAAGGCCCTACTGGATATTGCTATACGCATCCACTGTATAAGAGCATCACTAACAGCTTCCTCGTAACTTTCTCCAAAATGGAGAACCAATTGTCATATTCTCTATTTTAAAGAACAATGCATTTAATACTTTTATTTTTTTACCATATAAATTACAATAGCTAATTATATATTATCTTACATAAGAAAATAAAATATTATAGACTCTTAATATAATAAATGATAAATTATTTGTTATTCGACTTTGAAGAAAATAAAACTATTTTAGAATCTTAATTTAATAAATGATAAATTATTTTCTATTTAACTTATAAGGAATAAAATATTCTAGAATCTTAACCTAATAAATGATAAATGTTTTTTTATTCAACTTATAAGGAATTAATAATATTCTAGACTCTTAATTTAATAAATCATAAATTATTTATTATTTGATTGATAAGTAAATAACATATTTACATTTTTGCAACATTTTTGTTATTTCATTCACACAATCATTATTCTCATCTTTGTCTCAATTTAAAAATAAATTTTATGCATACTCAACTCCAAGATGATCTTGTTGAGCACTTGTGGAAAAAATATGGAGCCAATTAGCGATTTACTAATTGATACATCATTTTTATGTTGTTGCTTATTAATAACAACTTGATCTTAATAATAATAAAATAAAAGGAAAGGAAAGGAAAGGAAATTAAATGCTTTTGGAGATTTGGAGATCACTCCAAATTTAGGGCGATCTCTACCCATTTTGGAGGATCGCTCCAAAATAGGGAAAGAGATGGAGCATTTGTTGGACTAATTTTTAGGTCCAAAATCTCCAAAAGCCCAATCCCCAAGAATTTGGGGAAGCTTTTGGAGATGTTCTAACTTATACATGTATTGGAAATTCCCAATTCCATTTTAACCTGATTAGAACTTAAAGGGTTAATTTTTTTTTAGTTCAATTAGAGTTTTTTAAATACAAGGCCCAGTTGAATTAATTCAGGCCCAAACTTAAAAGTCCAACCCCAACATTCCTTTCTCAGTCCTCCCCAATCTTTCCAATCAAAGGCTCGACCTCACTGACGGCGACGACCTCGGTTTTACGGATCTCTAGCAGCTCCGTCACCAGGCAGTCGCCCCAATTCGATGCTTCATCTCCGCCCATGCCCTCGTCCCACCTTGGGGCGGTTCACTAAGACATCCTGCTCCTCCCGCCGCTGGTGGGGGCGGCCGCCCCCTCCCTCCGCCACTGTCTCTTCCCCAATAATGAGTGAGATCTTGTCATTCATAATATCAATGTTAGCTCTAGTAGTGGCTAAAAAGGATCTCCCAAAGATGATAGGAGTTCGATCATTCACTACCTCAATGTCAAGGATCACAAAATCTCCCGGTTTAAAGAACTTGCCAACCTTCATCGGAAAGTTCTCAATAATGCCCACATGATGAGTGACTGAATTATCAGCCATAATAAGACGCATCATGGATGGAATAGGATCTCCCAAATTCAACTTTTTGCAAATTGACAAGGGCATGATATTAACACTAGAGCCAAGATCACAAAGGCAATCATATTATAGAGAACCGAAACTAGCAGGAATAAAGAACTCACTTGGGTCCTTTAGTTTTCTCGGGATCTTTTCATTTTGATCCATTGCCAAAGCTACTGTCTCATAGTCTTGAATCCTCCTCTTTTTGAATAGAATCTCCTTCAAGAATTTTGCATATGTTGGCATTTGAGTGAGGACATCAATGAAAGGAATGTCAACATGGAGCTTCTTTATCATCTTCATGAATTTCTCAAATAGCTGATCTTGCACCACCTGAATCTTCCTATGTGGGAAAGGTAGAGGTGGTTTGTAGGGTGGGGGAGCAACATATTTGGGTTTTTCATCTTCATGTGGCTTCTCCATTGTCTTTTCTACAACTCCTTTTTTTACCCGTGGAACCTCTTCAAGCTCTTTTCCACTCCTTAGAGTGACAACTCGACAAGCTCTTCAAGCTCTCACATTATAAAAATTGTAAAATTCAAAATAGAATTTGGCTCAACTTAATGAATTTGGCTTCGTCTCACATTATAACAATTGTAAAATGTTATATATATACTTTTTCAAATCAATAAGTTATTTTTATTTTTTTCTATATTAAATAAATTAAGTATTAAATCCATGTAGTCATGTATAGGATGACGGGTATAACTAGGTATGATATATCTTAGTATAAATTGATTGAATAAATTAATTTTAAATTTTTAAACAAATATTATAATAACTTCAAAATTTTAATAAATATTAACATGACCCTTTGGACGTTGCATAAAAACCATTAGTTTATGCCAACTAATTATTCTTGTATACATCTAATAGATTTTATAAAACGATTTTTCTAACTTATGTCCTTAAGCCTTAAAATAGAAACAATTTATTAAGTTGTACTTATTTAAGATTAATCACTTTTTTAAAAGGGTTTATTAAAATCCTTATAGCTTTTAGTTCCTCAAAATAAAAATATTCACATATACCCTAAGGGCATAGGTTAGAAAAACTATTTATTAAATATATAAAATACTTGTATAATTTTCTATCTATAGGTTCATATTTTTATATATAGATAGAATTAATATAAATAATAGTCTTATAGAAAATTTGTCATTATCATTTATTATATACTTTTGTTCAGATTTGTACCAGTAAAATATATAAAATATTTAAAATTATACCATCTTCAGTTTATTAAACATTAAAATTTTAATAAATTGAAGTCCCACATCACATTAAAATAATAAAATTTATTCTTATTTTCTATTATTTTATTAATTATCTTTTTAACAATTTAGTGAAAAGCTTTTAAAGAATCAAATTTGATTGAATAATATAAGAATGTACATTGTGTTTATATTTTTATCCATTTTTTAATGATTTTTAAAAATTAAATGATTTTACTTAAAATAATTTTTATTTATATTTTCCCTAAAAAATTAAAATAATTCTTATAATTCAAGTTTTAATTATAAAACGATAAAAAATATAATATCTTAGTCTTTTTATCCATTATGTAAGAGATTAAAAAATCGAGTTTTGATAAAAAAAAATAATGATAAAAACTTATCTTATCTTATTAAATACGGAGTATTAATGATTACTTGTCTAAATTAACTTTTTATTAAAAAAGTTTACATACTCTTTTTACAACTATCATTTTAATCTATTTGTCTAAATTTTTAAAATGTTTGATTGAAAAATGATGACAATTTTATATTATTATTTTCTTTTTAAGTATCAATAAATTTCTATATATTAAAGTTGTGCCTTTTCCAACCACCAGATTGATTATAGCCTCACTTTACATTAAATCAGTTATACTTTAACTTTTATAAATAAATTATCTTTATCTTTCATATTAAATTAGATCTTATATATTAAATCAATTATTATTTCCCTTTTATATTATCTCTTTAATATGGTCTTTCTGATTAAAAACAATTTCTCAAAATAGCTAAATATTAATAACATGTCTATACATTTTTAATATTTTAAAAATGGATATATCATATTTTATGATGGATGAAAATTTACTTTAACAATCATTATTCCCACTATATGAATGTCATATTTCTAACCAATATTTAGAAATAATTTATTATTGTTGTTGAGATTTTGTATTTTATATATTTTATAAGTTTTTTATTTGATTCAAAAAATAAAATAATTTCTGTACGTGAGTATAAATTTTCTATCTTCCACAAATCATTGTCGTAATACCAATCTCTAAATAATAACTGGTATATAATATGAGTCCGGTTCAGGTGCGAATGGGCGCCCAGGTGCAAAATAAGAAAGAACAAGAGTCGTTGGATCAAGAAAAATCAAAGGCGCTGATCATTTCACTTAACAGGGGAAAAAACGACACGGGCGAATTATTCGCGTATTTTTGAAAAAAACGGCCCAGATTTGTTCATCAATACTGTGGATTTGTTCATTGTTATATTCATATTTGTTCATTGGTTATAGTATATTTGTTCATCGGTTTGTGCATATTTGTTCATTAGTTTATGCAGATTTGTTCATTGATAGGTGCATATTTGTTCATTGTTATATTCATATTTGTTCATTAGTTTTGACATATTTGTTCATTGATTTTGGCATATTTGTTCATCAGTAACATCAATTTGTTCATTGGTTTATGCATATTTGTTCATTGCCTTTTTCATATAATTGTTCATTGGTAGATGCATATTTGTTCACTAGTAACCTCAATTTGTTCATTGCTATATGCATATTTGTTCATTAATAACATCAATTTGTTCATATCTAAATAAGGCACAAGCACTCCTCTTCGATTTGTTGCTATCTCGTTCTCTTAGCATACACCATATTATCGCAAATTCAGATTCTTTATCTATTATCCTTTGCATTCAAGTTTCTACATCAAACTTATCTTATTTTGGTACTATATTGAGCACTTCATTCGTATTGACAAGTTAGCCTTAAAGCACTCCATTCGTATTATCCTTTGCATTCAAGATAGACTTAAAACACAAAATAAATGCAAAAATACACAAATAGATAGTCCTAGATGTACAAGTTGATGGTATTAATAGTTTAAATGTACAAGTTGGTGGCATTGACACATAAACATAAGTTTATTTTAATTCACAAACAATGGTTAGATCAATGAACAAAAAAGTTATATCAATGAACAAATAGGGTATATCAATGAACAAACAATGGTATACCAATGAACAAAAAAGAGTATATCAAATATAAATAATGGTATATCAATGAACAAATAATGGTATATTAATGAACAAATAGTAGTATATCAATGAACAAATATTGGTATATCAAAACTAATTATATGTGCATCAAAAACCAGATAATATTGTATTCATACTCATAAATAAGGTTAAAAAAATAAACTAAAAATTAAAAAAGTTCGATCAAAAACTCGATGTACAATGAGTTAGTATTGATGAACAAATGATAAATATTGATGAACAAATCGCTATTTCTGATGAACAAACTGGGCGCATCTCATAATAACGTATTTTTCAAAAAATACATGAATAATACGGGAAAAATTCGTCTGTGCCGTATTTTATTGAAAAATACGCGAATAATACGGGAAAAATTCGCCCGTGCTGTATTTTAATTTTTTTTAATGAATGTTTAATCAGGGACGTTGATTTTTTGGAATGAACGAGCGAGATTTATTCTTATTTCTCACACAGACGCCCATTCGCACAAGACACTTTCTCATATAATATAATACAAGTTATAGATAATTAGAATGGAGTGTTGGGCAAGCATAATTATTTAGGGTTACATAAACGCAACTTGTTTGCGTACCCTCGGCCGTTGTCAAGAATTGAAGGCGGACGTTGTAGGGCATATTGTGTCGTGTGATATTTCTTCATATACACTTTGTGATCGATCGAGACTCGAGAGTCGAGAATGGAAGGATCAGATGAAGCAGTCCACGCAAACGTGTCATACGTGTTGCCTCCGAGAGAACTCTACGACGCTTTAGGCTGGGGCTTCAGGATCAGCAGCTTAATCTGCTACTTGGAGCGCACCGGCGCGAGGCACCGCGTGACCCTCATGGGGCGCAGAGGCTGCATGTTTGCTTTGTATTCTGCTTTCACGGCTTCTACCGTGCACGCCCTCGAAGCTTGTCGTGACAAATCCGATCCTCTCAACGCTTTTGCTCCCGGCGTGCTCATCGGTGGGTTCATTTGCCATACAGGGGGCCCCTTGCTGTCTCCGTTATGTCCCTCACTTGTGGGTTAGGCCGTGTCTTAGTCTACTACGCTTGTACTTGTATGGAAAGGTCTCTGCGCGCCGAATTGCCGAGTGAATGTGATACAAGTCCGCTTGCCGAGTGATTTCAAGCATTTGGTTTGAATTTTAGGCACTGGTTTTTAAGTTGATTTCTATTGTCTAGGTGTTATGCTTTAAACTTTGTTTGTCTGTTTTATATTGCAATCTGATGTTTTTGATTGGAAGTATAGGTTAATGATGAGTATTCATCTAAGCGTCCACCATGTTTTTGATAAAATGTCCAAATGACCAACTTAGAGTTTTGCCCTATCTAAATTTTCTCCGATTTTAATTGTTTCTTCTTTAAAAAAAGATTTTTTTAGTTCTACTATCAAATTTGGTGTGCGTGGATTGGTAGAAACACTACAACAAGAAATCATTGCAAATGATATTCATGTTTCTTTTTTATGAACTTTTAATTGTGTATTGATGAACTCATACTTGTTTGTTTATATACCACCACCCCCTACGAGAATAAAGAGGCATTTAATGTCCCCCGCCAACCTTCTCCAAATGCATTGAAAATGTGGATCATCTTTCCAAACTTTCAAATCCCTAAGATCAGTAAAAGAACTCATGCTAATGCTTTAATTATATTTCGGGGGCATCACTGGAATAACTCTCTCTCTCTCTCTCTCTCTCTCTCTAACACATGTTTCATTTTCACACTTGATCCATCCATATATACGATTCATACCCTAGCTAGCTACCCTTCTTTTGTGCTTATTATATACCACGCACATTCTTTTATATAGGAAATGAAATTTATGAACGATATCCACTGCCATGATAAGAGTTTTGGTGACAATGGAGAATTTGAAATGTTGTTTAATTATGGGTTGAGATGAAGAATGATTGTGTTCATATAGATCTTATGAATTACAACATTGTAAGTGTGTATTAATGAGCCCATATATATATATATATAGTTACAATGTCGTACTCTTTGTTGTGTACTTAGAAGTTGCTCATTATGTGGTGATTGTGAAAAATAATTTTTATAGCCTATTAACCCCAAAAGGGGGAGTAATGCATGTTGTTGCACATGATGTGAGTTCGAAACCTACATATAAAACCACGAAATAGAACTACTTGTATGAATCTAAAGTCATGACACTAACTACTAAAGACAAGAAATTCATGAACCACACTTATTATGAACCTTAACATTTAAATTTTCCACGCCTTATTGTCTTTACCAAACCCCATTACAACCCGGCCGAATGGAAGCTTCTATGAAGTTTTTCATTGAGCCTAAGTTCTCTTGATGATTTTTGCTTGTTTTGACAAATCTTAGGTCGAGAGTTTGGTGATATAAGTTCCAATTTCTATGAGTTTTTGCATATGAGATGAGTTGAGAGTTGAATTTATAAGCCTAACACTAGAGAGTTGAGTGAAACACATATATCCCTGGTGAGGTTGGATTGTATTTGCTAATGTTTATTTAGTGCTTATATGTGTGATGACGTTAATAGTCATTTGCTATTTTCTGCTATGATTTTGATGTTGCTTTTTTAGTTGATGGCTATTTGCTTGATAAGCATGATTGTTTGGTCTTGGTTGTTGTTTAGTGATTGCTTGAGGACAAGCAAGTCTAAGTAAGGGGTATTTTGATATCCATGTTTTTAGTATAGTTTTTAGTATGTTTCTTAGTTTGTTTAGTTTAATTTTAGTAGTTTTTAGAGTTAGTTTTGTGTGTTTTAGGATGAGTTTGCATATTTTGTCAGAAGTATGGAAGCTACTCCGTTTTGTGTCTTTTTGTAGGTTTTGAGCAGGAAAGGAGCGCTTTTTGAGCTGAACTAGAGTGTTGTGGTGGAGGATGGAGAACATGAAGATGTAGAGGAAGATTGCATAGGAAGAGTGAGGAGAAGTTCAAGTTAAAGTCAAGAGAAGTGGAAGAGAAAAGCCAAAACCCAGGCTCGTTAACGAAGCTGTGAAGGGTCGTTAACGAGGCTTAGAGATAGACTTTTTCGAGGGGATTCTGTGTTTTCTACCGATCCTGTGCGGGGTCGTTAATGATGGCTCCGTGTCGGTAGGGGTTTTAAGTGATTTTTAGGGTTGTTATATCTTATATCTTATATCTTGTTATCTTTAGTAGAGTAAGTTTTTATCTTTTAGGCTTTTAATAGATAGCTTTCTTAGTATAAATACCCTTATTCTAAGCTTAGAAGAAAGGGGGAGGACGATTTTTGGAGAGCCGAGATTTGAGGAGTCGAGTGGAGAAGGTTCCGAGTCTGGTTCGTTCGAGAGAAGAGCTAGGGTCGTTAGTCGGATTTGCTCGGGGTTTTTTTCTGTGTTTTTCGGTTTCTTCAAGATATTGTAAGACGATTTTTCATATTAATTTTAAGCAAGTTGTTTTTGTTTTCAATGTTTTCTCTTAATGAAGTTGTTTGCTTTATTATGATTAGTGAGTAGTTTTTTTTTATATCTAGGATCGGGGTTGAAACCTGACATGGTTATGCATGTTTGATGAGTGAGTTGATGTTTTGAATGCCTTTTATATATTTGAAATTGCTTGTGTGTTTATGCTTACATGATAGTCGAGGTAATTTGAGTTCTCAATTTGATCGAAAGAGAAAGTTGTTAACTTGAAGGTTGATATTGTTCGATTACGAAAATTTCGAGCTTTGGATCCAAAACAAGTGATTGAGTGAATTGATTTATGAGAATTGATCGGTTTGCTTATTAATCAGCGAAAGTTGTTGAATTTATCTTTCTAAAGGCATGATCTTTATCTTCTTATGAGTTTATATGCATGGCTATGTTGTGGTAACCCTTGTCCTAGGTCTTTTACTTTATAAGAGTTATCATTCGTTATATTTGTTATCGAGTTCCTTTGCCTCGGTACCGAACCTGTGCTTTGCTTAGTTCGTTATTTTGTGTTCGTATTTTACCCAGGTTCGTTAACGGCCTTGACAAGGTCGTTAACAAGGTTGGTCATGTGTGTTTCTGCTTGTTTTGCTTATTTTTCTTATTTTTGTTAGTTGATAGACAAACAACTGTGCTTCCCGTGAAACGATCCTGACTTCGCTATACTCAGTGGGGTCTTGACTATAAATTTATTTGTTGTCAAGTTAAATATCCCTCGTTCAACAACGACATTAAGAACAAGTATTATGAATAAAATTACATGAACCTTTATTTCAATTATTATGAACATAACCTTATAAAGACATGAACCCACAAAATACCATTTGTGAAATAGGTAACATAAAGGATTATGAATTAAATTTCGTGAACCTTATTGACAGTTGTCATGAACCTAACCCTATAAAGTCATGAACCAACAGATCAATTTTTATGAACTAAAAAGAGTTGAATTGTAATACAAAATACTATAAACTTATGCGTATTCTTAAAACATGAACCAAAAGGCATGAACCAAAATGACAACTAGTATGACTTAAAAGACATGAATAGTAAGGTAAACTATTATAAACCTGAACTTACAAAATCATGAACCGAAATAGGGGTTATAATGAACCAAAAGACATAAACGTATATAGAATTAACCTATGTGGGATTTGAACCCACATCTATGTGCATGTGCACAATGCTCTACCATTTGAGCTAATAGGCTTCCCAAACACAAACACAAGCTCAACCAAAACATAGGATATCCAAGTCTATAAAAGATGCAATTATTTTTAGTTCTTGATTTATAATAGATACGTTTATACATACCAACCCCCATGAAAAGTACTAGTTCAAGACACATTTCGTAGCTTTAATCACAAAGGTATAAAGTAATCAAATTAAGTTGCAAAGTCAACACCAGACCCTACCCCCCATTACCTCCATGTATATGTATTCTGTAAAAATTGAACTAGATGTCTTAATTAAAATTAAACCAGACCAAATTACGATTAAACTGAAGAAGCCCATCAATAATATAACCACTCACAAAGCCAATCATCAATTAAACAAATCAGATCTAGATGTGAACAAAAGGGATGAAACTTACACCATAAGCTTCGTTGATTTGATGATATTGAATCCCACAGTTCTTCCCTTTACATACATCTAAAAGATGCTGCAAGTTTTCCACGCATTCTTAGTTTCTATAGATTTAAACAATAAAAAAATAGAAAAGCAACGAATTATTGATGAAAATTGAAGCTTAATTTCAAAGTGTGTCACAAAAAAGCTTTCTCGACATCCGATTCACAAGTGTTGCATCCGATTTGGAGAATCTTGTAGGGATCGGCCATTCGGGATGGGTGGAGAGGAGAGAGGGGCGAGAGAGAGATGGAGATGGCAATGTGGGGGTTTGTGAGTTTTAGGGTAGATTTATCTAAAGGGTAATTCCGTCTCTGAATGAAAAAATAAAGTTATTTACCCGCGTTGCCATTAATGAACCACCTCCTTTTTCATATTTTTCTAGGCAGAATACATCAACAGACCCCTGTACTTATACTTTTTTTCCTATTGGACCCCTGTACTAAAAAATGTTCAAACAGACCCTTGTACTGCCCCCAATTTTGCCTATTGAGCACTTTCAATCTTATTCTCCTTCCAGTGTACATCACACGCCTTATGTGTCATGTTATTTTGCCAAATAAGCCAAAATGGTCAAATACGTACATGTTATTTTGCCTATTGAACACTTTCAAGTCTTCACGCGCCTTATGTAACATGTACGTATTTTGCCAAAATAACATGTATGTATTTGACCATTTTGGCTTATTTGGAAAAATAACATGACACATAAGGTGCATGATGTACACTGGAAGGAGAATAAGATTGAAAGTGTTCCATAGGCAAAATTGGGGGAAGTACAGGGGTCTGTTTGAACATTTTTTAGGGGTCCAATAGGAAAAAAGTATAAATACAGGGGTCTGTTGATGTATTCTGCCTATTTTTCTATCAAACCCATTTTTATATAATGATGTGATTCCATCTACCGAGTCATGGCCCCATGAGTTGAGTGAAGATTCCATCCCTAAAGACAAGCCCAATGTGCACGATAAAGGGGAGCCAATACTTGGACAAGCAACCAAAGACGATGTTCGAGGCGCTAAGAAGCCGAGTCAAGGAGCCATGCCCTATCTTGGGTGCATCACACGAGCCCTAGCTAAGTCTATACCAAACAAAATCAAGGAGGAGCTCATGGCTCATAAGTTTCCGATGGCTAATGATGGTGAAGGTTGGAGTTTTATTATGCTTCACGGTTCTAAGTGACATTTCTACGGTTAAGGACACTTTATAAGTTTTCGGGATTTCAGGTTAATTTATGTAATTTCCTTAAGTGAGGGGGTTGATTTTGTAAGGCTTTGTGTTAGGTTTAAGGTCGGCCTCCTCCTCCTCATTGCTGGAGATTGGACGAAAATACTCTCTTGTTGCTTACTTTCCCTTGCAATTTCAATTCAAGTTCTTGTTCTTGTATTTCGTTCGTTCAATTCTCGTTGTTCAAGTTGTTGGTGAGTAATATCCGACAATTTGGGAATCATAGTTTGTTTGAGAGCTTGGTGAGTCATATCCAAGTTGTCAAGCATCCATATCCCCTTGTTCTCCCCATTTCGATCCATCATCCATCTCAGCGGTTTCTGCATCCCCTCAGTAAAATCGACATATCTTTCAATCCACTCATCATCTAGGTCTGAAATTTTTAGGGATTAAACTAGACTCAGAGATCTAACTTCTCGATTTGGAATCACTCAATTCCGAGTTCGGACGAGGAAGATCCAGCCAGTTGAAGACGGGTCAGTTGCGTGGTGTTTGTTGTCGGAATTCCTTGGATTCTCGTGGCGATCTCTTTGCACCATCATCCCTTCCATCGATCCGGCCATCAAGTGGTATCAGAGCCACGCGAAGGTATCGCCATCTAAATCTTGTTCCGACCTTGAATTTCCACTTGTTGCAAGTTTTAGGTTCGAACTCCTTAGGGTTGCGTTGTTGTTGTTGTGCTCGGCCTTGTCCGAATTGTTGTCTTGAATTGTGGCGTTTTTGAGTCCTTGAATTGTTGAAGTTCTTGGCTGAGTTTGATGTTCAACCATGGCTGGAAAAACTGCTCAAAAAACGTCCACATAGAACACCAAAAGAGTCTTCAAAAGTTGGTAGTTGAAAGGGTGCATTTGTTGCTTGATTAATGTCTTCCTTTAGTGCTTGATTTAAGTGTGTCTTGCTGAATTTGGCTGAGTAAAAACGTGGGAATTGAGTCCATAATCCAGCTTTCTTTTGACCCCTTTATATCATTACATGCTTGTTGTTGGTTACGGTGCTAGGATACGAAAACGACACCAAGACGAGACATCTTGTGTTGTTGTGTTTGAGCTTTTCTTGTTCCATTTTGTTGGTCATCTCCTACTTGCAACTTGTCGGATTTTCATCTCGGGCAAGTCTTGGTGATTAATTCGTGTGACCTCTATACCTTGATCTTTGCCTTGTTTTTACGATGACAGGTGTAGGTGATGACAAGAATAAGGAACAAGTTGAGGAGTCCTCCAACTCGGTGGCTGCCATGTTGCAATCCTTCCAACAATCCATGCAACAATCTTTGGAAGCTATGGAGACACGCATGGATGCCTTGGAGCGCCGAATCCTAGGGCTGGACGAGAGGACACAAGTGCCTCAAGTGGTGAAGATCAAGGAGACACGAGAAGAGGATAAAGGTTCGAGGACGACCCCTTTTAAAGGAGAGGAGACTTCCTTCCAACAAAGAGTGATGAGTGACACAGAGCAACCAAAAAGAGAGACTCCTTTCCATGGATTGGAACAACTCATTACCATCAAGTGTCCAATAGAATTGATGCACACATTGCAAGAAGAGGAGGAAGTTGTGGAATTGTCTCCTAAAATCAAGCATCGTCCTACCATCACTCCTAGCTCCATGAACTCGTTGGCGACACCATGGATGGATGCATTTCCTATGATTCCTTCATGTTTGCCCTTCTTGCTCCATGACGAGGACGAAGCTGTTTTAGTCACTCCAAGCGGTGATTACATTCCCTTTCTTGTGGAGGCCAAGAAGGATGTCTTTGTCATGGAGAATGCCACACCAAGGGAGCTAGAAGCCCTACCTTCTTTGTTGAACTCACAAGGCTTGATAGATTCGAGGACGAATCTTTTTGAAGGGGAGGAGGATGATGTGATTCCATCTACCGAGTCATGGCCCCATGAGTTGAGTGAAGATTCCATCCCTAAAGACAAGCCCAATGTGCACGATAAAGGGGAGCCAATACTTGGACAAGCAACCAAAGACGATGTTCGAGGCGCTAAGAAGCCGAGTCAAGGAGCCATGCCCTATCTTGGGCGCATCACACGAGCCCTAGCTAAGTCTATACTAGACAAAATCAAGGAGGAGCTCATGGCTCATAAGTTTCCGATGGCTAATGACGGTGAAGGTTGGAGTTTTATTATGCTTCACGGTTCTAAGTGACATTTCTACGGTTAAGGACACTTTATAAGTTTTCGGGATTTCGGGTTAATTTATGTAATTTCCTTAAGTGAGGGGGTTGATTTTGTAAGACTTTGTGTTAGGTTTAAGGTCGGCCTCCTCCTCCTCATTGCTGGAGATTGGACGAAAATACTCTCTTGTTGCTTACTTTCCCTTGCAATTTCAATTCAAGTTCTTGTTCTTGTATTTCGTTCGTTCAATTCTCGTTGTTCAAGTTGTTGGTGAGTAATATCCGACAATTTGGGCATCATAGTTTGTTTGAGAGCTTGGTGAGTCATATCCAAGTTGTCAAGCATCCATATCCCCTTGTTCTCCCCATTTCGATCCATCATCCATCTTAGCGGTTTCTGCATCCCCTCAGTAAAATCGACATATCTTTAAATCCACTCATCATCTAGGTCTGAAATTTTTAGGGATTAAACTAGACTCAGAGATCTAACTTCTTGATTTGGAATCACTCAATTCCGAGTTCGGACGAGGAAGATCCAGCCAGTTGAAGACGGGTCAGTTGCGTGGTATTTGTTGTCGGAATTCCTTGGATTCTCGTGGCGATCTCTTTGCACCATCATCTACACCATCGATCCTCTCATCATATAATCTCATCCGTCCATTAATTTAATCTAACGATCTAAATATGCTCGCATTTTACACATTAACAATAAAATGCACCCGAGTCCGACTCTATGTTTTCCTTATCAAGGGTTTTGGAAAGAGATGAGATCAACAAACTAAAGTAAACCTCTATAAATTAATAGGGTTGAGACCACCATATAAGATTAACTGATATTTTATATTTCATAGAGATATTAATTACAGTAAAACCTCTATAAATTAATAGGGTTAGGACAATGATATTTTATTATTTTATAGAGATACTAATTAACCGATAAATTAATATTTATTAATTTAAAGAGATTTTTGTAATAAGAGCTTTCAAAATACACTATCATGCAAGATTTTATTGTAGGATTTTAGAAGACTATGAGTTGGGACAGTCTGATACATGTAAGATTAATGTTTTTGCTACTATCAATCTTGTAGTCTTGGCTTGGATAGTTAATGTTGAGCAAGAGACAATAGCAAATTGTTTTAAACACTGCAAAATTCGTTCATGAGACGAAGTCTCAAGGAATAATTATAGTTGACATTGCAAAATTTGTTTTCAAAACAACGATAGAAATGTTGGATCCAATAAGAAAAGTTAGAGATGAGCTCCAAATAGGACTAAGAAAAAACAAAGAACACTACAATCATATTTCATTAGATTTTCTTAGTTATGATTATGTAACTTTTTATATAATTATTAATTTATGATATTAAAGGGACCTTATATTTATATAGTGGTTTTTTGAAAAGAGGAGCGCTCAGGAGAAATACATATAAAGGAGGAACGGGGGAACACCTTCTAGACGTTAGATCTAGTGAGATCAATGGTAAGGAAATGAGGGTGTATATAGTGCAATTTATGGGTAAAAATATGGGGGGATTTCACGAAAATAAATCAATAAATATAATCAGCTGAAAATTGAGGAGATAATGGGGAAAACCTGCCATATCTTTCCAGACTTACCATATCTAAAAAACAGAATATTGCACACAATTAGGATTGGAAAAAACTCTCTATCGTCAAAAGAAAACTAGTATAATCTCGCCATTAAATCACAAATTTGTTCATCATCTTTCTTTGGTTTTTTCTTCTACCTTGCATTGAAGTAATTGTATTACAATGGAGAGAGGTATGCGAACTCAATATCGTTTTGATACTTTTGCCTTTTTTTGCTTTATTTATCATTGATTTTTTCGAAAATCAAAACAGTTGTTCTTGTTTTTTTTCTTACCCTCAATTCTGGATTGAATCGAATAATGAATGAAAAACGATTGATCTAGTGTTCGTATATTAAAAATGATGAATGAAAATTGAATAACATGCTATTTAATAGTGAGTATATGTTTATTCAAAAATGACGTATATTGTTGTTCAAATAGGTATGTTAAGCTGTTATTGATGGTGCGCGAAATAAACCGCTAATTAATTACATGGTAAAATCATATAATTAAGTTGAAACCGATAAGCAAGAGCGTGTAGGTTAAAAGATGCTATATATATATATATGTATTGTGAGCATAGAATTGCATCGTCAAAATACTAAATAGTAGGTGTTGGGCCCATTCATAATCCTATGGGCAATTCGGCCCAACATTATATGCATATGGGTGCTTAAAGTCATTAGAGAAGTCCATTTTTGATTAATTTAATAAAATCCATTTGGCATTATGAGCCGCCATGCACACCAAAAACACGTACGAGAGACATCACATGCTACGTAGGGCCATTAACATTCTCAAAAACACCCACTTGCATAGACTTCCACGTAGGCTTTCACATTTGTGTGTGCAAGTTGCACATAAGCTGGCTGATTTCCTATAAAATCTCGTCCCACATCGGTCGTGAAAGAGCGGGCAAGGAGCTCAAACATTATAAATAGCAATAAGGCAAGACCGAAGAAAGGGTCGACAATCCCCTCTGGCTCGAGAATTATCTCGTTTGCCAAAGCTCGACGTGTTTGATCTCCGAGTGAGATCGCGCTATAAACGGTATAAAGTCTAAAGGCTTTATTCGTAAAGAGCACAAAAACAACCGGCTGAGGGGTGGGGAGGAGGAATAATACACGTACGAAAACCGTTCGGTTGTACGAATCCCGAGAGTTAGTATTTATTTAATTCCCATTTATAGCGCGTATTATATCGGGTTTCAACACTGGTGCCGTCTGTGGGAACTAGCTCTCCCTATCCGACCTACTCTCGGGAAACAATAAGTAGGTCGCGACCTCTCCCCTCCGTTCGGTCATGGCAATATTAGGCCAAATAAGCGAGGTTGGGCCAAATAGGAGGGTGGCCAAACGCAGGCGAGGTCATGGCTAACAACGAGGCTATTCATCGCGGCCTCTTCATGCGAGGTCTTCAGGCGCATGGCGATTGTGCGCGGTCTTCACCCCACAGTGATTTTGTGTGGTCTTCACTCTTGACCAACCATTGTGGTGGTTTTGTTTCAACGGCCGGACATCGCGGCCTCTACATGCGAGGTCGGCGCGCCATTTCGCCCCGACAGGCATACGCGGTCATTGTCTAAAGGCTCGGCATCAGTGGTCTGCACACCCTCAAACCCCGTGCTCTTCTCCCTTGCCTCGGCAACGCCGGTCCACCCTGTGAGTGTTTTTCTCCAACAACTCGTACACAAAGCTAGTGAGGTGGGTATGCACCTCGCATATCGCCAGGAGACATCACAAAACATCGCGGGACATCGCCGACCATCGTGGTATTCTAGCCCACCCGAACATGGCGATGTGTGTATTGGAGGCCAGTCATCTCGACGACGCTAGGCGTGGTGTCTCCTTTTCAGAAGCGAGCAATGAGGTTTATAGAAGGCCAGTCTCCACGACCAAAGGGGGCGGGGTTGATGGCAAGTTCCTTCGGGTTATTTGAAGGAAAAAGCAAGCGATGTTTGGACTTGGGCAAGCCTCGCATGGTGTCCCTTTGGGGATAATCTCTGCGGCTTTCCATTGCCGCCGCCCGGGTTCGCAAAAGTCGCTCAGGCCTCGAGGTCCCTTGCTTGGCTTCGGCGTCGGGGTCAGCATCACCTCGCATAGGGTTGGGGTAAGATCCATTTACCCTTTCCAAATTGTTATGTAGTTATATATATGTCAGATGGGCGACGTCGGCGATTGGCGGGGTCGTGGCATAAGGCAAAAACCTCGTGCCTGTTGCTAGACCAAACACCTCGTTCTCTCCCAAAGTGCCGCAACACCTCGGCCTTTCTTCTAGGCAAAACATCTCGAGGACTTCGAGGTCGTTTCAAGGCCAGCATGCGAGGTGCTATAAAGTCACCAATCGGGCCGTTCCTCGCCATCCTCATGCGCGCAGAGGTTATGGATCATTTACTACGCGGCTAATCTCTCCGACCTTCGTGACGGCACCTCGCTGGGCGGCGCTGATGGCGGGGCACATCGGGGTCTCAACCTTCATCCTCATACTCTCGTCTCCGAGTCCCGCTTGTTTGTCGTCGCGCCGGGGAAGGTCTACGCTCCGAGACATCCATGCAAGGTAACTTACATGGCTTGTGTGATTTAATTAATTACGCATGATCTTCACAGGCGTGGCATAAAAATCATGGTGTAGTTACATAGGAATAGTATATGTGTGTGTGGCATAAACAATCTTGTATGCCTGACATAAACAATCTTATGTACATGGGTAGCATGAGAAATCGTACAAATATATTCATGGATGGCATGATAAAATCTCATTGGCATGCATGAAGTGTATGCAAATTCTCGTGGCCATTATTAGTTCGAGTCACATAAGCAAACAAAATGGAAGAAATGGGTTTAATTTTGCCTTAGCCTCGATGGGCTACCCTTTTAAGGGGCCCATTTGGAAATAGGAGACTTCGCGCTCCTTAGCGCCTATGCATGGCACTCTAGGCTTTGCATGGCCTTTCAACGTGCGTGACAACGTAATAGCATGGCCAACGACCTCCGTTCTAGAAACACGTGTTGCATGGTCGTGGAACGAGGTAAGCCCTGTTAACTTAACTCACTAATTATTTATACTTGGAATATACACGCAAGCTAAAACCAAGTTTCTAATTTTCTATAATAATCAATCCACCCCTCCCTTCCCGCTTGGGGTTGGAGATTCTCGGTTTTATGGTTTCGAAGTCCACCCCTCACTTCCCGCTTGGGGTTGGAGATTCTCGGTTTTATGGTTTCGAAGTCCACCCCTCGCTTCCCGCTTGGGGTTGGAGATTCTCGGTTTTATGGTTTCGAAGTCCATCCCTCGCTTCCCACTTGGGGTTGGAAACTCTCTTATGGACGAGGTCCAAACTCTCTTATGGACGAGGTCCAAACTCTCTTATGGACGAGGTCCAAACTCTCTTATGGACGAGGTCCAAACTCTCTTATGGACGAGGTCCAAATTCTCTTAGGGACGAGGTCCAAACTCTCTTATGGACGAGGTCCAAACTCTCTTATGGACGAGGTCCAAACTCTCTTATGGACGAGGTCCAAACTCTCTTATGGACGAGGTCCAAACTCTCTTATGGACGAGGTCCAAACTCTCTTATGGACGAGGTCCAAACTCTCTTATGGACGAGGTCCAAACTCTCTTATGGACGAGGTCCAAACTCTCTTATGGACGAGGTCCAAATTCTCTTAGGGACGAGGTCCAAACTTTCTTATGGACGAGGTCCAAACTCTCTAATGGACGAGGTCCAAACTCTCTTATGGACGAGGTCCAAACTCTCTTATGGACGAGGTCCAAACTCTCTTACGGACGAGGTCCAAACTCTCTTATGGACGAGGTCCAAACTCTCTTATGGACGAGGTCCAAACTCTCTATGGACGAGGGTCCAAACTCTCTTATGGACGAGGTCCAAACTCTCTATGGACGAGGTCCAAACTCTCTATGGGCGAGGTCCAAACTCTCTATGGACGAGGTCCAAACTCTCGAAAAGAGCGCAAGCATCTTATGCTAGTTGTCGCACATGTTTATTGTCTCGTTGCCCTCGTGGAACGAGGACACCGGGCCAAGGGGTTGTGATGGTGCGCGAAATAAACCGCTAATTAATTACATGGTAAAATCATATAATTAAGTTGAAACCGATAAGCAAGAGCGTGTAGGTTAAAAGATGCTATATATATATATATGTATCGTGAGCATAGAATTGCATCGTCAAAATACTAAATAGTAGGTGTTGGGCCCATTCATAATCCTATGGGCAATTCGGCCCAACATTATATGCATATGGGTGCTTAAAGTCATTAGAGAAGTCCATTTTTGATTAATTTAATAAAATCCATTTGGCATTATGAGCCGCCATGCACACCAAAAACACGTACGAGAGACATCACATGCTACGTAGGGCCATTAACATTCTCAAAAACACCCACTTGCATAGACTTCCATATAGGCTTTCACATTTGTGTGTGCAAGTTGCACATAAGCTGGTTGATTTCCTATAAAACCTCGTCCCACATCGGCGGTGAAAGAGCGGGCAAGGAGCTCAAACATTATAAATAGCAATAAGGCAAGACCGAAGAAAGGGTCGACAATCCCCTCTGGCTCGAGAACTATCTCGTTTGCCAAAGCTTGATATGTTTGATCTCCGAGTGAGATCGCGCTATAAACGGTATAAAGTCTAAAGGCTTTATTCGTAAAGAGCACAAAAACAACCGACTGAGGGGTGGGGAGGAGGAATAATCCACGTATGAAAACCGTTCGGTTGTACGAATCCCGAGAGTTAGTATTTATTTAATTCCTGTTTATAGCGCGTATTATATCGGGTTTCAACAGTTATAATAGGCATGTATTAATTTTCATATATGAGATTATTGTTTTTCATATCCATTTGGTTTTTATTATTTTTCCATGATATTCTTCATACAAATACATAATTTGAGGTGTTATTCTTATTGTAGTATTGTTTTATTCAATTAGTCGTGTAAGATTATTCCTACATAACTGTATTATTGTTCGTACTTAACTGTATAGTTATTCAATTTTTCATTAAGTGTTATTCAACTATGCGTGTTTTAATTTTCATATAATTTTGAATTATAAATGTGTGATATATTATTCAAATAAACTTGTCTTCTTATTCATGATTAAATAACATGTTTTTCAACTATATGTATCTTATAATTCATATATAGTTGTATTATTATTCATGTGATTGATATTTCTTAAAACATGGATTTTTATGCATAACCCGTGAAGTGATATTCAAATATGAGTGGCTTATCATTCATATACAATTGTCTCTATTTTCTTATAAGTTTGGACAATTATTCATAGTCACGTGAATTGTTATTCCTATACGTGCACATTGTTTTTCATTTACGCATGCATGTATGTCTTGTTATTTATATAAGCGTGCATTTTTCACATATACGTATTTTGTTATTCATATATGCTTGTCTCATTATTCATATAGTTGTGGTTTGTTTCCAAACCAGGTTGAAGATAAAGAAAGTCTGAAGACATGGAAGAAGATAGGGAATTTTTTTTATGTATACGAGGTTGTTTTTGAATCACACATTCTTATTGTAATATGAATATGGATGTTTTCAAAATAACACAATCCAACGAGTTTCTGCATATCTAGCAGTTTGTAAATATGGATGTTTTAGAATAAATGTTCATCGTAATATGAATATTCCAGTATATGGTTTTGAACATGCATATCTATTTTTATCAAACAGTTGGAACAAACAAGTAGAGTGACTATGTTTTCGAGAATGGATCAGACATTTCATATGAATTTGAAACATGTGGGAATGAAGACATCAATGAAGATACTCAAAATTTTATATAAGATTCTCATTGCATAATTGATCCAATGACATTAGTATAAAGTATTGGGTTCCTAGGTGTCCTAATCGAATGAAGCATGTAATTGATATGATTTACCTTATCACAGAAATATTTGTCGAACGAATATCATTATTAATGACATTGAATATGTAATTGCGATACATAGAATATGAAAAAAATGAGTAATTTTATACTTGCATTCTAACCTGACAAAATTGAGTATGTGTATACACTCATTCTAATCTCGTGAATGAATAATTATAAAAAGAATATGAATATCACCACCCAATTACATGAATATTTTCACATAATATTATGAATATATCTCATAATATCGTGAATATTATCAACTACCACCAATGCTATGAATAACACGACCTAAAAGTTTTCTACACATTTTCAATCTTTTTTCATCATCGTCTTGAATTGTTCCTATCTTCTTCCATGTCTTTAGACTTCTTTATCTTCAACCTGGTTTAAAAACAAACATCACATATATATGGTATGAATAACAAGACACGCATAAATGAATAATAAATCATACATATATGAACAATAAACAACGTATATATGAATAATAAAACACACATATATGAATAATAAGTCATGCATATATGAATAACAAATACACACATATATGACTAACAATAAACACATGTCAAATAACAAAACATGCATATATGAATAACCAACCAAAGATATATGATTAACAGAGTACCCTAACCTATTGGAAAAGGATTGCATATACGAATAACAAAACATGTATATGTGAATAAAAAACACTCATACATGAACAACAAAACACAAATACATGAATATCAAGACATGTACACATAAATAATAATAAAGGTTTATATGAATAACAATTCACATGTATTTGAATAACAAATCACACATATATGAAAAATAAACAACGTATGTGAATAATAAAACAAGCATATATGAACAATAAGCCATGCGTATATGAATAACAAACCGTGCATACATGAATAACAAATACACACACATATATGAATAACAATACACACATGTCGAATAACAAAACACACATATATGAATAACCAACTGCACATATGTGAATAACAGAGCACCCTAACCCACTGTAATCAACCTATTTGATCATACAGAAAGGGTTTTTGTGAAGAACCATACCACTGTTCACCATCAAACCTAGAACAAGTACAAAATAGCCATTGATTTTGGAATGAATAAAAACATCGACAAAAGAAACCAACAAACATGCAATCATTAAATCTGAACAAAAACATCGAAAAACCCTATGCGAATTGGAAATCGAAATCTAGAAATACAAATATCACCATACCGTCTCTGGGGTTGATGCCGATGGCGATCGTCTACTTAATTAGACGTAAAAATCGACGACAAATCCACTATCTCCGGTATTCGAGAGGAAGGAGCCTCACTTCAATCAGTGAAGATAATGACGCAAAAGAGGTGGTCGGTTATAGCAGCCATGAGAGACTATCAAAGAAATCGAGAAAGAGATCTGGCAAATTGAATATGGAGCGTTTTAAATTTTGGAATGAATAAAAGATATGGAAAGAGGGTGTGATATGGAGGAGATATTTTAGGGTATAGATATAATCTTGTATATTCACCCCCACAATATATAGGTATTTTGTTCTTATTTTCATTAAATCTCATCCCTCTATTATATTAGATCTAACGACTAGAGTTTCTTCCTCCGTTTCTCCTTAAATGGGCATTTCTCTAGAGCGTAATTCTTTTATATTATCTTATCGAAATTTGATAAATTTTGCATTGGCCCAAGTTGGGACCAGAGAAAAATATTAATTTAGAGAGTTTATTAATTTACCTAGTATTAATTTAGAGAGATTCTACTGTAAACGATAAAATTGATATTTATTAATTTATATAATTTTTTTCGTGACAAGAGATTTCAAGATGCATCATCACAAAAAAAAATTACCGTGAGATTTTAGAAGACTATGAGTTGGACAATCTAATTCATATAAGATTAATGTTTTGAATGTTGTCAATCTTGCAATCTCGGCTTGGACAATTATAGTTGAATAAGAGATAGTAGCAAATTGTTTTCGACACTACAAAATTCGTTTATGGGATGAAGTCTCAAGGAATTATAGTTGACACTGCAAAATTTGTTTCTTAAAATAAGTACAATCCATTTTATGTTTGCATATAGATCGAATTACATTTTATTAAAATGAGTTTTATTAAATCAAACATAATGTATTTTTAAATGAGTTTTATTAAATCAAACATAATGTATTTTTACATTTCACTTTACTTAGATCATAATACAAGACATAAACAAAAAACAACGCACGAGTCATCCTCTTAGAATAAATTAAAGATCATTAGAATATTGCACATCGTGTTGGTAGGGATGGAAATCATCCATGGATGTCCAATCTATCTGCGCACCCGATTCAAATATATGGATAAAACCCGATCTAAGACGGATGATGGATGGATGACGGATTGATGGACTAAATAATTGGTGGGTTGGATGCGGGTGAAGGGTCATCCGACCCACCACCCGATCCATCACCCATGAAACCACCCGACCCGTTTCACCCGCTTAATAATTGTATATACATTTGTGTTTGTTCTTTATTTTATTTTAATGTATTAAATTTGTATAGAATATTTTATAAATTTAAATTATTTTTTATATTTTATTAGGTGAAATTTTAGATAATGGTTTATCTTTAAACTTCTTTTTGTAATTTTTATGCACTACATACACTTGTATTTTTTTTATGGTGAATATAACTATTGTACATGTTTTGATGAGATAGACCAAAAAATATGTAAAATTAAATACCCGATAATTTCACCCGATCCACCCGAAAACACGACGGATGATGAATGGACGGTTGACGCGCGGATGATGACTTTCACCGGTGGTGGACGGGTTGGGTGGAACATTTACTTTGTGGATCGGGTAATGGTATTGGGTCATTCATCCATAACTCGATCCATTTCCATCCCTACGTGTTGGGCAACCCTAAATCATTTAGGGTTACATACTGTCGGCCGTTGTAAAGAATTGAAGGTGGACGTTGTAGGGCGTAAGGTGTCGTGTGATATTTCTTCATATACTTTGTGATCGATCGAGACTCGAGAGTCGGGATTCGGGAATGGAAAGATCAGATGATGAAGCAGTCCACCCAAACGTGTCATACGTGCTGCCTCCGAGAGAACTCTACGAGGATTTAGGGTGGGGCTTCGGGTTTGGCAGCTTCTTCGGCTACTTGGAGCGCACCGGCGCGAGGCACCGCGTGACCCAAATGGGGCGCACAGGTTGTGCATTTGCCTTGTATTCTGCTTTCGCGGCTTCTACCGAGCACGCCCTCCAAGTCTGGCGTGACAAATCCGATCCTCTCAACGCTTTCGTTTCTGGCGCGCTCATGGGCGGTTTCGTTTGCCGTACAAGGGGGCCCCTTGCTGTCTCCGTCGGCTCCCTCGGTTGGGGCTTAGGCCACGCCTTACTCGACTACGCTTGTACTCGTATGGAAAGGTACACTCTGCGCGCCGAATTGCCGAGTGAATGTGATACAAGTCCGCTTGCCGAGTGATTTCAAACATTTGGTTTGAATTTTAGGCACTATGAGTGATTTCGATCAAGTTGATTTCTATTGGTCTAGGTGTCATGCTTTAAACTTTGTTTATTCCCTATGAGATTGTCCTCTTTTGTTTTATCATTAATCATTAATTTGGTCGACTTCCTTCATAGCTAGCTAGATATATACCTTAATGCATTCGAAGATGGTCACAAAGAAAACGACTTCCTGTGCTCGTATGTTATAATGAAATGGGCAAGTTTCATACCATCTATCTATATATTAAAGAAGAAGTCTTTCTGACACATGTCAACCTCTGGTTGAATTCGCCTATGTGTCAGCATGTGGTTCATTTAACATATGTGGCGCCACATCATCAAAAAGTTTAAAACATATTTAAATTAATTGTTCATGAAAGATAATCATAACAAAATATATCCATCCTTATCTAAATTTGTTTAAAAATAAATAGAACTATATCAACTCAAATCATTAATTCTTCCTTAATTAATTACATTGTTATGTTAAATGTATTTGCATAATTAGTTAAATGTTATCTTGAACCTTTTTAAAATTTTAAAATAATAGGTTTTGCATTAAAATAATTGACAAATTTTGTTCATCTTTACATAAAAAAATAAGAAAAAATTATTTTTAAATTAATTTATGTTAAAATATACTCCCTCCGTCCCTAAATGTTTGTCCTAAAAAGACAATTTTACATAAATTAAAAAGAAAAAAGAGAGGAAAAAGTAGCCAATAGGAAGAGGGGAGAGAGTGTGATGTTGATGGATAAAGGTGAGAAGAAAGAGAAGAAGAAAGGAGATATGGATAGAGTGTGATGTTGACTAAAAGAGGTATTGTAGTTGATTTTTGATTGGATGATATGGATAGAGATAGATTGAATGAGGGTAATATTGTAAGAAAAATGTAGATATAAAAGGAAAGAAGGGGGAGAAGGACAAACATTTAGGAACGATGGAAACGGAAAGAGGATAAACATTTAGAAACGGAGGGAGTATCATTTATATTTAAACAAATCCGTACATGGTACGGGTACATATGCTAGTTCATTTCTAAATCAAACAGCTTACTCATAATACACGAAAGCAAACTCTTCAATGTGTGGTTTTTGCATTACCATTAGCTTCATTAATTGTTGGTATGGAGATTTTTTTTTTTAAATGTCTCTAACTGATATGTAAAATCCTTTTTCATCGGATGTGGTTGCACAAATGGCTGACTTTTTTTTTATACTTTTCTTGGGCATTTTTTCATAATAAAATGCATTAATAAACCTTTTTTGAATTCGGAAATTAGGAGCAAAAATAGAAAAACAAACTACTGTATCAAAAAGAAAAAGCAACAAAATAGGAAAAATATCAAGCAATATCCAAAAGATAAAGGAAACGTTATATTATGTTTTCAAATCTTTTATACAGCCTATTTTGAACGATTGTGAAGATTTTATAAGGTTTTATTAGGCAAATTGAATAAGATTTTGTAAGATTTTGCTTATTAGGTTAAAATAAGATTATTAGTATGAATGATCTCTTCCATACGTGAAATCGTCATAGTTTTTTTGAGAAATGAATAATTTTAGGTATTTTGTGGGGTATTATTATTAAAAAAACAGATTTAAATTTTCTAGAGTTTTAAATGGGATAAATTTATAAGAGTCCTATATGTAATTATTGTGAAAGAGAGCATGAGATGTTATTAATTGTAATTTAGGGTGTGTTTTATTTATAATCCAAACTTTGGGTTGAAATATTATTTTGGTTACTTAAAAAATATACTAAAAAAATTGCAATTTTTTTAAAATTATTTAAAATATAATTTTAAAATAAAATAACATTTTAGATTCAAACTAACAAGACCTTAGAATGGAGTGTTGCGCAAGCATAATTAATTTAGGGTTACATAAACGAAACTTGTTTGCATACCCTCGGCCGTTGTCAAGAATTGAAGGTGGACGTTGTAGGGCGTATGGTATCGATCGAGACTCGACTCTCGAGAATGGAAGGATCAGATGAAGCAGTCCACGCAAAAGTGGCATACGTGCTGTCTCTGAGAGATCTCTACTACGCTTTAGTTTAGGCTGGGGCTTCGGGATCGGCAGCTTAATCGGCTACTTGGAGCGCACAGGCTGCACGTTTGCTTTGTATTCTGCTTTCACGGCCTCTACCAAGCACGCCCTCAAAGCCTTGCGTGACAAATCCGATCCTCTCAACGCTTTCGTTCCCGGTGTGCTCATCGGTGGGTTCATTTGCCGTACGGGGGGGGGGGGGGCCCTTGCTGTCTCCGTCGGCTCCCTCACTTGTGGCTTAGGCCACGTCTTAGTCCACTACGCTTGTACTACTTGTATGGAAAGGTCTCTGCGCGCCGAAATTGTCGTGATACGCTAGATTATATTAAATTATATTAGGTTAATTAGGATAATTAGAATATTATCTTTCCAGATTTGATTTTATCTTTTTAGGAAGAATATTTTTTTTATTATTTCAGCAATTAGGGTTTTTCGTATCATCTAGATATCAGGATTATTATAAATACTTGATAAGTTATTATTACGCAACCAATCAATGAAACTAATTAATTAATTTATCACTTTGCTCTAAATTTATTATTGTTCTTCTTCCCGTGGCTACCAACCACGTTTATCGAGCCAATCCCACATCAGGTGCGTCTCACCCCCTTGACCAACAAGGATAAACGAGCCAATCCCACATCGGGTGCGTCTCACTTGACGAACAAGGGTTTCCACACCGGGTTCGTACCAATTGGTGCTTTCATTCTTGAAGATCGCAATTATCATGTCCAGTGACGCGCAGATCCGAGCCATTCTTCAAGACATGTCGTTGACATACGATGCTATGGATCAACAATTCGACGCTATAGCTCAACGATTGGACCGACTTTGTCATCTCCTGAGCAGTCCTCTCAACAAGTGAATGTGATACAAGTCCGCTTGCCGAGTGATTTCAAGCATTTGGTTTGAATTTTAGGCACTGGTTTTCAAGTTGATTTCTATTGTCTAGGTGTTATGCTTTGAACTTTGTTTATTCCCTATGAGATTGTCCTCTTCTGTTTTATCATTAATTTGATTGACTTCCTTCCATTCATAGATACCTTAATGCATTTGAAGATTGTTACAAAGAAAACGACGTCGTGTGCTCGTATGTTATAATGAAATGGGCAAGTTTCATACCACTCACTCCTAAATCAAACAGCTTCTAACTCATAATTAGACCTGTACAAAGTCGGGTTCGGGCCGGATCCGGGCCGGACTTTGAATAAAAATTATGCCCATTTGTCCGAGCGGGTTCGGGTCAAGCGGGTGATTCGGACCGGCAAGGATGTCCAAGCCCACTCGGACATCCGGACTCGGGTAGCCCGTCGGGACCCGTATATAAATTTATAAATAATTATTTTTTCATGTCCATTAAAAAACTAGAAAATCCTAGTATTATAATTACACTATCTAACATTACTTAAAATTAAGATCGTATTTATGCTAGCTTTTTAGGTGACAAGGTAAAAGAACTATAATAATTAACTCTCTTTTATACTAATTCTACAATCAATGGCCTCAATATATTTTTCGCAAACATATCTTTATTTATAAATATAAATATTTATTTTAAATATTTAATATATTCGGGTATTCGGGCGGGTTATCCGGGATATTCGGTCAAAAATATTGTCCGTGTCCCGCCCATGAATTCGGCGGGCCGGGCTTATTTACCCTTTCGGGTTAGAATTCTTGTCCAAGTCCGCCCATTTTTCCGGGCGGGCGGTACGGGTTGGGCGGGTTAGTCCGACTTTGTTCAGGTCTAGTCATAATACACCAAAAAGCAAACTCTTCCAAGGTGTGGTTTTTGCATTACTATTAGGATCATTGGTGGTATTGAGATTTTTTTTGGGTTCGTTGAAATTTATGAAAAACTATCACAAAGAAAAAGCAAAAAAATAGGAAAATATCAAGCAATATCCAAAAGATAAAGTTACGTTTCCAAATCTTTTATACAGCCTATCTTATTTTAAACGATTGTGAAGATTTTGTAAGGTTTTATTAGGAAAATTGAATAAGATCTTGTAAGATTTTACTTATTAGGTTAAGATAAGATTAGTAGTTGAATGATCTCTTCCATACGTGAATCGTCATAGTTTTTTTTTTTTTTTTTGAGAAATGAATAATTTAGGTATTTTGTGGGGTATTCTTATAGGAAAAAAAGTTTTAAATTTTTGACGGGATAAATTTGCTGAGAGTTTTAAACCGGATAAATTTATAAGAGTTTAAAATATGTAATTTTTGTGAAAGGGAGCATGAGATGTTATAGTTGAACTTTGGCTTGATATGTTATTTTAGTTATCTTAAAAAATATAAAAATAAGAAAAATTGCAATTTATTTTAAAAATATATAAAAAATAATTTTAAAATAAAATAACATTTTCAATTCAAACTAACAAGACCTTAATAATAAACCAGTTTTTAATTTTTCTTTTACTAGTAAAATCACTTTTACGATTCCCGAATAAATTTGGAAGCAACTTTGCATTTCACCGATACGCATCACCAACAAACATTACAACCCCTTAAAAACTCTTCAACTTCTCTTTTGAGCTCTTCAACTCTTCACTCCTCTTTTGAGCACTTCAACTCCTCCTCCTGAATTCAACCATGTCGGACTACATCAACCCAGATATAGTGTATCTGACTATGATGTCACTGCCTCCCAAAACTATTTTGCAATGCCGATGCGTTTGCAAATCGTGGAAAGAACTCATCGACACTGTCATCGGCTCCAAATCCTTCATCCTCGAACACCTCGCCCGCCAAAAGCCCCTTCTCATCGCCCAAAACAAGCCCTCTCAATATCTCGTCATCAATCCTCAAACCCTCCCCAATTTCGACACTCTGAAATCCCCGATTGAATCCGACGAAGACCTAATTTCCGACGAGGTTATTTGCACCGTCCATGGCGTAATTTGCATCAAATTCAACACCGACCTCCTCCTCTGGAACCCTACACTCCGCCGCCTCTCCACGATTCCTCTTCCCGGTCACCCTAGCCCCTTATCCTACAAGCCTTGCGGTTTCTGGTTCGATCCTCCCAGCAGCATCGCGAAATTGGTGATATACTGCCCTAAAGAGAAGACGATTTCACTCTTGTCGTCTAGAAACAAGGCGTGGACGGAAGTTGCTAGAGACGTCGAGGTCGGCTGGGGATGCAATCGGTTTCGACAAGTCCTGATTAGTGGAGTGGGCCATTGGATTGCGTATGTTGGGCTTTCGTTTTACGGAGTTATAGCTTGCTTTGATTTCGTGCAGGAAAGATTTGGAACGATTGAGTTGCCCAGTGAGCTGGTGAACGAGGGTGAGAACACTAATATTTGGAAGTGGGGAGAGTCTCTGTCTGTTCTGCGTTGGTGGGGCTATGAATGCGACATGTGGGCGAGGCAATCTGGATCATGGAGTAAAGTATTCACTTTTAACCTTGTTTCCCACAGCGTAAGGGATGTCATCTGTGTGCAGGAAAGAAGCCTCAGGGTTTTAGCACAATCTCAGAATGGAGGGCTGGCCTTGTATGATCCTAAGATAACCGACATTCGTGTCGGTCTGGTATCGGATTTTATAGGTGCAGGGAGGTTGCCTTTCTTTGTTGCTTATGGATATGTGGAGAGCCTTGTTTTCCCAGATCTCTAGACTTTGTTTCTTGTGACTGATTATGAAGCCTAGGAAGCTTACTGCTATCTTTTTGGTTATTAGATGTATGGCAAACTTGGAATCCATATCTAGGTATAGTTTCTCGTCGAATGATGCCTGTTTTGCTATGTATGTTGCTCTGAAAAATGATCTACTGTTTGTTCTGCTTCTTTTGTTTATTAGATGTATGGAAAACTTGGAATGCATTTCTAGTTTAATATCTTGTCCAATAGTGCTCTATTTTTGCTAGCTGTGGGTTTATAGCTATCAGTTGAGCTGCATTCGTTATGTATGGTTATACTAATGTGCAACTTGTCCTTATCTTGTAGCCAAGTTAGCTGTAAGGTGAGATATGATGGTTCATTTCTCATGAAATAAAATTATGTAAATTTTATCAACATTGTTCTCCTTGCTAATAATATATCAGTCAAGGTTTCTTACTGAATGGTTTTGTTGTACTTCTTTATCATTTCATGTATCTTGTGAATTCTGGTTTGAAGAAAACTCTAGGTCAATTACAAGGGTTAGAGTAGTCAGCTTTCCCATTTGCTAATATTATCATCTTCGATTTCTTATTTTTATGTTGAATAAGGAAGTCATTTTGCACCCTAACGCCTATTTTCACCCAAACTGGACTCATTTATTTTACATATAATTTACCATATTGTGTAAGATAGTATACAGGGTCACGATCAAGTGAGGACTGTTGTTAGAGGAGCCTCCTCAAACATAAGATTTAAAACAATCAATGATATGATTTGTTTAAAAAATGATTTAAATAAGCAAAATTTATTGCCCTAATTATAGGACAATGGTTATTTTAATTTTGGAAAAATTAACCGTATGAGATCCCATCCTATCTCAATTGTTCATTTTAGGGAATTCAAATCTTCTCTTGGAATCTCAATATTGCAATTGTGAATTACAATTTTTTCTAGCCTCCATTAACGAAAATTTTCATCAACGAGATGAGTGAAAGAATTGACAATGAACAAAAGTGAATGCATTACGAACAAATTGAAATGTAATCAGCATTGTCGGAGTAGGTCAATCGGGTCGGGTCGTGCGGGTTCGGGTTAGGTCATTTCGGGTTCGGGTTGAGTCGGGTTCGGGTTGTTACGGGTCACGGGTTAAACCGGGTCGGGTCGATGCGGGTTTTCGAGTGGGTCGGGTTGAGCAGCGGGTCAAAAACATATAAATTTTTTTATGATTATTAAAATAGATTTTTAATTAAATAATAATTTTTAATTATAATATATTATTTTTATGTATTTTAATAATAAAATATATTATATTTTTTAAAATAAATTTTATACATTTTATAAATATACTAAATCGGTCAACCCAACGAGTTTCGGGTTCGGTTGATTTCGGGTTTCGGGTTCAAATTTTCGGGTCTTGACCCTAAAATTATCGGGCGGGTCGGGCCGGTTAGCGGGTTCAGTCAGCTTTTGACAGCTCTAATTACGATATAATGAACAACTATATAATGAATAACGATCAAACATAAAAATATTATGAACCAGGTGGGGAGAGGGATTGAGACAATGAAATGAACAAGTATCACGAATTCATGATGATATATAATGAACAAAACTAAATATGTTAGGAACAAATCAAAACACAAGTGTAATGAACAAGTATAACCAACTAATGAACAATTAATTAAATAATAGACACTAAACAAAAATAAATACATTATAAATCAATTAATGCAATGAACAAGTACTACTATCCAAATGGACAACTCCATTGCATATAATGAACAAAAAGAAATAGACACTAGTATAGATTTACAAGAACAAACATCGACAACAAGATATCCACCTTTTTAGTCGTGTTTTAGGGTGTGTTTTTGTGTGTTTGAGTCTTTTTCTTTAGTTTTGTGTTTTGTTTTGAGTCGTTTGTGTAGGTTTTCGTATTTCCTTAAAGATATAGAGTCTACATAAGCTTGGTGGTGTTTTATAGGTTTTTACTAGCTGTTTGGAGCAACTTTTGAGGAAAGGAGCAAAGCCAAGGAAAAGCTCAAGGAATGAAGTCCATAAAGAGATGAAGAATCAAGTTCGAGCTAAGAAAGAAGTAGAGAAACTCGTTACAGAGCCTAAGGAAAAAGAATCAAGGCAAAACAAGGTGTAACGAACCCTATACCGAAGTTTTACTCTCAGTTACAAGGCTGTTTTCAATGCTGAACATGGTCGATACCGAGGCTGGATGGGTCGTTACCTAGGTGTGCAGGGTCGGTAACGAGACTCTCAGCAAAAGAAGAGAAGTGAAGAAATTCAAGAGTTCTAGCGACCCTCGACAATCCGAGTCGGCGCATTTAATGCACTTTTATCCTATATTTTTTATGTCTGTAGATAGTTTTAAGGGATATATGTTTTAGAGATTTATTTCCTTATAGATAGCTTTTAGATAGATTAGTTTCTCTATAAATACTCTCGTCCTAGCCTTTGTTTTAAAAAAACACACGATCCATCAATAGTTTAGAGGAGGAGGAGAGAAGAGAGGCGTGAGAGATAGAGATAGAGTAGAGTTTGAGATTGCTTGGAAGACAAGTTTCGTTTCGAATTCAGTTTGTAAGTCTTTTCTTAATTCAATTAGCTTTTTTCTAATCATGTTTAGTGAGTAGTTCTCTCTCTCTCTCTAAGGTTGGGGTTAAACCCAACAATGTTGTGCATGCTTGTTTGTGATCATGATTTGATTGTCTTTATTGCATGATTCTATTCTCCTGTTCTTAATCCTTGAAACGAAAGTTGATAGGAAATTTCTCATTCATTGTTGAAGCGAAAGCGGAAAGTTTGGATCAGAATAGTCAATTAGCGTTTTGAAGCGAAAACGGATCAATCATAGTTGAAGTAGAAGAGATAGATTGTAATACCGGGTTTCAAGTGGGATGTTATAATTTCCGAGCGTTATAAAGTTTACGTTGTATTCCGGTCTTTTTAGACCTATGTAGTTTTTCTTTTATGCCTTTTTTATATTTTTATGGCTTTTTCAATTTTTTTCATTTTTTTTAAATTTCTCTATACAAAACATGGAACAAAGATCCCATAAAAATAACGAAAAATAAACTGAAAAGCAACTACCTATGATAAGCGTAGTGAGTACTTCCTCCCCCATACTTAAATCCTTCATTGTCCTCAATGAAGTAAAGAGAAAGGAATTAGCATAGAAGAGGAAAATCAGAAGACTCATATACGAAAGAAGAGAGGAATGAACTCCCGAAATTATAAGCACCAAACTCAGGAACAAACGGATCTGTCTGGGAATGAACCACGAACGTCATCTTCACAACTCAGGAACCAAATCCACACCATAGGACGTCTCCAATGAGAATGAACTGGACTCCTCAAAATAAAAACTCTGACGACGGTAGCACCCCCATACTTGAACTATACCGCAAAGATGGTGTAGACGCGTACTCACCACAATGGGATGGAACTTGATAATAGTAACTAACAATTCCAAGGAACTAGACATGGAAAGATATAGAAAAATGGATTGATGGGTGATGGTAGAATATGGAAGAACACTCTTTTTTTTCTCTTCTTTTTCCTGATTTATCTCGGGGGTTTCACCCGAAAACCTTTTATTTCAGGGGTTTCACCTGAAAACCCTTTTTTTTTTAATTTTTTAACTGAAAAACAAAAACTGGGTTCCGTCAGGGCCGACCCGCGGGCGCTGATCTCAACCGCGGGCGCGGATCGAGCCGCGGGCTCGGCCTCGCCTCGGGCTGGCTTCTTTTTGATGGAAAAAATTGTACCTGCAAGTTAGCCCGACAAAACCAAAACGAAAAACGAAAACTAAAAACTAAACTAAAAAGATAAAAATAAAGTAAAAGAAAAACTTACATCGGGTTGCCTCCCGAGCAGCGCCTTTGTTTAACGTCATTGGCTCGGCGTCAACCTATCATCTCAAGACTCGGACATCGTCAAAGCCCGAAGCAATCTGTCAAAATCTTGCGAACAACTCTCATGCAGGAAAATATAGCACAATAATACTTTGTAACTAAATAATATAACATTCAGACACCGTTTCAGTATATCAAACCCACTAGAGAAATCAGGATTAGCAGGTTTAGGATAGAACCAGTTGAAAGGACGAGGTAGTTTATCAAAAGTTATGATTTTTATCTCAACACTACCACCTTTAGAATTTGAGAAATCACTATGTAAACTATCATGCTCAGGACCTTTTAGAGACACAACAGGCAAACAAATATCAATAGAAACTAAGGAAGAAGAGGGAAGGATACAGGGATCATGATCGATCACAACAAAGGGCTCCACGGCAGGAGACATAGACATCTCCTCAGGTGGAAAAGAAACCTCCATATCATCATCTAGCTCATTCTTCGAGTCATCAGGCTCATCGTCATCACTCCAGGAGCTATCAAACTTAAGGAAATATTCATCCTCCGTCATTACATGAGTATGATCATCCATCTCTTCATCCAATGAAAGGTCTATGGGTGCCTCTGGAAAGGATGGAACGGGCTCTTCAGGGGGATCTGTTGGTTGATCTTCGAGAATTTCCGTCTTTATGGCCAACACCTCCTCTAATTTTCTTTGTTCAGCAATTTGGTTCTCCAATTTCTGCATCTCGATATCTTTGGCTCGGATATAACAAAAGAAATCCCATCGGTCAATGGGTTTCCAAATGACGTATTTTGCATCGCTCTCGCGGTACATCCTTAGTTGGGACTCAAGAGTCATCCCCATAAAGATGTGATTGCAAGCATCATCAAGCCCTATGTGTAACCCAAAAACAGATAGATCATGCAGGATTTCCTGGCACCTAGTGAAGTACTCATGAAAGGGTTCATCCTGCAACTGACAAAGACTAAACGCAGACATTAGTATATACAATTGTAGACCGTAACATAGGTCTACACAACGAGATTCGGGATTTTTGGACGAACAGAACCGCGGGCGCGGAAATATTCCGAGGGCGGGGATCGTCCGCGGGCGCGGAAATAATCCGAGGGCGTGGATCGTCAGAAACACCGATTATTCAGAAAAGTAAAACCGATTCCCCGGCAACGGCGCCAAAATTTGACTCGGCTAAAGTCGTTGTTGCCAAGATAAAAAATAAATAACCCTATTCTACTAACTAGTATAGTAAGCAAGCAAGGGGTCGAACCCAAGAGAATTGGGATTCTGAACAATCAGCAATTAACAAGACAGGGGTTTTGGGATTTAGGCAAGCAAATAAATTCAAGTAATAAATCAATTAAGGAAAAGCAGAGTTTATTCAACCAATTATACCTTTTAATCATTCGGTCATTAATTCACCCACTTTTCTATTAATTCCCTAGTTAATTCCAATCCTTATAAAAGATTTCCGCTTGTCCATAGTCCAAGCGGGATTATGATATGAACAAGAACGCTTAATTCAAATCATACAAAATATTAAGGATAGAAGGATATTAATTCATGCAATCAAGCTACAAGTCTCATGCATAAAATAACAATCAAATACTCTTTCTCAATTCTAGTCCACGGTCTTAGAAAAGAGTTGTTTCAAGGATAAATAAGATTGCACAGACAACAATCAACTAATCCAAACAGTAGATTATCAATCAAATTCAACAAGTTGCGCACCAAGAGAAATCAATTGATAATCATGAAATTGAGCACAAGAGTTTTGATATTAACCAAAGGATAGAAAAGTTATCAGAATCTCACGAAATACATAAAAAGGCTTCCTTGATCAAACAAACTCCAAAGGGAAATTAGTTCTCTAAAACAGAAAATAAAACTAGAATAAAATAAAAGTGTGCTAGAATTGTCTCCTCCTAATGTGAAAACGAAACTAAGCTTAAATAGTAGAAATAAATCTGAAAACTAAAAGATATAATAATATAAAAAACGATAGAATAGCCGAAACAAAGTCGGCGCTGAGACCCCAAAATCCACGAGCGCGGAATCAAACCGCGGGCGCGGATCCACTCGAGTCCCTCGGCCGCGGATGCTCCTCCAACCGCGAGCGCGGAAATTTTCCGCTGGCGCGGATCTTCTGACAGCTTACTGGTGTCAACTTCGGAGGTGGTTTTGACCCACTTAGAGTTGGAATTTGAACTCGCCGTAAAAACATGAATTGTAGCTCTTTGAGTTAGCTTTCCAATGATACCAAGTTCAGTTTCATCCGATCACCGTAGCTTCCGGAATAAGCGTTACAAGAAAGTGGTATCGAAACAACTCCAAATCAAAACTTGTATTCAAAACTCTTGCAATTCTTCAAATCGTGTCTTCGGTCCTCATATGAAAATTATGCTCAAAACTAACCTAAATACACTCAAATCATACCTAAAATACAAGAGTTAACCTATACTAAAAAGAGCATATCAGATCTTCTCTTGGTTGTAAAAATTGAAAGGGAAATCCCCTTTCAAAGACGAATGGGAGTAATCCTCCTTCCATAGAGGAATGAATGCTTTGGCTCTTGTGCCCAAAGAGGAACATTCACCCATTCACAAGTTGACACATGCATCCAACTTTCAACTGACTTCATTTATTTCATTTCAACATTTCATTAAATATATTTCCAATAAAATAATTAATGTTGAAATTTTTTTTAAAAAATAAATTAATCAATTTTTATAATTTTTTATTATCTGTAAATAGAGTCTAATATTGTTGTTCATTTTTCACAAATTTGTCTTAGCTTTTCTTTCTCTCCTTCAGTACTACTATTACCTTCCATGGATAACCAAAATAAAAATCCAAATAAATCAAACACCCAATATAATCCAAATACATTTAATTTGGATCAAGTTCAAGCCATGCTACAACTGTTGTAATCAACCAAGGCCAATTAATCCAAATTATTTCCAAACCTTTCCACAAATTCTTCCCAATCAATTTCAACAATCTTCCCAAAATTTTAGCCAACCAATTGATGTTTAACGCTATTTTTAATTTGTATTTTTTTGCACTTTATAATGTTGTTTGAAGTTATCTTAATGTTAATTAAGTTTATTTTTATTAATAATTACTTTATATTATCTTAAATCCAAATTATTTAAGTAAATATAATTTATTCTTAATTCATTTGATTAACTAAATTTGTAAAAAAATATTGAATGAGATAAAATATGTAGTAAATATATATATTAAAGTATGAGAGAGGAAGGGAAAGGGGATACCCTTTGTTGTGGGGGGAAATAGAGAAAGAGGAAATGAAAAGTGAAAAATGATGTGGATGATAGAGAAAATGAGGTGTCAAAAGGAGAGAAAGAGAGAGAAAAATGAGAGAGGATTGCACCTCCTCACCATTGCACATGCTCTGAGGAGAATCCGCCGCCCCTCACCTAGCACTCTCGTTCCCAAACTCTCTCCGGTTTCCTTTCTCTATTCCTCTCTCACCCTCGTTTTGACCTCCTTTTCACACCTCCATTTCCCGTCTTCGTTCTTGTCTCCATTCCTCTCTTGATCCCTCGTTCCGGCCTTAGTTTTGCTCGCCCCTTTCGAACACTCCAACCGGTGACCGCCCTCCACTAGCGACCTCGTAGAAGTCAGGGCGGCCGTGAGCTCCTCCTTCCACGGGTGGCCGCCGAGCGCTTATCGTCTTATCGTAGCTTCAACCGCCGGCCAATCTTAGACTTCATCCGCTAAGCACTCAAGTGGAAGTCGAAGAACGTGACCTTGCCGCCAAGGGCCTACATCGCCTCCGTACCGCCGCTCGGTGCCTTCTCTCGCCGGCGTCGCCTTCTCTTCCGCCACCTCGATCGGCGTCGACTTTGGCGGTGAAGACCTGCTCTCTAGATTGTAAGTTAAAGCCACAATCTAAGGTTTAATTCCGAGACTTTTGTTGCTTCACAAGGGACGGGTTTGGGTTGTAATTGAGGTTCCGATCGATTAAGCATGTCAAGGCTATTATTGTATATTATTAGATGTTCAATCAATCTCTTGGTTCAGTTGGGGTTGATGTGGTTCTTGCAGTATTAGATTAGTCAAGTTTTATGGGTTACTGTGTAGTTGAGGAGTCAACCGATTTGGTTAAAAAATTTGTTTAGTAATGTTGTTTTATCAGTAAAGAGAACATGGCTTTGTTGGTAGTTGACTCGCTAGTTCATACGTCAAAATTTCTGAATGTATTGGCTGGAGTTTGATACTTAATTTGATCAGTAATGGTGGTTGGTAATATGGCGTTGCTACTGAATTTTGGTCAAATGTAATGTTATCAATGATGTTGTTTAATCGCTTAATTAGTAATGTTGGTTTTCAAATTGTTGTTGTTTTGTTGGATGTTTTGATCGGGAGTAGTAGGTTAAAATACTACTATATTGGTTAAGTAAATCCTCATTGTAAAAATGTCGCTTTAGAAGCGTGCAAATAACTAGTAACCTAGGTTAGAATTGAACGGGTGACAAGGATGGGTTGTTCCGGAATTTGTAAGCTATTAACGTAAAATCGATAATGTCAATAATCATCGCTTAGAAAGAGCTTTTAGTTTTTGGGGCGTTAAGTTTTGTTTTTCACTTCTCTTCGAGTGTTATAGTTTTGGTTATTGAATGGTTAGGAATTGATAACCTTCGTGTGTGACTTGTTCGAGCTTCCTTTCTTTCGCTACGTATTTGTGTTCGTCTTTTGAGGTAAGTCGTTCTCGACTTGCTGATGAGGTATTTTCTATGGTCATTATACCTATCAAAGAATCTTAACTTAACTAAACTTAGTAGAATGGGAAGCAAGGGTCGATCCCACATAGACTCGTGTATTTATGTAATTACTTAGGTGCCAAGTAACTAAAAGGGGGATTTTTTGGAATGATTTATCTAGTCTAAGATGCAAAATAAAATCTAAATATGAATGCAAATATGATTGTAAGAAACAAGTATAAAGGAAGTGTGTTCAACTAGTTACATCCATCATAGATATGCTTATTGATCATTGATTCTTTTGATTCTCAATTCTCTTGAATAATCTATCGTGGATTATTATCCAAAACTTTATATTTAGTTGAAAGAGCTAACAGTATGAACAACCCTAATCATCTAACAACCTAGAACAACGTCTAGATTCAATTAAACGACAACTTTAAGTTCAAAGTATCAATAGACACAAATACTCGACGCAAACAGCTAATCAAGTTATCTGTGGTTTATTCCCTTCTACAACTGAATAGCCCGAACGAGTCTAAACAATTATAGTTGCTATTTTATCTAATCACTCCCAAACGGGACTTAATCAGATTAGTTGTAAATTAACCTATAAATTCTATTAGGTGGCCAATCTAACAAAACCCTAGAATAATTCTGATTCGATTAAAGCACAGGGAATAAAACCTATTCAATTTGTTGAGAATTAATCAAACCACACAATATTATGCAATCTATGATTTCAATAACTAGTTAAACACAAAAGAGTTTAGCAATGCATAATTAAATTAAAAGCAAACTTACAAGAGGTTCAAAGATGGCTCTTTTGAGAAAACTCTCTCCAAAACCCTAGCCTCCAAAATTATGATCCAAGTTATGAAAGAGAAACTAAAAACAAGGTTTAAATACCCCAAAGGTATCTAAAGACCCATAAATCCCGAGATACATTAAAACATGACGGTCAAGACCTAACTTAAGGCCATCTCGAAGCCCAAACGCGCAACCCAACTCTCTCGCATGAAGACAGAGGGCGCTGGCATCTCCTAGGGTGGCCCGGCCGCGCATGTAGGCACTCAAGCCCGCGGAACTTCTCGGTTCAACATTTAGGCGAGACTTCAGAGGCTGTTTTCACCCCCTTCGAGTTGGAATTTGGACTCGGAGTAAAAATATGAATTGTAGCTCTTCGAGTTAGATTTCCATTGATAGCAAATTCAGCTTCATCCGACCATTGATAGCAAATTCAGCTTCATCCGACCATTGTAGCTCCCAAACCAAGCATTGCAAGATAGAGGTGTCGAAACAAGAACTCCAATGCACAGCCCGGGTTTAAGCGTTCTTTTCACACAAGATCTTGGGCCTTGGTTCTTCCAATCTTCACTTGTATAACTCTAAGCTTCATCTTGATCCTCCACAATCATATAAGATCCATCCCATCCATGCTTGTTTACCTAAAGATCTGCAAAACCGAACAAAACAAGCGCAAAACCCGAATTTCCTAGAAAACCTAAAAACCTAAGAACTAGACTAAACTAAGCTAAAACCAAGCAAAATAAATATAAATATGCATCCTAAGCTATACCTAAATGCAAGCTATCACTTTCTCGGCTCTATTCTAGTCTTGTTAGATTTCATGTCGTGATTGTGAGATTGGTTTTGGGAATTAGTCCCGAATGTATAATTTCTTGTGAAATGTTTTCTTGTATGATGTGATGCGCTTTCCATTCCAAACGTTTTCTCGTAAAAGAAATTGTTATGGTTTTCTCTGTGCTGGCTGCGTAACCGGCACGATCATGTGCGATGATTGTCGGTGGTGAAGAGGCGTCTAGCCATGGTCGTGTGTCGGCCGGGCCCCTTCAAAAATAAAATTAATTGCTTTGTTTTTGGAAAGTGCTCCGGTGGAGGCTTGACCAGGGGTTGGAAAGATGACGTATATGAAAAGTGAGAGGGCCTGCCTCTGCACTCGGGCGCAGGTGAGTTAGCGTCGTAGATTGGAATGCAACGATGGGAGGAAGAATTGCATTTCCAAATAGGTTTGTGCGTGGTTTTGTTTGTGTTTGTGTGTGGTTACTTAGTTGGTTCTTGACTTGTGAATTGTCAGTATGTTTGATGAATTGTTTGTTTTGTTGTCTTTCCTTTCACTTGTTGAATGTCAAATTGTTGGTTATTGTCTTCGAACATCTAACTCTTTTGTCGCTTGTTATCTAGATTGTTGATATATGTATTGGACTATTATGTTTTGTTCTATTCACTTGTTACAGGTTAAGTTGTTGTATATTTATTGTTTTCAAATGTCTGACTTTTGCCGCGTGTTATCTAGCTTGCTTAGGATAGTAGCTGACCCCTCGGGGAATCTTATTTTTCAGTTCCAGGTACTCCTCTAGGACCCGTGGTGGAGCCTAGGCCGGATCTTGCAGCGGATCGTTGACGCACGTGTCATTAGGTGTTGGAGATGGTTGAGTGTTCTGGTGTTGGAGATGAAACAGGCCCTCTGATCTCGGTTGTTGGCCGAATCTCGGTTGTTGGCCGAGCATATATAAATGATCATGGATGAAACAGGCCCTCTGATCTCGGTTGTTGGCCGAACTATGTAAGAACTATTAAATGGTGCGAGTGCACAGATTGAGAGTAATGATAGATAAGTGCGTTGGGCACATTAATGTATCCGAATGGTTAGTCTATTCGATAACCATTCTTGCTCCCGGTTATGAATGATTCTTAATCAAACTTTGATTAAGTCAATCTGATTAGTCGATGAAGACTTTTCAAGATGTTATGTGATTAATATGAGTTCCCAACAATTGTTTATGCTTCTTAAAGAAACCACAAGCGGTGGTGTTCTCTCTCTTGTTTATGCAAGACTCCTTCTTATTCTCTATAAGACTGCTAACTGTTGGATCATAATCTGAGTCTATTCGGATTTGATGCCAATATGTTTAGTTACAACCATAAGAACCAAGTTAGATTCTCCGCTTGCTAGTCTTTCATTAGACTAACCCGTCCATTTTCTTTTCTTTTATATGGTCGGCTGGTGTCCACCGTTGTATACGATACATCAGGTTCTTCTTGGAAGTTGATTCAAGAGGCGGATTCAGATGTTTGAAGCTCCAGAAGTTGAAGAAAGGTTTCCAATGGCTATACTTGAGTGAAGATCATGATTGAACTACTTCAAAACGAAGCTGAGTTTAAGAAATAAGAACTCAAGGAAGACTTGTTGAAGATTTTGTTTAAATAGAAGGTTGTTCTATTTATTTATTCTTTTAAGTTAAGGTTTGTATAAGACCAATTGTATTTATTCCGCTGAAATGTTTCTTTTAGTTTGTTCAGTCAGTTTAAAGCCTTGGGTAACTTCGGTTTAGTCTTAATCGGGGTTACTGGCGGTAATACCTCCAGGGTGGGAAGGGGGTGTTACAGAAGTGGTATCAGAGCTAAAAGTTCCTAAGTCTTGCTTAAGACTTTCATCTTCCATATAGAGTTATGGATAATTCTATATTGGCGTTATCTTTGAACCATTTACGGAAAGTGGTTAAGATTGAAGATCAGACTCGTGAAGAGATAGAAAGAGGAAAGGAATTGGAGAGCATGAGGTAACAAGTTTGTAATAGCTTTTGTGAGAAAAGTCCTATGGTGGACATTTGATTCCCTAGGGATGGGAATGGATTCCGAGAAGGATCCAAAGTAAGATTAGGTGAAGATTCCTAAAGTTGAACCGGTTCTAGACCAAGTTCTCAATGAATTCCTATTCTCTCTTAAGAGTCTGAATTGGGTGTACCCTCGTTGTTTCTTCCATATTAGGAAACTTCTTGTGAGATTTTGAAGTTAAGTATTGTACTTCATAAAGACTCTCTAGTTTGAAGGTTTCCTATTTTAAGATTGTATGATGGGAGATTTCAAGTTAAGAATTTTTGTTAGAAAGTTCATGATTCAAACTTATTTGAAAGAAATTGTTAATTTCTTTTCTTGATATGTGAAAGTTCAAGTGTTGTCTTGAAGTCATAAGATTAAGAGTTTTCATGAGAATATTTTTATAGGAATTTCTGAATTTTGTTGAAATTCGAGTACCAATAGAAGTTTGGAGTTGGAACCTCTACTTCTCAATGTTGAGATTTGGAAAATCTTGTGAGTGTTGAGTGATTCTAAAAAGATCAGTATGGATCATGAAGTGATGTAAAAGAATCCTGAATAGAAAAGGATTGTCTTTGGAAACTTTCTTCAACAACTGTGTTTGTGAATCTATAGTATAGAATCATGGATATTCTGTACTTTTCTTTGATCAGATGGAAGTTAAAGAGCTTTGAAGTGCTCAAGTGTTGGATCAATTGAATTGTTAAACTATGGGAAGATGCAGTTCAATTTTGAATCTGAGAGTATTCGAATTCAGATGTTCATATATGTTGTTATCCTTTGAGTTAAGAGGATTGGGATTCCTAAATGGAATGAGAATTTCTTATGATTATGGTAAGAAAGAAAGGAAGAATGTTGGTTCAGTTTAAGTTGTGAAAAGGTGGTTAATCATCAAGGTTGTTGTGAATAAGGTTGATTGGTTAAAATGGATTGAATAGGTAAAAGTTCATCAGTAATGTGTTTATGTTCAATTAACTACTTAGCACAAGTGTTAATTGATTACATGAGTTGTTGATATCCAGATGACTAACCTATGTGACAATGTTGTGGGAATTCTGCTACATTATGCCCATCTTGGGATAGTAATAAGAGACTTGAGGTCTATGGTTGACTATTAATGGAATCAGTAGTAAGATGTTCTAAATTGCCAATGGTATTGGCTTATGTTTCTTCAAGGATGGAAATGATAAAGTTCAGTTTTGAGAGGATCATTCAAGGAATGATTTGGCATGTTCCTTTTGATATTTTTAAACAGTTGGGAGAAACTATTGGATTGTTATAAGTTTTCTTGGAGTGAGCAATTCATTAGGGAATATGATTTGCATAGTGAATGACGAGGACATTTGGTTTGATTACCAATGTAGAATTGGGAAGTGTTTAAGAATATCATGTTTGATCATGTGCTTTTCCTTGCTATAGGGTATTGGAAATTAAAGGAATTTCCTTATATGTAGAGAGATATAAGGATTGGAGGTTTTGAACTAGATGCAAAGTTTGAAGGTTCACTTTTTATAGTGAGAGGATTAAGTTGTAAAAGGATGGAAAGTCCTTAAAACCGTCAAAAGAGTTTGATAGTTCACTCTTGGATATCGGAATTTAAATGACTATTAACTTGCAGAAGGCTTGTTGTTCTGTGAATGGATGAACTCAAGTATTAAATTTTGTCAATGGATCATATTGGCATAATTTTAAAGTAGTATGTCAAGGAGGCATACAAGTTGAGAATGATCGAAGAAGAATCTTTGCTATGAGTATGAAGATGTCGGAATTACATTTTCCCTATGGTTTGCAAGTAAGTGGATTGTGCGATCCACCCTTTTATTGAACTTGTGAAGTTAAGTTGGGCTAGAACTGAGTTAAATCAGGCAGAGATTACTCAATACTATGGATTTAGAAAAGTCTGGTAGTCTGTTATGTTTAAGAAAAGATCAATGTATGTCATCAAGTTCTACTTTGAGGAAGGAATGAAGTGTTACATTCGAAGGGAAATGTTGAGCTCAGAAGTGAATCGGAGTATATTAGCTCCTTTGAGGCTCAGTTTTGAATCAAATCTTTGGCCAAGTTGGTAAAGTCAGTTAATGTGCAAGTGTCAGCACAAGAGCTAGGGCACAGTGTTAGTAGCATCATTAAGATAAGGTCAGCAATTTTAATTGATGCATTGGCTTGACGCGCCAAATTCTTCAAGAGAGTAGCTAATCTTTGCTTCCACAGTATTCAAGGTTAAAGCAAGTATATTAGTAACCTATGTCGAGTTCCTGTCAAGCTGTTATGATTTAAGGAATATTTGAAATTGTTTTGTGATTTTCTCTTTTGAGAAAATTCTTTGGATTCCATAGAATTCAAGTATGAATTTCTAAAAGTAATGGTAGTTTGTTATAAAGGATTCATGAATAAATTTTCTACGGTTTTCATGGTGGTGAGTAAGAATGTGATTTGTCTTCCATCTTGATCACATGGTGAGGCAAGATTACATGTCTTATTCCTATGAGAATGCAGTAAAGGATTATGTTTATTTTATCTCCCCATCCTGATCACATGGTGGAATAAGATCACATAATTCCTTGGGTTTTAAAGAATAGTTTCTAGTATAATTTGGCAATCATATAAGTTTTGCAATTATATGAGTTTTGCCAGTATAGTTGGTTGAGATGAAAAGATGCAAGCTTTCTTTTGCATTATAGCAATTTGTATATCTAGTATCTGGTAAAACTCTTTTGAGTTAGTAAATCTTTGGTATCCTATACCATTTAAGGAGTATGGTCAAATTTCCCAAAATAGTTCGATTATAAGTAAAGAAATTTGGTAAGATTCTTTACAAATCTATGTTGGTCTCTGAAGAGCATGTAGTAACTCCGTACTTATCTAAAGTTTGGGATTGTTTTCAGTTAATGATTATTGGAATTCTCTAAGCAGTTTGCTAGTAGGTTGTCTTCTTTGACGTCATGACCTAAGAAAGTCATTGCCTTTTTAACGGAATCGTCTTTGAAAGTAAGTTGATATGGATTCTTGGAATGGAACCCTTTCTAAGGAATGATATTGTAGTAATCCTTTCTTTGGAATAAAGGATGTACTAGTAATTTCTCCATTAGTTGTATTTGTTTTCAGGTTGTCTTGAAAACTTAAATCTCTTTGAGATAATATAGTCAAGTGAGGACTTTAAGCAGAACTCCAATGGGTCTGGAGTTTGGATATGTAAATTAGTATCGATTTTCAATCTCAGCCTGATAAGTTGGTTGATATAGAGAGTGGACACGTGAAGATATGTTTTTAATCCTAAGAGTTAGGTTGCTCAACAAGTCGAAATGTTAAGTGAAGTTTAAACAGTTCTTTGACGAAAAAGACTGAAAATTGTCAATGGAGACAATTTTGTTGGAAATTATTGGACTAAAGGTATTATTGTCCAATATGTTGGTATAGTAATGCATAAGAGTTTAGTTTGAAGTAGTTGAAAGAAAGATAACTACTTTTGAATGTCAGTGTGCCCAAGCTGAGTTTTGGTTGGGAAAAGGATGTAAAGGATTGACAAGATAGGTTATTACCTTGTCATGTGTTGGATAAGTTTCATATTCTTGATTAAAGTAATACTGAGATTTTATCTCAAAAAGGGAATTGAGTAAGGATTTTAAGTAATCCTTGTAAAGGAAATAATTTGAGAAGAACTAAAGGTTTAGTTTGGATGACAACAAGGTTGTGTGAATCCCCTAAGATTTTATTCAAAAATTTGTTGATCAGATCAAGGAAAAGTAGTATGGGGAAAGTAATATTGTTTAAGATCAATGGAGAAGATCAAGAAAGTAAGACACCGGGATTTGTTATTCAAGCTTATGGATTGCTTGGTTTTAAAAATGTTCATGTGTATCTATTGTTGATGAGCTTTGAAAGCTTAATTCAAGGGAAGCATAGTTGTTTGCTTAATTAGTTCATCCTGAACCAGAAAATATATAAGGATTTAAGATAAAACTTTTGATAGTTTGACATGAAGCGAAATGTCACCGAATTGTTTTGATATGTTTAGTTTGTCGTGAAGTCTTGATTGAACATAGAAGACCAGATGAAATGTTATAGTCTCTTCCTGTTTCAGAATGGAAGTGGGAAGATGTTACAATGGATTCTTGTCATTAGTCGTTCAAGACTTAGTGAAAGAAAAATGCAATATGAAGGTTGTTAAGAAACTCACATAGAGTGTTCTTTTTAATGCAATTTTGATGACTTAAGAGTACCGAAGTTAGCTGAGGTGTTCATACATGAAGTTTTCATCTGTATAAAACTCCAAAGACTTTTATCTCTGATTGAGATAGGTGGTTCATGTCAAAGTTTTGAAAGAAGTAATATCAAGCTTTGTGAAGTGAATTGAATTTTAGCGCAAGCTTCCCTCATCAAATTGATGAATGATGTAAGGAAACAAATTCAAACTCCTGAGAACGTGTATTCTGAATTCCACACGAGTTGGAATGGTAGTTTGAGTTTGAGTGAATTCACATACACGAATTTTGAGTTCACGATAAAGAAAATGATTCTTTTTGAGGCTTTGTAAGGCTGGAAGGGTTGGTTGTCAATTTGTTGGAATGACAATACTGACAAGGTTCTTTAGGTGTTGTTTTAAAGCAAGAGCAGATCAAGTTCATTGTAAAGAACAACGTTTTTGTTCTGGTATCCGCCTTGAAAGGCATATTCCGCTGGAAAATGCGAGACAATGTAAATGCTCGCTATGTTGGATCTTTTGAGATACTGGAAAGAACTGGTAAACTTGTTTATCAGTTGGCATTGCCACCTTCAGTGCATTCTATCCGTGAATAAGAGAAAATGCCAGTTTGGTTACCTTGGCCTATAATTGGAGGTAAAGAAAAGACTTGAGAAACTAGACGGGAAATGCTGAGTCATTTTCCAAAAGTCAGTGAATGTTGTAAAGAAGGAGTTTGGTAACTAAGCAATAATTGATTGTGCTTGGTGCAGAAGTAACGATATGTTTTTAAGGGGGTACTACAAACTTCTGTATAGGTTTGTAGTAGTGGTGTGTATGTTTGTACTATTCTTGCTGGTGATCTGAGTTCTCCTTGGTTTCGAGGACGAAACCATTTTTAAGGGGGTACTAATGTAATAACTGCGGTTTTTATGGATATTTTCGAATTTTTCTCGGATATCTTTTTAACCTTTTTATCCGTTTTAACGCTTAATCCAATATTTTTATTGGAGAATAAATCCTAGAAAATTCTTGGTAATATCCTAAAATCACAAAGAAATGATTTTATGGATTGATGTGAATTTTAGGATTTTTCGGTGGAAAAAGAATATTTATTGGATAAGCCGTCTTTTTAATTATGTACCGGAAGGAATGTAAAATACGAAACGAAGCCTTAAAAATTGAAGGTAGCAAGATAAAATCATGGAAAATTGGTTTTATTGGTCTACATAATTTACGGGACGTTTTTCGTTTAGTGAGTTTTTCCACCCGAGGTACATAATTTTACCGCTTTAACGCGAGTCCCGTTTCGGGACGGAAAATTACACGTGATGTCTTTGCTTAACGCCGAAGGACTTGGGGAGATAGAATTTTAAAGCCAACTTTGTTGACTATTCAACCATCATCATCTTCCATTCTTCACTTTTGAAACCAACAGAGAGTTCGGACGAAACGACACCATCGGGAGATTGAATCCGGTCCTCCACCGCTGGCGTTTTCCTTGCCACCACCTTGCCACCGCCTTGCCAGCCACCACCCCCATCTCCTCCTCTTGTGTGTGTGCAGCCAGCAGCTGAACCAGGGAGACGAATCAGGACGTCGTCGGACTCGGGAGAAGGAGCGTCGCCTTCACTTCGGCCTCTTCCTTTGTCACGCTGCCCCGCCCCCGGCGAACAGCAGCTCGCCAACCACCACCACCGCCAAGGGTTGCTACCGGACACCACACCGCCACCCTCGGGCACTTGGGTCGAGCCGCCATCGAGCCGAACAAGCTCGAAGTTCGAGTAAAGGTATAACGCTCGAAATTAATTAGCGGGGTGGTTACGGAGCCACCGAAAGGACCTTTCGGTTCCGCTTTGCTAAGTAAATTTATGGTTTTTATAATCTTGACGTTAATACGGTTCCACAGGTTCAAACCGCTCGAGAAACGGACGTCTGGATCGTTACTTATAGCGAATACAAGTTTAGACATCGGTTGTCAGGTAAAGGACTTCGGATAATTACTTGGGATTCGTCGTTAATCCGTTTGAGCTGAAATTTGGTAATCTTTTAGAATTGTTGCTGATGAACAATTTTTATTTAGAAAATTGTTTCAAAAGAGAAGCGGATAATTAGTTATAATTCCGCCAAGATGGCTCCTTGAAGCATGATAACTAAGGATTTACTATATATCGATATTCGGAAATTAAATCGTTTATCGATTAGGAAGTTGTAGGAGTTAAGAATACAACTAAGAAGTGTTTCTGTGAGCTCGTTACTGAGAAATCCTTTTGTTATATTGTCAGAGGGATGATACAGATTACTGTTGGAATTGCTAAGGACGTCGAGCAGGCCTTATAAGGCAAGTGGACGATTCTCTCTTGCGTTATGGTTATTAATGAGGAATTGAATTCCAGTTGATCCTCATGTTGGAAATAATTTGTATGTTGAATAAAGTTTCATAGGTTGTTATTTTGTTAGAAATAACGACCATGTCGTTATTGCGGTTTTGCGCTAGAACTGAACTTAGGACCGTTGTATGATTAGCTGTCTCATGCTGAGACATTGCTGTGAAATAAGATGGTAGAGATGGGAGTTTAGACTCCAAGACCTCTCTTTAGTGGTCCTGTATTGAAACACTGTTGCGAAATAGGTAGTCCAGGGGTAGGAGCCGAGTCTCCAATGACCTCTTTATAACAAAATCTGTATTGGGGGCGTAGCTTGCTAGCGTATCCCAATATTGGAATCATGACTCATGTCACGCTTCACGTTGAAGGAGAACGATGGTGCACTTTAGCTAAGTGCAATTGACACTCGGTTGTTGGCCGAGCATGTATAAATGATCATGGATGAAACAGGCCCTCTGATCTCGGTTGTTGGCCGAATCTCGGTTGTTGGCCGAGCATATGTAAATGATCATGGATGAAACAGGCCCTCTGATCTCGGTTGTTGGCCGAACTATGTAAGAACTATTAAATGATGCGAGTGCACAAATTGAGAGTAATGATAGATAAGTGTGTTGGGCACATTAATGTATCCGAATGGTTAGTCTATTCGATAACCATTCTTGCTCCCGGTTATGAATGATTCTTAATCAAACTTTGATTAAGTCAATCTGATTAGTCGACGAAGACTTTTCAAGATGTTATGTGATTAATATGAGTTCCCAACAATTGTTTATGCTTCTTAAAGAAACCACAAGCGGTGGTGTTCTCTCTCTTGTTTATGCAAGACTCCTTCTTATTCTCTATAAGACTGCTAACTGTTGGATCATAATCTGAGTCTATTCGGATTTGATGTCAATATGTTTAGTTACAACCATAAGAACCAAGTTAGATTCTCCGCTTGCTAGTCTTTCATTAGACTAACCCGTCCATTTTCTTTTCTTTTATATGGTCGGCTGGTGTCCACCGTTGTATACGATACATCAGGTTCTTCTTGGAAGTTGATTCAAGAGGCGGATTCAGATGTTTGAAGCTCCAGAAGTTGAAGAAAGGTTTCCAATGGCTATACTTGAGTGAAGATCATGATTGAACTACTTCAAAACGAAGCTGAGTTTAAGAAATAAGAACTCAAGGAAGACTTGTTGAAGATTTTGTTTAAATAGAAGGTTGTTCTATTTATTTATTCTTTTAAGTTAAGGTTTGTATAAGACCAATTGTATTTATTCCGCTGAAATGTTTCTTTTAGTTTGTTCAGTCAGTTTAAAGCCTTGGGTAACTTCGGTTTAGTCTTAATCGGGGTTACTGGCGGTAATACCTCCAGGGTGGGAAGGGGGTGTTACAGTTGGTATTTGAAGTTAGGGGATTAAAGTGCTCCTTATGCCAGCGTTCAACTATTTGAAAGTTGTCGGAACTAGAGCGCCTAAGAGAATTGGCGTGCGAGGTCGAGTGCAAAACAAGAATGGTTTTGGAGGAAACCGGGAGGACTTTCGGAGAAAATTGGATTAGCAACTAATTTAGAAGTTAATAAGCTAGCCCAAACAAAAATCGTATCCCGAAGATTATGCAGTTACCAAAAAATTAATTTTTATCTTTTTAGGTTATTTTGAAAGAACAACTATTCCTGTAATTCCCACCATTGGATGTTGTAAATCTAACGATTGTGATAGTTCCTCCCTTTTGCTGATAAATTAGCTAATTTCGTCCTTGTCTTCAATGTTTCTTTTGCTGATTTTTCATCCCCTCCGGACTATATTAAGTCTCTATGTATTGTTGATCTTGATGTTTACTCTACTTCTTAAGTTAGTAAAGGAGTAAGGGCTTTACCCTCATTTTGGAACAAAAAAATATTCCTAATATACAAATATTATTCAAAAAGTCACAATGTATGACGTTATTTTTAATGTAATTATAAAAAATATGATACTGGTAAATAAACTAGTAACTATTCCAACCTTTCATTCAGTTGCACACTCTACCTCGATATTTTCGAATTTCACAAAATATCTTATACTTTGGGGATAATTGCGCACTCCACCCTCAAAGTGTCCACATTTTGGGTAAATTTGTGACTTGACACCTCACCTTTTCATTTTGTGACAAAAATACCTAACTCGTATACAAATAATTTTTAAAAACCATAAATCTCATCCTTATAAGGATTAAAATATTCAAAAATAATCATTTTAGATCTCTTTTTGTTCTAAATCAATTTTAGTGGAAATTAATTTAAAATAATCAATTTCCTTTATATAAAAATATATTCGGCTAAAGTTAATAAGATTTTGGATATGGTCCAAAGTAATAACATAGCCTTATAGATTTACATTTCTCATTTATATGAAAATAATGTCACTACTTTTATTATTTGGCTAATACAAATTCTCCACTTCATAATTAATCACATAAATCGATAGTCATAACGTTGATTTTAAAAGTATCTTAATACTTTTTGTCCATTATTATTTTTGAAATAATTTTAGACAAAAATTAATAAGAATTTTCATAAACTTATTTTATAAAAGTTTGAAAATTTTAAGTTATTACATAATCATCAAATCTATCTTTAGTTTGTCAAAAAAAATGAATATTTTTAATGCCTTGTTTGGGTTTCTTCTTTTTTTTTTTAAATAATTGAGTTTTTGTTTTCCATTTACTAAAATTGAAATTTGGATTTTATGTTTTATTTAATATTTTTTATTTAATTAGTTTGTGTCATTGTGTTTAAATAAACAAGCCAGAACATAAGTTGTACACTATCTTGTTGGTTAAGTTGGACAAGGTAGAACATAAGTTTTTAAAATTTTATATAAAAAAAGGGGTTCTGAATTTTTTTTGTCTAAATTTATTTCAAAAAATAATAAGGAAAAAAGTATTAAAATGAGCTACTTTGTAAAGTAAAGTTATGGATTAATTATTTATGTGGTTAATTATAAAGGTGAGAAGCTATAACATAAGTTTTATAAATAGGTATGAAATCTTTTTTTACTTGTGTCGATTTTTTTTTAAAAAGTAATAATGAAAAGAGTATTAAGATGAACTACTTTCCAAAGTAAAATTATGGTTTAATGATTTATGTGGTTATTATTAAGGTGAGATTTATATTAGCAAATAATAAAAGTAATTAAATTAATTTTTATAAATGAGAAAATTAAACCTATAAGGTTATGTTATAAATGAAACTTTTTGTTTGTACATCGATTGGACATTTTTGTTACAAAACGAAAAACTGTGGGGTTAATTCAGAATTTTACTCAAAGTGTGGACACTTCAAGTGTAGAGTGCGCAACTATTCACAAAGTATAGGATATTTTGTGAAATTTGAAAAAATCGGGGTAGAGTACGCAACCCAATAAACGATTGGGATATTTGGAGCAATTTTTCCAAAATAATATGACCAACACTAACCAATCACTGAATTTCCCCCACCTCCCAAAAAAATATTCCCGTTTTGGCTATATATTTTCGGTCACCAATATATCGCTGACCAATTAAAACTCTTATGTCAAAGCAATCTTTCTTAAAAAACTCGTTGCAAACTCGTCAGCGAGCAACAAATCACTCCTCTTTTCTCTGCACAAAGGAATTCTCTATCTCTGCACAAGGAATTCTTGAATTTAACAATGTCGGATAATCTTGATGTCCTATAACTAGATGATCTCGACCTTTGATAATCCTGATTCTGAAGCGATTTGATGTGAGAAGTCTACTTCGGTTCCGCAAGGTTTACAAGAAAATGAAAGAAGTGATTCCAATTTCTTGATCAACAATAATCTTGCTCTCCAAAGCTCTAGTGTCATTGCACATAACCGGACATTTAGATTTCTTAATCTTTAACCTCGTAACCTTCCCACCTTCAAGACTTTGGAATTTTCGAATGCCCCTCTTGAAAGCTAGTTTTACACTGATGAGGTAATCTGCACTATTTGGGGAGTTGTGTGTATCAAGTTCAAGAACAACCTCTTTCTTGGGAACCCTTCCCGCATCAGATTTCCACCATTCACATGCCCGATCATGGTTAACGACCTTGTGGTTTCTGTATTCATCTTCTAGCAACATATCTAAATTAGTGATACATTCATGCAAGAGAAAAAGGATCCATCTTTTCTCGTCATCAAATCGGGAATGAGAAATCTTTCGACAAATTCTCATATAAGGGGTAGGACACTAGATTGCCCATGACCCTAATAAGAGTCAAAGAATTCTAGTCGCTTACTTTGATTACAACCATGACAACTTTGTTACTTTGATTACAACCATGACAACTTTGGAACTATTAGTATTCCAAATAGATCCTAAGGAGGTATTCCAAATAGATCCTAAGGAGGAAGAAAACATAATTTTCAGATTTCATTGAGAAGAGCTTATGTCTACCAATTGAGCTTATTTCATTGAGAAGAGCTTATGTCTACCGCTTACTAGGCCCATATGTGCTTGCTAGGCCCATATGTGCAATTTTCAGATTTCATTGTGAAGAGCTTATGTCTACCAACAGATTTCATTGTGAAGAGCTTACTAGACCCATATGTGCTGTCTACCAATTGATAACCCCGTGAGCTTACTAAGCCCATATGTGCGCTCGTACTAGGCCCATATGTGCTATCTACCAATTGATAACCCCGTGAGCTTACTAAGCCCTCGTACCGACAAGCCCCTAGTTTACCCACCTACTACCAGGCCCACAAGTGTCAATTGCCCTTTCCATTTGCACAATTGTCAATAAAAAGAGTAAGACATCGACTTATATGATACACAATTAGATAGTTTATATTCTTATTTGTGGGATAGGTTTTATTCCCAAACCTAGTCTTTTCAAATCTTACCTATGCTTCTTACAATTGAATTGAGTTAATGTAAGATGTATGATAAACTAGGTACTTATCTCTCTTCTTATCCTCCTTGTTGATGCTTTGTGTTTCTTTATGATTGAATTGATGTAAGCTTAATGGCAAACTACGTATCTCTCTTCTTCCTCTCCTTATTGATGCTTTGATCCATCGGAAAATAGTAAAACATAGACGAGCATTCCAACTTAATTGATGTTCCTGAATAAAGATGATTGTAGACCTATTTTACCAGCATAATTGTTTACCTATTTTAGCACTTCCAACTTATTGATGCGCTGGCATGATGATGGTACTCACTTTGATTTGATTCATTTTGTTCACTGGTTCATTTTAATTTGGGGTTTGGGGTACTCACGTTGATTTTGTTTCACTTTGATTCATTTTGCTCATTAGTTCATTTTAAATTGGGGTTTGGGTTTTGGGGTTTGCTAACAAGCTTCAATTAAGTACGCGTCCAAAATCTTGTAATTTTTTTTTTTGTCGGGAAAGAGGTCCTTAGCCCTTGCGAAATCAATTAAGTAGAAATAAGGTTAACAAGCCCTGAAAGGGCTACAACATCGTTATTGAAAACCGTAAGTAAATTAGCATCTAAATGACTAAGGATAGAAAAGGACTCATGTATGTCTTTGGAACGTTTTGCAATTGCATCAGCCAGCTTGTTCGCCTCTCTCGGTTTGAAGATGATCTTTGGTGGCGTAGCGAATGTCTCGAACAGCTTCAAACAACTCTGGATTAAGTGGATGTCGCGATGAGTGTGCAGCTGCTTGTCCTGGATTAGCTTAACAGCCATGATGGAATCTGTTTCAATGAGTAATTGGTCCACGTCTAAGCTAGCAGCAAGGCTCACGCCATGGACAATCGCCCATAATTCCGCCGTTAAGACATCACAGGAACCACACCTAAACATATATGCCTTGAGAAATTGGCCATTGGAATCACGAAGTACTCCCCCTCCACCAGCTTGGAATGAGTCACTCGTACACACCGCATCACAGTTCAGTTTGGTCCACCCAACTGGCGGTGCTTCCCAGTGGACACCATGTCTATTGACTTTTGCTGGAGAAAAGCTGACTTGAAGGCTTCGGAATTTGAAGTGACCAGCCGGGACAAAATGCCAACTTCATCAATCTGATTGAACACCAACTTATTCCTAGTTTTCCATGAAAACCACAGCATATACCCGTAAGTAGTGCATCAAGGATCATGGTTCTGAATGTTGTCAAAAGGCCAAGCTTTAAGACTAGCGGTAGAGAAAAAAGAAGCCGAAAGATTGTTATCTTGATCTCTAAGCAAGTGCAATAAAGTCTCGTCCTGGTTGCACCTTGGGCAAGCTCCATTAGTGCTCATATGTCGCCTCACTCTATTCATGTTGCACAGGAGACTGTCATGCGCCGCAAGATAAATGAAATGTTGGATTCGCTGCTGTAAAGGGGCAGTCCAGATTTTATTCCAAAGAGGCTCGTTTATATGCTGAGCTGGTTGATGAATTCTAATCGCCGATTTTGTTGTAAACATCCCGGAGGGGTGAGACCCCAGTATGGTTTATCGACAGCCTCGACCCTATTGACTAGCCTAATTGACATCAAACGCTGACAAATAGGAGCTGGAAGCAGTGGAGAAAGAGGTGGCCAATTCCAATCCAAGCCAGTCCATAATTCAGCAACCGTAGCTTCAGAAATTTTGCATCAGGTATGACAGCAGACGCGATTTCAGAGAGTGGTTTATCTACTGTCCAGGGGTGGTGCCAGAAGAAGGTAGACTGGCCATTTCCAACAGCCATTCGGATCCCATGGGAGAGAGTTTCAACGCCATGAACAATGCCTTTCCAAGTGTGAGAGCTAACGGGCCGATGAGAAAACATATCAATGTCAGCTCGGCTATTACAGTACTTCCCACGAATAAGACGACTCCAAAGAGAACTTGGTTCCTGAAGAATACGCCAACTGAGTTTGGCAAGGAAAGCAGAATTTGAGTGCCTCATTGATCGTACACCAAGGCCACCCTGCCGTTTTGGCTGTGCAATTTTTTCCCAATTCAAGGGATGTATCCGACGCTTTTCCGGGGTAGAACCCCAAACAAAACTTCCAACTTGTTCATCGATTCCATCACAAAATCTGGTAAATTTGTTAACAAGTTTAATTGAAGGGATATCAAGCGCCCCCTAAAATCTCAGCCAATTTGATGAAATAAATTATAAAAATAGAGCTTGGGTTGTAAAAGATCCTCAAAATGAACACAATGGATCAGGTGAATTCAAGAATAGATCCTACTTACTGCATTCATCAATTGTTACAATTAGTTTGTAATCATATACCGGGATAAAGCACAGAAGCATATGCGAAAAATGTTGTTTCATTTCACCATAGTGGCCCATCTTCTCCGTCGTTCTGATCGAATGTCCTATTCAACTGCTTCAATGTTCAGTTGTGCATTCGAATCCGGCACACGAACCTGACCTTCATCATAATTCCCAAAACTCTCTAGAATCGTGTTCTTCAGCTCTTTAGCAAGTGCTTCTTCAGTGATCACCTGAAATTTCAGCCCGGGCACAAGAACATGCCCCTCGTCGTAGATAACTAAACTTTCTTCTTCAGTTTTCTGGTTGCTTATTTGCATTGTTAATTCCTCCTCCATCTTTGCTATACTAATACACAGATCCTTTCTTACATTTGTATGATCTCTTGCACCTGAATTCCCTCTAGTTCTCTGGTTTGCTGGTGTATCATCTGAATTATTGAACCTATTTTTGGTTCTAGCAATTAACTTGTTGTCAGAATAACTTGGACCTCCAAAAGGGTCACTTAATTTGGTTTCCTTTGTATCAACAAATGGGTTTTCTTGATTGATAATCGTATGTGCTTGGGCGTTTTCCCACTCCTCTGTGATTATCACAACATTCTGTCCTTGGGTTAACCGGATGGTCCTGTCTGAACCCGGTTGCCAAACTATGTCTCCCGTACTCAGTTTGCATATGAATTTGTAATGGATGGTTTTTCCAACAGGGAGTACCTAGGAAACAAGCTTTTAATTAGTTTAAGGAAGCTATGAAAATTTATTACAAATTACCCTGAACTAGTAGTATACTTACCAGATCAACTTTCCACATGTGTCCATCTGACCAGTTGAGTGGCATGGCATTTAAGGGATTCCATGAACCAAGAACTTGGTCATCTCCAACAACGAGAAAAACATCTCCATATTCACACTCTTTTTTCAACTCTAGTCTCAAGCTAGCCACCTTTGATGTATCTGCAAATAGTAGTAGACATGTGGTTGAAGATTAATTCAAATCTCAAATCTGGTACATATATATTTCTTTTTACCTGTTTGTGACTCTTTGGTTTTTGCAGCCTCAGTTTCTGACTGAACCTGCATTTGATGATTGTGCCTATCATCAAATTATAACAGTAACAATAACTGAAGCTACTACTGAATCATTTCAAGCTAACTATCTGACCCAGCATGAATTGAAAAAATTATATCTGGGAAATTAGCCAATCTGTTGGCCAAAGATGACAGGATTTGCACATCTTTCTTGCAATTGAAGTTGGGGAGAAGAAGACAACCTCTGAGTTTGAAGAGCCAAGATAATGGCAAGCTTTCTGACACGACAAGCTGGAAGAGATGAGACCGAGGCGGGTCCCATTCAAAGATTTCGAAAGGCAAATCTCACTTCTCCAAGAAACAGCAGGTGGAGATCTTGAAGATAAGGTGAAATGGTGGTATGCCTTTGCAAGTATCTTTGTGGGTGTATTAATCAAGGCTTCCATTTGTTTCAGAGAAATTAATTGTCTGAGGTTTAAGCATGTTGTTGAGTTGGAAGAGGGTACTTAATATGACAAGGAAACTGTGAATTGGAATGAACTTGAGAACAAGATTGGAATCTTAATATTACATAGAGTAGATCTCACTTCTCTTAGTTGTCTCCTTGGTTGCAATTTAATTTGATTCCTTGATTTGCTTTACAAACTTTACTACTCCCTTTCTTATACGCATATGTGATATGTGATATGTCTAATCCACTTCAAGCTTTAAGCTGCATATTATTAGTAGGAAGGTCGCTAAATCCCAGACCCTATATCAACGAAATGTTGTAGTGTAGGTAAGAATATTTTTAAAAAACTATACGTACCATATTTAATAAACTATCCTATCTAAATATAAGACTAATTTGTTGATTTTTTTGTTTAATATAAGAGAGTTTGGTTCAAATAAAACAAACTCTTATCCTGAAACGAATGTACTTTTTCTAGTTTCTAGTGCACGTATTTTTCTTATTTCGGAGTGTACTTTTTCGGATTTGCACTTTTTGTAGTGCACTTTTTGGATTGCACTTTTTGTATTTTGAAATGCATTTTTATATGAAAAGTGCACTACTTACTAGTAAAAGTGCATTTGTTTCACGTTTTAGGATAAGAGTTTGTTTCATACTTAAAAAAAAAAAAATTTGATAAAAACTAATTTTATCTCATAAGAGATTCATTATTACTTGCCTAAATCAAAGTTTGATAACACAAATTCATTGTTTTTTTTTTAATTTCCTTTTGGTCTATTTATGTAAATTTTAATTTTTTAAGAAATCAACTTTTGATTAAAATTGAAATTTTCTAATTAATTTTCAACCAATCAAATAAATTGATTTTAAAAAGATGAATGATGTAGTTCAACGAGGGACTGTTTTAAATATTATTTTAACCTCCAATTTAGTATATAGTAATAAATATTTCAGTGAAATATATTAATTATATATCCATAAACATGTTAATTTTTATATTAATTTTCTATGATTATGTATGATATTTTAATATTTATACATAAGAATGAATTTTTAACAATATGGAGAATATTTTTGATTTTATATTAATGTCTCTATGTCCTTGCAACCTTTCAAAAAAACTAGCAGATGGGTATTTGAATTGAGATGATAATGAATTAATGGGTAAAGACTAGCAAAATGACCCTTAAGACCGCATTAAATTTATTATTTAAATGGTAAAAGCGTAACGTCCTTTGAATTGGCTCGTCTCAATATTAATGAGTAGTAATTATAATTAGGTTTTCATTTATTTTAATTTTTAAACAAGTAAACCTAAATCTCGATCACTCATACAAGCAAAGGAAAGGCGAGGAGTTATAATATGCTTGATTGCATCAACGGCTCTTGAACAATTGCTGACCACAAGGCTAAGGTTAAGCTTGTTTTGTCTCCTAAACCCCAAATTAAGAAGAAAAAAAGAATATTATATAAATCCATAAGCATAAATTAAGCTAATGACAACAGGAATTCAGCAAAAACGTCTCTCTACCTTGTTCTCTTCACTCTTTGCTCTCCACTTTCCTTCAAACTCTCATCAATCCTCCTTTGCTAGCCATTCCACCATGGGATTTGAGCATGAAAATTTACAGTTTTACCCTCCAACTTCAGCCATAGACAGATTCTTGACCGGTCAAACCCATTTTCTAGAGCTTGAGGCTCAAAATGAACCTTATTATGGTGGTGTTGGTGATCAAGATCAATATAATTATTGGCTTCTTCCTGAGCTGCAAGGAGATGATGACTATAGTAGTAGTATGTGCTATGATCATAATAATAGCTTATTTCAATTTCATCATGGGGGTGCTACCTTTAGTAACGCCCATGAAATGATGTGTCATCCCGAAAACGACTCAAGTTTGGGTGCAAAGACCTCTACAAGAGGCAGAAGGGGATCTTCTTTAGCTTTGGGTAAGAGAAAATGGACAGATGAAGAAGATAGGTACGTAATTAATTTTGCATCCTTATAATTTTGTATCATTTAGTTAATTCGTGTCCAAGTTTTGATTTTGGTTTAATTTGCAATATATATGATAAAATGAAGGACATTGGTGAAGATGGTGAAGGATCATGGAATGAAGAAATGGGCTTGTATTGCTCACAAGTTGGATGGAAGAAGTGCAAAGCAGTGTAGAGAGCGCTGGCAAAATCATCTCCGTCCAGATATCAAGGTTTCTTTCTTTTCATTAATTTCCTCCATCTTTATTTTACCACTAACAATTAAGTTACAACTCATTTTCATTACTTTCTACATTTTGCTACCGTCACAAAACATGAATCTAGTGCAGATCCTGGGTTTCAAACAATATCTTTGGATAAATTTCACACGGATGCCATTTTCAGAATAAAAGTGCCAAAATTTGTCCCAATTTAACAATATATATATGATGATGAGATCGCCTATCTACGTACTCCGTGTTATAAACAACAACTTGTCCCCCAAGTAGAATGACCGCTTTTAGCAAATGATAATCCATACATTCATTTCTATTCAACTTCGTACGTACCCATAAACGAACCATGATCATGCATATGATGATATGTGCATGCTATTTGCTCATTGAATTTGTCTCTTAAATGTAATTTTCTTTTTTGCTATTTTGTATGAGAATATGTTTGTGAACATTTTATAACAAGCCATATGATTAATAGTGCAACCCTAAATTTAATTTATTGGACTTATTACTCTTTCCATCAGAAGGACTCATGGAGTGAAGAAGAAGAGAAGATATTTGTACAAGTACACAAGAAGCTCGGCAACAGGTGGTCGGAGATCGCAAGGAGGATTCCGGGGAGAACAGAAAACGCCGTCAAGAACCACTGGAACGCCGCCAAGAGAAGGCGTAGGCAAGAGAGAGTCCTCAACAACAACAACAACAACAACAACAACAACAACAACAACAACAACAACTACAAGAAGAGAGCAACGTCTCAAAACCTCCCCAAACCCTCTTCTCTCTTGCTAGACTACATAGAGATGAACAACTATGGTTCTAGTAATAAACATAGCATTCCCCACAACAACAACAACAACAACAACACATCCTCCCAAGTTGATGGACTCAATGCCAACAAAACACTAATCCCATCCACTCCAATCTCCGAAATCTTCACCTTAACTCCTCCTCCCCCCTTGGAGCCGTTCGGGTATGAGTACTCTAATTCGTCCTTGATTAATGAAAACAGTTGTGATGAAGAACGCGTTTTCATGCTAAACTTGTTCAATGGTACTACTCACCACCAACCATTAGGGCTACTAGCTCCTCTACCGCCGCTTGCGTGGAGAGGCAATGATGGTGATTTTTATGAATGCCATGATCATTACCGCCCCTCTTACTTGGAAGGAGGAGTTGCAAGTGAGAGTTTTAATGAAGAACAACATGCTCCTACTACTAGTACTCATGGATATAGCATTAGTGATGATTCTAAGGCTGGAATGAGGGGTGATCAAGGAAGCAAGGAAATGGATTTGATTGAGATGCTCTCTACTTCTAAACATTAGCTAGCTAGGATATAATTTCTTGTTTGCTTTGACTTCTTAATTGTTCTCTGTTATTGTTTTTTGGGCTTTTGATTATAAGACTGATGATATAGGAGGATATCTAACTAATTATATTGATGATTATCAAGTATGATGTATAAGCTTGGTCATGTGAGACATTCGCTAATGTACCTAATGGTTAGGATTATAATATATAGGGACACCTTTCTTCTTTTAAATGCTTTGTCTATTTCTAATTTTTCAGATCTAATGATAATTGGGGTTTCTAACACCCTTTCATACAATTGAGAATTGTAGTCATCCAACTGAGGAAATCAAAAGATTAATTATGAGAATATTGATTGTACGTAAAACGTCCTTGTACTGATTTTGTAAGTATATATCTCCCTCTCATACACTTATATTCCAATAGTTTTACAATTCCTGAACTATCCTAAAAAATTTACAAAATTGTAACGTGCCGAATTGATTTTCACTCTCAAATCATCAAATTATATGCATATATGCGTACCCTAACCCTAACGCTCATCACTTCAGTCATCACCATTCATTTATTCTCAATTAAATGCTGCAAACTTAATGGTGTAAGTGGTGGTCTCGATCGGTTACCTATAATGTGATTCCTCGTGATATTCATTGACTTGTAGTACAAAGACGAGCACCTTTAATTTGTTCCAAGACAGACATAGAGATATATATATATATATATATATATATATATATATATAAATCATTTAAGTAATATATCGATGAATTAATCTGAATTTTCTTTATTGCATGTCTTGATTTTACAATTCAAATATGTTATAAAAAGAATAATTTGTTAATATAGATCATACTAGCTCGACGTTGAGAAAAAAGAGATAATTATTAAAGACTTTTGTAAGACATCTTCGTAAATGTGACAGGATTTCACCAGGTTCTATAGGTATTTATTTTTTAAAAAATATATATAAATATATATATATGTGAGAGTAGGCCCACATTGTCTGTTGAAATCATTTGAAAGAAAATTAAGACTTGATTGTGACAAAACTTCAAAAGCAAGTTACTCTACTGAAGTATAGAAGACAAAAATAGACACTTCCAACTTCAAGTGTCAACTTTATCACTTGAAAATATTATATATTTTTTATTTCCACATGCATTCAAAAGTTCATATAATCATGATTTCTTGAAAATGAACTTGTGTAATAATATTCATCTATAATTTATTTTTCACCTTTTATACATTGGGTATATAACTTGATCTCAAGTCTTAAGTTGTTTTCATCAAAAATAAAAAAGTCTTAACTTGTAATAGATTATTCGCTAATTCAAATTGTCCTACATTTAATTTTTTTTTATTTTGTAAAGAGGATATATTTGTGAACATCTTAAGTTTAAAGAAGCCATGCAATTGTACGTGTAACCCTCAATTTTATTTGTTGGACTTGTATTTTTCCAGAAAGACGTACTCATGGAGTGAAGAAGATAGAAGAACAAGAAGAAGACATTTGTAGAAGTAAGTACACGAGAAGCTCAGCAATACATAGGTGGTCGGAAATATGAGAAGGATTCTTAAGAGAACAGAAAACGCCAAGAAAGAAAGTCATGAAAACTTACAAAACCCTCTTCTTTCCTCCAAGACTACATAAAGAGGAACAATTATATATATATATATATATATATATATGTGTGGGGGGTGGTTCTGGTAGAAAGGTGTTTATAGTGGAAAGTGAGGGTGAATGAGACGTGTTGGATTAACAATAATCAACGGTGAGATGTGTCTATCCATATTAGTAAAAATGGGGTGCATATCAGTAGAAGTTATAAGTTCCCTAAAAATCTGCACACGTTGAATTTTTTTGTGTAAAAGAAATTGCAATATATTAAAAAAGGAAATAATGAATATCAATTAGCAAGCAAATCAGTAACAAACTAATTGCACGTTCAAAATAACCATACAAAATAAATTCACATTCCTTAAAAGTAACAACTGGTGATTTTAAAAAAATAATAAAAGGAAAGATTTAATATCAGGCTAAAAAAATCACGTTATTTTTTTTTATTTTGTATTTCCTCCTTTGTCAATCAATTTGACATGTTTTTAATTTTAATTACATATATTATTTTTTCTAACTAATTGATATCGACATATTTATTTTATCTTCATTATCGCATTTTGCCAAATGAATATCAACGTAATACACAATGAATATCTATATTTGTTATAAAGAATATGATAATTAGTAATTATATAATCTCATTATAATTTCGACAACCATATTAAATTCAATGAATATTGCTATATAAAATTGTGAATATCAATTTACATTATAATGCATACATAAGTTGAATCGAAAAGCTATGCAAATATCACTATTTAATGATAAGAATATCATCACCTAACACGGTGAATATGATCACATAGTTACATGAATATCCCTAGGTAATGTGGCGAATATGACCACCCATTTTACATGACTATTAGTGAATACGACCACCTAGTTACATGCATATTACTTGCTAATACGGTGAATATGACCTCCCAAGTTACACTTCCCTTTCGTCTCCAAGCAACGACTTTGAGTTCTGTCGATACACCTTACAAAAGCAAACGAAAAATTGTTAATAGTCGACAAACACCATCAAAAACTCCTAAATCAAACCCTTAAATCACCGACAAAAAAACTTGACCTTCTTGGTACAATTAAGCATCTCAAATGTACAATACATAGAATATCAACTTTGAGAAAGCGGAATATCAATGTGATGTATAATGAATATCAATTACTATTTGCTACTTACTCACAAAATTTTAATCATTGATTTGGTGCATGAATATAATCGCTGTATTCAATGAATATCAAAGAAGTAAACGACGAACACCATAAAATACATGAGTGAATATGTTGGCATCATAATTCAAACATATATAAATCGTATAATGCAAAAAATACTTGAAATCGGTCAAATCAATGAACCACCACTAAGATCACAAATTACCAAAAAAAAAGGAATCAATCAAATCAATGAACCACCACTAAGATCAAAAATTAATTTCAAACTCAATTAAAACGATCAAAACAAGCATGATTTATCTCATCAATGGAGATCCACATAAAACGCAAATCAAACCATAAAAAAAACCCTAGATTCAAATATGAACGAATTTGTATCAGAATCAATTTACTTACTCTGCAAATTCCGATTCCCGGTTGTACCGAATCGAACAGAATGTATCGAAACTCTATAATCAAGAACACCTACATTCAAGAACACCCAATTGGTTTTTATGCTCTAAATCCCAAATCACAAACTAATAACATACAAAAACAATCGAATATAGCGAGATTTATGAAAAATTAGTAGGATTGTACAAAATAAAGAACAAAACCTGAGTACTCTTGAAATCGCCGGTTGAAATCGCAGGTTGAAATCGCCTTTTGAGTCGCCTTTGAGTCGTCGCTTCTGTTCGCTGGTGAGAGAATCCGGAAATTTTGTGATAGGAGAGAGAGACGGATGATTTTTTTACTGAATTGAAACCATAAAAGTGTAAATAAATTAAAATGGAAAGAAAATAATTATTTAGATTAGTATTCTCTAAAAAGCCGTGTACGGTTTTACAATGGACCCATTTATCTTAAATCTGGAACGTTCAAAAATTCCCATCTAATGGTCATAATTTACACTCACTTTCTACTATACAGTGCTTTCTACCAGAACTTAATACTATATATATATATATATAGTCACAAAGGTAATATAATTCCCCAACACCACAAACAAATCCCCCCAAGCCGAAATCTATGCCAACAAAACAACAATTCCAGGCACTCGTATATCTGAAACCTCCACTTAGACTCCTCCCTTGAATTGTTTGAGTATGAGTACGTTTAATTACACTTGGCCCTTGAATAATCAATACGGCTATGATGAAGCTTGTCTTTTTATACTCAACTAGTTTATCACTAGCCAATAGGGCTACTACAATTATGGAGAATTTTCTACCAAATCTGATGTTTTTAGCTTTGGTGTTATGATGTTGGATAGATAGTGATCGAGTGGTAAGATAAATTGTTTTGGCAGTGCCACAAACCTAGTGAAGAATTCCAGATCTAATAACGAAACGAGAATAGCAGAAGCAATTGTGAACATAAACCGATCAATTGATCAACAGTCGTTGCAAGAAACTTCGTGCTCACGACATTCTGTTACAACCGACTTCAGGAAGAAAAGAGAGAGAAAAGTGAAAAGAGTTTCTGAATTACAGTACTAGAGTCATTAACCAGCTCCTTATTTATACTACAACTAACAACGCTTAACTACAAGACTTTGAGTGTCTAAAAGAGTGACTTTAACTAGCATGACACGTCAGCTCCAACCCCACGCCGTTTCACTGTTTGGCTCCGGTTGTCCCTGATACATCAAGCTGATATGAACATCTCAACACCTAGTAAGTGATTTAAGTGAAATATGTTGGTCTTTGTCCTCCAACTATGTTTTATAAATTTCACTCTAAGACAATTTAACACTTTGTATGAATAGTACATGCTTAGAGACTTTGGAGAGAAGAAAAGATCGAAGAGATAATCGGTCCAACGCTGAAGAACGACTCAACGGAAGTAATTAGACTCAACATTGATTGTGAAAAAATGTTATCTCACATCGGGAATTCTAATATAACTTGCCCAACATATATACCCTTGATCTACTCCTCCTATTGTCAATTGGTTTTAGGATGAAACCTCATGGCCTTATGTGTTGGACCGACCCGAAATTTAACATTGATATATAAACTTCAAACTGCGAACCAACTTTACAATACTCAATAAATGAATAATATAAAAATTGGGGGTAGTGTGGTGGTCGTCATGGTCGTGGTGCTTGTAGATGAGTAAAGCATGAGTAATGAGTGTGGCGTATATGTAGACCTGTACAAAGTCGGGTTCGGGCCGGATCCGGACCGGGCTTTGAACAAAAATTATGCCCATTTGTCCGAGCGGGTTCGGGTCAAGCGGGTGATTTGGGCCGGCAAGGATGTCCAAGCCCGCCCGGACATCCGGACTCGGGTAGCCCGTCGGGACCCGTATATAAATTTATAAATAATTATTTTTTCATGTCCATTAAAAAACTAGAAAATCCTAGTATTATAATTACACTATCTAGCATTACTTAAAATTAAGATCGTATTTATGCTAGCTTTTTAGGTGACAAGGTGAAGGAACTATAATAATTAACTCTCTTTTGTACTAATTCTACAATCAATGGCCCCAAGATATTTTTCGCAAACATATCTTTATTTATAAATATAAATATTTAATATATTCGGGTATTCGGGCGGGTTATCTGGGATATTCGGTCAAAAATATTGTCCGTGTCCCGCCCATGAATTCGGACGGGCCGGGCTTATTTACCCTTTCGGGTTAGAATTCTTGTCCAAGTCCGCCCATTTTTCTGGACGGGCGGTACGGGTTGGACGGGTTAGTCCGGCTTAATTCAGGTCTACGTATATGTAGCAAATAAGTAAACGAAAAAAAAAACTAAATGGGTTTACATGGCCACGTCTAACTTAGATGACATGTTTCGTATATATTGGTTGAACTAAGTTGTTTTTTTATCATTCATCTCACTGACAAATGACAACTATCATCGTTCCACCAAAAAAAAATGACAGCTATCATCGAAAATTCAAGTTTTTTTTTCATAATCACATCGCATATTGACGCTAGTAAACGTTATTGCTCGCAAATTTATTGTAGCCAGATGTGTGTTTCACTTGTTACCCAAAAACCACTTTTTACCCAAAAACTAATTTTGACATTTTTGAAATTCGTACATCTCTTTATTTTTTACGTTTTCCAAGATATAAAACATAACTTTTCACCAAAAAAACTAATTTCTACAAACAAGTTAAACACAAAGAGAGTACTATTGTGTGTCAAGTACAACTGTACAAGAGCCTATGCTAGTCTGCTGAAGTTCCACCGCACAACATTCAAGCATATATGTTGAATTAGCATTGTAGTTAGTGCAAATGAGCTGATCGATGATCTACAGCATCAATTTGAATTAAAATTCATCTTATTGTACACAAAATGGCATCTTGTTCCTCAATTGGTGAATGCTTGTGTATTTACATCATCCATGAAAGGATATATTGGGAGCTCACATATTGAAGGGTCGATTAGTGAACACTTTGGCATGGATGATTTATTTTTTAGGCATTACAAATGAGATTTATTCACGATGAAAGAGATTGAAATTATTTTGTACACCTACCGGTATCGTAAAAAATAAAAATAAAATTTGACGATTTGTAGTTAATATAAGGATTTTTATCCAAAGACGCCCAGAGATATTGACAAGTATAGTAAAATATCAAATGGCAATAAGGTTGAGCTTTGGTAAAAGAGAGTAGTGGACCAAGAATTGGGATATTGCACATTCTCTAAGCTAGTGTTTGCACTAATCAATAGTACATAACAAATAAAGCATCCAAAATGAAACTAGTTGATTAAAACAAACATTGAGTACACTAATGGAAAATCACCTGAGAATTTTATGACAATTTTAAAAATGGAGAGAATTTCAATTCGTAGAAGCAGAACAAGAATGAATATACTCAATGCAATCCTTGATAGCTTCATTCCGGAGTTCATCAGCTCCATGAATGGGACTCGACGTACCTTTAACAGGTTCCTCCAATGGCGGCTTCTTCCTCCTTGGGATAATCAAACAAGAGCCAGTTGTCATACTCCAAAAACGCTTCAAAAACCTTGCTAGCGTAGAATCTTTGCGCGCATCGCTCTCTATGTATTTCACTATGCTTCCATCAACTCTTTGTCGGTTGCTTTGTTTATCAGGGTACACCCTTGCCTGCGTACCCTGTCTACCTGAAACTTCCATGACTGAATCCCAGAAAGCCAAACAGTGAATTGCTAAAAGAATAGAGCTCTCAAAAATGTTATACAACTTACCAGAGAAACTTCTCTCTAATGTCATTAAATTCGCCCGAACTATAAATGGAAGGCTCATTTGGATTAAGCCAGATATAGTAATAATAATGTACAAGGGCTGCATCAGGTCAAGAGGGCAATCGAGGAAAGGTTGTGATTAGATCAAGTTTAATACATTACCCTGTAATGCAATGAAAATTGCAAGGATTTGAAATGTAATATCAAAAAACCCAGGAAAGAAGAGAACTTCTAAGCTGACATAAGAATTCACTAATATCAATTTCATGGGACATTTGTACAGCAGAACAAGAGTTACATTTGCAAAAAGCTAGTTGTTACTCCTTTTTATTTTCCCTGAAAAAGAGTCCTAATTTTGATATCTATACAAATGCTTAGATCATGTACAACAAACTCTTAAAAGTACTAAAGATCTCTTAAAGTGTGGATGATGAAGGCAACAACTTTGAAATTTGAATTGAGATCCGACAATGTTTGTTACCATTTGCTCCCACTTCTGCATGAAGAAGCCAATGCTGAATTTTATCTTAACAGTAGCTTAAATGAAAAAATAAGCCACGAAACTATTCTTCCTCATGTGTCCAGGAAATGTTAGAGAGAAACAGAATAATACGAATGTAGCCTTCATGTGGAGGTTTTTTGAAGAGGGAGAATTGGTGCGGGTGTCTCTTGGCTGCCACTGATGAAGTCTGCAAGTTCAGCTGGAGCCACCACCAATTTCAACCATTTTTCTAACTCTTCTCCTTCAACCTTCTCCTTTTCTGGGGAAAAAAATAGACAATTTTGAGCATCAGGAAGGGAAATAATCCTTGCGAGTACACAGAAATGTTTACGTGAAAAAGAATTTGGCCTTGCATAATCCACTACATGAAGCTATTCATACTAAAATTAGCAATTTTGATCTTTAAAAATGCTATGAACTATAATACCCTAGACTTCTCGGGCCAATTTAAATTCGAATATAAGATGTCAGTATAATTTGAAATTCAAGCTGACATACAAACTAGTCTAGCACAGCGAGCCATCTCTAAATGAATTATCTAAAGGGTGCACACAGATCATTATATATAAATAAGGTGTAGCGGTTGAATTACTGATTTTAAGAGAACTAGAGAATTTCTTTACCAACTTTTTTTATGCAGCAGTGAGATTTTAACAAAGGATTGAATGGGGGCTGTTTACCTTCTAAGTATGCACCAAGCCCCTCCAAAACAGCAGGATTTGCACGTATAACGGATACTGCCACATCAAGTGCAGATTGCAAAAGAGTCTTGACCTCTCTTTGAACAAGATCCACAAGATGCCCCTGTTGTGTCAAATATTACATAAGCATCTTCCATGATAACAAAAACAAACACCAAAATTTATTACTGTATATAACAGATCTCATAACAGGACCTGATCTCTTCCCCAAGGCGCAGAACCAGACTCATCCATCCCACCACCAATAAGAGTGGAAACCGACACAGGGCCAATGGCTTGATTTAGACCATACTCAGCTATAGCTTTGTATGCCATGTCAGTGGCTCTGCGTATGTCATCAAATGCACCCGTTGAAACACGCCCTGAATATACAACTTCTTCTGCTGCACGTCCTCCAAGAAGAGTAACCAATCTTCCGCGCAATTCATCCACAAAAAGCAGATATCTGTCCTCAGTGGAAGGGGGAGTGTAAGTAAAGCCCAGTGCCCCTCCAGTCCTTGGTAATATGCTCAACTTCTGATGAGATAATTACAAGAGTATAAATAAACAGACAGATGTCATGAGCTTCATGTAATTGTTCATTCGGGCCATCGTACATACAAGAACCATAATAATGCAATATTGCTCATATAAATTTGATGAGGACGATACACTATGCATTCTTTAGTTTTTGCAGTAAGAAAGTTCCATGATGAGTTGCAGTTATCAGAAGAAAAATAGTTTCTTATTCTAAATTGATATACATGGCCACGAATAAGCTAATCAGGTCAATCATTCCTACTGGTCTTCATCATCATTGTAATCCGATTGCAAGGACATAAAAATGTACTCAGCACCAAGGAAATTATGGACAACTTATAATAAGGGTTTTAAATGGTTTTCACTTGTTTCAACCATGCTTTACATTAATTGCATTACTTCCCTTGAAAAGTGATGATAATTTGAAACATAATACTCCATATATGACATAGTGATTTTAATTGCTCAAGAAAGAGAGGAGAGAATTGGAGTAGAACTTAACCTTAACTTGTGGCTGCCCATGAAGAAGATTAGCAACTGCAGTTCCAATGACTGCATGCCCTGCTTCATGCCGTGCAACAACTGCTTTCTCGTTTCCTTTTAATTTGGCAGTCTTCTTCTCAATCCCCTGTTTAGCAAAATGGTTGAGATTCACATCAGTATTGAATTATATGCACTAAAATGTAAATAATGCAGTCAATCATGCATAGTGCATACTCTATGCTCCAAGGGAAAAAGAATTCAAAAAGTATTATTCTATGAAACTAAGCCCTGCAAATAGTACTTCACAACATAAATTAGTTCTTGGGCTGGATAGATAATATTTTCTATCCCTGACATTCTTTTACTTAACAACAATTGTAGTTTTCTAAATCATCATTTTCCCAAACTCAACTCTATCATCAGAGAAGCTGAACAGTGATGTATGGTTGTGCAGTTGGTGAAATGGTGTTGACAGTGGTGGATTTGATGCTTTCAAGGTGATGTAATGCGATACTAATAAAAAGGATCCAAGCAACTAAATGCCATGCCAATGGTTCTGTACTTGATAAAAAAAAAAGATCCATCTAGTTGGACAGAATTATCTCCTATCCCAAAACTCTTAAATCAATAAAAAGAGACTGCCAAATAATGTCTATAAGCATTCTAGGCTTTTACTTATTCATCAATTCACTACTGAAGGAAGATTGAAGAGACAGGGAGGAGAGGGATATACCGCTATTGATCTCTCCACCGCTTGAATAAAGTCTATTCTCTCAACAACAACTTTGTTCTCTCTACCAGCCAATAAAGCAGCTTCATTGACCAAGTTGGCAAGATCCGCCCTGCAATATAGTTTACCTCAAATGCATTAATTACAATGACAGGGTATAAATTCCACAGAAAATAATGAAGAATATGTACAGTAATACCCAGTGAAACCCGTGGTCATATAAGCAATGTCACTAAGGCTAACGTCATCTCCTAGAGGAAGTTCTTTCTTAGAAACATGTACTTTCAATATCGCTTCCCTTCCCATCCTGTCTGGAGTTTCCACCTGAAAACTCATTATAAGAACGCACAGATAACGTCAGTCTATCAAGACAGTGGCTGGAACATCATTTGTTGGCGTATACAAGTAGATATAAGAACTAACCATCACCACCCGATCAAATCTTCCAGGACGGCGAAGAGCTGGGTCCAAGACATCTGCACGATTAGTTGCTCCAAGAACAATCACAGCAGAATTACTATCAAATCCATCCATTTCCTGCAATTTAGACATGTATTAAATCCAGGAAATATGGCGAACTATAAGACTAGAAAGAACTATTTTATTGGAGTCAATACAGTGAGCAATTGGTTTAATGTCTGCTCTCGCTCATCATTGCTAGCAATTCGAAACTTCCCGTCACGGCTTTTTGCAACTGCATCTATCTGCAACATAAACAACACATGTTCAATGATCAATGGGCTCTAGTAAAATATATTGAAGAAGTAAATCATACAGAAAACGAAGTTCTTAGATACCTCGTCAATAAAAATGATCGATGGGGCTTCCTTCTTTGCTCGCGCAAAAAGATCTCTGACACGGGAAGCTCCCATACCTACATAGAGTTCTACAAACTCACTTGCAGAACAACTTATGAAGGGCACTTCAGCTTCACCTGCAACAGCCTTTGCCAGAAGAGTCTTGCCTGTTCCAGGGAGACCAACCTGACAAGTGATTGAAAAAAGAAATAATCAGATTTTTGTAGAGGAGTTGGCAATCAAGAAAATTTACATATACAGATAATTTGCATTAGACATGAGCTAATAAGAACATCATACTGAAACCACATAAGAATATACCAATAACAAAAAAAAGGTTCGTTGGAAAAGGCAAGAACCAGTTAATGTATTTTGTATTAAAAATTGGAACCTAGATTTCTGAAACAGAATTATTCCTCATTAAGGAAATGACTCACCAACAAAACTCCACGAGGAGGGCGTGCTCCAAGCTTTGTGTACCTCTCCGGGTTTCTCAAAAATTCCTGGAAAGTGAAAACAAAAAACAAAAATATTTCATTGCCCAAAGGATGATATATCATACTCCATATGGCCATTGGACATACCACAATCTCTTCCAGCTCTTCTTTAGCCTCATCCACTCCAGCAACATCAGCAAATGAAACAGTTTCCCCTTGATCAGAAACTTTTTCCCCAGCAGAACTGCCAGACTTGTGATTTCTTAGCTGGCCAGCTGTATGCTGTAACCATAATCCTACTTAAGAATCATATAAGAAATGAATCTAAAGAATAGAAGGGGCAGGGCTTCAAACCTGTGAAAAGCTAATGGGAAACCGTTGGAGAAGTGCAGCTAGGACAGCAGCATAAAACAAGGTTATCTGCAAAGCAAGACATTGAAGCTAAATTCATGCAAACTTAAAAATGGTTAATGCATATAGACATTACAAAAAACTAGCAGCTTAGTGATGATAGAACACACACAATATGCACTGGGAGTCTGGGACATAATTTACACCAATCAAAAGTGCAATCACTAGCAGATTAATGATTATACAGCACACAGTCACAAACTAGCCACTAGGGCTCCTCAATCTCACAGTTATTGCCTAGACCTAGGAGTCAAAGAGCATTTGTATTACAAAATCTAAGCCAGCACTAAATAATCCATCTTCAATCTCCCAATTCTAAATGCAATGCAACTATCACAAAGGCATTTTTTTTCTTCTCCTTTATTCTCCTAGTCCAAGGCATAATTCACAATTGTGCCCAAGGTTATCGTGCATCTCTCAGCCCTCCTACTTTACAAGAACATAACCTATTACCTTAACCACAGACCTTTATAATATATAATGACATAAACTATTCCTTCTCCCTCAAATTGTTTTGGACCATAGGAGGCCTTAGGTCAGTACAAAGGAGGAGGAAGATCAAATGTGTGACCAGATCACGAGATGTCATCCTTTCCTTCTCATTTACATGATACTTTGTTAGGATAGTGTTCATTTATTAAACAAACAGCACGCATAATAACTAACTGCCTTAAATATGTATTATCATAATATCATCAACATGATGCATTGTGCTTGAACAGCAGAATTCTTGTCATACATGAATAGGCGGAATGTTATCAACCACACAAAGCTTACAGAAATCTCAGAGCTAAAATAGAATGAATGTAAGCAATCTTTTGATTCTTAGCAGTTAACAGTATTAACACAATCATAGCAAATCGCATAGCAACTTGTTATAAAAAAACATTTAGCCTAGGCAATTATATATCTTGGCATGATGGGAAACTAACTAAAACTTTTCAACTGAAACTCATAGGATAAACTCCGAGAGTCCTCTCAAAGAAATCCATATTTGCAAATTAAAAGAAATCAATAGTTGCAAATAGCAAATTAGAAACAGTGTTTCAATAGTTGCAAATAGCTAATAATTAGAAACATAGTGTTTTTATAAATTGTGTCCAACGCTGAAGAATACCGTACCAGTGCAGAATTGAAGAAACCACTAGATCTCTTATCCGGAGACCCAAATTCAACACTATTGTCTAACATCTTCTCATATGGAGTCTTTATATCTATTGGCCTAGTCGTTTTGTAGACTACTCTCTTCGTTGGCGCCACACTCCTCAACAAAGCCTCAGATTCTTGAATCTTGTTCAAGCTCCCCAATTCACTCTCCTTTCTGCTTCCTCCGTCATTCTTCAATCTAAACATAATGTGAACACCATCAACCTCCACCTTCTGTACCTGATTATCGCTGATCTTACTCAAGAATTCACTATACGGGACGCTTATGATCGTCGTCGGTACTCGGGGCTCCGACCCCGGCAGTGGAATGCCAGTTGCACCAATTACAATCCCCAATTGCAAGAGCAAAACACCAATTTCTTGCGTCTGAATTAACGGTTTCCACTGCCATTTGGCGCCTCCTAACCAGTTCTTCCCCTGGTTCCCCTTCCTCGGAGATGGAGGAGATTTTGAATTTGCCGGATTTCGGTTCATCTGTTTCGAATCGTCATCTTTAGTCTCGGTCTTATCCGACGAGGTCGTTGTCGAATCCGTATCCTGCTCGCACGAGCTGTTCGATCGTATACGGCTCTCCCTCCTTCCCTGGTTCAGCCCTTTCCCTAGGTCATAAGCTCCCAACATCTTCGAGCTACTACTATACACTGTAAATTTAAGCGAATTGTTCACAGTATGTCGATGGTTTAGAATCCTAGAGCGGCCATGGAAGTAGCACAATCTAGCGTGATTTGTATACAGTCTAGCGTGATACGGCGGACGTAATGCTTCAATCACCGGCATCTCCTGGAACCCTAGAAGAATTATCGTGAAAAATGGAACCAAGAAAAGGAAATATCAGCCTTTCTCTAGCGTGATTTTGTGAAGACGGGAAGAATGAGAGAGCGATGGAGGAGCAAATTTTTATCTCAAGGAAGCTTCTCTTTCAAGAGTTGACGGTGAGAGTTGTGAAGAAAGACCGTCCGGTTCGATTTTCCGAGGAGCGTCAAACCGTCAGTTTAATTCAAGGCCGTCGAAAGACCACGGCAAGTCTTATTTTATATTTTGATTTATACTTTATTTTGGGTAATTAATTAACGGTAAATTATTCATCCATTTTGTACTCTATACTTGTTTTGTATTTGGTAGTCTTTGGTTCATACGGCTTATAAACATACGGCTGGCGGCCCTTACGGCCTCCTATCCTTTTAGCTGCATATGGCAAGATTAAGCCAAAACTTTGGCCCTATAAATAGCATGTACATATCAATATAATACAATCAAGGAAAAATCAGATCTGAGTTCATAAGTTTTCCTCCCAAATTCACAACACGTTATCAGTACGAGAGATTTCTCAAACAAAAATACCAACTGAGTGGCTAGATCTCTTGAAAGCAGTACGTATTTCATACTGCTTTTAATTTTTCAAATCAGTTTTATAGATCATCCGTTTTAATAGCTCAATGATACGAGAGCTTGCATCAAAAATTATTTTCTCATATGAAACAAAAGATTTTTGAGCATACACCACGTTTTATTAGATCCAAACGGATTTTACAACAAGATCGAATTTTACATTCAAGATCGAAATAAAACCCCTAGTTTACATCATATCTAAACTAAACTTTAAAAAAAAAAATTACATATCTATTAAAACTGAGGCTTGTTGATCCAAAGAGGATCCAGAAGATTATCATGATAATTATAAGGCATATGGAAGTTTCAAAGAAAAATTGGTCGGAGTGAGACATGTCGATCGGAAAAAACGATGAGGAGGAAGAAGATGAATATGGGAAGTCGAGAGAGGATAAGAAGTGAGCGGATAAATATGTGGAGGAAATATAAAGGAGAAAAAGAGTGATTATGGGGTAGAGATTAAGAGAATGGGAGAAATAGATTAAATGTAAAAATACCTATAAAAATTTATTGGGTAAGTTTATTAAGAACTTTCTCCTTTGATTGCATATAAGCATGGTTTTCTTCTTCTTCATGTTCCTTGAAAATAAAGCCTCCTCCTTCTTCTTCATGTAAACTTTTTGATGAAGGAAATTTTAAGAAAAGTGTTTGAAAACTAGAGAGTTTTTGGAATTCTTTTGATAGATAGCTTTTCACGTTCAAAGTATTTGATCTAAATACTACTAGACACTACTATATGGGTTTTAGTTTACTTGTTTCAATAAACAACTTCATACAAAAACATGCCATATTTGACAAGACAAGATAGAATTTTCAAATTCCTACCTTCTACCATGCACAAGTATTGTACACATCAAAACATATGTTACCTCTTGTATTCACGTATATCTGAATTTTTTTTGGAAGAGATCTTTGATTTTTATTCCTATCTTTCCCATATAAGAGATGCCTACGTTTTCAATCAAGTAAAGGACATTATTTTATTTTTTTATGTGTACGATACATTATATGTGTACGATTCATCATGCTTAGATAGTAAAACAAAATTAGTCTAACTTAGTATATATATATATATATGTTTATTAATCTTATATTTAATTAATTAGTCTAAGAAATCATGGTATTAATTAATATTATTTATTCTTATGGTTAATTAATTATTTGATTTAATTTATGTAGTTGATCAAATGGAAAATATTGCAAAGCGGGAATTTGATATTCTCGACTTATCGGGTCAGAGATATTTGGAATGGAGGGTTGATGCACTGGCTTACCTCCAAGCAAATGGTCTACAAGAGACCATAAAAGAAAATGAAAATACCTCCCCGCAGGATAAGGCTAAGGCGATTATCTTTATTCGCCATCATATACATGAAAGCCTGAAATCTGAATATCTGTTGGTTGAAAATCCCCAAGAATTATGGGAAAGCCTAGAACAAAGGTATGGGCACCATTAACAAGTTTTGCTCCCTAAAGCAAGTTATGAATATGCTAATTTAAGGTTTCAAGACTTTAAATCAGCCAGTGATTATAATTCTGCCTTATTCCGTGTAACCTCTCAATTACGTTTATGCGGGCAGAAAATCTCTGAAGAGAACATGCTGAATAAAACTTATTCAACCATGCATGCTACTAATGTGTTGTTACAACAACAACGCAGAGAGAGGAATTTTAAGAAATATTCAGATTTGATACAAGTGCTACTTGTAGCTGAGCAGAATAATGAGCTACTCATGAAAAACCACAACCTAAGGCCAACTGGTACTACATTGTACCTTGAAACAAATGCCATATATGCCTCTCAAGGAAATGATAGTAGTTATCAAGATAACCGTAGACACGATTGCAATCATGGTCGTGGTCGTGGTCGTGGTCGAGGTCGTGGTCGAGGACGTGGCCGTGGTAAGGGTTTTGGTGATTATCAGAAGCGTAAATTTCCTGATGCATCTACTTCCAAGGGGAATGATGCAAATAATCCAGAAGGTTCCTACATGACCCTCCCCAAAGCCCAAATCTATATGCTATAGATGTGGTATGACAGGTCACTGGGCAAGGGTGTGTCGCACAGCCAAACACTTGGTTGAGTTATACCAAGCTTCTCAAAAAGATAAGGGGAAGAATGTGGAGACTCATTTTTTAACGACACTGAACCTACACCAAGCCTGGACGTCTCTGATTTTATCATAGATGATGAATTTGAGATAAATGAAATGTCAACTACTGAAAACTAAAATCTCGATCCATGTAATATTATGTAAAATATTGTTGTATGTTTTCTTTTATCAGCATCCTTGTAAGATAATCTATGTATTATAAATAAATCTCTTGTTTGTGTTTTTAATTTTGTTTTTCTTTATCTTGAAGATATGGAAATGATTAAAGATATATCAAGTAGCAAGAATCAATGTCTAGTGGACAACGGTACTACGCACACCATCTTGAGAAATAAAGAATATTTTACTCGGTTAAATTTGCTTGAAGCAAATGTTAAAACAATCTCTGGTGTGACAAAATTGATCGAAGGCTCTGGTAGAGCTTGTGTTTTGCTCTCTAAAGGGACAAAACTGATCATGAATGACGCATTATATTCAAGTAAGTCTCAAAGGAACTTACTAAGCTTTAAAGATGTGCGTCGGAATAGTTTTCATGTAGAAATTAACCATAAATGAAAACAATAAAGAATATTTGTGCATAACAAAACAATTATGTGGCAAGAAGCAGATTTTAGAAAAACTGTCAGCCCATTCTACTGGACTTTATCACACATATATAAGTCCAATAGAGACAAATGTAACATCTTATGAGAAATTAAATGATAAAAAGATGTTTACATTATGGCATGATCGTTTGGGTCATCCGGGTAATGGAATGATGGATAGAACCGTTGAAATTCAATTGGGCATTCAATAAAGAAAGAAAGTGTCCTTAAATCAAGTGATTTTAACTGTAGTGGATGTTCACTTGGTAAAATAATCATCAGACCTTCCAAGAATAAAGTTGGGATTGAAAATCCAACGGTTTAGAACGAATACAAGGTGATATTTGTGGACCGATAGTCCCACCATGTGGACCATTTCGATATTGTATGATATTAATTGATGCATCGACAAGATGATCACATGTGAGCCTCTTATCAACAAGAAATACAGCTTTTGCTAAACTCCTAACTCAAATCATTCGCTTACGAGCTCAATTTCCGGATTATACAATCAAAAGAATCCAACTTGATAATACAGTAGAATTTACTTCTCAAACATTCAATGACTATTGTATGTCAATTGGGATTACAGTTGAGCATCCGGTGGCTCATGTTCACACATAAAATGGTCTTGCTGAATCATTGATTAAACAATTACAATTAATAGCTAGACCATTATTGATGAAGTCTAAACTGCCAACATCAGTTTGGGGACATGCTATATTACATGCTGCAGCTCTAGTGCGATTAAGACCTATTGCATATCATAAGTATTCCCCATTACAATTACTGACTGGTAAAGAACCAGATATATCATATTTAAAGATATTTGGTTGTGCAGTTTATGTTCTTATTGCTCCACCGCAACGCACAAAAATGGGTCCCCAACGAAGATTGGGAATATATATTGGTTTTGAATCCCGATCAATTATTAAATATCTTAAACCAACTATCAGTGACTTATTTACAACAAGATTTGATGATTGTCATTTTAATGAAAATGAATATCCGAATCTTGGTGGAAAAGGACATAAAGAAATTACTTAGAATGCTTCATCATTATCTTATCTTGATTTATGTACAAAATTGTGTGAACAAGAAGTACAAAAGATTATACATTTGCAGAGTATAGCAAATCAATTACCTGATTCATTTATAGAAACAAAGAAAGTAACAAAGTCACATGTTCCAGCTGTAAATGCCCCTGAGAGAATTGAAATTCCTACATGACAACTAGATAAGATTCCTGAAAAGGAATTTATAGCGCGCCGAAAACGAGGCCACCCGCCTGGATCAAAAGATCTAAAGCCAAGAAAGAATAGGCTGCTGAATAATCCAAATGAAGCCGCACCAATTTCCTATTCAGGGGGAGAACATGACAAAAATACCTTCGAAAATTTAGGAGATGTGTCATAAATGAAAACTGTTCCGGATAAGAACAAAACAGAGAATGTTCCGAACAAGAACAAAATGGGACCTATTCTGGACAATGACAAAAGCATTAATAATTACGAAATTGCAGTAAATTATGTCTATTCTGGAATACAGTGGAACAAGAAAGACATTATCCTTGATGAGGTGTTCGCATACTATGTTGCCACCGAAATAGTGGTTGATGACGATGACATTGAACCACAAACTATTGATGAGTTTCATGTTAGACACGATTCGCCAAAATGGAAAGAGGCTATGCAAACTGAATTAAAATCGCTTGAAAAGCGTAATGTTTTTGGCCCAATAAAGCCCACACCAATGGGCTTGAAACCAGTAGGCTATAAATGGGTATTTGTACGAAAGCGTAATGAGAAAAATGAAATTGTGAGATATAAGGCAAGGCTTGTAGCTCAAGGTTTTTCTCAGATACCCGGGATAGATTATGAGCAAACATATTCCCTTGTAGTTGATGCAACTACTTTAAAAATTTTAATTAGCCTAACTGTTTCAGAAGAACTACAAATGCGACTTATGGATGTCATAACTACGTATTTATATGGATCACTTGATAGTGATATTTACATGAAAGTTCTTGAAGGATTAAAACTACCCGAGGTATATAAAGCAAAATCTCGGGAAATGATTTCTATAAAATTGCAAAGATCATTATATGGTCTAAAACAATCTGGAAGGATGTGGTACAATCGGCTTAGTGAATATCTTCTTAAAGAAGGATATCAAAATGATATTGTTTGTCCATGTGTTTTCATCAAACGATCCAAAAATGGATCCGCTATTATTGTAGTATATGTTGATGATTTAAATATTATTGGTACATCCGATGAACTTGAAAATGCTGCAAAATACTTGATGAAAGAATTTGAAATGAAAGATCTTGGAAGAACCAAATTTTATCTCGGTTTACAAATTGAACATTTGAAGGATGAAATTTTCATTCATCAAACAAATTACACCGAGAAAATTTTGAAAAGGTTCTACATGGACAAAGCACATCCATTGAGTTCACCCATGATAGTTCGTTCTCTTAGTATACAGGATGATCAATTCAGACCTCGAGAAGATGATGAAGAGATTCTTGGTCATGAAGTCCCCTACCTAAGTGCAATTGGTGCATTAATGTATCTAGCAAACAATACAAGACCGGATATTACTTTTGTTGTAAGTTTGTTATCAATATACAACTCATTACCAACAAGACGACATTCGAACGAAATTAAACATGTGTTTCGATACCTACGAGGTACTCTTGACCTTGGGTTATATTATCATAGAAATATAAATGCTGCTCTTGTTGGATATGCAGATGTAGGATATTTATCAGATCCGCACAAAGCAAAATCTCAAAATGGTTATGTATTCACATAGGGAGATACGGTGATCTCATGGAAGTCAACGAAGCAAACGCTTACCGCTACATCATCAAACCCTGCAGAATTAATCGCTCTTTATGAAGCAGGAAGAGAATGTGTTTGGTTGAGGTTAATGATCGGATATATACAAAAAGAATGCAAAATAAGATCAATTGCAGATAATCCAACAATGATATATGAAGACAATTCTGCATGTGTCGCACAAGTCAAAGGGGGCTACATCAAAGGAGATCAGACGAAGCACATTTCACCAAAATTGTTCTCAACTCATGATCTAGAGAAAGAGGGCAAGATCGAAATCCAGCAAATCCGATCAAGTGAAAAGGTTGCAGATTTGTTCATAAAATCCTTACAACCTAAGAAGTTTGAAGAACTTGTACACAAGATCGGAATACGTAGGTTTCGAGAAGTACGTTGATTTCAGGGGGAGAATTATACGCATTACACTCTTTTTCCCTTCGTTCATATTTTTTCCATTGGGTTTTACCTGACAAGGTTTTTAATGAGGCAATACTATGAAAGCGTATAAGACAAGTTGTACTCTTTTTCCCTGTGCTATGGTTTTTATCCCATTGGGTTTTTCCTAGTCAGGTTTTTAACGAGGCAACATATACATGACCCCAAAATGAAAAGATGAATATTCAAGGGAGAGTGTTAAGAGATAATTAATTAAGGGTGAATTATTCATCCATTTTGTATTATACTTGTTTTGTATTTGGTAGGCTTTGGTTCATATGGCTTGTAAACATACGGTTGGCCGCCCTTACGACCTTTTATCCTTAACTGCATACGGCAAGATTAAGCCAAACCTTTGGCCCTATAAATACCATGTACAGATGAATATAATATAATTAAGGAAAAATCAGATCTGAGTTCATAAGTTTTCCACCCAAATTTACAACAGGTCGAGTTTTTTCATTTTCCATTTTTCACTTTTCCTTGTGTTCGCCGATTGGTCCAATGGATCCAACGAGCCCAATAATTGGCCCATTATTCTTATTGGGTGGGCCTTACGAGTTTATAACACAATAGGATATTTTTTTCGTCTCTCTTTTATGTGGATGGTGGCGGTTTTTGAGCTCTCTTCCTCGAATTCGTCTTTCCTCTCTCCATTTCAACTGGTGCCAAATTGGGGGAATCTCAGAAATGCCGCCGATCGCGTGGATTTTGGATCCGTACAATTTCCTACGGATAAGCAAAAGCGGTCACGCGCAAATTGCTAAGGATTCTTGTTCGACTCCGAATTCCAGATTGCATGTGAGTTCGATCTCGATTAAGTACTGATTTATGATTTTGCTGGCCTTGATTTCACCGTCTATGGAAGCAGAGCCAGCTTTGTCGAAAAATTTCTGTCCATTTATGCTCACTGACTGAACCTTCAAATTTTAGTTAGTTTTCAAATTAAATTCAGCTAGGCAAGTGATCATTTCCATAATTCCATGATCCTGTCCGATGAGTAATTGGAGTGAGTCGGTGAGATGAACTACTGATGACATTTTAAAATTTCATTCGAGATAATGAATCAAAGAATGCAAGTCTATGTAGTTTCTATCCCAGTGTTAATGTTTACTGAACTTCTGAGCTCAAGATGCCATTTACCTTCATTTATATTTATGTTGGATAGACTTGTTGATTGATTTGCATATTTCAGATTGGGTCAGCAAGCCTCTAGTTGACGTTCATGTATGATTTGGGTGGTTTCTTGTTAATTTGTTATGGATAAAATTTTAGGTTTAGTCAAGTTTGATATGTATTTTAGTTGTTGCTGCTGAGTAATCTGGAAACTCTTCCTACTTTTTAGATGCCTTTTCTTCAGAATGCAAATAAACCTGTGATTACATTGTAAATTTGTAAGCTAAATTCACAGGACCATGACACCTAAATCAAAAGTGACTCAGGCCCCCCAAAAAAAGGCTTTTGGAGCAAAAGGCAATTATACCTGGAGCTTGAATTTCTGGGCCTTCTGGCAGGTCCTAGCTTCCCACTTCCCAGTAGAGACATAAGTTCCAATCTGGTAATTCCCAATGCTATGCCTCCTCCTTTGTCCTTTCTTTCTTGGTACAGTATCTTCTTTTCATTAAAATTTTACTAACAATTTATGAAAGTTATCTTAGTAAAGATTTATTATTCGCAAATATGCTACTTCCAAAACGATTGCTGATCATTCCTGTGATATATTCCCATCTACTAGAGTACAAACTCAATTACAAAAGTTTGCATAACAGTTTTAAGCTTTTGAGATGATTGATTCATTGACTTAGATTAGATTCTAATCCCTCTTTGTTTTCCTGTCGATAAGGTTTGAAGCATCCACCTGTTTTGTGACTGTAGCTTAGTTACCTATAGCTTTCATTTATTTTATTTTTGTGGAGAAGTAGAATCTGAATCATTTCTCTCTTGAGATAGCGGAGACATAAAGAACAAGATAAACCGCAACTATGAAATAATTCTGATATTATGTGTGGGGTTGGAACAAAATTACGAAGTATGAGCACATGATAGAATAAAGCAGCCATGGAGAGGATTCTTTTTCTAATGCAAGTTGCAACAAATAATGCTTAATTTTCAAAGAAGGAAAAGGGATGGTGGATGAAGAAAGTAGTGGTTTTATCACTTCTTTGTCATTTATATAGACTTGATTCGGTTTTTTGAACCCTTAGAGATAAATCAAAATCGGGTTAGCAATGGTTAATGCCACAGAAAACGCCATCATATATACTGTAGAAATGAATCTCTAACTGTCACCATGAGCCAGCCATTAGAAGCTTATATGATCTAGTTGGTTAAACCAGTAGATAAGTCAGAATCAGATAACTGATGATTAAGTAAAGTGCAATAATAGCAATAATAACCCATGAATGATCATTTGCTTTGGTCTGTATATCCTCCCAAACTAAGACAGAATAAGGAGTACCACACAATGATATCTCCTTAGAAGGAGGATCTTCCATGAATAATGAAAAGGATTTGAAACCGAAAGCTTGCTAAAGAAGAGATCAAAAAAGAGAGAAATAATGGATTCGAAGCATACGATGCTTCAGGCTTGGGTGGTGGGATATGCTTCTGGTTCTGTGCAACTTTGCAAGTTGCCTTTTGTTTTTTATGGGTTTTCTGTGTGAACATTGACTCAGATCAATGTCAAACAAGTCAAGTACATTTTTGAAGAGGAAGATGGAGAGAAAAAGCAACCAATGAGATATTGAGGATTTACTGAAGAGTTCTTAGTGTATTGTGACTCAGCTATCTACCAAACATGAAGCACTTAAAGAACTTTGGTTTACTCTCTTTCTTGATATTTTTCTATATATATGATAAGCTTTTAGTTCGTTAGTACAGGGACAGAAACTGGTTTGGGGCAGTAATACAGTGACACCAATGCAAGAATTTAAGCCTACTTTTGCTTTCTGTGGTATTTTAATCCCAACCTTCCAACAGAGTTGGGCTTATGCATTCTCAAAGAGGGTTGAAGATAGACAGGTCACAGATCGATGTAATTGTTGTATTCATAAATCAGAAAGTTCTCTTGTAACTTCTCCAAGTGGAAGAATAGATGATTTAGCTTAGAATATCAAGGTTTGACATTCATCAAATCATAATAGAATAATGGAATAATCTCAAGCTTGACAAAGGAGCATTTTCTTCCCTCCTTTGATACTTAATCTAAGATAAGGAGAATCTCAAAGTGGTTTAGCGAACAAAACAAGGAGAACATTTTACCAGGAACAAATCCAAGATGGAATCGCAACATCTGTCTGCCTTCACGACCTAGTTTTGGTATTTGATCAGATCAGAGAATCTTGCAAAACACCAAGGTAAAAATCAACTTTCCGTGCAGGTATCTGTCTACTTTATTTTTTATAGAAAATGCCTGTTTAGATGTACGGCCTTTCAAGGATTTAAGCTCGTTTATACAACTTTTATGTGGCCAAGAAGAAACATAACAATCAAACTTGCCCCTTTCAATATGAATCCGAATATTTATGTGGACTAATTCCCAGATCCGGATGACAGACAATCATATATTCACAAGGCACAAAGCATAAGACCCCAAAAGAAAAAGAAAAAAAGACGCAACTAGTCTAGAAAACACCAAAAGACTCTAAAGACACCAAAAGCAAGAAAAGAAGCCACCCTTAACAATAGGAATGGGGCGAGAGATGGTATTGATCTTCCTCATCCTCGCCCTCTTTACGTTCTTATATGACAGTAAAAGATACTACGGCAATTTCCCGTCTCGGACCCACCACATTGACATCCCTACTATCAAAAAAAAAAAGTGCATGAAAAATCATGATTCATCAGTATCAGCCATGAGGGTACTGCTGGTTACAGGTTTGCATCTGAAAACCCATGTTCAGATGATGTCCAATTTGCCCATGCTGGCCCTGCATCTTAATTCCATACGGTCCCAACCCGTATTGGGACCCGAACTCGGTCCCCTCAATTTGCAAGGCATTGAAAGCCGAGGTCGGTGCATTGCCTTGAGCCTGATGGTGGTGGTACTGGTGGTGCTGATCTAGCATGTCGGTTTTCTTGTTTTCGGGTGAAAGATTGCAAGTTTGATTGTCTAGGGTTAGAGTCGTGATGTCGTGGATGCTAGCCCTTCTCTTGTCCTTTGTGCCCGAAAGTTGCCTTATGAAGTACTTTTGTGCATGGCTTGCTACTTGAGTTGGTGTTCGAGTGACTACAAAGTTCCTAGAGATGTTCCTCCAATCGCCCTTGCCGTATTTTCTGAGCCCCATCAAGAATAGTCTGCAAAAGATCAAAGTATACTATTACAACATGACACTAAAACACACAAACAACACTTGTAAGCAAAAAAGATTGTATGCAAAATGAGTCAGTAGTCACTAATCCAATACAAATCTTGACTCATTAGTCATTCCACTTAGTTAAGTAAACAAAAAAGCCTATTATGGGCAATTGGCTTAGATATGACTTGTTGGCGTTTCCATCCTCTTAAGCAAGTTGCATCCAACGTAAGATGCACCAGCCTCGCATCAATACTTAAGTGTAACAATCCAATCATGGAAATGACAGTAATCCCACATCAGAAGTGCAAAGGCATTTAAAGTATTTTCGTCCAAGACAAAACTCAAAAGTGTGCTACTAACGTCAACAAAAATCATTTCTTTGACAATCTCACATGAGCTAGCAAGGCCTTAAACTACCATAATGTGTGAGAAGATAACTAGTCAATATTATACCAAGGCAAATCACAATTTAAAACAAAGTCAATTAAAAACAAAACATAAGATGAGAGAATTAATTACTTGTGCTCTTCTTCAGTCCATGGAACTCCTTTCTTCCTCTCTTGCTCCAATGGTCGAATACCGGGCCCTCGCTTCGCCCCGGGACTATAAGAAACCTTATAGCCATCGTATCCACTGCCACAATGGCGGTTAACCCACTCCAGCAAGAGAGGAGAGCCCGTGTACTCGCGAATCGGGAAAAGCCCAGCTTCGATCTTGCTGACGTCATCCTCGAGCTCCCTGTACTGCCTGATGACGTCACTGACCGTCTTCCCCGGGATCATATCGGCCACCTTCTGCCACCTGTCAGGCGTGTTGTTGTCGTATAGGGCAAGGGCGTCCTCGAACAGCTTGTTCTCGGCGTGGGTCCATCCAGTCTTTCTGCTCTCGTCGATTAGCCAGCTTGCGTTTGATAGATAGGACGCTGGGGAGAGGATTTCCATGGATGAGGTTTTTGTGAGGGTTTGAAGAGCACTCGCCCAGATCGGTTTCTGAAGTGGGTTTTGAATTGGAGGTTGGAGTTGGGATTTTATGTGGGATTTTGATGAAACAGGGGAGATGCAAAAACAGAGGTGGAGAATTGGAATGACTGGATCAGGAATTGGAGGAAGGTGAATTTGGGGGAGGAATAGAATACTCTTTACTTTAATTGTGTTTATAGGCTTATCTCGCTTGAAGGAATCTGGAAAAAAGACCCACCCAGGCCAAAAAAAAAATAAAATCTGTGGAAAATAAAGGATGAATTAAAGTGGAAAAGAGTGGTAATTTGAGGAGATAAGAACAGGCTCAATTATGCAGCACTGAGATGAGATCTCAAGGATTTGAAGAACCCTTGGGAATTCTTTATAACCAAACAGTTGGGATTTACTCAAAGCTTTTGAGATTCTATGATAAGCCAGAGATATAAATAGAAATGAAGAAGAAGCCAAAATCTGAAAATGGAAAACTAGCAGATTCTGGTGGCAGAAAAGCAAACAGGAGAAAGGAAAACCGGAGAGAAACGGAAAGGGGAAGGTGAAACGATCTAGTTTTTGTTTTCCCTCACACTTTTGACTTGAGATTTGAGCAACAAGGAAAAAGGGGCAAGAAACCAATAATATAAAGTTAAAATCGGAGATCTGAATCGGAGTGTTGGGGGAAGGGTGGAAGAGGCGGCGGCGGTGGCTGAGCCGCCGAGTTTGTTGGTGGGTTTCTGATGGAGGAAAGGAGCGTTTATGGATTCTGCAAATGGAAAGGGGGAAAAGTTGAGTGCTTTATAGTGTAACGATAAATTAATAATTCTTTCTACAACAAAATAAAATAATATTTCTTACCAATCATGCTCGGAGAGCAGTCCCTTTGCTATTTATAATCGTAAAATAAAATATTATTTATGTTGAAAATTGAAACATAAAATACCTAATAGTTAAGAAAAATATATATATTTTTAGGGAAAAAAATTGTTTTAATGTTTTAGACGGTGTTGCTAATGATTGAGGTTTCAGTATTATATGAGGTGGACTGACTAGCCATTTTTTTAAGAGTTAAAAACTTTTTTAGAATTTGCTATACTTCTCTATCAAAAGTATTTTTTAATAATAAATATTTGTTTTTTATTTTACAATGTGTAAAAAATAGTTTTTTATATAATTTAGGATAATAATTAATATTTTTATTAAAAATTACTTATTATGGAGATGTGTAGCAAGACCTTAGTTGTTGCTCAATTTTTTTTTATAATTTTTAGTTATGTAATTATCCAAATATATAACAACCTCCCCTCCATGAAGAATAAGACATGTTTCTACCTTAAAAAAAGAGTAAGAGATGTTGAAAGATAATAGTTTTATACCAAACCAAATTCCTAGTCAAGTCGTTTTTTATGTAAGATTATAGTACACTTTATTATATGGAAGGGTAATCAATGAAGTAAAATGTTTCAACCTACAAACACATGAAATAAATTGTTAAAATTTTAATTTTATGTTATGTTTAGTAAAATTTAGAATTTCATATGACCTTATATTCTAAAAGCATTCGCTAATCCATCTTTTATTATACAAATAAGATTTTTTTTGCATTTCGATCTTAATACTTTAATGTGTTATCTATTTCTCAATTTGCGTGTATCATCCTTGCACAAGAGTCATACTAATCATTCTTTGTATCGTTTCAATTTTATCAAATGTCTCTAAAGAGAGTGCTTTAACTTGTTATTAAAAAATAATTCATGGGTACAATATCCCGAAAATTGCAAAAGATAAAAGAGGGGAGGTACTAAACTACAGAGGTTATCGGGTATGAGACAAATTTGCAAATTCAAATATAATGTTGGCTTTGAAAATACAGTTTCTTAGGCAATATTAGCGATTTCTCACCACGTTATATGCATAATGTTAAATATAAAAAATAAAGATATATTCAATTAAATAATTAAATAATTAAATAATATATAAAAAGATTAATTAATTAAGAGGAAATTATAAAGAAATAATTATATATAAATTAGATGTCAAAATAAAAAATATTGTAAAAACTAATTTAAATCTGATTTGAATAATATTACGATGTATTTATTTGAAACATAAAGTTTCCTATATTTATCCAATTCCATAATAACTTTTCTACTAATAAATTGAGTTAAATGAGTAGGTGATATTCAAGATTTTAATTTTTCTAAGAAAATGAAATATAACATAATATGTACACATAAGTAAAATCAATGTGTGACTAAAATATTAAAAAGAAAACTTCTCTATGAAAACGACGACCTCAAGGTCCTTCCCCCAAGGATCAACCGTTAGACTGGGCTCCTCACCCAAGAAATAACATATGTTAATTGTTGGTAATATAATTTTTTGCATTTCAAAGCAAACTAAATTCATCATGTTATTTTTCAAAAAAAAAAAGAGTGAAGGGTCGAGAATGCGACGTGAGGTGAACAAAGCACAAGGAGCCAAGACCGCTTTATTCTAATTTTTTTATTGGTGGGCCCGGTGAGGTATGGGACGTTACCTCTGATTGGTTAGCATCCGACATAATGGCGTCTGCAGTGCACTATACGACACGTGTAATCAGCTGATTGGTTAGAATACTATTATTTAATATCAAAAAAACAATTAGAGAGAGCCACGAAATCATAGGTACTCACTGACTGATGTTAATATGTGTAATTAGACCTGGACAAAGATGGGCTAAAGTTGCTAATCTTTCAGTAGAGTCCAGCCTAAACCCAATTCATGTCCTCTTTTGCCCACACCTAAAATGTAACGATGGAAAGTCATATAATCATATTCATAACATGGGGGAGCTATAAGGTGTATAATAGGTTGAAGTTGGCTTGGGACAGTGGGTACTGTCAGGTAGTTCTCGAGTCCGACTCTCAATTAGTTGTACGTCTTTTGAGTTCTCGGGTTAAGAAGAGTCATCCTCTTTTCAGTCTGGTATCGTGATGTCAATACTTCATTAGTAGAAATTGGTCACCGTTTCGAACCTTACGGGCGATGGTTTGCCATTTCTCACTAGAATTGGTTAGTAATCAGTTCTCATCCCTAGTTGATGTTCTAGACGAGCCTAAATAGTACTTTTGGCGACTCTAATCTTTACCCTATCAAAAGAAATATTATAATGGGCATGTTTTCGTTATGAAAGGTTGAGTGTTTGACACTCTAAATCCAAGGGCCTGTTTGAATCGCAAGAGATAATGCATTATCAAGCATTATAATGTAGAATTTAATACAATTTTACATTATATCCTGCATTATAATGTAAGATAATGCATTATTACCTGCAATCCAAAGCCCCACCTTTGCTTTTTTAACTATTACCCTATTTCTATATAGGCGAATTTGCAAGGGTACCTTTTCTATAAAAAAAATTGCAAAAATAACACCTATTGTACCAAATTATAAATCATGCCTTTTGGGCATTTTTACAATTCATTTTTCTTTATTTTATGGTGTAATTATTTGAATTTAAAATTACAAATGATATTTATAAATGAATTGTTAAGATCAGAGAATGAAAATTGAAAAAAATAATTAAAAGGAAAGTAAAAGATATGGTAAAATATACTAGTTTGTTAAGATTTCCGTCAAAGTCTATCACGTCTAAATTGTATAGTGTCAGTGTTATATATTTTATTTTCATACTTCTATATTATCATGTCACGTAGTTAAAAGGACAAGGATAAAGCATACGTTGTTAGATTTGTTTCGAAATCTTATATTTCCTTTTACAAGTAACATGAGAAATGTTACGGGAATTTAAAAAGATATCAATCTTAATTGAAATCAATAGTAAATGTATATTATTTTTCATAAAGTTTCATCGGTACGGTCCTCAATGTTGTTATATCTTTTCATCCTAGAGTTTTGATCTACGTTTATCTTTTCATCCTAACGTATATCAGAATACTCTAGGATGAAAAGATAAATGCAGATCAAAACTTTAAGATGATATTTTTAAGGCCGAACGACCGAAAACCACCCTTATAATATGCCATATTGCTCTAAACCACCCTTTTAATATCAATTTACCGAAAACCACCCTAATAAGGGCTTCCGTTAATAAATGACCACCCGCCCCCAACTCCCGTCAAAAAAACCGTTAGTGTTGTATGCACATGCCCCATTATTAATTTTTTAATGTGAAATAAAAGTACAAAAAAAGGAAATGGGGCAAAAAAATGAATCTCAAGATCAAACCCTAAAATTCGAGTTCAAAGAAAATGAATCTCAAGATCAAACCCAAAAATTCAACGATTGGTGCGCTTAACCCTAAACAAAGGCGAGATTTGGGAACGGAGGGAGTTGACGGCGAACCAGTAGCAACCCAAACTGCACAAAGGCAAGCCAAATCTGGATTGGAGAAAAGTGAGCCTGTGATTTTGGTGGTCGAAGTTCAAGATCCGAATTCATTAATGTTGTCCCCGGCAAGGTCACTGGTGGCAATGAAGTCATTTGAGTTCAAAGAAAGGGTTAAATCGTGTTGGAATTTTGCTTGGTAGACGTCGAGGCTGTCTTTTTTGTGCAATAATTAGTTTTAATTTATTAGGTATATTTATAATAATATAATATAATGAAAAATAAAGGGTGGATTTGTAATTTCATACTTTAGACGGATTTTTTTGACGGGAGCTGGGGACGGGTGGTCATTTGTTAACGGAAGACCTTATGAGGGTGGTTTTCGGTAAATTGATATTAAAAGGGTGGTTTAGAGCAATATGGCTTTTATAAGGGTGGTTTTCGGTTGTTCGGCCTATTTTTAATAAGATATGTATAATTTTTTAACGGTTTTTCTAACATATACCCTTAGGGCATAGGTAAGCATACTAAGTGCTCGTTTGGTTAAAAGCGGGAAGTAGAAATCCTAGGAATTTAATTCATAGGAAATGTAATTCCCGCTAATTGAATTTCATGGGATTTGTCAAAATGTGTTTGGTTATAATTAATTACTCAATAGTTAAATTGCTACAACTTGTTTGGTTGAAAGAGAAAAATCATGGGAATTTATTTAAAATTACTATAAGAACCCTTATCCATAAAAAAATAATAATATAACTCAAGGGTAAATACGAAATTTATAATTTAAAAGGGAAAAAGAAAAAAAAATAATTTAAATAAAAATGGAGGAAGTGTATCTTACCCACTCCTACCATGATAATTGCAATTCCCCCATTTTGGAGGAATTACAATTCATGGGAATTTAAGTTCCTGGGTTTTTCTATAAAAATAATCCAACCAAACGCGTATATTAAAAGCTACTTCCTGGGATTTTCAAAATCATATGATTTTAAACTTTAACCAAACAAGCACTAATTTAAAGAACTAAAACCCTAAAAGGAAACTAATAAACTCTTTTGAAAAATTAATTAATTCTAAGTAAATACAAATCAACTAATTATTTCCATTTTAAGGACTTTAATGATTAATCTATGCCCTATAGGGCATGTTAGAAAAATCACAACAACAACAACAACAACATTGATCCAGTTCAGTACCCCACAAGGGAGTATCTGGGGGTCAAGATGGGGTAACCCTGGCCCGAAAAATCTTTTTTTAAATATCAATTTAATCAAATTTATAAATAAATAATACAATAATTTTATAACCCGGATACAGAAACTAAGGTTAGTAATATCTAAATCAGAACATCGAATAGAAATATTTCTAGTCAAATGTTAGTTCATCAACAATAAAAAATAAAATTGTAACTAGATAAATTTAATAACAAAAAATAGGACTATCCAAACTTAGAATTAAGTTCTTTTATGCCAGTTAAGTTTTATTATTAGGGGATAAATTAAATAACAAAAAATAGGACTATATATCCAAACTTAGAATTAAGTTCTTTTATACTAGTTAAATTTTATTATTAGGAGTTCATATATATATTTTGAACAAGGCCCCAAAAAATGATGGGTTTGAGGTTCATGGGATCATTATTTCTCGGGGTGTGCATTTACAACCCAAAATCTGATTTAGTGTTTCTAGAGTCTATATAAACTTTTAAAACGTCTCATAACTATATTCTGGAGATTTTGTCTCTTTAATAAAATCCGTTTATATTCCTAGTAGATGTAGCTAGCATTTTGTTAAGAAACCACGTTAATTTTTGTATTCATTACTGTTTTTTTAGTTCTTTCTCACATTCGTTTTAACACACGTTTCAGGTTTATTAAAAATAAATAATACTCCCTCTGTTCTATTCTACTTGTCTTTCTAACCTCAAAATTTTGTTCAACAAAACTTGTCCATTTAGGATTTTTTTATTTAATTAATATGTTGGAAAGTGTTCATATTGACTTTTTTCTATCTATCTATTGGCTATAAAGGGTAGTTAGTAATTAATTAATGATTAAATTTGGAAAAATTTAAATTTTCAATGATATTTTTTATATTTTCAACGAGTTTCTTAATATATGTGAAAAAATATAAAAGGACAAGTAAAATAGAACGGAGGGAGTATTAATTCGTTTGTTGTGAAAAAGAGAGTCGGGATTCTCATAAACTTAATTAAAGAGACGGGCTTTCTTAGCCTCATCCGTCAGGATGCTCTAGAGCGACCACTAGCATGTTAGTGGTCTCCCTAATTACTTTCCTTATCCAAAAAAAAAAATTTAAAGAGACGGAGCTAAGTAGCAAGCAAATGGAAAAAAGCCCGACCCTTCACATGGTCTCTCAGCCATGGCCAATGCTTCAATGACACCTCCAATGTACCTCCTTTCATGGACGATCCAACCTAATAGGCTTTCCAGTTGAATCCACATGTTTTCTTGTCGGCTTATACTGGACCTACAATCTATGCTTAACTCGATCGGTGATGACCATGCCATGATCATTAATTTCATATATATCTGAATAAATATCTCCGAGCCAAGAAATAAATCGATCAAGGTGCCCAAGAAAACAAATAAAAACAAAGCAAAGTGCGTGCAACGTCCTTGAAAATCATAATCAAGAAACAAGCAATCTATATATCAATCCTAAAAATGATTAATTCTATGAGGAGAAGCCAACTGTCAATTTCACCGCATCAACTTCAAACTTCAAAGGGTTAAGAACAAAAAATGGCCCATTATCAAACTAGCTAGCTAGCTTAAATTGACCTATAAAAAAATCATATTAATCAAAATAACATCCCATTAATCAGAATGTAAAATCATAAAAGTCATTCATCACTAAGAGTTTTCATATGTAAAATTACGCAGTTAACCCACATTGACTTGACTATATTAAGTTTGGTGCATTTCGAAAATGACATTATTTTTGGCGTATTTGACCTATGATATACTGTATGTGATTAATGACCCTTTTGAAAAAAAAAATTATAGTATCAATTTATAATGTCCCGTTCTGATGTTATTAATTCTTAGGGTGAAAACTAAGAACAAATTTAGAGCGTTGGATCAGAAGTGTGTACGGTTGAGATTGGATAAAAAAAAAGAGGCTGATTCATTAATAAATGGCACGCAATGTAATTTAGAAAAAAAAAATCAGAATGTTCCAAAAATACCCTTCCTTCTCCTTCTCCCTTTCAAACAACCCTAGGAAGCAACAAAGAGAGAATCACGATGGAGCGACATCCGACACATCTTCTCCACCTCGTCAAAGTCTACAAATTCATCTCTAAATTTGATCGGTTTGAACTCGTCCTTCTCAATTGAATTTTGTTCTACAAATTATTCAAATTTGATCGGTTTGAAGTTTGAACTCGTATCTTCTCTACCTCGTCAAGTTCCTTCAAGCATTAGATTCTTATTCGTCAAACAAAATGTGCAGGTGGTTATGGCACAGTTTACCGAGCACGAAGAAAAAGTGATGGCCAGAAGTTTGCAATAAAGTGTAAGTGGAAGCATGTTTTTGGGCCTGATTTATTCTAGTTTTTACTTGGAATTGTCTTGACAGTGGGGAATTAAGGTGATTGATTTGTAAGTTCATTGCTTAGGATTTTGGACTTTGGAGGAATTGATGGTGAAGGATTCTAACTATCAAGTGAATTATGTGAAAGCAACAAGGGTCATCTGCTACAACAACATTTTAATAAGGCCGAACGACCGAAAACCACCCTTATAATATGCCATATTGCTCTAAACCACCCTTTTAATATCAATTTACCGAAAACCACCCTAATAAGGGCTTCCGTTAATAAATGACCACCCGCCCCCAACTCCCGTAAAAAAATCCGTCAGTGTTGTATGCACATGTCCCATTATTAATTTTTAATGTGAAATAAATGTACAAAAAAAGGAAATGGGCCAAAAAAATGAATCTCAAGATCAAACCAAAAATTCGAGTTCAAAGAAAATGAATATCAAGATCAAACCCAAAAATTCAACGATTGGTGCGCTTAACCCTAAACAAAGGTGAGATTTGGAAAAGAGGGAGTTGACGGCGAAGCAGTAGCAACCCAAACTGCACAAAGGCAAACCAAATCTGGATTGGGGCAAAGTGAGCCCGTGATTTTGGTGGTCGAAGTTGAAGATCCGACTTCATTAATGTTGTCCCCGGCAAGGTCACCGGTGGCAATGAAGTCATTCGAGGCTGTCACATGGGTTTAGTGAACCCTAAAAATTTTAGTGGCTAATTGATTCAAATCTCCATAGTATTGAGAAATTTAATGCTCGAATCTTTTTGCATACGGATTGAATTTGGGTTTTTTGAGATTAATTCATATTTTTGTGGTGGGTTTTGGCAACTGATACATGGAGATACGTGGTGTAGAAGATGGAAGAGGAAGACATGAGAAGTTGCAGGTAGAAAACGCAGAAAGATGATTGAGGAAGAAGATGATAGATCTTTTTTATTGCAACAATTAGTTTTAATTTATTAGGTATATTTATAATAATATAATATAATGAAAAATAAAGGGTGGATTTGTAATTTCATACTTTAGACGGATTTTTTTGATGGAAGTTGGGGACGGGTGGTCATTTGTTAACGGAAGCCCTTATGAGGGTGGTTTTCGGTAAATTGGTATTAAAAGGGTGGTTTAGAGCAATATGGCTTTTATAAGGGTGGTTTTCGGTCGTTCGGCCTTTTAATAAATTTATTTCACTAAGATCACAAATCCCTATGGCTGTAACAGATGATCCAAGTCGTGGGGAATTGATGTTAAACATCTCTAGTTACATCACCCAAATATTTTAATTAATTAATTTTCTTTCTAATCCTTGTGGAGTGGTTACTACCCTCTTGATTGATTTTGCAGATCCTCACCCCAATGCTAATAAGTATTGCGTTGATAACGAGGGTAAAATGCTTGAAAGATTTGGGTATGTAACATATTTCTGGTTTTCTTTGTTGGTCATGAGATATTCAAGTAAGATCATAAGTTATAAATAATCAACATTCTTCAGGGGAAAAGGTTTTGTTATAAAATACCAAGGCTCCTGCAGGAGTGAAAATACAGATTGTATTATTCTGAAGCATGTTGAGCATGACATGCCGTTTGTAAGTGTTGGCACTTATTAGTTAACCATTCCTGATTTATCTTTATATATCATATACATTTACTCTTGGTTAATTTGCCTCATTGTTGAATTTGTGTGGGTGTTGATGAAGAATATTGTTATATTTGAGATTCAGTGGTATGCCTATTGCATGTTCACCGCATTAGCACGTCTTCGCAAGTTGGTAAACATAAGCTCCAGCCAGTCTTTTTAGGTTTTTTTCTAAGTCAACCCTAATTGAAGGAATTAGCTTTGAATCTCCCCCGATTGCCAAATTTCATGGGAAAATTGAAGGAATTAGCTTTGAATTGCTGAATTGATCCACCACACTCATTCTTAATGCGGTAAGTTTTTTTATTGATTCGCTATTAGTGGTTCACGGCTTGCGATAGATATCTTTCAAGGATATCCTTCATTTTGGTTGAGCTTTGTGTTTGTGTTTGTGTTTGGGTAGCCTATTAGCTCAAATGGTAGAGCAATGTGCATGTGTACATAGATGTGAGTTCAAATCTCACATAGGCTAATTCTATAAACGCTTTATATATTTTGGTTCATTATAACTCTTCTTTCGGTTCATGCTTTTGTAAGCTCCGGTTCATAATAGTTCATCTTATAGTTCATGTCTTTTTGGTTCATGACATTTGTTATTTTGGTTCATAGTAAATTAAATTTTGGTTCATAATAGTCCATCTTACAGTTCATGTTTTTTAAGTCATACATACGCACTAGTTGTTATTTTGGTTCATGACATTTGTTTTTTGGTTCAAAGTACATTAAAGTTTGTTTCATGTGTTTGTAAGTGTACTTGTTATCTCAATTTATACTTGTAGGTTGATTGAATACTACCTATGATTTTAAATTACATTGTTATAACAAGAGTTAACTAGAAGCGGATCGAGGAAAAAACTACAGATGCTACGCAATGGAAAGGGTCCATTTTGAGAAACAATGTAAAAGATCGATCCTTGATTACTTACACGGTTCATAGAATTAATTACACGGTTCATAGTGTTCGACATGGAGGTTCATATTGTTACACATGAAGGTTCATAGTGTTCAACATGAAGGTTCATGGATTTTAAATAATCAGTTCATTTAACAGAAAATGCATAAAATTTGTAAAGAACACATTCAGCTCATTGGGTTCAATGTGAAGTAAAAAACAACCTTAAAAGCAATTACAATGCAGCAAAGTGATTTTTCAAACACAAAGTAACATAAAAATAGACAACTTAATCCCCAAAACACATAACAACTACTAAAAAGACAAGTAGAGAATTGGAACTTCAATGTTCATTCTTGTGAATGAAAGAAGGACAATATTGTGATAAGTGAAGAATGTAGCAATGGAACTCCATCAACATTCTCGTCATTATCAAAACCCTTCAATGAAACTCCATTGGTACTAGCATCATTATCCGAATGAGACAAGTTAGGATGACCAGAGCTTGATGAACAACCTACAATAAAAAAAGGAAAAAAATTAAGCTAATTTATAAACAACATGGAACACATAATGAGCAATAAAAATGTGAAAAAAAAACGTTTTTCTTTTGGTTCAAAAATATTGTCACTACGGTTCATAATATTACACTATAAGGTTCATTGAAAATCATAATGCGGTTCATATAAATAACAATACTATTTGACATAAACTGTATCAAATTTGGTCATTTTTTGTGGATCTGGAAACCAAATGACCAGTATCTATTAGTTTACTTCAAATGTTAGGATGACCGGAGCTTGATGAACCCCATCAACGCTAACATCATTATCAAGACCTTTCAATTGAACCCCATCAATACTATCATCATTATCCGAATTAGACAAATTAGGATGACCGGAGTTTGATGACAACTTACAATAAAAAGGGGAAAAAGAAGAGATCTAGTAAAAATGTGCAAAACACCGTTTTTCATTTGGTTCACAAATATTCTCATCGTGGTTCATAATATTAAACAAGAAGGTTCACTGAAAATAACAACACGATTCATATAAAATAAAAATACGTATTGTTAGTGAAACGATCTAGCAAAGGTCACAAGGGTACTAATTGTTGATTCAAAACAATCTTCAACTAGTCAATGTGGACAACTATTCATAGACATATACACGAAAGCATCATATCCAACAAAGCATACTAAGTATCATATGTAAACATTCATTTTATCCACAAGGGGGAATTTGAACATTAAAACATCATCAATACATGAAAAGGTCTTGAAATTTGTCCACATTATCTTCATATTCACTAACTAGAACATTAAAAATAATATTCCAAGACAAATTAGCAAAACATGTTCATTGAGACATTTTATCAAACACTTTGTGGGCAATCAAATAAGCATACAAATTTTAATTCTAGTTTCTATAAAATTTTGTTTCCAATCCCAAAACCAAGAGTACAACACATTTCTCCATGATCTCAAACAACAAAGAACCATAAACAACAACAAATTTAGGAATTATTTGAGAGTAAGAAATCATCAACCAAACTAAACTCTTCTTAAGTATTCTTCATAACTACTTACCTAAATTCATTGTGCCTTCAATTTGGAGTAGGAGTATGGATCGAAGGAAGGGGAGATCGAGATCGAAAAGGGGATCGAGATTAATCACGCACGTCGTCGTTGCCAGATGAAATCATGAAGGGATCGATCCTCTGAACGATGATGGGGGATAAATCACATAGGTTTTTTTTTACAAAAGTTGAAACTAAAAAAAACATAGTAAAATGACAATAATACCCTTCCAGGTTTAAAAAAGAAAGGAGTGTGAGTGTTGATAGCAACTCATCTAGACCCTTAATCTCACAAAATCAACGGATGAGAATTATTCTCATTTCTTAGGATAAGAATTGTTCTCATTTGATCCCCAATCTCAATTTATATTCAACTTCACTCGTAATTTACGCATGCTAAATTGCTATTGCTATTTTTCCCCTTATTTTACATTTATTGCCACATAAGACGGCCGGGCGGGACTCATCAGTCATCAATCATGGCATGGGATATAGGAATCAAAAGTTGATTAATTAATAAACAAATAATTGACTTAGCTAGAGATTAATTTGAGTTTCAACAAAAAAAAAGAGATTAATTTGAGTTATTGATCCCTTAATGATAAAATATACTCCGTAATTCAACATCACTAATTACAAACACCGATCAGTCAATGCCCGTCATATACTACGTATAATTTATTTCAATATATTAAATAAAATATATGAATTTGAATAGCGTCTAATTACATAAACCCTAATACACCTATATATGTAAGAAAAAATTATCTGAGTCTGAGGCATACAACAAGGACTTAGTACGTAAGAGAATCAAATCCTCAAGTCCTTGCATGCATGTCAACCAACTTATGTTTTTCGAAATAAGTTTTGAGGGTAGGATGGTATAATCCCTATTAATATTATCAGGATCAGAATTCTTGGATCAGGTCATAAGGGGTAGTAAGATCGGATCGTAGAATCGAATCGTTAGGATCGACTGCATTAATAAAAATAATGAAAAACTAATATTAAAATATTATATATCACCCGAATATGAAAGTAAATCATAAAAAAATATGCACATGATTTATCAAACACCCCATAGGCAATAAATCCATCTATAAGATGAATTATTTTTTCAATGCCTCAAAATGTTTCTTTTCACAAGAAAATGCAATTTTCATATTTTGACTTTTTATTTAAATTTGAAATAAAAAATGGGTGATTTATGAATAATTTAATGTAAAGATTAAATGAGTTTAATAGCTAAAGTATGCAGAAATATCCAAAATGATGATTTGTAACTTAATTAATTTGTGTGAATTAGTAGGATCTTACGTTCCACTTACGATCCTATGATCCTATACGATCCCGTACAATTCTACTATGATCCTGTACGATCCTACTTTGATCCTACTTCTTACGATTCATAACACACGATTTGAATCGTTTTGTGAAATTCGGATCGTAGAATCGTAGGATCGCGATCCGGATCGCGATTTTGATAACATTTATCCCTATCTCTTCCTAACCCTAGGAACAACATTTAATCTTTGTAAATGTCAACTTCTTCGGGAGTAGACTCATCAATCAGTTTTGGGATCGGGGTGTCAAGGATATTTTCTCTTCCTTTGGACGTGAGAGCAATTCTCAGATTCCTTTCCCAATCGAGGAACTTATTGCCATTTAGTTTGTTCTTTTCAAGAATTGAATGTAGGTTGATGATTGTTGGGTTATTGATTCTAGACATGACATTTACAATAGAAAATTAACATGCAAAATAAAAAAATGTTTGTCATGCAAGAACTTAAAATTTTAACGATTTTTCTATCGTATGCCCTAAGGGCATAGATTAATAATACTAATTTTGGGAACTAAAACCCTAATAGGAAACTAATGAACCCTATTGAAAAAATAATTAAATCTAAATAAATACAATTTCAAAATATATTATCATTTTTAGGCTCTTAACATACGCCCTAAGGACATATGTTAGAAAAATCGTAATTTTAAACATGCTTTCAACATAAATAAGCTAATGCCATTTTATCCATTTTAATTTTTCCTTTGAATAAAATGATTCAAGATCCTATTATGGATAAGACATTAGGTGTACTTTGACAATTCTCTAATTCTTATGTGACAAGGTAAGTAACATTTAATATTTATAACACTTATAACTCTTGGTTGATAGATTACATCTTATATCAAATCTATCATATACCTCAAAATCCAAAACTTTATCTTTTGATTTTTTGTTGAGTAGAACCAATTCAAGGTTATAAACCCCTTATATAGATTTATCCTTACTGTCCCAAGGTTAAAGCATGGACACCTTGCTTTGGCAAAACCTATCCATCAAGTCCCAAGGGCCTCATAGGTTATGAATTGGAAAGGCGTGATCTCAATTTTCTTTAAAGGGATTAATTTTATCGTGCAAGATTATTTCCTAGTGAACTAAAACTTAAATAAGCATGCAAGCATAAACATAACATAATTAAAGCATACACAAATGCAATATATAAATGTGATCTTAGTATGTCCCCTAAAAACTCCTAAGAACTATTCTGTAAGGATTCTTCTTGCCTTTTAGATCAACCATCCTTCATTCTCCTTGGATCTCCATCATTGAATCTTCATATGATCTTGTTTTCTTGTATTATAGTATTATATAAATTTAAATCTAAATTGATTTTAAAATAAACTACAAAAATACATAACGATATGCAGATTGTGGAAAAAAATACATACGATATGTAGATTGTATTTTCTATCATATTTGAGTCATACTAGTCACCTCAAGTAATAATAGTATCATATATTAAATATTAGGAGACAACTAATGCATTAATCAAATTAATAAAAATAATAGGGTATTAATCAATTTAATAGACTTTTATGATTAAGTTAATTAAATTATCCAATAAATAATTAATTTAATCTCCTTACTATTTTAATTTAAAATAGCAATTTTAAGATATATGGAAATAATATTTAATAAACAAATATTATCATGTATAATTGAATAAAAATATAATCTTAGAGATAAAATATCTATCATATCTAATTAAGGCAGTTAGGATCGTATTCTAACTACCATAATCTATTTAAGGCAATTAGGGGCGGTGACTAGGCCACTACCCCTATCTCACGCCACCACCACGTACCCGTGGTCGATTGCGCGTATCCAGATGCTTCCTTCTGATAGGCTGAAAGTCGTTGATGCTTATCAAAGATAGTTCTCTAGTTACTTAACAAGAGAACTATCCTAAGTTAATATTCTTATCAACACAAAACAATAGCAATCGGGGGTTTAGGATTGTAGTTCTAATTCTAGGGAAATCAAAGAAAAACAAACAATCAAAATAATCAAAAGTTGAGTTTGCATACAGTTTAAGGAAACAATCCTATCCAAGTATCCACTTAATTCATCAAGTTCATTGATCATTGATTAAAACAATTTATTTACTTTAGTTATTCCTATCCTAATCAGACATAATAAACATGACAACGAGACATGCAAATACTTAATATCAAAATAAACATGAAACAATCATGAATTATAGAGATATTGCATAAAGAAAGAAAGATATGCAGGATACTTGCAATTGAATTTCAATGAATGAAACTATTAACATGGAATAAATTCTCTTTCTTAATTGTTTTAGTCCAACGAGTCCTAAAATAATGAGTTGGTACAAAGATTAGGTTTTAATACGAAAAAACCTAGATCCTAGCAATATAGTGTATCAACTTCAACTAGTTGGCCAAACAAGAGAAAATCAATAACAATCGATATCAATTAACCTCAAGAGAAATTGAAACAACTTTAAAGGAATAAACTTGAGAATAGAATCTCACAATTCACTTGAATCCAAAAGCTTCAACTTGAATAGAATAAAAGAGTTTAGTTCTCTATACAATTCTCTCTTCTACCAAGAGAAAAGAGACAGTCACAAAAACATAAGATAGAAGTATCCAACTAAGTCGGAAAACAAAGGTTTTAAAACAAACTAAAAGATTAGAAAATACGAATAATATAACATTGGATATTATTACCTAAAAGATAGAATTAGTCGACTTTGGGATTTTTCTAACGTTAGTGATGTGATATTGTGATGGTTTCCCACACACTCGCAAGAATACGAGATATATCGTAGTATTAGATTTGGATCGAATCACGGGGATTATTTCTGCTTTAGTAAATTCTAGAAACCAATTCCTAAGCAAAAAATAAATATTGTGTAGTAATTCTAACTAAAGAAAGCAATTAAACAAGTAAATAGCGATGTAAAAAATATATGAGAATGCAAACTTCCAAGACAAGGAATCTCCACAACTTTGATCTACGGAGTTTTGAATCTCACTTCTACCTAAACTGAGTTGGATATTTTATTATGAAGGTTATTGTCTAAAGTCATAAATTAACATTTCTCAAAGTATAACTCAACGTACTTCTATCAAATTAAGAACCTACTCTCGTGGTGAAGCAAAACCGATAGAAACACTTAGAAATCTAGATGGCAAATCAAACTTGTCCCACTCTCGTGATGCATCAAACCTGACTCAAACATCTAGAAGTTCTATGACAATTAAACACATGAGAAACTAATCTCAAGTTCAATTCTAGTTTTTCCAAATAGATAGTACCACCTCTCGATGTATTCGCTCTATTTTGTTTACACACTTAGACCACCACCTCTCGATGCGCAACCGAAATAAGACTCTAACAAGTTTAAACCTATTAGATTAAGCCCCTAGAATCAAATCATATTAGTTTCCAACTCAATTCAAGCAAAAAGTATTGAATCTAATCCACTTCACTGATACAATAACAAGTATCATATTAGTACCGAATTAAGTAGACAAGAGGGGAATTGGGGAAATAGAAGAAGAGATTGAGATTAGAGGCAGAATTAGAACGATAGAAGAAGAAGATAGATTTGATAGATAGAGAAGTCAAAAGAACGATAGACGAGAATAGAGAGGATTAGGGTTTGGGATAATTAATTCATTCTGATTGATTGATTAAAATCATAACAATAGAAGAGTATTTATAATAACTCTCATATCTAGCTAATACGGAAAAGATAACGCTGAAATTATCTTACTAAAAATATAAAACTAAATCCTAGATAAAAGGAAATAATAATATTCTTAAATATAAATAATTATTCTAATATAATCTAGCATATCAATTATCCCCCGTTGATACGAGACCCTAATTGTCCTTCACAGCCTTTATTTGCCCTTGCTCGATGCCTGCAGATCTAAATCTTAAAAGTCTTGGCGTCGTTACGGAAATACAAGAGAAGGAAGCGTTAGACTCAAATATTAATTCCGCTGAGGTACATATCAATTCATTTGATAATTCAATCCGAATTGATACTTCAATTGATAATTTTGTAGAGTTTAGTTTGGGAGAGATCAAGTTGAACTCCATGGCGTTTTTGGACATCTCCGACATTCCAGACAAGCAGGCATGGTGGGAAGGAAACTTGGGTTTTGACCCAGGAATTCTGGGCATTGACACGCATGCATCGGTGTCTGCAAAATTGATTTTTGATCCCGATGGTAGTGGGAAAATTGAGTTTATGTTGATTACTCAAGCATTGCCAAATGCCCAGGAAGTGTTTCAGCTCACAATCACCTTGCTTTGATTTACTTGGTTGAAACAGAAGAATGCGGTTATTTTGTGGGTATTTGATTCTGGAGGCACATGTTTACAACAACGACTCATGATTTCTCCTCCTGATTTCCGCCTCGAGGACGAGTCGATTGTCAACGAAGGAGAATTGATACGTTAGTATATAGATTATTTATAGTATTTAATTAATGTATTTTTTATACAGAGTTTATAATACTCCTTCTCGGGTTTTCTCTACGATTCTTTCCCGGTACGCGTTTGTTGAACCGTTAATATTAGGGTTTAGTGGCAGGGCCTCCTCTTGTATTTTAGAAAATGAATCAATCAATGAAGAAAACAATAATCCCCAAACCCTAATTCTCCTTCTCTTCTATCTCGTCTCCTTCATCTCGTCTGACTTCTCCCCTATCTCATCTAAGTCACTCTTTATCCCCGGTTTTGGCCCTTCTTCCCTTCACTCGGTTACTTTATTCATTAAATTCGATACGAGATCTATACTGTTTCGTATCATTCACATCGTTGGGATCAACCATGTAACACCCCCAAATAATCTCGGGAATGTCACACGCCAGTGACCTCGTATTTTAAATCTCCGAAGCCACCCAAGGCTTTGCATCAGTTTAAATTTTGTAAAGACATGTATTAAATCATTTAAATAAACGCTAGCAGAAGAAGACTTTTTAAAGAAAACTCAAATTGTCATCAAACTTTTCTTTTATAAATATCAATCTTATTAACAATATGACAACCTTAACGGAAAACATCCTTGTATAAAAATCAACTTTCCTTAATGGAATGTAACAAAACTACAGATAAAACCTTCTTGTATAGTATCATGGGCTCCATTCATCATCACCTCGAGTGCTCTTGGAATGACTCTAGTTGCTTGCTAATACCTGATACACAAGTGGTCATCCCTCAACGGGGTCAGCTAGGTCGACTCCAATATTTATTAGGTCAAAGTAAATAATGGAAGCAAGATTATTAACATTGTGAATGCACATTTTAAATGTCTAATGCAATTTTCCTTACGTCAAATCTTTCCTAACAAACATCATACAAACTCCATGAATTTTTAAACTAAGACTAGAAAGAACATAACAACAAGCACAGAGATTTAATCCAAGATATTAATAACAGTACTAACACTAGGCTAGGTTCTTTATGGTGCTTACTCGCACTTATCTTGTTAATGACCACACATATACACATTGGGTTGCGATTTTTAAACCATCTAGGCTCTTACGTCCTGATGAGTGGGCTCATACGTCCCAAAAGATCAATTCCGGAATTTCAAGAGCACTAGCTAGGTGCTACACCCCTCATATTCGGATGAGACGGGCATGGTCATGACCAACATTAGGGTTTAGGACCATCCTAATGCGAATGTTATAAAGAGGCGTCCAGAGCAACTATGGCTCACTCCCCTGGGTACTAAGCTAATCCAAAACAAGCCTCAATCGAGATGATAAACACACAAAGTCACAATCACCGAGACCTAATCAAAACTAGCGCAACCTAGCAATACTAACATCTAAACGAGAATAACAAGGTCATCATTTTCACCACGTCAAGCACCTATATTATGTCTTTAGTTATTGATTTCGGTCTTGACTCACTGTATCATACTTGAAGCTCTAGGAAAGGGGAGGATAGTCACACAATGGACAACACCAAGCTCTCCTTGCCATTTTTACAAGCGCATTTGACAAGCCCAAGTATGAGTTCAGATGAGAGTATTACTTACTTAGTCGTAGTAACCTAATAACACAATCTTGACTTTCAATATTATTATTAATTCTATTATTATGAAATAATATAACTAAATGCTTATGCAAATTCATTTATGATTATATTTCTAACATACTCAATATATTTATGCATGAATTATATTACACATAATCACATCAATCAAGGAAACACACATGGTTATTAGACTTTTCACACAAATCAAACAAGAGACCTAGCCGAGCAAGTATGGGAACTTGCCTTATTGACGACCTCAGAAACTCGGAAAGGTTATAGTCGAGACCGTATAACCTTGGATGGCAAACCTATAATAGGATATGACACCTCATGAGTATAAGTTTTAAAACCGAAATCAATTAGATTTTCGTTATCTTATAATCATGGTTTAAGAATTTAAAAAGAAGCACTTTAATACTTTATAAACTCTATTTCATTAAAATCATATTGTTTTAAGAAGGAAGGACTAATTAATATTTTGAATTTTCTTATAAAAATTATAATAATCCCTTATTATCATAACTATTAATATTTTCAAAGCCATTGTATGAAAATAGATTACTCCTTTATAAAACTCATACCTTATATTATAAAATATCTATAAAATGTAAAAATACTCCAAAAATCCATATTTATATTAAATTCAATTAGGAAAAATTTATTTACGCTTAAACCGGAATTAAAATGTTAAAAACGAAATTAAATACACTAAATATAGGGTTGCACAGAAATTAAAACAGAGGAGAGAAAGTGGTCGAACAAGGAAGTTTGGCGGCTCGGTACGGGCGGCTCCGGCGACGGATCGGGACGGGACTGGCGACAGTTGGTAGGCTGCAAGCCCCTCTCTCTATTGTTGGCAATGGCGGAGGCGTAGGTGCTACGACGACGAAGAAAGGAGGCGGACACCAGCGCCTCACGAGCCACGTTGTGCTCTGTTTTCCTAGGCAGATCCGTGACTTTCAATCGGGATTTTGGAAGGCTTAGGTCATGAGAAAATTAATGGTTGTATAGTGTTTTCGAAGGGTTTTTCATGAGGATTCCGAATATGGCTTCAATTTTACGATTGGATTCACGGTTTGGGAGAATTTTGAGTTTTAACGAAGGAGGCGAAATTCTAGGGTTTCAGTTTAAGATGTGAGAATTTCAAGCAAATGGGGCATCAATTTATAGGGCTTTTGATTCGTAAGGCTCAAGCAAAGGAAGATCTCCAACTTCCTTTTAGATGTTGGCCACAATCGTGGCTTAGAAAGATCCGAAATCGGATTTTGAAAGCTAATAGATAAGTAGAACGAAAAAAGAAAAGAAAGAAGGATAAATTTGATTTGATTTGATTTGGAGATCTTATATTTTATTGTTTACAACTAAACTACACTCCACACCTAGTTTTTAGAAAAATCTTCTCCAAAATAAATAAATAAAATAAATAAATAAATAAATTTTCATGTAAATCCCTTTTAATTACTTTACTATTTTATTCTCACACATATCTTCACAAATCACATTTTATTATTAAAATTATTCTCTTGAAAGATAGTATTTTAGAGATATTAAAATCTTATAAATTCTAAAATAAATTTATTTATAAGATATGCTATCCTTTTCAACAAAATAATTGTTTGTTATTTGGAATATGAAAACTCATTAAAAACATTAATAATATCTTCAATTTCGTTAACTTCTAAAATATACTATAAGGGAAAAAAACGATTATTCCCTTATTTTATACAAGACTTAGAATCTTGACCTTTTGGGTAAGGTCCACTTATCCAAGTAACTTATATAAGTTATTTGCTAATAAAATAATGCGGTTATAGTTTTTAGTAATGCCACATATATTTATTTTAAAACAAAATATAATTATGAGAAATTACACAAATACCCTTATAGAAAAATAGGGTTATTACAATAGTACCCACTTAAAAAGAGTTTCGTCCTTGAAACTGGGATAAGATATGATATGAAAAGTATTAAAACACCCTTATTTAAAACTGGAAGTTATTATATTAATACGCACTTAAAAAGTGTTTTGTCTTTGAAATTAGAACGACACGAAAAAGAAAAAACTCTAATGTACCCTTCTTTAAAAGAGAGGGTTATTACAACCCAAACCCTAGAACTATAAAGTTTAGCCTAGCATAATTGAATTCATGATCAAAGCAATGAAATTAGATATGGAATTTGGAATAAGAAGAATATTGAGAGAGAAACTTACTAGTAATTCAATTGCAAGAAAAATTAGATCCAAAGTTCAAAATAAATCTCCAAAGCGAAAGAGCGTAGAACTAAAAACCCTAGAAATTGTCTCCCTTTCTCCACTTGAAATTAGAATAATAATAATGCATAATAATTCTTCAACTTAACCTCCAAGTAGTCTTAGAAAAGTCCTTATGCTAAAAGATATCCCAAAAATAAAACTCGGGCAAAAAAAAGGAGTAAGAAAAGCCCAAAATCTCGGCGGCACAGTGTCTGTCACGACCCATGAGGGGGCTCACGACCCGTGATGATGCTTCTAACTTCTTTCTTCACTCCTTAGCTTGCATTTTGACTTGTAATAGCTCATCCACAACTCTTGAAAGCTTTTGGAATCCTCAAATCTTCATTCATTAGTGTTAATTGTTGTGTTTAAGCTTCATTAAGATCTTTTCCTCATATATTCTTCTCCTCTTGACTCCAAAACACCATCAAAAGACCTATAAAGTAAAATAAACTTGTGTAGACCTCCATACTACGAATAATACGAAAATCAACACAAAAAACAAAACCTAAGCTAGAAAAGAAGAAATCTAATCCTAAATGTTCATGCAAAACCATTTAAAACTAGATGACATCAACTAGAAACCGCGGTTGCTGTTTGACTTCCTTGACCATCCGAGTCGGTGAACTGTTTTGGCCGCACCTTGACATCCGCGGTCGCGGTCCTTGAGAGATCGCTCTTTTCTTACTTCGAGTCCACTTCAGCTTGTAACTCGAACTCTTTGGCCTTCATCTTAATCTTCAATAACGCCTTAAAAAGACCTAAAACTCTATACAAATGTGTACTAAAATGCCCTAGTCATGCTGTATAAAATACAACATATCACCTTTAGTTTTCATTCATTATTTCCAAAAAAAATTAATGCGAAAAATGCAAGCAATTGTGGAATGCGAAAAAAAAGTTTTCATTCATTATTTCCAAAAAAATTAATTAACCAAAAGAAATTAATCTTAAACTAATTACAAATTCATATCCAACAACTATGGAGCTACAAATGCAAGTAACTACAAGTCACCTTGAGAGTACTTCAATCACTGCAGCTTCATCATTTGGTAGGAGCATAACATAATAGTTGAGCCAAAATATAAAAGCTCCATCCTTTTCTTGATTTATAAAATTAGTAAAACAAGAACAACATTAGAGATAATTAATTATTGAAGTATATTTAATAGCTATTTACCAAGTATCATGATGGACCGATGCGTGGAGTGGCATGAAATTTTTCATCATATCAAACGCCATATGTGTATGCATATTCAAAAACGTTCATGACATTTCCCCTACAACAACTACAACTAAGCAGATCATTATTAATGATATCTTGAGCTGAGAGTCGAATGAACGATCCTTTAATTATAGCGAGTAATGGTTTCATCGACGATGTAGCTGCATATGCCCAGCAAATACCGCAGTTGTCTTGCCCTCTAACAAGGCTCAGAATTCCATAACATCTCCAGTTGATGAAAATTCTCCAAGTAGATGGCACATCATTCTACATTAGAGTAATTATAATTTTTTGGAGAATGGTGAGAAAAAACAAAAATAAAAACTATAAATCAATAACATAAGCATAGAGCTTTGAATTTAAAAACATTATCCAAAATATAATATTGCCAGATTATATTAAAATTTCCAATAGGTTCGATTGTGCATAGAAAATTTTGAAGAAATGTAACAATAAAGCATGATTTAATCAATTACGACTCTAATTCAAAGTTCAAACATGCTTTCAATAAACCATTGTTAAACTAAGAATAAAATATATTCAAGAAAAAATAACTAACATCATTAAATTATAAAAATGTAACAACAAAATAATATAAGAATAGTACTAACATACACTTGTTAAGAGTGAATTCACCACAATAAAATTAGAATTTGAGATAAAGACAAGTAAACGATATCTATTTGTTATTGAAACTCCAAAATAACATTAAAATATATAAAATGAAGCATCAAGATCCAACAAAGCTTGAAAACATCTTTGCTAATCCAATATCATTATCATACAACTATCGACCTCCAAAATACAACACCATAACAATAGCAATACAACAACTTCTGAATTAAAACACCCATTAACTCTTAGTCGCATATTTTCAGAGGTGCTCTTTGGTCGCAAGAATAATTTTGTTTGTGGTTTATTCAGATAAAAAAATTTGAAAATTAATACATAAATCAAATTCATACAAAATTATGGACTTTTAGACATAAAATGTAGAAATTCTTAATTTCCAGGATTTGACTCAATTTCTACTATATAAATCAAGTATGTTATTAATTCATACATGAAATCATATCTCTTGCATAAATCAAGTATTGTGTGAGATGCTTAGAGATATTAGGTGGCTATGTAGGACAAATAACATGTGAAATGAGGAGTTAATGACTATATTTTTGTGCACCATAGCTCATCACAAGAAAAATAATAGATCAGTATCACACTATTTTATTCGAAGTAGTGAGAATGTGAGTCGCCATTTTAACCATTATTTAAGGGGTTGTCCTCAAACTTTAAGCACATTTACTAGCTCATCCCACACCCATTAGAGATGATTGTGAAAATGATAGGTGGAAGCTTTTCAAGGTATTTATCCATCTATTTATGTTATTATAAGAGATTTAACAAAATATGCATATATAATAAAGGATCTTTACTATTTTTGGTTGTAGAATTGCTTAGGAGTAGACCTGTCAAATGGGTCGAGCGGGTCGGGTTCGGGTCAAAACGGGTCACGGGTCGTCGGGTCGTAAAATTTCCGGGTTCATATGGACCGGGTTGTTGCGGGTTTGGTACGAGTTCGGGTTGATCCAACAGGTCATGATCGTCAAATTTTTTAACCTTTATCTTTATATTTATTAAAATAATTAATATTATATTATGTAAAATATTATTTAATAATAATAAAATAATAATTTTTTATAAAATTTATAATAAAATATTGAATTTTTAATTGAAATAATACTTTATCGGGTTTGCCGGGTCAACCCAACGGGTTAGTGACCCAACCTAGTTTTTTCCGAGTCGACCGGGTTCAGGTTACTCTTGACCCATTGATTTTCGGGTCAGGTTTAAACCCGAAAAACTTCGGGCGGGTCGGGTTTGTTTTTGGGTCGGGTCAAGTTTTGACAGGTCTACTTAGGAGCCCTATATGGCACTTATATTTGTGTCACGACGCCTTCTAAAGAAAGGGCAAAGTATCGAACAAGGAAAGGTAATATTTCCATGAATGTATTAGGTGTTTGCACGTATAATATGAAATTTTCATATGTTTTATGTGGTTGAAAAGGGTTTGTCATGATGGTCGTGTCCTTCAAAATGCTCTATCTGGGCCAGATGGAATAAAGGTTCCTAAAGGTAATTTAAATTGAATAAACAAAGTTAGTGCATCCATTATCTTTTCAAATTAAAAATAAGAAAATTTACGTATTTTATCTTTGTCATACATGAAGGTTGTTATTATTTAGTGGACGGTGGCTATGCCAACTGTGAAGGATTCCTCGCACCTTATAGAGGACAAAAGTATCACCTTAAGGAATAGGGTAAGAATCAACCGAGTAATGCTGAAGAATACTTCAATGTGAAGCATGCTAGAGGTAGAATTGTGATCGAGAGTTGTTTTATGATACTTAAAGGCAGATGAAGTATACTTAGAAGCCCTTCATTTTTTCCAATACGAACACATGGTCGTATTGTACTAGCATATTGTCTCCTACACAATCTAATTTGAAGACTCATTCTAACTGACCAAGATGAAGAGCTCATGAGTGATGAAGACCAGGAGGAAGAGGAAGAGGAAGAGTAAGAGGAAGAAAGATAAGTCATTACAAATATTAAAACTTCAAACCATTGGACAAATTTTAGAAATATTTAGCACAAGGATGTTTAATAATTGGAGAGCTAGACATGGGTAGATTAGGATTAAATTCAATGTGTTGACCTATCTTTGAATTATCTTTCATTATTTGGAAACTCATTTTGAGTTGAAGGAAACATGAAAAGGTGTAATTTTCAATTGAATTGCATTTTGAGTTTAAGTTGTCTTAATTGTGAATTTTCTTCTTTTGTTGAATGATTGTTTTTATTCTATACATGCTGACTGATTGTGAATTTGTATTTTCTACTGATTGATTGTTTACCATTTGTGTTATTTCCAATTCAGTTTTTTCACAAATAGTTGTATTTTCTACCTCAAAAGATGTTTCTCTAATTGTATTTTCACTCCAGATGTCTTAGTTGTATTTTCTGCACTATTTGTTTGTCAATTTTTCTTGTATAATTAGGATGAATGGACCTATCTGAGGAAGAGGTAGAAACAGAGGTTTCGGACTGCACAAGTGGATGAAACGTTGCTTCTGTCCTTATAGGAGATGTCGAACAATCCGAAATGGAAAAGTGAGAATGGATTTAAGAGTGGCTTCATGAGCAAATTGGATGAAATTATTGCGAAAAGATTTCCTAATTGTGGCTTGAAGGTTGAGCCACATCTTGAATCAAGTTTGAAGCATTGGTTTGATAAGTACTATGCCATGGTTGAGATGTTAAGCACTTTAGGATTTGGTTGGTATGATGAGAAAAAGATCTTGCAAGTAGAAAGAAATATTTTTGATGAATGGGCAAAAGTATGACATGACTACTTCAATAGTTTTTTTTTTGCTTGATTATCTTTTGTCATAAAGGGCAATATTGAATGATCAAGAATAAAATAGTGTTAAAAGTTGAACAACTTCTAGATCTTAAGATTTGGATAGTTTAATTAAGGTTTGGTGATTAAGTAACACTTTTAACACTATTTGGATTGCCTTTGAACTGTTTTTAGTGCATTTAAATTGGTTGTCATGTATGAGATAAGTACGTAGCATAATAGTTGGTAGATTCATCTGCATCAAAATTCAAGAACATGCTCACTCAAGTGATACCTAATTGATTACAACTTTGTGTTGTTTTATTTTTGGTTGAAGTTTTGAATATACACCATTTTGAAATGGAACCTTCGATAAGGATTAAGCTACTGAATTTGCTAGTATTTTTCGTCAAGTTTTGATCATGTCGCTATATTTGATGCATTAGTAATGTCATCATATTTTGAGTACTTTGCATATGCATTTAGGTGTAATTTTTCCTCTTTCTAGGTTTATTTTTGGTGTTTTTGTGTTGATCTTTGTATTATTTTTGGTATGGAGGTCTACACAACTTTTGTTGTGCTTTCATTTCTTTAGGTGGTGTTTTTGGAGTCTTAGCGGATCTATGAAAGAAGCTAAGGAGGTCATGAAGAATCGAGATGGGTCTATGGGAGGCTTTCTAATGTTCATCACGGGTGTGACAAGGAGTATCAAAGTTGTGAAACAAAGGAGCAAGATTTGGCTAGTAAAAGTGAAGAAATAAGGCACTGAAGGACCATCACGGTTGTGACGATGGACATCATAGGCAAATTTTGGTCGTCACAGTCGTGACGAACCCCGTCACGGTTGTGAGACGGGTGAGTCAATTTTTCAGCTTTCGAACTTCTGATAGGCCAAATCCTACCCCGCAAGTGTACGAGATCGGTTGTAATACCAAGGTGTCGAACTCTAGGACTATGTAGTATTAATTGTATTCAAATCAGTAGACCAAGTCGTAAAATTAAGAAAAGATTATTTTGTGATTTTATCTATGAAACTAATTATGACAAGCAAACAAGTAAAATATGAGAATATCAATGAGAGAAAGGCTTCTAAGATCAAGGATCCCCACAACAATGCATTGGTAGACTAATAAAGAATGATTGCACAATCTTAATTTTGACTTTGTTTGAAGGCAATTGTTTAATGTATCCACTAAATTCTTTTGAATGTTAACAGACGTATTTAGACTCAATTAAACATCCACTTTCGTGACTTGCAAATTAAAATCTAGACCTTTAAGCACTTAGAATTTAAGATTAAATTGAATCAACATCCGCTTTCGCGACTTGCTAACTCAACCCAACCTTAAGGTTTCTATGACAATTGTTATTCCACAAGAGAATTCAAAATACTTTCATAACAGAGAAAACTCAGGTTCAAATCCTAGGATTCCAACATGAAAAAGTACTTTTCAGTCTCAATTCCCTGTTTGACTACTTATCAAAGTTATTACCTTTCAGTCTCAAACTTTGGCAAGTTTCCATTCACAAAAGTTACAAAGGCATAGAGCATCTAGGATTGAATCAAACAAAGCTTCAAACAATAGATTGTGCAATTTTATAGATTTGTCTACGTACACATCAATGGGTTCACCTCAATCTTAGAATTTAGGGTTTAACTAGACATGGAGAGGGAATAAATCAAATCAATAATGAGAATAAACATACTGGATTGAAGAAACAAGCAAACTTGATTAAAATCCAGCAAATCCAAACTCAAAATCAAACAAGAGTCTTCAAATCTCCAACTAGGGTTCTAAGAGAGAGAAAGTGTGTAGAGAGAAAATTACAATCTAAACTTCTTCTCTAATCCAAAGATCTCTTAAGATAGATAACTAGGCTAAACGTATTTTTGGAAACAAATAAATCAAGAGGATCTCGTCCAAATCCAACACGAGAGACTACCCTACCAACTACCCTACTAACTACTCGGTCGGGTAGCCTTTAGATGAGATTACCCTGGTTGTTACTCCGAGTACTACCCTAGGTGGTTTTGGTAGGGTAACTCGTATTTGACTTGGACTTTCACTCGGCTTCTTTCTTGGGCAAAAATCCCGACTTGTTTGGCCTTGAACCACTTGTCTTGACTCCTCTTCTAGATCCTTGACATCCCAACCTTCCTTGAATGGCTCAGTTTCCTTCTCCTTTTTGACCTGAAATTCCAAGAAATGCAAAGCGTAGATACCGAACCACAAGTTTCACCAAAATAACTAAAAACACTCTAGAAACACGAGATGCAAGCTAAAAATATAACTAAACATGATCTAATATGCACCCTAAACATGTTCTAAATGCAAGTTATCAACTTCTTAGTTTTGGGCCCAAGTTTGTTTTGTTTTTGGATAGACTTTATTGTTATTATTAGTTTATATCTTATTTTAACTCCTTGGAAGACAAGTTAGAACATTATTATGCATTAGATTTCTAATTTCTAGTGGAGAGAAAGAGAAAGGGATTTTCTAGGGTTTTTGAGTTCTACTTGCTTTGAATTGGAGATTTTGATACTTGGTTAATCATTGTTGTTTCAAATTTCTAGTAAGTTTTCTCTTTCGATTGTTGTTTTTATTTTCTAATTTCATGTTTAATTTTATTGATTTGATTATGAATTTCAATATGTTAGGCTAAACTTATAGTTCTAAGGTTGGGTTGACCCCAACAATGTGAAGCGGATCAAAATCATACCTTTTGCTTGAATTGAGTTGGAAACTAATATGATTTGATTTTAGGGGCTTAATCTAATAGGTTTAAATTTGTTAGAGTCTTGCTTAGATTGCACATCGAGAGGTGGTAGTCTAAGTGAGTAAACAAAATAGAGAGAACACATCGAGAGATGGTTGTTTCTATTTGGAAAAACTAGAATTGAACCTGAGATTAGTTTCTTATATGGTTAATTGTCATAGAACTTCTAGGTTTTTGAGTTAAATTTGATAAATCACAAGAGTGTGGCAAGTTTGGTTTACCATCTAGATTTCTAAATACTTAAAGGGCTTCTATCAGTTTTGTTTCACCACGAGAGTGGATTCTTAATTGGTAGTAGTACAATAACTTGATTTCGAGAGAAGATAATTTATGACATTAGACAATAACATTCATAATAAAATATCCAACTCAGTTTAGGTAAAAGTGAGATTCAAACTCTGTGATCAAAGTTGTGGGGATTCCTAACCTTGGAACTTTGCATTCTCATATACTTTTCATTCTCATAATTTACTTGTTTTACTTGCTTTTAATAGTTAGAATTATATCACAAATCACTATATTTTGACTTAGAGATTAGTTCTAGAATTATCTAAAGCAAACATAATCCCCGTGATTCGATCTTGATCTACTACTACAATAGATCTTGTTTTCTTTCGAGTGTGAAGGAAATCATCATATCAAGCAGATCAAGTTTAGATCCAGCCGCTATAGTATATATCATTATATTATATCTTTCTTGTTCAATTATAATGAATGGCTTAGCTTCTTATGTTCGACTTCATTAATTACTTGCTTTGAATTGATACTTTATGGAATATTACTGACAAAATAAAATCTATTTGGATAGTTCAATTTACTTTTCATAATTCATTAAACTTGCCATGCATAATCCCATATTAAAAACTATGTGCATCAGAATGGAAACATAATAACTCAAATGGATATTATTAAGTTGATGTTAGATAAAAAAAATAAGCTTTCCTTATTTGATGAAACCCTAATTCTTTATTTGATGAAATTTATAAGATCTATATAATGATTGATTTGATGAAAAATAATAAGATCTTCTTTATACACCTTTTCTTGGTAGATGTATACTAATATTTGATAAATTGCTTACAAATATTTCAAAGTGTAGATTATCAAAAATTAAGCATTGTGATTCTATTTGTAAAAGCTAGAAATATTGATGGGTAGTTGTCGGTAAATTTGTGACTCTTTTTAGTAACCTCTCAATGCTCTATAGTTGTTGGTGGTTTTGTAAATTATTTAAACTCACTTATTGTCTTGTATTCTTACAATATGATGCATACAAGTAAACAATTATCCATATATAGTAAAACGTTTTCATGTATCAAGTTTGTTGAGCCTACTGATGGTGCGCAAAATAACCGCTAAATAGTTAAGGGTGAATTAGTGAATATAAGAAAAAGTACAACACGTCGCGTTGCATGTACGAATTTATAGAAAAATTCGGTTCCAAGGTTGTGTGTGGCTGTCATTTTCTAAGATCGTTAAAAGCATTTGTTAAGGGTGGAATCATAGTGGGCCAGGCCCATGAGGCTAGTTGCCTAATCATCGGCCCATTAATTTACTAAGTAAATCATTCTCCCAATAAGCATATTTCAGCTTACATATTCGTAAGTAGTGCACCTTGCATCTACATGCATGTGCATGAGTGAGACAACTCCACAAGGCTACACAATTTGAATATTGTTCACGTGTAGGCCTATGTATTTTTGGTCCAATCAAAAGCCATCATCATTGTGGAAATTGACATCCCACATCGGCCAAATAAGGCTAAGCAAGGAGCTCTCATGTATTATATATTGGAAGAGGCGTGAGACTAAGAGAGGATCGAAAAACCTCTCCGGGTTAGGAATCTTTTCATGTACCTAGATTCGATGTGCTTGTTCTCCGAGTGATATCGCGCTACTTACGGTATAAAGTCCAAATGGCTCTAATTGTAACAAGGATTACAAAACAATCAGCCGAAGGGCGGGAATGAGGAATAATCTACGTACGAAAACCGTTTGGTTGTACGGAATCCTCAGAGTTAGTATTTATTATAATCTTGTTTATAGCGCGGTTTATTTCGGGTTTCAACACTGGCGTCGTCTACGGAAAGTGCTCTCCCTATCCGACCTACTCTCGGGTAATAATTGATGTCACACTTTTTAGTTGGTTTTTGTGGGTAGTTTTATAGCTAGGTCGAGTCATTTTTAGGTCTATTGTGTTGTTTTGCATATAATTCCGACCCTCTTTGAGAGTTGGAGTCGTTTGTGCTTGTTTGTCATTTTTGTAGGTGTTTGAATCGTTAAGGAGGAGATATCCCGGTTTTTCAAGCTTTTTAGGAGGTGGTGTTAGAGTTGTCTTGTGGTGGTGTTGATAGAAGGGCGAGAGTCATTGTCTTTAGAGATTTGATGAGTTTCAAGATGAAGTTTTCAAGATGAAGATGTCTTAGGAGGAGCCTAAAGAAGTCTAAGAAGACCAAGAACGATTAAAGAAGAAACATTGAAGAAGAACCAACCTTTGGAGCATGTTTTGAGCAAAGAAATGAAGAAATCAAGTGTAAGCTGAGGTCGATGATGACCCACTTTGGGTCAGTACCGAGCACTATCCGGGCTTGCAGAAATAAACTTGCGCCTTAAGTTAGGTTTTAGTAAATGTTTTATTTTTGGGTCTTTTTATGATAGAATTTAGTTTTCTTATAAGAACATTCCCACTAATATATAAGGTCTTTTAGGGTTAATTTTAAGGGGGGCGTTTTTTTGGAGAGCGCAAGACGGAACAAACGAGTTTGCTAGTTGTTTTCTAGGGTTAACTCTTATTCCAAGCTCTTGGACAATTTTGAGAGAGTCTTGGAAGTTTGCTTTGAAGTTTGTAAGTTGACTTTTCAATTGAAGTTTGCTTTGTTTTGAATCATGTCTTCTCTTTTATCTTTGATTGTTGATTGCATGATGAATTGTGAGTAGTCTATTTTTCTAGGGTTGGGGTGAAACCCGACGAGTTGTGCATGATTAAAGCATGAATCTTTGATTAAAATCATTCCTTTTAATCTCTATCTTTTATCCTCTTGTTTGATCTTAATTCCTTGATGAAAGTTGAGGCATGTTCATGTTCATGATTAAGTTGAAAGATTAAATTGTGAATTTGAATAATATTCGGGTTGTAGCGAAAGTTAAAACCTTTAGATAACAAGTAGGATTGCAAGTTTAGATCTTTAAGAAAGTTGAGATATGTGCTTGATTATTTATGACGAAAGTCATTCAATGTTGGTTGATCTTTGATTCATGTTTACATGCATAGCTTCGTTGTGATGGATCCTTTATCATAGATCTCTTTTATATTGATTTTTTGAAGTTTTATTCTTACCCGGATAGGTCGTGACCGACCCCCATAAGTTCGGTACCGTGCTCCCAGTTTTTCCCAGTTTTTCCTGCGTTTTGTGCCGTGAAGTAGGTCGGAGACGACCCAGTTGGGGTCGGTGCCGAGCCAACCTTGTGTGTGTTTTGTTTTGTTTTATTCTTGTTAGGATTGATTGCTAGACTTAGATTCTTCTAATTCCCGTTGACGAACCTAACCTCCCGGTACTCAGCGGGGTCTTGATCTTTAAATTTATTGCTTGTTAGGATCAAGGTAAAACCCTTACAACAAATTGGCGCCGTTGCTAGGGATTTAGTCTAGTTTCTTTGTCTAGTTATCTTTCGGGTTTGGGAATAGCTCATACCCTTTAGTGTTTACTAATTTGTTTTCTCGTGTTTGTGTGTGCAGGTGTATGCCCTCTAGTTCACGAAGGGGCGTCGACCATTTTCCTTTTGATCCTGAAATCGAGAAAACGCTTCACCGCAGGCTAGGAGAACGAAGAGCAATGGCCAACGCTAAGGAACTTGCTCGACAGATGGCTGACCTTCGCCTTCAGATGGAAGGTATTCAAAGAGAGCGTGATGATCAAGTTGTTGCTGCTGCCCGTCTCCAAGAACAACTCGATGCTATTCCGCGAAACGCAAAGCAATACATGCATCCGGAATTTTGGGTTCCCGAATCCGCAATTGTGCTCCCTACGATTGATCACGCCTTTGAGATCAAGTCTCACTTCATCACTCTTATCAATAGGTCTCAATTTGAGGGCAAGCCTACCGAGTGCCCCATGGAGCATATCAAGAACTTCACTGATAACGCTTAATTTAGTCATATTTTAGGGTCTAGTTGCATATTAATTTAGGTCATATTCATGCATATTTTAAATATTTTATATTTATCTTATTTTATTATGCATTCGGAATCTACACCCGTATTTTTATATTATTTCAGGTATTAAGGCTAACTTTTGAAAGAACTTAGTGATTACCTTAGATAACTACCTTCAAATAATCGGAAATAATTCAGGCAGAGTATAATTTTATTTATTGAAACATCGTTGTGGTGATCCTTAACCTTAGACACATCTATCCCATATATTTTATCCCTTTATTTGCATTATTACTTGTTATCTTAGATTAGACTTTCCATATTTTTTATATTTTGACCTAAATTACTAGTAGAGTTCCAATTAATATTACATTGGTCCTTGTGGGATCGACACTTGAGGTACTACGATTGACTCCGTTCGCTTGCGGGTTAGTTTTGGCTGCATCAAGTTTTTGGCGCCGTTGCCGGGGATCGAACCCGGGTCACCTGCGTGACAGGCGGGAATACTTACCACTATACTATAACGACACTTGTTACTGAATTTGTGCTTAGCTGATTCTGAGCATTGGAAGGCAGTTGGTAATCTATTGAATTTGTGTTTGATTGGCCTTTGTTTGAATGGCTTGTATTGGTTTTGAATTGGACAGACTTGATGCCACCAATATTTGATTTTGCTTGATAAAAGTTTGAACATGAATTTGCCACTCAGAGTTGTACTTGCTAGTTATAAAGAGCGAATGATTATTGTTGATTTCATTGGCTAGCTAGTCGGTTATTTGGTGCTCTAATTCGCTCTTTTAGAGCTACTTGCTTGTTTTTGGAAGTTGTTTACTTTGGATAGGCAATAAAGGATGCTATGCTGAGATTTTCGAGCCTATAAATGACTTCCAGCCTCTTTCTCCAGAATTCAATGACCATGCCTTGATGCCTGATTATTTGGTGAGTTTCTTTTTCTCTTTCTTTTTCTACATTGGGGACAATGTAGAATTTAAGTTTGGGGGAGGGAAAATCTCATGTGGGGTTCCATTTGCATTTTTTTTTAATTTTCTTTTTTATGACATTTCATGCATTGCATTTGCATATTAGGTGTTGGATATGAACCCCATGTCTTGGCTTTGCTTGTTTATTTTTAAAAAAAAATCCTTGAATTTCATTGGTTGTTGATGCCCAAGTTGGTCTTGCTTGAAGATGAAAAATATTGATATCTTGAAAATGTTTGAGTTGAAGTGATTTATGGCTATTCATTGAGCTAATTTAGTTTTGAAGCTTTAGACAAAAAGCGATGTGAGGTTTATTTTGGCCTTTGGACTATAATTTTTATAAGTCCTCTTTCTTTTTTATGTGTGATTCTCAATTTGTTTGCTAACTCTAGAACTTGCGTTTAGACTCTTTTTCGAGGCCACATTTATAACTCTTGTGCATGACATAAAATGATTGAGGCATTATTTTCATTAGCCTGTTATTCCCTGACTACCCTGCATACTATTCCTCTGTTTGTAGCCCATGTGAGCCTTTTATAGCCTTTTTCTTTGGAAGCTCCACAAAAGAAAATCCGAGCCTAATATTTAGCCTTTTTACCCATCCGGGAATTAGGATTATTATTTGATTAATTTTGTGGTTGTGAGCCAAGCTTGGGGGAGCTACATGTTTAGTGTGTTGGTACTGTTATAGGTTTTGAGAAAATAAAATGAGAAGAAAGAAAGACAAAGAAGTTTAGCTAGTGTTTGCAAGTAAGAAAGAAAAAAAAATGGTTGAAAAAGAAGATGAAGTAAAAAATAGTGCTTGAATGAATAATTGAAGAAGGAAAAAGTGGGTGTTGAGCCGAAGAAAAAAAAACAAGAGAGAAGAAGAATGGTTTGGAAAGAAAATCTCTAAGCTTGGTGGTGATTTTTGTTGTTTTAATTAATTCTATATTCTCGGATTAGCACCACATGACCAAAATATTTCCCTACCTATTTCTCTATACCTTGGCCCCATTACAACCCAATAAAAGACCTCTTGATTTATGTTATGTACTTGGTTTCTCGTGGTGGAGATTTAGAACACTGATGCAAGCCTATGGTAGTTTAGCTTTCAAATTTGAGATTGAGCGAAAACACTTACCCTAAACACATGAGTGAGAGTGATTCTTATATTTACCCGGTGAGGTCTAAAGTGGATAACTTGTTAGTCTTTTTGATGGTTATTTGTTTGCTTTGATGATGCATTGATAATATCTAAACCTTCATTGACTTGCTTGATTTTATGACGGGTTGAGACGCCTTTGATTTTCCTTTGGAATTTGATTTTAGTTCTTGCTTGAGGACAAGCAAAGTTTAAGCTTGGGGGAATTTGATAACACTTAATTTAGTCATATTTTAGGGTCTAGTTGCATATTAATTTAGGTCATATTCATGCATATTTTACATATTTTATATTTATCTTATTTTATTATGCATTCGGAATCTACACCCGTATTTTTATATTATTTCAGGTATTAAGGCTAACTTTTGAAAGAATTAGAGATCAATTTCAAGATGTCAACTGGATCATGGAACTCTTCGGTTTTATTGATGAGGCCTGCATTTAAATGGAAGACAACTACGTAATGGCCTAGTGTTATGATCTAAATTATTCGACCCATTGGTGGAGTGGGCCTAATGGAAGATGTATAGCCCAATTTAATATAGACAAGTGTGATCTTCTCTATCCATATGTTTCACGTTAAAGATTTTAGATGGTGGAGGAGATACATTATTATATAGATTTAGATAGCTTTATATTAGGGAGATTAGATTAGCTTAGGTTTTAATTTTGAGCTTTTAGTTTTTGTTCCTTGTTCGGCCGCACGACATCAGGGACTCGGTTTTAACGTTGAATTTCGGCCGGCGTTTTGAAGATTGATTTGTTATTCAAGTTCTAGCCCACACTTTGGATTATCTATATTATTCAGACTAAGTTTTCTTAATCTTTATTCTATTTGCATAATTCAATTATGTTGATGGCTAGTTTATTCATTGTGATTATGTCTTCAATTATGCTTGGCTAAATTCCTAGTTCTAGGGTTTTGGTGATCCATTCAATGTGTATTTAATTAAAGTTATATTCTTTGTCTGAATTGAAATATATTTGATTCAATCTTAGATGCTTTATGCCTTAATAACTTTTGTGAATGGGAACTTGTTAAAGTTTGAGACTGAAAGGTGAAAGCTTTGATAAGTAGTCAGACAGGGGATTGAGACTGAAAGGTCTTTTTTCCTGTCGGAACCCTAGGATTTGAACCTGAGATTTCTTAATTGCGAAAGTGTTTTGATTTCTCTTGTGGATTAATAGTTGTCATAGAAACCTTAAGGTTGGATTGAATTGCAAGTCGCGAAAGCGGATGTTGATTCAATTTAATCTTAAATTCTAAGTGCTTATTGGTCTAGATTTCAATTGGCAAGTCGCGAAAGTGGATGTTTGTTGGGTTTAGGCACGTTGCTATCGTTCGAAAGAACTTAGTGATTACCTTAGATAACTACCTTCAAATAATCGGAAATAATTCAGGCAGAGTATAATTTTATTTATTGAAACATCGTTGTGGTGATCCTTAACCTTAGACACATCTATCCCATATATTTTATCCCTTTATTTGCATTATTACTTGTTATCTTAGATTAGACTTTCCATATTTTTTATATTTTGACCTAAATTACTAGTAGAGTTCCAATTAATATTACATTGGTCCTTGTGGGATCGACACTTGAGGTACTACGATTGACTCCGTTCGCTTGCGGGTTAGTTTTGGCTGCATCAAGTTTTTGGCGCCGTTGCCGGGGATCGAACCCGGGTCACCTGCGTGACAGGCGGGAATACTTACCACTATACTATAACGACACTTGTTACTGAATTTGTGCTTAGCTGATTCTGAGCATTGGAAGGCAGTTGGTAATCTATTGAATTTGTGTTTGATTGGCCTTTGTTTGAATGGCTTGTATTGGTTTTGAATTGGACAGACTTGATGCCACCAATATTTGATTTTGCTTGATAAAAGTTTGAACATGAATTTGCCACTCAGAGTTGTACTTGCTAGTTATAAAGAGCGAATGATTATTGTTGATTTCATTGGCTAGCTAGTCGGTTATTTGGTGCTCTAATTCGCTCTTTTAGAGCTACTTGCTTGTTTTTGGAAGTTGTTTACTTTGGATAGGCAATAAAGGATGCTATGCTGAGATTTTCGAGCCTATAAATGACTTCCAGCCTCTTTCTCCAGAATTCAATGACCATGCCTTGATGCCTGATTATTTGGTGAGTTTCTTTTTCTCTTTCTTTTTCTACATTGGGGACAATGTAGAATTTAAGTTTGGGGGAGGGAAAATCTCATGTGGGGTTCCATTTGCATTTTTTTTTAATTTTCTTTTTTATGACATTTCATGCATTGCATTTGCATATTAGGTGTTGGATATGAACCCCATGTCTTGGCTTTGCTTGTTTATTTTTAAAAAAAAATCCTTGAATTTCATTGGTTGTTGATGCCCAAGTTGGTCTTGCTTGAAGATGAAAAATATTGATATCTTGAAAATGTTTGAGTTGAAGTGATTTATGGCTATTCATTGAGCTAATTTAGTTTTGAAGCTTTAGACAAAAAGCGATGTGAGGTTTATTTTGGCCTTTGGACTATAATTTTTATAAGTCCTCTTTCTTTTTTATGTGTGATTCTCAATTTGTTTGCTAACTCTAGAACTTGCGTTTAGACTCTTTTTCGAGGCCACATTTATAACTCTTGTGCATGACATAAAATGATTGAGGCATTATTTTCATTAGCCTGTTATTCCCTGACTACCCTGCATACTATTCCTCTGTTTGTAGCCCATGTGAGCCTTTTATAGCCTTTTTCTTTGGAAGCTCCACAAAAGAAAATCCGAGCCTAATATTTAGCCTTTTTACCCATCCGGGAATTAGGATTATTATTTGATTAATTTTGTGGTTGTGAGCCAAGCTTGGGGGAGCTACATGTTTAGTGTGTTGGTACTGTTATAGGTTTTGAGAAAATAAAATGAGAAGAAAGAAAGACAAAGAAGTTTAGCTAGTGTTTGCAAGTAAGAAAGAAAAAAAAATGGTTGAAAAAGAAGATGAAGTAAAAAATAGTGCTTGAATGAATAATTGAAGAAGGAAAAAGTGGGTGTTGAGCCGAAGAAAAAAAAACAAGAGAGAAGAAGAATGGTTTGGAAAGAAAATCTCTAAGCTTGGTGGTGATTTTTGTTGTTTTAATTAATTCTATATTCTCGGATTAGCACCACATGACCAAAATATTTCCCTACCTATTTCTCTATACCTTGGCCCCATTACAACCCAATAAAAGACCTCTTGATTTATGTTATGTACTTGGTTTCTCGTGGTGGAGATTTAGAACACTGATGCAAGCCTATGGTAGTTTAGCTTTCAAATTTGAGATTGAGCGAAAACACTTACCCTAAACACATGAGTGAGAGTGATTCTTATATTTACCCGGTGAGGTCTAAAGTGGATAACTTGTTAGTCTTTTTGATGGTTATTTGTTTGCTTTGATGATGCATTGATAATATCTAAACCTTCATTGACTTGCTTGATTTTATGACGGGTTGAGACGCCTTTGATTTTCCTTTGGAATTTGATTTTAGTTCTTGCTTGAGGACAAGCAAAGTTTAAGCTTGGGGGAATTTGATAACACTTAATTTAGTCATATTTTAGGGTCTAGTTGCATATTAATTTAGGTCATATTCATGCATATTTTACATATTTTATATTTATCTTATTTTATTATGCATTCGGAATCTACACCCGTATTTTTATATTATTTCAGGTATTAAGGCTAACTTTTGAAAGAATTAGAGATCAATTTCAAGATGTCAACTGGATCATGGAACTCTTCGGTTTTATTGATGAGGCCTGCATTTAAATGGAAGACAACTACGTAATGGCCTAGTGTTATGATCTAAATTATTCGACCCATTGGTGGAGTGGGCCTAATGGAAGATGTATAGCCCAATTTAATATAGACAAGTGTGATCTTCTCTATCCATATGTTTCACGTTAAAGATTTTAGATGGTGGAGGAGATACATTATTATATAGATTTAGATAGCTTTATATTAGGGAGATTAGATTAGCTTAGGTTTTAATTTTGAGCTTTTAGTTTTTGTTCCTTGTTCGGCCGCACGACATCAGGGACTCGGTTTTAACGTTGAATTTCGGCCGGCGTTTTGAAGATTGATTTGTTATTCAAGTTCTAGCCCACACTTTGGATTATCTATATTATTCAGACTAAGTTTTCTTAATCTTTATTCTATTTGCATAATTCAATTATGTTGATGGCTAGTTTATTCATTGTGATTATGTCTTCAATTATGCTTGGCTAAATTCCTAGTTCTAGGGTTTTGGTGATCCATTCAATGTGTATTTAATTAAAGTTATATTCTTTGTCTGAATTGAAATATATTTGATTCAATCTTAGATGCTTTATGCCTTAATAACTTTTGTGAATGGGAACTTGTTAAAGTTTGAGACTGAAAGGTGAAAGCTTTGATAAGTAGTCAGACAGGGGATTGAGACTGAAAGGTACTTTTTCCTGTCGGAACCCTAGGATTTGAACCTGAGATTTCTTAATTGCGAAAGTGTTTTGATTTCTCTTGTGGATTAATAGTTGTCATAGAAACCTTAAGGTTGGATTGAATTAGCAAGTCGCGAAAGCAGATGTTGATTCAATTTAATCTTAAATTCTAAGTGCTTATTGGTCTAGATTTCAATTGGCAAGTCGCGAAAGCGGATGTTTGTTGGGTTTAGGCACGTTGCTATCGTTCGAAAGAACTTAGTGATTACCTTAGAAAACTACCTTCAAATAATCGGAAATAAATTCAGGCAGAGTATAATTTTATTTATTGAAACATCGTTGTGGTGATCCTTAACCTTAGACACATCTATCCCATATATTTTATCCCTTTATTTGCATTATTACTTGTTATCTTAGATTAGACTTTCCATATTCTTTATATTTTGACCTAAATTACTAGTAGAGTTCCAATTGATATTACATTGGTCCTTGTGGGATCGACACTTGAGGTATTACGATTGACTCCGTTCGCTTGCGGGTTAGTTTTGGCTGCATCATTCACCGACCTATGTGACACCATCGCTGCCGATGGCGTGTCACTTGAATATGTGCTCTTAAAGGCGTTCAAATGGTCCTTGGACGGAAAGGCGCTTACTTGGTTCGAAAGCTTACCTTCTAGGACGATTACTACATGGAAGACTTTGCACGACATGTTCCTAACGAAGTTCTTTCCACCGGCTAAGACTACAGAGCTAAGAAAGCACATCACTTCTTATCATCAACTTCCCAATGAGACTTTTGTGGAAACTTGGGAGCGGTTCAAGGAACTTCTTCGGCAATGTCCTACTCATGGACAACCACCCTATGTGTGTGAAGAAATATTCTTCCAAGGGATAAATGCCGCTACAAAGGACCGCATCAACCTTCACACCGATTGCGGATTCATTGAGATGGATCCCGATGAAGCTTTGGCTTTGATGGACAAACTCACCAACTATGATGCGATGTATGGTAACCAACAAGCCGTCAAGGTTCCAATGAAGAAGCTTTATGATCCTAATGCCGAACCGATTGATCAAGATGTGAGGTTTCAATTCATGCAAGATGAGATAAACCGGCTCAAGAAGCAAGTAAGCCACTTCAAATCCACCGCTCAGTCTTGTCAAGAATGTGGTTCCCAAGCTCACACCACCGCTTCTTGTACGAACGTGGAACAAGTCCGAGCCGCTGAGGCTTATGCGAAGGCGAACTATATGCGAGGTCCCTACCGAGGTCAGATCAATGCTTATCCATGAAGGAACAACAACAACAATTATCCTCAATGGAACAACAATGGCCACGGTCAAGGTTTTCAACCATAGCCACAAGAGCAAAGAGCCCCTCCTTATAGACCTCCCAGTTACCAAGAGCCACCAGGTTGGGCACAAGGTCTCCTAGAAGGGATCAATGGTGTCTGCACAGATCTTAAAGGAGTTCAAAATCAATTGGGAGACTTCGAAGCATGGAGGAAGAACGTGAACTCCCAACTTGGTGACCTAGCGGCTCAAATTCCAAGACCCCAAGGGCGATTACCGGGCCATCCCGATGAGAACCCGAGAGGTCAAATTGCAGCGGTCCACCTGAGAAGCGGAAAGAAGTTGCCGGATCAAGAAATAAGCAAGAAGGCGGCGGACGACGAGGACCAGCCTAGCTAAGGGGAGGTCTTTACTGACCCATCCAAGGTCGTAACCGACCCTCTCCCCACTACAAAGGAGGTCGTTACCGACCCTCCCCAGGTCGTCACCAACCCACTTCCCGGAGTTCCTACATCTGTTCCTACAAAGGTGCTTCCTTCCCACCCAAGAAGGCTAAGGATTCCACGGAAGGCAAATTCAAGCGCTTTGTGCAGGTTCTTCAAGGGCTCAACATCACCATCCCTTTCGCCGAAGCCTTGAGAGAGATTCCCACGTACACCAAGTTCCTTAAAGAAATCTTATCAAAGAAGCGGTCGATGTCCGAGTTGATTGATGAGGTGCGATCTCTAGAGCTTCCGGAGAAACTCGGCGATCCGGGTAAATTTGCAATTACTATTGGTATAGGTGCTCATCGCTTTAAAGCTTTATGTGACCTTGGTGCAAGTGCTAGTCTCCTTTCCCTTTCTATATGGTCCAAAACCAACATGGACCTTTTGGTCCCGGTAAATATTAAACTCTATATGGCGGACGACTCTTGTGTGAAGCCAACCGGTATCGTCGACGACTTCCCTATCCAAGTCGGCAAGTTCTTTGTGCCCAATGATTTCATTGTTATGGAGATGCCAGAAGATCCCGTCGTCCCGATCATTCTTGGGCGACCATTCCTTGCAACCACCGAAGCTATTATTGATGTGAAGAAAGGCCTCCTTACTTTTGAAATCGGCAATGAGGTAGTTGAGTTCCGGTTCAACCCAACGATGAAGGAGACTAATGAAGCTATGGAGGTCAAGATGTTGTACACTCGCTCTGATTACATTGACTGCGAAGATCCGATAGAGCGTTTGCTCGGGGCTTACACAAGTGAACATGAAGACGAAGAAGAAGCTGCAGGGTCGTCACCGACCCCACACAGGTCGTCATCGACCTCACCGAGCTCGACACCTACCCCCATTCCACTCGTTTCTGAGGATTTTGCTTATGCCTCTGGCTCGGTACCGACCCCCTTGTGGTCGGAGCCGACCCTTCTGAAGGTAAATGACAATGTGCAACTCTTAACCGAAAGTGATTGCTATGAGGAGCTTTTCAAGATGGAGAAGGATGATGACATTATTACACCACCACCACCTACTCCAGAGCTTAAGACTCTCCCCGAGTCTTTGAGGTATGAGTTTCTTGGCCCAAATTCCACTTTTCTCGTGATTGTTAATGTTAACCTTAATAAGGAAGAAGTTGGAAAGTTGCTTGATGTGCTTAGGACTCATCGGAAGGCCATTGGGTACTCACTTGAGGACTTGAGTGGTCTTTCACCTTCTTTGTGTATGCATCGTATTTTTCTTGAGGAAGGACATAGGCCAACCATAGAACATCAAAGGAGGCTTAACCCAAACATGAAGGAAGTGGTAAAGAAAGAGATCTTGAGAATGCTTGATGCAGGTATTATCTTCCCAATTTCGGATAGTAAGTGGGTAAGCCCGGTTCATGTTGTGCCTAAAAAGAGTGGTCTTACTGTTGTCGAGAATGAAAAGGGCGAGTTGGTTCCCACTAGGACTACCACTAGTTGGCGTATGTGCATAGATTATAGAAAACTTAATAGTGTCACTAGAAAGGATCACTTGCCCTTGCCTTTTGTTGACCAAGTGCTAGAGAGATTAGCTTTACATGACTATTTTTGTTATCTCGATGGCTATAGTGGTTTTTGGCAGGTTCCGATACATCCCTATGATTAAGAGAAGACCACATTCACGTGTCCTTATGGTACGTTTGCTTATAGGAGGATGCCATTCAGGCTTTGCAACGCCCCGGCCACCTTTCAACGGTGTATGATGGCCATCTTCTCCGACATGATTGAGGATATCGTGGAGGTATTTATGGATGATTTCTCGGTTTGCGGTACCATTTTTTACTCTTGTCTTTGTAACACCCCCTTCCTACCCTGGAGGTATTACCGCCAGTAACCCCGATTAAGACTAAACCGAAGCTACCCAAGGCTTTAAACTGACTGAACAAACTAAAACAAGGTAAATGAAACCATTTAAAACCTAACAAAATTAAGTAAAACTTTACAGCGGAAAAGAGAATAAAAGGTCTTATACAAGCCTTAACTTAAAAAGAATTAGTAAATAAATAGAACAACCTTCTATTTAAACAAAATCTTCATCCAGTCTTCCTTAAGTTCTTATTTCTGAAACTCAGCTTCACTTTGAAGTAGTTCAACCATGATCTTCACTCAAGTGTAGCCATTGGAAACCTTTCTTCAACCTCTGGAACTTCGAACCTCTGAATTCGCCTCTTGAATCAACTTCCAAGAAGAACCTGATGTATCGTATACAACGGTGGACACCAGCCGACCATATAAAAGAAAAGAAGATGGACGGGTTAGTCTAATGAAAGACTAAGAAAGCGGAGAAACTAACTTGGTTCTTATGGTTGTAACTAAACATATTGGCATCCAAATCCGAATAGACTCGGATTATGATCCAACAGTTAGCAGTCTTATAGAAGATAAGAAGGAGATTCGCATAATCAAGAGAGAGAACACCACCGCTTGTGGTTTCTTTAAGAAGCATAAACGATTAATGGAAACTTATACTAACCACTCAACATTCACCATCGTCTTCAACGACTAAACAGCTTAACTTAATCAAAGTTTGATTGAGAATCATTCTTAATCAGGAGCAAGAATGGTTATCAAATGGACTAACCATTATGGTACTTTAATGTGCCTAACGCACCAATCTTTCATTACTTTCAAACTGTGCACTTGCACCATTTAATAGTTTTTACGTAGTTCGGCCAACAACCGAGATCAGAGGGCCTATTTCATCCATGATCATTTACAACTGCTCGGCCAACAACCGAGATTCGGCCAACAACCGAGATCAGATGGCCTTTTTCATCCATGATCATCTATCCTTGATCTACTCTACTTCACAACAATGTCTCAGTATGAGACAACATATACATAACGGACCTAAATCCAGTTCTAGCGCAAAAACTGCAATAACGACATGGTCGTTATTTCTAACAAAATAACAACCTATCAAACTTTATTCAACATATAAATTATTCCCAACATGAGGATCAAATGGAATTCAATTCCTTATTAATAACCATAACGCAAGAGAGAATCGTCCACTTGCCTTAGAAGGCGTGCTCAACGTCCTTAGCAATTCAACAGTAATCTTTATCATCCTTCTGACAAATATAACAAAAGGATTTCTCAGCAACGAGCTCACAGAAACACTTCTTAGTTATATTCTCAACTCCTACAACTTCCTATCGATAAACGATTTAATTTCCGAATACCGATATATATATATATCAAATCCTTAGTTATTATGCTTTAAGGAACCATCTTGGCGGAATTATAACTAATTATCCGCTTCACTTTTGAAACAATTTTCTAAATAAAAATTGTTCATTAACAACATTTCTTAAATGTGACCAAATCTCGGATCAAACGGATTAACAACGAATCCTGAGTAATTATCCGAAGTCCTTTACCTGCCAATCGGTATCCAAACTTGTATTCGCTATAAGTAAAGATCCAGACGTCCGTTTCTCGAGCGGTTTGAACCTGTGGGACCGTAGCAACGTCAAGATTATAAAAACCATAAATTTAATTAGCAAAGCGGAACCGAAAGGCCCTTACTGTGGCTTCGCAACTAACCTGCTAATTAATTTCGATCGTATATACCTTCACTCAAGCCCATGGCTCGTTTGGCTCGATAGTGGCTCGATCCCCGAGCCCAAGGGTGGTCGAGTATTGCCCGGCGGTGGCCCTTGCGATGGGTGGTGGTCTGAGGAGCTCCCGATCGTCGGCGACGTCGCTTGGCGAGGCTAGAAAGTGACCGGCGTGATGGACTTCACTTCTATCTCCCCGTCCGTCGTCGTCCCTCCATGATTCTCTCGCTGGTTTGATTCCAACAGCACAACACAACAAGGAGGAAGAAGAAGAAAATGGGGTGGAGGAGGCAAGGAGGTTAGCCGGCGGTGGAGAATTCAGCAGCCGAGTCCGTCGTTCCGTCCTTATCTCTCTCGACCTAACTTTGTTTTGACAAACGAAATGATAGACTTGACGAGGCAAGAAGATAGGCCGGATAAGTTCTATTCCCAATTCCTTCCTAATTAAGGCAAGGAAGAGGTGCTTTTAAAATCAAAACCCGTCTCGGAACGGGACTCGCGTTAAAGCGGTAAAATTATGTACCTCGGATAGAAAAACTTACTAAACGAAAAACGTCCCGTAAATTATGTAGACTAATAAAACCAATTTTCCATGATTTTATCTTGCTAACTTCAATTTTTAAGGCTTCCGTTTCGTATTTTAAATCCTTTACAGTACATAATTAAGAAGACGGCCTATCCAATAAATATTCTTTTTCCACCGAAAAATCCTAGAATTCACACCGATCCATAAAATCATTTCTTTGTGATTTTAGGATATCACCAATAATTTTCTAGGATTTAATCTCCAACAAAAATATTGGATTAAGCGTTAAAACGAACAAAGAGGTTAAAATGATATCCGAGAAAAATTCAAAAATATCCTCAAAAACCGCAGTTATTACAATCTTGCCAATCTTGCTAGAGTCCTTAAGAGATATGAAGAGACTAAACCAGTGCTTAATTGGGAGAAGTGTCACTTTATGGTTCAAGAAGGGATTGTCTTTGGTCATATAGTGTCTAAAAGGGGGATTGAAGTTGACAAGGCTAAGATTGAATTAATTGAAAAATTGCCACCCCCTACCTCTGTGAAAGATGTTAGGAGTTTCCAAGGCCATGCCGGATTTTATAGAAGGTTCATTCAAGATTTCTCTAAGATTACTAAACCATTAACTAACCTATTAATGAAGGATGTTGTGTTTGAGTTTTCTTCCGAGTGTCTTGAAGCTTTTCATAGGATCCGGGATACACTTGTGTCGGCCCCTATCATGCAACCTCTGGATTGGACACTTCCCTTCGAGATCATGTGCGACGCTAGTGACTACGCCGTGGGCGCGGTTCTTGGTCAAAGGAAAGAGAATAAGCTTCATGCCATTTACTATGCGAGCAAGACGATCGACGAGGTCCAAATCAAGTACACAACCACGAAGAAGGAGTTCCTAGCCGTGGTGTTTGCTTTTGAGAAGTTCCGGTCATACTTGGTGGGCTCCAAGGTAATCGTCTACACCGATCATGCAGCTATCCGTTACCTTATGGACAAGAAGGACGCCAAGCCGAGATTACTCCGATGGATGCTCCTATTACAAGAGTTCGACCTTGAGATACGAGACAAGAAAGGAGCGGAGAATCTTATGGTGGACCACCTTTCTAGGTTGCCCATTGAGCACATCAAGGAGTCCGGAGACACGGTACCCATCAATGACTCTCGCCCGGACGAAATCCTCTTGAGCAATGAAGTTCTAAGGCTCGATGTCGGCCATTTTGGATCGATCACAACCATCCATGGGTCGGTGACGACCAACCCTGGGTCGGTGACGACCCCCCATGTTCAAGAGTTGGTCGACTCCGAGCCAGACAGCATGACTCCGACCCTATCTGGGGTCGATCCAGGTCATTTTTCTCCCTCTTCTTGTGTACTTACTAGTGTTTTCCCTTCTCCTCCCATTCTCTATCCCCATTCTATACATGCTATTAGAGGGGCGACAACCCCTTGGTTTGCGGATTTTGCTAACTATGCTGTAGGAGGCATTATCCCCGATGGATTGACTTCCCAAGCTAAAAAGAAGTTCCTCCACGACGTCAAGCAATACTATTGGAATGATCCCTACCTATTCAAGCAAGGGAGCGATCATATCTTTAGGCGTTGTGTGCCGGACGATGAGATAGAGGGAGTAATCCGACATTGTCATACTTTTCCAAAGGGCGGGCATGCTAAGGGATTCAAAACCACCGCTAAAATTCTTCAAAGCGGATTCTATTGGCCCACCCTTTTCAAGGACGTTCAAACATATGTAATGGCGTGTGATGAGTGCCAACGCGTGGGAAATATTACATGGAGGAACGAGAACCCACTCACAGGAATCCTAGAGGTCGATCTCTTCGACGTATGGGGTATTGACTTCATGGGACCCTTCCCCTCTTCGGGCCCCTACAAGTATATCCTCGTGGCGGTCGATTACGTTTCTAAGTGGGTCGAGGCCATAGCCACAAGAACCAATGATGCACGAGTGGTGGCCAAGTTCATGAAGACCAACATCTTCCCTCGTTTTGGTGTTCCCCAAGCCCTTATTAGTGATGGCGGATCTTACTTCATTGAGCTGAGCTTCAAGGCACTTTTGACCAAGTATGGGGTATCTCACAAGGTGGCAACTCCTTACCATCCCCAAACAAGTGGTCAAGTTGAGATCTCTAACCGGCAAATTAAAAGCATTTTGGAGAAGACGATTTCCCGCTCAAGGAAGGATTGGGCTTCCAAGCTTGATGATGCACTATGGGCGTACCGCACCGCCTACAAGACGCCACACCGCACTACTCCTTACAATCTTGTGTATGGCAAGTCATGTCACTTTGCCATCGAGCTTGAACACAAAGCTTTATGGGCTCTCAAGGAGCTCAACATGGACCTCGACGAGGCCGGAGCAAAGCGATTCATGGACTTGCAAGAATTAGAGGAGTTAAGGCTAAAGGCGTATGAGAATGCCAAGATTTACAAAGAGAGAACCAAGAAGCGGCATGATAAGAAGCTTGTTCTGAAGACCTTCAAAGACGGTGATCAAGTACTCCGTTTCAACTCTAGACTTCGACTTTTCCCCGGAAAACTACGAACGCGATGGAGTGGACCATTCGTGGTTCACCACATCTACCCACATGGGGCGGTCGACCTTAAAGACGAGAATGGAGGGATTTTTAAGGTCAACGGGCATCGATTGAAGAAGTACTATGCAAGAGCCGAACCCGATGAGGAAATCCGAGCCACATGGGCTCTCACATCTTCCGACTAAGCTGAGAAATTTCTCGTCTAGCTAAAGACGTTAAATAAAGCGCTTACGGGAGGCAACCCGCTTTTTCCTTTTCTTTTATTTTTGACTTTCTTTTTAGCTTAGTTTAATTTGTTTTTATTAGTTTAGAGTAGCTAGGATTCTTGTCTTGCATCTCCACTAAAGTTTTGTAGGGACTCGAGGTGTCGGAAAGGGAACTAGAGGGTCGGAACGCACCACAACGCAAGGGAACAAAGCCCAGGGGAGGTCGGAGACGACCCAAATCCGGTCGGTACCGACTCTTCCACGCAAATACGGTAAAAAATTTCAGAAATTCCGAAATTGCAAGTAAGTCCCTGCACTTTTAACCCTTTTAACCCTACTCCTCCCCCTTTCTTCCTTCCACGTCGTCGACCCACTTCTCCCTCTCAAAACTCCATTGCCTCCATTGCTCTCAAGGCTTCACAAATCCATCACTACCCCTCTCAAATCTACCAAATCCATCCTTGTGCTACTTAAATCCTCCAAATCCTTCACAAAAAACCGGAAATTCGGTCCCTCCCCACAAATCCCTATTTTTGAACCGCTGTAAGTGCTCGGCTACGACCCTTTTTCTACTTTCATTCTTCTAATTTCACTTGACTTTGGTATGTTCCTCTACTCCTTTGATCTTAAATTCAAGTTTACTTGATTAATTTTGAAGGGCTAGTTGAAAATCTATGTTTTGGGTGTTCTTGAATTTGAATATGGAAGTTTGGGTTGTTTGTATGCTTTAGTGGGTAGATCTATATGATATTATGATGATTTGTGGTTTGTGGGTAGATTTCATGCTTGATATTTGGTTATTTGGTCGATTTTGAGCACATATGATTTTTTTAGGATTTTTGTAAGCCATTCTAGGGTAATTGTGCTGGAATTTCGAACAAAGTTTTGCCCGGCATGGTCGGTGACGACCCACAGTGGATCAGTCACGACCCAACAGTGTCGTTGTGTTTGTGTCTTGGGGTGTATTAGAGCGATAACGAGCCTCCAAGGGTCGGTTCTGACCCCGGTTGCCTCGTAATCTTGATTGTTGCATGCCTATTGAGCTAATTTATCCATGATTTGAGTAATTTTAGCATGAGATTTCCCTCTACTTACTTACTTTTCATGATTAAGCATGCTTGGTTGAGATTTTTCTAATAAAATTGAAGCATGTGCTTAGTGTAAGTATGGGGTACTTCTTTGGTGGTGATATATGTGATCTTTGTATGGTTTTTGTCCTTTATAAATTTGGAAATTATCTTGGGAGTTTGAATGTTTTGTAGGACCATGGCCTCTTCCTCTAGTCATCCCACCAAGAAGCAAAAGAAAAACAAGCAAACGGTAGATTATGTGGAGTTTGCTTCCAACGAGCAAAAAGACCGATTTGTTGAGATGTGGCACGGAGATGTCAATGTGCGCGCATATCAGAGAGCCAGCGCCAACATGATCGGTTTCCATGAGGCGGTACTTGAGGCCTTCTCTTGACTCGGGGCTCAACACCTCATTCTACATCCTATTGAGGAGCATCATATGGCTCTCACATGCGAGTTTATGTCCGATTTTAGCTTGTATGTGGATGACTCCGACTTCAACAAGTCCATGGTCAACTTTCAGCTTGGCAACCACCACCATGAGATGGACATCAAAAAGTTCAACAAGCACCTTGGTTTTCGTGCACCATCCGGGGTGTACTCAACAAAGGACTTCCCTATCAAGGAGTTGTGGCATTACATCACCGAGAGGGAAGAATTCCCCACCAACGCCCTCCCCGGTCAGTACATTGCTAGCCCCGTCTTCCGGGTCATCTTGCGTATCCTCGGTTCAACAATTTGGCCAAGGTATGAGCTATCGCGCCCCCACAAGCAAGAGCTTGCATGCTTAGCCAATATGCTTTTTGAGACGCCCAATCAAATGAATTTGGGGTTTGAGTACGCATCCGCCGTCGTTAGCCATCGTAGCCAACACCACCACAATAGCACTTACTTTGGTTGGCTCGTTTTCATCCTTGCCAAGTCGTTGAAGATCAAACTTTCCGCCTATTCTTCCAAGAGGGTCATTTTTATGGATGTGAAGAACTACACCAATGCTAAGGTTGTCCACCAAACCGCCGACTAATTCATCAATAAGTTCAAAATCGATGCAAACACGACACATGACGTGTTTCTCACAAAAGAGAATCTTGAACTCTTCTACCGACCAAATTGGTATGATGCATGGGCTCCTACATCGTACCCTTTGGTGCCCAAGGCCCGAGATGATGAGACGATCCGACGTCAGCCCAGCCGATACCGGAGAGCCGAGCCTAACCCGCCTTTGAGAGAGCATGTCTTTGATTGGGAAACACCAAGAGGCCAGCCCGGGGGGGTCGGGGACGACCCAGAGGAGGTCGGTTACGACCCAGCAGAGGGCGGTACCCACCATCAACAACACGAGGCCGACCCTATGGACTTCACAATGGGCTCTAAGACTGACATGGAAACATAATAACTCAAATGGATATTATTAAGTTGATGCTAGATAAAAAATAAGCTTGCCTTATTTGATGAAATTTATAAGATCTATATAATGATTGATTTGATGAAAAATAATAAGATCTTCTATATACACCTTTTCTTGGTAGATGTATACTAATATTTGATAAATTGCTTACAAATATTTGAAAGTGTAGATTATCAAAAATTAAGCATTGTGATTCTATTTATAAAAGCTAGAAATATTGATGGGTAGTTGTCGGTAAATTTGTGACTCTTTTTAGTAACCTCTCAATGCTCTATAGTTGTTGGTGGTTTTGTAAATTATTTACACTCACTTATTGTCTTGTATTCTTACAATATGATGCATACAAGTAAACAATTATCCATATATAGTAAAACGTTTTCATGTATCATGTTTGTTGAGCCTACTGATGGTGCGCAAAATAACCGCTAAATAATTAAGGGTGAATTAGCGAATATAAGAAAAAGCACAACACGTCGCGTTGCATGTACGAATTTATAGACAAATTTGGTTCCATTGTTGTGTGTGGCTCTCATTTTCTAAGATCGTTAAAAGCATTTGATAAGGGTGGAATCATAGTGGCCCAGGCCCATGAGGCTAGTTGCCTAATCATCGGCCCATTAATTTACTAAGTAAATCATTCTCCCAATAAGCATATTTCAGCTTACATATTCGTAAGTAGTGCACCTTGCATCTACATGGATGTGCATGAGTGAGACAACTCCACAAGGCTACACAATTTGAATATTGTTCACGTGTAGGCCTATGTATTTTTGGTCCAATCAAAAGCCATCATCATTGTGGAAATTGCCATCCCACATCGGCCAAATAAGGCTAAGCAAGGAGCTCTCATGTATTATATATTGGAAGAGGCGTGAGACTAAGAGAGGATCGAAAAACCTCTCCGGGTTAGGAATCTTTTCTTGTACCTAGATTCGATGTGCTTGATCTCCGAGTGAGATCGCGCTATTTACGGTATAAAGTCCAAATGGCTTTAATTGTAACGAGGATTACAAAACAATCAGCTGAAGGGCGGGAAGGAGGAATAATCTACGTACGAAAACCGTTTGCTTGTACGGAATCCCGAGAGTTAGTATTTATTATAATCCTGTTTATAGCGCGGTTTATTTCGGGTTTCAACACTGGTGCCGTCTGCGGAAAGTGCTCTCCCTATCCGACCTACTCTCGGGTAATAATTGATGTCGCACTTTTTAGTTGGTTTTTGTGGGTAGTTTTCTAGCTAGGTCGAGTCGTTTTTAGGTCTATTGGTTTGTTTTGTGTATAATTCCGACCCTCTTTCGAGAGTTGGAGTCGTTTGTGCTTATTTTTCATTTTTGTAGGTGTTTGAAGCATTAAGGAGGAGATATCCCGGTTTTTCAAGCTTTCTAGGAGGTGGTGTTAGAGTTGTCTTGTGGTGGTGTTGATAGAAGGGCGAGAGTCATTGTCTTTGGAGATTTGATGAGTTTCAAGATGAAGTTTGCAAGATGAAGATGTCTTAGGAGGAGCCTAAAGAAATGAAGAAACATTGAAGAAGAACCAACCTTTGGAGCATGTTTTGAGCAAAGAAATGAAGAAATCAAGTGTAAACTAAGGTCGGTGACGACCCACTTTGGGTCGGTACCGAGCACTATCCGGGCTTGCGGAAATAAACTTGCGCCTTAAGTTAGGTTTTAGTAAATGTTTTATTTATGGGTCTTTTTAAGATAGAATTTAGTTTCCTTATAAAAACATTCCCACTACTATATAAGGTCTTTTAGGGTTAATTTTAAGGGGGGTGTTTTTTTGGAGAGCGCAAGACGGAACAAACGAGTTTGCTAGTTGTTTTCTAGGGTTAACTCTTATTCCAAGCTCTTGGACAATTTTGAGAGAGTCTTGGAAGTTTGCTTTGAAGTTTGTAAGTTGACTTTTCAATTGAAGTTTGCTTTGTTTTGAATCATGTCTTCTCTTTTATCTTTGATTGTTGATTGCATGATGAATTGTGAGTAGTCTATTTTTCTAGGGTTGGGGTGAAACCCGACGAGTTGTGCATGATTAAAGCATGAATCTTTGATTAAAATCATTCCTTTTAATCTCTATCTTTTATCCTCTTGTTTGATCTTAATTCCTTGATGAAAGTTGAGGCATGTTCATGTTCATGATTAAGTTGAAAGATTAAATTGTGAATTTGAATAATATTCGGGTTGTAGCGAAAGTTAAAACCTTTAGATAACAAGTAGGATTGCAAGTTTAGATCTTTACGAAAGTTGAGATATGTGCTTGATTATTTATGACGAAAGTCATTCATGAGATTAATGTTGGTTGATCTTTGATTCATGTTTACATGCATAGCTTCGTTGTGGTGGATCATTTATCCTAGATCTCTTTTATATTGATTTTTCGAAGTTTTATTGTTACTCGGATAGGTCGTGACCGACCCCCATAAGGTCGGTACCGTGCTCCCAGTTTTTCCTGCGTTTTTTGCCGTGAAGTAGGTCGGAGACGACCCAGTTGGGGTCGGTGCCGAGCCACCCTTGTGAGTATTTTGTTTTGTTTTGTTTTATTCTTGTTAGGATTGATTGCTAGACTTAGATTCTTCTAATTTCCGTGGACGAACCTGACCTCCTTGTACTTAGCGGGGTCTTGATCTATAAATTTATTACTTGTTAGGATCAAGGTAAAACCCTTACAACAATAATCAAGTAAGTGCGTCATCTTCCCTCTTTAGTTAGCCGTAGTATCTGTGCGGCACCACGGGGTTAGCCCTGGCGTGCGCAGGCTTAGCCGCAGTCTCTATGCGGCGCCACGAGGTTAGCCCTGGCGTGCGTGGGCTTAGCTGCAGTCTCTGTGCGGCGCCATGGGGTTCGCCCCTGGCGTGCGCGGGCTTAGCCGCAGTCTCTGTGTGGTGCCATGGGGTTCGCCCCTGGCGTGCGCGAGCTTAGCCGCAGTATCTGTGCGGTGCCACGGGGTTCGCCCTTGGTGTGCGTGAGGTCTTGACAATCTAAAGGACGAGGTCCTGACAATCTAAAAGGACGAGGTCTTGGCAATCTAAAAGACGAGGTCCTGACAATCTAAAAGGACGAGGTCCTGAAAATCTAAAAGGACGAGGTCCTGACAATCTAAAGGACGAGGTCCTGACAATCTAAAGGACGAGGTCCTGACAATCTAAAAAGACGAGGTCCTGGAAATCTAAACGGACGAGGTCCTGACAATCTAAAGGACGAGGTTTTGACAATCTAAAGGACGAGGTCCTGACAATCTAAAAGGACGAGGTCTTGACAATCCAAAGGACGAGGTCCTGATAATCTAAAGGACGAGGTCCTGACAATCTAAAAGGACGATGTCCTGACAATCTAAAGGACGAGGTCCTGAAAATCTAAAGGACGAGGTCCTACCTCTCTAAGCGAACGAGGTTCGTTAACTCTCAATGGACTAGGTCCTAACTCTCTAAGTGAACGAGGTTCATTAACTCTCAAAGGACGAGGTCCTAACTCTCTAAATGAATGAGGTTCGCTAACTCTCAAAGGACGAGGTCCTAACATTCTAAGCGAACGAGGTTCGCAAACTCTCAAAGGACAAGGTCCTAACTCTCTAAGCGAACGAGGTTCGCTAACTCTCAATGGACGAGGTCCTAACTCTCTAAGCGAACGAGGTTCGTGAACTCTCAATGGACGAAGTCCTAACTCTCTAAGCGAACGAGATTCGTTAACTCTCAAAGGACGAGGTCCTAACTCTCTAAGCGAACGAGGTTCGCTAACTCTCAATGGACGAGGTCCTAACTCTCTAAGCGAACGAGGTTCGCTAACTCTCAAAGGACGAGGTCCTAACTCTCTAAGTGAACGAGGTTCGCTAACTCTCAATGGACGAGGTCTAACTCTCTAAGCGAATGAGGTTCGATAACTCTCAAAGGACGAGGTCCTAACTCTCTAAGCGAACAAGGTTCGCTAACTCTCAATGGATGAGGTCCTAACTCTCTAAGCGAACGAGGTTCGCTAACTCTCAAAGGACGAGGTCCTAACTCTCTAAGCGAACGAGGTTCGTTAACTCTCAAAGGACGAGGTCCTAACTCTCTAAGCGAACGAGGTTCGCTAACTCTCAATGGACGAGGTCCTAACTCTCTAAGCGAACGAGGTTCGCTAACTCTCAAAGGACGAGATACTAACTCTCTAAGCGAACGAGGTTCGCTAACTCTCAAAGGACAAGGTCCTAACTCTCTAAGCGAACGAGGTTCGCTAACTCTCAAAGGACGAGGTCCTAACTCTCTAAGCGAACGAGGTTCGCTAACTCTCACAGGACGAGGTCCTAACCCTCTAAGCAAACGAGGCTCGCTAACTCCAAAAAGGACGAGGTCCTAACTCTCTAAAGGACGAGGTCCTAACTCTCTAAAATGTGTGCAACCCGAGAGAGGCTCGGGGTTGGTGCCTAATCCCGATTTTTCGGGGAGAAGCCCTAACTCCTTTGGCAAAGTACGCGCTCTCCACCCGATCCAGGGTTTTGATCGCGTTGCATGGCTATAACCGATAAAGCGCAAGCATCTTATGCAAGTTGGCGCACCTGTTTATTGTCTTGTTGCCCTCGTGGAACGAGAACACCAAGCCAAGGGGTTGTGATGGTGCGCAAAATAACCGCTAAATAATTAAGGGTGAATTAGAGAATATAAGAAAAAGCACAACACGTCGCGTTGTATGTACGAATTTATAGACAAATTCGGTTCCAAGGTTGCGTGTGGCTCTCATTTTCTAAGATCGTTAAAAGCATTTGATAAGGGTGGAATCATAGTGGGTTAGGCCCATGGGGCTAGTTGCCTAATCATCGGCCCATTAATTTACTAAGTAAATCATTGTCCTAATAAGCATATTTCAGCTTACATATTCGTAAGTAGTGCACCTTGCATCTGCATGCATGTGCATGAGTGAGACAACTCCACAAGGCTACACAATTTGAATATTGTTCACGTGTAGGCCTATGTATTTTTGGTCCAATCAAAAGTCATCATCATTGTGGAAATTGCCATCCCACATCGGCCAAATAAGGCTAAGCAAGGAGCTCTCATGTATTATATATTGGAAGAGGGGTGAGACTAAGAGAGGATCGAAAAACCTCTCCGGGTTAGGAATCTTTTCCTTTATCTAGATTCGATGTGCTTGATCTCCGAGTGAGATCGCGCTATTTACGGTATAAAGTCCAAAAGACTTTAATCGTAACGAGGATTACAAAACAATCAGCTGAAGGGCGGGAAGGAGGGATAATCTACGTACGAAAACCGTTTGGTTGTACGGAATCCCGAGAGTTAGTATTTATTATAATCCCGTTTATAGCGCGGTTTATTTCGGGTTTCAACACCTACATTATAAATATAAAGTGATTTTCTATCTAGTATAGATAATTCTCTTGTGCAATTATATATAAATTTTTATTATTGTATATATATATAATATCCTACAATTTCTATCTTATGCAATTTTCTTCTTGAATTTTTGTAATCTTAGCTAGTTAAAGGACGTTGAATTCTTATTCTTCCTAAATTTTGGTTATTCTTCCTGTTGCATTCTCTTCTAGAATCAACTGACTATTGCATTATATTCTAATTTTGTATTCTGATTTTTTTTTGTTTAATTATTGATTATTGATTTTGTGATTTGATTTGCTGATTTTTTTTTCATTTTAATCATAGGATAACAAAGGGCTTATACGAAGTTCCTTTTCCATACTATGACATACTTTCTGAAATTTATGCAAAAGATAGAGCTATCGGAGAACCAAGCATATTTTTTGGGCTAGCTACTCAAAATATCAATGTTGAGATGACACATGAGTCGCTTACACTTGATAGTGATGATTATTTGGAAGTTCAAACAAAAACAAATTCTATGCAATCAGGTAGTGGTGCTAGTGGGTCAAGGAAGAGGAAGGATTTTCTATCTCAAAAGAAACATAGCTTGAAGAAGAAAAAGGATAAAGTTTGAGACTTGTCTTCGTCTATGCACTCAGTTAGTACCAAGTTTGGAAAAGTTTTTCAAGAGATGAATTCACTCTTGGGTGCAATGGCTCAGATATGTGGTAGTGAAGAAGAGAGGAAGAAAAAATTAGATGATGAGAGCAACAAAATATTAGAGGAAGTTATGAAATTGAATATTCTTTCTCCTTCTGATGCTTTAGAGGTAATTTCATAATAATTCATATAATTATTTTTAGTTATATTTGTGTGAAATCGTATGGCTCATGTTCATTGAAAATGTAAGGTTGCAACTATTCTAGTGGTTGAGGAGCACAAGCTTCATGTATTCTATTAAGCAACCACACTAATGAAGAAGCAATATTTGTGTGATTTACTTAGGAAAAGGTGAATGACTAGTCTGTTGATATCTAATTGGAATTCATAAAGAGCATGATATGTTTCGATCATGTCCTGACTTAGGAAGAATTGTTGGAGGATATCTACTTTTTGGAAGAGTTGAAATTAGTACTTTTTGGAAAAGTAATGAAATTGGCATGTACGTACGTGGATATGGTGGAAGTGATTGGAGTAATATTTGTGCGATTTATTTGGAAAAATTAAAGTACAAGTCAAATTTATTCACTTTATTGCACATATGTGATTATCTAAGTTAAAAATAAATTTACTATTACTAAAAAAAGCATTGAAAAAAAGAAAGCATCTCCTTTCTTGAAAATTCACTAACCAAACAAAATTAGGTAAACCAATACCTTTCATGAAAAATAGCCAAACATAATTAAGGATAACCATTTCCAAATCCTTTCCCTCTCCTTAAGTGTTACCTTCCCTTTCCTTTCCATAGTTTAGAACCAAAGATACATCACCTTTATATGACATTTCATAACCTTATTCATGAAAGGTAATAACAAACTAGTCAATTCTCATATCACCCTATACGACATTTCATAACCCTAGGGGGGTATCGTCCCTATCCCTGACCCTATGAACAACATTTAATCTTTGTAGACATATCTACTATGGAGCATATCTACGATGATCCTAATATGCCCAAGCATGCTATATATATCCTGCAGAAATCACTATCTATGTTGAAACATGCACATCGGGCATAGCCTCCTATCTACATGCATAGCATTGGATTCACAAGTAACCAATATGATTCTTCCTTGTTTATTTTTATTCAAGGTATCTCCATCGGTTATCTTCTTCTCTATTATGATCGATAATATCTTTTCGATTGTCTCCTCGAGTTCTCTACACTCTAACATCACTATGTTGCTGAAAAGTGAGTTTACTATGACTAATTTGAATTGTCTTTCTTTTATAGACATCTCTAATCATCACACTTTGTTGGGCTCTTTCAGCTAAAAAAAAAGTATGCTTGTGAGATTGTTGACTGCACCTTCATGAAAAACTTCAACCCAACAACTACACCAATGGACTTTGGCTCAATGCAACCACTAGTCCTCCCATATGGGATCCAACCCTATTTATCGCAATCTCTTATCTTCACTAGAAATTACTTAGGCATGTCTCCTTAGGCATGACTCAAAGACAGTCATTTTATTGTGTTGAAGAAGTTTATGTGGTATGTTCATGGGACTACACCATCACTTTAGCCCCAACACGATTGTTGGTGTCCCAAAACTTGTCGGGTGCATTTGGGTGTGTCTACCTAAATGATACCTTTGTCTCATGATCGACTAAGCGTCAATCGGTCACCTTGGTCTAGTGTGGAAGGCATTTATAAACAAATTTACCCAAAATTCATTTTAGCCAAAATCAAAATCAAAATTCAAGACAAAATAGTAAACACAAAAGCTCCATTATCAACAGAATAAATAATTACAAATTTAGTATGTGCATTATTATTAAAATGTATATTCATGGTGCCTATTGGGTGGGAATGCAGGGTTTTTTTTGTCTTATTATCCATAATAGGCCATCATAAGAGGGATGAGCAATTTTAATTTGATTGTTTATCAATTAGATTAGTTATGGCTCATTGTTCTCGCTGGTCAATGTTTAAAATCACTTGTCGGTGGACAATTACTTTTGCCAGAAAAGGTCCCAAGAAGTCAACCATTTTCCCCACATAAATCAATTAATAAGTAGTTACGATTAATATAAATTTGCCGCATGATCAACATCCGAATATTCCATCGCCTTACAATATACTATTATATTGGCTCCTCCTGGCTTTATATTGACAGGCAGTTAGTTATGTATACAATACAAAAACCAATAGTCCGATGAGTGAAAATTAACATTAAATAGCTGAAAAGAAAGCAAAAGAGAAGGGCAATTCTCAATCAACCTCAACCCTAGCCCCCGGCCCTCCGGCTCGTAATAGCGAACAAAGCTAACGCTAGGCTGGTTCTGGGCCTTGTAGTCAATCTACAAAGTAGGCTTGCGAATGAAATCTTCGTGGGCCTATTGGACACTAATGCATGTATTCAAATTTTGTCATTTCAGTCTTCAATCTTCTAGAGTTGTATGTAGATCAATTTATATCAACAACTGTCAAGCTATAAATCATAATTTAGATCATGTCAAAATTTATAAAATACTGTATGATTCAAAGCTAAGTGAGTATATAAACTTTTATTTTAGATTCGGTATGTTTTTAGGATCCACGTTTTGGCCGTTTATTGTTCGGAGGGCGTAACGCTAAAACAACTTGCCACAAAAATTTCCCTGTAAACTGAACAACTAACCAAAGACAAGTGACTTCAGAGTTACATGATCCAGTGGAACTACATTTTTTTTTTATAGGAACCTAAATCATTGAAACAGGACAATACAATAACACAAAAGACCTAATAACACCACTAGTCAATTCTCCTATCACCCTATACGGCATTTCATAACCAGGTTTTATACACCTTTAACAGATCGAGCCAAGGAATGAGATCTGTTTAGCCTCTTCTTCCCAACCTTGTTTCTCCTCAACGGCGTCAAATAGAAGCCCAATGTGCCATTCTCCGTTTCATTGGGCGAAGAATACACAACACTTTGAGCACTTCCAGTTGAACATTTTTCCTTCCTTCTTTCAAACTTGACATCATCATCATTGTCAGTTGATTTGTGTTGTTTTTGGCCACTTAGGAGGCCCCATACATTCAAGAACTTGCCCCATTTCATTGACTTCTTGGTCCAAGTTCCGGTACTACTGCTGGAGGCAGAAGAAGTCGGATCTTTGGAACAAGTATCAAAGCTAACCGAGCTATCGTCTTTGACAGAACTCCTTCTCGAATCCATCAATTCCTTCTCCGTTATATGCAGCTTTGATCCTTGAAACATCTCGGTCTCAACATTCGGTTTCTCATCAACCAAACCGTAAACAGTTGCCATTGCATTCTCAATGACTGAAACTACAGGAGTGGTGGCCTGAGGGAGCGTCTTCTTGCTCATTCGGCCATCCCAGGAAGCTCTAGGAGGGTCAATGCACCTCTGGTTTGGTTCCTCAATTGGCATTCGACCGCAATCAACTGAAGCTCTGGCATCCAGTGAGCACCTTGGATCTGTATCGAAGAATCTCTTTCCCATTCCATCGACAGATATTCTTGATCCATCAATGGATGCTCTACCTAGGTCAATGGAAACCCTAGGATCTGTGTCACAAGATCTCCTTCCAAATCTATACTCTCCTACTTCCGATTGCGTCTCTCTTAATCCGCCTCCTCTCAATTTCCCCAATCCACGGGAAACTTCACCGCCATCAGGCCTTTCGAGCTTCTGCTTTCGCTTCCATTTCTGCAACTTTCTGCTGAAGACGGAGGCCGCAATCCAAAAGCTTCCTGCGATTTCCTTGAAATCTCTCTTAACCGGCTTGCTGGTCTTCAATTCGAGATCAATAAACTCCTTTATAGTCTTCGAATCTTCAAGTTCCTCGTCAACAATAACGTCACTGGCTACAATCACATCATCACAAACCCTAATTTCAGAGTCACTCTCCTCATCCTCTTCCTCTCTGAGCTCAGGGACCGGGTATGTACCTCTGAGAAGCCCTAGATTCATCGACTCAACCTTACATTTCGAGGTTTTAACAGAGCCACCGCCACCGCCTTCATCATCGACGGTGAACAGATCCACGAGAGTGCTTCGAGCCCTAACCTCGCAGGATCTCCGGCGAGGTTCGTAGGAGAGGCCGATTCCAAGCCCCTCGCACTTGTCGCCGGAGAAGGTCTTGCATCGGCGGAGCTCAGGCAATGCGGCGGAGGAGGAGGACGAGGAGGAGCTAGCGGTGGCCGCTAAGGAGGTGGAGGTGGAGGAGGAGGAGGAAGAAGAGGAGGGATTGAGAACGGAAAGGCGTTCGCGGAGGCATGGCGCGCAGAGTGGGGTGAGAGGCTGGTCAGGGTGGCGGAGACAGGGGGAGAGGCGGCTGGGCTTGGGGTGGGGGAGGAGCTTCAGAGTCATGGTCACATGTGCGCCGGCGGCCGGAGAGGGAGGTCGCCGGAGTGATGGCGGCGTGGACTTGAAAACAGTGAGGAGTGGGGAGAGAGAGAGAGAGAGAGGTGAAACGGGAAACCTGGAGGGAGAAAAGGTTGGGTCTGGGTGAATCCCGTTTCGAGAATTTCTCCCAATTCAATACACGGTCGTTCGTTATTTATTTATTTCCTTTTCTTTTTTGTTTTAGCTTTTTTTTTAAGTAAAAATAATTTATTAATTAAAAGTCATAGAACAATTACAACAAACTTAAAATTCAAAGAATACGTATTAAATCCGATCAACTAAAAACCATCTATAGAAATACTACAATCGATGTAAATAAGATTTGACGTTTTTGTATACTTCTTTTACATCGTTGTTTCTTATATACTTTCACGAGGGGGTCTATCGAATGGTCGTAATCTTGAGGGCGATCTTGATTTGACTCAAGTCTCAACTAATTGTAGACAAAGAGTAGAAATTTGCAAGGCAGAGAATGGATTTGGACAACAAATGCTGACTGTAATCGTTGCAATATGGTAGTGAGAAGACAAAGGAGGGATGAAGGAGAAGGTAGTGCTGCCCCAACTTATGCCGGAAACCGCCTAACGAGACAGATAACCGTCAAAAAACCGCCATCGTCGACAAAATTGGTCATACGCCAGACAATGACCTACATATAGTAGGGACGAGAGAGAACAGACAAACCAATCTCTACAAATAACTGTCGGTTGTCGCCATTATTTGTTTTTTACGAGAGAGAACTATAGAAAGACAATAGAATCCCCAAGTTCAATAATCGTTAATGCCAAAGAAAACGAGCGGACAACCGTAACAATTCTCTCTTGTCGCATACGAGTGAGAATTCTCCCGGCCAGTACTTTTTTCTTTCAGCTCTTACGGTTGTTAGACAACTTTTTAAGAAATTGTAATGAAAAGGGAATAGTAGTGTGAGGAGTGATTAAAAGTAGATGGAATCATGGAAAGGTGGCTAGTTTGAATCTTTAATCCACGATCAACTGCGGTTTTTTTAGGTGTGGATTTTCTATTTACAACTTTTTTAGTGGTTCACATACTACTTAGGAATGTGTCATTAGAATATCAATTTTAGTAATTATGAAAAAAAAAATTATTAATATTAAAAAAATTTATAAGGGTTCACTCACTCCAATTTAAGAAATAATATTGAAATAATTTTTAAATTTAATTTATTAATGTATGTTCATGATCAGACCATTTAATATATTTCAATCCAAAAACTTTAGTTGATAGGAGTTAACCATGCACTACACACTGTTTGTAGTATAAGAATTCTTATTTCTTAGCAATCCATTTTCTGTTATAGATTGGGCTACATGGTGTTGTAATGTGCATTCAGTTGTGAAGTGTTGCTTGTTTAGGTCATATGACTCGAATTTGGTAAGAAATTTAGGATCCTTTGACCAAAAGTTTGAAAACGCCATTTTATACAAAAAATTGCATATTGTTTTGTCAATACAAAAGAGTATATTTTGTCTGTTATATTTGGAGCGTTGTAATACAAATACAATATAGTACTTACTCCGTATTTCTCTATTAATATCTATTGACATTTTCCTCATCTTTTGCTCATCACTTTGTTTGTCTGTCACTTGGCCTATAAAGCTGCAGAATTGTACACTAGCTCCTCGTTGGCTTGCCTTTTGGCATTTAACCAACTACACACTGTCCCGGTGATAATTTTGATGAGAAATTCCAAATGCATTGTACTAGCACGAGTCTAACTAAAACTCTCAAGTCAAACTGGTTGAGTTTCAAATTCAGATCACATTTTAACATTTCTAGCATTTACACTACTTACATGTTGCTTATATTGTCTTTACTTTTGCTTCTATGAACCTATTAGTGAAATAAGGTATGCACAACTTCGGTTTCATCTGGAATGTAGGCCACCAAGTAATTTGAAAATTCACCATAAACATTCATAATATATAGGTATATTTTGTAAATTAACAAAAACATAATTAATCAACAATATAGATGATGAAAGAGATTGTTAAAACTCAAGAGATTCCGTCCACTGATACAAATGCCCTTACTCCACATAAGTTTAATGCTAACTTGCAAGAAATGGCAATTTTCACCATAGCTATGAAAACCACAAGGAGGCCAAGAATAACATACCAAAGACCAACCATTTGTATGAAAAAGAAGCTGGTTTGGCTGATTGGCTCCAACAGCTCTGAGCATAAAAGGCTAAAAAAGCCTAAAACAAATGCCCAGAGCATCTTCATCTTCTTCAGCAAGTACCCAAGTAAAGCATACTCAAATCGCCAATTGGGAATCAAGATAAATACAAATATATTTTAAAAAAGGAAGGCAAAGGATTCAGAAAGGGTCAGAATTCTATACACACTTTTTTCTTCTGTTTTGTGTTTTTTTTTTTAGCGTCGGCTCCATTTGGCTTCAAGTGAAGTCCCGTCTTTGAGGGTCTCCTGGGCATCATTGTCCATGCCTAGGCTGAACAAGGCTGCAGCTTGAAGGTAGAATGCGGTGGGCCACTCTGGAGATACTGCCTGTGCCTGCATTGCGTCCCCCAGAGCTTCTTGTGGCATGTTGCTCATCAAGTAAGACAAGCACCGTCTTGCAAATACCGTTGGAGAAACCATAGACCCGTCATCAATGAACTGCATTTGTGTGAATTTAGTCCGCATCACTTTAGGGTGTGTTTTGTAGGAAAATATGGTAAAAATTGCTTATTAAGCTACAAGTCTATAAGCTCCCTAGTTATATGGCCTATAAGTTATAAGCTATTAGAAATCAAAAATTCGTTATTGCTGAAGCGTTATAAGGTGATTGAGTTACCTGAGTATAGCACTTAATAGCAGTGGCAAAATCCTTAATGCGGAAGGCAGAATCACCGTGTTTCTTGGAGTTCAGTGTTTCTTGAATTGGATTAGTCCACATTTGAAATGAAAGCTGAAACAGATTGGTTTCAAGATAATGATCAATTGCAGCAAATTCAGAAGGGATCTTTAGTGACAACATCCATTTAAAGTGTGATTCACGGTAATTTTGGCTTTAATAGGTGGTTTTGTGGAAAGCAAAGTATTTGCAAAGAGTGTTTGCTTAATTTTCCCCAATAAGTAAACAAGTAGATATATGGTATCAAGAATGGCTTCTAGATTCCAATATCACAAGTATATCTGGTATAATTTGCAGCCGCTTTGATGAGGCTATCTTTGGGCCATATAATAGGTGCTTAGATAGTTTTACCATGCTGAATCTACAGGCCCAATGAAGAATCTAACCTCATTTGCAACACCGTCATCATCCTTGTAACCAATATCTTCCAAAATTTCATGTATGGCAGTGAGATCCAATCTTGAGCAAGCATCACCAAGTGGTGTTAACAATTGCTTCTCTTTTGGCGACTCAATACCTTGTGGAATGCTCATCAAAACATGTGAAGGAACCTGCCACATACCATTAGGAATAATCATTGAAATGCTGAGATTTGGCTCAGTGGAAGTCAAAAATTTGATTTATGGAAGATAACAAAACTTAAAGCAGGCTCCCTTCTAATATAGTACTATGTCTTCTCCAACACGGGCCCCAAAATTATATTGCAGGTTGCATAAAATTAGAGTTAGAAATAACATATTTAAAATTTGTGTTGAGCAATGCTGTGGCACACCTCTGTTTCTTTCTGAAGAGAAGAAAGAGATGTTAAAATCGATCTATAATTGGGTCTTTCACGAGGTTCATGCTGTAAACAGCGTGAAGCTAATCGAACTAATTCGGTTCTGTCATCATCCGTCACATGGCCCTCCAAACACGAGTCCATAAGCATTTGGAAATTCTTGGCCCGTATCATGTCAAGTGCCTGAGAGATTGAAGAAAGAACTCTTAGTTACACTTCAAGCCATCAAACAGAATAAGGCTATTGGTCAAGTACACCAAAACTAGGACAAATCTCTTTTGTTAGCAAGATAACCCATGAAGCTAGTTAGGAAAGGGAGTAACACTGAATTTTGACACAAAATTTCAAGATAGTTGAAATGGATGCAGAAAAAAAATGGCTGCTTTGCAGAACAACTCTAGGCAGAATTGGACTGGTCACATTGGTGGTCAATGGTCAAGAAATGGATTAATACAAGCAAATATTGTGTCAATAAGAGAACCAAATTTAATCAGATCCATAGGACTTGGCAAATAAAAAGCTAAACCAAATTCAATAAGTTACGCTCACTGCAGAAGATAAGTGATCAAGAAAGAAAATATACATGGCTTGGTGGTATATGCTTGCCACTGAGGAGGTCAAGAAGTAAAGTGCCAAAACTATGAACAACACTCTCAGGGCAAATTCTACCTGCCAAAGGCAAACATGCAACATTAGAATTATTACAGAAAATGGTGCATATCTACATGCAAAATCTTACATATGCACTAGATAATTTAAGGTATGCTTTCATGGTAACTCCTTAAGAAGAAGAAACACACTATCTTTAAGCAATCAATGGTCCTGCAAGCTTAGCCTTTCATGACTAAATGTCTAAATCAAACATGGAGATTGAATATATAGCAGCCAATCAATAACCTATCAATTCATAGCAGCTCTCACCTGTCCTCATGTACTCTGGAGGAGTAAAAGCCAGGTTTGTGCTATAGCTTTTCCCATCCCTGCTATTTTTCATAAGGCCAAAGGTTGAAAGTCTGGGATTACCATCCTGTCAAGAGCCCAGTTATATGAAAATATACAAATAAATATGACAGCAAGGAAAGCTGCAACATTGACAGGTATATATTGATGTATCATGTATACCTGATCAAATAGAACTCGGTAAGAATTAAGGTCGTGGTATAACGCTCTTCCTCTGCTGCTACAATACTCCAATGCCTGAGCTAGATAATATGACACCCTCAGCCTCATTGCCCATTGCATGGGCTGAGTTTCCCCTATATTGATTCAACCAACTCAAGTCATGAATCAATGCAATGTTGCAAACATCAATCCACAAAAGCATGAAATCTAATTCCAATCTCATAAAAAAAAATTTTGAATGACACGACCATAATAAGCATAGGAGCAAAATGCTTACAATGGAAAAGGTGTTTTGAAAGAGTTTCATTAGGCATGAACTCAGAAACAAGCAATCTCTCATTACCCTCATGGCAACACCCAATCAAGTTAGCTAATCGCTCGCTTCTAAGGTGCCCCACTGCCTTTGATTCTTCCTAAAATACAACACAATTTCAACACAGCAATTATAGCAGTTTCAGCACAAACCCATCAGCAATGACCAAGTCAAACTACAATCAACCATTAAAAAAAAGGAACAGAAAAACCATACAAGGAACTGTCTGGAATCAGGCCAAGCAGAGCGGTTGAACCGCTTGACAGCAATCCAACGGCCATCATTCAACCTCCCTCTGTAGACAACATTGGGAGCTTTCTCTCCATGCTCTGACACAATATTGTCTGGTGAGAACCCAGAAGTGGCAGCTCTCAACTGATCCAATTTGTACTCAGTAAAAGATGGCAATCCATCAGCCTCACCTTTGCCCCCACTCCCATCTGCAAACCAATCAAAACAAATCACACCCAGATGAATTAAACTCCACAAAAGTGCAAAATCAGCTGAAAAAAGCGAGATGAATGAGGGATTTCAGAGTTACCCAGATCAGAAGAGTGTGGGATGCGGGAGTTGGTGTTATGGGAAGACCCCCAGCAGAGAGAGAACCCACCTCCCATTGCTAACTAAAAGCAGCTTTGATTGGGCGAAATACAGAAGGAGAAGGCTCAGATCAGATTTCTAGGTCACACACACTCTCTCTTCCTGCAACTCCTCAAAATGGGGTGTGAAGACCCAAAAGGGTTTTCATTAAGAAATTACGGAGAGAGATCAAGACAAGAAGCATCACCTTAGTTTATTCAGAAAGAGGAGAGAGAATTTCTCCCCCCAGCTCCCTCCCAAAACTTACTGTTTCTTTTTCCTTGTTTATCATCCATTTCTCTCTGTATATGTGAGGCCGTTGAGTGCTTGCTCTGACTCTCATTTTGATCAATCATCATGCTCTCATTTTCATCTAATTCCTGTTTGTTTTTTTTAAACTGCACAAAATGACCCCTTATAGTACACAGAGTTATAATTTAATTTAAAATATAGATAATTAATTTTTTTTATGTTCATTTAAAATTAAACCCACTCAAAATTATTAATTAATTAGTTAAAGTTATAAATAAAATGTTCAACATATCTTCTGAAGAGATACTTTAACTTTAAGCATTCACGCTTTTTTTTTCCTAAGGTTGTCACTTGCATAAGTTTTTATATTACATATTAACATGTGGTTTCATTAAATATAAATAATAGATTTTATTAAGAGATTAACTCTTAATTGCATAAACCTAAATCTTAAACAATAAGTACTATAAATAAAACAATAAAGATATATTTATATAAGACAAATTAGTAGTAAATATACCAAAAAAAAGTCAATATTGCGAAAAAGGTATACCTTTTTTCAAAATTGCAACTTTACCAAAATTAATTAAGTGGGTACCCATTTTTATTGCAAAAATACCCACTCATCCCCAAATGCAATTTTTTTTAACTTAAAGAAAAAGTTAAATTAAATATTTACCCAAAATATAAAAACCCCAGATTCCTGAGTCCCCGAGCCCTAGTCGTCCGTAATAGTGCAACACTGCAACTCCTCTCTCCTATCGCGTCCCTAGCCGCCAGCCTGCGAGTCGTCGTCGATTCGCCGGAGTTCTCGTGCCTCCTCTTCCTCGCCTCCAGCCCGCCACTTCTCGCTGCCAGTGCCTCATCGTCCTCCTCGTCCTCGCAACTCCTCGCCTTCTCTAGTAGGAAATCGCGGGTTGCCTCCTCTCTGGTCGCGCCTCCTCGTCCTCAACTGAGCGGTTCCGCCTCCTCGTCCTCGCAGCCTCGCAAGTCGCAACTCGTCCTCAACTCCTCGTCCTCGAGTGGTATGTAGGCCAGAAACCAGATTCGACCAGAAACCGGCCGATGGATTTGTTCATTTAATTCCCTCTGTTCAATCTGGGAGCAATAGCAATTTGCGATTCTCATTCAATTAGAACCCCGAATGACTCGGGATAGCCTCGGATCCCTTTCGCTCTGCCCGTGCCGCTGCTCCTCTCTCCGGCATCAATGCCTCTCTCGTCTCCACCGTCGCCCCCGCCTCCGATGGATTTGTATCCGCGTTCACAGCATTCGACGACGATCACGAACCCTCTGGATGGCCCACGGCGGCAAGATCTCTACCTACGACTACTTGCTGGTGTCGAGTATCGCCGAAGATTGTGGCCATCGGATAAGAAAACGCTGCCGGAGTCCACTTCTATGACACTTGTGTTGGCTCCCTTGTTGGATCTACTTACTGGGCGGACTCTTCCGATCCGCGGATCTACAAATCGACAATCACCGCTTTCACCGGTTCGCCAGGACCGGTGATTTTCGCCTCGTTCGATTCCCGACACGGAGAGAACACGATGCTTTTGACCAATAAATTGACTCTCAAAATCGTCACCGAGATCGGTCGGCAGTCCGGATACTCTTCCAAATACGCCGCCACCGAAAAGCTCAAGTGGACATACCGTCCACGAATGTTATTTCCGGCGACAGGATAAAGCATACATAATGACAAGATGTACTATATAGAAAGACAAGATAGAATTTTCATATTTCTTTTAAAACTCATAAATCAAAAAAAGAATTTTTATTTATTTAAAAAAGATTTATTAATGTTCATTTTATAGCAAAGATGCCCACGTGGGTATTCAAATGTTATTTAAGTATAACATGGTCATTTTTACAATAAACACTTTTAGTTGGTGTATTTCTGCAAAATCGCCTTTATATAAAGATATACTGGCAATGTTGTTGATGTTAATATTGTTGATATATTTATATAAACTTAATTAATTACAATCATATATAAAAAAATACTTTAATTAGTAGGTAAATCATAGAGAATATATATTATATACAATTACATCCGTAAAATATAGTAAACTATACAAATATAATAAAAACTGATTTGAGTAATATTAATAGATAAATAAATTGTCATATAATTATTAAATTAGATAATAATTTTGTGTAAATAATTGAGTAGGAGAGGCTGAATGTTTTAGCTGTTTTTTTAAACCATGAAGGTGTGACATTATCCAAAGTGTTGGCAAAATTAACTTAGAGGTTCACATATGATAGAAAGACTATGAAAAGTACAATTAAGTTAAGTGAGTCAAAAGCAAGTAAGATCAGTTATGAAAAGTATAAATTTCCAAAAAAAAAAAAAGAACTAAGAAGAGTTTGAGATTAGGGTGAGTAAAACACTATAAAAATAGCGTTGCATGCGGCAGATCAACCCCTCTTAGTGTGCGAAATGGGCAACTGATGTTCCCTCCACCGAGATGAAGGATCTTCAAAAGCCTCAAAACAATAAGTGACCTGGCCTAATACAACTCGTACCAATGCCTAACCCAGCTCCAATATCTCGGAAAATTAGTACTTAAAATAAACTTCGAGCTAACCTGCAAAAAAAGTTGTCAAACTTGCCTCAAGTAAAACGTATTTGTTTTACTTGAAACACAAGTAGACACAAATTTGCTTCTCAAGTAAATAATACTTGCCTCGCAAGTAAAACATACTTGTCCCGCAAGTAAATATGTCGAACTTGTCATGCAAGTAACTCACAAACTTGTGCAACAAACAATCACGGCGATTCAACACTTTCTCCTTTGCTTAGTTAGGACATGTACTCTTTTTTTTTCCCTTTGCCTGGCCTTGCAAGGACTTTGTTTTTCCTCTTTTTTCGTTTTTTTTTTGTTATCTTGTGTCAATGGGTTGAAACCCATGTAGATCTTAAGCTTAAAAATTGTTCAGTTTGAGAGAGTAACGAATCTATCAAGTCCGATGGGAGAAGCAGATTTCAAATTTAAAATTCTTTGAAACACTAATACTTAAGGCTTTATCAGCCATATTAATGCAAAGTTCAAATTTCATAAATTGGTTCAGATTTCCAATTTATTCAAGATAAAGCCTCTAATCAGCCTATTGAAATGGAAACGAATTCCACAATGTTCAGATAGACAAGCAAAAAACGAGTTTAAACAACCATGGTTCAGACAATAAGTCATGTAATTATATGAGTTTCTATATAAAAGTTCAAATGGAGAAACAACTTCTGAAAGGAGAGACGAGATTCGAAGGGGCAAGAGTCAACTAAGGAGGGTTCAAGTTAGGATTCGGATTCGGGCTCAAAAGAGAATTCAACATCTCATTAACATCACAGGCGGGTGAGGAGGAATGGTTGAAGAACGGAGGAAAGGGAGGGGGAAAGATCGGGGATGGGTAGAAGTTTTGGTCAGATTGGGTTTTAGAGTGGTGGCGGCGACAACTGGACATTTTAGGTTTTCATTGATAGTGTTTATAGTATATTTAGACTTGTTTTTTTATAAGGTAAGAATTATTTAGAGTTAATAGAAAAACTTATTTATGCACGAAGAGTATTTGATAAATTATAAGTTATATCACAATTTTTTTTGATCCAATCCCAATTTTTTTCAAAGGGTACTTTTGCAAATAATCTAAGGCAATTTTATAACTTCATAGCTTATTTAAATCGCACTAATACATTATCTTATATTATAATATAAGATTTAATTTAAAAACTAAAACTTTTTTTTTTGATTTTCTAAGAATTAGGATAGCCCAAGTACTACTTGGATTAGTCTAGAGCACCCGTAAATGGGTGAAAACTGGTTAGTCCGCCGCCCTGGAGGTTTGAACCGGATACCTCAAGCACAAGTGTTGAGGCCTTAACCGGCCGAATCATGCGCTAAAAACTAAAACTTATTTGAATTGCACAGCATCATAAATTATTATATTAAATTTTACATTATAACAACAAAATATATTATAATGTGCGATCCAAATTAGTTCTTAGTCATTCTACTTCCGGTTATGGATTTTCTTGTTCTCAATCTCAAGACTAGAAAAGCTTTGAGGGGTGAAATCCAAATATCACACTCTTCAATTAAGCGTGGATAAAACGTACGTATTGAAAAGCGACACGTTGTAGTCCAAGTGTTTTACGTGTGGAACGATCGGGCTTGAATTTGGAAAGTATTAGTACATTTTTACCCAGTTTACAATCGTACGAGCTAATCAAGGTCCAAGAATGAAGGTGTTGATGATAACTCACCTAAACACGCTATTGAGAGTTAAAATTTGTTTTGTTCTTTGGGTTGAACTTTTGTTAGTTCAAAGCCAATTAAAAGGAGTTTTAGTTTCTGAACTTTGTTCAACAAAAAATTAAATAAACAAACTTCTGACTACAATAAAGTCAAACCAAACAATATTGACCCCAATTGAAATCAAATACGTTACAAGTCAAAATTCAAACTAAAATATTAAGAGTAACCGAAACTTTTGAAAATAAATAACAAAAAACTATGAATTTTTCAACCAGAAGGTTAACACCAAACCCAACCCTGCTTAACCAATAACCAATTGGTCCAGTGAAATGAGGTGTTAGGCTCATTAAGCGTTTGTTCAGGAGGTTCGAAGTTCGAATCTTCCTGACGGAGTGTATGGAAAAAATTGAATTTTGACTACATAAATACTTTGTAGAAAATAGCATAAGAACATCATACGGAGTATCATTTATAGGGGCTTCTGTTTTTTTTTTTTTATCAGAATTTTTTATGGGGCTTCTTATTCAATGCTTCGATGTTAATCACGTGACATTCTGAGAACCTACAGACCAACCAGCCCAAGTATTCTTCTTTGCTGTCGAATAATATCTACGAATGAATTAGGCATTATTGTAAAAAGAGATGTAATACCGTATTAAAAAGAGTCCTTTACCATGCATTATGGACGCCAATAATAGCAACCCAACAAAACCAAATAAACCCATGACTTTGCAACCATTAGGAAAAAGTGAGAATCCGAACACAATACAATGGCTAACTTTTATGCATTTAGCAAGATACTAGCCCCATGAATGAAGACAGCAATCTTTCACAATTTTTCTACTCTACACCAGCAAAAGAGAACATATAGGGGAACTAAAGCTATCTACTTACAAATTAGTGAATTACAATACAAAGCTTCTAGATATCATTTTTTTACCTGCTTATGTCAGTTATTCCGTCGATTCATTCAATTAGAAGTGTAGGATGTAAACTACACTCTTTCAACAGGGGAATAGGGTGGAGATGAGACATAGCTTGCAGTTGCAGGAGCTTCTGAGTGGCCCTGATTATAAGGCTTCATTCGAGCAGGATCACCAGAAACCAATGATCTTGTTCTAGAAGACCTCCCTTCAAACAAATTGCTAGTACTGAAAATCCCAGATGGCCTTTTGCAATCTAGGGCTGCCACACAAGTAGCAAATGCTTGTAGAAGTGATATTGAGGAGTCAAATTCGACAGAGTATATCCCATCCTTGAATGGATTCAAGCTCAAAACAAGCTGGCTTTCCTGTCCTACCTGGACAACATTGTTTATGAAATAATGTCAAGAAAAATTCATATTTGAATCAAGACTCGGCCCAAAATAATTATCATACCTGAGAGAAAAGCTTAAATTCGTCTGAAGTATTGGAAGCTTTGGATGAAGTTAGTGATTTCCAGGGTTCGCCTTGGTTTGTAAAAATCCTTAGTTGACAACCCAAATCCCATCCTCCACAGTCACAAGCTCCACCAGATCTCCATCTCTGTGTTAGGGTTGATACAGATGCTTTACTGGGCACAGTATGAACACCGCCTGGTAGAATCACAGTGGTGGTCAAGGGAATATGATTTCTTGTACAATCTTGCAAAGTAGTGCTGGAGTTAGGGTTGGCAGTTGACTTCGAAAGATTGACAACAATGGCTGCAAGCTCATCTGTTGGTTGAAACTCAGTAGCATTCTGATCAACTTGACCAATATCAACCGAAAACAAAGTGAACTCTCTTAATTTATCACGGTCTATACGTTTTTGTCTGGTGTGAACAGGATCGTGGCAATCTGAGGCCTTCATTTGGGCTATGACATTAGGTACATAATGACCATTGCCTTTGCTTCCTTGATTCAGCCACAATGCATTCTTTTTCTTCATTTCATGAACAGTAAAAAATGTATATATCCAGCCGGATCGATTTTTCTCAGCACTACTCAACTTCCTCAGTGTAGCTGCCAGGATATTATTATCATTGTCAACAGCAAGAGTAAAGAGAGGAAGTCCGTTCTTGATGGCTACCTGCAAGAGAGCATGAACCAAGGAAGATCCTTTTTTCACATTCTGATGGGGATCTTTAACACCCATTTTTTTATCACTGGTGACTGTAGATTTTACCTTTAGAGACTGTGTTTTCAAAAGATCTAACTGCTCATCAGACTGCACATTTTGTGTCTTGGGCTTGATTAGTGGATCAAGTAATCTTCTCAGAGGACTGGATCTGGCTCTACAAGTAGCAGGTGACTTATCAGCTTCTGAGGATGCTGAAATAGCAGCTCTATTTAGATCAGGTTTGGTAACAGGATCTTTTGAGCATGATCTGCGTGCGGGTGAATTATCCCTAGAGCCAGCACTTCTGATAATACTTCCCATGGCAGAACTCAGCCTACGGATAGGTGAAGGGTGTCTTGCTTTAGTAATGGATTCTGAGTCAGTTCTCTTGTCAAACTCCCCAGAAAGATGGGTATTAATTGGACTCTTAAGCACCACAACTGACTTTCTCTCCTCAGTATTTCTGCTTCTTGCAGGACTCTTCATCTCTAATCTTCTCTTGCTGTCATCTTGCAATTTGTGAGGGCAAGAAGGAACAGAAGACAGATCTGAACCATGAGGCTCCTTATAACTATCTATTTTAGAGGTGCTCTTCCTCCTTACACACTCTCTTGGCATCAGATTAGTAGATACTGCTGAATCAGATAATTGAGTTGAACCCCTTTTCATAGGTGAATCTCTTGGCACCAGGAGCACCACTTTGTTGTGTTCCTTAGAGCAATCTGGATGATAATCTTGATTAGGTATCAGTTCACTTTCTCGAATCCTTAGCTTTCCTTTTGAAGATGATGCCGGATTAGCATTATCCCAGGTTTGATACTTCCTAATTTCCGAGTTTGTCTTAGAGGCAAATTCTTTCTTGTCACACATCTCCAGCCTAACTCCTGATTGGTCTCTTCTACTAGTCTTATCCATTCTGCAAACAGTTTTTTTATTAGGAGTGGATGGAGACATCACTTCAGATTTGTCAGTTTTTGGTGTGGTACGACCCCCATTCTGAGACTGACTTTCCGTTGGAAATACTTTTTGATGGTGAGAATGAGGAACAAGATGGAAAGTCCTTTGACGGGCAGGAGAAGAACTATGTCCTTTTACTGAATAACATTTATCTTGAGAATGGGCTTTCATAGGGGAAGCTTCCAAGTGAGAGTGCATTCTTTTCCGAGCAGGGGAAGAGCTCTGACCTCTGCTAGAATGAGAAGCTGACCCTTCTGTCGAGAAATAAGATGTTCTGGGAGTATAACTATAATCACTGCCCTTATGAGGCATTGCATCGTTGTTATACTTCCACTTCTCTAAGTGCCTCCAATCAAGAACACCGATGTTCAGTGGTTTCTCCTGAAAACTTTTCCCTTTCTCCAAATAACTTGGCAAATTTGACATGTGTCTGACCAGCTCATCTTCTTCAACCTTTCCCTCAACTAGACAGTTTTGCTGGATCCCAGAAGACTTGGGTAAATAACAGTCTGCAGTTCTTTTAATCTGGTGCTGAAAATCAGCGTATGACAAGGTTGGGTTGTCTGACATAAAAATATCTTGCAGTCTTGTGCTGAGACAAGAACGGTATGCTGCAGTATTATCAGGCCTCTTTAAGAATTTTGGGTCCCTTGGAGATTTTCTAGGTTCACTGAACTCCATCAATCCTAAAACTTCTGAGGACTTCAGCACTACCACAGCACGCTCACAAAGAAGTCAGTCATTGTCTAGCTTGTACAGCATCATCAGCAACACACTGGGTGTCACTCTAATCTTAATCTCAGCTGCACACTCTATAAAAAACCAAAATAAACATATGCTTGAGATGATAAGAAAAGCCAAAGTCATTCACAAGAAACGTTCAAAAATTGACAGTAAGTAGAAGGAATACATTTAGGGTATAGAAGACAAAGTTCATTGATTGCAAAATACAAATAACTATAATCCTCGCAAGCAAAGGAATGCAAAAAGAATGCTTCCAGCTCCAGGATCAAGAGCTAAAGGCTATATAACCCTTTAAAAAGAAATAGAGCTAGAGTACAACAATTTATTTCCAGAAGGCAGCCTTTAGAAAACTAACAAACAGTTGAAAAGAATTCTCTTTATCACCATCCAAAGTTCACCAATGATTCAAGAATTACCTATCATGTACACTTCTCTAATCCAGAAAAAAATTGACTGAATAGCATAAGCATTTTTTTAGTTGGTTACAAGAACCGCCCTTGCACCCCTCTCAATTCCATTCCCACAAGTAATTAGCAAACATTTTTAGTTTATACCTAAGCTTGATATTTGGTTCGCTCATCATAAAAGGTCACAAAACACAACTGGATTCCACAAAATACTTTTCAGATCAAGAAAGAGTACCTCACAAGCACCACACACAAGAAGACAAGATCCCAGAAAGATAAGGGTCAGAGTATTTTTGTGGTCTATGGGAAACTATCTAGCTAGCAAGCATTCAAGCTTTTGATAAGGGAACATAGAATTGAAAATAGGAATTGAGAAACCAATTCGTCAGAACAAAAATTTACAGAAGATATAGCAGTTTTGAAGACGAAGCTCAAATTTCTTTCTCTAATCACATATTATTGAAAGAAAAAAGGAAATTTCAACAAAGAAATACTACTACTACGGCTGGCAAATAGCGAAAGACGGGAAAGAAAAAAAGTTTGCACAAGTTACTACCAAAGCTTGATACAAACTTCACCGAAACCATGAATTAGAGAGGCTGCGAGTTCGTAGAACACCGGAGCAGGCAACAAACAAACGAGGTAAGGGTAAAAATAGCACAGAATCGATCAATTATCCAGACATTAGCGACTCGCACTCACCGCAGAGCAAAGGCCAGGGTACGGTAGACAGCGAAGGCCTTCGCCGGCGCCGGAGAAGAGTCAACGAGTGTCGGTGGAGCTACGCAGGAGTAGTATCAGTAGAGCATTTTACAAGAAGCGAAGCGAAAGAGAGAGGGGAAGAGAATCGTCCCCGATCCAGATGGCAGTTCTCCAAACCTCTCAAGAGAATAGAGTACAGAAGAGTGTGAGAGAGAGGCGGAGAGAGAGAGGAGATGAATCGGACGGCTGAGATGCGATGGGAAGAAACAGAAGGTAAGCATCAAAAAGGGCGCGAGGTTGACGCAGGGGGCGGGGCCCGCATCGGCGTAGGGGAGGTAAGAGGTCTTTGTCCATCGTTTTCCGTTCCGATTTTTTCCGGTGCTTTTTGATTCCCTAACCTCAATTATTTAACCTTTTTTTTTTTTTTTGAGTATTAAAATTATTTCTTGCCCTAATATGATTTAATTTTTGCAGATTATACTCGAATTTGGTACTCAAAAGTACTTAACCATAGTCAATTTATAGCATGTTCTTCTGTCTGGTTTTGCGCTCACTAGGTTGCCGTCTGTCCAAAATTTGCTCACTTTGGTGTTGAATTTTTTAATAAGGAAAAAAATTAGAAAAATTGGAGGTGGGTTGTCTTAAAGCATTCTTCCATATAAGGTTTTAAAGATATAGATCAGTTATAAGCGGAAAAGAAGAGACATGATACATTGATAGAACGAGACAACGATCAAATTCACAACAATGTTAACCTCACGAAACATTTATGAGATGCACCAACTCTTAAATCGGGACAACATGCACATGTTGTTATCCGACCGAATCAACTCAATCTCCAATGGACAAATTTCGATCACCTTGAATGACTTTGATTGAATGAAGGTTGTTGGCTTCTATTTGAATGTGGGTGACAACCACGTCAGATGGCCTCAACAATCCCTTGTCAAAGAGCAGTGACCTTAGCCATCAACAAATAGTGCCTGCCAAAAAGACCCACGTCAAAGTAAATTGTTTTGCCCAAATGACCACGGAGGATAAAGTCGAAAGAAGAGACTCCTCCTGAACTTATGACACCATCAAAATTGAGTTTGACAATTTCTTGTTTTGAGTTTAGTTCTCTGATGTGACCCTATAATGGCAAGGGACGGATCTAGGCTCGAAACGTACGGATCTTCTCCGACAATCGTAACGGAGATAAATACGAGACCACAAAGTGGACTCGCGGGCCTCTAATGCTCGTCGGAACGCGGGTGGGGCGAGGTAAAAGACTAGAACGTCGATCCAAAGAAGGACTCGACAAAAGGAACCGGGGGTGACGTCGGGCCAAAGGGGAGGAGGACCTCGACTCAAAGCTCTGGCTTAATTCATCTTGACGTAAGGATTACAATGGGGTATGGCTCCTTTATATAGAGGAGAACCACGAAACCCTAGTCTAGCAAGGGAGAGGCGCCTAGGGCTTGTATGTAAACAAGGCCCAACGACTCCTGGCCCAATAAGACAACATACTAAAAATAGAAACTATCTAGAAAGGGAAATAACAAGGCTAGCCCATACTATAAGAATGGACACACGCCTAAAAGGGAAATGACGGAAATATAAATAATAACATAAGTGAGACTAAGTCCTAATCCAAGGAGGTCTCCAAGGTCTAGGCCGTCTCGGGTCCGTCGGAGCTGGGTCCGAGCTAGGGCAGAGTCGCATCATTCTCCCCCACTTAGCTTCGAAGCGTCCTCGCTTCGACGTGGGTCGGACAAGGGAAGAAGGCGACGATCTCAGTAAAGCCTTGCCATCGACATGTGTAGTCTCGAATAAGTATGGTGTCGAAACAGGGGCAGGCTCGAGCTTGGGCTCGGTTTCAGCGTCGGAATCTAAGGAGGGCGCCGGTGTAGGTAAAGGCTCGACGAGCTGGGGCGGGTCCTTAGGAGTCGGCGCTAGAAGGATCGGATCCTCGGTAAGGACTGGCGCGTTCGGCACCGGCTCGGGGCTGTCAAGGGCCTCGGTAAAGACGAGCATGCTCGGTACCGTCTCGGGGCTGTCAAGGGCCTCGGTAAGGACGAGCACGCTCGGTACCGTCTCGGGGCTATCAAGGGCCTCGGTAACGAAGAGTGATGTCTCGGTACCGACGGTGCTGGGCATGGGTGTCGACGGTGCTGGGCTCGACTCGTGTGTTGGCACGTGGGGTGCCGGCCACGATTGAGACTCTCGGTTGGCCTCAGCGAGAAGGCGCTCCAACTCCGCGATCCTTTGCTCCGCGAGTATGGCATAGTGCGTGCGCCGTTGGTGCTCGGAGAGCGTCGGTGGTGTGGCGTGGGAGTCCATATGGTGGACTCGAGCGCGAACCGAGGGAGACCTTGGGGCCTCCGGGGTGCGGTCTCGGGTACGAGGGCGCCTAGGTGGCAGACTCCAATCCCGCTCTTCGTATCGGGGACGCGGGCGCCGAGGTGGCGGACTCTAATCCCGTTCAACGTATGAGCGACGTCGGGGTCTTGGAGTTTCACCGTAATAGCGGGCCCGATTCTCCGGGAGTCGATATGGTGGGATCCAATCCGGATTGTCCCTCGGAAGCGGCCTATAGGGACGAGTATTGCCTCGTCGATGAGGCCGATCTCAAGAATCCGAATCGTCCCATATTGACGAGCAAGTCCAAGACATGGCTTGAGCTCTCGTTTTTTTATTTTTACAATATTACGAGATCTTCCACAAACCGAAAGATTCCGTTAAAAACGGAAAATAATAAACTATCCTAGCAAGAAAATAACTAGAAGATCTTTTATAGTTAAGATCTTTTACAAAAAAGGAATAAAATCAAAACAAATAAAATAAATAAAGATATGCTCCAAAACCTAACCAACTCAATCTTGGAAAAGATCCCCAAGATCTAGGGTTTCCGAAAAGGTGTTGGCTGGCACGGAGGACGCGCGGGCTGGATCCTTCGGCGCGGTGTAGCGCGCGGTCTTGGTCCTGTTGGTGCGACGCCGGGACTGTGCCAAGACTCGGGTCTGGCACGCTGGACGGCGCGAGACTGCTGCAGCGACCCTGCGCCGGGATGTGAATCCTGGCACGCTGGATGGCGTGATGCTGCAGCCGCGACCTTGCGCCAAGATCTAAATCCTGGCACGCTGCGCTGGTGCTGTGCCGGGACTCGGATCCTGGCACGATGCCGGTGCGCCGGCTGGAATCCTGGTGCGCCGGGGCTGGTGTCGTGGATCCTCGAGTGGGTTCAAGGGACGACAACACTGAATCTGATGGGTCGGTCGGAAAAGCAATCCGTTCGAACCGCCTGACGCTTTGATGCCACTCATGTGACCCTAGAATGGCAAGGGACGGATCTAGGCTCGAAACGTCCGGATCTTCTCCGACAATCGTAACCGGGATAAATACGAGACCACAAAGTGGACTCGCGGGCCTCTAATGCTCGTCGGAACGAGGGTGGGGCGAGGTAAAGGACTAGAACGTCGATCCAAAGAAGGTAAGGGTGTTCAACGGGTCGGGTCGCCCGCGACCCGCACCGACCCGACCCGCAATTTGCGGGTTGACCCGCGACCCGTGCGGGTCGGGTCGCGGGTCGAATTTTTTTATTTTGCGGGTCGCGGGTCGGGTCGGGTCAAACCCGCGCGAGTTGCGGGTCGACCCGCGACCCGCAATATTTTAAAAAATATATATTTTTTTATAATTTTATTAATGTATAAACTATTTTTTAATAACAAAATCGATGGATTTATGGGTCGACCCGCAAACCCGACGGATTTTTTAAAAAAATACATGTTTTTAGGTTAAAAATTAATTTTTTTTAGGTAAAAAAAATTAGTTTTGACCCGATTGACTTAGTCAAACGGGTCAAGCGGGTCGGGTCGCGGGTCAAAGGCAAAAAAATTTGCGGGTCGCGGGTCGGCCCGACCCGACCCGTGAACACCCCTAAAAGAAGGACTCGACAAAAGTAACCGGGGGTGACGTCGGGCCAAAGGGGAGGAGGACCTCGACTCAAAGCTCTGGCTTAATTCATCTTGACGTAAGGATTACAATGGGGCGTGGCTCCTTTATATAGAGGAGAACCACGAAACCCTAGTCTAGCAAGGGAGAGGCGCCTAGGGTTTGTATGTAAACAAGGCCCAACAACTCCTGGCCCAATAAGACAACATACTAAAAATAGAAACTATTTAGAAAGGGAAATAACAAGGCTAGCCCATACTATAAGAATGGACACACGCCTAAAAGGAAAATGACGGAAATATAAATAATAACATAAGTGAGACTAAGTCCTAATCCAAGGGGGTCACCAACGTCTAGGCCGTCTCGGGTCCGTCGGAGCTGGGTCCGAGCTAGGGCAGAGTCGCATCATTCTCCCCCCGCTCCTCCTAGTTTTTGTTTCTTCGTTATTTGAGAGTGGGAGGGGTATAAGGATTGCTTAGGAGGGTAAGCATTTTTTCAGTTATTTTTTTATTTTCAGATGAAATTACAAATATTGTTTCGGTTGGACACGAAAGATAACTTTTATTGGGTTTCTTTAGGTTCAAACTACTTTTATAGTTTTTAACAATGGTGGTTTTTTATAGTTTTTTTTATTTATGACGTAAGGACATAATAATTGTGTATAAAAGGTGGTTATACGTAGAAAAATAAATAAAAGGTGGTTAATTTTAACAATGGTGAAGTAAAGGACGGATATATGCAATTTTTCTTTGTAAAATATAATTTGTTTAAAAAATGTCTCTTTTTAAATACTCCTAAATAAAACTAGCACAATCTTATGTTTGTAAACATCGTAAACGATTAATATTTTCTCCGTACAGAAATACATGTCAATTTAGAATTTGTATTAAAAATTAAGAAGTTGTATGGTTTGACTAATATATACCCATAATATTATGAAGATTTTTCCTCTTCTATTATATATTTATATAACTTTTTTAGTTGATGAGTATAATAATATCGGAAAAAGTATGGTAACATACGTTAAATAATACAAATTTTGAACAAAAAAATTAAGCTAAAATAATACTCCCTTCGTCCCCGAAAGATTGTCCCGTATTCCTTTTTGGGTGTCTCAAAAACTTTGTCCATCTTTTATCTTTCCTTTTATATCAACTCTTTCTTACAATATTCTCCTTATCAAATCTCATTTTTTACCCAAATTATCCAATAAAAAATCTATCCTTTCAACTCATTTTTAGTCATTTTCTTTATTTTTCTGTTTTTTTTTACTTTTACACATTACAATCACAATCATTCCCCTCGTCAATCTTTCGGGGACAAAGGAAGTAAGTATTTTCTCACCAATGAAAATAATAAGTATTTTCAAAAGGACGAAGTAAAGATTAAACTATTAAAGTAACTTAAGGAAATTTTGGACGCGTTTGGGCCCAAAAAGGTTATAATTAAAGGGAAATCTTACATTTTAGATCTTAGATAGTAAAACCACGTCTGAATTACTAGCGTTTTATCTCCTTTAAATATCACGTTCAATGTTTATTTCTTACCAATTTACTAATTTTTTGATACAGACAATCTTAAATACATATAGTATGAATAGAATATTCATTTAACGACCTGTGATTTCCACTATAGAAAATTATGCTAGTTGCTCCAAGTGAGACAAATCCTCGCCATTTGATGGGGCTAAAGAGCATCTTTCTTGTTTGTTTTTCTCTCTAAATTAATTAGGTTCAAATAAACTAATGAATGATGAGTTCAGTTATATATGCACTTATGCTACAGATATATAATGAGCCAGCAGTATTAAATTTTCACTTAAGAAAATCATACTCCTATTATACTAGTATAATTTTATTGGGTGAAAGCAAAATGAATTAAGCAAACTCTTTTGCTCAAAAAAAAAAAAAGAATTAAGCAAACTCTGTAACATCACTATTGAGTACGATCGATCAAATCAAAGTTCCATGCATGGACTAAGGACTGAATATATTTTTGTCGTATATCTTGGAGACATAATTTGGCGCATATAAAAAAGTAGTAGGTGATTAAGATGTTGATCATAGGAAACTAATTCTAATTGGCATATCAAATCCTAGTAACAGAGATTGTGGATCACACTCCCACCATACATACGGATTGCATTATTGTAAAGGACGAAGCCACAAATGATGCAACAACACGCATTTATTTATAAAGTATGATAAAGAATCAGCTTTTAAAATTGTCGTTGCAAGAAAAGTGGAGAAGCATCCAATTACTAAAATTAAATTCATGCTTCTCATTTTCCAAACATGGAGCTCGCCAAAATAAGTGTAGTAGTCGCGCAAATATCAGAAATGACTTTCACTTATTTATTTAGTGTTTGTTTTGAATAATATCACTTCAAATAATATAAAGTATTTATTATGAACAAAAAATACTAGTATGAACTTTAAAACTACTATATTGATATAAACTATTAACTAATAAATTAAAATAATACATATTAATTTCAAAATAATACATATTAATTTTAAGGTGAAACTTTAGTCAATAAATTATTGTATATACTATGAAATGAATGATATTTGAATTTGAAGAATGAATTATGGGCTATAATAGTTAATAAAAATATTTGACTTTCTTGATTTTTAATTTAGTTTTTTTTATCGACATTTTAGTTGAAAAATTGGCACGTATTATTTTTTGTTTATAATTAAATAGTTTGTATTAGTATAATATTTGAAATTCATATTATCTTTTAGTTCAAAGGTGATACTCTATTATTTTAAGTCATTTTTTCTTCCTTTTTTTATAAGGAAAATATTAGGAAGGTTTAGTCGTCTCAATGTGCACCACCTAATAGCAGCGAATGGGATTTGCAAGATCTAGGACTGCTTCAATCTCTAGGGCGCTTGAAGAAAGGGCGATTTTTGCTAGGAAGTCCATCATCATTTTAACTTCCATAAAGACATGCGAGATAAGACACGTTCCAAAAAATATGAGGTGCAAGATAGTGTTGGTTGTGATCACCTCGATCTCCCACGGACATCTCCACTCGCTTTTGATGGGGCGCGTACACTACAAAGATTGTTGCCTTCAACCTCGATGTATGAGATTCAATGTTGTATGGCGGTCTGATTCCCTCTCTCAAGCCTAGTGTCTCCACCATGATAACAAATTTTTGTTCACACAAGTCGTTGTTCCAAGGTGATGAAGGTATGATTAGTGTGATGAAGATATAAGTGTGATGAATATATGGTTAGTTTGTCAGAGATTTGTTAATGTGGAATTGTCATATTTTGGTATAAGCATGATGAAGGTATGATTACTTTGCTTAAGGATTCTCTTTGTCCACATTACACTAGTATTTTTGTTAATGTGGAATTTGTTAATGTTTGTTCCCACTATACACTAGTATTTTTGCAAAATCGATACGACATACCATTTGAACCTGGTCACTTGTCGTTTATAATGTTAAAGATGACATTTTAAATCTAATCATCCATGATTGGGTGTGTCGGTTCCTTGTTTTGGTCATCGTTGATTATTTGGTCTATTATTTGTAGTTATTTTTTATTCGTTTGGTTTCTATGTGTTGTTTCTAGAATATTTTCTCAAAGTCAACCAATCTTTGTTAGGATGTTGTCATTTTCAATGATTTGCATTCCTTCATTGGTGTAGATTTCGTTAACGAAGTTTCTATTTCGTCTTCCTATAGCTATCATATGAAAATATTTAGAGTTGGTGTCCATTGATATGCTAATTTTTAGCTCTCTGTCCCCAATAAGTTATGTTAAAAAAGAGTGCTCTATCTTTTTTTTTTTCGGTTTTGTAACTCTGATTGGTTTCCATGATCGCATATTATTTCTTTCTATATTTGCATTACATTATCTTCAATTTTTATAAGTTGTTCAAAAATATTACCAAATATTTTGTATTCAATTTCCTTGACTTTTACTTTAAGTATTTGGGTTTTCTTAGTTAGTTTATACATGTTTGATCCCAAGAAATTGGATCACCGTGTTTGTTAAACAATATTTTGGAAACCTCTTCTCTTTGTCCACATTATCTCAAATTTTTAAAGGTTGTGCTTTCGTTGTTTTCTCGCTATATATTTCTATTATGATCGGGTAATGGTCTGATGATGTGAAATATGTTTCATGGTTACCAGATTCGACAAACATTTTAATATTTGGTCATGTACCAATACTCGGTCTAGTTTCTCATAGATGTTATCCGCACCTTCATGCTTCCTCCAGATGTATTCATTTTTTTGGTTAGGGATGTCAAGATGGTCATAGTAGCTAGAAATTAATTCCGAGTGGGAGGGTTCCTGATAGCTTACATATAGATAGTATTTAGGATGCATGTTTACGTTTCTTTTGTGTTGCTTTTAGGTAGTTTTAGTTAGTTTCTTTAGTGTCTTAGAGTGTCTAGGAGTTTTGGGTTTTTGCACTTGTTCTATGTTGTTTTACAGGTCTTAAAGTGAACAAGTGTGAAAGGAATGAAAACCGGGGAAAGAGCGCTTGAATTCGGGTCATCCGTTGGAGTTGCTGGTTCGACACCTCTGTCTTGTGAGGATTCGTTCGGGAGCTATAGTAGTCCGATGAAGTTGAGTTTGGCATCACTGGAAAGCTAATCCAAAGATCTACAATTCATGTTTTTATTCCGAGTCCAAATTCCAACTCGAAGTGAGTCAAAACAGCCCCCGAAGTGTGGCCTCAGTTCTGAACCGAGGTGCTGGCGGCACCCGCCGCCAACCCAGCGGCGCCCGCCGCCCCTGACCGCCGCGGAGACCTTTACTTGCCACGTGTTTTGTTTCTATTGGTCCTTTTCCATCATTATTATTCCGAGATATTATATTTTTGGGATATAATTTTAGACCTAGTTTGATATATTAGGTTTTAGAGAGTTGCATCTCTCATTCATACACTATTATCATATTTTCTTTTAGAGTTTTGAGCCTTTCATGGAGAACTAAACCCTTTTGCTTAGTCAGACAATTGAAGCATCGTTTTGATTAAAGTTGTGAGATTTCTAATTCCTTATCTATTGATTGGATTTAATCTTCTCTCTTGCTTGAATGTTTATGATTTGTTTCAACAATTTCTAGCATGATCAACTAGGGTTTGTTGTTATTGAATCTATTGCTAGATCTAGAGTGTTACTGGTTGAGCATCTCTAGTTCATAGTAGCAATTGCATCGTACTAGTATCTGGTTGTGCTAGTCTTATGCAGAAGAGATTTGATTTACATTCTAGGGTAAAAGCTGGTTGTTTTATTCTAGAATTGTATCCTATTATATTCCTATCCTTATTGCTGCTATTAAACTGAATCATTGATGGTTTCATGGTTGTTTAATTAGTTAGAACTAATAGTATCTGGTTGTGCTGTTAGTTAGAATTGAAAAGGAATTGGAAAATCCATTGCATGTGATATTGAGGTGAAATCAATGATCAACTTGTCATACGATTGTGGATATTTGTTTGCCTAATCTATCTTCCCAATTATTGTTTTTCATAATCTTTTATTGCTTTGTTAGTTTTGCCTTCTTAGAATTAGTTACAAATACAAAAACCCCTTTTGTTACTTGTTTGACACAAAACTCATACAAAACGATAAATCTGTCTCCCTGTGGATTCGACCCGGACTTCCTAAAGACTACGGTTCTTAGTTAGTTTGGATTCTTTTGCATAGCCGTGATTTGCACGACCATTTCACGCCTATCAGTTCCCCCTTTCTTTTCCCTGGTATTTTCGATTTCATTGAGATATCATATTAGGATAACTGGCAACAAGAGTTTTACCATGTGGGCATAGATGAACACGAGTGCCATGGTGTGGTCTTTTTCCCACTTATGGTACTTTAGGAATATGAAAAGTGGGTCTTTTTTTTGGTAGAAAGAAAAGTGGGTCTTTATGCATTAGATGCAATGATTCATTTCTAAGTTGGTAGGATTACAAAACGCCCCGTAAAGCCGCTTCTTGTAACAAAATCATTTTAATTAGTAATCATAGTTCCTTCATTATCTTCATAATAGAAAATCAAACGAGCAATCAAATTATAAATGTATTGATCGAACTGAATGACTATCTAATCAGCACACATATATAACAATAGGGAGATATATTTTCCTAGATTGGACAAAGTCACATAAATTTGTTTGAGAAGTCCTTTGAAAATTTCATTGGACGAATGAAAGATTATGGAAATTAGGTTTTGTGGGGCCTTTTTTTATCCCACAACTAGAATACTTTTCCAATTAGGGCACCGTTCGGCACTAGCTTCTTTGCTAGCGTTTTCCGCTAGATGGAGCGAAATATCGGGCGGATTGAAGAAGCTCTTCCTCACGAGCTTCTTCAATTTCCGCTAGATGAAGCGGAAAAAAAGCTCCCTCTACATTCAGCCGAACGGAGCCTAGGTCACTTCCATTTGTCTCATCATTACATTTGGCTTTTCAAAGCCTATTTTAGTGAGCGGCTAATGAACTATTAATGATATTACTAAGGTTGTATAGAAAAAGGCAGAAGTCCAAGTTCCATCTCATTTGATAACCACCTGAATCACAAGTGTTACAAAGAATTGAACACAAAAACATAAAACAACCACCTTTGCATCCCTTCTCACATACATAGTAATATATTTTGAAATTCTAATCTATACAAAACCGTAATAATTAATTTAGGCAAAATTTATTGATCTTCAAGGAACAATGATACAATACCTTAAAACTTCACAATGGATGATGGTAGCCGCAACTTGAAAGTAAGAGAATCCACCTTATTGGATTGGAATTAGAACATGAGAGTTCAAAGTGTTTGTTCGACTAAGAAGTAATTGCTGAGAATTCATCTTTTGGTTTGATGGTTTATGAAGAAGTGGATGAGTTTTTAGTTTTTGATTTAATGAAAAGAGAAATCTAGCTTTTATTTTTTATTTAATAATTTTTTTTAGGAAAACTAATCCATGTCATGGTTTATTTTGACAAGTCAAAGTACAAGTTGACACGTCATCCTTGTTGGCCCTAGAAAATTACAAGCGGTGAGAGATAGGGTAGCATTCGCAATGTTCCTCGAACTATGAGATATTTAGTGAAATTTGGAAAGGTCGTGGTAGAGAACGCAACAACATCAAAGATTGGGGTGTTTTGGGCAATTTTTTGAAAGGAAAAAAAACTATCTTGCCTAACAAAAAATATCAATATGTTATACCTATACAGTAAACCAATTTCTTAAAAATGACAATTGTTTGACTCTTTTTTTTTTGAGAAAGGTAAGGTTTAGGGTTCCTCCTTAAGGAGGGCTCCCTAGAGCATCCTTGCGGATGAGAACTAGAAGTTCTTGGTGATTCACAATAGCGTCCAGAGGATGGCTATGGCCCAGCCTAACGATTTTATCGGCCACTGCATTGCAGTTTCGGTTAACATGGTTGATTCGCACAGAGTCAAACCACACAAGCGAAAGTGAAATATCAGAGACTACCATGTCTGAGTCCCATGGGCATTGCCCCTGTTTACATATAGCATTTATGATTGTGAGGTTATCACCTTCAATTTCAAGATTCTTAATTTTCTTATTAATTGCATATTGTATCCCTTCTCTAAGTGCAGGAGCTTCTACTTTACTCACCGACACTCCACCATATTTTGATGTCGTAATGCCAACAACTTCAGGATTTGAATCTCGAATTACAATGCCGGACGAGGTATCTCCATTTTGTAGTTTAGATCCATCAAAGTTAGGTTTACGAAAACCAATAGATGGGTTTTTCCAACTTTTTTGTGTTTGTTTACATCTTATATTATATGGGTTCATTTGTATTGGCTCATCATCGCTCCATTGTTTTGTTGTTGCCTAGGTGTGTAATTGCATTTTTATATATTGTGCTAGATCTAGAATAAAATCATTTGGTACCTGTTGGAAGACTAGTTTATTACGCTGATGCCAAATACTCCACCAGCATACGGCTAATTCAATGAATTCTTTAGCATGAACTTGTTTTCTTATTTCACTGTGTATTTGACGAGGTAATTTATTCCTTATGTCTTTTGTTGTAACATTTGAGTGAATTTAGGATTTATTTTCTGACAAATCGCATGTGTGTGGGGGCATTTAGTTAGTCCAATATCTTCATAGGAGCAGTGACACATAAGACACCCACTCGGATCGGGACTTGTTTGACTCTTTATTTAACTACATCAACAAAAACCACCAAACTTTTATTATTTACAATATTTATTTTTTATATATTGTAACGGTGGACAACATAATTTAATATTATAACTATAAATAGTAGTAAGTCACTAACAATTACTTTTGTTTCTCTTTATGAGGTGATAGTGGATATCCTAAAGGAGGGCATACATGCGATTAAAAGAGAAGAAATTTTTATCATGGAAGGAAGAAAAGAAAGTTGGGGTACAAAAGATAAAATGATGAGATAGGTGGCAAAAAATAAAGTTTGCAACTTTTAGGATTTGATCTCAATAACACCAAAGACCTTTAATGGAATATTAATGTGTGGCCCATATTCAGATTGACAAACATTGTGATGGCCTCCAAGATTTTTATTGTAATCATATTTCCAATATTTTTATTGTCATTTTATTTTAAAAAAATCTTAGAAAACAACAGACTATTCCATAGGAGATATGAGGTTAATAAAAACAATAATTTGTGTTCAAATGAGCAATGCAAAAATTGATAATATTCTCAAGCTGTATAGTTTTTAGTCTTATAATTTAATTCAATACGCACGTCCTCGATGGTATTAGCATTGCCCAAAATTTCAAACTTAATGGGCAATCTTTGTTTATTATGTGATTTGACGCTTGCACGATTGTAGACGAAAAGGGATGAATTTGCTACTGAGTTGAGAAATCCAAGTTGAAGGAGAAACATTTATGATTTCGTTATGTCACACCCTCTTAGGCTTATTTGAAGCCATAGATTGCTTTGCAAAATTTAAAAACATAACTCGAGAAGTATTTATCAATTTTCCTAAAAAAACTACAATCTAGGATGTCAAAGAAAATAGAAAGCAGAAGTCACATAACCAAAATTATTTGAATTTGGGAAAAAAAACCAGCAGTAAAACCGATTGTTTAGTCGTTACACCTCTAGTTTTACCAGATCAAGGATTTTAAAAAATCTTTGAACTTCCAAAATCGGCGGTTTAACCGGCTAAACTTTGGTTCATTGTCGGGTTTTTCAAACAACTAGTTTTAAAAAAAAAAACTAGTCGTTTGCCCGTTTGACACTTTGACAATATTTTTTTCAAAAAAAAAGTATATACCACTACTATATATTTATGTAGTAAGGTAGATGTATCTTCTAATTCTCAATCTCTCATTCTCTCTCAGTCTTTTCTCTCTCTAATCTTCATTCTTCAATACTCTTTTAATTTTTAAGTCTTAATCTCTTTTTTTATGCTTTTTAACTTTTAGGGAAAAATGGAAGGTCAAGTAAATGTGGTGGGTCAAGTCGGTCAATCGATGGGCACCAACTCCACCACAAAGATCTTTTACATCCAATGTGTTTAGAATTCATTATGAAATGGGCGGTCTAATTCCCAATACATATGGAACTAAATATAATGCTCAATGTAATTATTGTACTCGTAGCTACATAAGGACAAAAGGAGGAAGCATGACACATTGCTCCGACATTGAGAGGATGCACACTAGAGAGTATTACCAAGTAAGAGCGGGCTAGTGGAGAGAGTTGAAGAACGAAAGTTGAATAAATTCATCTTAGTCTTGATTATTGCAATTTCATATTTTTTGTTTAAGTTATTAGATGATTGTATGATTTGTATCAAATATTTTCTTTTCAATAAATTCGTCTAACGTTAATGGTTAATCTTATTTTTTTCAATTAATATTTTTTTATTTCAAAAAATTTCCGCCCTCCCTCATCTTAGAAAAAAAAATAAACTTGGAAATCGAAACCGGGTTTGAACTTGGTCAAAATTGAAACAGGACCGAAACCGGCAAAATGGGAGAGGGGCAATTTCAGTTAAGGTTTGGGTTTTGGCCAAATCGGAATCGAGGGTTCGATTAACTGACACACACACACCTAACAATCTACGACTTTTATTTATCAAACATGAAAAACAAAAATCAAACTTGGAAGTTGAACTATCTAATGAAAATTGTTTGGCACATACTTTAAAATTGGTTAAGATGGATGATCCAACTTTTTTTTAAAGGTAAGAATTAGGAGGCTCTCCTAAATCAAGGAGGGCGCCCTAGAGTATCCTTGCGGATGAGAACTAACAGTTCTTGGGAATTTCGAATAATCTCAAGGGGGAGACTGTGACCCATTTTGGCAATTTTATCAGCCACAACATTCAAAGTCCTTAAAAAGTGCAACATACGAATAGTCTCGAAACCTTGCATGGAAAGAAGGATATCAGAGATGATCATTTCTATACCCCAAGGACACTTTCTCCCCCATGGGATGCGTTGATAACCGTAAGGTAATAACCTTCCAGCTCAATGTTCTTAAAGTTACCTTTCCTCGCTTCCTTAATGACATCTCATGATGCATGAGTTTCGACTTATAGGGCCAAGATGTTCCCATATTTTTTTCATCATCATATCCATTACTCATCCATTATGGTCATGAAAAATGATTCCCACTGTTGCTTGTCCATTTGATAATCTAGATCCATCAAAGTTGATTTTGATAAACCCTTGTTGAGGATTTTTCCATCGCGGTTCTCTTTTATTATCTTTTGCCCTTCTTTGTCTTTGGGCCCTTGTCATCTCTTCATCTTCCACCCACTGCTTGGATCATTCCCAATTTAGTGGTTGTGTTCTAATATAGAGACCTAAATCTGGAATGGAATCATTCGGGGCATGTTGAAAAACTAATTTATTACACTGATGCCAAATGCACCACCAGATGACAGCTAGATCAGTGAGTTTTTAGTCCTTAATTCCTCATTAATCTCCGTTAGGATGGTATAGGGAATTTTATTAGCTATATCATAATTACAAAGTACTTGGGCGGTGTTTGGATTTATTTGTTTCGTTACTTATTGGGTGTGTTGGCATTTGATGAATATGTGTTCCGAATCTTCCCATCGGCAGTTGCACATAATACACCCCTCATGCATCATAACATTTTTTTCTCTCAATCTTGCTTTTGTCAGGAGCCCATTGGAGTACATTTTCCAAAAGAAGTTCTTGACTTTCAGGAATGTGTCAAGTTTTCATATCCAGTTTTTGGGGCTTGGGTTCTGATTCTGAATATTTGTGATTAAATCCATTGCTGAGGCTGTCGAAAACTAACCATTCTTGCCGCGACCAATAGAGACGATCGTTGATGTTGTTGTCCGGAATTGGAATATCACTTATCTTTTCAGCAATTTCTGTCGAAAGCACTTGTTGTAATTGTTCAATGTTCCATTCCTTTTCTGTCGAAATAAAATCTACTACCTTTACCGAGTCCCGAGAACTTGCTGTATTCAATGCATAAGGCCTGGTGTTCTTTGATAGCCCAATTATCTTTGCAGAAGTTTATTGTTTACCCATCTCCAATTTGCCAAATTAAACCTCTCTCAAATTCAGGTCGTAGGTTCATTAGTTTCTTCCATTGCCATGATGTTTTTGTTTTTAGTTTGTATGTGAAAAAAATATCTTGGCGCAGGTATTTTTCAGTAATCACTTTCACCCAACTATTATTAGGTTCTATAAGTATTTATGTGAGAGTTTCTTTTCCAATGCTTTATTCATGTGTTCAGACTTTTGATTCCTAGAGGAACCGACACAAATATGAGGCATGAAGGCATTTATGAAAATAGAAAAATAATCATGAATATGCACTATCAACATAAGGACCTCTTAGATAAGTCATTCTAGTTTAAAAATACTTTACAAGAAAATAATTGTATAAAAATTACCAAAATTTTAATTTTGAGTAGAAAACTAAGAGACATATAATGTTTTGAAAATTCTAGGAACAACATTATCTAATTAAAAGTATGGTTGTTTGCTTTAAAATCAAGTTTTTCCAACTTTTGGAAATATTAAATCGCTACCGTTTTTAACATGAAGTTTATTAAGAGCGTCATATAGGTAGTCAGTTTAGTGGCTTCAAAAGACTTTAGGAGGATAAACTAATATGCAATTATCATTTCTATTTTCACAGACATGGTCGACTTCTTTTATGAGAATTAATTGTTATTAAGCTACTCTTTCTGATTCTATTTGTTTCAATTGTTGCATCTTTCCATATCTACCAATACATAGTATATTTCTTGCACTTCATCTTGTATATTGTTCCTAAACTTATCGTTGAGCATTTATATGTAAAACTTGTCCATTGTGATCCCGAAAGATGTATCCCGTCGTTGCTGCTCGAAAGCTCAGTCTAGAATCATCAAAATTAATTTTCACAAATTTCCTTGTTGGCTTTATTCAACTCTTTTGTTTCATCTTCTTGGTTGTTGGAGATGTTTGCCTAGAGAATTGTGGTGTGCTATCTATCCACCTATGTCTTTACTTCTTTCCCATATGGAAATTTGGTATTTGATTTCCTCAATAAGTTGAATCGTTCCTTTGACTTGAGATTGGTTAAAGATTGTCTTATTGGTGGTGTCATACAACAACCCCTAATTTTTTTTGGTGAAAAGTAATATTTTGTCTTGTTGTATTTGTTGGTTGAAACTAATTTTTAGGTGAAAAACTGTTTTGTGTGTCTTGAAAAACATAAAAAATAATATTTTTGGGTGTAAAAGTGTTTTATGTTTCTTGAAAAGTATAAAAATTAGAAGAGTAATTTTTAGAATATTAAAATAGTTTTTAGGTAAAAACTATTTTTTTTTCCAATCGAACACTCATCGTACAACGCGGTGGATATCCCTTCAAAGACATCTAATATTAAAAATAATTTTATAATAAAAACTTAACATACACTTCAAATTTACTACAAATCTAAAACTAACTAGTAGTACTTGTGCTAATATAATACCCCCACTGTCCCAAAATATTTGTTCAAAAGGACACCTTAAACACAAATTAAGAAAAAGAGAGAAAATAAAAAGTAATCAATAGAGATGGGAGGGAGATTGTGATGGTGATGAGTAAAGATGAGGAGAAAGAGAAAAGAAATGAGAAAAAGGTTATTGATTTTTTTTATTGGATAATATGGGTAAAAAAGTGAATTTTTTTAAGAGGAAAGAAATTAGAGGGCCTCATAAACACTAGAAGACCGCCCTAGAACATCCTTACGAATGAGGTTTCTAAAGCCTGAGTCATTTGCGAGCTGGACAGAAGAAACACGACGAAACGATCCAAAAATGAACACAGAGTTGCACTCCCTAAAGATGTGCATGATGCTCTAACTTTGAAAGCGGGTTAGGAAGCAGAGGATGTTCGACCTAATCAACTCAATCTCCCGTGGGCAGCACTGGTCACCAAGGATGGCATTAACTAGTTGTAAATTATCGCCCTGGCCTTGATTTGGATATAGGAAATGCCAAGTCGGGTGGCTTCAAAAATTCCTTGCCGAAAAGCGATGACCTCAGTAATCAGAACGGATTGTCGGTCAATAAGTCCACCGTCAAAATGGATAGGTGAGCTAGAGTGGTCATGAAGGATGAATCCGACGGAAGAGAAACCATCTGAACTAACTGCACCATCAGAATTAAGCTTAATGAAGTTATGTTTAGGCTTTTCCCATTTTGTCTTTGATTTTTTTTTTCATCCACTTAGGGGCTCCCAAACCAAAAGCGGGCTCGTCAAGTTCACCGCCGATATTCCAATCATTAATCTTGGAGTGGATCAACTCGCAAATGTTACTCTGTGCATGTGGGTTTTGCCCATCGTTGTTATTAAAAACTTTCCTATTCCTGAAGTACCAAATGCACAACCATACTGGTGAGCATTTCAATTTCTACTTTAGAAGCCAAAGAGCGGATTTAGTCTAGCAATTGATGTGGTTTTTATTGTATGGGTTAATTTGGTCAATTATCCAAGCAATTCTTGGACTAGTTGAGTATAGTTTTGTTTTTGTATAAGGGCACTTTATAAAGATGTGTGTAATATCTTCCATTTTTTTGATTTGGTAAGAATTAGGGTAGGCCAAGTACTACTTAGACTAGCTTAAAGCACTCGTAAACGAAAACCAGTTTTCAAAGGAAAAGGGATAAACCGTTGTCGTGCCGGGGGTTCGAACCGGAGACCTCATACACAAGTGCTGAGGCCACTGGCGGAGCTATGTTGGGACGAGTGGGGGCTGTAGCCCCCACTCAATTTTTTTTAAAATATTTTTTAAAAAAAATATAAATAAAAATTGAGGTCTCGTTTGTTTCTATACTCGAAATCAGGTTGGAATGAGGTATCGGGTTAGAATAGGAATCACCCATATCTTGATTTTGGGATGGGTATGAAATCTATTGTATTTTGTTGGTATGAGAATGACTCATTCTCATCCCTTATTTAAAACAAACATTGATATGTATTTGACTCATTCCAAACCCCATTCGTTGTACTAGGGGTTGAGAAACAAACGGGGCCTTGAGTTGAGCATATTTAGATTGGTTCGGTTTGATTTCGGTATTATTGGATTAAGATGAATACACGGTTATATTTTTTAGAAAATTCAAAACGAATAGAAATTGAAATTTGAAAAATTCAAACCGAAAACTAAAACGATATCGATTTTGGTCTGGTTCAATCGATTCGGTTTAATATTGCGGTTTGAATTGACCTATAATCAACACTTTAATAATTCATATTATTATAACTATATAGTTTTATATTATATAATTAACTAGGAAAAATAAATAAAATAAAATAAAATAAAATGATTTGTTACCTCTATCGATTCTAGCTAGGATTTTTTCCCTTAGCCATGAATTTAACTCGGAGAAATTTAGCTCCTTTTGGATCAAATTCCTATCAACGTCCCTGGCTGAGGCCTTAAACCGGCCGAGTCATTCGCTGGACAAATGTTTTAGGACAAAAGAGTAAGTTAATTAGAATATATCTCGTCAATTGAAAGAGAACCGACCTTTGAACTTTATAGCACGCGTTTTCTCACATTTCAAGTACTCCGTAATTAATTAAGAACAATTGCATCAGATTTAGGTTGAGAATCTTTGACATTTGTTTTAATGTTTAACGTCTGTCATTGTCTCCTATCGGATATACTTACTGTTTGTTTGAAAAGGTCGGTCCGATTTTTCTATTCTCTTGATTTAATTGGTTAGAAGATATTTTTTAATATTTTATCTATATTTAAGTTTTTTTATGTAATTTGGAAAGTCATCACCCAATCATGTCGTAGGGGAGTATAGAAGAGAGTATATTTAAGGAGTAGAAGATTTGATTCCCTTCTAACTAAATTGGGGTAACGAAGATTAAGCAACCATATATGATATATCCGTACGTAGAACATAAAACGATACTCCTATTAAATAAAGTAGAGTACGTGATGGAATTATAAAACCGGCAATGTATCAATAATTGTACGTATAAACAGTAAAAACGTGTCAGTTAACAGTGGAAGCATGTTAGTTGGTACTTGGTACGTACGTATGTTACGTGTGAAAAATGTAAACGCACGGAGGGAAGAAAAATTGGTATCAATGAAGAAAAATTGAGAAGGAAGCATGTCATGTGATTTGGTTTGTCTGTTTGCTTATTAGAGAAGATGTGAATCCTGACAAGTCCGATCCATCATCCATAATCCATATGATATGATATTGCAGGGAATCCAAAGGACCATCGTCCATAGACGACGCTACACTACTACTGCTCTCCCATACTTAATACTGTACTATTCATCGTCCATATGATATGATATTGTCAGTTAATTCTCTCTCGATTTATGTAGGTTTACAATTACATCACTACCATCAATTGGTTTTATATATAGTCAGATATTTACAAATAACATTTTAAGTTTGCACTCATCTAATGTGGAAACAACTCGATTTTAACCGTCCAAGCCTTGCTCTTTGGAAAAGCATTCTAGCTTGAAGCCAAAAGGCTTTTAGATCTCAACTATCGAGAAGGATAACCCATGTTTGGTCAATGTAATCAAAGGATCCTGATTCTGTATATGGGACATCGAGATGATTATTGCAAACATCCTCGTCGACCTTCATTACTTTTCGGACATTTGAATTCGGAAAAAATTCCCTTAGGAATGTTTGGTTCAAGAATTCAAGCTCGAGAAAACCGAACGAATTGAAATGATTACATATATTGATATCTTGTATTGTTTCAAGTGTTCAATCGGTCCAATTTTTCATTCCTCTAAGAATCGTCCACCCGGCCTTTAGATATGCGCCACATTGCCTCCCACTCTCTCATCTTAATTTTTGAAGCCTACGTTACCACAAATTCACTTGCAAATGGTTTATCGGACTCATCGTTTAGGTGAAAGTTCATAGACCGATAAACTAGGAACTTAGTTCATAGGTTTCATTTTAAAATCGAGTGATAAACTTTATTCCATAAAAATATACCTATCAATTAGAATACCCAAGTAAAAAATTCTACAAAGACAAAAAAAACTCACTTAGTAAAGTACCTCAAATGCTAGTTTTCAAAAAGAATACGTACAAACCAAATTCTTTTTCCTAATTTTACCACAAGAATTGGCAAATTTAGCTTCAATACACCGAACATTCAACTATTTAGTTTTAAAATATTCAACCTGTTAGTTTAGCTTCAACTCCACTCTAATTTCATTTCCAATTAAATTTCAATTATCAATTCAACTTCAACTACAAATGCCGAACAGACCCAATCACCCAAATAATGATTGGGCTGATGATCCAGGTTCTTCATGTGATAAACATTGGGCTTCTACTATCGATAGTCCAGACCAACCCAATTTCTCAGCTGGCCTAATTCCTTCTCCCATATACACTTATGTATATGAATCAAATTCCTCTGGTCGCGCACAAAATGGAAATTGAGCTTCAATACTTAAGATTGAAGAAAGGAAAAGAACCAAGAATCTGTGATATTTCCATTAAATTCTGATAGAATGGATAAAATGCCCCTTAGGATGGCCAATCTCATTAATCACAATATATAGGGTACAACTCCTTGTGGAGTAAGTTAGGTTACAATATAATATATACAAAGGCTATTACATCCCCCAGTCAAAACTGGGGGTAACTTAACAGTGAGACTGTCCCTAAAATCAAGAAATAACCGACGAGGCAAACCCTTGCTAAAAATACCAACATATTGAAACGAAGACGGGACGTGTAAAACACGAACATGCCCAAGTGCAACCTTCTCCCGAACAAAATGTATATCGAACTCAACATGCTTGGTACGCAGGCCCGGCCCTGGGCAGGTGCAAGGTGTGCACCTGCACAGGGCCTCCATTTAGTTTAGGGCCTCGGGCCCAAACTAATATGCTACAAATAAAACTATAATGCTATAATGTGAACAACATTGAGAGTGGCACAATGGTTGCGTGTTGTTTTAATATGGTAATTGGGCTTGTGTTCGATTCTCAAGGCCGACACTCCCTCGCCTTTTCTCAATTACTTTTTTAAAGAAGTCTAATGTATTTTTAATTAATTGAAAAAACTTCCACCATTTTTTTGTTTAATTTTTATATGCCCCTATTTTTATATACCCCTTTATTCTTCTCTTCAATTTGTTGGGGCCTTATAAATTTTTAAAAAAAGCGAAGAGAAGAGAGTCTATATCAAAGCTTGTCTAATGATCAATTAAAATATTTTATATGTACTTGATTAAGGTTCAAATTTCATACCCTAAATTCTAATTTTAATTTATTTTTAAAACATAAGCCTTTTTTTTCACTTTCACTTAAATATCTTGAGTCTCATTTTTCACTTATTTTTCATTTGTATAGATAGAATATTTATTTATTACTTTATTTTTATTGGTTTATTTTTTTTTATTTTTCTACAATTATATTAATATCAGTAAAACTTAATTATATAATTGAATGATAATAGACTAACTACTATAATGACTAAAAAATTACTAATAAATTAGCTAAAAGTTGGTAAATACGTTTAATTAAATTTAGAAAACTATAACATTTTTGTACAGGGCCTCTCAAAACCATTGGACAACCCTGTTGGTACGCTGATGTTGTACCGGATTGTTGGCCAGATATGTAGCAGAGACATTATCTGTATAAACCAACGATGCACGAGATAGAGGACAATGAAGCTCTAATAGAAGATTGCGAAGCCATGAACACTCGTCAACAACATTGGCAACACCCTGATATTCAGCTTCAACACTAGAACGAGAGATGGCTGACTGACGCTTAGCAGACCACGAGATTACTGTGTCATTTATAAAGACACAATAACCCGAGGTAGAACGACGAGTGTCAGGACAACCTGCCCAATCAATATCAGTATACGCAACCAGTGAAGGGGATGATGAAGCCTGAATGGTGATCCCAAGCGATGTGGTTCCATGCACATATCGGATAATGCGCTTAAGTGCAGAGAAGTGACGCTCACGCGGATCATGTATAAAGAGACAAATCTGTTGAACAGTGTACGTAATGTCAGGACGAGTAAAAGTTAAATACTGTAATGCCCCAACAAGACTCCTGTAAAGAGTGGGGTCGACCACCGGAGGACCAGCAGTAGCACCAAGTTTGGTTGCAGGATCAACGGGAGTAACATCTGGATTACAGGAAGTCATGCCAGCATGCTCAACAATCTCCCGAGCATACTTGTCCTGAGACAGAAATAGACCAGAGGCAGTGCGTTTGGCAGACACACCCAAGAAATAAGATAGGGGACCCAAATTTGTGAAAGCAAACTCTCGACCCAATAGAGAGATAATATCATGTCGAAGAGACTCAGATGAAGCAGTCAAAATAATGTCATCCACATAGAGAAGAAGGTAGGATGTAGACTGACCCCGATGAAAAATAAAGAGAGACGTATCACACCGGCTAGCCGTGAAACCAATCATGTATAGGAATGAAGCAAAACACTGATACCAAGCCCGGGGGGCCTGTTTAAGACCATACATCGATTTCTTCAAGAGGCACACGTGCTTAGGCCGCGTAGGATCCACAAAACCCTAAGGCTAAAACATATAAATTATCTCCTGAAGGTGTCCATGAAGGAAAGCGTTCTTGACATCAAGCTGATGAATAGGCCAAGAATGTGAGACAACCAAGTGTAGAACAGTCCGAATAGTGGCCAGTTTAACCATCGGGCTAAACGTCTCATCACAATCAACCCCAACTTCATGAGATCGGCCATTAGAAACAAGACGAGCCTTATACCGCTCAAGAGAACCATCAGCACGAAACTTGTGTCTGAAAAGCCATATACACCTCCCAACATTGCCCTCAGGTGGCCTAGGAACCAACACCCAAGTCTCATTACTAATAAGAGCTCGAAACTCATCGGTCATGGCGGCATACCATTTTGGATCTTGGAGGGCAGTGTTATGTGAGACAGGAATAGGTGAAAGGTTGGGAGTTTTGGAGCTTGTGACATAAAGATCAAAGAGTTTGCGAGGCCGTAAAATGCCGGCTTTGGAACGAGTGGTCATGAGATGATGATTAATGGACGGTGGCGGTGGGGCAGATGTCGGTACAAGTGGTGGCGGGGTCGGTACCGAGGGGCTAGCAAGGGTCGGTACCGACGGTGGTGAGGTCGATAACTAGGGGTTAACGGGGGTCGGTACCAAGGGGGTGGAGTTCGGTACCGAGGGGTTGGTGTTCGGTACCGTGGGGCTAGATGGGGTGGGATGCAAAGCGGCTGATAAGCTCTAGTTTACTATACGTTAACTCTTGTATTTTAGGCATGATTTGAGTGTGTTTAGGTTAGTTTTGAGCATAATTGTAATATGAAGACCGAAGACACGATTTGAAGAATTGCAAGAGTTTTGAAGACAAGTGTTGATTTGGAGTTGTTTTGACACCAGGAAGCTGTCAGAAGACCCGCGACCTAGTACCGCGCCCGCGGTGTTGGCCTTATCCGCGAGGATGGAGAGACACAGAAGACCTGTGCCCGCGGCTGTGGACCCGCGCTCGCGGGTGGCGAGTTTCCAGCGCCCACTTCGTTTATTTTATTCTATGCTTTTATTATATCTTTAGCATTTAGTTTTATTCGGATGTTTCTAGTATTTATACCTAGTTTCGTATTCAGTTGGAGCATACTTTAGAGAGCCTACTTTTTAGTTTAACCTAGTTTATTTTCAGTTTTTATGGAGAGCTAACCCTTTGGGGTTTGTTTGAAGGTGAAGCTCTAATGTATGAACTCGTGAGGTTTTGGTAATTGATTTCTATCCTTTGACTAATATCTTTTCTCTTTGTGCTTAATTTCATAATTATCAATTGATTTCAATTGATGCGCAACTTGTTAAATTTGATTGATATTCTACAGTTTGATTAGGTTTGAATCATTGCCTATGTGATCTTACTTGATCTTTGAAACAACTTAATTTCTAGGACCGTGGACTAGGAATTGAGAAAGAGAATTGATTATAAGTTAATGTAATCAACTCGTAGCTTGGTTGTCTTGACTTGTATCCTGCATATCCTTGTTCTCTATGCTAATTCTAGGTTAAGCGTCCTTGCCTAGGGTTAAAGAATTGCTTGGACCGTGGATTTGCGATTGCTGATGATTAGGATAGGAATTAACCATAGGTGTAAAAGGAATCAGTGGATGAATCTGTGATCGAATGATTATTTCAGAGTGGATCTTTTGAATAAACTTGTTTCTCTATTGTTTTGTTTGATTGTTTGTTATTTGTTTCTCAGTTTAGTTTAGTTTAGATCTTTCTCTTGATTTCCCCCTGTCTTTAGTTGGTAAAAATTTTGATACTAGAAGCCGCAAGTTCTCTAGGGTACGACCCCGACTTACTCGCTATACTAGCTTGTATTAGGGTTAATTATCTTTTTTCTTGGCATAACGACCTAGGCCGAGTTAAATTTTGGCGCCGTTGTCGGGGAACTTTGGTTTAATTCTAGTATTATTATTTTTATTGACGTTGTGTAGACCTATCTTACGGTCTACACTTGTATATACTAATGTCTGCGTTTAGGTTTTGTCAGTTGCAGGATGAACCCTTTCATGAGTACTTCACTAGGTGCCATGAACAATTGCATGATCTCTCTGTTTGCGGGATAACCGTAGGGCTTGATGATGCTTGTAGTAACATCTTTAGTTGGGACTCAAGAGTCCCAACTAAAGATGTACCGCGAGAGCGATGGAAAATACGTCATTTGGAAACCTATGGACCAATGGAATTTCTTTTGTAAGCTCCGAGCCGGAGAGATCGAGGTGCAGAAACTGAAGAACCAAATTGCTGAACAAAGAAAACCAGTGGAGGTGTTGGCCATAAAGACGGAGGAAATTCTCGAAAATCAAGGTTCTGTGCAAGAACCGCGCACGCAGGATGACAACCGCGTACGCGGTTCCGGTACAGAACCAACAGATCCTCCCGAGGAGCCAAACCGCGACCGCGGTGATGCCGCGCCCGCGGTTGTCCAACCGCGCCCGCGGGTCCCTTCTCCGACTGAAACTGATAATTATAATCAACCTTCGTTTCCTCCCATTGGTTCACAAAAGCCGATTCCACCCTTTCCGGAGGCACTCAGAGACCCTTCTTGGGATGAAGAGATGGATGATCATAGTCATGTTATGACAGAGGAGGAATATGTCCTTCAGTTTGACGACTCATGGAGTGACAACGACGAGCCTGATGACTCGACGAAGGAGTTAGATGATGTTAAGGAGATTTCCCTTCCACCTGAGGAGATGTCTATGTCTCCTGCCATGGAGTCCTTTGTTGTGATCGATCATGATCCCTGAATCCTTTCCTCTTCTTCCTTACTTTCTATTGATATTTGTTTGCCTGTTGTGTCTGCAAAAGGTCCTGAGCATGATAGTTTACCTAGTGATTTCTCAAATTCTAAAGGTGGTAGTGTTGAGATAAAAATCATAACTATTGATAAACTACCTCGTCCTTCCAACTGGTTCTATCCTAAACCTGCTAACCCTGATTTTTCTAGTGGGTTTGATAAACTGGAACGGTGTCTGAATGCTATATTATTTAGTTTCAAGTTATCATTGTGCTATATTTGCCTACATGAGAGTTGTTCGCAGGATTTTAATAGATTGCTTAGGGCATTGACGATGTCCGATCATGTCTACGTCGAGCCATCGACGTTAAACAAAGGCGCTGCTTGGGAGGCCACCCAAGGTTAGATAGACTCTTCTCCATCTTTATTTTTCTTTCTTAGCTTAGTTTGCTTTGCGTTTTCAAGGCTAACGTGCAGGTACGAGGTCCGAAAGGACGTTTCTGGTATGAAACCGCGCACGCGGTGGAGCACCAGAACTCATCCCGAAGAACAGGTACTAGACCCGCACATGCGTCCCTCCGGCCGTGCGCGCGGTTTGCTACGTTTTGCTCCCGTGAAAAAAAAAGAGAAAAAAAAAACGATGTCGACTTCTATCTTCTATCTTCTATCATCATTCTGAAATCTATCATCTATCTTTTCCACCTTCTATCTTTTCCATCTTCTTCTATATATTCTTTCCATTCCCTTTGGATTATGTTTTGTTGGCTCTGTATAAAGCCTAAGTATGGGGGAGCTTTGTTCCCCCGAATTTGTGTTGCATTGGCTCGAGTTCGAGAATTCACAAGTTCCAAGAGACGAGCCCGAGAGCCCCGAGAGCCAGAGTTCAAAAGTTCGTGTTCGTGGTTCAGAGTACGTGTTCGCTGTCACCCAAGGCCGCGCACGCCCCTCCTCTGCCGCACTCGCGGTATATGCCCAGAAGTGTTCAGTTTGCTCTCGGATGGAGATCCACGCCGGTGGTTTGCCTGCAGAACGGTATTCCGAAGTTTCTCGTCCATCCTTTCTACACCTTTGAAGAGTTCTTCTTTTCCATCTCTTCTTCGTTTGTGAGTTTTCTGATATACCTTCTTCCTTGCTTACTTCCTTGCTCTTAGCTTCATTGAGGACAATGAAGGATTTAAGTATGGGGGAGGAAGTACTCGCTACGCCTATCTTAGATAGTTGCATTTCAGTTTATTTTTCGTTATTTTTATGGGATTTTTGTTCCATGTTTTGTATAGAGAAAAGTTTGAAGAAAAATTAAAAAAAAGAAGAAAAAGCCATAAAAAGTCGGAAAAAGGCATATAAAATCCTTGGATGAGTCGAAAACCCGAAAGGGCGGCTCAGGTAAAAAGAAAGTAACCTGGACCAGCATTAGGCTGGGGTAATAAGAGGTTTATGAGTGATTGTGAGATTTTGTGAGCACACCTGAAGAAAAATGAAATGAGTGATTAGGTGAAAACCCGAAAGGGCGCCTAAGTAGAATTGAGTGGAAAAATTGGAGTGTTTAGGATTTCATTCTACTTTGGGGCTTGGGGATTACATTTTAGATGCCGAGTAGATCCTAGGATGCTCTACACTTTTTAGAGCTTGAGAGCTTATTGATTATGTATTTATGTGAGGTGTGTGCTTGAGCTATCATGTTGTTGCTCACTATTACTCTATTCTGGGTTCGGGTTGGTGAGGTGAGTGATTTTTGTCTTCCCTTGTACTATGTTGTAAACCTTGATAGGATTGATTGTTAGATTTATTTTGAGCTTACTCGAGGACGAGCAAGGTTTAAGTATGGGGGAATTTGATAAGCTCTACTTTAGTATAGGTTAACTCTTGTATTTTAGGCATGATTTGAGTGTGTTTAGGTTAGTTTTGAGCATAATTGTAATATGAAGACCGAAGACACGATTTAAAGAATTGCAAGAGTTTTGAAGACAAGTGTTGATTTGGAGTTGTTTTGACGCCATTTTCTTGTCACGCATCGTTCGGGAGCTACGGTGATCGGATGAAGCTGAATTTGGTATCATTGGAAAGCTAACTCGAAGAGCTACAATTCATGTTTTTACGGCGAGTTCAAATTCTTACTCTAAGTGGTTCAAAACCACCTCCGAAGTTGACACCAGGAAGCTGTCAGAAGACCCGCGACCGCAGCCTAGTACCCGCGCCCGCGGTGTTGGCCTTATCCGCGAGGATGTAGAGACGCAGAAGACCCGCGCCCGCGGTTGTGGACCCGCGCTCGCAAGTGGCGAGTTTCCAGCGCCCACTTCGTTTATTTTATCCTATGCTTTTATTATATCTTTAGTATTTAGTTTTATTCAGATGTTTCTAGTATTTATACCTAGTTTCGTATTCAGTTGGAGCATACTTTAGAGAGCCTACTTTTTAGTTTAACCTAGTTTATTTTCAGTTTTTATGGAGAGCTAACCCTTTGGGGTTTGTTTGAAGGTGAAGCTCTAATGTATGAACTCGTGAGGTTTTGGTAATTGATTTCTATCCTTTGACTAATATCTTTTCTCTTTGTGCTTAATTTCATAATTATCAATTGATTTCAATTGATGCGCAACTTGTTAAATTTGATTGATATTCTACAGTTTGATTAGGTTTGAATCATTGCCTATGTGATCTTACTTGATCTTTGAAACAACTTAATTTCTAGGACCGTGGACTAGGAATTGAGAAAGAGAATTGATTATAAGTTAATGTAATCAACTCGTAGCTTGGTTGTCTTGACTTGTATCCTGCATATCCTTGTTCTCTATGCTAATTCTAGGTTAAGCGTCCTTGCCTAGGGTTAAAGAATTGCTTGGACCGTGGATTTGCGATTGCTGATGATTAGGATAGGAATTAACCATAGGTGTAAAAGGAATCAGTGGATGAATCTGTGATCGAATGATTATTTCAGAGTGGATCTTTTGAATAAACTTGTTTCTCTATTGTTTTGTTTGATTGTTTGTTATTTGTTTCTTAGTTTAGTTTAGTTTAGATCTTTCTCTTGATTTCCCCCTGTCTTTAGTTGGTAAAAATTTTGATACTAGAAGCCGCAAGTTCTCTAGGGTACGACCCCGACTTACTCGCTATACTAGCTTGTATTAGGGTTAATTATCTTTTTTCTTGGCATAACGACCTAGGCCGAGTCAGCGGCCAGCGAGCCCGAAATGAAAGGAAAAAGGAGTGGAGAAATGGACTCAGTAGAGTCGAGAAAATTATAGGAAGATGACATGGAGGATTGTGTTCGGGAAGGAAAAACAGTCTCATCAAACGTGACGTGGCGAGACAAGATGAATTTGTTTGTGGAAAGGTCAAGACAAAGGTATCCTCTATGGTTTTCTGGGTAACCAAGAAACGCACATGGGGTGGAACAAGGTTGGATTTTATTAAGAACTTGGGAAGACAAGTTAGGATAGTATAAGCACCCAAAAACACGAAGATGTTCATATGTGGGGGTAGAGAGATAGAGCAGTTGTGTGGGGCTAAGCTTATTTAGATTAGGGGAGGGTAGAATGTTGAGGAGATAAGAGGCCACAGTTAAGGCAAAAGGCCAAAACCGCGGTGGAACCGACGCATGAGCAAGAAGAGTGCGCATCATGTTATTAATGGTGCGTTCAGCTTTACCGTTTTGTGAGGAAGTGTAGAGACAAGATAACCGAAATGAAATGCCGTTTTGAAGGAAATATGACCGAAAATCCGAGTTGTCAAATTCCCGGCCATTGTCACATTGAAATGATTTTATGGAGCAATTGAATTGAGTTTTAATGTATTTGTGAAATTGAACAAAATGGGCATAAACTTGGGATTTGTATTTAAGTGGATAGACCCATAAAAAAATGGAGTAATCATCAACAAACACAAGATAAACTTATGACCACCAGAATTCAAAACAGGAGATGTCCATAAATCAATATGAATAATTTGAAATGGCATAACAGTAACAGTTTTAGACGGAACAAAAGGAAGACAAGTATGTTTCCCTAACTGACACGCATGACAAATTGAGGAATCATACAATTTATTGCAACTAGACTAAACAGTTTCCTATGAATGTCAAAAACAGGAGAGCCCGGATGTCCACAACGAGCATGCCAGACTGGAGAGGTGATGGAAGACAAGGAGACATGATTTGAGTTGGTGGTGACAGGGTAGAGCTCGCCGGAGCTAGTGCATCTCATTCGAGGTGTTTCCGTGATTAGATCCTTCACAGAAAAACCGTTTGGGTTAAATTCAACACAAACGTTATTATCGGTAGTAAATTGACGAATAAACACAAGGTTATTGACAAGGTTAGGGGCAAGGAGGACATTTTTAAGATGTAGCGGGCTGTTGGGCGTGGATAAAAGGCATTTCCGTAACCCAAAGTTGGTATGCGATGGCCATTTCCAACAATAATTGAATTTAAATTACTCTTAGAAGTAAGTGAAGAAAAAATACCTTGGTTGGTGGCCATGTGAGAAAAAGCTCCTGTATCCATATACAAGTGTTGTTGGGCGGGTACAATGTCATTGTATTGAAATCATAGCCAAATCCGACGTTGGCATGTAACCCGAAGGATAAAAAAAATAGTGTTAGCTTGCGTCACTTGATTCCGAGGAGCCGAGCCAAGAATCCCTTAAGATGGAATAGAAGGGTACGGACATGGGTCTTGATTCCAAGCAGAGAACAACTAGGCGGGCTGCTGAGGTTGTTGCTGAAAACCCGACATTGGCATCCAACCAAACGGCATGCGCTGAAACTGGATTGCACCACCGCTGTTGCCTCGGCCGCGGCCACGACCGCGCCCGCAGTTGTTTTCCCCGCGACCGCTGCCATTGTTGGGATCGTTTTGTGACGGTGACTGGTGCGGGGGTTGCTGGGATGGCTGAGGTGGGGTCGGTACCAAGTTCGAGTGGTTCGGTACTGAGGCAGCCGTGAGAGCCTTGACATCAGCCAGTGATGCGTCTCGATTTTCACGCCTTGTCTCCTCCAAAAGAACCATGGAACGTGCCCTAGCGAAGTCAGGCAACAGAATGGTTTGTTGAATTATGCCAACAACAGTATCATACTCAGCATTTAGTCCGGATATGAGTTTGATGACCATTTGATGATCAGATAGCGGCGCATCCACATTTTTCAACTGATCTGATAACTCCTTTAGTTGTTGACAATATGCGGAAACATCTGGGAATGATTCCAGCCGACATCTGTTGAATTCGTGTTGAAGATAAACAGCCCAGGATGCCTTGTTATCCTGAAATATGTCTTTCAGTTTATTCCAAGCGGAGAGAGCAGTAGCATCCGATTCGAGGATAGTGAGAAGCAAGTCCGACGAGATCGTCACATAGATCCATTGAAGGATCAAATCATCAAGTTGATCCATAAGGCGTCGTCAATATTAGCAGGACGCGGGATAGATGCGTCAATATGATCAAGAACCCGATGAGCCCGATCAGTAACTTTAAATAATTCCGGCCACGAGTTGTATTTGGTGTTCGTAACATCAAGAATGAGAGGAATGCTATTCTTGATATTAGAAACCGTTAGGGAAAAATGAAACGACACCTTGGAAGCGCCGGAAGAAGACAAGGCAGAGTTGAGCGTGTCGGAGATGATCGGGTCTTTATCCTTAGGCAAACCGCCATCAGCGGTTTTGTCACCGGATTTGTCATACCGAGAGGTTGATTTGTGTGGGGAGAGTGACACCGAGGGGGATCGGCAAGCGGAAGTCAGCACTCAATCTCAAGGATCGAGCGGTGGTTTAGGGCAGGGAGAGAGTGTCGTCGCTGAGAGAGAAGAGCGCGGCGGAGCAGCAACGTCGCATAGGAGAGAGTGGTGGCGGCTGAGATTAGGTCAAGTTAGGGCTAGGTCTCATGATACCATGATAGAATGGATAAAATCCCCCATAGGGTTGCCAATCTCATTAATCACAATATATAGGGCACAACTCTTTGTGGAGCAAGTTAGGTTACAATATAATATATACAAAGGCTATTAAATTCAACACGGAACAAAGAAAGAAAAGAAGAGAGAAAGCTCTCTATTTGTTATAAGTGTTTTGTTACACAGAAAAGAAAAGGCTTTATAAGCCTGCACACTGTCATACAAAGCTTTCTTAACCAACATATAATACCAACTAACAACTAACCGTTATACTCTTCATAATGTAGCATCAGTTCGATCAAAGTTGAAAATCAACCTTATCGGAATCATCCATGTATGAAGAATGAAGTCCGTTTGTGAGCATGAATGAAGTAAATGCATGGACTCTTAAGAAAGTGGGCTTATGTTGTAATGGGCTTTCATTTACAACCTGTTAGGCAATTGAAAATTGGTGAGAAAAAAAGGTGATAAAATACGAGAAATTAAGAGAAAGAAAAGGATAGGAAAATAAAAGGTGGAAATGTAAGGGATTTTAATATTTTTTTTGATTAGGTAAGGATTAGAACGCACTCCTTCACGGCGTCCTAGAGCATCATTTCGGATGAGAACATCAAGTTCTGAATGAGTCTTAATAAGCTCATCGGGGAGACTATGACCCAATTTAGCAATTTTGTCGGCCACATTGTTACATTCCCTAGGAACATGCTTAATTGTAATATCATGTGCTCCATGAATGGAAGCAAGGATATTGGAAATTATTAGTTCAATTTCCCACATTTATTTATTTATTTCTTTAACCGCATTGATTACTTGGAGATTATATCCCTCAATTTCTACATTCCTTAGTTTTCTTTTCTTCATTTCACGGATAGCTTCTCAGAGGACCAATGCTCAACTTTTAATATAGATATATTACCAAACTTACAAGTTTTCAAGTCAATCATTTGGCCGAAATGATTCCTAATTATAATTTCTCCTATTGCTTGATTGTTAGAAAGCCTAGATGCATCGAAATTGATTTTAATGTGGTCTTGTTTAGGCTTTTTCCAACTCCTAAGTGTTTTTATTCGATGATTCTTATTACTTGCTTTGCCATTTATTATACTTTCCTCATCTTCTGTCCATTGTTTTGTATTGTTCCAATTTGTGATTTGGGTTCGGATATACATTGTCAAGTCTAGGATACGAGTAGATTGATCTTGCTGAAACGTTAGCTTGTTTCGTTGATGCTAGACACTCCACCAAATAACTACCATTTCTGTGAACTCTTTTTCCCAAGTAGTTGTTTAATTTCACTCAGAATTATTCTAGGGATTTGTTGTCAAAATCAAATTCCTTAATCACTCTGGCCGTGCTATGATTTATTTTATTGGTTATATGTATCATATACGGGCATTTTGTAAGAATATGATTTGTGTCTTCGTTGGTACAATCACACAATATGCATCCTCTTGGAGTAATAACCTGTTTTTCCCATAGACACCCTTTCGTAGGAAGACCGTTATTATCAATTTTCCATAAGAAATTTTTAACTTTCGAAAATGTGTCCACTTTTCATATCCAATTATTTAGGCTCATCGTTTGGTTTCAATTTTAGGAATTAGCTCAACAGCCGATGCCGTGGAGAACCACCCATTTTTGATGGGTGCTCAATGTAGTCGATCTTGTATGTAGTTATCCGGTATCGGGACTGATTGTATTTGGTCGACTATTTCATCTGGTAGAGCCTATCTTTTTTTTTTTGCTTTCCCCCCAATGGGGAGGAGCGGTAAATTCGGAGTAGATAGATAAAATATGAGGGCTATACAAGCGAGTCCTAAACGGGGCATACATGAGAAGGCACGTTGGCCTCCCATACTATGCCTCGAGTAGTCAAAACATGAGCAACATCTAAGCGCAATGGGAAGGCATGCAGGCCACCTAAGCTACGCAAGAACATCATCCAACTAATAAACAAACCTAGCACAAGCAAGAAACGAACATACTAAACATACAACGCATGAAAGCGCACATAACAAACATCAAGGATCTAGATCAAGCTAAAACCATAAAATAGCCGCTAATGTGGGACCTTAGTAGCCCTAGTTGATCGCCTTGTGGCCACTCCTACATGGTGCCTCTTGTTGTCTTCCTTTGTTCGGCACCCATGCATGTTTATCTTGAGGTTCAAATCCTTCCATCTCCATCATGCCATGTTTAACAAATGGATTGTCGGCCAAGGGATTAGCAAGGGTGTGGCGCATCAAGATTGAAACCGGTTCGCCATTGGAGGTTCGGGGCCCTCCTAAAGGTGTGGCGGTTCAACCTCGAGATCGGGCCATGCCCATGATCGAATGGCAAGACAAGTGCGTGTGGCGCGCCTTTGGCATGGGTGTGGCGCATCGGAAATGGACCCGACTACCATTGGAGGTTCGGGGCCCTCCTAAAGGCGTGGCGGTGCCATTTCCGGGCCATGATTGGGGGTTGGCCTCAAGGGGCAAAAGCCGGCGGTGATCATGCCATTTTAGACAAATGGGGTGTTGGCCAAGGGTTTGGCAAGGGTATGGCTCGTCGAAATTGGAACCGGCCGACAATGGAGGTTCGGGGCCCTCCTAAAGACGTGATGGTGCAACTCCGGGGTCGGGCCAAGCCCATGATCAAGTGGCAAAGCAAGAGGGTGTGGCGCGCCTTTGGTAAAGGCAAGTAGGGCACGCCATTAATTTGAAACGGGTGGGGCCAATGATGATGAGTTGGATTTGTGGTTTGGCAAGGATGGCACAAGTGGGGCCGGTGGTGAAGTGGCAAAATGGGTTGGCTTATGTGGCAAGGTTGGGACCACATTCTTGTTAGTAAACAAGGTAGAAAAGATGTATCTTGATTTAAAAATTTGACTTGAAAGGACAAAAGAAGGCTAGAGTGAAGCATGTGAAGGGCTAGAGAAACATTACCCAAAAAGGTGTTGACAAGCTCTTCCCCTTCCAAAGGTCCTTCTTTGACTTTGCCTCTTTCAGCTTGCTTCCATTTCATCTACCAAAGTACCTTTTCCTTATGCAAGACATGTGACCCTTCCATGTGCCTTTGACCTAACATGTGACCCTTTGGCCAAGACAAGGTGGCCGGCCAAGTCAAGCACCGGCGGTGGTGGTGCCGCCCTTGCCGGCGGTGGTGGCGTGGTGGTTGAACGTCCAACTCCTTCAATGAAGCTCATTTTTCCCCTTTCTTTGGAATTTCATCTTTCTTGCTTCTTCTCTCCTCAAAGGCCTTGAGAAGGCCGAATTAATGGAGGATTGGGGTAGATGTGCATTGATGCCCCCTTCTCCATCAAGACATGAAACTTGCGTGAATCCTCCATGAACTCAATCTTTGGACCGCCTAATGATGGTTTCCACTCCTCTTTTCCATTCTTTCCATGTTCATCTTCATCTTCAAGGTTGGCATCCATGAAACCTTCTTCAAGCTCTTGTACCAAGGTGAGCTCCAAGACATCTCCAATGGAGTTTTTGAAAGAATTTTGGGCATCTTGGGCTTCAACCTTGCATAGATCTTGTTTTTCCTCCTTTGCTTTGGATGTTCCAACATTTTCATCCTCCATGAGAGCTTCAACATCATCGAATGTCTTCATTGGTTGGACCTTCAAGCTTGAATCTTGAACTTGGAAGATGGTGAGAGAGAGCACTTTCCATCATTTCCCCCATGGCTACAAAGTTGGCCACGAGGGAGGCTCCCAATCCGCCGGTGGTCTAGGGAGGCCATTTCACCATGACCAAAGATGGTGGTTGGAGAGTAAGGGCGGCGGAGAAGGAGCTCTTGCCGAAGAGAGAGCCAAGTGGTGCCTAGCTTGAATGTGCGCCGGCTTGGATCCAAGTCCTCCGGTGAGCTCCGGCCCGAGGTGGCTCGTGAGGAGACCGACCATGGGCGGTGGTGAGGGTCATGTGAGGTGAACCCTCACCGGAGCTCACCGGGGAAGGAAATGGACTTGGAGGCCGAAGTGGGTTTCTAGAGAGAGGGGAGAGATTCTCGGTAGAGCCTATCTTAATTGGTCTATCTTCCATGTTTTATCATTTGATATCCAATCAACCACTTTTAAAGTTACATCAATATTTGAATGATTCCCACCATGGGTGTATAAAGGGCCTCCAAGTATCCATCTATCTTTCCAGAAGTTAACCATCTTACCGTCTCCGATTTGCCATATTAATCCCTTGAGAATTCTTGGATAAGTTTTTTCCATTGCCACGACGCATTTTGTTTAAGCCTATATGTGAAAAGACTATCATCTTTAAAATATTTTTGCGTCATAATTCTTACCCAAATATTATTTGGCTCTGCTAAAATTTTCCATAACAGCTTTGTAGTGCCTTGTTCATATGTTTCATCTTCCTTATTCCTAATCCTCCCATTTTCTTTTGTTTGCATATCTTATCCCATCCCACAAGTGGTTTATATTATCTATCTTTGTTCCATAGAAAGCTTCTATTAATTCTATCCATTTCCGTGTGGATGGAGTTTGGAAGCATAAAGCTTTGCATTACATAGTTAGGTTTTGTAGCAAGGTTAGCTCAAATTAGTGTCGTTCTCCCTTCTAAAGAGAGCGAGTTAGCTTTCCATTTGGTAAGTTGGTTCTGCGCCTTTCCTACCGTGTCCTTAAAAGTATCTTTGTTAACTTTACCACTTATATTGGGCAACCAAGGTATTTTTCAATATTTGTCATTGTTGGTATTCCCAGCGTTTGATGGACAATGTTTCTTTGTTGGGCGCTCATGTTCTTGGAGGCTTGGAATGCAGACTTGTTATAGTTCACTTTTTGACCCGAAATCTTACAAAATTCGTCGATTATACTTTTCACCTTATTACACGACCCCTGAAAAGCCTTAGCAAAAATAATGATGTCATTAGCGAATGCTAGAAAGGGAATTTTAACACCTCCCCGAATGATCGGAAAGCCGATCGAGTTCTTATCAGTTTCACTTGTTGTTTGTAATTTCCATGCCGGGATTTCCGTTGCAATTACAAATAGGAATAGTGATAAGGGATCTCCCTGTCTTAGTTCTCTTTCAGGCGTGAATGGTTCCGTGGGGCCATTATTGAAAAGGATTGACAATGATACTGAGCAAATGCATTCACGAATCCATCCTATAATTTTTTTTTATCAAATCCAAATTTCCCTAAAAATAGTTAGAAGATAGTCCCAGTCCACCCGGTCATATGCCTTTTCCATATCAAGTTTAATAGCAATCCATCCATCTTTATTTTTGATGTTTCTAAATGAGTGAATTATCTCATGGGCAATCAGTACATTATCTTGGATGACACGATTTGCTACAAATGCTCCTTGGAGCGGATGTGTAATTTTACTTATCACTTTCTTCAGTCTTTCCATTATTATTCTGGAAATGATTTTGTATATAGTGGAGCATAAACTAATTGGTCTATAATGGTTTGTTGAACTTGGGTTTTCTATTTTCGGTATAAGGGTTATGAAGGTATGGTTTATTTACCTCAACATCTTACCTGAATGAAAGAAACTTTTCACCGCCTTGATCACCATGGGGCCCACAATATCCCAGTATCTTTTGTAGAATTCTGTTGTCATACCGTTTGGTCCTGGAGACTTGTCAGACCCAAGGCTCGTTACCGTGTTTTAATTTCTTCATTTGTGACTAGCCTCATTAACATAATGTTTTCTGCATCCGTTATTTCTTTAGAGATCAGGTTCATGTAATCTCTTGCATTATTTAGATGTGTTGTTTCTTTTGTATATCTCTTTCTAAAATCTTGTCTAATTTCTTCACGAATATTTTCTATCCTAATAATTTGTGTGCCTTCAGCAGTTCTAATTTCTTTCAGAATTTTCCGATTTCTCCTCCCACTTGCAACCTAATGGAAGTATCCTGTATTCGCGTCAGAAACTTTAATATGTTTTGTTTTTGCCCTTTGTCTCCAATATGTTTTATGGTAATGTAGGAGGCACTCTTTCTTTTTCAATAACCCCCATTGCTTTTGTATAACACTTGGTTGTGCTGACATTACAATATTTTTTTGCAGCTCAAGAAGTTGATCTTCAATTTCTTTTAATTGTTCAAATATATCCCAAACGTAGTTTTATTCCACCTTTTTGCATGTTGTTTTAATAGCTGTGTTTTTTTAACCAGTTGAAACATGTTCGATCCTTGAAATTGAACTTTCCATGCTTGTTTTACTACATTTAGAAAATCTTTCCTATACATCCATATTTTTTCCATATTAAAAGGTTGTGCTTTAGTCATTTCGTCATTACTTATTTCAACCGAAATTTTACAGTGGTCAGAGCTAGTGAATGCGTGATTTCTTGTGCTTATATTTGGAAACCATTGGATAATAATATTGCTAACCAAGACTCTGTCTAATTTTTCATAAATGTTATCAATTTCTGTCTTATTTTTTCTCCATGTAAAGATGTTCCCGGAGAAATTTGAAGAACCCAGAAATTTGAAAACATACCGAAGAACCGAGAAATTTGAAGAACAAGGGGTCGGGAATTGGGTGATTAACGAGCTCGGTGGGGGCTATCGAAAGCCTCGGATCTTCGACGGTGGAGGGAAGGGTTTCCGGGCTTCGGTAACGATGGTTTCTCGGTGATGGTTGGCGCGGGATTCCGATCGGTGGAAGGGGTCTTCAAAGGTTTTTGGTTGAGTTTGATTTGAGAGGATTTGAGAGTGAAAGAGATTTGGGAGGGGTAGAAGGGTTATATAGGAGAGGGAAGGGATAGGAAGGGGTAGAGGGGTGGCGGCTAGGGTAGTGAAAAAGATAGATTAGGTTAAAAAAAAACTTACATGCCCGTTTTGCCGAATCGGGTCGTCCGAACCGGGTCGTTAACGACCCTGGGTGGGTCGTTAATGAGCCACCGTAGCCTCTTGGAGTGATTTTTTCGATCCCTTCTCCTGCATCTTGTTAGCTCAAAATTTAATCCTAATTTCTATCCTAAAAACTACTAAAAAGAACCCAAAAGAAAGCTAAGAAAAAGAGTCTAAAAAAAAGAAAAATCTAATTCTATACTAAAAAGCGGGTTGCCTCCCGTAAGCGCTATTTTTAACGTCGTCTGCCCGACGTACTCCTTTGACTCAAGGTGGTTCTTGTGTGGCTATGTTGGAGTCTTGAGGTACCCCATAATTAGCTGTGCAGTTTCTGTGTGCCTGAGTCGCTAAATTAGGTCCCTTTTCCTCTATCAGTATGCCCGATATTCCTACATGATGGTTAGTGAAATCGGAAAACCAAGGTGGTTTGGATTCCTCTGTAGTGCATATGATGGGGCATGGTGTAGGAACAAAAGATAAGGAATGACCGTCTTTAGCAGATTCATAGTTAGAGTGCTTACCTTGGTTGTATTTGTGCATGTCGGACTCGGTGATTGGCCAATGAGGCTCGGTAGGGGCGGCTGAATCGAGTTCTGGTTGAGTCAACTCGATTTGTGCGACTGCAATTGGGTCGTTGGCATTCTGATCCAAGTTGAATTCTACCCGTTCCTCTCCAATATCAAAAGTGAGGAGTCCTTTTCGCACATCTACTCTTGCACCTGCTGTGGCTAAAAATGGTCTGCCCAGAATTATGGGGACATGAGGGTCTTCAGGCATATCGAGGACGATGAAATCATTTGGTATAAAGAATTTCCCGACTTGAATAGGATAGTCGTCCACTACTCCTGTGGCTTTGACACATGATCCATCTGCCATGTACAGGTTCATATCTACCGGCTCTAGTGGTCCCATATTAGCTTTAGACCAGATTGAGAGAGGAACTAAACTAGCACTGGCGCCCAGATCACATAAAGCTTTGAACTTGTGGTTGCCTATGCCGATTGTTATTGCAAATCTCCCTGGGTCTCCTAGCTTTTCCGGTAGAGCTATTGATCTGACTTCATCCTGCAGCTCTGTAATGGATCTTTTCCTGCTAAGAATATCCTTCAAAAACTTTGTGTAAGCCGGCATTTCGCTTAGGGCCTCAGCGAATGGGATGGAAATATTAATGCCCTGAAGAATCTTTACGAAACGCTTGAACTTACTCTCAGTAGAGTCCATAGATTTCTTAGTTGGAAATGGAAGAGATTTCACCATCCTCGGAACCAAGTTAGGCTCGAGAGGTGAGAGTACCGGGTCGACACTGGGGTCGTCAGGTATGCTCGGCGGGTCGTTACCGACCCTGATAGGGTCGTTAACTACCCTGGAGTTGAGAGGAAGGCTCGGTTTAGAAAACTTACCTGGGGTTGGGTCGCCAGGTACCTTCGAAGCCTCGTCACCTTGGTATATGGGCTCGCTATTTGTTCTCGCTGGCTCGTTAACGAGCTGTTTGGTGACGTCCTCTTCCTTCTTGTCCTCAGTTTGGTCTCGCTCCGGTAATGTCTTCCCGCTCCTAAGGTGCACCGTTGCTATTTGTCCCCTAGGGTTTTCCTCGGGGCGGCCCGGGAGTTGCCCTTGTGGTCTCGGAATCTAGGCAGCGAGGTTCCCTAGTTGGGAGTCAACACTCTTCTTCCATATATCGAACTCTCCCCATCTTTTATTTTGTTGGTTCAGGTTGGCTTGTACTTCGTTAACCTTGCTGGTCACTTCGTTAACTTTGTTGGTCACGCCGTTAATGCCTTCCTGTAATCCTTGAACCCATGATGGTGGCTCCTGATGGCCTGGAGGTCGATAAGGTGCATGTCGTCTATCTGGTGGAGGCATTGCATAGTTTTGATTGGTATTCTGATTGCCCCATGCCTGATAGTTGTTTGACCTGTCATTATAGCTAGGCTGGTTCCTGTATGGTCCTCTCATATAATTCATCTCAGCTATTGTCTCAGCGGCTCTAACCTGCTCTATGTTAGTGCAAGCAGAAGTACTATGTGCAGAAGAACCACATTCTTGACATGATTGAGAGGATTTCAGAAAACTTACCTGCTTCTTCAGACGGTTGACCTCATCTTGCAAGAATTGATTTTTAACATCCGGGTCAACTTCGTCTCGGTTAGGTACGTAGAGACGTTTCTGAGGTTGTGGAGTCTGCTGGGTTCCATACATGGCATCGTAATTGGAAAGCTTATCCAACAGTTCCCATGCCTCCGTCAGATTCATCTCTATAAAACCGCACGCTGTATGCGTGTTGATGCGGTTCTTGGTCTCTGCGTTGATACCCTGGAAAAAGATTTCTTGCAAAACATATAAAGGTTGCCCATGAGTGGGGCATTGTCTAAGCATCTCTTTAAATCTTTCCCATGTTTCAACGAATGTTTCATTAGGCAGCTGGTGATAGGAGGTGATGCGTTTCCTCAACTCCGTCGTCTTAGCAGGAGGGAAGAACTTTGTCAGAAATTGATCGTACAAAGCTTTCCAAGTCCTGATAGACTTAGAAGGTAGGCTCTCCAACCAGCTCAGGGCCTTTCCAGTAAGGGACCACCTAAAAGCTTTTAACAGAACATATTCGAGTGAGACACCTTCAGCAGCTATGGTGTCACATAAATCAATAAAGTTTCTAATATGCTCCATAGGGCACTCAGTAGGTTTCCCTTCAAACTGAGCCTGTTTAATCAAGGATATGAATTGAGACTTGATCTCAAAGGGTTTCTCTATCGCTGGAAGCACAATCGAGGACTCTGGCACCCTCAGTTCTGGATGCATGTACTGTTTGGCATTCCTTGGATAGGCATCAAGCTCCTCTTGTAGACGAGCATTAGCAGCTCGTTGACGCTTAGCTTCAGCAGCAGCGCCTTCCTTCTCAGTCTTCAATGCCTCCATCTGATTTCGGAGGTCTTCCATTTGAAGAGCCATCTCTTCTGGTGTGGCCATGGCTCGGTTTTCTCGGAGTCTACGGTGCAGGGAACGTTCGGGTTCTGAGTAATAACCAGTGTTGTCAAACTCGAGCCTTCGTCGTCCTACCGGCATACGCTGAGAAAACAAACAAAGAAAACAAAAATTAAAAACAAAAAACGGGGTCGGGCTATTCCCGAACCCACAGATAAACTAACAAACACGTTGCTTCCCCGGCAACGGTGCCAATTTGTTGGGAGGGTATTTCTTGACAACAAATAAATTTATAAGTCAAGACCCCGCTGTGTATAGCGAAGTCAGGATCGTTCCACAGGAAGCAAGGTTGTTCGTTTATCGACCACTAAAAAGCAAACAAAATCAAGCAAAAACACACACAAGCAGCCTCGTTAACGACGTTGTCAGGGTCGTTAACGAACCACCGTACATAAAAAGACTCAACTAACGACCTACACAAGTTCGGTACCGAGCCAAGTAACTCAGCAGCGAAATTCACTTAAAATAATTCAAATAAAAACAAAGATCTAGGACTAGGGACACCATAACATAGCCAAGCATATAAACTCGTAAGAAGAATAGATCATGCCTTTAAATAGATAAAGTCATCAACTTTCGTTGACTATCAAGCAAATTAACCTACTTTCGCAACTTAACTCACTTAATTGTTTGTTTTGGATCTAAAGCTTGAAACTTTCGTATTCAAACAATATCAACCTTCAAGTTACTAACTTTCTCTTTCAATCTAGTTAAAAACTCAAATTACCTCAACTTTCATCTCGGTATAAACACAACAAACAATCTCAATAATAGATAAAAGACATTCAACACAATCTCACTCGTCAAACATGCTCAACTATGCCGGGCTTAACCCCGATCCTAGAAAAGAAGACTACTCACTAATCATAACTACGAAACAAGAAATCATTGAAAATAAATTACTACTCAAATTAAATAACAAATATCGTCTTACACAGAAAATCAGAAGAAAACCCGAAAACAAACAAATACCGAACCGAAATACTCGATCAACGAACTCGGTAACTCTCATCCACCGACCCGACGACTCGACTCCGATCCTCTCCTTAGCTCTCTCGGCTCTTCCTCTTCTCTCTATGCTCGATTTCTCTATCTATCTCCCCCCCTCTTCTCTCTATGATCGATTTCTCTATCTATCTCCCCCCCCTTTGCTAGGCTAAATAAGAGGGCTATTTATACTAAAAAGCTAAAAACTAATAAGGCTAGAAGATAAAAACTTTCCTAAAAAGATAGAAATAAAACTCTAAAAAGATAGAAACAAAATCTAATAAGATAACAAGACCTAAAATACATAATATAATAACCCTAAAAATCACAAAAAGATACTCTACCGATATGGAATAATTTCCCGCACAGGATCGGTGAGTTACAAAGTCAACCCTCGAAATTTCTTATCACGTGGCCTCTTTAACGAGCCCTTACAACCTCGTTAACGAGCCTGGACTTGGTTTCTTCTACACTTCAACTCGTAAAACCTTGACTCTGACTTCTTCAAACTTGTATTCCTCTGTCTTTCACTGTAGCGCTCCAAATTCAGCTCTATATAGCACTTTTCCTTGCTAAAACCTACAAAATACACAAAATAGAGTAGCTTCCATACTTTTTATGAAAATATGCAAAACTATCCAAAAACATACCAAACTAAACCTAAACTTATCAAAACTAGACCTAATAAATAAAGAAAACCTACTAAAAACTATACTAAAACACGAACATCGAAATACCCCATACTTAAACTTGCTTGTCCTCAAGCAATCACTAATCACTAACCAAAACCAAACAAACATACTCATCAAGAAATAGCCATCCTCCAAATAGCAACATCTACACATGAGAAAAATATAGCAAAAGATACTTAACGTCATTACACATATATGCACCAAATAGACATAAGAAAATACAATCCAACCTCACAAGGGATATAATGTGTTTCACTCAACTCTCAAGTGTTTAGGCTTATGAATTCAATCTCTCAACTCAATCCAATATGCAAAAACTCATAGAAATTGGAACTTATACCACCAATACTCTCCACCAGAGATTTGTCAAAACAAGCAAAAATCATCAAGAGAAACTTAGGCTCAATGAAAAACTTCATAGAAGCTTTCATTCGGCCGGGTTGTAATGGGGCTTAGTAAAGACAATAAGGCGTGGAAAATATTTTGGTCATGTGGTGCTAATAATATCCGGGAATCAAAGACTCCTAAAAACTCACATAAACGAAACTCTCATAAAAACATATACCAAACTCACTTCTCTTATTATGCACACTCATTTCACTCACCCAACATATCCTAGAAAATCTCATAAGAAATAAAAGAATCTCTGATTTTATCTATAAACACATATGCACTTCAAACTTCCTTCTTCTCTTTTCGCTGCCTCGTTAACGAGCCCACTTCAGGGTCGTTAACAAGCTTCATCGTGTATTCTTCCATCATTTTTTTACTCCTCATTTCCAACAAACAACTTTATTTTGTGCATTTTTTCCTTTATCAAGAGATCTTTCTTATTACAAGTAAAACAAGAGACTTCCAATCTACCCTTCCCAATAATCCCTCAATCATAGCAAACAATATATGTCACTCCTTTTCTTTTACACTCAACAAAAATACCTCTCCAATCTAAGTCCTAATCCCCGGATAGGGTCAAGCTTATCTCGGCTAGGGAACAATTTTGTGGAGCTAAAAATAAAAGCTTCAGGCTAGAATTGGCTTCAAAAGAAGGATCATGTAAAAGGTGGATAAGGAATAATAGGGCTATAAAAATAAGTTCTCCATCATATGATTTTCACAAGTAATGAACTATAAATCCCATACGGGTCTCAAGAAATAGATAAACATCACAATTCCAAGAGATAATATACATATAGAGAGTAAATCACACAAGAAAAGAAAAGGGAATTATTAATGTTCTCCCTATAAGGCCAAAAATAACTCACTAGGTAGATATTTTTATTGGATTGCATCACTTATGCTATAAAGTATATGTGCTCAATTTCATCAAATGCTATCTTCTTCTAAAAACAATTTCAAGTTGAAGATTCCGGCTATACTATTAAAGACATGCTCGCAAGGAATTATATGATTAGGCTAACAATTACTATCATAGAATCGAAGAAAGGGATATCTATCAATTCTAAAATCTTTTTTTCCTTTTTTTCAAAATTTTTCTCAATTTCGAATTATGAAACAAAACTACTTAAAACAAATAAACACATAAGATAACAAGTTTTCTACTTTCTCCCACCCCATACTTAAAATTACAGTGTCCCCACTGTAAGAAAAATAAGAAGAAGGAAAAGAAATAGAAAAGAAAACAAACAAAGATAAAAAAAAATAAGAAAAAGAAAAACATAAAAACTTACAAAGTCTCAAAAGTGGAAAACGAAGAAAAACGTCTTCTGCAAGCTGAATCACTGGTTCGGTGGAGGAAAGTAATGCTCAAAGGTACCCATGAAGTCGTACATCGTCCTCCAACGCTCAGCATCATCCGCCTCTCTCTGGCGATGCCTCTCATCCTCCATCGACATGCGAGCAGAATAGACAGTCTCCCATCTATCCATCCTCCGATGAATGTGGTTCTGCTGGAGGTGGAGCTGCTGCATCTGAGCAGAAAGATCCTCGACCCATGGTGGTGGCATACTCGATCCTGTGTACTCGGGCTGAGGAGGTGGTGGATAGTGAGGCTGGAAATGGTCTTGGTACAGCATTGGGTTGTATGGCATGAGTCCATAGGACTGAGGGTCGGTAGGAGTTGGCGGTGGGTCGACAGAAGCTCTCGGTACCTCGTTAACGAAGCTAGGTGCCTCGTTAGGAGTATAGGAAGGAGGCTGGAAATGGTCGTTAACGAACCTGGTAGGCTCGTCAACGAGGACGTTGCTGCCCAAAACTTCCGTGTCGAGGTCTTCATCTTCGAGGTTTAACTCCTCAGTGCCTCCCTCGGTGTCGGCTTCTTCAGTGTCGTCGCCAATTACCTCGGTATCCTCATCGTCGTCTTCATCTTCATCCATTGCTTCTTCCTCTCGCTCAAATCTTGTGTCACATGGTCGTAGTGATAGCTCATCCTCCGGCTTAGGCTCTAACGGGTAAGCATGCCCCGTCCACGCCTCGTACCAATTTGGTACATAGAGTAACTCCAGCTTGTCGAGGGTGGGCCTAACGAAGCGGTCTTGAACTTTAACTTTGAATCCTCCTTCGGCTTGGATGAAAACACCGGAGCTATACCAATAGTTCTTGTTGAGGAGTTGAGCGTGGGCCGGTGTGTAGCGAGTGAGGTCAACTCCAAGGTTTTTAGCCAAAAGGCTAACCAAGTTGCCACACCAAACCTCCTTGGACTTGGTTGATTTCTCGATGTAGTAAAGCCATTCGTACCCCAAATTCAAGGGGCCGGGCTCCTCGAAAAGGATGGTGCGGAGACAAGCAACTTCCGTCCTTGTTGGCCTGTTTATCTCTCTCTTTGGCCAAAACATAGCGGCTAGGACTCGGAGAATGATCCTGAAGATGGGGTTGATGATAGTTAGTGTAAGGGAACCTAAATTTTGCAATTCTTTAGTAATGTTTGTGCTTTTAAATCCTATAATTACAAAGTAATAGCAATTGCATTTTAAATTATCCCAATGTACACCAGGCTGTGTCATTATGTTGTTATCTTCCTCAGTATAGTTCAGCTTCAGGGGCAAGGTCTTTATTGTTCTGAGTTCCTTTTTTCTCCTTCCACCTTCATGGTTCATGATTTCTTTATCTCTCCATAAGCAAGGCTCGTTCTTGGTTCTTAAATCCAAGTGTCCTATATGTTTCATACAACTAGTATAGAATCTGCTCATTAATAAATATATACAATTAACACTACGCATGTTCACTATGTTAGTTCTTTTACAAACAAACCATATACATCTCTTACCATTTCTCATTCTCATGACTGGTTCATTGCCTACAGGATCACAACATTTAAGTTCCATAATTTCCTTAGAATTATCCATATAACTATTAACTTTTGTTTTGCTTGGTGTTCTTAGAAGTCTCACAGAGGTACACCAGTGGTTTTCATCATTAAATTATGGATCACATTCTTAATCATTATCGAGAGCATCGAATGCAAATAAATCATATCACATTCTCTGTTAGTTTTTTTCAAATCCAAGCACATGAGTCTCTTGTCATTTTTCCTTCCCATGACAGGTTCATTTTTTACAAGATCACAGCATTTGATATCCATAATTTCCTTGGAATTAGCCATATGACTACAATCTTTATCAGTATAGTCATACAAGCAATCAATACAAGGAGCCACCTTATCTAAATTTCTTCTCCATAAGCCAATAATTATCATTTGTAAGAGGTTAATTTCAGTACTTATGCTAATCTAAGACGTTCATTATTTTTTATGATAGTAAGATCCAAGCAAACTGTAACACATTGAGATATACAAAGATTTGTAACATTCCAAATAGATTCATCATATTCCATAGTCAGCAGATAGTGCAAATTGAAATTTGTATAGCTTAAGAACATTCCATAGCCAACAATATCATACAGAAGCTCATAATCTTCACAACTATACTTGAGATACTGCCTAGTATGGTTTAGATTCCAAAGACACAAAAAGGGTTCAGTAGCTTGCTTCATCATACAGTTTATCCTTGTTAGTTTATAACCCACCATTCTCAACGCGTATTCCACAGTCTCTATCACATTTAATATTCTAAGTATCTTTATTTCTATTTTGATCACTACTTCCATGTATCCTCTTAGCATTAGTGTTTCCATCAAGATGGACAAAAGCCAATTAGTAGGATAAGTTGTCAAAAACAGTTGAGTTGTTGTTTTCATTTTTTCTTTATCGATGTCTTTCTTGGTTCCAAACAAACCATCTCCACCTTTTTCTTTAATGGCGCTACTATTCGTGGTTTCCTCAACCATAGTAGGCCTATTGTTCATAAGAACACCACCATTAATGGTCTCCTCAACCTTGGTGGGTTCGGGTTCAAATCGTTTGAAGGGTTCGATTACAATGGGGTGTTCAACATAAGTTTTCTTTACATAACACAACACAGACAAACAACCACACAGATCCAAATAGTGATTAAAAAGGATATTTGATAAGGAAAATTTTTGGCAAATAATTAGGAAGAGAGGCTCGGGTCAGAATTACGCCTAATCTATTGCCCTAGGTTATCAATTTATGGCCATACGACAAGCACATCCCTAAATATTCATGAAATTTTTGATTCAGGAAAGGGGGGGGACTGAAAGCACCTGGATCTCCAATGGATAGTGTGAGTTTCGCCACTGAAAGAGTACTCGTGGCTAGGGACAAGTCAATCCCCGTTCTTTCCCTCTTCTTGGAATTGCTAGTGGGTTTCCGCGTACTAGTCCTGCCTTGCTTGTATCCCGCCTTTTTCATTTGATCCACGCCTGTACACGAGTCCAAGCGCGATCGGAGGCGAGCGACTGCAGCCCCACTCACCAGCTTCGGTCCTCGCCATTTCCCACCAATTTCTATCTGACTCTGACGATACTTAATCTTTGAACAAGGCCTCTCGATCGCCATCCATCGGATTCTCGGATTGCTCTTTTTAGGGTTTATTCCACACCCATAGATCTTCCAATCGGGTTGGTAAGCATGCTTCCATTACATATTTTAGCAGAAATTAGACAAAAAATGGCAAAATATAGGGTGGGAGAGATGGATCTGGAGGTTTGAGTGTTTCATTTGGCTATCGCCATGAGAGGGGCAAGGGGTCGGGTTCTTTCTAGTTACGAAAAATTCTCTAGGATTTTAATATTTCCTTTGTTTGGCTAGAGTTGGGTTTTGATGAGAAAATGTGGGTAAGATTTTAATTTTCTTTTTCTTATTTGACACATGTATTTCTATTTTCCCATCAAATTCCACCAATTTGGTGAGATTCAATTTCCCATCACTTCTCTCCAAATTTTCTTATGAAATCCCATCAATTCTCATATAAAATTGCAATCAAACAATAGAAAAATGATTCCTACAATTCCCCTCCCTAAAAATCCTATCAAATCCCATCATCCAAACATACCCTTAAAATGGTTTTACAAATTGATAAGCAAGTTTTGCCAAATGAAAAATTACATTGATGGGACGATATATGCATGTAATAATTTTATCCGGTCATAATCCGGTGGAATTTTACATAAATTCCTTGTGTAAAGTTTTACACTTTTTTGCGTTTTTGTTCAGGTCTCGGCTTAGCCGTTATGGCCTATAACATCCTTTTGGATGAGAATATGAAGTTTTGGGTAAGTTTGAATTTGATATGTCTAGAGTGTGTGGGTCAGGGTTGCGATTTGATCGGCCGATTGGTTCACCTCTTTGAAAACGTGGTAAATCTTTATTGCTTGAAAGTTTTTAAGTAGAATAAAGATTTTAGAGATAAACATCTTAATCTCCCAGGGGCAGTGTCATGTTTTCTTGATGGATTTAATTGCAACCTATTAATGATTGAATACTTGTGTATTTCGAAAGTATTTATATTCGTAAATGTTTTACTAAGATAGAATTAATCTTGGGCTGTAAGTTAACTTGAGCCTCAAGGGCTTGTTTTGTATATATTCTTCATTCATTCAGTGAAAAATATGAGAAATCTTTCATAATTATTCTCCGCTAATTTAAAAGGTATTAGCATAACCGATCCTTCCCAAAAAAATAATCTTTTTCTCCTCTCTTCCGCTCGACAATCAGGTCTTAAGCAGGCACCTCAGGCTTGGTTTATCAAGTTGATAATATTTCTTCTACGCCATGGGTTTTTACCTTTCAAATCAGACACAATTTTTTTCATCCGACACCACTATGGTTCAGTTAGTTATGTTCTTGCTTATGTGATTATCGGTTTTGTTTCTCAAGACATTGACAAATTTGTCTAGTTACTTAATCCAGCCTTTGCTCTACGTGACATTGGTGCTCTCCATTATTTTCTATGGATTTCATTAAACCAATGTCATGACTCCCTTGTTCTCTCCCAACAGAATATATTCGAGATCTATTAGACACAAGCAATATGGTCAATGCTAAGCCAATCTCTTTGCATGTTGAGCCTGCATCTCGATTAGTGCATTCCGGAGATCCTTTGGCCGATCCTGCATAATACAAAAGCATTGTTGGAGCTCTATAGTATGTTATAATTATCCATTTTGAAATTTCTTATGATGTTAATCGTGTATGTCGATCAATTTATGCATAGTCATACTGAGACTTATTAGATGGTTGTGAAGTGTATTTTGAGATATCTTAAAGGTAACATTACTCACGGTCTCGTTTGCGCAGTTTTGTTTACAACCAATTGTTATCTTTTTCTGATGTGGGATGGGTTTTTGATGGAAATGAGAGCCGTTCTCAACATTGTTTTGCAATTTATTATGGTGATAATCATGTTAGCTAGTCTTCCAAGACATAGAATGTTGTGGCAAAGTCTATTTCTAAAGTTGAATATAGAGAAATTGCATTTGTTGCTTTTGAGTTAATCTTGATTTGTCAACTACTACACAAGATTCATGCCCTTGCGGTTCAGTCAGCTATAATGTTATGTCATAACCTCAATGCCACTTACATGTCAGCTAATCAAGTCCTTCAGAACCATTCAAAGCACATCAAGATTGATTACTATTTTATTCATGAACAAGTTGAAGATAGTTCTCTAATAGTCAACCATGTTCGTGATCATGATCAAGTTGTAGACATATTTAAGAAAGCAGTTGGCACAACTCAATTTTTGACCTTGCGCTCCAAGCTTCATGATCATAATCCTACTTGAGCTTGTGAAGTATTACAGATAGAAAAATTTTGTATTTAGAAAGTAAATATCATGTATATCTTTTATTAAGATAGAATCTCGGGCTCTATGATAACTTGAGCCTCAAGGACTTGATTTGTACATATTCTTCATTCATTCATTCAATGAAAAGATATATCATCTTTTCACAATTATTCTCCACTAATTTATACAACCCCATTGTGTCCTTCAATGTCTAGGTGTTGGATTTTTAGTCGTCGTGCTTTTTGTATCACTTGTCAGAAAACTATTGTTTTTGCTTGTAGTGTTGTCTTGTTTCCGTATTTTCCGGATCTACTAGAGATGGGAGCTCCCTTATGGTCTCATATAATGAATCCGTAGGAGGATTTTCCAGAGTTGAATCTAGATCCATCGACATTCATTTTGTAGGATCCTGCATGTGGTTTATCACATTTAGCAGTTTCCCTATTTTTGAGGGTTTGCTCGGGTTTATTTATTCTTTCCTTTTTCCTCATTTTCTTCTTTTGTTGCATTTATCCAATTTTTTAATTTGTAGCTTAATATATTCCACCTCGTCTTTGATTAGATCATTCAATGTTTAATGGTAGTTGATCTTGTTACAATGATGCCACAAGCACCACTAGCTAACTACAAAGTATTGAACTCTTGTTTAGTACTTTTGGATTTTATTTCCGCTATGATGCCAACAATGGATTTATTATTTGGATCTATACCATTAAGAATCCGTCTAACTGGCCGGTGTACGTAGTTTTCCAATCATTTGTAATGTACGAGCATTTTATGAACAATTGATAATGACCTTCATATAGGTGACTACAAAGGGAGCACCCCATAAGCACTGCAATATTCTTGTGTGCCAGTCTTGCTTTCATGTGTAAGCCATTTTTACAAAGTTATCATAATCTTTTTTTAACTTTAGGGTGGATATCCATCTTCCATATGAAACTGAAATCAATGTTCAATTGTTCATGAGTTTTTGTGATCAATTCAAGGGCAGATGTTGTGGAGAGCCACCCGTTTTTACTAGGGTATCGGTATAGTCTATCTTTAATTTCAGTTACTGGGATAGGAGTGTGAATCACTTTTTAGGCTAGAACATTTGGTAAATTTTGTTTTGTTCATTTTCTTCCATTTTTGTTTTCATCACTAATTCAGCTACTCAGATATCTAGGTTTGTTTTGGAAGAAACCAAGACTAATGTAGAGAGTGGCTCAATTGTTATCTATCGGTCGTGCCAAAATTTGACAGTATTTCCATAAAAAATTTGCCAAAATAAGTACTTAAAGTGTGTCGTTTAGTTCCATAAGTTTGCTCCATTGCCATGATGTGTTTTGTTTCTTTTTGTAGTTGAAAATGTTTGTAGTGTAGAGACATTTTTCTTTGATAATTTGAACGCATAAATTTTCCGATTTTGCCAAAATCTTCCCAAGTAGTTTCATTTGAAGGGGTTCATGTCCCTAGTCATTTTAATTCTATGTCCCCCTATTTGCGTGGTTTATAGACCTAGTCCGATCCTATTAAGGGTTTGAAGTATATGTCTTTGTTCCAGAGAAATCCCGGTTTATTTCGTCTAGATCTTTATGGATGTAGTCCGGTAACAAGAAGCTTTGCATTAGGTGGATAGGTTTTGTCTCTAAGTTTGATTTAGTAAGCGTTTGCTCTTCCTTCTTGGGATAGACTGCTCACTTTCCATTTTGTGAGTTGGTTCTTCGTTTTGATGACAATGTCCTCGAAAGTTTTCTTATTTACGTAACCATTAGGCAACCAAGGTATTTTTTAAGGTTGGTCGTACATGCTTGTGATATTTAGAACACGTTGTAGCATTTGTTTTAGATCGTTTGTGACTTTCTTTGTAACATGAAAAACTAAAATTGCTGAAGTTTACTTTTTGCTCTAAAATGACATAATAGTCATCCAAAATTTGTTTCACTGGTTGGTAGATTGTTGTGGTGGATTTTTGTAAAAATGACGATTTCGTCAACAAATGATAAGAAAGGGATTTTGTTTCCTCCATTAACTAGTGTGAAACCTATGTTCTTAGATAGAAGCTGGCTTGTTTGTGCTAGAATTTTTGCTCTGATGATAAACAGGCATGGGGATAGGGGGCAGCCTGGTCCGAGTCATCAATCTAGGAGAAAAAACCTGTAGGGTGGTTGTTGACCAGAACTGAAAATGAGACTGTTTGAATGCATTATTTAATCAACTCAGTTATCTTTGTGCAAAACCAAAATTTTGTAGGATCCTTATTATGAAGCACCATTTAATTCTATCATAAGTTTTCTCCATGTCTAATTTAAGGGTCATCTAGTCTTGTTTTCCAATTTTGGATTGGAACGAGTGAAAGATTTCATGTACTATGAGCACTGTCTTGAATAGCTCTTTTTGCTATAAAGGCACCTTGGAGGGGGTGAATGATTTCCCCATGGCTTTTTAAATTCGTACCGTGATAATTTTGGTTATTGTTTTTATAAATAGTAGAGTATAGGCTTATCCGACAATATTAGTTCATTGAGTTGGGGTTGTCACATTTTGGGATCAACACGATGAAGGTGTGGTTAATCTATCACAACATCTTTCTTGGTAAAAAATAAACTTTTGACAGCCTGTATGGATGTGGGGCCTACAATGTCAAAATAGTTTTGGTAGAAGTCGATGCAAAAATTGTACGGACATAGTGATTTGTCCCTGGTTGTATTGAGCAATGCTCGTTTTATTTCATCATTTGATATAGGTTTTGTTAGTTCAAACCATTCTTTGATTATTTTTCATTTTTTTTAAATGTCTTGAGAAGTCCATTCTAATTTGTGTTTGAATGTTTTCTTCACCAATAATGGTTATTCCTTCACTTGTTCGTATTTGTTTAATGATTTTCACGTCGTTCTTCCAGTTGCTAATCGATGAAAATATCCACCGTTTAAGTCAATTAGTTTGATGTGTCTATGTTTTGCTCGTTTCAACTTTTGAGGTTGGGCCATAGTCGTTTGTTCGGTGTACTGGATTTTTATTAGCTCATCTTCAATGCTAGCTTTTAAGTTGTGCGAACACATGTTTTCAAAATCCGTGTTTTTCCAGTTTTTTGTGTTTGCCTTGAGTAGTTGGGTCTTTTTACATCATTTCTCCAAGATTGTTTTTTTAACCAAATTTCAAAAGTGTTTTCTTTTAAGCCACATTCTTACGAATCTAAAAGGGTAGGGAGCTTTTAATTCGTTTGATTGTTTTACCTTAATATATAAAATAAATCCTTATTAAATATAAATTCTTACTGTATTTAATAATTTTGCTTTCTTCAACTCTACATGTATAAAGTTTTTTTCACCAGCCGTATTAGAACAAAACCCAAATTTATCGGAGGTTACTAGTTCATATGGCCTTAATAGTGAGTTTGCTTACTTTGAAATTAACATTAGCTGTATTAATATGAGAAAAATTATTGATGGATAGACACTTTTCATGCACTGTAAATACCAACAAAATAGCACAGCTAGATGCTACTTCTTCTTCTCCAGCATTTCCCGTTGATTTTCCCTGGGTAAAAAAGGCGGTATTGACATGTGTGTTTCGACCAAGGCTCAATAATAAAGAGATCCTGCAAAAATAGATACGTACCTGATTAAAATGAGTATCTTGTTTCAAGAAGATTAGAGAGTTAATCGAGAATTCTGGTCATGTAAATGGAAATCGTGCCTTGCTACCAATTCCCCGTTGAAGCTACTCGACTTTATCCATACGGGTGAACCACATGAACAGCTTTGAATATAAAACTTACCTAATTTTATGGTGTTGCAATTCTTATAAATTATGAACATATATTTGATTAAATTTTTATAGTACATGAAATGGGGGAGGGGGAGACCGGAGACTTTGATATATAAATTCGGAATTCCAAAGGAAAAATATTTACGAAGATTTATCTCTGTTTGTTTATAAAAAATCCTAAAGACACATGCATGGTTTGGTTGTACTTGGGGAGAAATTGTACTTCCGGGAAAAGTTTCTTTATTTTGTTTTTATTAAAGTTTAAAAAAGCTTTTTACCCTAAAAAAAGTTAAGAAAAGCTAACATATCAATTTTTTGTTAAATTACTAAAAAAACATTAATGTCAATGGCCAACCTCCTTGAATAGTAGTTACATGCACCAAAAATAAACGATTTTATTCCAAGATTGGCTCATTCCTACTCTGACACGAATGGAATTGTGTGTATCAATTTGAATTTTAGGCCACAAATACGGATACATGGAGTAAGTTTTGATTCAATTGAGCATACGTATATGGTCAATTTAGTAACCGTCTACTCGATGCAATAACCCAATAAAAAAAATAAAAATAAAATACCAACCCACAAACAAAATTAAATGCCCCACATAAATACTGAAATTACTGTGACTGTGCAGTACAATTCCCAGCCTTGCACGACTAATCAAACAAACACCACACTCTCCAATTTGATCGTATCAGTACTATCAAAATCCCCCCTTTATAAAAACCCACAAACACAACAAAGGAATCCCTCGATCAATCGATCTCCACCACCGTCCCTCTCAAATCGGAGAAAAATTCGGTGGATATAATGGACGGCATGGCAGGCATGGGCCACGGCGGCGCGATGTCGGCACCTCCGCCGAGCAACAAGAAGAAGCTGGTGATGCACATGGAGTTCTTCTGGGGAACGGTCACCGAGGTCTTATTCGACAATTGGCCCGGCACCAAGGGAACCGGCCAATACGTCCTCTCCCTCGTCTTCGTCTTCGTCCTCGCCGTTCTCCTGGAGTGGATCGCGCGCTTCCAGGTCGTCAAGAGCGGCGCGCCCCGCCGCGCACTCACGGTGCTGCTACGGACGGGCGTCCACACCGTCAGGATGGGGCTGGCGTACCTCGTGATGCTCGCCGTTATGTCGTTCAACGGCGGCGTCTTCCTGGCCATCGTCGCCGGACACGCCGTCGGGTTCTTGATTTTCGGGGCTAGGGTTTTCGGGAAGGAGGACGGCGTGGATTTGGGGAATGCGGATCGAAATGGTATCAGCTGTTGATTTGTTTGCCAAGGATCGGTAATTGGGTATGGGTGTTTTTTTGTCTGAAATCTGAATGAATTAATTATGTGTTTTTAGGTGTGTATCCGTTGGTAATTTGTTAGTTAATCTTGCGTTTTATACTCAGTTTTTATATTCGAACAAAAATGTTTCTTAACAAAATTTTGACAACTTGCTTGCAAAGAGTGTGAATAAAATACTATAGTATTGAACTAAAAAATGTTAATTTATATATACAATTGTTGTAACTTAAGGTATATTTATATAATTTAGTATAGAAAGAGAGTAATTTGAATGGTTGACAAAAGACAAATTCGAGCAAATCTATAACCCTAAACTAACTACATGTTGTAATGGAAAATTTTGAATGGTACTTAGAACTAATTAAATAAGGATTGATAAAACATGATAATTCCTTGATAAAAATCAAAAAAAAGAAAAGGAGAAGGAAATACTATGAAAACGAAATTACGATAATCACGCGTTTGATGCAAGTGCAACCATTTGTTTCGAATCAATACTATGAAAACGAAATGTGGGGCCAACCTCATAAATTGTCGTATACACACATATTACAAAAATAAATACAGGCCAAGGATCGATGATACGACTCATGAAATTCGAACCCTCCCATACTCCGCTCACGACTTTTTCAACGACTTCTTCCAATTCATTTATAGTTGGCAAATATATGGGTCCAGGTGGTTTAATGTACATGTCAAATTACGTAATGAGTTTCTACCAAAAAAAACTTACGTGAATGAGTTTTTTCTTACTTGTTAGTCAACCATATTTCTAGGATATCTGTTGTATTAGTTTAGATATTCTGTTTAGATATTATTCTCCACAATATTGCTCATATCTTTACTGCTGTAACTCTATATATACTCTATCAATATACAAGGCAACCTATTGGGGATTTCTCTCATTTACATGGTATCAGGCTGATATCCAAACAATCAAATTTCTTCCGATCCTTTCCCAGAAATGTCTCGTGACAATTCCCCTTCCCGTGTTGTTCCACCAACAACAGGTGACAACACCACTCCCGGCGCAAACATCACGCCGCCAGTCCTCCCTCAAACACGTCTTCCTCCTCTCAAAGCTCTATCGCCACAACTCAAGCCCTTCATGTAGCCAGCATCAAAACACACGTCCCAATTCAATTGGATTTATCTTCATCCAATTATAACAAGTGGCGTGAATTGTTCCTTGTCACCTTGGGCAAATTCGCGCTCAAATCTCATGTTGACGGATCCACTCCTCAACCCCCAGCTAATGATGATTGGCTTATGCTCGACTACATTGTCTTGTACTGGATCTACGGATCGATCTCAATGGACATATTTGACATTGTTATGAAGCCAAATGCTTCCGCTCAACTCATATGGTCTGCCATCGAAAACCTGTTTCGCGATAACAAGAAAAGCAGGGCAATTCATCTCGAATCTCAGTTTCGGGGCCTTACTCAGGGCTCCATGACAATTACTGAATATTGTCAAAAGCTGAAAACTCTTGCTGACAGCCTGGCCGACGTAGACAACCCTGTTTCCGATGAGACTCTTGTGTTACAAACCATACGAGGTCTCAACAATGACTTCTCGACCATGGCGGCCGTCATTCCCATGCAAACTCCTTTCCCCTCCTTTCATCAAGTCCGCAGCATTCTCCTCCTTGAAGAGTCGAGAAAAGCACTCAATGAGTCTCCTCAGTCAGCTCTCACAACAATGGTTCAGAAACCGTCCACCCCGACCACACAAACACCAACGCCGGCCCCCTCCAATCCTGCTCCTCCACCAGCTTCCAACAACAACAACTCAGTGAGCAACAACAGCAACTCAGGAGGCGGTCGTGGCAGGGGACGTGGCCGAGGCAGGGGACGTGGACGTGGCGGCCGAGGATATACTCCTTATCCTTGGATGCAACACCAAAGTCAAGCACCGTGGTCACAAAACTGGGGTCCCGGAATTCTTGGTGCAGGACCACGCCCTAATCAGCAGCAGGCTAATACTCAAGCCATGTTTGCTTCTCAACCCGGGTACCAAATGTGGGATCAGCAAGCCTTGATGCACGCCATGAACCAACTCAACAACTCCTATGCCAATGACACCAATAATTGGTATATGGATACTGGGGCTTCCTCGCATATGACTCCACATTCAGGTACTCTCTCTTCTGTTTTTAATCCTGGCATACAATCTCTTTCAAAAATAATTGTTGGCAATGGACAGACCCTCCCCATCACCAAAATTGGCCACACCAAACTCAACTCCAACCATTCTCTACATCTCAAAAATGTTCTTGTCTCTCCCAATTTAGTCAAAAATTTAATTTCTGTTCGTCAGTTTACCAATGATAATAAGTGTTCTGTTGAATTTGACCCGTTCGGATTTTCTGTGAAGGATCTTCTAACCAAGAACGAGATCCACCGGTGCAATAGTCAAGGAGACCTCTACCCCTTCTCTTCAAAGTCAGTCGGCCACCCCTCTGCCCTCACGGCGTCTTTCAAGTCCAGCGTCCTATCTTCTCAGCTTCTACATCGTCGCCTCGGTCACCCCGGCGCACATGTCTTACAAAAATTAGTTTCTTCACATTCAGTGTCTTGTAATAAAGATCCTATTGATCTATGTCATGCATGTCAGTTAGGCAAGCATACAAAGTTGCCTTTTTATTCTTCATTGAGTCAGTCCGATTTCCCTTTTCAATTAGTTCATTGTGATCTTTGGACATCTCCAGTTCCTAGTATAACTGGTTTGAAATATTATTTGGTTTTTGTGGATGATTATTCTCATTATATTTGGCTTTTTCCCCTAAAAAATAAATCAGAAACTTATGAAAAATTCATCCAGTTCCACAACTTCACCAAAAACCAATTCAACATCACAATCAAAAATCTTCAATGTGATCATGGTAGAGAGTTTGATAACAACAGATTTCATTCCTTTTTTCTTCAAAATGGTATTCTCTTTCGGTTTTCATGTCCACATACTTCTCAACAAAACGGAAAAGCGGAACGAATGATTCGCACAATAAACAACCATGTTCGTACCCTTCTGTTTCAAGCCGGGTTGCCGCCCAGATTTTGGGTCGAAGCACTTCTTACAGCTGGTCATATAATCAACCTTCTCCCAACTAAAGCAAAATCAATGACTTCTCCTCACGAGTTGTTATTCAAGAAAGCTCCTTCTTACAATCATCTTCGAGTCTTCAGATGTCTATGTTATCCAAACATCTCTTCAACAATGGCACACAAACTTTCTCCCAAATCTACTCCGAGTCTCTTCCTTGGCTATGCACAAAATCATCGTGGTTATCGTTGTTTGGATCTCCTTACGCAGAAAATAATCATTTCTCGTCATGTAATCTTCCATGAACATTTTTTTCCATACAAAATCCCGACTCCGGCACCAAATTCAGCCAGTCATGACGCTTTGAAGTTCGCCATGGAGCAAGCTGAAATGTCGGCCCCTTTCCTCCATCCAAACGATGCCTTAACCCGCCAAAATTCATTTTTAATTAGTACCAATCATTCTCAACAGAATATTGCTCCTTATGCAATCGGATCTCCTCAAAATCCTCCTCTGAATATGGATAATTATTCATTTTTGGAAGATAATAATTCTATCCAATCTCCCCATGATAATATCCAATCTCCTCAAAATTCTAACCTTCCTAATATATCTCCCAACCACTCACCAAATCTGAACTTACCTCAAAATGAAAATCCAGAGCAGTTAATTCCCGAAATTGACGTGGACCAGCCAAACCCCAACCCAAATCACGCTGACACCAACACACATTCCATGACCACACGATCAAAATCGGGCATCTTCAAACCTGCTCCTATTTTCAACCTGTCAACCACCATCACTCCCGTTCCAACTTCATACAAGAAAGCCCTCCAAAGCCAACAATGGTTTCAATCCATGAAAGAGGAATTTGATGCCTTGATTAAGAATGGAACTTGGGAATTAGTACCTCGTCCCATCAATGCTAATGTCGTGTCTGGAAAGTGGTTATTTAGGCACAAGTATGATGCACAAGGCAAGCTTTCAAGATATAAATCAAGATGGGTAGCTAGAGGATATTCACAACAAGAGGGTGTGGATTATGAAGAGACATTTTCCCCTGTAGTGAAACCTGCGACAATTCGAACAGTCCTAACTCTTGCGGTTGCTAGAGATTGGCCCATCCATCAACTAGACGTAAAAAACGCCTTCCTTCACGGCAATCTCAAGGAGCTAGTATAGTGCCAACAACCACCGGGATTTGTTGATCCTATCTATCCAGATTATGTGTGCAAGTTGAACAAAGCCCTTTACGGTTTAAAACAAGCCCCGCGCGCATGGTTTCAACGCTTTGCTCAATTCATTCTCAAGCTTGGTTTTCAAAGTAGCAAGTCTGATCATTCTCTTTTTGTGTACAAGGATGGCCTCAATCAAGCACATCTTCTGGTCTACGTAGATGACATAATATTGACAGCTTCATCTACACCTTTCCTGAAGAAAATTATACACTCTCTCGGCACAGAATTCGCAATGACAGATTTGGGCCAATTACACTATTTTTTGGGCATCTCAGTTGACAGAACTCCTACAGGCTTGCATCTAAATCAATCCAAGTATGCAGCCGAGTTACTTCAAAAAGCCGGCATGCTCAATTGCAACTCCTGTAAAACTCCAGTTGATACTCAGTCCAAGTTGCCTGCCGACGCAGGCTCGTCGGTTCCAAATCCCACAGAATACCGCTCCCTGGCCGGTGCACTTCAGTACTTGACTCTAACTCGTCCTGACATAAGCTATGCTGTCCAACAATGTTGCCTTTACATGCACGATCCAAGAGAGCAGCATTTCAATGCCTTGAAACGAATCCTACGCTACATTAAAGGTACACCAAATCTCGGTTTGTATCTTCACAAGGGTCCCACAGATCGCCTCACTGCCTACTCTGATGCGGACTGGGCAGGTTGCCCTGACTCAAGGCGATCAACTTCCGGTTATTGTCTTTACCTCGGGAATTCACTAATCTCTTGGTCCTCAAAACGACAAAATACAGTGGCCCGGTCGAGTGCTGAAGCGGAATACAGGGCTGTTGCAAATGCTGTTGGTGAAAGCTGTTGGGTACGCAATCTACTCACTGAACTCCATACTCCTTTGACACATGCAACTGTTATCTTCTGTGACAACATAAGTGCGGTTTATCTGTCGTCTAATCCCGTTCAACATCAAAGAACGAAGCACATAGAGATCGACATACATTTCGTACGTGAAAAAGTTGCACTCGGACAGGTCAAAGTCTTTCATGTTCCATCAGCGTTGCAATTTGCGGATATATTCACCAAAGGGTTGCCATCACCACTCTTTCAAGAGTTCAGATCCAGTCTATGTGTTCGAGAACCTTCCCCAAAGACTGCGGGGGGCTGTTAGTCAACCATATTTCTAGGATATCTGTTGTATTAGTTTAGATATTCTGTTTAGATATTATTCTCCACAATATTGCTCATATCTTTACTGTTGTAACTCTATATATACTCTATCAATATACAAGGCAACCTATTGGGGATTTCTCTCATTTACACTTACTAATGCTCAAACTGACCCCCACTTCGGGCTTATCAGTCCGAAAGATGAGTTCCTAGTGAGGGATTGAAGAAATGGGGAGGATTGAAGAAATGGAAGGTTTAAATTAGAAAATGGGTTTAGGTAAAAAATTAGGGTTATAAAAATTACGGCGACATTCTTGTAAGTAATTCAAACTTCGATTGCAAAATTAAACTTAAATCACATTAGCCTCAATATCAAGTCGGAATGTCGACGCTTCTCCCTCTCTTCATCGATTACGAATCTCAACTCAAGAACGACGAAAATTTCTTGCTCGGGCCCATCTTCAATTGAGTAACTTCTCAAATCTCTCGAGAGGATGCAAATTTGTTATCACTTTTTTGGTTTTGCTAATTTTTTTATTTGCCCGTCTTTGGCCTCTGATTTTGTCTTCATCCTTTTGTGAAAGGGTGAATTTGTGGGATAGCTATGTGTTTCATTTCAACAAAGGTGGGAAAGCGGCCATTTGTTTGCTTGTGTGAATAAAACGAATCAGATAAGATTGTTAGATGTGTTGGAAATGAATAGTATTGTCTTGTATTTTCGAAGAGGTGTTATATATTGTCACAATAACAAGTATCGTATTAGTATCAAATTAAATAGACAATAGGGGAATTGAGGAAATAGAAGAAGAGATTGAGATTAGAGACAGAATTAGATGAGGCAGAGGATGACGAGAAATTGAGAAAAGAGAGACGAGAGAGGAGAGGTAGAAGATTAGGGTTTGGAGATACGATAATTCTAATTCAAGTATTCCCAACATAACAGCTTAAAGGGTATTTATAATAATCCTAATATTTAACTAGCAAGCTAAACCTAATTGTTGAAATATTAAAAAGATATTCTTACTAAAAGATAAAACTAAAGACCTAAATAAAAGGAAACAACAATATTCTAAATAAGACTGATATAACTAATTATCTAATATAATTATTATAGCGTATCAATTCTCCCCCGTTGACAATCGACTTATCCTCAAGTCGTAAATCCGAGAGAGACGCAGGACTCGTATCATTTGAACATAATCCTCCTGGGTCAAAAACAAAATTGGACCCAACAAATGACCCACGTGTATCGATCGGAACAACCACGTTCAAGGTTTGATCCGAAATGATCTCAGCCCAAAAAGGAGGCACACCATTAAGTAAAATGTACAACCCGTCAATGGTGTTTGCTTGGCTCGAGGGGACGTGTTGCAAACGATCAGCAGCCAGTTCCACACCTTCCTTGAAGAATCTGAGTTGGCGTCCAAATAATGACAGTTCAAGATTTAAGGAAGAATTATCGCCGCTGAGTTCATAAGCGATCGAGAATCCATCAGAAACCAAGCCAGAAAACATATCAAACCCATCACAAGCTTGAGCAAAAAATTCAGACTAAGTGGTGTCCTTCAAGTTCTCAGTAGAACTCGTGTCATTCTTTTTGGGCAACTGATCCATCAAAACCTGATTTGCACTCGCATGGGTGGAAACTAAAGAACGATCCGCTGAAGATAAGCTACTTAGGATTTCCGGCGGGCGCGGGTACGCAGATGGCGGGCGCGGTTGGGCAGGCGGCGGGCGCGGGTGTTCGGGAAATGACCGCTCGACATAAGTTTGTGCAGGTGGCCTCGCATCTTCGATTGATACTTCGATCTCGTGTACATTGTTGCTGATTCGGTCATCAGGGAACAATTCCATTCGACAACATCCATCATAGATGCATCTTCCATTAAAAGATTTGAAAGCATCTATGGCGGATTCTACGTTCTTGAAACAAAATCTTGAATGAAAACATGTGTCCGAGCTTAATCTCTCAAGATCCTCTATAATTTCAAAGACGGAAAACACTTGCTCCAATACATTGCAAGAAATTGGGTAGATTTCCCCATGAATCTTGACATACAGAATTCGATTTAATAACTCCATTAGATAACGCGTCATGTATGTTCAGGAATGAAAGCACCAATTGATACAATAACAAGTATCGTATTAGTACCAAATTAAGTAGACAATAGGGGAATTGGGGAAATAGAAGAAGAGATTGAGATTAGAGACAAAATTTGACGAGGCAGAGGATGACGAGAAATTGAGAACACAGAGACGAAAGAGGAGTGGTAGAAGATTAGGATTTGGAGATAAGATAATTCTGATTCATTGATTCATAACATAACAACTTAAAGGGTATTTATAATAAACCTAATATTTAACTAGCAAGCTAAACTTAATTGCTGAAATATTAAAAAGATATTCTTACTAAAAGATAAAATTAAAGACCTAAATAAAAGAAAACAACAATATTCTAAATAAGACTAATATAACTAATTATCTAATATAATTATTATAGCGTATCATGTATTTAGTAGAAGGATAAGTGAAACTCACCTCCCGTATGTAATGCTCTTAGAGTGATAGTCACTGATGAAGTGCTAAGTAAATGTTTTTGATCACTAAATAATGCTAAAAAAATTATTGACGAGCAATTAATGTTGTATTAGGCTTCACGTACTTGGAAGCTCCTAATCACGAGGTTTCTAACTAAAGAGTGAAGGAGCTAGCATGAACAATGACACCATTGTAGCATTTTTATTCTTTGTAAACAAATACAATGATATTGTTAATAAGTTATTTTGTTCTCTTAGAATTTTGGTTACTACTTTAGTCTTATCTAAAATTTTCATTCATGATAGGAACTGATAGCATGCATTGAAGTATAGATCTAGGACACGTTTACTTTCGATTTTTAGATTTGTTTTGCTTATCTTTCGCTAGTTTTGTAGTTTTTAGTTTAGTTACTTGTGTTTGGAGTCTACTCCTGCTTTTTATGATTTCAGGGTATTATGGAGGCTCGTGAACTTTGATTTGAAGATGTTCGAGTGGATTAGTTTGAAGGAATGATGCTAAGCTCGGAAGTGGAAGTGATAAGAATGAGATTGACTAAGGAATCCACCAAAAAGACCTCAGTTAATCAAGCGACAAAGGGGGTAAACACGTGCTGAAGCTAGATGTTCCGCATCTTGCTTTTGTTCCACGCCGACTTATCGAGTCTCTTCTCTTATGTTTTATTGGCCCTAGTTTAAATACTTAGAAGACAAGTTTGATTCATTATCTATTTTTTAGGATATACTTTTGCTCTCTCTAGAAAAACCCTGAGTAAAAAAGATTGGACATTTCTCTTTGTTGGCTTGGATTGAAGTTTAATTCACTTTGGAAGACAATTTATTATGTTCTACAATTCGGTATGCTATTTATTTAATTTGATATGATTTCCTTCTACTCCATGTCTAGCTAAAATAGATATCACTTAAGATCTAGCGAAACATCTTTGTGGGAATCCTAACTTTGGAAGTTTTTCTCCATTGAAATTTCTCTTGTTATTTTCAATATTAGATACAATAAAAAATCAATCATCAACTCTTTTATTGTTTACTTTTGACTTGTTCTACTTGTTTAAATCATAATCGGTACTACATAGTCCTTGTGTTCAACACCTTGGAACTACAACCGATGTCGTATACTTGCGGGTTAGGAATTGGCCTATCAAGTTTTTGTATCTAAAATCAAGCAGTGTTGGTAATTTTGATTTTAATTTTTGGTTTCATTCTATAGATCAAAGGACGTGGTTATGATGTGTTTATCCTTCTATAGTCGCAGTTAAAAGAATTCATGTTCAAACAGCAAGAAACGCCGAATATTCTAAAGAAGTGAAGTGTTTGAAGGCTTTTTTTATAATAAAGGAGGGATTATAACCCGTTTTATTTAAAGATAATAGCGATTACATATTAATACTCATAGTTTTATCCATATCTAAGATCTTCCTAATACCATCAGGCTCCTCTTCAAATAATTAAGATAAAATTTCCCATACAAGATTTGCTAAACTTTGCTAACCAATCAGCCGCTTGATTAGCATGCCTAAAGATATGCTTAGTAGTGAAAATCCAATCAGTGCTACTGGCAATTTCCCTAATCTTCTTGACAATCTCCGAGTACTGCCCAGAAATTGGCGCATTAGTGTTGATCAGGTTAAGAGCCTCCATCGCATCCACCTCCAGAATAACCTTGTCCAGCTTCATTTGTTTTGCAATCGTAAATCCCTGTAGCATTCCCATCAGTTCCGCCTTTAGAGCCGAAGAACCAACAGACTTGACAATGTAAGCCTTGAGAAAATTGCCACTTGAATCTCTTAGCAATCCACCAGCTCCAATCCAGCCTTCACCCGCCGAGAACGACCCATCTGAATTGATTTTGTACCAACCAATAGCAAGCCTCTCCCAATGCGCCATTGTTTGAAATCCCCCGCCAACTGAATGTTTTTTTATCTCTGAACGCAACACTGAATTCCCTCTCTCTGTTAAGAATAAACGCAGCTTTCGATCCATGAAACATGGACTCACTCTCAAAGACTCTATTATTTCTCCAACACCACAACCACCAGAGCCCATATGCAAAGGTCGTCGGCCAAGAACCAGACCTGGTCAGATTCCTTTCCATCCAAGCTTTGGTGTCACCTTGAATGAATTCCTGCATCCGAGAGTCAATCAGAAATTCTGCCCACACAACTCTTGCTTCTCTACAATCTCTGAGGATATGCCACGTCGCTTCCTCAACATTACAGACTCCTCAGCTCGCGTTTGATCCTATGTGCCTTCTCGCCCGATTGGCATTACTTAGGATAGCATCGTGAGCCACCAACCAAAGAAAATTCCTCATTCAATCAACAGCTTCAACCTTCCACATAACTTGCCACAGCCTATCTCTATCTTGCTGCTGATCCCCTCTCATGCCTTCCAAGACAGATTTGATTGTGAAGTTCCTGGACGAATTCGCGCCCCAAGTAAAGTTATCATCAACTCCCTCAGCATTTAAAGTCATAGCTGAGATCTTGTTCAGAATTTCCGGCTCAAGCAAGTGAGCAAATTCATGCCAATTCTATGTATTTCCATTCTAGTATTCGGCTACCGTCTTCCCAATTTCTTCCTCATCAATCATATCAACGACGAGCTCTTCAAGTGGCCTTTCAGTAATCCACGGATGTAGCCAGAACAAAGTCCTACGAGCATCTCCTACCTCGGTCTTCAAATTATTCATAAGATGAGTTTTGGCCTTAGCAATTCCTTTCCAGGCATTCGATGCCCCGGGACGAGCAACAATCATGTCCCGGTCACATCTTCCGCTGCAATACTTGCCTCTAAGAACTCGGGACCATAATGCATCTGGCTCCTCGAGCATACAGTACCCTAGTTTCATCATGAAAGCGGTGTTGACCTGCCTCATACTCCTCATATTTCGTCCACCAGCATTTTTAGGCTTCTTCATGGTCTCCCAATTCACAAGGTGAATTTTCCTTTTCTCATTTGTTGTTCCCCATACAAAGCCTCTTGTTCTTTTTTCCACTTCATCACAAATTGACCTTGGAAGCTCTCCGGATTGCATAGAATAGTAGGGAATGCTTGAAAGGGTTGATTGCGCTAAAGTGACACGTCTGAAAATGGATAAAAGTCTTACTTTCCAGCCTGCCAATCGTGAAGACACACGATCAATGATGTATTTATACGTGTGTTTTGTGGCTGGTTCCTTGGATAATGGAATTCCAAGATACTTGCCGAAATCATTAATCGTTGGCATACCCCCGATCGAACAGACCTGCTCACGTACATCATCCGGTGTGGAGTTTGAAAAGCAGACTTTGGACTTCATGAAATTGATTTTGGCACCAGAAGCACGACATAATCTCTCCAGACATGCCTTGATAACAACCATTTGCTCGCCAGTAGCCTCCGCAAACAGAATTAAGTCATCGATGAAGAAGAGATGTGACAAGCAAGGACCATACTCCGAGAGGCTAATCGGCCTCCATGCTCCTAGATTAACAGACTCCTCAATAATGTGCCCAAGCCTTTCCATACATAGTACAAAAAGGTACGGGGATAAAGGGTTCCCTTGTTGGACCCCTTAACTCGGCTTGAAAGGCGTTTAAATCTCTCTATTCCAAAGAATCTTTATACTACAGGATGTAACACATTCCATTATACTCCGAGTCATCATATCGGGAATCCGAGCTTCTTGTAGAGTTTCCCGTAAGAAATTCCACCTCATTCGATCCTAAGCCTTCTCCAGATCAATTTTGATTGTCATAATTCTCCCTCCCTGTCTTGATCTCATCGAATGCATCACCTTCTGGGTTATAACGATGTTGTTTGTTATTTGTCTTCCGGGCACTGATACATCGTAGTTTGTACAATGTATCTAGGACTTGTTAACATTATTAATCAATGGTTTAGGATGTTTTTATAAGTGTTTTGTGAAAGTCGAAGTCAAAAGATAAAGCGAAGAAATCAAGAGTGTTGAGAAGATTTCGAAGTCAAGTGTTGATTTGGAGTTGTTTTGACACCACTTTCTTGTGATGCATCGTTTGGGAGCTACAGTGATCGGATGGAGCTGAATTTGGTATCGTTGGAAAGTTGAATCGAAGAGCTACAATTCGTGTTTGTATTGCGAGTTCAAATTCCATCTCTAATTGAGTCAAAGCCACCTCCGAAAGTACCACCACGATGCTGTCGGGAGAAGACCCGCGACCGCGGTTGTAATAACTGTGGTTTTTAAGGATATTTTTGAATTTTTCTCGGATATCCTTTTAACCTCTTTGTCCGTTTTAACGTTTAATCCAATATTTTTGTTGGAATTTAAATCCTAGAAAATTTATGGTGATGTCCTAAAATCATAAATAAATGATTTTATAGATCGGTGTGAATTCTAGGATTTTTCAGTGGAAAAAGAATATTTATTGGATAAGCCGTCTTTTTAATTATGTACTGTAAAGGTTTTAAAATACGAAACGGAAGCCTTAAAAATTGAAGGTAGCAAGATAAAATCATGAAAAATTGTTTTTATTGGTCTACATAATTTACGGGACGTTTTGTATTTAGTAAGTTTTTGCACCCGAGGTACATAATTTTACCGCTTTAACGCGAGACCCGTTCCGAGACGGATTTTGGCTTTAAAACCAATATCTTCTCTACCTCGTTAAGTAATTAGAATCAGAAGAAGTTGGATGAGGGTGGACTTTTCTTATTGATGGGCTCGAAGCTGATAGAAAGAAAGGAGGAGCCGAGAGAGTTTGAGGACGGCGACAGACTGGGAAAGAATTCAGTTCATCACCTCCAGCGCTAGTCTTCCCCTGCCACCTCCTTCCCTCCTCCTCCACCTCATCTTCTTCCTCCTTGTTGGGCTCGTTGCTGCTACTGTAAAACCAAACTAGAGGGAAGGCAGGTCGGAACGTGGACACGAGAGAAGAAGTTCATCACGTCGTCTATCTTCTTGCCTCGCCGCGCGACGTCGCCGGCGATCGCTAGCTCCTCCGACCACCACCCACCGCAAGGGCCGCCACCGGGCATCACCCAGCCACCCCCGAGCTCTTGGATCGAGCCACTATCGAGCCAAACGAGCCATGGGCTCAAGTGAAGGTAATTACGATCAAAATTAATTAGCGGGTTGGTTGCGGAGCCACCGTAAGGGCCTTTTGGTTCCGCTTTGCTAATTAAATTTATGGATTTTATAATCTTGACGTTGATACGGTCTCACAGGTTCAAACCGCTCGAGAAACGGACGTCCAGATCTTCCGTTATAGCGAATACAAGTTTTGACATCGATTGGCAGGTAAAGAACTTCGGATAATTACTCAGGATTCGTTGTTAATCCGTTTGATCCGAGATTTGGTCACCTTTAAGAACTACTATTGATGAACACTTCTTGTTTAGAATGTTGTTTCAAAAGTGAAGCGGATAATTAGTTATAATTTCGCCAAGATGGCTCCTTAAAGCTTGATAACTAAGGATTTATTATATAGTCGATATACGAAATCAAATCGTTTATCGATTAGGAAGTTGTAAAACTTGAGTATACAACTAAGAAGTGTATCCGTGAGCTCGTTGTTGAAGAATATTTTGTTATAGCTGGCAGAAGGGAGATAAAAATTTCTGTTGGAATCGCTGAGAACGTTGAGCACGCCTTATAAGGCAAGTGGACGGTTCGCTCTTTTATTAATATTATTAAATGAGGAATTGAATCCCATTTAATATTTGTGTTGGGAACAACTTGTATGCTTAATAAAATATGATAGGTTGTTATATTGTTAGAAATAATGACCATGTTGTTTATTCAGTTTGCGCTAGAACTGGATTTAGGTCCGTTATGTGCGACCTTGTATGTTGTCTCTCGCTGAGACTTTGTTGTTTATTAAGGTAGCATCAGGGAGGGGAACGTGGTTCCATATCCTCTCTTTAAAAGAAAATTACATTAGGAGGGGCCTAATCCTAATGGTGGGTCATGACTCTTCCCCTACTCTTCGTGTGAGAGGGGTGATGCGCACTCTAGCTAAGTGCAATTGGCACGGTGCAGTGTAGACGACAGGGTAATTGGCCTCTCTGATCTCTACATCACCATATGCAAATGAAAATCAAGGATAGCTTAAGTCTTGCGATCTTAGTACAGTGTAGTCGACCATGGATGAAATACGCCGATGATCTCTACAGTACCAAAATATCTCGGCAGTAGTTCAAGCCAATTAAAAGCCACCAATCTGTTTGTGAAAAGTTTGAAAGTAATATATGATAAGTGTGTTAGGCACATTAATATACCTGAATGGTTAGTCCAGTCGGAAAGCCATTCTTGCTCCCGGTTATGAATGATTCTTAATCAAACTTTGATTAAGTCAATCTGATTAGTCGATGGAGGCTTTTAAAAATATTGTGTGATTAATATGAGTTCCCAACAATTGTTCATGATTCGTAATGGAACCGCAAGTTGTGGTGTCCTATCTTTTGATTATGCATGCCTCATTTCTTATCCTCTATGGGACTGCTAACTGTTAGATCATCGACCGGTTGTTATTCGGATTACGATGCCAATATGTTTAGTCACTACCATAGGAACCAGTCATTTTCTCCACTTGCTTAGTCTTTCATTAGACTAACCCGACCACCTTATTCAATTGCATGGCCGGCTGGTGCCCACCGTCTGTATACGACGCATCAGCTACTAAAGAAGTTAACCAGCGAAGAGAAGGCTAGCCAAGGAGTTTAGGAAGTCAAAAAGTTTTGAAAGTGGTCGCTTGAAGAAGAACAAGTTTGTTGTTAGACATTTTACTTTTGTTCAAGTTGTTGGTTATGTTTTTGTGTATTGAAGGAGGTGATACTACGGTTTGTAATAAAGTGTTATAATACTTGTTGTGGTTGTAAGTTTTAAAGCCTTGGGTAACCTTGAATTAGGACTAATTAGGGTTACTGGCGGTAACACCTCAAGTACAGTAAGGAGGGGGTGTTACAGCGGTTCACCACCCCGTGCCCGCAGTTTCAAGGTCAGAAAACATCATCTCAGTTGGCAAAACCGCGCCCACAGTTCACTACCCCGCGTCCCCTGGGGTTCCACGTCAGCGACCGAGACGGAGATGTTCTGCTATCTTTTATTATATTAGTTTCCTTTTCTTTTTAGTACGTGTTTTGAGTTGGCTATTTAATCCTTGTTTTCACCTTTGTTAAGATATCTTTAGACCTAATTTCTATTATTCTAGTTTGTATTCCCTCTTCTATGGAGATCTGAACACCTTTGATTCTATTCAAGTTGAAGCTTTTGGATTCAAGTCTATTGTGAGATTCTTTCTCAAGTTTATTCCTTACAGGTTATTTCAATACTCTTGTGTTTAATTTATATTGATTGTGTTGATTTCTGCTTTTCAGGCCAACTAGTTGGAATTAATACTCTCTATTGCTAGATCTAGGTTTTCTCGTAGCAAAACCTAATCTTTGTAACAACTCAATTAGTTTAGGACTCGTTGGACTAAAACAGTTGAGAAAGAGATTTGAATGCATGTTGATTGTTTGACTCATTAGAATTCAATTGCATGTATCCTGCTTATCCTTGTTCTCATTGCTAATGTCCTTATGATTTATGATCGTTTCATGAGTTATTTGGATGTTAAGTTTGCATGTCTTGTTATCATGTTATATATCTGATTAGGATAGGAATAACCAAAGGGAATAACTTGTTTGAATCAATGATCAATAACTTGATGAAGAAAGTGGATGCTTGAATATGATAGCTTTCCTTAATCTGGTAAAAACCAAATCTTTGTTTTATTTGTTTGCTTTGCTTTTTTTTGAATTTCCTAGTTTTAGAATATTAATCAAACCCCCCCCCCCTGTTACTTTTGTGAGTTGATAATAATAATTACTTAGGATACAAGTGTCTCTTGGGTACGACTCTGACTTACCAGTTATACTAGTTGTGTAATTAGAATTTATTTTTGATTTGGCACCACAACTTTCGGCCAGTCAAATTTTGGCGTCGTTGCCGGGGACACTTTGTTTAATTCTAAGTTTTTATTTTTTATCAACTCTTTTGTGGACCTATCTTACGTTCCACACTTGTGCTACTAATCGATGGATATGTTTCAATGTAGACAACTACCAGATGAACATTTTCATGTGTACTTCTCTAGAGTGCAACAATAATTTCATACACTTGGTGCTTGGAGCTATCACCCTTGTGAGAGTGGATTATGTCAGTGCATCCTAGATGGGATGAATTCTGAGACTCTATAGTTGGCTAAGTACATGAGCAATTATAGGCTATGGTGTATGCTACCAGAAGAGTGTTGAGATTTCTTTTGCTACATGAGCTATTAGAGTGAGCAAGTTGAACAACATCCACCTATGCTCCATCCAATTGAGAACTCCTCTTTCAATGTTGAGGAGATGTTTGCAAGGCTTGCTAACATAGTAGACCAGTTGGGACAGAACACTCAGACTAGTATCCAAAGCACATAGGCTAGTCTCAAGAACATGGAGACTCAGATCAATCAAATGGTCACTGTTGTGAATATACTAGAAGCAAGAGACTCGGGGAATTTGCCTTCTCAAACCATACACTCGATGGAGAATGTGAGCATTATCATACTCAGGAGCGGGGAAGAAATATCATGTAACAAACCAAATATAGAGGACCCGCACCCGCTGGAATACACTCGCGCTCGCGACCCCTTAACTAAGAGCTTGGAAAGCGAACTTGACGAAACTCGCAACCGCGGGTCACCTTCCGGCGACCGCGGTTTGGTGGACCTCGCTCGCGGGTCCCCTACCCGCACCTGCGGTGACGATGCTCCGGAAATTACTAAAGGCTCGTGTCCGTGGGAGATCTCCAACAACTGCTACTTTGCTCCAGATGCTGGCGATAACTAATGGCCTGACTTTCCTCCGCTTGGCTCTCATAAGTCAATTCTCCTATATCCCAAGGCACTCAAGGACACTACGAAGCCTATAGAACCAAGTGAGCCTAAGATTGGTGCTAGAAATTACATCGAGTTCATCTTTGATAAGAGTGGTAATGTTGATGAGTTCTTTGATCCATATTGTAAGTATTTTCTGACATCACCACTTGTGCTGAATTGCTTTAAACATATTCCATCTCATAAAAATTGGTCTCACAAGTTTGATAGGTTGAAACGGGTTTTAAATGGATTATTATTCAATTTTAATTTATTATTGTGCTACTTATGTTTTGTGAGATGCGTACCAAGGATTTTGATAGGTTGTTGAGGGCATTGACAATGTCCAATCTTGTGATATCATGTTGAATGTCGAGCCAATGACGTTCAACAAAGGTGCTACTCGGGAGGCAACCCGAGGTAAGTTTTCTTTTCCTTTTTCTTTGGTTTTGTTTAGTTTAGTTTCCCTTTCAGTCGTGCTGGGCTAACATGCAGGTACTAGGTTCGAAAGAACAATTTTTGGGAAGTTTTACTTCTTGAAACCAGACATACAGGTACTAGATAGCTGCAACAACGATTTTTCAAAACCGTTGTCGGTGCTGAGGCCCGCGCCTGCAGGGACCCCATCTGCGCCCGCGGGTACCGTTCATGCAAGATAAAAAAATAAAAAAAATTCCAAGGCAGAGTGGGCCCTTTCTTTCCAACGGCCCTTCTCCCTCTACACTCCATCTTCTTTCATCTTCTGCCTCTTCTCTTCTACTATTTCTCAAACCTCCATTGAACCACTTTTCTACCCTTCACTCCCATTCACAACCCACCAATCTTTTCCATCCACACCTCAAATTTCCGATCTTCTACATCTCCATAAACCCCACAATCCTCTCTCCACACCCTCACTTTTTCCACAAATACCTTCATGACCAAGATCACCTCAGATCCGTTTCAATGGATTAGTATTGTTTTGGTTGAGATTTTTGGAGTCTGTTATGAGAGAAACACTTGATGATGTCAACAAGGATTTGAGGGACATGACATTTCCTATTGATGAGATGAGATAGTGGCAGGGTTAGTTCTGTATGAAAGGTTAGCATGACTATTCCCAGTTTCCACTGGTATCAACATAGTGAGTCTTCTGAATTGCTTTTCCTTTACTTTATTCCTTTTGTCTTTAGTTTCATTGAGGACAATGAAAGGTTTAAGTATGGGGGAGGGAGTACTCACCACTTATCTTAGTTAGTTGCTTTCCGTTGCATTCAAAAAACCCAAAAGGGCAGTTCATGCAAAAATCAGGGGCCCGGACCGGCATTAGGTTGGGGTAATAAGAGGCTAAAAAGAGTGAAAGTGAGTTGGTGAGCACATCTATAGAAAAATAAAATGAGTGGTTAGGAAAAACCCGAAAGGGCGCCTAAGTAGGATGAGTGAAAAAAAAGAGTGCCTAGGAACATTCTTGCTGGGGCTTGGGGATTATTGTTATGGGTTTTTACTTTGATCTTTGATGTACTATTATTATGAGTGATAGATTGTGCTAGGACTTCATTGTATGCACTTTCATTTCTTACTTGGGTTTGGGATGTGAGTTTATTTTGAGTGCTTTTGAGTTTTAGATCATCTTTCCTACTACTGTCTATAGACCTTTGTTGCATTGTCTTGTTTGATTTTATTTTGAGCTTACTCGAGGACGAGCAAGGTCTAAGTATGGGGGAATTTGATACATCGTAGTTTGTACAATGTATGTAGGACTTGTTAGCATTATTAATCAATGGTTTAGGATGTTTTTATAAGTGTTTTGTGAAAGTCGAAGTCAAAAGCTAAAGCGAAGAAATCAAGAGTGTTGAGAAGATTTTAAAGTCAAGTGTTGATTTGGAGTTGTTTTGACAACACTTTCTTGTGACGCATCGTTCGGGAGCTATAGTATTCAGATGGAGATGAATTGGGTATCGTTGGAAAGTTGACTCAAAGAGTTACAATTCATGTTTTTACTGCGAGTTTAAATTCCATCTCTAAGTGGGTCAAAACCACCTCCGAAAGTACTGCCAAGATGCTATCGGGAGAAGACCCGCGACCTCGGTTCACCACCCCGCGCCCGCAGTTTTAAGGTTAGAAAACATTGTCTCAGTTGGGAAAACCACGCCCACAGTTCACTACCCCGCGCCCCCGGGGGTTCCACGTCAGCGACCGAGACGAAGATTTTCTACTATCTTTTATTATATTAGTTTCCTTTTCTTTTTAGTACGTGTTTTGAGTTGGCTATTTAAGCCTTGTTTTCACCTTTGTTAGGATATCTTCAGACCTAATTTCTATTATTCTAGTTTGCATTCTATCTTGTATGGATAACTAAACACCTTTGATTCTATTCAAGTTGAAGCTTTCAGATTCAAGTCTATTGTGAGATTCTTTCTCAAGTTTATTCCTTACAGGTTATTTCAATTCTCTTGTGTTTAATTTATATTGATTGTGTTGATTTCTGCTTGTCTGGCCAACTAGTTGGAATTAATACTCTCTATTGCTAGATCTAGGCTTTCTCGTAGCAAAACCTAATCTTTGTAACAACTCAATTGGTTTAGGACTCGTTGGACTAAAACAGTTGAGAAAGAGATTTGAATGCATGTTGATTGTTTGACTTGTTGTAATTCAATTGCATGTATCCAACTTATCCTTGTTCTCATTGCTAATGTCCTCATGATTTATGATCGTTTCATGAGTTATTTGGATGTTAAGTTTGCATGTCTCGTTGCCATGTTATATATCTGATCAGGATAGGAATAACCAAAGGGAATAACTTGTTTGAATCAATGATCAAACTTGATGAAGAAAGTGGATGCTTGAATAGGATTGCTTTCCTTAATCTAATAAAAACCAAATCTTTGTTTTGTTTTCTTGCTTTGCTTGTTTGAATTTCCTAGTTTTAGAATATTAATCAAAATCCCCCCTTGTTACTTTTGTGAGTTGATAATAATAATTACTTAGGATACAAGTGTCTCTTGGGTACGACCCCGCCTCACCAGCTATACTAGTTGTGTAACTAGGGATTTATTTTTGATTTGGCACGACGACTTTCAGCCAGTCAGGCACAAAGCTAGATTGCGTGGGAGCCACAATATTTCTTATAACCGGTTTGAGTCTTATTGCAATGGTTTTAGTCACCATCTTGAAAGTGATATTGCACAAACTGATTGGCCTTAGTTGATTAGCCGTCTCTGGATTCTCCACTTTCGGTATGAGCACCAAGAGTGTTTCATTTAAGGCTGCAGGGACCCGCTCACCACGCAAAATTTTTACAACCGATTCTTAAACTTCGGCACGAACAGTTACCCAATTCTTCTGGTAGAATATTGCATGAAACCCATCCGGCCCCGGTGCTTTGAGCGGTCCCATGCTATCCACCGTTGCCTTGATTTCTCTTGCCGTATACTCCCTACTCAAGTTATCAAATTCCAGCATCGGAATCTCCGGAAAGCAACCCCGAGGAGTATCAAACGGGTTGTCCTCATTAGTTTCCTCCAAGTACAGATTTTGAAAATGAGACGTCACATGTTGTTGAAGCATGTCTTGATCCCAAATCCAACCGCCATTCTCATTCATGAGCCCATCAATTCTGTTCTGTCTCCTTCTTACGACAGCGCAAGCATGAAAGAAGCGAGTATTTCTATTCCCGTCAACCATAGCATCGGTTCTAGCTTTTTGTTGCCAAAAGATGTTAATTTGTTCAAGAACACAATCTAGCTAGCTGACTTCTTAGCTTGCGTTCCAACCTCATCAGCCCACTTGTATTTCTATTTCCCATGCTTCTTTGAATTCCTTCAATGCGTTTCCAAAGGCGATCTCTTTTCCGGAATAAATTTCTGAAGACCGATTTGTTCTAATCGTCAAGATGTAAAGCAAGATTCTGCAGCGATTGATTCAGTTCCACTCCCCTCGTCCAGTGAGAAGCAAGGAAAAATTGGAATTCATTGTGCATAAGCCAGGCGGCCTGGAAACGGAAAGGTCTATGGCGAGGATTTTGCATATTGAATCCACTAGAATCTAGTAGAAGGGTGTATGATCGGATTGATTAGCTTCCAAGTGACGGATTGCTCCATTAGCAAACATCCCACGCCATTCCATGTTACGTAACCCTCGATCTAACCGAGCCCCTAACCAAGTGTCCGGCTTAGATCCACGTGTCCATGTGTACCATTGCCCGGCAAACCCCAAATCAAGAAGGCTCATATCTTCAATCCACGTACTACAATTATGGCATCTTCTTATCAGTTCATCTGATCTTCCTGTTCTTTCTTCTAAGGATTTGGTCTCATTAAAGTCTCCCATAAGAAGCCACGGGAGGTTATTCGCTGCACCAAAATCCCGTAGCCTTTGCCACAAAATATTCCTTGCAGTGGGTTGCGGGCTAGCATAGATAGACGAGAGAAGCCATTCTGCTTCACCAGACCTCGAAACTTGAACGGTAACCACTTGGTCATGCATATCAAGCAACTGAATATTGACCCTATCTTTGCGCTATAGGATCCATATGCCACCTCGGAAGCCTCGAGCTTCCGATCTCATAACTCCATCAAAACCAATGGTCGTACAAACTTCATTCGCAGTATCGCCACTGATTTTCGTCTCCATAAGAATAAGAATGGTAGGGTCATGCATTCTTAGAAACTCCTTCAAAGTAAGCATGAAATCGCGGCTCTCCGCGCCTTGGATATTCCAAGTGAGAAATTTTAATTTTGGCACTATCATGGATAACACTTGGAAGAGTTGGGGATCAACGATTATCCACTCAGAGATCAATGCCACCATCCGATGGGACCATGATGGTGTCATTGTCTTGTACGTCATCACCTTCTTCCTGATCATCGATCCTTTCGGTTTGAGCATAAGTCTCCATTCTGGTGTCCAAAACCTCCATTGCTGTAGCGTTGGTTTCCTGGTTGGGAGTATCCAACGCCATTGCGTCATGTTGAGAATTAGGCGGCCTGTGTGTTTTGAGAGGTGTGGATGGATAGATGGTGATGGGTTATTGTCTAAGTTTACCTCTCCATTTTTACTCGTACTAGTTATAATCTCATTAGGAAACTTATTTTCTCCATCCATATTCTTGCCTTTTTCAATATTATCTTTTATGAGATCTTGCTGCTGACGCATTTTTGAATTTTGCTCATCCTTGTGTTCATCTTTGGGCATGGATTTGTGTAGTGTTTGAAGAAATGATTTGTTTTACTATTTTGTAATGTTGTTGGATTATATACATTATGAAAATTCTTTTCTTTAATTACATGGGCCCATTACAAAATAATATAAATGGGTAATTATTTTTTTTAAAAATCAACAGATAAATAACCCGGATGTTGAGGATCCGGGTTATAAAGTCTCACTGGTAAGATAAATTTAAGGAAAATATATAACTCAGACTTAATCTAGTGTATCTACCAAGGGTTTTGTGAAATGTAGGCGATGCAACCTCGGAACCACCCAATTATTTCATCAAAACAGATTGAAGAGTGCTTTCACAAGATTTGATCTGTGGGGAAAATATTTTTGAATGTTTGGATTTTAACTAATTTGAAGGTTGAAATGAGGTTAGAATTTGATTCCATAACGTTTTGATTTGATTTTCTGACGAGCCAATTAGGACTAGAGTAGAGAATATGATGATTGATGACACTAAGAGAAAGATATTACAAACCATTTCATGGCTAATGTCGAATTACAAACTTTGTAGTATATCCCTCTGCTACCCTTCAGTCCTTCACACTTCACCCTTTGGGTTTGAGGAAACTTGGTATAAAGACACTACTACTTCACAATTTGAAACATTTCTGCTACAAACCTTCATAACAAACTGAAGATCAAAGAGGAAAACTATATTACAGGGAAGAGAAGGGTATTTTCATATGCTATTGACAGACCATAATACTACTAGTTCTGTCTCAAGTACACTACTTCACACTCTACTGAGTTTGCACTTATTCTTGCCAAGATACAGCCCAAACTTGCTAAACAGGCGTATTGACATGTTTGATGCGACAAAGGCTCAGTAGTACAGAGATCCTGCAGAAATAAAAAGCACAAATAAATAACCCATTTCATGTAGAAAAGTTGGTGAATTAATCGAGCATTAAGGTCATGTAAATGTAAAACATGCCTTGCCACCAATTTCCCCTTGAAGCACCAGTTGGGTCGTCTTCACCAGCATCCTTCTTAAACTATAAAAATTACAAAAAAGATTTAAAATTAGTTTCCTCAATTTCTTTCTGGTTAAATTAATTGTGTTATGTTATGAAATAAAGACTCACGGTAGTGTATGATCCTGAAGTGTTGGAAGTTTTTGGCTGAGAATATGATTCTTGGCCACCATAATAAAGAGACGAGCTCATGTGACATGGCTGCTGACCATTTTTGTCCATATCATCTGAGATAATGCGAAAAGCAAAGACTTAAGAGAGCACAACTCATGCTAACCATCATATTTGACATGAGTGCAACAAGTTCTTGAGCTCAGTGCTTTATATTATTCAAAGAAATGCAATCTTGTCAGCTCACACTGATCCTGTTTTTTAAAGGTTAAAAACAGTGATTAAAGGCTATGTTGTTTGGTAAGGATCCATCCACTTACTGAACTTTAAATCACTTGTCAACACAAAATGGTAATTTTTAAAATAGTGTAGGCAACCAGGAAAGAAAAACGTGCATAGAATGCATATAAAGCAAAGCAACTGTTTTGGAGATCCCCACTAATAAAAGGAACAAGTATAGATGCAAGATTTAGGCTGTTGAATACTCTTACACCTTACAAAGAAACTTCACTGTGAAGCATAAATTATAAATAGAAATGGATAATATTCTCAAACTTTTTCAGCATAATTCCTTTTTTGTAAGAAGATAAGAACTAACCTCTTCTGGTAGCCCCAGATGAGTGCTGCTGCCATGATCCTGTCATCTCAGAGCTGGAGGAATTCTTTCCCACCCCCTGAACAAATTCAGAAATCACACACCACACACACACTCTTATTAGTACAAGTTTGATCAAAATCAAATTTCATAACATGGAAATTTTCAAAAGAAAGCTTCTAGCACTTGAGAATCAAGCTCTCAAAACCTCAATTTTTCACAGCTAATGGAAAAATTAGGATCAAATATATTTACATGAAAGACAGATATCGAAGGCTGCAAAAGAACTGGTCAAAAAAATACCGATTTTCCTCCCAAACACACAAAACCCTATTTCAATCACGAAGTGGTGAAATTGAAGTAGAATTCGAAGGAAATCGGAACAAATCCATTGAATCGAGAATTGAGAATTGAATTAACCTTGGAAGGAGGGAAGATGGAAGCGAAAACGTCGGTCGTGTGTGGTTCCTTGGTGCCGAACAATTCAGAAGGGAGAGATCCCGATTGCCTCTTGTTCTCCATTTCCAGCAAGCAAAGTTGTTATCCAAAAAGATAAGAGTAAAGAGTGGACGAGGAAGCAAAAAGTCAAATCGATGAGAATGAAAACAGGGGATGGCGAAGGTGATTTGATTATTGACTTGATAAGGGAGGGAGAGTTGTTGATGGTGATTGAAACAGGGCGATAGAGAAATCCAATTTATAGGGCTTCAAAAGCGGTGGGCTCTCTGTCTGGTCATTATCTTAACTCTGATGATATCCGAAGAGACGTGATCGAAATTCGTAACTAACAAGGCTCCATTTCTTCTCGCTCTTCTTCTGGATGTGAATACACGAATATGCGTCAAATGGGAATTTCGCAAAGTACCACTACTTTTACTTAGTTATTTTTATAAGCTCAAAGCTTTATCTTATGTCTCCTGTTTATTGGAAATTTTTTATTGCGGCATAAAGCTTTATCTTATGTCTCGTTTAGTACGTTACTAGTTGTATCCGTCGTACCCTGCACGACTATGACTTGATATTTTTTAGATATATTATAAAAAAAGATATTAATAAAGAAAAATATAATATAAAATTTAATGTAAGTAATTTATTGCCTATAATATGTATAAAGATTATTTTGTGTTTGAAATCAAATAAAACAAATTAAATCAATATTATTAAGTTTAAAATTGAAGATAAACATAGATTATTAAAATAAAATAATCTACATTGCTCTTTTTCCTTGACAATATTTCATAAACAGGTTTAACTCATTATATCCGTTGTGTCGTGCACGACTATATGGATTTATTACTTAATTTAATTAATGAATAGTATTTTAATTAATATAAAAAATAAAAACAACGTATTTATAAGAAAAATCATTAATGTGAGGCGCAACCAAAATTGTTAAGGTGAGTCCAATATGAGTTTGATAGCTTAATGATAATTATTTATGAAAAAGTATATATAAAAATTATTTAAAATAGAATCATTGAATTTTATAAATGTTTTACAAAAATAATTAAAAAGATAAAAATATGTAAATTGTTATAAATTTTTTAATCAAATTCAATTCTTTAAAAATATTTTCAAAAAAAAGTTAAAAAGATAAATAATAATAAAATATTAAAAAAATGAATGAATATAGATTTTTTAAAGATAAAAATCTTTTATATTAACATAAATAATCCAAAAAGAAAATTGAGGAAAAAATAATATAATTTTTTTTATCAAAATTTAATTTAGGCAAGTAATTATATAAATATTTAAAATAATTAATTTTTTTATCTAAATTTGATTTAAGATAAATATTTTACATAAATAGATAAAAGGATAAAGAAAAAATAATTTTTTTTATTTATAACTAAAATTCAAATTAATTTTTTCCAAATAGAAAATGTAGTCTAATTTTAGTTTTAGATAGAAAAAATTGATAGTAAAAATATTTTCCTATCTTATTATGATAACAATCTATCATTATATATTAAAAAATCTTATGTTTTATTTTTCCTTTCTTTAATTTTTTATTAAATATATTAGAACATTAGTTTTTATGATAGCAATCTATCATTATATATTAAAAAAATATTTTCCTTTCTCTAAAAATTTGTTACAAAAAATATAAAAAGGTAAAAATAATTTAAATTCTTGTAAAATTTTTTATCAAATTAAATTCTTTAAAATTGAATAAAAATTAAAAATATTCTTAATAATAAACGATGAGAAAATATACATAAATAATAAAAATTTTAATGGTAAGAAAATCATTTATATTTACATAAATAATTCAAAAAGAAAATTAAGGAAAAGATAACGTTTTTTTAATCAAAAGTCAATTTAGGAAAGTAATTATCTAGATTGAAAATTCAATATTTTATCAAAATTTTATTTAAGATAAATCTGTTACATAAATAGATAAAAAAAAATAAAGATAAAATATTTCGAATTTAATTGTTTTCATATAAATAGTTAATTCGAAAAACTAAATTAATACATCTATCTTTATATATAATATCTAATGTTGTATAATTTATTTTAATTTTAGATAAAATCTTTTAGATCTATCCTAATTCATAATATATAATAGATAACATCTTTATTTTAGATAGAATCTTTCCTAGATTAATTAATCATATTTCTATATTATACTAATATAATATCAACATATATAAATTCCCAAAATAAAAAATCCTATGTGGCGAAATCCTAGGTGGCTTAACGTGGGAACGACACGTAGGAAAATCCTAGGTGGCGCAACGTGGTGGCCTTATTCTTTGCGTCTTTTATATATATACATAGATTTACGAGTAATCTAACCTAATATATTATAAAGTCGATATTATTTTTGAGATTCGAGGGTAGCGCCTTACAACGGTGATTTTAAATGACCATAAACAACGCCTCTGCCAAAACGGTATGTTATGTTTTCTATTATCGAACTTATCATGATACAGTATGTTTTAGGCTAACAATCCATAATTTGTGAATGATTTAATCATTTTAACTACTATGTATATTTTTGTATAATGAATTCTAGATAGTGTTCTAACATTTTTCTTGTTTTGTTGCGTATTTTGTATATTAGATTTTAATTTTAGATCCATGTTTTATAAGTTCTAATTGATAATCAAAAGAATACTGAAAATCCAATAAAAAAAGGGTAAATTAGAAACATATGATGAATTCCGTGCCTAATAAGTGAGTCGAGTGAAATTATTGACCTTATGAGCCTATTTTTTTTGTCGACTCGAGGGTATTGTCCATGGGAGTACTATGAAGTCTAAACCGCTTGACTAGATGCCCAAATCTAGTCAAATGGTAACATTTGGATTGTAGACTATTGCCTAATCTATTTCCATCCATATATCAAGTAGTGTATGAATGCATGACAAATGTTCGGTAACATTTGGATTGTAGACTATGAGATGAAACACAAATGAATGAAAAGAGCATCATTTAATTTTGGAAAAACATTGGGCATCAAATAAAAAAAGAGAGAGAGTCGAGACTGGAATTTTCTTATAGATTAGAGTCAAATTCTTACTTTAGTATAAAAAGATACAATTATTTGTATCTGTTTTTTTAGGATGCTCTTTAAACACCATCCATGAAGAGATAAAAGGTTCGGTATCATTCACGTGAGATTAAATTCTTCATGACCCAAGTTGAGATTTTACTTGTTATTCCTCTCCTTTCTATTTGTTTACTCTAGCTAGTTCTATGCGCTCTTTATTGATTACAAGTAGATCTCTAGCAATTGTGTTAACCTGTTGATCCTGTTCATTTCATTATACTCGTGTTTGGGTAATTTATAATTACTCATAATTAGATGATATTGCATCAACATGTGTTTGGCTTTTTGGACTTTTCACCCTGGTTTAGTTTGAGCTGAGTTTGTGTAGCCCCGGACTTGTGATTAATAATTATTTGCCCATGCATCTACGTATAAATTAGGCTTTGTTTTTTAAAATTTATTATAAAAACTTTATTATTTATAAAATAATTCGAAATTGGTTTCGTGCTCTTTGGTTGTTGGTTGCCTTTGTTTTTTTCATGCTGATTTATCCGATTGTTGAATCTTTCGACCTCTCGATCTACAAGACTTATGTGGTAGATTTAATTCATTTCTGGTCAAAAAATAATAATCTTGAAAGCCAATGATATATGATTACGTACTTATATAAGTCGAAAATATGACGATAGATTTACAATGTAGCACATGCCAAACGGAATTTAAAAAGAACATCACAATTGACTATAAAATCTAAGGAGAAACCAGAGGAATCGTTGAGAAACATGGTTGGTTTTCTCCTCGTGACTACATATGAAAAGCTTAGACATATCAAATATGCTTTAGAGGCGAACATATTCAAATTCCCATATCATTCTTCATTGTCTAGAAGAAGATTGAATTGGGACAACTGCTCATTTCTTCCAAGTGGATATATATCTTTCAAAGTCAAAGCATTCAAATCCAGGTATAGCTAGTTGCATGAACATTGACTGATTTTGTAAGATGCTCTGAACTTAATTTCCTACTTACCCCCCATTATTTAATTAATATGGATTTTGTAAAGGATGATCCACGTCCTAATATTTTTTTTTTTTGGTTCGGGATGATCCGTCTAATTATAAGTAGTAGGAGTTCGATATATTAGATTCTATAGAGCACTAGTTGTTTCAAAAGGCAAGCACCCTTTGACTGCTTCCCATGGCCATGTGGCCCACCTATAATATATGGATGTACTTCACCAAACTTTCATGGCAAATTTGCAATATCCGTGAATTGAATCAAACTACTTCGCCCTAAATCCATAATTTAAAAATTGGTCGTACGTAGATTAAGAGTTTTTATATAAGATCGACAGGCAAGCATAGTGAAGTCTTACAACTTAAATAGATGAGTAAAAACCCTAGGGCTTGAGAGCGACTCTTCGGCGACTGTCTTCTGGCGGTTTCACCGATCGCTTTGTCTTCTCTCCGGCGGCTGGTCGTGAGAGCTAGGATAGTCCCGCCGATACGTCCGGGTTTCACCGGTCTTGTGTGTGTGTGTGTGATTGGTTACTAAGTCTTCTGGGAAGTAATGACAGACGGAGAAAAGCGTGATCTTCACTTGACTGAGAACGAATGCCAAGAAGTGGAAATCGACGTTCAAACTGATGAGGAGGGCTTGGAGAAGGAGTCGAGGACTCTTGTAGGCACTTTGCTTACTCATAGACCCTTTAATTCTTATGCCCTAAAGATGACTATGAGAAGTGCATGGCGCCTAAGTAACGGGTTTGTTTTTTGCGAACTTCGACATAATCTCTTTTTGTTCAAGTTTGCGATTACCCAGGATAAAGCAAGGGTTGTTGCTGGTGGTCCATGGGCGTTTGATAAAGCTTTGCTTGCACTGAAAGAACCTGGATCAGAGCAGTGATCAAAGATCGTTGTGGAGAGTACATCTTTCTGGATTAGGGTTTATGATGTTCCTCTCGGGGCAATGAAGATGGCAACGGCTGAGGCAATAAGGCGTACTTTTGGTGGTTTGGAGGAGGTTGATGATGCTGAAATGATTGAATGTGCAAAATTCCTAAGAATGCGAGTAATAGTAGACATCACTAAACCCCTTCGAAGAGGAATGATGTTAAAGCTGGGAGTTAAGAAACTCTGGTTAGAATTCAAGTATGAAAGGCCGCCCAACTTTTGCTATTCTTGTGGAAGATTGGGGCATGTTGAGATTGATTGTGATGATGAAGAAGCCAGAGAATTAAAAGTAGAGTATGGGGACTGGTTGAGAGCGAGTCCGAGATGAAGGCGCCCCATGCTCGTGAAATTGCTGAGAAGGAAAAAGAGCGTACATTATTAAGAGGAGAGCAAGGAAAGTTTACTGGTGGCAAGCAGAATAGGGAGAAGCAAGTAGTTAGACGATCTCTGCTTGAACTCTTGGATGATGAGGAAAGCACAAAACAGATCACTGAAGTTGAGGGCGCTAGTGAAGTGGTGGCTAAGGTGGGGGGTCTTTCTCTCACAGATGCGACTAAAAAAAGGGTTCAGAAAAAGAGGGCTGAGGGTGAGGCAGAAAAAGGGAATGAGGGGGAGTTGACATTGGGAAAAGAGTGTATCACAAGTAAAGGGAAATAAGTTAGTATGGTTGTGGTGGTGAATATTGAGTCTGAACAGCTTGGGATAGTAAATGAGAAGGTTGCTGAAAAAAGAGGGATTCTGGGACTTCAGAAGAGAAGAAGGAGGGGGTGGAGATAAAAGAAGGGGAAGGAAAAACTGAAAATAACAAAAAGATTAAAGTGCAGGGTTCTTGGAAAAGAAGGGCTCGAAAAGAAGGGGGAGTAGATTAGGTGGTTGAGGAGTTAGGAGGTAAGAGAAAAACTGTTGAAGACCCGATGCAGGTAGATGGAAATGTTGAGAATGCAACCAAAAAGATTATTTTATCGGCGGGAGAGACGGAGAGTCTCTCTTGCTGATACCAATGAGTGTTTTAAGCTAAAATTGTCGGGGATTGGGGACGGCCTAGGCAATTGCACGCCTTACTAGTTTAGTAAGGAGGGAGGCCCCGAAGGTGGTTTTTCTTATGGAAACGAAAAGTGACCGTAAGAGAATGGAGGAGGTGAAAACGAAGCTCGGTTTTGATGGATGTTTTTCAGTTGATTGTATTGGAAAGTCGGGTGGTTTATGTCTTTTATGGGAGAATGAGGTGAATGTTGCAATTGTTTCTTTCACACGACATCACATAAGCGCCAATTTGGAGTTAAAAAACGAGAATAAGCGATGGTGCTTTACAGGATTCTATGGGTGGCCAAATAAGGAGGAAAAACATCATTCTTGGTCCCTTCTTAGGCGGTTATCTGAGGATGTTGATGGTGCATGGCTGTGCATGGGTGATTTCAACCAAATTTTGCGACGTGAAGAGAAGGAGGGTGGAAATGAACCAGATTGGAATTGTATGATGGATTTCAGCAGAGTATTGGATGATTGTGGATTAGTTGAAATCCCTTGGTCAGGAAGTCGTTTTACTTGGGATAGTGGTAGAGTGGGAGATGAGTTTATTCAGGAACGACTTGATCGAGGTGTAGCAAATGAAAGATGGTTTGAGTTATTTCCATATGGTAATGTATGCCGCCTGGAACACTTCGGTTCTGATCATGTGCCACTGGTATTGGAAATCTTTCGGTGTGAGGATGGTGAAGAAGAGTCAGGGAGGGGGCCGAGACCGTTTAGGTTCAAGGCAATGTGGGTGGGGGGGGTGTGTGAGGAGGTTATTAAAAATTGTTGGTGTAATCCGAGCCAGCAAAATTCAGGAGGTGGAGTTAAGGGGAAGATTCAAAGATGTGAAGAGGACTTGAAAGATTGGAATAGGGAGGTATTTGGTAATATTTTCACTCAGTTGGGGGAGGTGAGGGAGGAGCTTAGAAGAATGAATAAGATGGGGATGAGAGATCAATGGGTACAAAAACGTAGAGTTTTAGAGGAAAAAGAGAGGGACTTGATGGAAAAGGAGGAGTTACTTTGGTATCAAAGAGCAAAAGAAAATGAGCTTAAGTGGGGTGATCGAAATTCTGCCTTCTTTCATAGGAAGGCAAATGGAAGGAAAAAACGTAACAAAATAAGGCGTCTGGTGGATGATGAAGGAAGGGAATGGCGGAGTAGGGAGAATATGACAAAGGTGGCTGTGAATTACATATTGGAGCTTTTTAAATCTGATCATAACACACACATTATCGGCTCCTCAAGGAATCTCACATTTGTTATCGGAAGAGGATAATCTGATGCTCTCTCACCCATTCACAAGAGAAGAGGTACGCCTTGCTTTGTTCTCAATGCACCCTACAAAATCACCTAGGCCTGATGGTATGGTAGCGTTGTTCTTTCAACAACATTGGCATATCGTTGGGCCTGATGTCATTGCTTTTATCTTAGATATTCTTGCTGGTACTCCTTTCCCTGATAGACTCAATCATACATTTATCTCTTTAATTCCAAAAGTGACCGATCCTTATCGTATGAAAGATCTTCGAACTATTAGCTTGTGTAATGTCTTGTATAAAATCATCTCCAAAGTGATTGCTAACAGGTTGAAGCAGTTGCTAGATAAAATTATTTCAGGTTCTCAGAGTGCTTTTGTGCCTGGAAGATTGATTACAGACAATGTTTTATCAGCTTTTGAGATCTTCCACTATATGAAGAATAAGCGGAAGGGGAAGAAGGGTTATTTTGCTTTGAAACTGGACATGGCCAAGGCTTATGATAGAGTAGAATGGGATTTTCTGGAAAGCAACATGAGAATGATTGGATTCAATGAAGGGTGGATCAACCTCGTAATGAGATGTGTTACTAGTGTATCATTTTCAGTTTTGATGTCGGGAAGTCCTTCTCGAGAATTTGCTCCTTCCAGGGGACTGCGACAAGGTGATCCTTTATCACCGTATTTGTTCTTACTTGCGGCAGAAGGTTTCTCTGCTCTTATTCGTGAGAGTGAACATAATGGACGTTTTCGAGGGATTCGTATTGCTAAAACGACTCCTATTGTATCACACCTTTTCTTTGTTGACGATAGTATCCTTTTTGCTCAAGCATCTTGTCAACAAGCTACAGAAATTGTTAATATCCTCCAACGGTATGAAGCAGCATCAGGTCAACAAGTTAATTTTGGGAAATCGGAACTTTCTTTTACTAAGAATGTGGGTGATGCAAGCAAGGTGTCTATTCAGGAGATTTTAAACGTCCAAGAAGTGGAAAAGCATGAACGCTCTCTTGGTTTGCCAACTATGGTTGGGAGATCAAAGAAAATTATATTCTCACAGGTTAAAGAACGAATCTGGAAAAAACTGAAAGGGTGGAAGGCTAGTTCGCTCTCTAGGGCAGGAAAAGAGACTCTCTTGAAGTTTGTTATTCAGTCGATCCTCATGTACACCATGTCATGTTTTTTGCTTCCAAGCGGTTTGATTAAGGAGATGGAACAGTTAATGTGCAGATTTTTTGGGGAGGATCGAGCATGAACAAAATGCTTCACTGGATGAATTGGAAGCGAATGTGTTAGCCCAAATATCTTGGTGGATTAGGGTTTCGAAATCTTGAGAGCTTCAATCTTGCCTTGCTTGCAAGGCAAGGTTGGCGGCTTTTACAAAACCCAACGTCCTTGGTGGCTAGACTTTTAAAGGCTAGGTACTATCCAAATACATATTTTTTGAAAGCTTCACTTGGTTATGCTCCAAGTTATTATTGGAGAAGTCTTATTAAGGCAAATGAGGTAATTGAGGTAGGCTCCTTTTGGCAAATAAGGAATGGTGAAGATGTCTTGGTTTGGAGAGACAGGTGGGTGCCTCTTCCACTATCATTTAAGCTTCTGGGAAATTTTTTCGGTGGTGATGAATCTCAACGAGTCTTTGATTTGATTGATTGGGCTCAAGGATGCTGGAAAGAGGATGTGATCCGATCAATTATGTCACCACAAGATGCTGATATTATTCTTGATACACATTTGGTTGATCAGCTAGTAAAAGACAGACTTGTGTGGTACTATTCGGATGATGGTGAGTTGACTGTAAAATCAGCTTATCAGGTGTGGGAAGGGAGGTGTCATGCTGTGTTGTCTAGAGGAGGTGCGATTGATAATGATCGCTGTAGCAGACTATGGAAACGCATGTGGAAATTGAATGTGCAACCACGAGTTTGTTCCTTTGTGTGGAGAGTTGGTCGCAATTTGCTCCCGTGCAAGGATAATCTTTTGAAGAAGCATATTTTTAATGATCCTAGGTGTGATATTTGTGGGCTACATGAGGCTGTGATGCATGCTCTAACTGGTTGTATACTTCCAAGCGCACTTTGGGAGGAGTTCCCAAATCTGTTTGATCCCAAGCCCGCGCCCCACACTCCAAAACATCAAAGAGATTAAAGTGCCCCGGGGCTCGGAGTATGGGGCGCGGGCTTGGGGGGTCATGATGCGATCGCGTCACCCCAAGGCGCTCCCACAACATCATCCGCGTCAGCATTCGTGTCGGGTCTGAGTGTTTCGTGTCCTGCAAGTCAAGCTTCGGGCTATTTTTGGGAGAAGGTATTTTCTATCATTAATGGGTAAAAGATATTAGGCCATCTCCAACAACTTCTCCATATTCTTGGGAAGTGTGTTTTTGGAGAATTTAGCCCAAAAATTTACCCCAACAGCTTCCCCATCAAATTCTCCATTAAGGAGTAAAAGAGGAAAAACCAACCCTCATTCCCTAAATGTAGGGGGTTCTCCATATTTTTGAAGCATGCATTTATGTCTATTTTAACAAAAAAAATGTTTATCTTATGACAACATGTCTACTATTTTAATGTGTGGAGTCAAAATAATTTTATTGTGCAAGGTATAATGGAGCATTTAAATTTTATTTTTTATTATCTCCGGTATTACACTAGATCTATCTATAAATTAATTTGTTCTACTTTGTTTTAAGATGTAGATACGCTTGCTTAAAAAAAAACTTGTAGATATTCTACCAAAAAAAAAAGTTGTAGATATGCATAAACCTATATATGCTAAGCTACATATATATGATTATATGTAAAATAAAAAATATTCTAAAATGTAGATATGCATAAACCGATATATGTTAACTAAATAATAATTTATTATGTTAAGATTTTAAAATATTTTTATTTCTTTTTATATAAAACAACAAATACAATTTAATATGTATTATTTAGGTTAAGATTCTAAAATATTTTATTTTTTATAATTAAAATAAAAAATAACTTCTCATTTTATAGGTTAAGATTCTAAAATATTTTTATTTTTATATTAGTCAAGAAAATATTAATTAATTAATTAATTATTGAATCAATATTGTAGAGGATTTCATATCATTTAAAATAGAAATAATAAATATATATTCTCCAAAATAGGGAAGCTGTTGGAGTTGAAGCAATTTTTTTTAGAGAATATGACATTTGATGCTCCATTTTGGAGAAAGATTTGGGGAAGCTGTTGGAGATGGCCTTAGATATTAGGAAAGAATATATCTTGGGGATTGGAATTTCTATCCTAGCAATATCTTGTATCTATCTTTAGGCCTTTTGTTCTCTATTTAAACCCAACTAAGATTATTGTAATTGACGTACTATTCTAAGCAGTGTGGTAGAAAAACCTGAAAAGTAGAGAGGGAAAATCAGAGAGAGCTAGAGAGATTAGGATAGACTGATCAGATCAGTGTAGATCAGTAGACCATGTCTTGTAATCCTTTAAAGTCTCAGATCTAGTGAAAGGTTTTGGCTTGGTAGTGCCCCCATACGTAGTCATTCTGACGAACCGAGTCAACAAATTCTCTTATTGTTTTTTCTTGTTTATTTTCTTATTTCTCTTGTGAATATGTGAGACCGTTATTGTTGCAAGTAGGTCCGGATTTCCCAACAAGTGGTATCAGAGCAAGGTTCCTACAGTTGCAATGGACGGAAAGATTCACATGGAGAAGTTTGATGGAACAGACTTTGGCTTCTGGAAGATGCCAGTTGAAGATTACCTCTATGGTAAAGAGCTTCACTTGCCTATAGGAAAGCAACCAGAGGACATGGAGGATGAAGAATGACAATTATTGGATAGAAAGACGATGAGTGCAATTTGCCTGACCTTGTCCAGGAACATAGCCCATCACACGGTGAAGGTTAAGACAACAAGGGAACTACTTTCAATTTTGTTCGCCATGTATGAGAAGCCATCAACGGTGAACAAGGTGCACTTGATGAGGCGGTTGTTTAACTAGAAGATGAGGAAGGACACAACGACATCCAAGCACTTGAATGAATTCAACATGACGATTGCACAACTACAGTCGGTGGAGGCTGAGTTCGATGATGAGCTACAAGCCCTAATTCTACTTTCTTCTTTGCTTGAAAGTTGGAGCGGAAATGTTACTGCTGTTAGTGCTTCAGTTGGTAAAGGGAAACTTAAATTTGATGATGTGAGGGATTTGGTGATGAGCGAAGAGATTCGCATGAAGGAGTCAAGTCATGCATTTGGATCAGCTTTGAATGCAGGGAATAAGGGCAAATCTGGTCATGGTGGGTCAAATTTCCTTGGAGATGGAGATGTATTGATTCTGAATACCTCAAGTTTTGGTGGGAGCAAGATAGTGGTTCCTAGTAGGGAGGAGGCCTTGAAGGAAGAACCATAAGTTGATGGTCAAGAGATCATTGGAGAACTGGATAGAGATTCACCCTCTGATTTCTATCTAATGTTTATTGTTTTAGCTGAGCCAGAAGACTATGCAGATGGCAGGAAATTCAGGTGGGTTGACATTGTAGAGGAGGAGGATTTTAAGGAGAATTCCATACGATAGGTGTCAAGTGTGGTGGAAGAAAACCTTGCCGACAAGCTTGAGGAATTGAAGCCAGGCAAGGCTTCAGACGGGCTAACATAAGTCGAAGGCCCGACACTACCAAGACTGAAGGACTGTTGAAGAAGAAGACAATTACAATTAGAATCAGTCTCAAGGTGGGAGATTGTTGGGATTTATGGAGCTTGATTCAGAATTAGGCAGAATAGGAGACAAAGGCAAAAAGAGAAGCGAAGATAGAATGAAAGGCGAAACCGCAGGCGCGGGCCAGAGGACCGCAACCGCAGCCAGTGGAGCACGAGCGCGGGGAAAAGGTGCGTGGCCGCACCACCCACCTATGAGAACGCGCTATTTTGACAGAAGGTTTGGAGTGTGGGGCGCGCCCGCGGCATCATTCGTGCCAACATCCGTGTCGGGTCTGAGTTCTTCGTGTCTTGTAAGTCAAGCATCGGGCTATTTTTGGTAGAAAAGATTTTCTATCATTAATGTGTAAAAGATATTAGATATTAGGAAAGAATATATTTTGGGGATTGGAATTTCTTTCCTTGTAATATCTTGTATCTATCTTTAGGCCTTGTGTTCTCTATTTAAACCCAACTAGGATTATTGTAATTGGTGTACGGTTCTAAGTAGTGTGCTAGGAAAACCTGAAAAGCAAAGAGGGAAAATCAGAGAGAGCTAGAGAGATTAGGTTAGACTGATCAGATCAGTGGGCCAGGTGATGAGAGACAATCTCCCGAGCCACTCCAAGGGCCCTTGCATGCGCCGGTGCCCGAGCCTTCTTCCACGCCCTTGCACGCACCGGCCTCTCCTCTTGGTGTGCCCTTGCAAGCGGTTGGTGGTGTGCCAACTCGTGTGCCGTTGCAACCCTACGACGCGCCTTTGCGCGCGCCCTTGCAACCCTTGCACACGACGCCTACGATGCCTACACCCGGGTGTGCGACCTTGCACATGACACCGTTGGGCACGTCCGTGCCTATGCTTGATGAGGCCATTTCTCCGGGAACTTTGGTCCATGACTTGAGTGAGGATTCCACCCATAATGCCAAATCCATCTTGCCCGACAAAGGAGAGTCTTCACTTGGACAAGTATCTAAGACTGGTGTCCGAGGCGCCAAGAAGCCAAGTCAAGGTACCATGCCCTATCTTGGGCGCATCACGCGAGCACAGGCTAAGGCAATGCTTGACCAAACAAGGAGGAGCTCATGGCTCATAAGTTTCCGATGGCTTACGAAGGTGAAGGTTGGAGTCTCCTTGTGACTCTTGGTTCTACGAGTTGACTTATGTGTGGTTAAGGACATTTAGTTGGTTCTTTTGAAACTTTGGGGTTTATTTTGTACTCCCTCCGTTTCACAATACTTGTTCTTAAAGCCTTTTTTTTTGTTTCAAAATATATGTTCATGAATTTTGTTTCCATGTATACCCTTGTGTATACCCCCACATTACACATATCCCAAAATTTCTTTTTTTTTTGGTTGAATCTCCCAAGGTAATTTAGAAAATCAAAGAATATTTAATAGGGGTAATTTGGGAAGAAAAAAAATCCTTAATATGTGTGAAATTTTGTCTAAGATCAAGTATTGTGAAACGGAGGGAGTAATTTCGTGGGAAGTGTGGCTGAATTGTGAGAGGCGTGGCTATGGGGTTTAAACCCTCGTTTTTGGCCTCCTTTCTCCCTTAGACTTGAATCACGAAAGTGCTCTCTTATGCTTTGTTTTTCTAATGAAAGTTCTTGCATTTCTTTTTTGAATCTTGATGAAGATTTGTTGGTGAGTTATATCCGACTTTTCCTTCAACTTAGTTTGCAACTCTCGGTGAGTAATATCCGAGCCTTGCATCCATATCCATCACGCCACCAATTCCATCTCCATCGAACCAAGAGAGGGTTTCGGCCATCTTAAGGTGATCTCTTCACACCACCATTTTCACCATCGATCCGTCCATCAAGTGGTATCATAGCCACATGAAGGTATCACCATCTAAACCTTGTTTCGACTTTGGATTTCCACTCGTTGCAAGTATTTGTCATTTCCGTCAATCCCTTGTTGTTTCCTGTGAGTGTGCCCTATTGTTGCGCCATTTTTGTGTCAAGTTTCTGGCCATCAAGTGGTATCATAGACATAGAATAAGTCAGACCCCGTGAGAAAGAGAACCCGAGCAAGGCGAATTGGTCTAAGTTGTTTGAGTTTCTTGGTGTTTAGTAGCTTCCTAATGTTGTTTTCCTTTTGATGAGTGTGTGGTGTGTTTGAGCCTTCTTTGTTGTCTTTTGTTGGAAACCTCATACCTCATACTTGCAACTTGTCGGATTTCCATCTCGAACAAGTTTCGGTGATTAATTCGTGTGCATCTCTATATCCTTGCTTGTTACTTGGCATTTTTGTTTAGATGACGAGTGTAGGTGACGACAAAGACAAACAAAAGGTCAATGAAAAAGAGTCTTCCAATTTTCCACCCTTGCCAAATCACATCTCCAACTCAAGCCAACCTAAAATGCCACTTGTCTACCTTGTCTATTTTAAAAAATGTGGTCCTAACCTTGCCAAACAAGCCAACCTAAAATGCCACTTCACCACCGGCCCACTTTGCCACCCTTGCCAAATCACATCTCCAACTCATCACCGGTCCCACCCTTTCAAATTAAAGGCGCGCCCCACATGCCAATTACCATTGGCGCGCCATGCCACTTTGCTTGCCTTTAGATCATGGAATGCCCAACCTCGGAGTTGCACCGTCGCGCCTTTAGGAGGGCCCCGAACCTCCATTGGTGGCCGGTTTCAACTTCGGTGCACCACCCCCTTGCTAAACCCTTGGCCATTATTCCCTTGATCTTTTGGCTTGATCACACCCGGTTTTGTCATACCAAGGGCGCGTCACGCCCATTGGTACCGTTACGCCTTTAGGAGGGCCCCGAACCTCCATTGGTGGGCGGTCCCAATTCGCCCTCGCTTGCCAAACCTTGGCCAAAGCCCCAATTGCTCTATTTGGCTTGATCACACCCGTATTTGTCCACTAAAGCCACGCCAAGCCAATTTGCCTTGCCACTTGACCATGGGCATGGCCCGTTCCCGAGGATGCACCATCACGCCTTTAGGAGGGCCCCGAACCTCCAATTGCGATCGGTTCAATCTCGGTGCGCCATGTCCTTGCCAAACCCTTGGCCGAACCCATTTGATAAACTTGGCATGACCACCGCCACGATCACTTTCCTTGCCATTTGTTCATGGGCATGGCCCGATTCCGAGGTTGCACCGCCAAGCCTTTAGGAGGGCCCCGAACCTCCAATGGTGACCGGTTTCAATCTTGATGTGCCATAGCCTTGCCAAACTTTGGCCGACAACCCACTTGTTGAACATGGCATGGTGGAGATAGAAGGATACGAACCTCAAGATAAACATCCATGGGTGCCGGACAAAAGGAAGCTAACGAGAGGCACCATGGAGGAGCGCCCACATGGCGATCAACTAGGGCCGCTAAGGTGGAACCTTAGCGGCTCCTTTGTGTTTTACCCCGATCTATGTTCGTGATGTTTTATGTACGTTTTATGTGTTTGAATGTTTGTATGTTAGTTCCTTGTTTGTACTAGGTTTGATGTTAGTTTGATGATGTGTCTTGCGTAGCTTGGGTGGCCTACGTGCCTTCCCATTGCGCTTTGATGAGGTTCATGTTTTGACTACTCGGGGCATAGTATGGGAGGCCTACGTGCCTTCCCATATATGCCCCTTTTAGGACTCGCTTGTATAGCCCCTCGGGGCTCATATTCTATTTATATACTCCGAATTTACCGCTCCCCTTCGGGGGAAAGCAAAAAAAAAAAGAGTCTTCCAATTCGGTGGAGACAATGTTTTGTTCCATTCAACAATCCATTCAATCCATGGAGACTCGTTTTAACAACTTGGAGAGCCGGGTCCAAGGGTTGGATGAGAGGACACAAGTGACTCAAATGGGAGCTCCTCCGAGTGTCTTACAAAGTGCCAATCGGGTGGAGGTGTTTCAAGAAGAAGACTCGGTGTTTTATGTGCCAAATTCCGAGGCCCCTGCCTCTCTTGGCCTAAGTGCGGCCTACGGAGCATTCCTCCATATGCTCCTCCCATGAGCTTCGCCAACAATCCACCTTTTGTGGCCAATTCTGGGGTAAGATCTACTTTTGCTACATTTCCAAACAATATTCCTATAGTGTGTACTAGCATTTCATGTTATGGAGTGGCAAACCCCCAAGATACTAGTCAAACCACGGCCACCACTGTGGTCGAGACAGCCGGGCATCTCCCTCGGCACTTGGTTGGCCAAGGGCAGCCCCTCGTGCACCGGTGCATGGCACTGCCGGCCAGCCTTGGCAAGGCGCGCTCGTCCTTCAAGAGGAGCGGCCTAGGGATCAACATCAAGGCATCAAGCTAAATGTGCCAACCTTTGCGGGCACCTCCAACTCCGATGCATGCCTTGATTGGTTAGCCAAAGTCGAGTCCATCTTTGATTTTTATGGCTATGATGATGCACGGCGAGTGGCCATGGCGGTCATCCACTTTACCGACTCCGCTTACCATTGGAGGCTCACCTGATGCCTCAAATCAACCCTTGGCAAGAGCTTAAAGAGGCCCTTGAGAAGCGGTTTGTGCCTCAAGATTACACTGAGCGAATCCATGCCAAGCTTGAGCAAGTGCGCCAAGGAAATTAAACCATTCCCTAGATGAGTTCTACAACAAATTTTGCATGTTGATTTTTCGTTCCGGCCTACAATTCCCCGACGGGTATGAATTTCTAAATTCATTAGTGGCTTAAATTTGGAACTAAAAAATATTGTGAGCATGCAACATTTTAGTAGGGGAACCGAGGTTGAGCAGGTGCTCCATTACACCAACCACATCTACAAGCACCTCTCTCAACAACGCCAAAGTTCTACCAGTCCCCGGTCGTGGCAATCTTCCACCACGATGCCTAGAGTACCCTCAAACCAGCCCAAGAAGTCGGAGTTTAGGAGAGACACGAGCTCACAACCAAAGAAAGAGTTTCTTCCACGCCCACAACAAGAAAGAGAAGAGTGTGCCAACGATGTGAAGTGTTTCAAGTGTCTTGGTCAAGGGCACTATGCTAGGAATTGTCCAAACGCTCGGAAGGTTCTTCTCACATCCCAAGGAGAGTATGAATATGAGGATTAAGAGGCTGCGGAAGAAGAGGAAGAGAGTCGCGAGGTTCAAGAAGAAGAAGAACTTCATGTCACCGTCGAGGATGGAGAGTGCTTTGTGGTTCAACGAACACTCTTCATGACGGAGAACACCACCACACGAGGTCAACGAGAGGTTATCTTTCACACTCGATGTAAAATCATGGATAAGGTGTGTAGTGTGATTATTGATAGCGGTTCTTGTTGTAATATTATTAGTAAAAAGGTGGTGGATAGGTTTTCTTTGAGTACTACTCCTAAACCTTTACCTTACTCTTTGTGTTGGTTGAACTCTAACGCCCCTATCCAAGTCAAGGAGAGGGCTCGTGTGTTTTTTTTCTATAGGGCCATACAAGGATGAGGTGGAGTATGACATTGTCCCGATGACCGCTTGTCATCTACTTTTGGGACGCCCTTGGCAATTTGATAAGGGAGCGATTCATGATGAAATATCCAACAAGTATCACTTCCAAATGGAGGGAAAGGGAAAGAAGGTGACTTTGCACCCGATGTCTCCCCATGAGATAATGTTGGATTACGTAGCCAAGGAGCAAAGGAAGAAGCATTCTAATCGAGAGGAAAAGAAGGACAAGAAGCTGGCCATAGGCGGCCCCTCTACGCTAAGGTTATTAAAATCGAGATTCTAGGATCGGATCACGGAAGGTCTTATGGATCGGATCGTAAAATCGGATCGTAAGATCCTACAATATCACTAAAACTAATATAATATAGATATGATATAAAAAAATAAAGGTACTAAAACTCAAAAATATATAATTTTATTAAAATTTAATGATAATAATGCTAAAAATTGACATTCCAAACTTATATATGCACAAGAAGCACAATTAAAAAATATATATGTTCACATAAAGAGTTGAGGAAAGTTTATGGATCTTTATTAGGGAAAAATTGTTGTAAATTCAACAATTTGGAGTCGAGAAGAGGGAAATTGGGAGGTAAATTAGGTTAAAAGAGACAAAATGAGCATTTAAGCGATGTAATTTCACTAATAATTAAGCCAATTGGTGCTAAAATAAATTTTATAAGCTCAAAGTAAAAAACGGGGTAGGATCTTATGATTTTATATAGGATCTCATGAGATCCTATACGATTCTATCACGATCCTACACGATTCTAAACCGATTCTAACAAATTTCGATTTTAATGTACGATCCAGATCAGAATCCCATATAGGATCGTAGGCTCTTACGATTTTGAGATTCAAATCTCGATTTTAATAACACGGCTCTACGCCCTTACTCTTGGCCAAACCGGAAGAGATTGCTCACACATTCAAGTGGAGTGGCGTTTGCCTTTACTTGTCTTTCATGAATCTTATTTGTCTTCTCAAGAATTGAGTGATCTTCCTCCTTCTATTTCTCACCTTATTTAGGACTTTGAGGAGCTATTTCAAGAAGAGGTGCCAAAGGGACTCCCACCGCTAAGAGGAATAGAGCATCGAATTGACTTTGTCCCGTGCGCCACTTTGCCAAACCGTCCCGCTTACCGGGCCAATCTCGAAGAGACTAACGAGCTTCAAAGGCAAGTGCAAGAGCTTCTTGACAAGGGATATGTGCGTGATAGCCTCGTTCCCATCATTCTTGTGCCTAAGAAGAACGAAACATGGAGAATGTGCGTCGATTGCCGGGCGATCAACAGCATTACCATCAAGTATCGCCACCCGATTCAAAGGCTTGAGGATACGCTTGATGAGCTTCATGGGGCGAGTCTCTTCTCCAAAACTGATTTAAAGAGTGGATATCATCAAATACGTATGAAGATGGAGATGAATGGAAGACGACATTCAAAACCAAGCAAGGCCCCTACGATTGGTTGGTCATGCCCTTCGGTTGGACCAATGCCCCTAGCACATTCATGCTCTTGATGAACCACATCCTCCGGCCTTTCATTGGTAAGTTTGTGGTTGTGTACTTTGATGATATTTTGATTTATAGCCATGATTTACCCACTCATGTCGAGCACCCTAGGCAAGTGCTCGATGTTTTGAAAAGGGAGCGCCTATTTGCTAACTTCAAGAAATGCCACTTTTGATTGGATCACATATTGTTTATTGGTTTTGTTGTGAGTAGGAATGGACTAAAAGTGGATGAAGAGAAGGTGAAGGCGATTCAAGAATCGCCAACACCGACCACCATGACATAAGTCAGAAGCTTCCTCGGTTTGGCCAGCTTCTACCGCCGGTTTGTGAGAGATTTTAGTACGTTGGTTGAGCCTTTGACCTTCCTCACCAATAAGAATGTTCCATTTACATGGGGAGAGGCGCAAGATGAGGCATTTGCAACCCTCAAAGCTAAGTTGACACAAGCACCATTGTTGTCCCTTCCCGATTTTAGCAAGATGTTTGAGATTAAGTCTGATGCGTCTGGAATCGGTCTTGGAGGGGTGCTCATGTAAGAAGGGAGGCCTATTGCCTATTATAGTGAGAAGTTGGGAGGAGCCAAGCTCAAGTACCCCACGTACGACAAGGAGCTGCTTGCTCTTGTTCGAGTGCTACGGGCGTGGGAGCATTATCTCTTGCCTCGAGAATTTGTCATTCATTCCGACCACGAGGCATTGAAGTACTTTAGGGGACAAAGCAAACTGAACCGAAGGCATTCTAAATGGGTGGAATTCATCGAGTCCTTCCCATATGTCATCAAGCACAAGAAAGGCAAGGACAACGTCGTCCCTGACGTGTTGTCACAGAGGTACACTCTTTTATCTTTACTAGATGCTTGCTTGCTTGGATTTGCTTTCATGAAGAAGTTATATGCTCATGATTCTGAATTTGGTGACATATATCATGCTTGTTTGAAGGGGTGGGAGTCGGGATCAATTCTATTCGTATGCGGGGTTTCGTTTTAAGGGAACTCGTTTGTGTGTGCCAAATGGCTCGGTTAGACGTTTGCTAGTGCAAGAGGCCGATGGTGGCGGCCTCATGGGGCACTTTGGAGTCATGAAAAATTTTCATATGCTTAGGGAGGATTTTTATTGGCCTCACATTCTTAGGTCAATGGAGAAACTTTGTGCTTCTTGTGTGATTTGTTTGCGTGCAAAGTCTAAGGTGCACCCTCACGGTTTGTATACCCCATTACCTATTGCATATGTTCCATGGGAGGATATCTCCATGGACTTTGTATTGTGGTTACCTAGGTCTAAGAGGGGGTAGGGATTCCATTTTTGTGGTGGTTGACCGGTTTTCCAAAATGGGACATTTTGTTGCTTGCCAAAAAACCGACGATGCTTCTCATGTTGCTAGCTTGTTCTTTGATAACATTGTTCGGTTCATGGTGTCCCTAAATCTATTGTTTCTAACCGTGATGTGAAATTTTTGAGTTTCTTTTGGAAGACGCTTTGGGCCAAGCTCAGTACCATGCTTCTATTTACTACTACTTGCCACCCGTAAAAGGACGGGCAAACCGAGGTCGTTAATCGTACTCTTGGTGCCCTTTTGTGTTCTATTTTGAAAACTAACTTGCGCAGGTGGGAAGTGTGTCTTCCTTTCATTGAGTTTGCTTACAACATGTTTGTTCATTCCGCTACAATGAAGACGCCTTTTGAGGTGGTGTATGGGCGTAATCCCGTTACGCCGCTTGATTTGGCACCTTATGCTATTAAGGATCGTGAGATCCACGAGGGCCTTGATCAAGCTGATAAGATCAAGTACATTCATGAGGAAACTCACCTTCAATTGGAGAGGCGAACGTTGCAATACAAGCGCCAAGCTGGCAAAGGGCGTAAATAGTTGATTTTTGAACCCAGCGACCTTGTTCGGGTTCATTTGAGGAAAGAGCGGTTTCCCGTTCTTCGGAATTCTAAGCTTAAGCCACGAGGAGATGGGCCTTTCAATATTTTAGAGCGCATCAACGACAATGCTTACAAGCTCGATCTTCCTCCAAATTATGGCGGCCATGAGCTATTCAACGTTTCTGATCTTGTTCCGTATGTTTCTAATGATGATGTTGAGGATGTGCATGATCAAGGATCATAGATGAACCCTTTTGAAGGGGAGGAGGATGATGAGAGTCCATCTCCCGAGCCACTCCAAGGGCCCTTGCATGCGCCGATGCCTGAGCCTTCCTCCGCGCGCTTGCAAGCACCATCGTCTCCTCTTGTTGTGCCCTTGCAAGCGGTTGGTGGCGCTCCAACTCATGTGCCCTTGCAGCCCTACGACGCGCCTTGGGGCGCACCCTTGCTACCCTTGCACACGACGCCGACACCCGGGTGTGCGCCCTTGCACATGATTCCGTTGGAGTGCCCGTGCCTATGCTTGATGGGGCCATTTTTCCGGGCACTTTTGATGGTACTTTGGTCCATGGCTTGAGTGAGGATTCCAGCCCTAATGCCAAGTCCATCTTGCCCGACAAAGGAGAGTCTTCACTTGGACAAGTATCCAAGACTGGTGTCCGAGGCGCCAAGAAGCCAAGTCAAGGTACCACGCCCAATCTTGGGCGCATCACGCGAGCACGGGGTAAGGAAATGCTTGAACAAATCAAGGAGGAGCTCATGGCTCATAAGTTTCCGATGGCTTACGAAGGTGAAGTATGGAGTCTCCTTGTGACTCTTGGTTCTACGAGTTGACTTATCTGTGGTTAAGGACATTTAGTTGGTTCTCTTGAAACTTTGGGGTTTATTTTGTAATTTTTTGGGATGTGTGGCTGAATTGTGAGAGGCGTGGCTATGGGGTTTAAACCCTCGTTTTTGGCCTCCTTTCTCCATTAGACTTGAATCATGAAAATGCTCTCTTATGCTTTGTTTTTCTAATGAAAGTTCTTGCATTTCTTTGTTGAATCTTGTTGAAGATTTGTTTGTGAGATATATCTGACTTCTCCTTCAACTTAGTTTGCAACTCTCGGTGAGTAATATCCGAGCCTTGCATCCATATCCATCACGCCACCAATTCCATCTCCATCGAACCAAGAGAGGGTTTCGGCCATCTTAAGGTCATCTCTTCGCACCGCCATTTCCACCATCGATCTGGCCATCACTAGGTCTCGTAATCCTTGAAAGTCTCAGATCTAGTGAAAGTCCCTGGCTTGGTAGTGTCCCCAAACATAGTCATTTTGACGAACTGGGTCAACAAATTCTCTTGTTCGAATTTCCCAATAATTACATGGCCCAATAGCGGGAGATAGAAAAAGGTAAGTACCTTAATGCACACTTCGCTAGATTCTAGTGCATTTGCTGCAAACAAGCAACAAACCTCTCGGTCACATTAGGGACAACAATGCTCTATATTCCCTCTCTCTCTAAGTGATATCCGCCTTTTTAGTCATGTTTTTAGGGTCTGTTATTATGTGTTTGAGTCTTTTTCTTTGGTTTTGTGTTTTTTTTGAGTCGTTTGTGTAGGTTTTCATATTTCCATAAGATATAGAGTCTACATAAGCTTTGGTGGTGTTTTGTAGGTTTTTAGAAGCAGTTTGAAGCATTTTTGAGGAGAGGAGCAAAGCCGAGGAAAAGCTTAAGGAATGAAGTCCATAAAGAGACGAAGAATAAAGTACATGTCATGAAATGAAGTATAAAGCCCGTTACCGAGCTTAGGATGAAGAATGAAGGCGAAAAGAAGGTTAACGATCCCTCCACTGAAGCAAGATGTACGATAACGAGCCAGTTTACACGCCAAGAGGGTCGTTACCGAGGTTAGCTAGGTCGGTAACGAGGCTTGCAGGTACCGAGGGTCCCGTGTCGGTAGAGACACCCGAGTCGGCGCATTTAATGATCTTTTATCCCATGTTTTTATTAGTTTTAAGGGATATATCTTTTAGAGATTTATTTCCTTATAGATAGATAAGTTTTCTCTTTAAATACTCTTGTCTAGTACCTTCTTATAATCATCAACTGCCTGGGGAGGCACGTTAGGGAGAGAAGAGAGAGGATGGGCGAGATAGAGTAGATAGAGAAGCGAGTTTGAGGATTGCTTGGAAGACAAGTTTTGTTTTGAATTCAGTTTTGTAAGTTTTCCTTTTATTAATTCAATTGCTTTACTTTTAATTATGATGTGTGAGTAGTTCTTCTCTCTAAGGTTGGGGTTAACCCAACAATAGTTGTGAATGCTTGTTTGTGATCATGATTTGATTGTCTTTATTGCAGGATTCTATTCTCTTGCTGTTAATCCTTGAAACGAAAGTGGAAGGGAATTTCTCATTTATAGTTGAAGCGAAAGCAGAAACCTTGAATCAGAGTAGTCAATTTAGGATTTTGAAGTGAAAGCGGATCAATCCTAGTTGAAGTAGAAGAGATAGATAGTAAGTTTATTGATTTGGTGAAAGTTGATTGATTTACTTGCTTAAGTTAACGAAAGTTAGCGCCTTTATGTGATAAAAGCATGATCTATGTGCTTCATTAGCATTGGCATGCATAATTGTTGTTGTGGGGATACCCTAAACCTTAGACATCTCTCTACTTTGATTAAAACCCTTGCTTTTGATTGATTACTTGACCTCTAAGTAATAAAACTTGATACTGATTTTCTCCCGTGGACGAACCTGACTCCCTTGTACTCAGCGGAGTCTTGATTATAAATTTATTTGTTGTCAAGAAACCCTTTCAACACTAAGCACTCTCTCTCCCCCCGACTTCTCTCGTGACCGTTACCCTGCATAATCCCAGCGACCTCCCATCGCCCTGCGCTCCCCCCCGGTCCGGTCCACGCCTAGAGGCCCAAGCTCCACCCACCTTCCCTATTCTCGCCCCTCCCGCGCGTCCAACCCTCGCCTACCAACCAGCCCCCAAAAGCCTAATCGCGTCAGATCTGGCTCCCCCAAATGCCAGATCCGGAGGCTTCCCCCCACCCCCATAGGTCCGACGACCACTGCTCCCCTGCTTGGTGGGCGCCCAGACCCAGAGTGCCGCTCGACCTGACTTCGGCTTCCCCTCCTACGTAGGCCATACCTGGATGAAGGTGTGATCGGTTCCCCTCACCCCGTCGACCCAATAGCCGACCGTTGCCGACGTCCAGTTGGCAACTCCTCCATTCCCGGGCCAAACCCCCCGGCAGGAGTGTTGTCGGATTGTTGAGTTGGCCTGACTCTACCCGGGTAAGGGGCATCCAGTCTCCCCATCCCGGAACCCTGTGCCACCGACCTCTTCCAGCTGCCAGCGTGCAGCTCGGCGGGCCTAACTCACCGGTCGGAGCATTATCGGATTGTTTGGTGACACTTGCTCATTTTACTAGATTATAACCTTGGCCTGTTATTCTTTAGCCTTTCATTATATATTCTGCTAGTTATATTTTCTAATGGTTATGCTTTTACTTCCTTTTGTGTTTCTCATTATTTTTGTTTTGGCATGTCATTGTGCGAAAGTTGTGAGTCATTTTTCAGTTTGCTTTAGTTTGCTCGGTTGTTTTTTGGCTTGGTTGGTAGCTTGATCAATTTGCATGTTGTTACTTGCTCATATACTTGCTTACAACCTACACGGAGGGGTATTTTTGTCTTTCACCCGTCAAGTTAGAACCCAAGTTACATGAGAGTCTTCTTCAACCTCTTGAGCGTTTGTTTTTTCACCTATTTCGATTGAATCTTCTCCATTCTTGTTGCCTCTTGCTTCTTCTAATTTGGTTCACTTTTTTTTGTTGATTATGCCCGAATTTATGTTCTCTTTTCATAGATTTTGCTATAGATCTTTTTTCTAAGGTTTCAAGTTCACATTTGGGGTTTTTTTTCAAATTTTGGAGCTTGGTACTTCGATTACATATTTTTGTGTATTTTAGACTGATTTTTGTTGATTATAATCAAGCCTATGAAGATTGTGCATGTTTTTCTTTACAATTTCAAGTTTTTGAGTGAAAACAAATATTAATGACCAATGCACATCTAACCGCCCACCATGTGTTCGACAAATGCCGAACAAACTTGGCTATGATATTACCTGTTGGAAAAACTAGATTTCTCTCGATTGATCAAGTTAAGATGGGAAAATAAATAACTGAAATTATAAGCTAACTTTTATACATAGAAAAAGATACGTATAGAGATAGTTAAATATTTTCATGAACACACTCACTAATTAAGAGTCGCCTATAATTATTTGGGCAGAATACATATATAGACACCTGTACTTGTGCAAAATAGTCACTTAGACACCTCACTTTTGATTTTGTTCTATTGAATACTTGAATTTAGCCTTTTTTGTTCTATTGAACACTTGGACGCTGATGTGGCATAATACGTAGGTTTCACGCTCTTTAGTGCAAGTGAGGAGAACATAATACGTAGGTGTCTTTTCATTTTCCTCTTTTCATTTTCTTTTTTATCTCTTTTTTTGGCACCAGATCTTCTTTTTTCTTTTATTTTTCATTATTTTCTTTTATCTTTTTCTTTCTTTGATTCTTCTGGTTGATTTTTTTTATCACATTTGGATCTCGAAATCTAGCAAATTTGGCAATTTCTTAGATTGATTTTTTCTCATATCCATATCTAGCAAATCTGGCAAAAAATAAATAAGTGAAATTTTGGATCTTTATCAATTGAGAAATAAGAAGTACGGTTGAAGAATTCGAACTCCGACTCCGTTGTTCCGTCCTCACTCTGGTTCCTTTCGATTGCAGCAGTGAAGAATTCGAAATCTATGCCGTCGCTCCGTCTTGTACCGTACCAGCCCGCCACCTTCCAATTCATCAGATCTGATTTCCATGAAAGCACCAGCTGGCCACCTTCTTCCCAGATTGTGGCCCTACGCCGCCTCCCTTCCGTTCCACGAGTTGAACGTCCTCCAAAACCCCTCCACCAACACTCCGATTAGAGCTCCAAACAAACCCGTCCACCAACACTGCGAAGATGGAGGCGACGGTGGAGGAGGAGGGCGGTGAAGAGGACGGTGGTTGTTGCGGCGGAGGACTTCACCGACGGCCGGGAATCGGTGTTGAAGGCGAGGATTGCGGTGGTAGGGTTTGGTCGCATCTGGGAAGGAACGAGAAAAGAAAGATTAGAGATTTTTTCCTTAATCTTGTTTTTCTTTTTTATTTTGTTAAAATGATGATATGGCCCTTTAATTTTCTTTTTCTATTTTATTTTGTTAAAATGATGACATGGCATCCACATGGTGCCCTCGTGGCAAAAATATTTGCACAAGTCAGCGCGAGTGCAACACACGAAAAAAAGTTTCAGCGTCCAGGTGCCCTATACAATAGAAAAGACTAAATTCAAGTGTTTAATAGAACAAAACCAAATGTGAGGTGTCTAAGTGACTATTTTGCACAAGTACAATTGTCTGTATATGTATTCTGCCTAATTATTTGGGATTGCTCTCGATCGATTTCTAAATGCGACATTACTTACCGATTTATATGCAAGTAATGTCGGTGCTTGCTTTTTATTTAGCCGACTAAACCCACTCTGAAGTAAGACATTAACCTCCAACATATTAGATGATCATGTTTTTTTTTTGATCTGGTAAGATTTAGGGTAGTCCAAGTCCTACTTGAACTAGTTTAGAGCACCCGTAAACGGGTGAGAACTGGTTTACTAACCAATTCTAAGAAAGAAGGGAAACTGACGCCTTGGCGCTCGAACCTAAGACCTCTTGCACATGGACAAGAGGCTCAACCGTTGAGCCATGCGCACATGCGGAGATGATCATGTTTTATGAATCTTCTATTTTGTCGCAAACTAGATTATTTTAGACTCTATTGGTCTTTTTATAATTTGAGTTTACACTTAACCTCTGGTGGGCTTTCTAGCTTATTTAGCTTCTGATTTTGTAGGATAGAATAGGCTGAGCTAAGTTTGTTTATTACCAATAATACCCATGCACTAAGGGTCGAGCCCTCCATCTAGACCAAAAAAAAGATTTTTATACAAGTCAGCCCAAACACCTTCTAATTAGTTAGATGGAGGGAGCCCAACACATTAATCTTTTGTGGAGTGAGAAATGAGGAAGTTTGACGAAAGAAACGAAGGCTTTGGTCTCTTTTTCCGTAGAGGGGATTCTCTCTATCCCCTCCTAAATCACAATCATCTCTCTACACTCTGGAGTCACGTTGTTCAGGTTAGGTGTGCATTTTTTTGCCTTTTTTTATTGATCATGGTTCACATACTGTGTTTTGTTTCTGATAAAAAAAACATATTGTGTTTTGTTTTTGCACTTTCCTAATCTCAAAAAAGCTTTTGTTAAATTTGCTGAAGTTGGGACTATTGGCTGATCTTGATTGTGGAGTTTCATATGTCAATCTTCATTTGACATTATTGAATTTTTAAAACATGTTTTCTTAAAATAGTTACATTTGATCAAATTAAGTTGTTACACTACTTAAGATTTCTCATTTGTATATTTTCTTCCCATTATACTGTTTGGTAAATAGTGCTATAGAACTTTAATAAAACATAGTATTTATGTTGTTTCTTATTAATATAGGTATTTCCAAATCACGTTTCACGTTTTGCATTCTCGTTTTATGGCAACATAACTTTTGTTCTTGTTGAGAGGGATTTACTTAACAACAAATTAATTTGTAGTCAAGACCCCACTAAGTATAGCGAAGTCAGGATCGTCCATGGGAAGCGAGGTTGTGTCTAATTACTAAACTAAAAAGCAAACAAAAGAGAAAACAAAGCAAAGAACAAAGCAAAACAACTAAACAAGCACACTAGAAGGGGTCGATATCGACCTTGTCAGGGTCGTTACCGAGGTATGATTTCAGCAGAAAAACTAAGTAAACAACAAGAACAAAGGAGAAATTACAGGTCGGTACCGACCTGGGCAGGGTCGATATCGAGGCACATGGGTTTGAATTTCGACTCAAAAATAAGGGAAAAGTCTAGGATAAGGGTTCACCACAACATAATCATGCAAATTCAAACAATATGAATCATAAATATCATGCCTTTAACATAAAGTTATCAACTTTCGTTGAATAAATAAACAAATCAATCAACTTTCATAAATCAATTTACTTCATCTACTTATTTTGATATAAAGTTCTCAACTTTCGTCTCAAACTTTATCTCTATTCAAGTTCATAACTTTCTCTTTCAATCAAGTTAAGAACATGAAATACTTCAACTTTCGTCAAAGCTTTTGCACAAACAAGTAGAAGAATAGATAAAAGGCATTCAATTCATTCATCACATCATCATTCATGCACAATCATGTTGGGTTTCTAACTCCAACCCTAAAATAAGAGACTACTCAATCATCATAATTGAAGACAATTAAATTAAATTAAAAAGAAAAGAGAAGCTTACAACCGAATCCAAACAAAACTTGTTCTCCAAGCAAACTCCACAATCTCGTCTCTCTCTCTCATCCTCATGCCTCTCTTCTCTCTCTACCCTAAACTAGGTTAATTGTGGCATAAGAAAACTAAAGCTAGAACAAGAGTTTATATAGAAAAACTAAAGCTATCTATAAGGAAATAAATCTTCTAAAAGATATATCCCCTAAGGAAACTAATAAAAGGGATAAAAATACATTAATTGCGCCGACGCTGACACGGAGCACCTCGGTACCGACCCCCACATGGTCGATACCGACCCTCTTCAGCATTGAAAACTGCCTTGTAACTGAGAGTAAAACTTTAGTAGCGGGTTCGTTACACCTCGGTTTGACTCGATTCTTTTTCCTATGTTTTTGTAATGAGTTTCTCTACTTCTTTCTTGGCTTGAAATTGATTCTTCACCTCTTTATGGACTTCATTCCTTGAGATTTTCCTCGACTTTGCATCTTCCTCAAAAGTGCCCTCCTTTGCTTTTTCCTTGGTTTTTGCTCCTCTCTTCAAATATGATCCAATCAACTCCAAAACCTATAAAAACACCACCAAAGCTTATGTAGACTCCATATCTTAAAGAAATACGAAAACCTCACAAACGACTCAAAACAAAACACAAAACTAAAAAAAATACTTAAACACACTAAAAACACACCCTAAAACATGACTAAAAAGGCGGATATCAAAATACCCTATACTTAGACTTGCTTGTCCTCAAGAAATCAACTAGACATCAATCAAAACCATCAACACATATATCAAGTCAATGCCCTTATCAAAAAGCAACATCAAAGCTCAAGTAGAAATAGATAGACAAGTGAATCTAATGTCATCACACATATAAGAGCAACCTCAAGCAAAAGCAACTAAAAATCCAACCTCACATGGGTAATGTGTTTCTTTCAACTCTCAAGTGTTTAGTCTTAGAATAATAACTCTCAAATCAATCCAATATACACAAATCAACATAGTCATTGTTACTTATATCACCAAACTCTCCACCAGAGATGTCAAAACACATAAAAATCATCAAGAGAACTTAGGCTCAATGAAAAACTTCATAGAAGCTTCCATTTGGCCGGGTTGTAATGGGGCTTGGTAATAACAAATAAGCATGGAAATATTTTGGCTATGTGGTGCTTAAAAATATCCGGGAATAAAGACTCCTAAAAACTCACACATATCCAAAACTTCTCAAAACAATTTACCAAACTCACTCAAACATTATGCACACTCATTTCTTTCAACCCCTTTTTTTCCACTAATCTTGGTTATAAAACAACAAGGAAGATTTGGCTCATGCACTTTCACTTTTCAACTCCTTACTTGCTTTCTTTCTGCTTTCTCACCTTTCTTTTCTCGATTTTTTCATTGCTGATTTTTTTCTGGAAAGGTCGGTATCGGACCTACTAGGTCGGTAACGATGTCACTGTTCTGATTTCTTATTCTTTCTTAGTGCATACAGACAACCAAACTCCTTTTCCATGGTAAACTGCAAGATATTTACTTCACCCAACCCAAATTACCCCACACTTGAACCAACACATCTCACTCAACAAAGCCAATTTCAACCAACTAAGTCCTAATCCCCGGATATGGTCAAGCTTTCATTGTCCAGGGAACAATTTTGTGGAGCTAAAAATAAAAGGCTTCAAGGCTCAAATTGGCTTCAAAAAGAGGATAATGATAAGGTAGGTAAAAAGAGAGGATAAAAAGTGGTTTAAAACAAATAAGTTCTCCATCATATGATTCACATGCAATGAACTAATATCTCATAAAGGTCTCAAGAAATAGATAACCATATCAATGACAAGAGATAATATGCATAAGAAGAGTAAATCACACAAGAAAAGAAGAGGAATTCTTGATGTTCTCCCTACAAGGCCAAAAACAACTCACAAGGTAGCAATTTTTGTTCGATTTAAAGTCACTTCTACCTAAGATCATATGTGCTCAATTTCATCACATGCTAAATATCCACATAAAAACAACTTTTCAACATGATTCTGGCAAAGCTCTCCAAACATGCTATAGGAATTACATGATCAAGCAAGTCAAAGCATATCATAGGATATCTAAGTGAAATATTATCAATCCTAAATCACACACAAAACTAAGTTCCCTTTTCCCCCACCCCATACTTAAACCAAACAGTGTCCTCACTATTTAAATACATAAAAAGATAAAGAGGATAAGAAAAGGGAACTCACAAAATAAAACTAAAGCTGTTGGAAACCATTGATCACGGAGGAGTTTGAATTTAATCTCGGAGTTTTTGCAGAGGTCGGTACCAACCCTGTGGGGATCGTTACCGAACTGGGCTGGTTGTACACCGATTGCTCATTGTTGCTCTTGTATTTAGTTGAGAGTTTTGAATTGTTTTTCTTCCGTTTAGCACTTCATCTTCTTCTTTGTACCTGAGTCACGTTAGAAAAACTTCTATCCCTACTACACTAATCTAACCTAAAAAACAAGTCAAAAGAAAGCTAGCAAAAAGATCTAAGAAAGCAAAAACTAAAAGCGGAAACAAAAAGCGGGTTGCCTCCCGTAAGCGTTATTTTTAACGTCGTTAGCCCGACGAAATTACCTTAGCTAATCGGAGGATGTTAGAGCCCAAGTGGCTCGGATTTCCTCACCCGGGTTAGTTTGCTCATAATATTTCTTCAACCGATGCCCATTGACCTTAAAGATGGCTCCATTATTGTCTACTAGATCAACCGCTCCATGGGGATATATGTGGTGGACCACGAATGACCCACTCCATCTTGATCTTAGTTTCCCTGGAAATAAGAGAAGTCTAGAGTTAAAGAGAAGTACCTTGTCACTAACTTCATATGTTTTTGGCACCAACTTCTTGTCATGCCACACCTTGGTACGCTTTTTGTAGATTTCAACGTTCTTGTATGCCCTTAGCCTCAACTCCTCTAGCTCTTACAAGTCCATGAATTGTTTTGCACCGGCCTTGTCGAGATTCATGTTGAGCTCCTTGAGAGCCCATAATGCTTTGTGTTCCAACTCGATTGGAAAATGGCACGCCTTGCCATAAACTAGGTTGTGTGGATGTAGGGGTTTTTTGTACACCGTTCTGTATGCCCAGGAAGCATCATTAAGCTTGGATGACCAATCCTTCCTAGAGCGGGAGACTGTCTTCTCCAAAATGCTCTTGATTTGTCGATTTGACACCTCTACTTGGCTTCTAGTTTGAGGATGGTAGGGTGTTGCCACCCTATGTGATAGCCTATACTTGGCCAAAAGAGCTTCAAAGCTCCTCTTTATGACATGAGATCCACCATCACTAATGAGAACTCGTGGCACTCCAAACCTGGGAAAGATGTTAGTTTTCATAAATTTGGCCACAATTTTAGCATCATTGTTTCTTGCAGCGATGGCTTCCACCCACTTAGAGACATAGTCAACCACCACTAGGATGTACTTGTAGGGGCCCGATGATGGGAAGGGTCCCATGAAGTCTATGCCCCAAACATCGAAAAGGTCGACCTCTAAGATCCTAGTGAGCGGGTTCTCATGTCTCCAAGTGATATTCCCGGAGCGTTGGCATTCATTACAAGATGTCACGAACTCCTGTACGTCTTTAAAACGTATTGGCCAGTAGAGACCACTTTGAAGAATCTTCGATGTAGTCTTGAATCCTTTTGCATGGCCACTTGTAGGGAGAGTGTGACAATGACAGATCACACTCTCTATCTCCTCCTCTGGGACACAACGTTTGAAAATATGATCACTCCCTTGCTTGAACAAGTAAGGATCATCCCAATAATACTGCTTGACGTCATGGAGAAACTTCTTCTTCTTTTATGGGGTCAATCCCTTAGGAATCACGCCTCCTACAATGTAGTTAGCAAAATCCGCAAACCAAGGGGGTTTTGACCCTCTAATAGCATGAATGGAGTGAAGAGAAGTAGAAGAAGGAGATAAGGAAAGATTCGAATTGAAAAGAATTGAAATAGGTTGAGAAAACTTACCTGAATGGGTCGTTATCGGACCAAGTAGGGTCGTTATCGACCCTATTACTTCATTGTCTGCCTCGATAACGATCTCCTCTGCCTCGGTAACGGGCTGTCCTGCTTCGATATCGGGCTCTTCCACTTCGGTAACGGTATTCCCAGCATGCTCAAGCCTCAAAATAGGGTTGATAACGACCCTTGGAGGGTCGGTAGGCCTTTTGTTGTTGCATTTTGCACCCTCGTTCAGCATGATGTGTTTGTCTGGCCTGGAGTCATTGATTGGTACGGCATTGTTGGACTCCGTGATGTGTTCTACTAGCAACCTTGATAAGTGATCGGCTACTAAGTTTTCAGCTCCCTTCTTGTTTCTAATTTCATGGTCAAATTCCTGTAACAAGAGCATCCAACGAAGTAGCCTAGGTTTGGCATGCTTCTTAGCCATTAAATATCTAACGACATCATGGTCAGTATAAACAATCACTTTAGAACCAACAAGATAGGAACGGAATTTCTCAAAAGCAAATACCACAACAAGGAATTCCTTCTCCATTGTGGTATGCTTACTCTGCGCCTCATCAAGCGTCTTACTTGCATAGTAGATGGTGTGGAGCTTCTTATCCTTCCGTTGCCCTAATACTGCGCCAACATCATAATCGCTGACGTCACACATAATCTCGAAGGGAAGTGTCCAGTCTGGGGACTGTATTATCAGAGCGGAAATGAGGGCTTCTCTTAACCTGTGAAAAGCTTCAAGACATTCTGGAGACAGCTCAAACACTACATCTTTCATTAATAGGTTAGTCAAAGGTTTAGCTATCTTAGAAAAATCCTGAATAAAACGTCTATAGAAGCCAGCATGTCCTAGAAAATTCCTAACGTCTTTAACAGAAGAAGGGGGAGGTAATTTTTCAATAAGCTCAATCTTGGCTTTGTCTACCTCTATCCCTCTCTTAGAGACGAGATGTCCTAGCACAATCCCTTCTTGGACTATGAAGTGGCATTTTTCCCAGTTTAATACAAGGTTGGTTTCTTCACATCTTTTAAGCACACGAGTAAGTTTAGCAAGACAAGCATCAAATGAAGAACCATATACGGAGAAATCATCCATGAAAACCTCTACTATGTCCTTTATCATGTCAAAGAAGATAGCCATCATGCATCTTTGAAAAGTTGCAGGGGCATTACAAAGCCCAAATGGCATTCTTCTATATGCAAAAGTCCCATAGGGACAAGTAAAAGTTGTTTTCTCCTTATCATCAGGATGAATAAGAATCTGCCAAAAACCGCTATAGCCATCTAAATAACAAAAGTAATCATGCTGGGCTAAGTGTTCTAGAACTTGATCAATGAAAGGAAGTGGGAAATGATCTTTTCTTGTAGCACTGTTTAACTTCCTATAATCAATACACATCCTCCAACTAGTTGTGGTCCTAGTGGGGATTAGCTCTCCCTTTTCATTTTCAATAACTGTCATCCCACCCTTTTTAGGGACTACATGGACCGGACTCACCCATTGGCTGTCCGATATAGGAAAAATAATCCCAGTATCAAGTAGTTTTAAAATTTCCTTTTTAACCACATCTTTTATGTTAGGATTCAGCCTACATTGATGCTCTATTGTGGGTTTGTGATTATCCTCCATGTAGATCCTATGCATGCATAATGAGGGGGATATGGCAGTTATGTCATCTAGGGAATAGCCAATGGCTTTCCTATGGGTCCTAAGCACAACAATTAATTTCTCTACTTCTTCATCATGTAATTGAGCATTGATGATAACAGGGAAGGTAGAGTTAGGACCAAGAAATTCATACCTGAGGGAGTCTGGAAGTGGCTTGAGCGTTGGAGTAGGCTCAACCGGGATAAGAATAGGCTCTTCATGCTCTGTTTTCAAGACCTCCTCAAGGTAATCAAATGCCAGAAGCTCTTCGTCATCAACCAGTAAGGTCGGTACCGACCCTGTGGGGGTTGGTAACGAGTCTTTTGTGTCTTCCAGTAGGGTCGATATCGACTCGGGTGGGGTCGGTATCGATCCAATACATACCGTTTACTCCATGGTTCTTGCCAGAAGCTTCGGTATCGACCTATGAAGGGTTGATAACGATGCTGCAGGGTTAAATTCTGCCCATATTCTTTTTGGAAATGCCTCACAAGCTAGCAACCTTTCGATCGGGTCCCCACATTCATAGTATTCGGTGTGGGTGTAAAGCATCTTGACCTCAGCTGTGTTGGTCTCCTTCATGGTGTGGTTAAAACGGAATTCCACCACCTCATCCCCGATCTCAAAAGTTAGGAGTCCCCTCCTAACATCGATTACGGCACCTGCTGTGGCTAAGAATGGCCTACCTGGAATGATAGGCACCACCGGGTCGTCGAGCATCTCCATTACAATAAAATCATTCGGCACAAAGAACTTTCCCACTTGCACTGGGAAATCATCAACTACTCCTGTAGGCTTGACACATGATCCATCCGCCATGTACAACTTCATATTGACAGGTTCTAGTGGTCCCATGTTGGCTTTTGACCAAATAGAGAGTGGTAGGAGGCTTGCGCTGGCACCTAAGTCACATAAAGCTTTGAAACGATAAGCTCCAATACCAATAGTGATGGAGAACTTACCTGGGTCACCTAGCTTCTCAGGGAGCTCCAAGGATGGGACCTCATCTGTAAGCTCGGATATAGACCTCTTCCTGCTCAATATTTCTTTAAAAAAAATTGTGTAAGCTAGCATTTCGCATAGGGCCTCAACGAATGGTATGGAAATATTTAAGCCCTGAAGAACCTTAACAAAACGCCTAAACTACCCTTCTGTAGAGTCCTTGGACTTCTTAGAGGGGAAGGGAAGAGTCTTTGCTGGACTCGGAACCAAAACGGGCTCGAGTTGTGGCGTTACCGAATCGTCAAAAGGGTCGATCGGTGCTGAAGAAGGGTCGGTACCGACCCTTTGGGGGTTGTTATCGACCTCTTGAATAAGAGAAGGAGTCGGTTTCGAAGACTTACCTGAACTGGAAGGGTCGTTATCGACCTTGGGGGGGTCGGTAACGATGCCTTGGTCTCCGGTATCGACCCTGTTGGGATCGATAACGGGCCTGACTAGGGTGCCGTCTTCATCTCCGTTCTCTTTGTCCTTGATTTCAGCACAATCCGACAACTTCTTTCCACTTCTTAGGTGTATTGCTGCAACTTATCCTCTAGGGTTTTCTTCGGGGCAATCCGAAAGTTGCCCTTGAGGTCTTGGAATCTGTTCAGCCAGGTTGCCAAGATGGGAGTTTATACTCTTTCTCCATGTGTCAATTTCTCCCAATTGTGCTTGTACACCTTTCATCTGATTAGTAAGGTTGGCTTGGACTCCATCAATCTTGCTATGGACGTCATTAAATTTATTGTGGACTCCATTAATGCCCTCTTTTAGCCCTTGTACCCATGAAGGTGGCTCTTGATAACTTGGAGGTCTGTAAGGTATATGCTTTCTCTCTTGTGGTGGAGGCGCATTGTCTTGACCTTGATTGTAACTTCCCCAAGTAGGATAGTTGTTGTTCCTGTCATAGTTGTTAGGTGGGTTTCTGTATTGACCTCTCATGTAGTTAGCATCAACATAGGTCTCAGTGGCTCTAACCTGCTCAATGTTAGTGCAATCAGAAGTACTATGGGCTTGAGAGCCACATTCTTGACAAGGTTGAGAAGTTTTCAAAAAACTTACCTATTTCTTTAGCCGATTGATCTCATCTTGCATGAATTGGACTTTAACATTTGGATCAATATCGGTATTTGAATTACAGCCTCTTTTGAGGATGGGGCGTCTGCTGTGTCCCATACATGGCATCATAATTGGTGAGTTTGTCAAGCAACGCCTAATAACTTGCATTTTAGAGCATTTTAGGACATGCATTTAGGACCTTAGTTTATATGTTTTCATGCATTAGTCTTGTGTTTTCTAGTACTTTTAGTTGAGCTTCCGTTATAGATGTCTACACGCGTATTTGTATGCTTTTCAGGTACTTTAGAGAAGTTCGAGCTTCATTGGAACGCGTTTGGATACTTGGCGGAATCAAGACTTCAGTCTAGGAGGCAACGGGACCGGAAAAGAATGATTCAAGAGCCAAAAAGAAGGAACAATACGATCAAGGCCAAGGTCGTGCACTAAGGTGCACGGTCGTGCAAGCGGTGTCGATAATTCTTCGGATCGTGCGCCATAGGTGCACGATCGTGCGCCTAATCTCAGAGAAAGGCGTCGCCCGTGCGTTCCAAGTGCACCGTCGTGCGGCACCAGGCTCAGCCCGTGCGTCCCCTAGGCCAAGATCGTGCGCTAGGCTTAGGTCGTGCGTTTGGTGCACGATCGTGCGTGGTCTAGTGCACGGTCGTGCGTCTCGTAGTGCGTGGTCGCGTGCCTCGGCGCACGACGCGCGCCGTTGATCGTGCGCCCCTCTAGATTGGGTTTTTGGGCCGCCTCTTCCACCCTATCCTTAGTATAAATACTTTACTTTGTTTTCTAGATGGGGGTTCGACTTTTTAACCTAGTTTTTAATCCTTGAGAGACAAGTTTAGAGAGATTGTGGAGAATTTGAAGACTTTGTTTTGATCTTGAGTTTGGATTTGCTGGATATTAATCAAGTTTGCTTGTTTCTTCAATCCGGTATGTTTAATCTCGTTATTGAATTGATTTCTTCTATTTCCATGTCTAGCTAAACCCCAAATTCTAAGATTGGGGTGAACCCAATGATGTCTAGGTAGACTTATTTATTAAATTGCACAATCCATTGTTTGAAGCTTTGTTTGATTCAATCCTAGATGCTTTATGCCCTAGTAACTTTTGTGAATGGGAACTTGCCAAAGTTTGATACTGAAAGGTGAAAACTTTGATAAGTAGTCAGATAGGGAATTGAGACTGAAAGGTACTTTTTCTTGTTGGAACCTTAGGATTTGAACCTGCGATTTCTCTATTATGAAAATATTTTGAATTCTCTTGTGGAATAACAATTGTTATAGAAACCTTAAGGTTAGGTCGAGTTAGCAAGTCGCGAAAGCGGATGTTTATTCAATTTAATCTTAAATTCGAAGTGCTTAATGGTCTAGATTTTAATTTGCAAGTCACGAAAGTGGATGTTTAATTGAGTCTGGATACGTCTGTTAACATTTGAAAGAATTTAGCGGATACATTAGACAATTGCCTTCAAACGAAGTCATAAATAAGATTGTGCAATCATCTTTTATAGTCTACCGACGCATTATTGTGGTGATCCTTGATCTTAGAAGCTTTGCTCTCATTGATTTTCCCATATTTTACTTGTTTGTTTGCTTTAATTAGTTTCATAGTACAAAAATCACAATTCAATCTTTTCTTGTTTTACGACTTAGTCTACTGATTTGATTACAATTAATACTACATAGTCCCAGAGTTCGACACCTTGGTATTACAACCGATCTCGTACACTTGCGGGGTAGGATTTGGCCTATCAACGCCCATGCTTCATCGGGATCCATCTCTATGAAACCACAAGCAGTGTGCATATTAATGCGATTCTTCGTTTCGGCATTGATCCCTTGGAAGAAGATTTCTTGGAGTACATATTGTGGTTGCCCATGGGTAGGGTACTGTCTAAGCATCTCCTTGAATCTCTCCCATGTCTCCACAAAGGTCTCATTAGGCAGCTGGTGGTAGGAGGTGATGTGTTTCCTTAACTCCGTAGTTTTGGCAGAAGGAAAGAACTTTGTCATGAATAAGTCATGCAAAGCCTTCCAAGTCCTAACTGATCTAAGAGGTAGGCTCTCTAACCGTCTCAGGGCCTTTCCTGTAAGGGGTCACTTAAAAGCTTTTAACAGAACATATTCTAAAGAGACACCGTTAGCAGCAATAGTGTCACATAAATCAATGAAATTTCTAATATGCTCTATTGGGCACTCAGTGGGTTTCCCTTCAAATTGAGCCCTTTTAATCAAGGATATGAATTGAGATTTGATCTCAAAGGCTTTCTCTATCTCAGGGAGAACAATAACTGATTTTGGCACCCTCAGTTCTGGGTGCATGTATTGTTTAGCATTCTTTGGGAAGGCATCCAACTGCTCTCGTAGACGAGCAACATTAGCAGTTGCAGTATCTCTTTCTCTCTGCATTGCCTCCATCTGTATGCGGAGGTTAGCCATTTGTTGAGCAATATCTTCAGGAGCAGCCATTGCTTAAAACCTAAAAAGACAAACAAAAGAAAACAAATCAGAAATAAACACAGGGCTGGGCTTTTCCCAAACCCAAAAAGCAACTAAACACAACGCTATCACTTCCCCGACAATGGCGCCAATTTGTTCATAGGGATTTACGTAACAACAAATAAATTTGTAGTCAAGACCCCGCTGAGTATAGCGAATTCAAGATCGTCCACGAGAAGCGAGGTTGTGTCTAATTACTAAACTAAAAAGAAAACAAAAGAGAAAACAAAGCAAAGAACAAAGCAAAACAACTAAACAAGCACACTAGAAGGGGTCGATATCGACCTTGTCAGGGTCGTTACCGAGGTATGATTTCAGTAGAAAAACTAAGTAAACAGCAAGAACAAAGGAGAAATTGCAGGTTGGTACCGACCTGGGCAGGGTCGATATCGAGGCACCTGGGTTTGAATTTCGACTCAAAAATAAGGAAAAGTCTAGGATAAGGGTTCACCACAACATAATCATGCAAATTCAAACAATATGAATCATAAATATCATGCCTTTAACATAAAGTTATCAACTTTCGTTGAATAAATAAGCAAATCAATCAACTTTCATAAATCAATTCACTTCATCTACTTATTTTGATCTAAAGTTCTCAACTTTCGTCTCAAACTTTATCTCTATTCAAGTTCATAACTTTCTCTTTCAATCAAGTTAAGAACATGAAATACTTCAACTTTCGTCAAAGTTTTTGCACAAACAAGTAGAAGAATAAATAAAAGACATTCAATTCATTCATCACATCATCATTCATGCACAATCATGTTGGGTTTCTAACCCCAACCCTAGAATAAGAGACTACTCACTCATCATAATTGAAGACAACTAAATTAAATTAAGAAGAAAAGAGAAGCTTACAACCGAATCCAAACAAAACTTGTTCTCCAAGCAAACTCCACAATCTCGTCTCTCTCTCTTCCTCACGCCTCTCTTCTCTCTCTCTACCTTAAACTAGGTTAATGGTGGCATAAGAAAACTAAAGTTAGAACAAGAGTTTATATAGAAAAACTAAAGCTATCTATAAGGAAATAAATCTTTTAAAAGATATATCCCCTAAGGAAACTAATAAAAGGGATAATACATTAATTGCGCCGACGCTGACACGGAGCACCTCGGTACCGACCCCCACAGGGTCGATACTGATCCTCTTCAACATTGAAAACTGCCTTGTTACTGAGAGTAAAACTTCAGTAGCGGGTTCGTTACACCTCAGTTTGACTCGATTCTTTTTCCTATGTCTTTGTAAGGAGTTTCTCTACTTCTATCTTGGCTTGAACTTGATTCTTCACCTCTTTATGGACTTCATTCCTTGAGCTTTTCCTCGACTTTGCATCTTCCTCAAAAGTGCTTTCCTTTGCTTTTTCCTTGGTTTTCGCTCCTCTCTTCAAATATGCTCCAAAAAACTCCAAAAACTATAAAAACACCACCAAAGATTATGTAGACTCCATATCTTAAAGAAATACAAAAACCTACACAAACGATTCAAAACAAAACACAAAACTTAAAAAAAAGGACTTAAACACACTAAAACACACCCGAAAAACATGACTAAAAAGGCGGATATCAGTTCTCATGTAGGTGGCGATTCGATGTAGAGAGCGGCTGTAGAGAAACTTCGTGAGGAGTTTGAGACATCGACAAGGATAAATTCAGAGACAACTATGAGAGCACGTTTTTATGGTATGGACGAGGAGATTGTCTCGGGGGAGGTATCATTGGCACATGCCGTTTCTAACTTAGGCTTGTAGACGTTGTTGTCGTCATTTGTTCGATTTAATAGTTGTAGCAAATTGTGGGGATTCACGCGCCGTGATGTACCGTGCCTTGATAGGCGTCATTCTATTAAGTCCAGCGGGGTTCCATCCTAAAACCAATTGGCAATATGAGGAGTAGCCCAAGGGTATATATACTAGGCAATATATGTCCCAACTTTGGACGTGGGAATGCATTCTAATACGCCCCCGCAAGTGCAACTAGGGGAACTAGCCCGGTTGACACTTGAACAACATGACAGGGCGGGCCTAGGATCGAGAGAGGCCATTTGACGAATAGCTCGGATACCATATCCGCCCAACGAGGTTCCATCCTAAAACTAATTTGCAATAAGAGGAGTAGCCCAAGGGGGGAGGCAAGATATGTCCCAACTTTAGATGTGGGAATACATTCTAATACATTTCACTCTCCTAAGAACACAAGGTGTGCACGACATTTCTGCTAAAGATACAATATACCTTTCGTTCATTTAATTAATTATCGTGGTTGCTTAAATTTATTAGCCTGATCGCCCAGATGAAAAGAAGCGCATTCAAGATGCCAGGAACGAAGCCATTTTGTGGAATTGTCCTCGAGTCTTAAGCCACTACTAAATAATTGACCTATTGTAACTTTAAAATTGTAATGGTTTTTCAAAGTGTTACATTAGATAATCTAATGTAATGGACCACTATCAAATATAATGGTACAATCTATTGTAATGGTTTATTGTAACATGAGTTTTCTAAAGTAAAGCATTTTTATACCAAATGTAACGGTTACAAAAAATAAGATTAATGTAAAACCTATTGCAATGGTTAGTAGAACAACTGTAATGATTTATATGCTCAAAAAAAATTGGCGCAAAGGAGATGAAAAAATTAGGCGCGTAATGTGAAAATTGGGCTCCAAATTTAGAATCAGTAAATTTGGGCTCCAAATGTCCAATTTGCCAAAATCAATTTTTTTATCCCACACTCCTTTCTATAGAGTACTGCAAATCGCTTGCCTTCCCCTCCCACAAAATCCACAAACCCTAGTCAAAGCTTCTCTTGTCGCCTTCTTCTCCGCTTGCCCCGCCTTCAATCTTCTTCGGCTCTTTCTCGATCTCCTTTGATTTCTCTGCCTTTTCTCTCGGTATCTCTCTATATGTCGCGCAGTGAAGCTTCTCTGGTCGACTGCTTCTTCAATTGATTCTCCGCCTTCTCCATTATCATTACCTCTGACCACAAATTTTAGTTTTAATTATTGGTTAAGGTTAAGATTTTGAATATAGTTTGACATTGTTCTGTAGGTTCCGGTGAAGAAATAGGAGTCTTGAAATCTTCTCCTCCTCCAAGTAAGCATTCATTTCATTTTCGTTGTTTGTGTGTAAGTATGTTCAATTAAGTTTTGTGAGATTACTTGCCTTTCTCTATTAGATTAATTTGAAGTTTCTTATTATTATAACTTTAAAGCCCTAAATTTGAGTTTGGTGGGGGCATTTTTTCACGTTTCTAGCATATTTTTTTACCTGAAGTGTTGGAGCTTTCAACTTTGAGTTCAATTTTCTTATCTGATGGATTCTTGTGAAGAGTTAGATTTCATAATGTACAAAATAAAAACTCAGAGCAATATGAAGACTCAGACCTGGATTAGAGAATCAAAATGTACAAAATAAAAAAGGTTAAATAAACTCTGCACTAAGAAGGTCATGATTAGATGAGTGGTGAAGTTGTATAACTATGTGGAAAGCAAACCATTGCAAATTATATGGGTCAAATATAAGCATTACGCACAAAAAATATATCTATGCAAGGTCTGTGAGTGTTGATAATTAATTAGTCTCATTTGAATTCCAAGATCTTGGTGCTTTTATCTATGTTGGAACAGGGCTAGTGTTTGGAAGTAATCCATCATTAGAGTGGGAAGAATTGCAGCGCAAGACTTCACAGGTTGATCTTTCACTCTAATCTCATTCATATAGGTGACAATTATTGTGTTTCATTCTTCACACATGCTTTTATGTCCTCCTTGGCCTTTGGTGATTGATTCTGTAATTTACCAAGCGGTTAAAACATGAAGCTCCTATTCTGAATAAAGTGCAATGACTCCAGGTTTAATTTGTATTTAGCCAACCCTTTTTGATCTCTTCAGATCTCTAAATATTGTGGGCTTTGAAGATTTATTGGTAGTACATCACAATATCTTCCATTCCATATCTTATAATATCATCGACATATTATACCCACTTTTATGTCAAAATACATTACATGAAAGCATAGTGCTTCATAGTTGTCTTGTTTTTTACTTTTGATTTATTAAGTTATTAATAAGTGTGGTTGACTTTTGTTGAGAGGCATATCAAATGTGGTAGTAGTATTAGAAAACAATTAAATAAGATCACATTTGATAAGTGGCACTAATCCATAATCTTATCTTTAATATGTAGTGTATAATTTATGGCAATACATCCATATTAGGGTACTTGAAAACTGTTGTCTCAACTTGTAACACATTGTTACAAAAATTACATAGTCTTGATGTCTTCTTGTTTTTTTTTCCATTCATCTTCTCAAAATCTGCTTGGTTGTTGTGGTGTAGAGTGTAGATAGCGACATAATAGATCGTATTCACATCTCTCACCAACCTGCATTTAATCATCCTTTTTCTATAAAGTTTGTTGAGTTGCCTTATCCTCCTTCAAGGTATTTATTTCTGTCTTTCTTCTTTCTTTCAAAAGATTTGAGTTTGAGTGCTGGAATTTTTCGAGCTTTCATTTACGGGTGTTTACGATGAATTCAAGTTTCTTGTGGGTAAGCATGATGCATATAAAAAAACTCAGTTACTATTGCAATTGCTTTTTAGAATCCTTGTTCATACTCCACTTAATTTGTGGGGAAATGCAATGTCTTTTCTTGATTATCATATAAATGAAGCTTGGGAAATAGGACATAAAGACTTCATACATGTACTAAAGCATGAAGGACAAAGAGACATGATATAAATTGGAGTAAATAAATTGACAGACCGTAAATATTTTATCATGTAAAGATGAATGTTTCATTTTCATGTTTGTGTCTAAGATTTTTATTCAACTTTATGTTTGTTTTTTTGTTCAATTTTTGTTGTATTCTTTATGTTTGCTCTACTACTAAATCTATTGAGTTGCAGCTGGTTTTGGTATGTTTTGATGACGTTGTATCCTAGTTGGTTTGTTTATATTGTTTATGTCAACTCCTTGGTGTTGTGCTTAATTAGTTCTTTTTGGTTCTAATTCATCCATACTTTCTTATTAGACACAAATGAGTGGAGATAAGGAAGGTTGAAGCCAGAAATGTCAATTAATCAAGTACCACAATGGATGTTGCTATTTTGGTGCAAGCACAATGTGATGACATAGCTTGTTATTGGCATGGATCATATTATGTATGCACAACTTGATGTATAGATACATGTAAGCTAGCTAGTGTATATGTTGCTAGCTACTTACATAGCTAACACTTATATGTACTACATGCATGTACTTGGATGCATATATTTTTGGCACCATGTATCCTTTTGAATAATATCTTAAGTATTAATATGAAGTGTAATTTTAAGCATATTTACCTTCTTGAATGTATATTTATTATAGTTGAATGTACATGTAACTAATTATATATATATGATATTATTATAATTACAATTTCATTTTATTCAATACATGCATTACATTAGGTGATTAATGTAATGGAAAAGTATAATGGTAATGATTGTTCCAAATGTAATATTTAGTTATCTAATGCAATGGTTGTATATTATGTAATGAATTTTATATCTATTGTAATGGTTTTTGGGAAAGTTAGTAAAACCTTACATTAGGCTAAACAACCATTACCATAGGGCTAATGCAAGGGCATCTGATGTAACCACGTGTAAAGCATTACAATAGGCCTATTGTAATGGTTTTTGGCCCTATTGTAATAGTTATCAGGGGTTACAATAGCCTTGTTATTTGGTAGTGAGCGTTCTTTCCAGTCCAGAGCTATAGGTAAATAATACCCCGACCTTCTAATATATTGAGATATTGTTCGAAGTATTCAACATTTGGATATTACTAGTCGATAATGATTTTGAACAATTTTTTGTTTGGTTTATACTTATTTAGGATCGGATAACGAGTTTTAGAAAGAGGTGAAACGGTCAACATTTCATTGACCACAAACTAAAGAAACAACATATTTCTTAGGATGTCTCGGGTACATTTTAAAACATTTCAGACCTCATATATTTAGGCTCAAAAAATTTATAACCACAAATTTAAGGGAAAGTACAATTAATATAAAATTAGATGGCCCATATTTAGGCTCTTATTTCTAGTGCTTTTATATAACATCAACAAAAGATCATCTTTGACTTTATATCGATGTGGAATGTGAACTACTCTTTTCATAAAATTTGGCATTTTCTTTTTAAATATATTTTTGTTGGAGAACACATGGCAATAAATAAGATGAACCTTATCATCTCTTCAGAATATTAAATAACAATTATAAAAGTTTAGGAACGAAACTTTCTTAAGGGGTTAACCTGTAGTGAAAAACTCTATAGCCGAACCTCTTTAATACATATAAACTCCTTTTTATCTTAACCAAACCCTAATCACATCTAACGAGCTCTTGCATCCTCGGCACCATTCTTCTCGTTCATTAGTTGCCGACGCCAGGAAGCTCCGCGTTCATTCTCTTTCGCAAATAAACATCTCAACCTTCTTCTTTCTACTATCTTCCTTCCTCATCACCTAATGGCGCTAGCGAACACCGTAGTTGAACTTTGCACATCGCCTCGTCAGTATTGTTGTTCTCATCGACATCATCCTCGTCGGTAGTTCCTATAGAGTATATGCAATTTAGTGTCGCTTACAAGACACGTGTCTTAAATAAACAGAGCATGTTTGTTAGGTAGCTTAGCCTAGAAGCTGGGTTGTTAGGAGCGTGTTACTTTTGTATATATAGTAAGAGTAGTTCTTCTTGTAGTTCCAATTCTCTTAATACAATCAGAAAATTCCCAATTTTCTTTCTATCCTGATTGATCATTTTCTTGGATGATCATTACTCTGTTTTGATTCAGAGTTCTCATAAAACATTTTACATGTAAGATCCAGACCCTCCCTCTCTCGTACCTGTTTTATTCTTTCATTCTGTCCGGAAGCATTGGGTCTCGGTCGTACGCGACTGGTTAGAGCGGACTTAGGCAGCGGTCCAACCCTTTGCCGTGGAATTGGGCGAACCGGGAATGAGTGTTGATTAGTGGCGTTTTGGTGGGGCGGGTCTATAAGTTGATCGGAGTGAGTCGGGTTCTTGTTAAAGGTTGTTCAAGGGTCGTTTTGAACGTTACACATAGCAAGGCGGGTTGCATCGGGCTTGCTGGAGGTTGTTTTCGTAGCGACCGAGTAGTATGTGTAGGTGGATTTTTGGTAGTTGGCGTTGTAGTGTTCTGCCTTGCTAGTGAATTGCAATCCGATCGTATTACAGGGGAAGGCTAGGGAGAAGTTCTGTTTAACTCACTTATGAGGGCATGTTTTTACTGTGTTGATTTTGTTTCATCTAGGAATAATATGTAGAAGCGTGGGTGCATAGTATTTTTTACAAAGAACTTACGTACAATAGTATGGATAAAAGAATCGGGTTAGTGGGTGTTATTTGTTAATTAGGTTAGTGGTTTTAATTAGGCTTGTTAGCCGTAGATGATTAAAATGCTAGTTAGTAAAGTGAATTAAGTAGCAAACGTGTCTTGGGGTACTTTAAGTTCTAAATAAATTGTTGGTGGCATGGGTTAATTAAGTGTGAGTAGATAAAATGTCATGGGGGGTTGGTTAAGAGAAGTGTAGGTTTTGAAGGGTGCTTAAAAGGTGTTAGGGACTTAATTAGTGTTCAGGAGTGTGGGTGATTTTAGTTAATTAGGTAAGTTGGCTCGAATGGACCAAAATATCTAAGGTGGTTCGGGTTGTTAATTAATACTTTACTTATGTAACATGGGGTCGGAGCATTTTTGTAAAATTCATCTTTTGGATGGACAACTGGTCGAGTCAATATAGGTATTATATTTCTTGTATAAATTCTTCTCATCACCTTTCCTTTCGTTAGGATTGTTCCTTGGTCAGTCTAGCTATCTTTCCGTCATAGCAAGAGGTTTCAAGGTAAGTCGTTTTCGACTTGCTCGATTCTTTTCTGTCATGTCAGATTTTATGTCGTTAGTCCCAAATAACCTTTTGAAATGTTTGGACTTGCTTGTGTTGTTGTGTGCAAATTGTTTTTTAAATGGTTTTTATCGAAAAGAGATTTTTGAAACGTTTTCTCTGTGTTGGTACCGTTTCCGGCACGACTATGAGCGTAGCTGGTGGAGAGTAAGTGTTGCCTATGTATGGACCGTGTGACAGGGAAACCGTGCCCCTTCAAAACGAAAAATATTATCTGTGTTTGGGTAAGTGCTCAAGTGGAGGCTTAGCCGGGGTTAGAAGGGAGATAGATGTGAAGTGGAGTGAGAGGGCCTGCGTCTGCGCTCGGCGCGGTGTTGAGCGCCTTGGAGTTTAGATGGTGAAGTGGAGGAGAAATTGCATTTCTGTAAAAGTGTGTTTGTGAATATGTGTGGCTTATGTGTGACTAACCAAAACTAATTTAGGTATTGGCCTTTAGAATTATGGTTGTGATTGTGGATTCTGGTTGTTGACTATAGAAAAGTGTTTTAAAACGTCTTATAATTTCCGCATATTATCTAGATTGGTAGATTAGTAGCTGACCCTTCGGGGATTATTTTTCTAGTTCCAAGTATGTCACATGAAACCTTGCATGAGCCTTAGCCGGATGGTGGAGTGGACTGTTGACGCGCATGTCATTTGTTATGGGTTTTTCGGGTTCATTTTGGAGTGATTTGTTATAGTTAATTCTGTTGAATAATTTTGGTTGTTAATTTACTTATTGTTGTTTTGAAATGTTATGATAATTCTGGGATGGGTTATTCGATAATATTGGATTGAACTTGGGCATTCAAACATGTTTTATATTTAGGTTTAAAATTTTGAAAGTTGGATGTTTTACTTATTTTCTTGTCGTGTCCGCGTTCTAAGATCCTATAAGTGTTGTTGTCAATCCACCTAAGTAGTACTTGGTCAAGTTTACTACCAAGTAGCGCCCTGTGGAAAGACGGGGTGTTACAACTGCCGGGGATATTTAATTTTAACCTATTAAGTGTTATACTATTATTTATCATAGGCATGTTAAAATTTAACCGAGATATTAGATTTTATTGGAATAAAAAAGTTAAAATAATTTTTCTAATTTTTTATGCCTATTATATAACACGCGTGATATTATATTGAGGGATAAAATACTTTTTTTTATGAAAAAAACCCTTCATTAATCAAATATCGTTTGAAACAAACGTGCACAGAGCATCCGGTAAACTAGAACAAGAATCAAAGATAACAAAAACTGAAAATAAATAGGAAGCCAGCTAGTGAGCCACTTCATTGCCTCCCCTTCGAGTGAAAGACCAATCACACCAAGAGAACTCCCAAGCTTTTGGCTGAATACGAGCCACAAGGACTCCCAAGATCGACCTGTTGAGCGAATCTTTCTTGAGTTTGGACACTAAATAGAGACAATCAGTTTCCATCACAACCTTTTCCACACCATTTTGTAATGCCATCTCCATGCCCCATAATAATGCCCCCGCCTCAGCAACCTCAGCATCATAACCCAATTGAATTGACTTCGATCCAGCAAAGAGCATAGCACCATCCGAGTTCCTGCTAATATCCCAATGTCGCATCTTTCCTGTGAGACAGAAGCATCACAATTCACTTTTATCACACCAGGATCAGGTCTTCGCCAACATGAATCTGGAGAATGACTCTTAAACAAATGTTCTGCAGGCTTTGTTGATGTTTCTTCCGCCTGCTGAACAGAATTATTGATAATGTCGTCCACCTCAGTGACTTCTAACTCAAAAATGCGTGCGTTACGAGAATTCCATAGGTGCTAACAGATGCTAACCCATAAGACTCTCTCAAATTCACCAAAATTATGGAACACAAAATCTGCCCAATCAACAAAATTGGAGATATGCATTCCTGGTGCAGTCAAGAAACTAAAATTTTTCCAGACTGATCTCGATAAATTACAGTCCATCAAAACATGAAGATCCGTCTCTTTCCTCTCATAAACACTGCACCACAGATCTTCAATCACATTGCGTTGAAATAATCGTTCCTTGCAAGGAAGAATATCTCGAGCAGCTCTCCATGCAAAGCTACGCATCCTCGGGACCACATGGATCTTCCAAATGCTCTTCCGAAAAGAACATTGAGTCGTTGAATCTGAAGATTCTCCCTGACCAGCAGCAATCAGAGCGTGCTTCATGATCATATGGTAGGCTGATTTAATCGAAAATTCCCCATCTTTCTCATAATACCAGCATAAGGAATCAGAGAGACTAGAATCAATCAGATGAATAGGTAAAACCTCCTTAGCATCAATATGAAGGAATTTTTCTCTGATCAAATCTTCATTCCACCTACACAAATCCCAGTCGATGAGCTCGGCCACTCTCATATTGTTATCCTGATCACTAGGGCTCGTCAAAATCCCAAAAGAGCTCTCCTTAAGAATGCAACGGTCCTTGAACACATCAATAAGAGTGCCATTACCCACTTGCCAATACAGTATAGTCTCTAACAAAGTCCGTGTTTTCATAAGGCTACGCCACATGAAGCTAGGATTATAACCAGTTTTAGCGCTCGAAAAATCACCATTTTGAAAATATCATGCCTTTAACAGTTGTGCAAGCAACGATTCCTGATTCTGTAATAATCTCCAACCCTGCTTAGCTAATATGGCAATATTGAAGGAGTGTAGATCACGAAATCCCAGTCCGCCATGGTCCTTAGAGACACCCAAACGGTTCCAACTAAACCAATGCATTTTCTTTTCATTCCAATTAAAACCCCAGAAAAAGTCACAAATCATTTGCTCGATCTCTTGGCATAATTCTTTTGGCAACAAAAAACAGGACATAGTGTACATTGGAATTGCTTGAACCACTAATTTAATAAGTGCCTCCTTTCCGGCTCTAGACAAAGTGCTTTCTTTCCAGCCATTAAGTTTCTTCCACACTCTCTCCTTAACCTAATGAAATATAACTTTTTTGGATCTCCCGACCATAGTAGGAATCCCCAAATAGCACTCATGTTTATCCACCTCCCGAACATGTAATTATTCTTGAATTTCCTTCCTTTTCTCATTTTTGCTAAAAGATAGTTACGACTTTGCTAAATTCACTTGTTGACCTGACACTGCTCCATAATCATGGAGAATATGAACAATTTCCCGCGCTTGTTGACAAGTCCTTCAAGAAAAAAGTACATTATCATCAGCAAAAAACAGATGGGGCACAGAAGGAGCACCACGCGTGATTTTGACACCATGAAAATGACCCTCAACTTCACTTTGTCTGATAAGACCTGCTAGTCCTTCAACACATAACAGAAAAAGGTAAGTGGATAACGGGTCTCCCTGTCGTAAGCCTCTTCATGGCCTGAACAAACTAGACGGAATACCATCAATCAGAACTGAAAAAGATACACTAGTTACACATCTCATAATCAGATCAGACCACCTGCTGTCAAAACCCAACTGCCTCATACAACACTCCAAATATGACCATTCAACTCTATCATAAGCCTTAGCCATGTCCAGCTTAACCGCCATATATCCCATCTTTCCCACATTCTTAGTTTTCATATAATGGAAAACTTCAAATACATAAAGCACATTATTTGTAATAAGCCGGCTAGAGACAAAAGCACTCGAAGAGGGAGAAATCACTTTATGCAGAACCAACTTCAACCTGTTAGCCAACACTTTGGAAATAATCTTGTAAAGCACATTACATAAGCTAATAGGACGAAGATCTTGCATTTTAATTGGGTCACGAATTTTTGGAATAAGGGAAATAAAAGTGTGGTTTAAATTTTCAGGAAAAGGGGCACCATTAAGAATATCAAGGCAAAAATTAATAATATCAAAACCAATAATATTCCAATGGTGTTGAAAAAATAAAGCAAACATGCCATTAGGACAAGGAGATTTTGTGGGATGCATTGAGAAAAGGGTAGAACGTACCTCCTCTCCCGAAAAGGGACGTAACAGCTCAGAGTTATCTCCATCCGATATGAGAGGCGAGATTCCTTGAGGAACCGTGGTAGAAAGTGCATTAATATCAGAGGTAAAGAGCTTGCAAAAATAATCAACTGCCACTTTTGACTTCCCGGCCACACTTCTCCAAGCCATACCATCTGGATCAACAAGCCTTCTAGCTTTATTTCTCTTTTTCTGCGCGTTAGCTTTTTGATGAAAGAAAGCTGAATTCCTATCTCCCCACTGAAATTCATTCGCTTTTGCCCTTTGAAACCACATCACTTCTTCTTTGTCCATCAATTCCCCTTCTTCTTTCTCAAGAGCTCTTCGCTTGGAAATTAGCGCACCCGACACACCATTTTTATTAATCATCCGGAGTCTTTCCCTTACTTCACTCAGCCTCTTCAACAAATTTCCGAATTCAGTCTTGTTCCATTTTTTCAAAGACTCAACACATCTATCAATTTTGCCCATTACACTGTCCCAAGAAACTCTTGAACTAGGGTTTTTCCACTCATTCTCAACAATGTGATTACAACCATTCTTTAATGTCCACATTGCTTCAAAACGAAATGGCCTTCTACCTTTTCTATCATCATCAGTAATCACCTCTTCCCGGAAGAAATCCACCACAATAGGACAGTGAACCGAACCCATCCTATTCAAGTGTCTAACATTAACACCAGGGAAGATCTCAGGCCACTCTGAATTTGCAAACCCTCAATCCAAGCGTTCAGCAATAAAATCATTGCGTTCTCTCCCATTATCCTAGGTAAATCTAGGTCCTGAATACATCAGATCATACAGGTGACAACCATCCAGAGCACTTCTAAACCCTGCCATGTTTCTCCTCTTTATCCTCTTCACACAAAATCTGATTAAAATTACCTACACAAAGCCATCCATCATGAGCATCTTGACCCAGACGACCAAGCATAGACCAAAAGAAATGTTTCTCCTCTTTTCTTGGACATCCATAAAAACCAGTCAGCCTCCAAAAGCCTCCACCTTCCACACACTTAACAGATGCATCAATATGATGTGAAGTGTATGACAAAATGGAGATATCAACATCATCCACCCAAAGAAGGCATAAACCACCCGATTTTCCAATACAATCAACAGAAAAACAACCCGCAAACCCTAGTTTATCTCTTATCACTTCCATTCTCCTCCTATCACACTTGGTCTCCATAGGAAAGACCATTTTTGGGGCCTTGTATCTCACTAGACTAGTGAGTCTATTAACTGCACGGGCCTTCCCCAATCCCCGGCAGTTGTAGCTTAACACACTCATAATCCCCGACAAGAGGGGCTCACCCCTCCCGTCGATATATCAATGATTTGTTTATTTCTTGTTTCAAGCACTTCCACCATCTCACTTTCAACCTCCATTCGATCCCTCTTACCCTGTGTTTGCATTAGATTTGTACCCCCACCATCACCCCTTGCTGACCTCTTCCATGTTTTATTATTTTTTCCACTCATATCTTTTACTATCTCACCTCCCTTGCCATTATTTTCTTTTCCCATAGTTTGGAATACCATCATCTCACTTACTTGGGTTTTGTCTCCCTCCCCCCCCCATAGATTCACCATTCTTTTTCGTCTCCACCACTGATGTCCGCCTTTTTAGTCGTGTTTTTAGGGTGTGTTTTAGTGTGTTTGAATCTTTTTCTTTTAGTTTTGTGTTTAGTTTTGAGTCGTTTGTGTAGGTTTTCGTATTTCTTTAAGATATGGAGTCTACATAAGCTTTGGTGGTGTTTTTGTAGGTTTTAAAAGCTGTTTTGAAGCATATTGAAGAAAGGAGGAAAGCACTTGAAGATAGCACTCAAGAATGAAGCAAAGTCTAAGAAAATCACTCAAATAAAGACATTGAAGATCAAGTTTGATCTTGGAAAGAAGTAGAGAAACTCGTTACAAAGACATAGGAAAAAGAATCGAATCAAACGGAGGTGTAACAAACCCGCTACGGAAGTTTTACTCTCAGTTGTTCGCAATGCTGAATAGGGTCGGTACCTAGGCATACAGGGTCGGTACCGAGGTGTGATACGCTATATTTTAGTATAGGTTAACTCTTGTATTTTAGGTATGATTTGAGTATGTTTAGGTTAATTTTGAGCATAATTGTCATATGAAGACCGAAGACACGATTTGAAGAATTGCAAGAGTTTTGAAGACAAGTGTTGATTTGGAGTTGTTTTGACGCCATTTTCTTGTGATGCATCGTTCGGGAGCTACGGTGATTAGATGAAACTGAATTTGGTATCATTGGAAAGCTATCTCGAAGAGATACAATTCATGTTTTTACGGCGAATTCAAATTCCAACTCTAAGTGGGTCAAAACCACCTCCGAAGTTGACACTAGAATGCTGTCAGAAGATCTGCGCCCGCGGATTCAAACCGCGCTCGCGGTACGATGAGGTTCCGCGGCCGAGGAGGACTGAGGATCCGCGCCCGCGGATCGAGGGTTTCAGCGCCGTTTCAGTCTCGTTTTATTCTATCTTTTATTATTATTTTATCTTTTAGGTTTTAGGTTTATTTTCGACTATTTATGTTTAGTTTCGTATTTTCAGAAGACATTCTAGCATACTTTCATAGATTATTTCTGTTTCTAGTTTTATTATGAAGAACTAATTTCCCTTTGGAGTTTGTTTGATCGAGGAAACCTTTTTATGTAATTCGTGAGATTTTGGTAACTTTTCTATCGCTTGGTTAATATCAAAACTTTTATGCTTAATTTTATGATTATCAATTGATTTCTCTTAGTGGGCAACTTGTTGAACTTGATTGATATTCTACTGTTTGGATTAGTTTGATTGTTGTCTGTGCAATCTTATTTATCCTTGAAACAACTCTTTTCTAGGACCGTGGACTAGAATTGAGAAAGAGTATTTGATTGTTATTTTATACATGAGACTCGTAGCTTGATTGCATGATTTAATATCCTTCTATCCTTAATATTTTGCATGATTTGAATTAAGCGTTCTTGTTCATATCATCCTTTCGCTTGGACCGTGGACAAGCGGAAATCTTTTATAAGGATTGGAATTAACTAGGGAATTAATAGAAAAGTGGATGAATTGATGATCGAATGATTAAAAAGGTGAAATTGATTGAATAAACTCTGCTTTCCTTCAATTGATTTAATCCCAACAATATTTGCTTGTTTGTTTGTTTGCCTGAACTTCCAAAAACCCCTGTCTTTGCTCTTTACTGATTGATCAGAATCCCGATTCTCTTGGGTTCGACCCCTTGCTTGCTTACTATACTAGTTAGTAGTTTAGGGTTATTTATTTTTGATCTTGGCAACAACGATTTTAGCCGAGTCAAGGTGCTCCTGTCCGAGTCGGTGCATTTCATGTTATTTTATCCCTTTAAATAGTTTCCTTAGGGGATATATGATATTCATGTTTTTAGTCTAGTTTTTGGTTTGTTTCTTAGTTTGTTTAGGTTTAGTTTTAGTAGTTTTTAGAGGTAGTTTGGTGTGTTTTTGGATAAGTTTGCATATTTTGTGAAAAGTATGGAAGCTACTGCGTTTTGTGTCTTTTTGTAGGTTTTGAGCAGGAAATAATGCTTTTGGAGCTGAATTGGAGTGTTATGGTAGAAGTCGGAAGAATCTGAAGATGAAGAGGTTGAAGTCTAAGCTGTCAAGAGAAGAAGAGTTGAAGAAGCCAAATTCCAGGCTCGTTAACGAGGTTGTGAAGGGTCGTTAACGAGGCTTAAAGATAGAATTTTTTGGATGGATTTTGTGATTCCTACCGACCCTGTGCAGAAGTCGTTGATGATGATTCCGTGTCGTTAGGATATTAAGTGTTTTTAGCGTTTCTAATGATTTTTGACGTTGTTATATCTTTTATCTTATATCTTGTTATCTTTTTAGAGTTAGTTTCTATCTTTTAGAGGTTTTAATAGATAGCTTTATTAGTATAAATACCCTTCTTTCTAGCTAGGGGAGGGAGGACGATTGGGATTTCTTCTAGGAGAGCCGAAGTTGGCGAGGTCGAGTGGGAGAAGTAGCGAGCCGAGGTCGATCGAGAGAGAGAGTTGGGTCATTAGTAAGTTTTTCTGCTCGATGTTGTTTTGTTTTCGGTTTCTTCTGAAGTTTGTAAGACGATATTTTTCTTATTAATTTGAAGTAAGTTTGTTTTGTTTTCAATGTTTTCTTATGTTGAAGTTGTTTGCTTTATTAATATGAGTAGTGAGTAGTTTTCTTATCTAGGGTCGGGGTTGAAGCCCGACATAGTTATGCATGTTTGATGAATGAGTTGATGTTTTGAATGCCTTTTATCTATTTTTAGATTTCTTGTTGTACTTATGCTTAGACGATAGTCGAGGTAATTTGAGTTTGCAATTTGATCGAAAGAGAAAGTTGTTAACTTGAAGGTTGATATTGTTCGATTACGAAACTTTCGAGCTTTGGATCCAAAACAAGTGATTGAGTGAATTAATTGATGAGAATTGATTGATTTGCTTGCTAGTCAGCGAAAGTTGATGAATTTATCTATTTAAAGGCATGATCTTTATCTTCTTATGAGTTTTTATGCATAGCTATGTTGTGGTAACCCTTGTCCTAGGTTTTTATTCTTATTTGAGTTTGCATTCACTACATTCGTTATCGAGTTACTTGCCTCGGTACCGAACCTGTGTTAAGGTCGTTAGTGTGTGTTTTCGTAGAGTCATCCAGGTTCGTTAACGACCCTGACAAAGTCGTTAACGAGGTTGAACGTAGGTGTTTTGTGTTGTTTTGCTTTGCTTTGTTTTTAGTAGTTGATAGACAAACAACCGTGCTTCCCGTGGAACGATCCTGACTTCGCTATACTCAGCGGGGTCTTGACTTATAAATTTATTTGTTGTCAAGAATATCCTCTCAACAATATATCTTTTAGAGATATTATTTCCTTATAGATAGCCTTTTAGATAGATTAGTTTCTCTATATATACTTTTGTCTAGCCTTTGTTTTTATCTATCATCATCAATCCCACAATTAACCTAGTTTAGGGTAGGAGTAGAGAGTAGAGAAGAGAGGAGGTGTGAGAGGGAGTGAGGAGAGACGAGTTTGTGGATTGTGGAGGAACGGTTTGTCTGGATTCAAAGTTGTAATCTTTCTCTTTTATTTAAATCGGTTGTTCTTAATTATGATATGTGAGTAGTCTTCTCTCTCTAAGGTTGGGGTTAACCCAACAATGGTTGTGCATGCTTGTTTGTGATCATGATTTGATTGTTTTTATTGCATGAATCTATTCTCTTGTTCTTAATCCTTGAAACGAAAGTTGAAAAGGAAATTTCCATTCATAGTTGAAGCGAAAGCGAAAAACTTGAATCAGAATAGTCAACTTAGGGTTTTGAAACGAAAGTGGATCAATACAAGTTGAAGTAGAAGAGATAGATAGTAAGTTTATTGATAGGACGAAAGTTGATTGATTTGCTTGCTTAGTTAACGAAAGTTGACACCTTTATGTGATAAAAGCATGATCTTTATGTTTCATAAGCGTTTGTATGCATTATTGTTGTTGTGGGGAAACCTAAACCTTAGATTATTTCTTTCTCTTGATAAAAACCTTAACTTTGTTGATTACTTGCACTCCAAGTAACAAAACTTGATACTGACTTTCTCCCGTGGAAGAACCTGACTCCCCTGTACTCAGCAGGGTCTTGAATATAAATTTATTTGTTGTCAAGAAACCCTTTCAACAACCACCACTTCTTTCCCTTTCTTTGTCACCTACTCAACATTCTTTGTCACCTCATCAGTATTCTTTATCACTTCCACAACATTATATTCAACATCCTTCACCCACTCTTTATCCTTATCCAGAACCACTTTCTCAAGTTGAGATTGAAGCTGAATCGTATCCTCATGGAGATTAGATTCATCTCGATTTTCCCCAACAACTTCAATCTGATTTGTGCCCTTTTCTATTGTATTAATCTTGTCAGCTTTATCCAGCAGCTCTAGAAGTGATTTTCGGCCCTTTAAACCCGGCAGATCAGTTGCTTGTGGATCACTCTTCGATTTCCCATGTAGACCTATCATGATCGAACGCTCCTGATCTCTCTCTCTCTCTCTTTCCGATCTATGTTGCCAACGCTTCAACGGAGATGCTCTCATCTAATCATCGTATTCTTGTTGTCCTCCCCTCGTCTCTTCCTCCTAGCAATCCAACTCCACATGCCCTACACATCCGCAGGAGTAGAAAAAATTCGGCAATCGCTCATACATGATATCTACCTACATCCGCTTTCCATGCACTTTCATAATCAGCCCCCAACGTAATGGTTTCAAGATATTAACCAAAACCCTAACTCTTAGATAACGTGCACACACTAGATATTCCTCTTCATCTATTTGTTGTAAACCCCCGAAAGCTTTACCAATCGCTTTTGTAGTCACCATAGTCATTGCATCAATTGGCAAATCATACACACGAATCCAAAATGGCATGGAATCCAGAATGATCTTTGAAGACTGTTCTGATCCCGGTTCTTTCAGTGCTAATAATGCCCTATCAAAAGACCAATGGCCCCCTTTAAGTACCATCTCCATGTATTTCCTTTCAGCAAATTTAAACAAGAACAAATTATGATGTAGCTCTATGAAGACAAAGTCGTTCCGCAGTTTCCAGGCGCCATGAATTGTTGCCTTCAGAGCAAAACTATTGAATGGTCTCACAGTCATTGAAGATCCCACTAGTGTCAGATTTGATGAATGGCCACTCTCTCTATTCAGATCAATAAGTGCTTGGACCTCAACGATTTCTTCTTTTGTCAACTGAAAATCATGTTTTTTCCTCTAATCTTCCATTGCAAACCCTACCTCAACTTCAGTGAAACCCTAACACGAACTTTAAAGCAAACCCTACCTCGAACTTCAAAGCCAACCTTACCTCGAACTCTATGCACTTTCCACCACTGGCGAACCCCGCACGATATCAGCGAGAATACCCTACCCTCCAAAGCCCTTGACCGAAGAGACAGGTGGAATGATTGGTGATAGCCAGAGAACTATCCCTTACAATCTCCCTTTGCCCTAGGGTTTTAGGGATATTATACTACTTGTGTACTAGTGTATTCTAGCAATTGGTGTTTCCTTAGTAATTTGTCTAAAACTCTCAAGTTATATGAACTACTTATTTTTCTAGTTTATATAGTTCACAACTTAGTTTGAATATTTTATTACTTTATCTTATCCATCATTGATTTTAAATTTTAGATTTCAACTTGCTTGATATTAACATTTTGAAATTCCAACTCACATCTTTATACATTTGAGCTTAAAGGCTTGGAAGATAAAACAATCATCATTATTATCTACCTAATACATTATAAAGCAGAAGCCATGTATGTTGAAAAACTAGCGCCACATGGTATTCCTTGAATAAAATAATGTTACATTTTTAATAATAAATATTATGATTACTTGTATCATTCTTTCTATATCTAATTTTTTATAAGATATTAACTTGATCTATATGTTGATATTTTGTATGCATATTTTTTTTTTATCTTGTAACAAGATTTGGGATCCAAGTATATAATTTTTTTATCTATATGTTGATAATAACTTGATCTAATATTTTTTAATAGTAATTTTATGCATAATAACTTTTTTTTATCTTTTAACAAGACTCGGGCTTCAAGTATATAATTTTTTTTATCTATATGTTGATAAAATATGGGGCACAATATTAAAGATTTTTTTATAAAATACATAATTTTATTATGATATTATATAAAAGTGTTTTAAATTTTATATTAATATCATAATATTGTATAATCTTTAGTAAAATTATCCCATGAATATCACAGGGATTCAACTAGTTGAATCATTATTCATAAACACTACAGCAAGGTTGACGGTTAATTGCAAAACCTACAATGTAACTATGGTGACTTTTCCACAAGTATATATACCACAAATTTTTTTGAAAGACATAGCATTTTATAAATCAACTAACCTATATAACACATGAACATTTGGATAAAGGTCAAGGGTTCGACATCATAAGATTAATGACTAAATGAGAGTGACATATATTTCCAGGGCATTGTGAGACTTACAAGTAAAAAAATTTCAAAACCCTGGGTTGGGGAACTAGTTGTTCATAACCCTCTAGCGAGAGATTGAGACCAATTTTCAAAACCCTCCAGCGAGAGATTGAGACCAATTTCCTCACACTGCAAGTAACAACCACCTTCATCACCGGCGATCTAGACATTCCTGCTTTGAGAAGCCACTCCCCCGATCAACAACCAAGTATCAATACACTAGATGTGGAAAGCATGACTACAATTTGAGAGTAGACTACGTTTATCCTTGGGAAAGAATTCAGAGAGGCAAATTAAGCAATTGAAAGTCACATTTCGGTTGAAACTTTCTTTGTAATGGAAGATGCGTAAGGCTAATGGAGGCTCGGGCTAATTTTGTGTGATGAAGGTGAAGGTAGTGGTCGATGTTGTCATCAAGAAACAAGAGCGGTGACAGGAGATTTGAGAGGGGTAGAGAAAGAATCCGGTGGGGGAGAAAGTAAAGAAAGGTTTTTTAATCTAAAACCACGTGTACCAATTCAAAATATGGACCAGTAATTTGGACTATACAAGCGGACCGGAAGATCCACGTGTAACACCCCGATGGTTTATAAGATATTGAGATGCTAGCCATGTCAACAAGAGATTTTCCTTTTCAGTGTTCAAGTGAGGACAAAGAACACTGGAGTTAAGCATGCATGGGCAAGAGCACAACCAGGATGGGTTACCTCTTGGAAAATCCCCGGATAGGCATGGGATATCGCTTCTATGGATTCGAGCCTTATACCGCGTTGGTTTTCAAGGACCCCCAAGACTCTTGGGGTCGGATTCTTAAAATGAAATCCCATTTTAGCAATAAAATTCACTGTCTTATTGATCTGCCATGAAGATTGAGTGAATTAGTAAAAAAATCATGAATTAGTAGAAGATTATATTTTCAATAAAAATTTCATTTTTTTTCAAATGCAGAAATTAAGAAAATCGTGAATTTAACATGCAAGAATTAAATCTTATTACTCAATGCAATTTATGACTTAGAGAAAAATGCAAATTTTTAGAAAAAAAATTTAAATATTCATTTTTAAGCAAATGTTGAACTTAAAATTTATTTATGTAGAAGTTGTACTTTGGAATATTATATTCTAAGTGAAGTAATCCAATCAGATGACCACTCCTTTGATTTAGGGTTCTATTTTTTGAGTTTGCATTTGATTATTTTTTCTGTTGATTCTTGCTTTAGACTGTTGTTTGTATGCTCATGTTTGCTTTTTATTTTTAAAGAGAGATTAGTTTTGGAAGTCTTAAATTGTTTTACGGTTGAACCTACAAGATATTTTCCTTTACCTAGGGTTGTAAATGAATAGAGCCGCTCGTGAAAAATTTGGTGTTCGACTCAATTAAGTCTTGTTCATGTTCAGCTCAATTGTTAAACAAGTCGAGGTTCAGTGCAATTTTAAAGTTCGGAAGATAAATGAACTAGGCTTGAGCTAGCACAAGATAACATGACTCGATTGTTCATGAGCAAAGTTGATTATATGCTCATGAACAAGCTCGATTATATGTTCATAACAAATTAAACTAGATTATACATTCATGAATAAGCTCTACTATTTTATTATATACAATATAGTTTAAGGTAAATTACATAGTTTTGGTGGTGTCTCTCAAACTACGTAGTTTAAATTTGAGTTTCATTTACTTGTATAAATGATCAAATAAACTAAATGAGAAGCCCGCGAGCTAAGATTGAGCTTGATGGGCATTTAACTGAACCAAGGTCAAACAAGATTTTAACTCGAACCAAGCACGCATTTGAGCTCGAGCTCGCGTATTTTTAATTGAGCCGAGCTTGATTAACTCAAAGCTCGATTTGGCTTAGTTCGATTACAACCCAATCCTATGATGGTTAGTGGTAGAATGGTTCAAGATGTTCAAAGCAACATGTCACCAGACCCTGTACTAGGATCTAAAGTTTGTATTCATCATTTTGCAACTAATTTAAGATTTTAATAAAAGCAATTGTGCATTTTTCATTTATTGAGTGTGCATATATATTTCAATGAGTATTCTTATGTCTTTGTTCTAACTATGCACGATTATTGTGCACCATGTGGTTGAAGTGATTCTTAGTCTACATGTTTAAAAACGAGTGTACATTTTTTGTAAAATCAATGTGCATTATATTTTCAATGAGTGTACATTTTCTGTCAGATGAGTGTATGTGTTTTTTTTTTAAATATGCATGATGATCGAGGATCAAGCTAGTGATTCTTTGGTGCACATATTGTAAGAACTAAGTGTGCACTTTTTGTTACCTTGAGTATGCATTATATATAATGATTAGTGTGCTTGTATTTTATTATGATTGTATGTGCATGATAATTCCAATAGTGCATGTTGTTTAAAAAAAAGTGATCTAAGTGATTTTGACTATGTTTTGTTCTAATTTTCATTATATATCTTAATGAGTGTGCTTGTATTTTATTCTTAATGTGCATGATGATTGTGCACCATGTTGTTGAAGTGATTCTCAAAGTTCACTATATTTTTAACGAGCGTGCATTATATGTTTCAATAAGTGTGTATGATGAACGAGCAGAAAAGAGAAAGAGAGCACAAACTTATTCCCCCAAAAAGATATCAAGAAAACAAAAAACGGAGGGTGCCAATTATTGTTAGCGGTGATGAGGATACTCCTTAATAGATATTGCTTCCAAATGTAAGAAAATTGTGGTTGTAGAGAGAAAGTACTACCTTAAGTATGCAAAGTGTTACAATGAAAAGGATACTTCGAGTATCAAAAATGATCCACAATGGAAATTATTTTAAGAGATTGAGTTCAAAGAAATCTGCTAAATAGCTACTTCGATATAATCTCAAACCTTACTCCAACCAAATGGATGTTGTAAGAGAGATCGAGTTTGACAGCATATTGGATTGGATGATAAAAGAAATCCCCTCACATCTCGCATATTGGCTTGTTGAAAATTAGACAAAGTTGCTTGCACTTTAAAGTTGAATGACGAGAAAAGGAATTAAGGGTAACAAAAAAGGATGTTGTGATTTATCTTAGGCTTCCCAAAGGATCAACCAATTTATTACATCCAATGTACAATCAAAATCAGGGTCTTCTTGACGAGTTGAGGGGAATTTGTGTAATAACTGATTCCAATAGCTTAAGGCCTAAAAATTTGGGAAAGAAAACGTCAAAATTGTAAGGAGGCCGGTTCAAGGGGATTTTTGTATTGATTTTCGTATCATTTGTGGTTGAAAGTAAGCATATTGAGACTGTCAACCTTAAAGTTTTTGATCTGCTTGAGGATACAAGCCAAATAAACGAGTTCAATTGGTATGGTACGATTTTGTTTTTGAAAAGTTGATAGAATGCTCAAGAGAATGGAAGTGAACAAAACAAGGAACATGGAGAGGCCTAATATTGTTTTTTATGGTAATTTCCACTTTATTTTTCTTATGTGTTCTTTTAATTTTTTTAATTGATTGTGCATTTCAATAATAACTTTTCGTGCATTTTATAATAACTAATTGTGAATTATGCAACAACCGAGCGTGGATTTCATAATAATATTTTTTTGTTTTGTGTCTTGCAACTGATTTATCTAGATTGTGTCACAATCTCGAACAAAGAAACTCATATAAGGATTGTTGAAAAATGGAGAGGAGAAAGAAATTTCTCTAAGAGGTTTTGGTTGGGGTTAACCAAAATTGCCTCCTTAGATAATTTTTCCCAAGTCACATCCTCAAGTATTTTTGCTTGAGTCACCACTAGGGATGCACATGTGGATGGGGCAGTGTGAGAAAAGCATTCCTTGCTTCGTCCTCGGCCTATTAATCACCATGTTCCTACCATGTCCTTGTCTAATCCCCAACATGGAGCGGGATGGGAAATACCCATCGGATATGGGCATATTTTAAAATTTATAAAAATTTATAAAATTAAAAATAATTTTATATCTTATATTTTTAATACAAATAATATAAAATGAATTATATTAATACATATCTGATGAGGTATTTTTCAGACGTTTTATCTATCAAAGAAACCTTAGCTTTACCAAACTCAGTAGAGCGGTAAGTAAGGGTCGATCTCACAGAGACTCGTGTAAATGCGTTTTACTTAGATGCCAAGTAACCAAGTGGGGGGTTTTGTGAATGATTATTCTAAATCTATTATGCAAAGTAAAAGTAAATATGAATGCAAATGTGATTTTATCAAATAAGTGACAAGTGTGTTCAACTAGTTAAATCCATCATGACATTGCTTTGTTGATCATCGATTCTCTTGATTCTTTTCTCACTTGAATAATCTATTTTGGATTATGACCCTACTAAAGATTATGACCCGAACTTCAGATTTAGTTGATAGAACTACCAGTCTAACAACCCAAATCATCTAACAACCTAAAAGACCTTCTAGATTCAATTATACAATAGCATAACGATTCAAGTTATTAATAGAAACAAGCACTTAGACAGTCCAACCAGATATCTAAGTGACTTATGAATTTATTCCCTACTTTAACCAATTAGTCCAACCGGTACTAAGTTGATTAAAGTTCTACTCTTGACCAAATTAACTCCCAAACATGCTCGGCTGCACCACCCCCTGCTCTAGCCCGCGCCACTCTTCGCTGAGCACATTTGTTCCTTTTGACTTGGCTCCTTTTGCCTTATGCTCTTGATATCTTCACTTGCACTTCCTCAATCCTTATCCATGTACTCTAACTAACCACCATAGCTAGCTCGGATCACGTCCTATCTTGCTCCAATACCTAAAAACCTGCAAAACCGAGCAAACAAGCGCAATCTATCCGAAAACGCTAAATCCTAAAAACTAAGCTAAAACTAAACTAAACCTATGCAAATCAAACATAAAACATGCATCTAAACTACACCTATATGTGTTGAGAGGGTTTATTGACAACAAATAAATTTATAATCAAGACCCTGCTATGTATAGCGAAGTCAGGTTCGTCCACGGGAAGCAAGGTTGTTTGATTAATGAACTACGAAAGCAAGAAAACAAAGCAAACAAAGCAAAATAAGGCTACGACAGACCTCGGTACTGACCTTGTCAGGGTCGGTAACGATGCAAGGTTTCTACTAGAACTACACAAACAAGACAAAGCAACTGCAGGCTCGGTACCGACCTGTGTACCTCGGTAACGAGTCTGATCGAAGGTAAAAACGAAGGAAATTCAAATGATGAAAACAACTAGGACAAGGGTTACCACGACATAATCATGCATATAAACTAATGTGAAGGATAATTATCATGCCTTTAAGATAAATCTATCAACTTTCATTGACCTAAACAAGCAAATCAATCAATTTTCATAAATCAATTCACTTCTCTACTTAGTTTGAATCCAAAGCTCGAAACTTTCGTTATCGAACAATATCAACATTCAAGATTACAACTTTCTCTTTCGATCAAGCAATAAACTCAACTTACTTCAACTTTCATCCAAGTATAAGCATAAACAAGTAGATAAAAGGATAGAAGGCAATCAAAACATCAACACATTCATTCAACCATGCATAACTATGTCGGGTTTCAACCTTCAATCCTAGAAAAGTAACTACTCACTCATGATTAAATCAAAACAAACAACTAAATTGAAAGAAAACATTGAAACAAAACTTACTTGAAATTATAAATCAGATCTTGTCTTCACAAACTTCAACTCCAAGTAATCCTAAGCTAGAACTAGAAAACAAGTGAAAACTATATCTTTTCAAGTCTCAAACGTGTCTCTCCCGCTTTCTTCCACACGTCTCCCCCTCTCTAAGGCTAGAATAAGGGGATGTTTATACTAGAGAAACAACCTATCAAGTTTCCTAAAAGATAGAACTTTCCTAAGATAAAAGATTACGAGATAAAAGATAAAATTTCCGAAAGTCGGCGCCTCTCTACCGACACAGGTCACCTCGGTAACGACCTGCACAAGGTCGGTTGACACTTGCTGAATTTCCCTAAATAAAATCCTCTTGCACAGCTCGGTACCAACCCTTACAGGTTAGTAACGAGCTCTCTGTTTCACCTTTTTTGTACACTTTTCATAGCTTTTCTTGGACTTCACCGGGATCTTTAAGACGTACTCCTTCTTCTCTTCTTCTATGCACTCCACCATTGACCACTTGACTTCAGCTTGCTCAAAATTGTTCCTTTCCACTTCAAAAACCTACAAAAAGACACAAAACGGAGTAGCTTCCATACTTTTCACAAAATATGCAAACTTATCCAAAAACACACAAAACTAACTCTAAAACTCACTAAAACTAAACTAAACAACCTAAGAAAAACAACTAAAACTTATACTAAAAACACGAACATCAAAATGCCCCATACTTAGACTTGCTTGTCCTCAAGCAATCACTAAACAATAACCAAAACCAAACATCATGCTTATCAAGCAAGAGCCTTCATCTAAAAAGTAACATCAGAACATAGCAAAAATAGCAAATGACTATTAACGTCGTCACACATATGTAAACACCAATAGACATAAGCAACTACAATCCAACCTCACCAAGGATAAAGTGTTTCACTCAACTCTCATGTGTTTAGGCTTATAACTTCAATCTCTCAACTCAATGTTATATGCAAAAACTCATAGAAATTGGAACTTATATCACCAAACTCTCCACCAAATATTTGTCAAAACAAGCAAAAAAAAATCATCAAGAGAACTTAGGCTCAATGAAAAACTTCATAGAAGTTTCCATTCGGCCGGGTTGTAATGGGGCTTGGTAAAGACAATAAGGCATGGAAATATTTTGGTCATGTGGTGCTAATAATATCCGGGAATCAAAGACTCCTAAAAACTCACACATAACAAAACTCTCATAAAAACATACACCAAACTCACTCCAACATTATACTCTTACTTCTCACTCACCTTTTAAAAATCCTAGAAAGCCTCATAAAAACATAAACAATCTCTGGTTTAAACTTTAAACACACTGCACAACTTCCTTATTCTTTCCTTTTTCTTTTCCTCTTTATTTTTCTCCATTTTTCCTCTTTCTCGACTTGCCTCGGGACCGACCTGAGAGGGTCGGTATCGAGTTGTATTTTTAGTCTTTTCTCGTTCTTTCTTTAAACCATCGGTACCGAGCCCATATAGGCTGGTATCGATCCAAGCATTCTTTTTCTTCCTTTTGTGCATACCTTTTAACCAAGAGATCTTTTCACATAATAAAAAACAAAAGACTTCCAATCTACCCCACCAAAACCCTTATTTTGAACCAATAACATCTCTTTTGCACTCTACAAAAACATACCTCTCCAACTAAGCCCTAATCCCCGGATAGGGTCAAGCTTATCTCGGCTAGGAAATATTTTGTGGAGCAACAAATAAAAGGCTAAAGCTCAAACTGGTTGTCAAAAACAAGGATCATGTAAGGGTGGATAGAGATTAATAAGGCTTATGAAAAATAAGTTCTCTATCATATGACTTTCACAAGTAATGAACTAAAAATCTTACACCGGTCTTGAGAAATAGATAACCATCACAATTCCAAGAGATAATATACATAAAGAGAGTAAATCACACAAGAAAAATCAAGGCTAAAAATAACTCACAAGGTCATATTTTGTTGGATTGCAACTGCTCATGCTAAAAGTTATACATGCTTAATTTCATCAAATGCTATTCCTCTATAAAAACATTTTCATAAGACTCAGGCTATACCATCAAAAACATGCTGAAAGGAAATTACATGGTTATGTAAGCAATTAACTATCATAGAACCAAAAGACAGGGTACTCATCTGTTCTAAAATCTTTTTTGAATTTTCAAAAAAAATTTAATTTTTTTTAATTTATGATATTTATTAAAACAAAGACAACTGAGACAAGAAACAAAACAAAGCAAGAAAACAAACACACAACTAAGCAAGCAAGTGTACTTATCCCTCCCTACCCCATACTTAAAATTACAATGTCCCCACTATAATAAAGCAAAACAAAAGAAAAGAATAGGGAAAAGAAAAAAACTCACAAGATAACCAAAGAAGCGGAAGAAACATCCTTGAAAGGCTGAAATCATCACTGTGGTGGTGGTGGAAACTGGCGCTCAAAGTTTCCCATGAACTCATACATCCTCCTCCAGCGCTCCTCATCAACCATCACACGCTGCTCCATCGTCCTCCAACGAGCGTCAACTTGTTGATGCCTTGCATCTTCTAGAGCCATGCTGGTGGAATACACATCCTCCCAACGATCCATCCGCTGAGTGATCTGTGTCTGCTGCAGGTTCAATTGCTGCATTTTGAAGGAAAGATCTTCAGCCCAAGGAGGTGGAACACTCGAACTGTAACTGGGCTTGGGCGGTGGTTGGTAGTGATCAGGGGGCTGGAAGTGGTCTTGATAGATAACCGGGTTGTAAGGCACCAATCCATACGATTGTGGCTCGGTAGGTGGAGGAGCAGGTTTGTTACCGAAGTTGAATGTCTCGGTATTGACCTCGAAATACTCATTATTGAGCCTAGGTTGCTCGGTACCGAGGTCGGTGTGTTCGTCAAGTACCTCGGTACCAAGGTCATCATCCTCGATATCGATCTGCTTCGTAGCTGCCTCATCTTCTTCCATAGCAGCTCCTTCTCGATCATATCTCGTCTCATATTCCCGCAATGATAGCTCATCCTGAGGCTTCTTTTCCAATAGGAATGGATGAAACGTCCAAGATTCGTACCAGTTTGGCACATAGAGCAACTCCAGCTTGGCCTGAGTGATCGGCACCTCCTGTCCAAGTAACTTGGTGGCGACTCCACCCGAAATAATCAGAAAGATGCTGGAAGAACACCAGTCAGTACTTTGAGTCCATCTTCTGAGGGCTGTGTGGAGTGTAGCGCGTGAGGTTGACCAGAAGCTCTGTTTCCAAAAGACTCACCATGTTACCACACCAAACTTCGTTTGATTTGGCCCCGTATCTCTCAACATACTTCAGCCATTCGTACCCCAAATTCATGGGGGCGGGGTCCTCGAAAAGAATAGTGCGGAGGCATGCTACCTCCGTTCTTGTCGGCCTTGAAAGCTCCTTCTTGGGCCAAAAAGTGGCACCCAAGACTTGAAGGATAATTCGGAAGATGGGGTTGATGATGCTTGCCCCTGGAAGTGCCTTTGTGGAAGGATTGACCTCCCCAAAAATATAGCTCCATGTGTCAGTAACCTTGAAATTGTTGGGAGCCGTGTAATCCCGAGAGTGGTGGGCAAGTCAAGGAGTCGGTTGAACTCAGCCATTGTGTACTCGTGGTTGGCATTGCCGAGTCGGAACTTAATCTTCCCGACCGATGACGTGGACTTGAAACTGACTTGGAGAGTAGCTATGAACTCGGCGGTGAGGGCCGGATAGTGCGGAGTTTTCTCCTTCTTCAATAGATGCGGTATCCCGAGAATGGAAAAGGCGTGCTTGTAACACCCCCTTTTTACACAGGGATATTACCGCTAGTGACCTCGAGATTAACCTCTCGAAGCCACCCAAGGCTTATAGCAAATACAGAACTTAACCATAAACTTTAAATAATGCGGAAGCAAAACATTACATAAATCGATAACATTGTTTACAACCATACTGTCACAAATATTAAGAATGGGCCTCACAAGCCGAGGACCCCATTCATACCAAAATTATTTAATATGCGGAAGCGAAACGAAAACTATGCGGAAGCGAAATAAACTATAAAGGCAGTACGACGAAATTGTCCAACTCCAAGCAAAAGCCTCTTCAATCCTTGATGACGACTCCTCCTCCTGATGTGCCGCAACGGAAATACGGTTGACACCAGCCGACCATGCAAGGAAAAATAAACGGTCGGGTTAGTCTTGTGACAGACTAAGCAAGTGGGTTTTCTAAGGTGGTTCCTATTTAGGAAGAGAGTGTAGTTACTGGAATCGGAATCCGAATTAAAGTCGGCCGACACCTAATAGCTACTTTCTTCCAGGAAAACGTTATGAATTTTCAGAAGAAGAAAGATGAGACCGTCACTAAAGGTGACGCCTCGGACTTTTAATGTAGATATGTTGGGAATGTTGTTACACACAGATTGTTATAGTTGGTTCATTAAACTCTCGTTGACCCCGCGCACCTCAACCAACCTCACCGCATACGTGTTGTGCGAATTCAGATTGGAACCAGATGACAACGAAATCCGAGAGCGAGGACGGTTTACCATTTTGTACTGACCATCCTATTCGTATTAATTTGTGTACGAGTACACTTATCTGAGTTACTTTTAAGTGTTTAATAACAATTCCACTTGAATTATTAGGTACTTTAATTACGAGAGACAAAGTCTCAAATTACTACTTTACGATATACGAGCACCTACGTCCCATGGCACTTAAAAAAGTGCGAACGCCCCTCAGCGGTTAAGGGGTATGGGTCATGACCTTAGCTAGGGTTTTAAACAAAACGACCTAGCGAGATCTAAACATTATATAATATAAGTCATAAGACTTTGCGTTCTGCTCCTTACAGTGGAGCTTAAGTAATATACACACAGCAACACAGAGCAATAAGGCCTACATCCAGAACTAATGCAGCCTAAAATATGACTAGGAATTACAATCGTTAAATCTAGGAATGTAAAACAATCCTATGTTCAATTTTATTCACACAGAGATTCCCAACATATATTAAAAAACATCATAATCGATATGAATCATGCTTAGAAAACGAATGCGAAAACAGAACCGATTTCACTTGCCTTGATTTTCGATAGTTGACTATATATGAAGCGAACTCACTCGTGATAACGAATCGAACCCGTTCCTGTTTCAGTCAGCCACAAAATAAATTGTCTTCAATTTATTTTGCTAATTCAAAAATATGACTTTTAAGGAACTGTACAACACCTAAGTTTATAAGTATTATAAACTTACATATTATATTAATATTATCCTTTCTATTAATATAATAATTAGGTCATACAAATTTATTAATTATTTTGAATATATTAACTTAAACCTTAATATTTATAAGAAAATTATATTTTCTATATATATATATATATATTACTTGGAACATAATTTTATCCAAATAAAATATCTGGAACCCCACTTAGATTTCCCTACAAAGCTACTGTAACAATACAAAACTCATTCACCATTTTTTTTATAAACAACCTAAAATAGCTACTTAGCATAAAACACTTCATAACTATCATTATTATTTTAAAAAAAAAAAACCACCGAATCCACTATTCATTAAGAGTCCGGTTCAGGTGCGAATGGGCGCCCAGGTGCGAAATAAGAAAGAACAGAAGCCGTTGGATCAAGTAAAATTAAAGGCGCTGATCATTTCACTTAAAAAGGGGAAAAAACGGCACGGGCGAATTATTGGCGAATTATTCGCGTATTTTTGAAAAAAAACGGAAATAGGACACGCGCCCAGATTGTTCATCAATATTGTGGATTTGTTCATCAATAATGTGGATTTGTTCATCAAAACTGTGATTTTGTTCATCAAAACTGTGATTTTGTGCATAAATAAACTATTGCTTGTGCATCAAAAATCTATTGTTTGTACATAAAAAATGAACAAATGTGTATCAAAATTACATGCAATATGTTCATCAACATTGTGATTTTGTTCATAAAAAAACGAAAATATTTGTTCATCGGTTTGTGCATATTTGTTCATCGGTTTGTCCATATTTGTTCATTAGTAATATCAATTTGTTCACTGGTTTATACATATTTGTTCATTGCCTTTTTCATATAATTGTTCATTACTAGATGCATATTTGTTCACTAGTAACCTCAATTTGTTCATTACTATATGCATACTTGTTCATTAATAACATCAATTTGTTCATACCTAAATAAGGCACAAGCACACCTAAAACATAAGGGTATAATAATGAACAAATAAGGTCATATCCATGAACAAATAAGGGTATATCCATGAACAAATAAGGTATATCAATGAACAAATAATGGTATACCAATTTGTTCATAGCTAAATAAGGCACAAGCACACCTAAAACATAAGGGTATAATAATGAACAAATAAGGTTATATCCATGAACAAATAAGAGTATATCCATGAACAAATAGGGTATATCAATGAACAAATAATGGTATACCAATGAACAAAAAAGAAGTATACTAATGAACAAATAATGGTATACCATGGGTATATCAATGAACAAATAGGGGTATATCAATGAACAAATACGAGTATATCAATGAACAAATATGAGTATATCAAAACTAATTATATGTGCATAAAAAACCACATAATATTGTATTCCTACACATAAATAAGGTTAAAAAATAAAAATAAAAATTAAAAAAGTTCGAAATCAATGAACAATGTTATGAAAAACTAAATGCACAATTAGTTAGTATTGATGAACAATTGGTGAATATTGATGAACAAATCGCTATTTCTGATGAACAAACTGGGCGCGTCTCATAAAAACGTATTTTTCGAAAAATTCGTGAATAATTCGGGAAAAATTCGTCCGTGTCGTATTTTATTGAAAAATACGCGAATAATACGGGAAAAATTCGCCCGTGCCGTATTTTATTTTTTTTAATGAATGTTTAATCAGGGGCGTTGATTTTTTGGAATGAACGATCGAGATTTATTCTTATTTCCCACACAGGCGCCCATTCGCACGTGACTCTTTTTCATTCATTAAAGCTACTATATATATCGTTCCTTTAGTAGTTTTATACTAACACCATTTTAACACCACTAGATGCCAGCACACTAATTCATAGATATATATTATTAAAATCGAACTTCTCTCTTTGTTTTTAAAAAAAACTAATAATAATAGAAATTTGTTTTAACAAAAACGGATCTGGACATATCTGTTGGATTGATGTTTCTTATAACAAAAACGGATCCGATTTAACAAAATATTTTTATTTTATTTATTTTAGTCTAACACCAGATCTGGATTTTCCAGTAGGAGACCCTAACACGATGTACAGTCACAGTGAAGAACGGAACAGACAAAAGAAAGAAACAAGAGAGGGTTTCTTGACAACAAATAAATTTATAATTAAGACCCCGCTGTGTATAGCGAAGTCAGGTTCGTCCACGGGAAGCAAGGTTGTTTGATTACCGAACTACGAAAGCAAGAAAACAAAGCAAACAAAGCAAAATAAGGCTACGACAGACCTCGGTACCGACCTTGTTAGGGTCGGTAACGATGCTGGGTTTCTACTAGAACTACGCAAACAAGACAAAGCAACTGCAGGCTTGATACCGACCTGTGTACCTCAGTAACGAGTCTGACCGAAGGTAAAAACGAAGGAAATTCAAATGATAAAAACAACTAGGACAAGGGTTACCACGACATAATCATGAATATAAACTAATGTGAAGGATAATTATCATGCCTTTAAGATAAATCTATCAACTTTCATTGACCTAAACAAGAAAATCAATCAATTTTCATAAATCAATTCACTTCTCTACTTAGTTTGAATCCAAAGCTCGAAACTTTCGTTATCGAACAATATGAACATTCAAGATTACAACTTTCTCTTTCGATCAAACAATAAACTCAAATTACTTCGACTTTCATCCAAGTATAAGCATAAACAAGTAGATAAAAAGGATAGAAGGCAATCAAAACATCAACACATTCATTCAACCATGCATAACTATGTCGGGTTTCAACCCCCGATCCTAGAAAAGGAACTACTCACTCATGATTACATCAAAACAAACAACTAAATTGAAAGAAAACATTGAAACAAAACTTACTTGAAATTATAAATCAGATCTTGTCTTCACAAACTTCAACTCCAAGTAATCCTAAGATAGAACTAGAAAACAAGTGAAAACTATATCTTTTCAAGTCTCAAACGTGTCTCTCTCTCTCTCTCTCTCTCTTCCGCTTTCTTCCACACGTCTCCCCCTCTCTAAGGATAGAATTAGGGGGTATTTATACTAGAGAAACAACCTATCAAGTTTCCTAAGAGATAGAACTTTCCTAAGATAAAAGATTACGAGATAAAAGATAAAATTTCCGAAAGTCGGCGCCTCTCTACCTACACAGGTCACCTCGGTAACGACCTGCACAGGGTCGGTAGACACTTGCTGAATTTCCCCAAATAAAATCCTCTTGCACAGCTCGGTACCGACCCTCACAGGTCAGTAACGAGCTCTCTGTTTTGCCTTTTTTGTACACTTTTCATAGCTTCTCTTGGACTTCACCGGGATCATTAAGACGTACTCCTTCTTCTCTTCTTCTATGCACTCCACCATTGACCACTTGACTTCAGCTTGCTCAAAATTGCTCCTTTCCACTTCAAAAACCTTCAAAAAGACACAAAATGGAGTAGCTTCCATACTTTTCACAAAATATGCAAACTTATCCAAAAACACACAAAACTAACTCTAAAACTCACTAAAACTTAACTAAACAACCTAAGAAAAACAACTAAAACTTATACTAAAAACACGAACATCAATATGCAAGCTATCAATATCGAGGGCGAATCAAAGCAAATAGTACCTCCCCCATCCCCACCCCATCCCCACCCTAAGGATAAAATCCTAACCCCCATCCCAGCTCCCCTCAAATTTAGGGAATTCCCATCCCGTTAGGGGCTGATCCTTGCGAGTCCATTCCTTGCATGTTAAATGTGCATCCCTAGTCACAACCATCAAATCAATGTGGTGTAGAAGATTTTTCCCATGAAGGCTTAAAAGTTTTCATTGAAGAGTAATTGAATTGATTGCACGAAATGTGCGAAGGTTCTTGCAAAGAATTAAGGATGCACCAAAGCATTTTGTAGAGAACTCGATTTTCTTGAAGGTGAGTATGGAAATTGAGAAGATCTTGAAGATGAACACATGAGTTGAATCTCGATAGAAAAAATAATCAAACAACGAAGATCTGTCTAAAAGCCAAAAGGAATTTTGGGTTGAAGTTGTTAAGTTAATGGAATAACTCATGAAGACAACAAAAGTGACTAAAGCTTATGATGGCCCAACACTTAGCTTAGGTCTCTCTCAAGATGAAGCTTTTTGACAAGACATGAGCAACATAGCAATTGAAAATCTACATATACACTCTTAAAAATTAAAAATATGTATGGTATTATTAACACATTGATATATAATTAACATTTTAAAATGTTTTGGAAAAACATAAGCAACATAGCAAATGAGAATTTGCAGATACACTTTTAAAAAATAAAATTTTCTTCCAATCGAGCTTTCTTTTGCCTTTAAAACATTTTAACAAAATAAAACAAAATTGTGTGTTTGGAGATTGTGGTGATTGACATTCTTTTGTCTACGTCACCGCACGTACAAAGCATTACAAAAAAGTATATATGCTCAGGTGTTTGATAGAAAATAATTAGTTCAATTTAGTGTTGATTAGAACAAGCTCGATGATGAGGTGTTTAAATGATAGATTAGGAAAAATCAGGCGTGTATGTATTTTGCCTTTTAATATATTTTGAAAATGAAATATGACCATGGGTAAGGTATTGGTCTTTGACAAGTATATGATATTCTAATGAAAAAAAATGATACAACACAAGATTTCATTACTGACGATAGTACATCACCATTCATGATTCTTACAGCTTATTTGTATGAAAGACATGATTGCTTGAAAACAATCTACTCAAAACTAAGAATAACAAACCGCATAAATAAATATAAAACACACCACATATGTAGGGGTGGCAATTCGGTAAATCGGACGGATTTCGGTTGGGTTATTCGGATTTCGGATCATTCGGGTTTCGATTAGTAACGGGTATGATTAGTAATCGGGTATTTCGGGTCGGGTCGGATGTGTAAATTGTCGGTTACATCGGGGTTATCGGGTCAAAATCGGTCAAGCAAATCCGGATTTCGGTTTAGTCGGTTTCGGGTTGAGTCAGTTTTTGCAATTTTCGATTGAATCGGATTTCGGTTGGATCGGATTTCGGTTGAATCGGTTCGGTTAAATCGGTGTTCGACTAAATCAACTTTTGGTTGAATTAAGTCTTGATTGAATTTCGGTTGAAATCGATATTAAGAGTTCAAAATAACTTTATTTAAGTGATAAAAGTTATATGAATTTAATGAATGGGTCATGATAATATTAAGAATCGTTGTATTTATCATATACTATTTGAATTTGAATTTGAATTTGAATTTGAATTTGAATTTGATATTGAGTTTTTAAAGATGAAATTTACCACTTGTAGAATTAATCAATTAATATTTGACCGGAAAAGTCAATCAAATTAATAGATGATCACAATTTACAAATTCATAAGACACAATATTCACAAATCACAAGTAAAGATTATATGATATTATATTCATAAAAAATTCTTATGATATTGCAATCAACTAATTACATGTTACAACTAATGATTATATGATGTTATACTCCAATAATTTAAAATGATCTCAGTTCACAAATAATAATTTTATAGTCACATACAATTTCAAGATCATATACATAAATAAATAAAATCTTTACATTTTATTGAAGAAATATATCTTTTGTGATGAATAATAATATTGGAATCCATGACTATATGAGACTATGGTAAGTAGTTCTAAAGTCATTAAAATAATTTCAATCATTACTATATACTAAAGCGGAGGTTAAAATAATATATAAAATGATTCCATATTAAAATATATCATTCATCTTTTTAAATCAAACTGATTAGTTGAAATTTAATCGAATTATTTCTAAATATTTATATTTATATATATTAAAAAAATATTAGTTTTATTTTGGGATAATATTATTTTTTAGATAAGATATATATAATTCTTAAAATATCCTTTCTTATATCAATTTTTAATGATTATTCTTAAAAAAATATATTAGTTTTTTCGCTTATTTTTGCCAAAAACACGACGCTTGATATTTTACATTCTGTTGACATATTTTATACACATGTTCACATTGTTACAAGGGCTGTTCACATATAACCGCATTTTAACTTCAAAAAATTTAGTATACATTCATATAATATAGGTACGTTCACATATTAGTATTGCATGTTCACGTTTTATATCATTCTACATACGTAAAAAGACTTAAAAAATAAAATAAAAAAATTAAATTAATTTTTTTTATTTTTTATTTTTTTTATTTTTTTATTTTTTTTAATCGGATGACCTAGATTCATTTCTAGTGTTTCAATCAGATGGTCCAGATTCGTTCTTAGTTTTCATGATAAACCCCATTTTCATTTGATTCAATCTCTACATTAGTATATCTACATAAATTTTAATAAATTAATGTTAAAAACTATTTTAATAAATATTTTAATAAGTTATATTATCATTGCTAGATTTCCTACCCTAAACCCTAAACCCTAAACCTTAAACACTAAACTCTAAAAGATAAGAACTCAAATACATAACCTTAGTAAATATTTTATAAAAATGATTTTTTATGCATACTAATATCTTTAGAAAAATAAAAAAAATAATTCAAAAATATTCAATTCAAGTGAAATTAAGATTTAAAAAAGTTTAATCAAAATATGGGGAAATATCTCAACAAATAATAAAAATACTTTTTAAATATATTCAACTAAAATATGTGGCTCGATCTTAATTTTTTTTTATAAATTACATAATTTTATTGCTATATTATATACTTATATTTTAAATTTTATATTACTATTAGATTATTGTATAATCTTTAGTAAATTACCCCGTGAATACCCGAGACCTGGATTATTGTTTCGGGTATAATCCAGGTCACGGGTATAATCGGGTTCGGGTTGTTTCGGGTGTAATCGGGTTCGGATTGTTTCGGTTTTCGGATACAACCAGTTCGGGTACAATCAAATTCGGGTTGCTCGGATTTGGGTATGTATCGGGTTGGTCTTTTCGGATATAATCGGTTTCGGGTTGCTTTTTTAAACGGGTTGCTTTCGGGTTCGGGTTAGAATCGGTCAGATCGGGTCGGTTTCAGATTTCATTTTGTAATTTTTTTCGGATAGCGATCGGTTCTCGAATCGGGTTGTTCGGTCGGTTATTTCGGGTCGGATCAGAATTTGCCACCCCTACACATATGTCACAAAATTAAAATGAAAATTACATAATTCATATTTCACAACTCCTCAATTAACAAACTACCAAAAGTTTAATGGTTTTAGGTTTCTTCATTTCTAATATTTTCGAGCATTGCTTCGTTCACTTGTTTGAGAACAAGCAAATCACCACGATCTCCACTATTCCCTTCTACACCTCCATTAGGTATTATGGCCAAGGATGGGCCAGATTGGGCCATGTGGGCCTATTCAGCTGGATGTTCTTGATGGGTCATGTTGTCTTGGGTTTGAATCACGTCTCTTGCCTATAATTTGTAGTGTCAATATCAAGCTCATATATTTGAAGAAAAAATTTAATAATTAAGTGTTACTCCCTCCGATTGAAAATAAGTGTCGTTTTCACATTTTAATTTTGATCTTTATGTGTCATTCTAAATTTTCAAGGCAAAATTAATTATGAGTGATGTATAAAATTGTTATTGAAATTTGTTTTACTTGACAAATACTCTTCATTCATTGAACCAAAAAGGTAATCGATATTTAAAACCTAAAAGGTGATAACATTGAAAAAACTTTAAGATTTTGAGTTTAATTAACGTTGTTCTTAAAACTTGTGTCAAGTGCTAAAACGAAACTTGTTTTTGATCGAAAGAAGTAAATTGCAACGTACCTGAAGACTGTCCCATTCTCTGTTAGCTTGAGTAATCTTTACAACCTTGCCCTTTTTGTCGATTTGATAAATTCTCACTTCTCTAACAACACTAATTGGTTTTAGTGTCTCAACTATGTCTTCCAAATTCCTCTTTAGCCTTTTCATATTCTCTATTATCACCAATGTCATTTCAGATTCAGATTCATGTTTTTCTTCTGATCTCATGTCCTCGTTGGCATGATTGGAATCGTGAACATGTAGGGCCATCTTGACTTTTGATTTCGTAAGCTCTATTATAACAACTTTTGAACAAGGCTTGTAACACTCCTCCATACCCCTACAAAATTAAATTTTATTATAATGTTTAAGTTAATTGTGCGTATATACATATAATAGCAGGAGGATAATAGAGAGAGAGATTTATAGACGAGAGTTGAGATGAATATATAATTACCTCATTATTTCGGCTTGGATGTCTTCAATATCCACAAGCTTGACCTTACACTTGCGAGTGAATTCGATTTCCACAATATAAGGTTGGTAGGATGATGTATACGCCTTTTTGCTATTGTTTTTCATTTTTATTTCCATATTCTTTCAAAACTTAATTATCATACTCAAGATCTTAGATTTATGCACAGCTTTTGACTCTGCACTAAGATAGGAAACCAAATACTTAAAATAAACGGTCATCTTCATCTCTTCCTTCCAAATTTCCGATTTCACCACCTTGTTGTTGGATGAGTACTCGATATCATCATCTAAGAACCTAATTGATCATCAAAAAATACCATTATATTAATGTGAAAAAGAAAAAGAAAAAGAAAAAGAAAAAAAAATATATGATGAATTAATATATTATTGTGTTTCTATGTCCTAAGTACATTATATGGAATGGTTTATTTGTTTAGCAAGCTATTACCCGAAATTGAAAAGAATAAACTCTAAATTCAAAATCTAAGAAAACATTCTGATTAAGGGTTATTCTCCTATCCTTTCAGGACATAAGTTAGAAAACACGATATAATAATAGACATAAGATGAGTATTAAAAAAATAAGATAATAAATAAACAATATCTATGAGCTTACATACTTCTTAATTTTGATCTCAAGATCCTTGATATCCTCTAGAGGAGTCTGGGCGTCAATAATGAATTCGATCTTATCGCTTTGGTCTGGAGTGATATCAAGGTTAACAATGTTGGTAGTTGTTAACGTTGAGTTTGGCACGATCACCTCTTCTCCGATATCATACTTATGGAAACTTGATGTCAAAATGTTTAGATTTGTAACCCTCATCTGTTAAATTAATTCACAAATTTCGAGTGAGTACGTTTATATAATTGCTAAGCTAACAATTGACTTTTATTTGCACCTAACGAAGAAAATCTAGATTATGAGATATCAAGTAAGTACCTGCACATTGTTGATGATAACACGATCACCAACATCAAAAGGATGCATGGCAAAGGCGAAGATGAGTCCCTCAAACATTTTCCTACAACTGTCTCCGAAGATGAAGCTAGCTGCGAGAAAAGGAGTGAACAAGAGAGCAAGTTGACCGGTGTTGACTATGCCCGAGAGGAGAAGCCAAATTATGAGCACCACCATGTTTAGAAATGTGCTTAGTAGTCTATTCAACTTTATGAACACCCTTTTAGAATTGTTCAAAGTCCGCTCCAAACCCCAACAATTTTTGTATGCCCGAACCTACAAACACGTACAAGATCATCATGCATTTATACTTTATAGTTGCTAAAATAGCAACAACTATGCATGCTCATTGCTAATCTTGATCGCACATGTACAATGCTACTAATACCAATGCTTAGAATCCGTCGCACATGTTTGTTTCTATATCTAAGTTTTTTTTTGCAGCATAAATAAGTGTATATTGAACTCTAGTTGAGGCAAAAAAGGGTTAGAAAGCTCAGATCCGAAGCTCAAAAGATCAAGGTATGCTTTAAATCTATTTTAAAGAGCTACTTCAAATCTATTTTGAAAAGCTCAAAAGCTCAAGGTCGAATGGAAAGCAAGAAATCAAGCTCTTACATGACTACTTTAGAAAACATGGTGATTGCCTTCCATAGAGTAAAATTATTTGGAAGGGCATGCAACCAGTAAAGTGGAGCTTCATCCTTTGGCCACAAATCCAACAAGCTACAACGGCCGGGTCTTTTAGCCAATGACACATGTCTTCTATGAAAATGCCTTCTAGAAAGTGGCACTCACTCTTTGGTTTGAATGTGAATCTGTGAAGAGAAAGTTCCATATTGTTTGCAATTAGGTTGGCATCCACATACGCCATGAGAGACTTGAAGATTGGATGAATTAGTTTGAAGTGTCATCCTCAAGCAAGGACACACCAAGTTCCAAGGAGCTCACCTAAACGAGACCCATTTTGCAGACGTCATCACAAAGGTATGCAAATAAAGGGTCTCAATCAAGGGGGACCATAAGAGTCGAGAGGGCCAAGCATTGATGAGGCACCTATGAGACTAAGCTAAGAAAAAGAAGCCCACAAGAAGCCAAAACCATCAAGACCGTGATGGGCATTCCTAGCATGGTCTTGACCTGTGACCCACTCTATCACGAGTCAGGACGGCCTCAACAAGCCATCACGGCCGTGACGATACTACATGCCCTAGCTCTTGTTTTTTTGTTGGGGGAATAGTGGCCTTGTTTAGCAACTTTTCTGAGGCAGAGGATTGTAGGATCATTGTCCCAATCCACTCTTGAGATGTGTTCTTGTGGCCTCATATTAGGCACATTTTTAGGGTGAGGGTTTGTAGGATCAATTTCCCGATCTATTTTGAGATATACTTTCCACCTTGACTCATATCACGAGTCGATCAACCGTGTTCTGTTACTGGTTCATTCCAATATATTCACCATCTTCAAAAAAAGTGATGGAAGGGTGTAATGTATGGTTTTTCTCTTGTTTTTGATCCGAATACTAAACTTGAAAATGGATCACATTGCTTACTTAGATATTATGATTTGTTTATCTGACAAGGTTACTTGTCAAGTGATTAACCTAGATGTTCAATCTCGAAAAACTTTGGAATGAGTTAAATGATCTTTTTATTGTAAAATTTCTTCCGTTTAAGATTAGTCTAATTCATTTTCACATTTTCATTTTCAAAATAAATGTTTTTGTGCGTTAAATAATAATTTAGATCGTTTCTTCACATGAATCAAGAATTAGAAAAGTGTGATATATAATAAAATATATAGATACATATCAAGTTGTTATTAATTGTCTACCTTTACAATTTAATAATTTTAAAGATGTAATTAGCTTTGTAATAAGGATCTAACTTAAAAGATTATTAAGTCATGTGAGCTCTCTTTGGGGCCTTGGACTCGCTATTATAATTAACTACATAAATTTTAATGGACAAACTAAAGTGGAACATGTTTGAGAAGAAGGGAATTGAAATACATACCGCCCAGTTAAGGAACTCATCATATGAAATGTTTCTTTCTCCCGGTGTTCCGCTCTTATTTGCTTGTGCTTCGCTTCCATCATCTTCCTCCTCCTCCTCTTCTTCTTCGTATTTCTTAGGATTGAATATATAATCCAACTCCTCTTTCTTTAGCTCATACGGCTTTTCCTCTAGGTCAGTCCTCTTTATTTCAAGATCACTGCATTTTATGAAAATATTTTCCCATTTATTCCATATATTGATTCAATATATCTTTTAGGCATCATTTTTCCAAAAACAACATCAAACTAAAGTAATTTAATTTGAACAATAACACTCTTTATTTTCTAAATTACATATTTATCTACGTTTTCTAAAAATATTTGATTTGCATTAAAATCCTATATAATTATTTTATTAATTTATTATATCCGATTAATTAAGTAATTTATATATTTATAAAGAATTGAGTACATGTGTTTTAATTAGTATACATCTGTTTTGTATAGAAACTTGCCACATGCTAATTTCGTATCTCGGATGCCATATGGAGTTGATCTAACCAAGCACTAAGAAATGGAAAAAACAAGAATAACCGAGATTAAATGTTGGATTTCCGTCGTAAAAAAGAACTGTTTTGAGGTTACACTCAGTATGAATTACAATGCACGATTTTCTCATTATGTGTACATACCCCGCCCCGACTGGTCTCTTACATTTTATCTCCTCCCCCAATTACCCGATGGTTGCTTCTCATTATCTTCCTGGCCATTTTCACACGTTCACTCATCCTGCACCCACCTCCTTCTTGGATCTTCGCTCGGCATTCCTCTTCATTGTGTGCACCGTTGGGCTAGACGGACTCTCAGACTTGTGGTTTTCCTAGGCCTCTTCAAATGGAATTGCAGGATTTGGGCCCAACAATAGCCCCAACAGATAGACATTTCTGAGAGCGAGAATTCAAAATATTTTTTACTACTGGCCATGAGATTCTCGATTGTTCTCGGGGACACATGGGGCTCTCAAATTGAAGGGGTCTTCTCGGGGATGGATACGAAGCAACGGATGGTGCTCTTATTTACTTTTGCCTCCAGCCTTCATCATCTCATTGTGTCTCCTTCTTTCTGCCCAAGGTAAAAGCTTTCTCTCTTCCTCATTTCAAATTTCTTCTCTTTTTGATCTCTCTCTAATATCGAGGACGAGAGTAGTTTTTGACTATGGCTTTAAGCCTTTCGGTGTCTTACAAGATTGTGACAATTTTTCCGGGACCCTTTCTCAAGAAGAGATTATCCAAATCTTATGGGGCGGGGGTTTTTCGGACGGTGTGGTGTCCATGTGCCCTACCAATCCACCATTCAACTCCGAATTGGACCTATCCCAAGTGGGTGTGCTTTTTTGAATTTCCGTTTTTAATCTCATGCCAGTTTTCTTTCTCTCCAGTGGTCATCAAGTTCCTGTCCGTGTGTCCCATCATCATCTCCTCTTGGAAAATCCTGTTCTAGGTGGGGAAGTGGCTGAGTTTGCAAAGGTTGACTTTGCCTTGGCTGATTTGCTCATGTCATACCGCGTTACAACTGTGAGGCAGGGGCGGATCATTCTTCAATCTAGGGTCGCTCGTCGACTGCTGGTTCTGAACACCAAGGTTAACTAAAAGTGCTGGGCTAGTAGATTTTTTCTTTGTGGAGATTGCTTCCATTGGTCCTAACTGTCACCGTTTTCTTTTTGACAAGTGGAGGATTGATAGTAAGAATCTAACCCTTTTTCTTTGTAGCTTTTTTGGAAAGTGTTAACTTTCATTTGTTTCTCTGGTTTCTCTGTTTGCAGACTTGTCGTACACTCCAGAACCGCGTGGCCTGTCAAAGAAGCTTACTTCTAAGTTGTTCAAGCTCACACCGGTGAAGCGCACCTTCGGAAAGGCTACTTTTGAAGTCCTTGATGAATCCTCAATGAGCGAAGAGGGCACTATGTCGGACGAATCAGAAGATTCGAAAGAGGAAGGAGAAAATATCTCCATTGCCGCTATGTCAAGTACGCCTACATTGGTGACCACCTTTGGTTCTTCTGCATATAAGGGTTGCTTTCTTACTTCTTTGTTCTTTGACAACATGGCGGGTATTTTCTCGTTTTTGATTTTCTAATTTCTGGGACTCAACCACTTTGTTCCAATGCATTTGTATCGATCATGGATCTGATCCTTAGGAAGACTCGATCTAGCGATCCTAAACCTCTTGTCAGAACATCTGCCAAGAAAGAACATGTTGTCTCTTTCAAACAGGAAGCCATTGGGGAGCCTACAACGATTGATCTCAGTGACGATCTCCCCTCAGATTGGTCTGCCCTAGCCTTGCATCATGACCCTTCTTTTAAGAAGAAGCATGCATCCTCCTCGGTAACGTCGATTACTTTGGAACTCGGGTCCAGTGCCTGAAAGCTTGTATACTTTATCTCTCCTTTTTGGTTTGTATTCTTGTCCTTTCTACTTAAAAAATTCTCACAATCCCTGAATTTGCTTTTTGTTCATGTGTTACTGGTGTTTCAAACTTTTCAAGAGATCATGTCGATTATGGATGTCATGGACAAGGACCGGGCAATCTGGGAACGCAAGAAACAGGAGGCCGCTTGGTTTAAGGATCAAGAATTGGCCTAGTTGAAGGTGTTTTCAAACAAGGAGAAGTCATCGTAGAGCCATATTGCTGACCTGGAGTGCGAGGTATCTGCGCTGAAGGCTACCATTGTCGGCTTGGAGGCAAGGGTCGTGCATTTCGTATCTATCAGGAAAAGCGATGATGCGGATATTAGCGCATACTATAGCATGTTGTCTTGCCCTGAGGCCATGAAGGAGTTTTTGAAGGGAAAACACAAAGCGTGCGATGTTACCGAATTCGAGGAAGCTTTCTACACCTTGTATCCACTAGGGAACCCTCCTTCGGGTGCGTCCCTACTTAGGGATGGAGGAGAGCCTCCTATGACTTTGAAGACTGTCAAGGATTAGGAGATGGAAGTTGTTGACGCTGCTACGGAAGGAGGGCAGGTGGCGGATGGTGCACCTTTAAGTGGCCCTTCATAGAATTTCTCTGTTGGTTATCTAAGGATTCTGGCAGCTAGGCCGTCTATAGTGTTTTTATTTTCATTCTGTGTGACTTTTGGGAGAGTACCTTATCGATCGTCTTCTGGCGTTTCGTTGATTGTTGGCGAGGAGCCATGGACACCTTGTCTTTTGCCACCCCGTCGTGTGGCAGGGGTTTACTTTATCTTGTTTCTTGTTTTGCTTGCATATATTTTCCTCTAGATGTCTTTCTTTTGATACATTTGCTAAGTATATTCGCGAAGGCAGCTTTTGGCGGATGTTCAGCTTGTAGAAGGCCTATCGTTAGTTGGTGGGTATGCATAGCTATGGCTTTGACAATCGGGAAGGCTTAAGCCAACGTTACAAGACAATCTTTAAAAAGGAAGAAAAAACGAAACGAGGCCCTACCAGCTCGAGTCTGACCTGTCTTATGGCACGCATCTAACAAAGTTTGTCCGGGTGTTTGTAGAGCCCTGACAATAGATGTCGGCTAGCCGGCGTCTGTCTGTAGTGCGGGTGTCGAGCGTCGGGGAGATTTGTTCCCTGCCTTTCTGGGCCTTGTGGAAGGTTGTTCTGGCGACTGATGCCGAGTAGCGAGCGTTTTAGGATCTTGAAGCCTCACCCGTTTATTTAGGATTTTTGGAGACCTTTTAGTTTTTGGCGAACAACACCTATGGATCCAGATGAATGTTTCTATCTTTTGTCATAAAAACGTGAGTGTGGGGTATTTCTCATAATAACACAAAGATTCATTCCAAATGACTACAATGAAGTTTTGTTTACACACCAGTCACTGGTAAGTAGCCCCATCATTCTTGAGCCCGAAGGGCATCACTTTGAAATTGTAAGTCCCTTGACTTATGATGAATGTTGTCTTTTCTTGATTTGTGGGATGCATGTGAATCCGGTTATATCAATTGAACGCATCCATGAAAGTGAGCATCTCGTGACCTGCTGTGGCATTGACAATGGAGTCTATGTGCGACAAAGGAAATGAATCATTGGGACAAGCCTTGTTGAGGTCCGTCAAATCTATGCAGACTCTTCATTTGCCGTTTTTCTTTCTTAATACTACCACGTTGGCCAGCCATTCTGGGTATTTCACCTCTCTTACTTTGCCAGCTTTAAGCAGCTTCTTTACCTCCTCGTCCACTACAGATTCCTTTATGGAGCAAACTTCAACCGCTTCTGTTTGATTGGCAGGTGAAGAGCATACATGAATAATCAGTAGGTGATGATCTCTGAATCGATTCCGCTCATATCCTCATGTCTCTAGGCGAAGCAGTCGATGTTTCTCTTAAAGAAGTGCATTAGGTTGACTTTGGTATCTAGGCTGAGCTCTCGCCCTATCCTCACCGTCTGTTTTTGTTCACTTATGAAATTGTTTCGTATATGAACATGCATGCGTTTAAAAATAAAATGAAATTGGATTTCATTCTCTCGTTTCCAAGATCACGAGAATTAAAAAAAAGGAACAATATATACGCATGAAATTAACTTCAAACATGAAATTGGATTTCAGCTCCTATCTTATAGTCTACGTGAAATTGGATTTCGTAAGATAAGATTTTTATTTTGTTTTGATCTTATGTGTATCACATATTACAATTGAAAAAAAATTAATTAGTAATTTTTATCTTTTGTTTTATGTTAATTTTGGGCCATGATCTGATATAAAGTTTCCTAAGGAGTTAGGAAATCCCACTAAAATTAGATAAAATATTTGATATTATATCTTGATCATACAATTTTGTCCGGTTAGATGCATTTTGATGATTAATTTTAGATTAATACTATATATTAATTTATTTTGAGTTAAGATTATCTTGTTAAATAAATTTCATGAGATGAATTATTTGATTAATTATTATGCTTGTTTTATATTATGATATATTGGTTGCATAAGGTGACTAGTATGACCCATAAATACGATCTGTGTATCGTTATGTTTTCTTATACACGATCTGCGCATCATTTGTTTTGTTGTAATTTAATTTCTGCAATTAAAGTAATCCAAAATTGAAATACAAGAAGAAGTACAAGACATAAGTAAATCAAGGATGGAGATCCATGAAGGATATATACAAGATGAAGATATTATGAAGATTAGATCTTTATTTTATTCATCATAGGGGCCATACTTGGATCACAATTATTGCGTTTTGAATGCTTTATTTTAAGTTTTTATATTTCTTTTATTTATGACATTTTTTTCACTTATATATAAAAGACAAATAAAAAGACTTAAGTTCCTAAGGTAAATTGGGACAATGCCTTTCCATATCATAACCCATTAAGTTCTGGATTTTTGGTTGGATGGGCTTCACAAAAGTGAGGGTGTTCTTCCATAATCTTGAACTAGTGAGGGTGAATCTATATAGGGATTCATAAACTTTGATATGGTTGTACCCAACAAGAGACCAAAAGGCAAAGTTTTGGATCTTGAGGCATGGTGATGAGTCCAACATTGGATGTGGACCATTAACCAAGAATTATAAGGAGTTATAATTAGTAATTGTTACTTACCTTGAACACACAAGACTTAAGGCAATGCAAAAGTATGTTGAGTCTTGTCTGGAATAGGATCTTGGAATCGTTTTATTCATTAGGAACATAAATTGTTTATTTGAATAAAATGCGCATTTACTTGTTTTAAAGCATGTTTAATATTAAGTATGTGTGTGTATGTCAAACACAAAATTTTTGCATGTTGTTTCATTTTGTAGAAATCATGTCGAATGACAATTTGAAATTCACCCTACGCTCAATAGTTGAGAAAAACAAATTGAATGGAACAAATTTTCTCGATTGGGAAAGGAATCTGATAATTGTTCTCAGGTCCGAAGGAGGATGTCCTAACAACCCCTATCCCTACTATTACTGACACCTCATCAGATGAGGAGAAGAAAACAGAAATGGAGTTAAGGAGTAATTCCTTGCCAATCACTTGTTTGATGCTAGCAGACATGGAACCTGACCTTCAAAAGAGGTTTGAATACCAGGATGCCTACACTATCATCACCAACCTGAAAGTGTTGTTTCAGGAACAAGCTAGGATTGAACGATATGAAACTCACAAGAATATATTGGATAGCAAGCTTGAGAAGGGAAAACCAGTTGGCCCTCATGTTTTTGACATGATCGGTCTTTTTAGTCGTATGGAGTTGTTGGGCACCCCATATGACCAAGAGTTGGCTACATATATCGTCTTGCACTCCTTACATGATGGCTTTGCCTCATTCAGGATGAACTACCATATGCATGGTATTAAGAAGAATCTGAATGAGCTCCATGGTATGCTCAAAGCTTCTGAGCAGAATACTCCTACTGACAACAAGAAGGAGGTTCTTAATGTCAACAAACGGAAAGGGTTTAAGAAGGTGGCCAAGAACAAGAGCAATTTCCAAGGGAAAGGCAAGCAAGTTGCAAAACCAAAGGGAGGTGAAAAGCCAAAGGTGGTTGCAGATCATGATTATTTCTACTGCAAGGCCAAGGGACACTGGAGAAGAAACTGTCCTAAGTACCTAGAAGACAAGAAGAATGGGACTTTGAGTTCTAGCACTTCAGGTATTTGTGTTATTGAAAATATGACAACCAATGTTCTCACATATGGTCCTACTTGGGTATTAGATACCGCATGTGGTGCTCACATTATTTCATAAATGTGCAGGGATTAAAAAATAAGAGACGAGTTAAGAAAGGGGAGATAGACCTACGCGTTGGAAATGGAACAAGTGTTGCTGCACTTACCGTAGGAGATTTTAGTTTATCTTTACCTTCTGGTTTAATCTTAGAACTGAATAATTGTTATTTTGTTCCTTGCATTACAAAGAACCTTATTTCGGTTGCAGTATTACATTCTGACGGTTTTGATTTTAGCATTAAAGATGGAAATATATCCGTTTTTAAGAATGACATTTTCTATGCTCGTGCTCCAATGAGTAATAGACTTTTTGTATTGGATCTTAAATCAGAATCTTTTAACATAAACACAAAAAGGCAAAAGGCAAATAGTTTGAGTGAAGCCTACCTATGGCATTGTCGCTTGGGTCACATCAGTCTTAATCGCATGAAGAAGCTCCATAAAGATGGACTTCTAAAAGACATGGATTATGAATCCATTGAAACATGTGAGTCATGTTTGATGGGCAAGATGACAAGGGCACCTTTCAAAGGTACAAATGAAAGGGCTACTGAGCTATTGGGCATTGTAAATACTGATGTGTGTGGGCCAATGAACACAGAAGCTAGAGGTGGCTATAGATACTTCATCACATTTACTGATGACATGAGTAGATATGGATATGTTTACCTTATGTCACATAAATCGGAGTCTTTCGAAAAGTTCAAGGAATTTCAAAATGTGGTAGAGACTCAAATAGGCAAGAAAATAAAGGCACTTCGATCAGATCGTGGTGGCAAGTACTTGAGCCTTGAATTTGATCATCATTTGAAAAACTGTGGGATAGTAACACAATTGTCTACTCCAGGAACACCACAACTAAATGGTGTGTCTGAAAGGAGAAACAGGACCTTGTTAGACATGGTCCGATCAATGATGAGTTTTGCTGATCTTCCAGTATCCTTCTGGGGATATGCCCTCACAACCGCCGTACTTACACTAAACAGGACTCTGTCTAGGACTGTAGACAAAACTCCATATGAGATATGGACAGGGAAGGTCCCAAAATTGTCTTTTCTAAAAATATGGGGATGTGAAGCTTATGTAAAGCGTTTACAGACTGAAAAGCTAGCCCCTAAATCAGATAAGTGCTATTTTATAGGGTATCCAAAAGGTAGTTTTGGATATTACTTCTACAATCCCACTGCGCAAAAAGTGTTTGTTGCAAGGGATAGTGTCTTTTTGGAAAAAGAATTTATTTCCAACAAGTCAAGTGGGAGGAATATTCATATTGAACCAGTTCAAGATGAAGTGCAACAAACTCAACAACAAGATGACATAGATGATGTCGAGGAAGAGTTGATAGTATTTGAAACAGAACATCCATAAACTATTCCTGATCTAGTTGTTGAACTAGTTGAACCCACTCGTAGATCGGAAAGGCCAAGGGTACAACCAAGACGTTATGATGATTTCATCTTGAATGTAAACCTTGATGTTCTTATGTTAGAACATAGTGAGCCTTCTACCTATAAGCAAGCAGTGACGGGTCCAGACTCCAAGAAATGGCTTGAGGGCATAAGGTCCGAAATGGATTAGATGTTTGAAAATCAAGTATGGGACTTGATAGATTTGCCAGATGGGGTAAAACCCATAGGAAGAAAATGGATTTTCAAACTCAAAACTGACAAGGATGGAAATGTATCTGTTTACAAGGCAAGACTAGTTGCCAAAGGCTTTAGACAGATTCATGGTATAGACTATGACGAGACATTTTCACCAGTTGTCATGATTAGATCCATTAGGATAATCTTAGTTATTGCTGCATATTATGACTATGAAATATGGCAAATGGATGTCAAAACCGCTTTTCTAAATGGTTTTTTAGAAGAGGATGTGTACATGACACAACCTGAAGGTTTTGAAGTTCCAAATGGTGCTGAGAAGGTATGCAAGCTTAAGAAGTCCATTTATGGACTTAAGCAAGCATCCAGGAGTTGGAACTTTCGATTTGATGAGAAGATCAAAGAGTTTGATTTCATTAGATGCGAAGAGGATCCTTGTGTTTACAAGAAGTTTAGTGGGAGTAAGGTAGCTTTCTTAGTCTTGTATGTGGATGACATACTACTTATTGGGAATGACATTCCGATGCTAGAGTCCGTAAAAGAATGGCTGAAGAAATGATTCTCAATGAAAGACTTAGGAAAGGCCGAGTACATACTTGGAATAAAGATCTATAGAGATAGATCTAAGAGATTTCTTGGATTAAGTCAGGGAACTTATATAGATAAGATTCTTGACAGATTCAAGATGAAAAATTCCAAGAAAAGGTTTTTACCCATGCAACATGGTGTACATCTCAGCAAGACACAGTGTCCTAAAACACCTGCCGAGCTTGAGAAGATGAACAAGATTCCTTATGCTTCTGCTATAGGATCTATCATGTATGCCATGGTATGTACAAGACCTGATGTTGCATTTGCTCTAAGCATGTGTAGCAGATACCAATCAAATCCAAGAGAAGCACACCGGTGTGCAGCTAAGAACATCCTAAAGAACTTAAGAAGAACCAAGGATGATTTCTTAGTATATGGAGGTGATGACAAATTAGTCGTTCAAGGATATACTGATGCTAGCTTCCAGACTGGCCGAGATGGTTGTGAGTCTCAATTGGGATATGTCTTCATCCTTAATGGAGGAGCAGTGAGTTGGAAGAGCTCCAAGCAAGATGCAGTAGCTGATTCTACGATTGAGGTTGAGTATATCGCCGCTAGTGAAGCGGCAAAAGAGGCCGTCTGGATGAGGAAGTTCCTGGATGAACTCGGTGTAGTCCCTAGCATTTCAGAGCCTATCGACATCTATTGTGACAACAATGGTGCCATAGCTCAAGGCAAGGAACCGAGTTCGAGCTCCAAATCTAAACACGTTATGAGGAATTATCACCTTATTCGGCGCATAGTCTCTGAGGGTGACATTAAGATGTGTAAGGTGCATACAGATGACAACATTGCAGATCCATTGACCAAGCCTATGCCTAGGCCCAAGCATGATAGTCACACTAGGGCTAAGGGTCTCAAACACATTTGAGAATGGCTTTGAGATCGCCTTTTATTATATTTTTCGTTGAGAGTGTTAGACACTTGTTTTATGTTTGACTTGATGATTTTATGATATATGATATTTCATCCTTATTTATATATTGTTTTAATCGATATTAAATAATATGTCCAAATAATTCATTATTAACAAATGGGATCACCTTAAGTGTTCTGGTGAATGAAACCCCATTAATGAAATAAAGTTTTGAATTATTGAAAGTCTATAGTTAGAAATCATCAAATGGACATAGATGATTTTATTAGTAACTATATTGTAAGTTGACTGATAGTGCCAGGTTTCATGGGCTATAGGGACATGGAGATGTCTAGTCTTTTACATATATGTGTATGGATGATACATGTAAGACTAACCCACCTTAAGACTCTCCAAAAGAGATTGTAGAGTTTTAAGTTAAACCATGATTAGTAGATTCCTCAGACATGAGTGTGTTATGGTCTCTCTTGATAATTTGTATTTCTTTAACATTGTTAAACGCTTTCCGTAAAAGGGAGTTATAAAAGCAGTAGTTGGGATTGCCAAAAGTTGAGTTGGAGCTATAGTCATACAAGACTGGAGAAGTCCTCCTAGTTCGTGTATACAATGATACATTGAATAGGATTGGTGTCTCGACCACTTGAAGAGCGAGAACTGAAAATGCATGGCCATGCTCAGATGATTATTTTTTATTCGTTTAATTGACAGTTCAAACTCGGAGTTCAAGAAACACATTTGACATTAGATATGAATGTCACCATATTGTCAAATAAGACATTAAGAGACAAAGGTATCTTATATTGCACACTTGTTTAAGGACAAGTGGGAGATTGAAGGAATTGTGTCCTTTAATCAAATGTGCAATGACTAAGCTTGGAATAGGACAGTTAATAAGAGATATTCAATCCGATTATTTTAGGAGTCATAGTGCTTTGCTAGAAGCCAACTACGACTAATGGGTTTAAACGAGTTAAACTCATGACTATTATAAACGGGTCCTATGCGGTCACACACTTAGAGTTGATGGACTAGATCAAAATGAAAGAGGGTTTTATTATTAATATATATTTGTTATATACTAATAATAATGAGATAAGATTTATTTGTGAAATAAATAAATAATGAATGAAAAGGGGTTTTATTTTTGGATGAAGGTTACAAATGAAAAGGTTTTGTAACTCCTCCAAAATTCATTATTCTTTATCTAGAAAGAAGAGGTTACAATTGGGGGAGTGATATTTAAATGTGCTTTTGACTCTCCTGATATTGATTGATTTCCTTCTTGCTTTATCCTCTCCATTTTTCCGTGCTCTCCATTGTTCTTCGTCCTAGCAGTCGAAGCCAAAGGCGATCTAGACCAGGCTCGTGTGGACCAAGTAGAGAAGTCGCATTTGAGGCTTTCTTTCTCTTTCGTTTCCTCCTCGATTTGTTCTTGTTCACGCATCAACAAGTATATTCTATGAACGATGATTGATCTATTGATTATGCATGAAGATCCTACGATTAGATGTTTAGATTTGATCTGAAATTCCACTTAACGCATCTAATAAACCTTCAATTTTATCTCCTTCCCCATTACTCGGCGGTTGCTTTCCATTATCTTCCTAACCGTTTTTCACGTTCGCTAGTCCGCCACCCAACTCCTTCCTGAATCTTCGCTCGGCGTTCCTCTATCATATGCGCGTTTGAGCTAGATGGACTCTCATACTTGTGATTTTCCTAGGCCTCTTCAAATGGACTTGCAAGGTGTGAGCCCAAACAACATCACTCCAAAATCATCTTCATTCAGTTAATATTATTTTAGGGTCACACTCCACAGAACCAACGGTGCGTATATATTTATAATTCAAAAGGGATTATTTTTCCATTTTTTATTTTTTTTGATAAGGTAAGAATTCGAAATACCAAACAGGCTTGGTAAGAATTAGGAATTGTTTTTCTGAAGGAAGAGATATATTACATATATACTTTTTTGAAAAAAAAAGGGATTACTTTACTTCATGATCACAGACTTTACAGCTGTGTGAGCTGTCCAAACATTGAAGTGAATGCACCCGGTACATTTTTGTTCGTACATGACCCCAGTCAGGGGCGTAGCCAGAAACTTATCATTGTGGGGGCCAACAAATTTTTCTAACATAACTAATGTATGGTTCGAGAAAAATGTAGAAATAAAAAATACAAATTTAGATAAAGAAGAGAACATATTTTATAGAGGATGGACTAAAATATTTCAAAATACAATTACATTAAGAAAACAATAGTTTATAATGACAACTTATATAATTATGAGTATGTTTTAGAATACATTTAGGTTAAGAAAACAATTTTTTGTCAAAATACAAATTAATTGAATCTATAAATATTAAAAGCTCGTAACTAAAAAATAAAACCCAAACTAAAACCCTTGTGCTAATAATAAATTGTATGATTCGATCGAGATAATCCCTACAATAACTTATTGTTTCAAAGTTTTTGGGTTCAATCACATTATGAAAGTAGGAAGTTTAGCAAAAGATAAAAGCATTCTAACTAATTAAGTAAATGACTTGTTAGAAGTGGTTTGTATATGCTGAATCTTCAAACGTTCATAACTTTTTGCTCAAATGTCAGAATGAGGCGTATAATATATCAAATCGAAGCTATTGACAAGAGGAACATATATACGGAAAAAAAAAATTGGATTGGGGGGCCATGGCCCCCACCCGCCCCCAAATAGCTCCGCCCCTGACCCCAGTCATTATAAATTAAAGTTGGTATATGTTGGGCCGACAATTAAATGCATATGTTTGGTAGAAAAGTGAAAATTTAAACAAAGTGGATGAAATGAGATACGGGTTGATTGGTTGAATAAGGTTGAAAGTTTTATCATTTGAATAATCCAACATATTGTAACTCACTTACCTAAGGGCACCAACATCCATATGTTTTCCCCCTCGATGACCGGCTTAATAACCTCATACGGCTTCCTCATAGCCAGTCTCTTGAGCTTCTTCTTGGTCTTGTTGTCGGGCAAGAACCGCCACATCCCGCTCGTGTGAATAATCTGGAGGCCGTGGAGATACACCACCCACATCCGCACGCGCTCGAACAGCTGGTCGTAGTGGAGATCGGCCTCCAGTTTCAAGTAGAGCACGTTCTTGAGGAGCCAGAGGAAGGATCCGAGGCAGAGCGCCATGAGGAACCGTGTCACCTGGTGGGTCACGACCATCGAGAGGTCGCCGCGCACGTGCCTCAGCCGGGGCCGGAAGCACAGGTACCAGCCCGACAGGACCACGCAGAACCAGAGCGTGACGTCCACGCACCGCTTGAGCTGGCGAATGAAGTAGACCACGTACTTGTGGATCCTCCACCACCGCTTCACGGGCCAGGAGACGGCGAAGGTCAGGAACCGGACCACGGAGAGGCCGGAGGCGATCATCATGACCATGGCGATGTACTGCCACATCCTCAGGCGGAAGAGCCGCTGGTGCTTGATCCGCTCCAACGTCAGGGAGCAGACGAGGGCGGAGAGAAGGCCGGAGAAGACGAGGAGCTCGACAAGTACGAGGGTCAAGGTGAAATTCCGGTGAGTCTCCTCGACGGCGTCCAGGTGGTCCATTAGTTTGGTGTAAACGACGCGCTTTTCGGAGTCGATGTGGTAGCGCTTTTCTTGGATGGTTTCGAGGAGTTGGGAGAACACATCCTTGGCAAAGCTTGACCGGCTGGCGATGCCTGCGCCGGGGCAGGATTCGGGGTCATTGCTCGAGGCCTGGTCCTTGCGCCGGGAGAGGGAGCTCCCAAGGCATTGGAGGTTCTTGGGTGACGCCATTTTTGGTACATGGAATTGATAGTTAGCACTAAGGTAGGAGGGAGATTTAGCTACGAGAGGGGAGATTCGGGAGAAGGGTTGAAAGTGAAGTGGATGAAACTATGTTGTCATATAATTGCAGTCCTAGTATATGATAAGGTCTTCTTTGTTTGTTTCTTTTTTTTGTGAGGGCACTGCCCATTAGAGTCGAAACGAATATTTCTGGGTATTATCTTTAAAGTTTAACCGTTTGACTAGATGCCCCAAAACAGGGTCTTCTTTGTTTCTTAAATGTATTGTGTGGGTGATATGGGTTAGTAGTCTAGTGGGGGCGAAGCAAGTAAGCAACCGGACATAGAGCATGTTTGGATTAACTCCTATTTTGCCTTATAATGCAAAATTTTACATTATAATGCAGAATATAATACAAAATTTTACATTATAATGCAAAATAATGTATTATGTGTGGTAATCCAAACAGGCCAATAATATATCCAGTTGCGCATCTTTTAATGCATAAACTAGTGTTATGCCCGTATCATATAGAGTTATAATTAGAGATAAATATAATAATTTTAAATATTTAAAAGATTATTGTAAGATTATAACATATAGATATAATAACTTATAACACTCGAAGAGTAATTGTCAAAACCAAAGTGTTTAGAAAAAAATATCAAAAAGACAATATATGTATTTATAACAAAATATAAAATATGGAAAGTGGAATTCAATTCAAAATGTAGAAGTCATATATGAATAGTTAAGAAGTTGAATAGTGAAGTAGTATTTCTAAATTTATAATTATTATTTACCTATTATAAAAATTACACCACTTAACAAATATACTTTTTATCACATTTATTTATTTTGTAATTATATTAACTTTTTAATTAAATGTTCATTAAAAATATTTTTTAGATTACTTCAAAATAACCATTTATATAAAAATTAAAACATTTTTGAATCAATTTTTTATTACAAAAATATATTGTAGTGGTTGCATAGAAAGTGGAGGGTTGGGGAAAATATTTTTGAATCAAATTTTGATTACAAATTTTCATGTAGATTTATTATAGTAATTTTGACAATTTTTAAGAACTTAATAAAACTTTCATCCGATAAAAAAATTATTTAATAAAAACTTGTCAAGTATAGGAATTTAAATTTCTAAAAATATATAAACATAGAGTCCGGTTCAGGTGCGAATGGGCGCCCAGGTGCGAAATAAGAAAGATCAAGAGCCGTTGGATTAAGAAAAATCAAAGGCGCTGATCATTTCACTTAAGAAGGGGAAAAACGGCACGGGCGAATTTTTGGCGAATTATTCGCGTATTTTTGAAAAAAACGGAATTAGGACACGCGCCCAGATTGTTCATCAAAAATGTGGATTTGTTCATCAATTCTGTGGATTTGTTCATCAATACTATGGATTTGTTCATCAACAATGTGGATTTGTTCATCAACACTATGACATATTTGTTCATTAGTTTTGGCATATTTGTTCATCGGTTTGTGCATATTTATTCCATTAGTAACATCAATTTGTTCATTGTTTTATGCATATTTGTTCATTGATAGATGCATATTTGTTAATTGTTATATTCATATTTGTTCATTGGTTTTGGCATATTTGTTCATCGGTTTGTGCATATTTGTTCATTAGTAACATCAATTTGTTAATTGGTTTGTGCATATTTGTTCATTGCCTTTTTCATACAATTGTTCATTGCTAGATGCATATTAATTTGTTCATTAGTAACCTCTTAGCATACACCATATTGTTACAAAAGTTAGATTCTTTATCTATTATCCTTTGTATTCAAGTTTCTAAATCAAACTTATCTTATATAGGTACTATATTGAGCACTTCATTCATATTGACAAGTTAGCCTTAAAGCACTTCATTCGTATTATCATTTGCATTCAAGATAGCCTTAAAAACACAATAAATGCAAACATGCACAAATAGATAGTCCTAAATGTACAACTTGATGGTATTAATAGTCCTAAATGTACAAATTGATGGTATTGACACATAAACATAAGTTTATTTCAATTCACAAATAAGGGTATAATAATGAACAAACAAGGTTATATCAATGAACAAATAGCGGTATATTCATGAACAAATATGGTATATCAATGAACAAACAATGGACAAACAAAGTTATATCAATGAACAAAAAAAGTTATATCAATGAACAAATAGGGATATATCCATGAACAAATATGGTATATCAATGAACAAATAGAAGTATATCAATGAACAAATATGGGCATATTGAAACTAATTATATGTGCATCAAAAACTATATAATATTGTATTCATACACATAAATAAGGTTAAAAAATAAAATTAAAAATAAAAAATTTCAAAATCGATGAACAATGTTAACAAAAACTTGATGCACAATTAGTTAGTATTGATGAACAATTGGTCAATATTGATGAACAAATCGCTAGTTTTGATGAACAAATTCGGTGTGTCTCATAAAAACATATTTTTCGAAAAATTCGTGAATAATACGGGAAAAATTTGTCCGTGCCGTATTTTATTGAAAAATACGGGAATAATACGGGAAAAATTCGCCCGTGCCGTATTTTAATTTTTTTAATGAATGTTTAATCAGGGACGTTGATTTTTTGGAAGGAACGAGTGAGATTTATTCTCAATTCTCACATGGTCGCCCATTTGCACGTAACTCTTTCCTATAAACATATATGTAGAAAGTTCATGTACTATTATTAAAATAATAATTTTATATATTATTTTAATATTTATTCAAGCAATAAAAATAATATAACATAAAATTTACTAGATAAGTTTTAATTATATAACATATTTAATACTAATTATTTTATATATTATTTTACTATTATTCAAGCAATAGGTTTATCTTAATAAAACTACAAAAATAATTATTTTAGAAAACAAATTAATTTAGTTATAAAATAACGAAAATTCACAAGTAAGAACATCAATCGAACTTTTGCGAGAATTTGGGATACCATCCAGAATAATTTTTTTTTAGGGCACTATTAAAAAAGCCAAAAATACGAGAGGACTAACCAGAATTTCCCTTTTTTGTTTTAGTATCCTAGGATACTCTCACAGACACGTTTTATTTTTATGAATGTTTCACAAACATGTCCTCGATCACTTTCATTTTCAATTAAAATGTCCTAGTTATACATGAAAAAGAAGAAGTTATAAACATGCCTTTCAAACTAAAAGTAAACAGGTTTTTAGATCAATGGTAAATTCTGTTGCCTTCGAGATTTATACTTTTCCTCTTGGTGTCTACAAAAATTTTTTATTCCTTTTAGTGCCCTTGTAGTTTTACAAAGGTCCTTTCCGTAGCCTAAAATACACTCGAAGCCAAATTTTATCCATTTTACTCCAATTTTCGTTAAAAATATTTAAAAAAAACTCATTTTCTTATTGTTTTCACCTCTCCTTTATTTTGTACCACTCATATTCACTCTCTCGACTAATTTTTTTTATTTTATTATATTAATTAAAGAGTACTTTTATTAAATAATTGCTATAATTTGATCATAGACTCTTGATAACACTATTTTGGAGTATAATTATGTGATCACTAGATTAATCATATATTATGTATATATACCTGTATACTATGTTTTAATATGTTAATATAGATGTAAATAAGAGTGCTTACTTTGATATTTAGATGGATGCACATCATTCCTAGGGCTGACTTTGTGTTTTATATAAGTGTGTACGTAAGTTCATAGAAACAAAACCACCCATTTCATATTAAACCATTATTATAAATTACTTTAAAAAAATCTATTACTAATAACTAAAGCCGGAGCAATTTCTGCCACCACGTTGCGCCACATCACCCCTTTATTAAAATAATAGTTTAATTATTGTTAATTATGCAAAAAAAAGTTATCTCCAAGTAAACATATAAATAAATAAACATAAATAGATAAAGAAAGAGACATTATATTTATTATATTGGCAAAAGATAAATAAAAAAAATTCCAAAAGTATGTACCTAATATGAAATATATATCTTTGAAATAAAATAGTCATATAAATTTGTTATTTTACTACCCTTCATCCAAAATTTCTACAAAGATACAAATTATGTGTAATTTTAATAATATAAAATATGATATTAATATAAAATCATTAGCACGACTACAAAAAATCCAATTAAAATCTATCTATTACTAATAACTAAAGTCGGAGCAATTTCTGCCACCACGTTGCGCCACATAAAGATAAAATAATATTTGTAAAAATTTATCCCCAAATAAACATAAAAATAAAATAATATTAGTAGATTTGACCAAAATAAATTAAAAAAAAGTACATTATATTATTATAATTGTAAGAGATACATTAAAAAAATAAGAAAAAATATGTACACGTGATCATATATATATCTTTGAAATAAAAACAATCATATATATCTATAACTATATATTAAAGTTGTAAATTTTCTAGCCACCACATTAATTTTGGTCCCACCTTATACTAAAAAAATTATTTATATTATTTTTTTTCCAATTAAATTCCCTTATAATTATTCATGTGGAAAAAAATTAATTCGAATTTTAATTAAAAATAACAAAAATTATTTTATCTTTATCTTTTTATCTGGTTATAAAAATATTTATCTTAAATCAAATTTTGATAAAAAAGGTAAAAAAATTTCAAATATCTATATTCCCTTATAATTATTCATGTGGAAAAAAATTAATTCGAATTTTAATTAAAAATAACGAAAATTATTTTATCTTTATCTTTTTATCTGGTTATAAAAATATTTATCTTAAATCAAATTTTGATAAAAAAAGGTAAAAATTTCAAATATCTATATAATTACTTGCCTAAATTAAATTTGTATAAAAAAATTATATTATATTTTTCTTAATTTTCTTTTAGGATTTTTATGTAAATATAAAAGATTTTTTATCTTTAAAAAATCTTTATATTTTTATCTTTTCTTATTAACTGTATTTTTAACTTTTTATTGAAAATATTTTTAAAGAATGGAATTTGATTAATTTTTTTTAGAATTTATATTATTTTGATTATTATTTATTTTTGCATATTAACTTTATTAATATCATATTTATAATATATCTAAAAATTGATAAAATATAATTACTTTATATTAAAAAAATTTAATTCGAAATTTAAATAAAAATAAGGAAAATTATTTTATCTTTATCCTTTTATTTATTTATGTTAAAGATTTATCTTAAATCAAATTTTGATAAATAAAAATAAAAAATTTCATGATCTAGATAATTACTTGCCTAAATTGAATTTGGATAAAAAAATTACATTATCTTTTTCTTAATTTTCTTAATGTTCTTAATTTTCTTTTTGTCTTATTCACGTAAATACTAAAGATTTTTTACCTTTAAAAAATTCAATATTTATTCATATTTTTCATCTTTTCTAATTAATTATCTTTTTAAATTCAATATTCATTTTCTGTAAATGTAACACCCCCTCGCTACCCTGGAGGTATTACCGCCAGTAACCCCGATTAAGACAAAACCGAAGCTACCCAAGGCTTTAAACTGACTGAACTTACTAGAACAAGGTAAATGAAACCATTTAAAACCCAACAAAATTAAGTAAAATATTACAGCGGAAAAACAAATAAAAGGGGTCTTATACAAACCTTAACTTGAACAGAATAAATAAATAAATAGAATAACCTTCTATTTAAACAAAATCTTCATCCAGTCTTCCTTAAGTTCTTATTTCTGAAACTCAGCTTCACTTTGAAGTAGTTCAACCATGATCTTCACTCAAGTATAGCCATTGGAAACCTTTCTTTCTTCAACTTTTGGAGCTTCAAACTTCTGAATCCACCTCTTGAATCAACTTCCAAGAAGAACATGATGTATCGTATACAACGGTGGACACCAGTCGACCATATAAAAGAAAAGAAAATGGACGGGTTAGTCTAATGATAGACTAGCAAGCGAAGAATCTAACTTGGTTCTTATGGTTGTAACTAAACATATTGGCATCCAAATCCGATTAGACTCGGATTATGATCCAACAGTTAGCAGTCTTATAGAGAATAAGAAGGAGACTCGCATAATCAAGAGAGAGAACACCACCGCTTGTGGTTTCTTTTAAGAAACATAAACAATTGTTGGGAACTCATATTAATCACATCACATTTTGAAAATCCTCCGTCGATTAATCAGATTGACTTAATCAAAGTTTGATTAAGAATTATTCGTAACTGGGAGCAAGAATGGCTTTCCGACTGGACGAACCATTCAGGTATATTAATGTGCCTAACGCACTTATCTTATATTACTTTCAAACTTTTCACAAACAAGTTGACATCTTTTAATCGGCTCGAACTACTACCGATGGAACACAATACTATCGAGGTCAGAGGGCCTGTTTCATCCTTGAACAACGTATAGCACGGGTCCCAATGATGGAGAGATTAGAGGGCCTGTTTCATCCATAATCCACTACCAACACATATTGAATGGAACACAATACTATCGAGGTCAGAGGGCATATTTCATCCTTGAACAACGAATAGTACGGGTCCCAATGATGGAGAGATTAGAGGGCCTGTTTCATCCATAATCCACTTCCAACACATATTGAATAAATGCACTTAGCTAGAGTGCATAGTCACCCCTCAAGCGTAGAGCGGTACATGGTCATAACCTAAGTATTAGGGGATCAATATTGATACTGCCTAATAAGAGTTTTAAAGAGATGTTTCCGAGACTAAGCTCGCATCCCTGAAATAAGTTAATCCATATCAATGTCTCAGCATGAGACAACTAAACTTGCAAGGTCACATACAACGGACCTAAATCTAGTTCTAGCGCGAAACTGAATGAATAACAATGTGGTCATTATTTCTAACAAAACAACAACCTATCATATTTTATTAATCATACAAGTTGTTCCCAACGCAAATATTAAATGGGATTCAATTCCTCATTTAATAACAATAACGCAGGAGAGAATCGTCCACTTGCCTTAGAAGGCGTGCTCAACGTCCTTAGTAATTCCAACAGTAATCTTTATCATCCTTCTGACAAATATAACCAAAGGATTTCTCAACAACGAGCTTACAGAAACACTTCTTAGTTGTATTCTCAACTCCTACAACTTTCTAATCGATAAACGATTTAATTTCCGAATATCGATATATAATAAATCCTTAGTTATCATGCTTCAAGGAGCCATCTTGGCGGAATTATAACTAATTATCCGCTTCACTTTTGAAACAATTTTCTAAATAAAAATTGTTCATCAGCAACAGTTCTTAAAGATTACCAAATCTCGGCTCAAACGGATTAACAACGAATCCTGACTAATTATCCGAAGTCCTTTACCTGCCAATCGGTAACCAAAACTTGTCTTCGCTATAACGGAAGATCCGGACGTCCGTTTCACGAGCGGTTCGAACCTGTGGAACCGTATCAATGTCAAGATTATAAAAACCATAAATTTAATTAGTAAAGCGGAACCGAAAGGCCCTTACGGTGGCTCCGCAACCAATCCGCTAATTAATTTCGATCGTATATACCTTCACTCGAGCCCATGGCTCGTTTGGCTCGATCATGGCTCGATCCCCGAGCCCGAAGGTGGTTGGGCGTTGCCCGACAGCAGCCCTTGCTATTGGTGGTGGTCGGATGGGCTGGCGGTCGCCGGCGGCGTCGCATAACAAGGCGAGAAGATTGCCGGCGGTGAGTTCTTTCCTTCTTCCTTCCCGAGTTCGCCGCTCCTCTTGCTTCTCCCGCTGATTTCTGATTTCAACCACACAAAGATGAGGAAGAAGAAGAGGTGGAGGAAGGTGGAGATGGAGGTTGAAGAAGGGGTGGCCGGCGGTGAAGGCTCTCTCCCGAGTCCGGTGTTCCTCCCCGTCTCCCTCCCTGGTTTGGTTTGCACAGCAAATTAACGAGCCCAACAGAATAAGAATGAAGAAGGTGATAGGAGGTGGAAGGTGGAGGGTGAGCTGGGCAGAGGAGACAATCGCCGGCGGTGAAGATATCATCTCCCCGAGACCGTCATCGTCCTCTCCTGATTCGGTTCTGGTTCCTTCCTTTTGTTTTAGTTCAATCCGATCAATATGGAATAAAGCCTATCATGTTTCAGCACTTTACCCTCCTCATTAAGTAAGCAAAGGTCGGTTTATAAAATCCAATCTGTCTCGGAACGGGACTCGCGTTAAAGCGGTAAAATTATGTACCTCGGATGGAAAAACTCACTAAACGAAAAACGTCCCATAAATTATGTAGACCAATAAAACCAATTTTCCATGATTTATCACGCTACCTTCAATTTTTAAGGCTTCCGTTTCGTATTTTAAACTCCTTCCGGTACATAATTAAAAAGACGGTTTATCCAATAAATATTCTTTTTCCACTGAAAAATCCTAGAATTCACACCGATCCATAAAATCATTTCTTTGTGATTTTAGGATATCACCAACAATTTTCTAGGATTTAATCTCCAACAAAAATATTGGGTTAAGCGTTAAAACGGACCAAAAAGGTTAAAAGGATATCCGAGAAAATTTCAAAAATATCATCAAAAACCGCAGTTATTACATTAGTACCCCCTTAAAAATGGTTTCGTCCTCGAAACCAAGGAGAACTCGAATCATCAGGAAAGATAGCACAAGCACATACACACCATCACTACAAACCTATACAGAAGTTTGTAGTAACCCCTTAAAAAAAAACATGTTGTTACTTCTGCACCAGGCACAAAACAACCATTGCTTAGTTACCAAACTTCTTCTTTACAACATTCACTGACTTTGGAAAATGACTCAGCATTTCCTGTCTAGTTTCTCAAAAGATCCAACATAGCGAGCATTTACGTTGTCTCGCATTCCCCAGCGGAATATGCCTTTCAAGGCGGATATCAGAACAAAAACGTTGTTCTCTACAATGAATTTAACATGTTCTCGCTTTAAAACAACACACGACTGTTGTCGCCCTTGAACGTGTTAGTGCGATATCAGCTGTTGTTCTCTTGACCAAGTCTGGCCCATGAAAAACCTTGTCACCATTGTCATTCCAACAAATTGACAATCAACACTCCCGGCCTTACAAACCTCAAAAAGAGTCATTTTCTTTATCGTGTAATCAAAATTCTTGAATGTGAATTCACTCAAACTCAAACTACCATTCCAACTCATGTGGAATCCAGAATACATGTCCTCGGGAGTTGAGTTTGTTTTCTTGCATTGTTCATCAGTTTGATGAGTGAAGCCAACGCTAAAATTCAATTCAATCCACAAAGCTTGATGTTACTCCTTTCAAAACCTTAGCATGAACCATTCATCTCAATCAGAGATAATAGTCTTTGGAGTTTTATGAAGATAAAATACTTCATACATAAACACCTCAGCTAACTTCTGTACTCTTTAAGTCATTTTAAATGCATTAGAAGGAACACTCTAGATGAGTTTCTTAACAACCTTCATATTGCATTTTTCTTTCATTAAGTCTTTGAACGACTAATGACAAGAATCCATTGTAACATCTTCCCACTTCCATTCTGAAAAAGGAAGGGATGATAACATTTTGTTTGGTCTTCTATGCTCAATCAAGACTTCTAAACAAACCAAACACATCAAAACAAACTCGATGACATTTTCGCTTCATGTCAATCCATCAAAAGTTTTATCTTAAATCCTTATACATTTACTTGTTCCAGGATGAACTAATTAAGCAAATAAATATGCTTCCTTTGAAATAAGCTTTCAAAGCTCATCAACAACAGACACACATGAACAGTTTCAAAACCAAGCAATCCATAATCTTGAATAACAATTCCCGGTGTCTTACCTTCTTGATCTTCTCCATTGATCTTAAATACTATTACTTTCCCATACTACTTTTCCTTGATCTGGTCAACAGATTTTCAATAACATCCTAGGGGATTCACACAACCTTGTTATCATCCAAACTAAACCTTTAGTCCTTCTCAAATCAGTTTCTTTACAAGGATTACTTAAAATCCTTACTCAATTTCCTTTTTGAGATAAAATCTCTGTATTACTTTAACCAAGAATATGAAATTTAACCAACACATGACAAGATAGTAACCTATCTTGTCAATCCTTTACATCCTTTTCTCAATCAAAACTCAGCTTGAGCATACTGACATTCAAAAGTAGTTATCTCTCTCAACTACTTCAAACTAAACTATTATGCATTACTATACCAACATATTGGACAATAATATCTTTAGTCCAATAATTTCTAACAAAATTGTCTCCATTGACAATTTTCAGTCTTTTTCATCAAAGAACTGTTTAGACTTCACTTAACATTCTGACTTGTTGAGCAACTTAACTCTTAGGATTAAAACATATCCTCACGTGTCCACTCTCTATAACCAACTTTATCAGGCTGAGATTGAATATCAATACTAATTTACATATCCAAACTCCAGACCCATTGGAGTTCTGCTTAAAGTTCTCACTTGACTACCTTATCCTCAAAGAGATTTAAGTTTTCAAGACAACATGAAGACAAATAACAATTAATGGAGAAATTACTAGTACATCCTTTATTCCAAAGAAAGGATTACTACAATATCATTCCTTAGAAAGGGTTCCATTCTAGGAGTCCATACCAACTTACTTTCAAGGACAATTCCGCTAAAAAGGCAATGACTTTCTTAAGTCATGACATCAACCAAGATGAACTACTAGCAACTGCTTAGAGAATTCCAATAATCGTTGACTGAAAACAATCCCAAACTTTTAGAGAGGTACGGAGTTACTCCATGCTCTTCAGAGACCAACACAGATTTGTAAAGAATCTTACCAAATTTCTTTACTTATAATCGAATTATTTTGGGAAGTTTGACCATACTCCTTAAATGGTATAGGGTACCAAGGATATACTAACTCAAAAGAGTTTTACAAGGTACCAGATATAGAAATTGCTATGATGCAAAAGAAATCTTGCATCCTTTCATCTCAACCAACTACACTTGCAAAACTCATATAATTGCAAAACTTATATGATTGTCAAATCATACTAGAAACTATTCTTTAAAACCCAAGGAATTATGTGATCTTATTCCACCATGTGATCAGTATGGGGAGATAAAATAAACATAATCCTTTACTACATTCTCATAGGAATAAGACATGTAATCTTGCCTTACCATGTGATCAAGATGGAAGACAAAATACATTCTTATTCACCACCATGAAAACCGTAAAAACATTTACTCTCAATTCGTTTTAACCACTAACATTGCCTTAAAATTTCATATTTGAAATTTTCTCAGAATCAAAGATGAGTCTCAAAGGAGCAAAGACAACTAATTCGTTTGTAGACATATCATTTCTCTTTTGAAGTATAACACTTCTTTTCTTCTTCAAGGTAGTTCCTGGAGACGTATCTTGACCTTTTCTCACTTAGACATACTGCTTGACTTTTCTATAATCCATAGTATTGAGTAATCTCTGCCTGATTTAACTCAGTCTTCTTAACCCAACTTAACTTCGCAAGTTCACTAAAAGAGTTGATCGCTCAAATCCACTTACTTTCAATCCTTAGTAAAGATGTGGTTTCAACCACTTCTTACCCATGGAAGATTGTTCAGAGGTCGTTCTCAACTTGTATGTCTCCTTGACATACTACTTTAAAGTTATGCAAACATGATCCATTGACAAAAATTTAATACTTGAGTTCACCCATTCACAAAACAATAAGCCTTCTGCACGTTGATAGTCATTTAAATTCCGATATCCAAGAGTGACTATCAAACTCTTTTGACGGTTATAAGGATTTTCCATCCTTTTACAACTTAATCCTCTCAATAAAAAAAATGAACTTTCAAACTTTGCACCTAGTTCAAAACATCCAATCCTTATATCTCTCTACATATAAGGAAGTTCCTTTAATTTCCAATCTCTTTTAGCAGAAGAATGCACATGACCAAACAAGGTATTCTTAAACCTTTCTCAATTCAACATTGGTGAACAAACTAAACTTCTCCATCATTCCCTTGTCTTCTCACTTAACCATAAGGAGATTGCATACACCTTTTCATTAACTTAACGTCAAACCACATTGCAAAGGAAGAGCTTGTGGTTAAGAAGCTTGTCGAGAACTTAACAGTTTCACCAGTACCACCTTAAGCTTTGGATTTGACTGATATAAAATCTTCAAAATCCTACACAACTGAAATTATTTTTCAGCGATAAGGGCTAAGCTTTATGACCACAATATTGAAGGATTGATATTTTTCTCCCAACTGTTTAAAATATCAAAGACAAATATGCTAAGATCATTCCTTGATTGATCTTCTCAAAACTGAACTTTATCATTTCCATCCTTGAAGAAACATAAGTCAATACCATTGGCAATTTAGAACATCTCAATGTTGATTCCATTTCTAGTCCGTTATAGACCTCAAGTCTCTTCTCATTATCCCAAGTTGGGTATCATACAACGAAACTCCAATAACGTTGTCTCATAGGTTAATCATTTGGATATCAACAACTCATGTAATCAATTAACACTTGTACTAAGTAGTTAGTTGAACATAAATACATCATCGATGAACTTTTACCTGTTCAATCCATTTTGACCAATCAACCTTATTCACAACAACCTTGATGATTAACCACTTGTTCACAACTTAAACTAAACCAACATTCTTCCTTTCTTTCTTACTATAATCAGAAGAAATCCGTATTCTATTTAGGAATCTCAATCCTCTTAACTCAAAGGATAACCACATATATGAACATCTGAGTTCGAATACTCTCAGATTCAAAATTGAACTGCATCTTCCAATAGTTTAACAATTCAATCGATTCAACATTTGAGCACTTCAAAACTCTTTAACTTCCTACTGAGCAAAGAAAAGTACAGAATATCCATGATTCTATACCATAAAGTCACAAACATAGTTGTTAAAGAAAGTTTCCAAAGACAGTCCTTTTCTTTTCAGGATTCTTTTACATCCCTTCATGATCCATACTGATCTCGTAGAATCATCCAAGACTTATAAGATTTTCCAAATCTTAATACTTATAAGTAGAGGTTCCAACTCCAAACTTCTCTTGATGCTCGAATTTCAAAATTCAGAAATTCCTATAACAATATACTCGTGAAAACTCTTACCCTCCAAAGAAACTCACTTTAAAATTTCCTTTTTAAAGACTACACATGAGCTTTCACATTTCAAGAAAAGAATTTCTTTCACATAAATGGAATCAAGATCCTTTCTAAACCAAAATTCTTAACTTGAAATCTTCCATCATACGAGCTTAAAATAGGAAACCTTCAAACTAGAAAGTCTTTATGAAGTACAATACTTAACTTCAAAATCTCACAAGAAGTTTCATAATATGGAAGAAACGACGAGGGTACACCCAGTTCAGACTCTCAAGAGAAAATAGGAATTCATTGAGAACTTGGTCAAGAACCGGTTCAACTTCAGGAATCTTCACCTGATCTTACTATGGATCCTTCTCGGAATCCATTCCCATATCCAGGGAATCAAATGTCCACCATAGGACCTTTTTCACAAAAGCTAATACAAGCTTATTACCTCATGTTCTCCAATTCCCTTTCCTCTTTCTATCTCTTTCACGAGTCTGACCTCCAATCTTAACCACTTTCTATAGATGGTTCTAAGACAACACCAATATAGAATTCTCCTTAATTCTATATAAAAGAGGAAAGTCTTAAGCAAGACTTAGGAACTTTTAGCTCTGATACCACTTCTGTAACACCCCCTCGCTACCCTGGAGGTATTACCGCCAGTAACCCCGATTAAGACTAAACCGAAGCTACCCAAGGCTTTAAACTGACTGAACTTACTAGAACAAGGTAAATGAAACCATTTAAAACCCAACAAAATTGAGTAAAATATTACAGCGGAAAAACAAATAAAAGGGGTCTTATACAAACCTTAACTTGAACAGAATAAATAAATAAATAGAATAACCTTCTATTTAAACAAAATCTTCATCCAGTCTTCCTTAAGTTCTTATTTCTGAAACTCAGCTTCACTTTGAAGTAGTTCAACCATGATCTTCACTCAAGTATAGCCATTGGAAACCTTTATTTCTTCAACTTTTGGAGCTTCAAACTTCTGAATCCACCTCTTGAATCAACTTCCAAGAAGAACATGATGTATCGTATACAACAGTGGACACCAGTCGACCATATAAAAGAAAAGAAAATGGACGGGTTAGTCTAATGATAGACTAGCAAGCGAAGAATCTAACTTGGTTCTTATGGTTGTAACTAAACATATTGGCATCCAAATCCGATTAGACTCGGATTATGATCCAACAGTTAGCAGTCTTATAGAGAATAAGAAAAAGACTCGCATAATCAAGAGAGAGAACACCACCGCTTGTGGTTTCTTTTAAGAAACATAAACAATTGTTGGGAACTCATATTAATCACATCACATTTTGAAAATCCTTCGTCGATTAATCAGATTGACTTAATCAAAGTTTGATTAAGAATTATTCGTAACCGGGAGCAAGAATGGCTTTCCGACTGGACGAACCATTCAGGTATATTAATGTGCCTAACGCACTTATCTTATATTACTTTCAAACTTTTCACAAACAAGTTGACATCTTTTAATCGGCTCGAACTACTACCGATGGAACACAATACTATCGAGGTCAGAGGGCCTGTTTCATCCTTGAACAACGAATAGCACGGGTCCCAATGATGGAGAGATTAGAGGGCCTGTTTCATCCATAATCCACTACCAACACATATTGAATGGAACACAATACTATCGAGGTCAGAGGGCATATTTCATCCTTGAACAACGAATAGTACGGGTCCCAATGATGGAGAGATTAGAGGGCCTGTTTCATCCATAATCCACTTCCAACACATATTGAATAAATGCACTTAGCTAGAGTGCATAGTCACCCCTCAAGCATAGAGCGGTACATGGTCATAACCTAAGTATTAGGGGATCAATATTGATACTGCCTAATACGATTTTTAAAGAGATGTTTCCGAGACTAAGCTCGCATCCCTGAAATAAGTTAATCCATATCAATGTCTCAGAATGAGACAACTAAACTTGCAAGGTCACATACAACGGACCTAAATCCAGTTCTAGCGCGAAACTGAATGAATAACAATGTGGTCATTATTTCTAACAAAACAAAAACCTATCATATTTTATTAATCATACAAGTTGTTCCCAACGCAAATATTAAATGGGATTCAATTTCTCATTTAATAACAATAACGCAAGAGAGAATCGTCCACTTGCCTTAGAAGGCGTGCTCAACGTCCTTAGTAATTCCAACAGTAATCTTTATCATCCTTCTGACAAATATAACCAAAGGATTTCTCAACAATGAGCTTACAGAAACACTTCTTAGTTGTATTCTCAACTCCTACAACTTTCTAATCGATAAACGATTTAATTTCCGAATATCGATATATAATAAATCCTTAGTTATCATGCTTCAAGGAGCCATCTTGGCGGAATTATAACTAATTATCCGCTTCACTTTTGAAACAATTTTCTAAATAAAAATTGTTCATCAGCAACAGTTCTTAAAGATTACCAAATCTCGAATCAAACGGATTAACAACGAATCATGAGTAATTATCCGAAGTCCTTTACCTGCCAATCGGTAACCAAAACTTGTCTTCGCTATAACGGAAGATCCGGACGTCCGTTTCACGAGCGGTTCGAACCTGTGGAACCGTATCAATGTCAAGATTATAAAAACCATAAATTTAATTAGTAAAGCGGAACCGAAAGGCCCTTACGGTGGCTCCGCAACCAATCCGCTAATTAATTTCGATCGTATATACCTTCACTCGAGCCCATGGCTCGTTTGGCTCGATCATGGCTCGATCCCCGAGCCCGAAGGTGGTTGGGCGTTGCCCGACAGCAGCCCTTGCTATTGGTGGTGGTCGGATGGGCTGGCGGTCGCCGGCGGCGTCGCATAACAAGGCGAGAAGATTGCCGGCGGTGAGTTCTTTCCTTCTTCCTTCCCGAGTTCGCCGCTCCTCTTGCTTCTCCCGCTGATTTCTGATTTCAACCACACAAAGATGAGGAAGAAGAAGAGGTGGAGGAAGGTGGAGATGGAGGTTGAAGAAGGGGTGGCCGGCGGTGAAGGCTCTCTCCCGAGTCCGGTGTTCCTCCCCGTCTCCCTCCCTGGTTTGGTTTGCACAGCAAATTAACGAGCCCAACAGAATAAGAATGAAGAAGGTGATAGGAGGTGGAAGGTGGAGGGTGAGCTGGGCAGAGGAGACAATCGCCGGCGGTGAAGATATCATCTCCCCGAGACCGTCATCGTCCTCTCCTGATTCGGTTCTGGTTCCTTCCTTTTGTTTTAGTTCAATCCGATCAATATGGAATAAAGCCTATCATGTTTCAGCACTTTACCCTCCTCATTAAGTAAGCAAAGGTCGGTTTATAAAATCCAATCTGTCTCGGAACGGGACTCGCGTTAAAGCGGTAAAATTATGTACCTCGGATGGAAAAACTCACTAAACGAAAAACGTTCCATAAATTATGTAGACCAATAACACCAATTTTCCATGATTTATCACGCTACCTTAAATTTTTAAGGCTTCCGTTTCGTATTTTAAACTCCTTCCGGTACATAATTAAAAAGACGGTTTATCCAATAAATATTCTTTTTCCACTGAAAAATCCTAGAATTCACACCGATCCATAAAATCATTTCTTTGTGATTTTAGGATATCACCAACAATTTTCTAGGATTTAATCTCCAACAAAAATATTGGGTTAAGCGTTAAAACGGACCAAAAAGGTTAAAAGGATATCCAAGAAAATTTCAAAAATATCATCAAAAACCGCAGTTATTACAGTAAATTAGAATGATAACATTTTAAATTTTCAACCGTAAATATGTTGAGTTTTATATATTAGTTTTCTTTCTATAAATATGAAAGTTAAATACGATATTGTCATTAAATTTTAATTTCGTAGTCACCATATTGTTAGTTACGAAATTGTTTGTATTAATATTTAATTCAAATTATTAAAACCTTTTTATCCATTGATAGCATAATATTACAAATAGAATTTTTTAAGAATTTTTTATTATATAAATTATAACACCTATATCATATTTAAATTAACATAATACAACTTTTATTTAGAAAAGTTCTCGGGCAAGGCCCGGGTCAAAATACATTTAAACAACTTTAACAAATTGAAAAGGAATCTTCTATATCTATCTATCTATCTATTACTAATAACTAAAGCCGGAGCAATTTCTGCCACCACGTTGTGCCACATCACCCCTTTATTAAAATAATAGTTTTTATAGTTAATTATGCAAAAAGTTATATCCAAGTAAACATAAAGATAAAATAATATTTGTAAAAATTTAATTCCTAATAAACATAAAGACAAAATAATATTAGTATATTCTACCAATATAGATAAAAAAAAAGGACATTATATTTATCATTGTAAAAGATAAATTAAAGATAAATTTTGTCAAGTATATTTTTACAAATATATAATAGTTCTACACAATGTATTACTATGTGATGTTTGATGTTTTAGAATAATATATACTATTTTATCTTTATGACCATATATGTTATTAACATATAATTTATTTAAAAATCAATATTATCGGTACATGATCTTTGATATTTATTATAAATTATTAATTGATATCGATAAATAATAATATTTACAAAAATTATAATGCCATTATCATCAATTTAATATAACTAAAGTCGAATCCCCCTATCTTATGTGTCGTCGTCTTAACTATGTCACATAGGTATTTTAATTTTTTCCATTTATCTCCTTACCCTTCATTTATTTAATTATTTACAATCTTTATATTATAATCATATTTTTTATATTACTAATATATAATTATATTTAGAAATCTTAAATTTTGGCAAGTTGTGTTTGGAGTGTAATCCATTATGGAATAATTTTTTTAATTATAATAATGTTACTACTATTACTAATATAGTAATATACAAGTATATTTAGATATCTTAATATTTGGCAAGAAACATACTCTTATTATGAAATAATTTTTTTAATGTAATAATATTACTAATATACAATTATTTTTAGAGATCATAAAATTTGACAATTGATGAAAACATAAAATTGATTATAAAATATTTTTTAAAATTTCATAATATTACTATTATATAATTATATTTAGAGATCTTAAAAATTGGAAAGTGATAGAAACATAATCTTCATTATAAAAATATCTTTTGAATATTAAGAACATAATATTACTGTTTTTGAAAATATTGGGAACATAATTATTACATTTGAATTTTTTAAAAATAATTTTTAATATTCAATTTATAATATTAAATCATATATAAATCTATATATGTATTTAAAATATATTTTAATATTATAGACCCGTGTAAGACACGGGTACATCAACTAGTAGTAATCTAAAAGCATGTTTAATCTTATCCTTTTTCCACCGCCTCACACGTTCCTTAAGAAATCTTAACTTGTAAGACATCAAATACATCTGTATTTATGCAAAGCAGGAAGGTCTCCTACCCCATTTTATTTCCACGAAGCTTTTCTTTCTCCTTGAATCTCCATAGTAGTTATTGCCTCTTTTCAATTCCGTTAGAGCCGCCAACATCATCCATCGTCGCAACTCCCTAATCCGGAGATCCGGGATCGGAGTTGTCTCGCCCAAGGTATGGGCAGAAACTTGTAATCTAATTTGTTAGGTGTCTTAGAAGCCTTGGAACTTGTAAGACTTTGTCTTAATTTATATATCTAGGTTGTGTTGGCTATTATTTGGGGTGGAGGATCGAACAAACTCCACCTTCGAAGGCTGTCTTTTGGGAAGGAACGAGGTCGGGTTTAAGGGTTAGATTGAGACGCATGCTTGACCTTGCTTTATAGGACACTAGATTACAAGGGATTTTAATTGAGAGGCTTGTTAGATATGATGGCTATTGACATGTACGTAAATGCGTTGACGGGAGGTTAGGCCTTGTTGGAGGGTAGTAGTTGAATAAGGATTAATAGGTAGTTTTAAAAGTGTTGGTTATGTTTAATTTATATTAGTTTAAGATTAGCTAAACAATATTCTGTAACCCATTAGTTAACAACGTAAGAGATCATATTAATTATAGTCATGGGAATTAAAGGCTTAATGGGTATGAGTTTTTAGTTTATAAATTGTTTCCAGGAAGAAAATCGTTACATTGATTTATATTATTACTCGTTTTTATTTTATGGAATCCTACCATTCGGTCTAATTGATCTTCCGTTGCTTTGGAAAATTATCATTCGAGGTAAGTCGCCTAGACTTACTTAGTTATCAATTTTGATGTGTGTTGGATGTGTAGATATGATGTGTAGATTTGTATTTTGGGATTAATTCCTATATATTATATGTATTTATTTGAAAATAATTCGTTATTTTGGAAAAATATAATAGATGAATAATATTCTGTATTTTATTTCGGATTTCTAAAATTGGCACCTAACCGATACGGCTACGATCAGGGATAGTCGGAAAGGCGGAGACATCCCTGACTTAGTTGTATGTCAAGGAGGGCCCCTTCAAAATTATAATAAAATGTTTTGGCGAGTGCTCCCGAGGAGGCTTGACCAGGGGTAAGAAGGTGAATGATGAGGGTGTGAGTGGTTCGGATAAACGGTGGAGGCCGCCGTCCACTACCCCGCGTAAGGCTGGAGGATGCCATGCTTGTTTAATAAATTATGTCGATTGACAATTGATGAGTTGCGATTGCACAATTATTGGGACGAAAAGTGATTGAGGTGATACTTAAGTGAAATGATGTGCTATTATTAGTATGCATTGTATGGTTGTAAGTATTATTATGTGCGTTTTATAATTATAGGTATTGTTGTGCGTTTGTTTGTTATGGTAAATGTTCTATATGTGAACTATTATATTACGACTCTTATTATGTAATTGAATAAATTGATTTTGCTTCTGCATGTTGCATTTACTATCCAGTGCATATTGGAATTGTTAGCTAACTCTTCGGGGTGTTGTTTTCTTTTAGGTAATCACTCTGGAATGAATAATGCTCCAAGGAATCTTCTCCAAGATGATGGTGAGCCAGATTGACGTGGTGTGTCTTAGGATGCAGTCGGGTAATGATTTGTATAGGACTGCAGGTCCTAGGAGTCTACGTTATCTTGTTAAGTTAGATGTTTGTAAATATTGGTTAAAGTTTAGAGATCAGGAACGAGAGTTGTGTTGGAGTGGGTTAATGCACACGTGCATGACTTTGTTACTTTTAAAGAAACATAGTTGGATGTTTTTCTTGTATTTCTCGTCGTGCCTTTGTTGCAAGGTCCCACATTGTGAGATTGTTGTTAAATTAGCCTGAGTGGACCCAAGGGAGGTCCATAACCAAGTGACATTCTGGTATTTAAAATCGGGGTGTTACAGAAATGTCTTGTTTTATCACTTCTTTCCAACTTTTCTTCGGCCTGTCCCTTTCCCTGCGAAATTCACTACCGATCAACCTCTCAATACTCCGAACAGGGGCCTCTAGGGGTCTCCTCTGTATGGCCCAAACCATTTGAGCCTCAACCCCTTAAGCTTTTCACCTAAACTGGTCACCCCCACCTTGCTCCTAATCGCTTCATTTCTCACACTGTCCAGTCTCGTATGTCCGCAAATCCACCTCAACATCCTCATCTCTGCTACCATCAACTTCTATTCTTGCGCCTTAGTAGTCAATCAACACTCCGCCCCGTACAGCATAGCTGGTCTAACTACACATTTGTAGAACTTGCCCTTGAGCTTGAGTGGGACCTTTCTGTCACATAACACTCCGGAAGCACCTCTCCACTTCTGCCAACCTCTCTGGATTCGACACTCTTGTCACTCTGCACAATTGATCCTAGGTATCTGAACATTTCCTTCTTTGCTATGACATCTCCTCCCAAGCGGACTTCCTCATCCGGCTCCATCTCCTCACTGAACTTAAACTCTACATACTCTGTCTTGGTCCGACTCAGCTTGAAACACTCTGTCTCGAGCTTCTCTCTCCAAGATTCTAGCTTTCAATTGTAAATGTCGAAATTTGTCTACCTAAAAAATGAGTTCTTTAAATGCTTAAAATCCGAGTAATAAACATAGTAATTGAGGTTGTAAGTAATGCATAAAGAATAAAGAAATACCTTTCTTTAAGATAATTGTTGTTAGAGAAATATATAGGTGAACCAGTGGTGCTTTGTTACAATTTATTGCTTAAAAATCCATGATTTTCTATGGTTTTTGTGAAATCATCTGCTGCAATGACGAGAGTACGAGACCAATAAAGGCTATGCTCTCTTATAAAAAATATCTGCATAACTTTAGTTTACAACTTGTGCTCTGATTTTTGCTGATGTCTTGTTTTATGTGTTCCTTGTTCAGGGTTGATGTTTAAGAAGAACGAGAATTGTTAGAAGATGGATTGACTGATCGATTGAGTTCGAAAACATATGCTACCATGATGGGAATCTTAAACCCAAGTAGATGCATTATTAAGATAATTTTTGGCGTGCACATCACTCTATTAAATTGAAGCATGCTTACAACCGTGAAAACATACTAAGAAAGGTAAAAAAATAAGAATATTTAGAATTTTTTATTTTTTTAATAAATTGCTACCATGATGGGAATCTTAAACCCAAGTAGATACATTATTAAGATAATTTTTGGCGTGCACATCACTCTATTAAATTGAAGCATGCTTACAACCATAAAAACATACTAAGAAAGGTGAAAAAATAGGAATACTTAGATTTTTTATTTTTTTAATAAATTGTTAATGGAAATTGGAGGAAAATGGATGTAAAATGGCTTTGGGTGTATTTTTGGCTACATAACGGACTTTTTTTTTAAATACAAGAGTAAAAAAAAGGAATAAGAATTTTTTTTTGGATACCAAAAAAAGTCTAAGGCCATCTCCAACAGTTTCTCTATAATTTTCTCCAAAATGAAGAGCCAAAAGTCATATTCTCCAAATCAAATTTACTTTAACTCCAACAGCTTCTCCATTTTACAGAATCTTATATTTATTAGTTTTATTTATATATAATTTTTTTTATAAAATTTCATATGACCAATCACAAGTTTTCATGTACACACTTTTAATTAATGCATTCTCCAAATAAATTTAGAGAATTCTCTAAATATAGGGAAAACACTTTAATCTTTTGGAGAATTCTCCATTATAGAGAATTAGATAGGGAAGCTGTTGGAGCAAAAAAATGAGTAAAATTCTCCAAATGCACAATTTCCAACAGTTTGGGGAAGCTATTGGAGATGACCTAAACCTCGAGAACATCAATAGAAATTTTCCTAGATCCATTCTAAACTAAAACAGAGAACGATAAGATTCTCATACATTCCTCCATCCACCAACAAACCTTGTATTAAATATAAGTTTTGAGAGTATTGCCAATGTATATTTTTTTTGGTTGAACAAATTTAGGGTGAGGGGATGACGCCCCCATTCTAAGGACATGGAAGACCAAAGGGCTTAAAAAATTCTTACAAGAGAATTTACATTTGCCTCACCTCAAGAAAACTAGTGGGAAATTGAACCTGCGAGCTGTCACACTCGACTCCTGTCTTACTCCATTAGGCCAACCCCTTGAGGTTTATATTACCAACATATATAATCTCACTCGATTTTTTCATATGCTTTTTCATATCAATTTTAATAGTAACTTATCTCTCTCTTTTTTCGTAAGAAAGGAGTAAAAAATCACATGAATTATCAACATGTTAATATGAATAGCCTTGTTGGCAACAAAGATACCTTATAATATTGGGTGCGCTTCTAAGGCCATCTCTAACGGGAGATTTTTAAAATTAAAAATGAATAAAAATCTTCCACACAATAACTTTACATTAAGAATCCAAGTTTTGGATTTGAAATAGGAGGTTGAGCAAATTGGGGCTTTTAAATGCCCAATATATTGATGAGTCATTGGATATGATCCAACAATCTTTATTTTTTCCATTTTGGGTGTATACATTAAAAATTTGAGGCTTATTTTGATAATTAAATGATATTCTTTGTTTAAAATATTATTTCTAATATTTTATTTTGTTTTTATCTACGTACCCATAGATACCCATTTTGTATATGTTTTGATTATTTCTAATATTTTTATTTTGTTTTTATCTACGTACCTATAGATACCCATTTTGTATATGTTTTGATTAAAAAATTGATATATACGAGTAATGCAAGTTAAAAAAAATCGTTGAAACTTAATCCTTGTATTTTTTGTAATTAAATTTTTGTATTATACAAAATAATATAACTGATATAGTTGACGACATAAGATATTAGTTTTATACATTTTAGTAGTGAAATAAATATATTTTAAGGCATAATAAATATAAATTAACACATTTTAAGGGTTTAGACTACAAATGAAATACATTAAAAATATTTTAAGACATTATAAATATAAATTAATATAATTATATATTTATATGTAATATTATACTATATTATTAAATAGAGATTGGTTCAAATGAAACAAACTCTTATCCTGAAACGAATGCACTTTTCCTAGTCCGCACTGCACTTTTTCTACTTCGGAGTGCACTTTTCATACTTTGTAGTGCACTCTTCGTACTTTTTGTAGTGCACTGATTGCACTTTTTGTATTTTGGAGTGCACTTTTGTATGAAAAGTGCACTACGAACTAGGAAAAGTGCATTCGTTTCACGTTTCAGGATAAGAGTTTGTTTCATTTGATCCAAACACTTATTAAATAATATTTGAAATTAAATAGTATAATTAAATAAATAAAGATAAAAGTAAAATAAAGATAGTGTATTTTAAAGAATGAAATAGGGTTATGAGTTGTAGGGATAAAATAGAAGTGAATTTTAAAATGAGGTGGATGAGTAAGAAAATTGATGTAGGGGATTAAGAATGATGGTCTAAGGGCATAAATATCGGTAGTTTCATTCTTGATTTCATTATGAATTTCAATTAAAAAAAGGAAAAATGAAAATGTGTTAGTGAAACTCTTTAATAGATTTCGAAAGATGAAACTCGTTTCACTCTTTACAATTGGTAAAAGTACCTAATTAAAATGCAACATGTGACATGCACACTCTTTACAAGTGGTAGAGACAATTTAATATTTGATCATTTTTCCCAATTTTTAATTACCTAATAATAATAAAAATTATATTACAATTCATAATTTTTTTATCTATCCATAGACAGTTACACACCAATTTTATATATGTTTGATTTATTTTAAAATTAAATTAGTTTTTGTGGTTGGTTTAGAGTAAACAAACACATATTTAACCACATTTTTATACAACTCATAGTTTTTAACTTAGAGAAATAACACAAAATTCATACTTTTTTTATATAATATAATTTGCACTAATTTGTTTTAGAATTTAGAACATATTTTTACAAACCTGTGACTCAAAAATATAATAAAATTAGCCAAATTATAATTTGTTAAAATTAATGTGACATGTTTAATTAGATAAAGAAATATTTAAAATTAGTAAATGAAGGGTATAGTTGTAATTGTATATAGAAAAATAAATGGTTGTTGGGAAATGGAAAAAGTAGAAAAATGAGTTTGATGATTTCATTGATATTTAAGTGAATTTTATGAAATAAAATTGAGAGATTGTAAGATGATGTGGAAGAGAGAAAAATACTAAATATAAGTATTTTTTTGGGTTTTATAAGTTTTACCAATATCTATTTATTACTCCCTCCGTCCCTTAATTTTTTTTCCCATTTCAAACATTGCACAAGAATTAAGGAAATTTAGAAGTACAACTTTGATTTGACACAAGTACAATTTGGAAAGAGAAATAACTATATTAAATTCAATAATCCCAAAAGGGCTCTTTACAGATCCTAACTCACAATTTTGCACCAATCAGAAATCAGATCGGCAAAATTTGGACCAATCACAATTCAGCATTTACAAGCCACGTATCACCAAATTAAGGGGACATTTCATGGCTATTTAAGCCTCAAATCTAAATCCACACTTATTTAAAGCTCTCAACCAACACATTAAAACCTCTCAAAAACACATTTAAAGCTCTCAAACTCATTTAAAGCTCTTAATAAAAAAAAGGAACTATTTATAGCATCATTGGTTGCTGCTGCGGATGGCTTCAGCCATTAATTTGGAACCAGCTCCATTGCCATTTGATCTAAATGAAGAAGTTGGGGACATTCAAGAAGGGGACACGTTCCATTTGATCTCAACCAACCATAAGAAACTCTAGACGAAACATAGCATCAGCATGGAGTGGGACATCATGTGCCAGGCAGCAGAAGACTCGACAGTGAGGATAAATTCCAAATTTTGATGTGGTTGTTAAACAGAGCAATAGAGGGACGACTTGAACAGGGGACAATATAGGAAGTTGCACAACAGTTCAACTTTTCAAGGAGGACCATAAGCAAAATATGGAACACAGCCAAACAACAACGAAATCAAGGGCAATAGTACAATGTGAGTACAAAATTCAAGAATTGTGGTAGGAAAAGAATTCAAGTGCCAACTGAAGCAATAACATCAATTCAAATGGGAGATAGATCATGCATTCGAGACTTGTCAACAAAACTTGACATTTCAAAGAACACAGTTCATAGGATGGTCAAAAGGGGACACCTAAAGCCACATACAAATGCAATCCATCCAGGATTAAATGATGCAAACAAAATATCCAGATTGTAATGGATACTCATGCTACATAAAGGGGAAAATGCAGAAGCAAAGAGGGAGTATTACATAATGTATGACTTTGTGCACATTGATGAAAAATGGTTCAATCTTAGCAAAAAAACCAACAGAGTATATCTTGCACCAACAGAGAAGGGTCAATATAGAGCTGCTAAGTCAAGCAAATTTATCTCAAAAGTCATGTTCAAAACAGTTGTTGCTAGACCAAGGTTTAACTCAGAAGGGCAATGCATTTTGGATGGAAAGATAGGCATCTTCCCATTCACATACAAATAGCCAGCAAAGAGAGCATCAAAAAACAGAGATAGAGGCACACGTGTCACAAAAATAGTGGAGTCAGTTAACAAAACAGCCACCAGAAGCATGTTGATCAACAACATAATTCTAGCAATCAAGTCAAAATGGCCAAATGATGGCCATCAGAAAGTTATCTTCATTCAACAAGATAATGCTAAAGCACACATAACAAAGGATGATCCAGAATGGCAGCAGGTACACAAGCAAGATAGGTTTACATTTATCCTTATTCAGCAGCCCCCTAACAGTCCGGATTTAAACATATTAGATTTAGGGTTCTTTAGGAGCATCCAATCCTTAATGCATAAGAAAATGCCTAAGGATGTTGATAAAATGATTGAGGTTGTGAATGAGGCATTTTATGAATTACATCCAAAAACTCTAAGCAATGTGTAGATGACCCTACGATATATAATGAATGAAATCCTCGAAGCAAAGGGAGGAAATGATTTTGAAATTCCACATGTCAACAAGAACAAGTTGGAAGCACAAGAAAACCTACCAGCTCAAGTCAAAGCACCAATGCAAGCAGTTTTTGAAGCATGGGATATTGTGCATCAAAGGAGACAATCAACTCAAGGAGAAGGCATTCATGAAGACCAACAGGATCATATCATCCCAGAATAGTCCATTAATGTGCTATTCTTGGATGATATGGGATATATTTTGACCATACTTTTGAGATATTTAAAAGGGACTTTTTTTGTTGTAAAATATTTGATGTAATGTTTATAGGGGACTTTTTTTGAAATATAAGTCTCAGATGTCCCCAATCATCACTGACAACCTCACCATTCTACAATGAAAACCAAACTGTACATGAGCCTCCTAAAGTCTCAATGAAACTGGTGGCTTAGTTTAGTTTGGCTCACAATATCATTAGGGTAAAGAAGTTTCAATTTTAAAGATTTTCATCATTGATCATAAATGTAAAAATAAGTCTTAGATGTCCCCAATCATCAGTAACAACATCACCATTCTACCATGAAACCCAAACTGTACATGAGCCTCCTAAAGTCTCAATGAGACTGGTGGCTCAGTTTAGTTTGGCTCACATTATCATTAGGGTAAAGGAGTCTCAATTTTAGAGATTTTCATCATTGACCATAAATGTAAAAATAAGTCTCAGATGTCCCCAATCATCACTGACAACCTCACCATTCTACAATGAAAACCAAACTATACATGAGCCTCCTAAAGTCTCAATGAGACTGGTGGCTCAGTTTAGTTTGGCTCACAATATCATTAGGGTAAAGGAGTCTCAATGTTAGAGATTTTCATCATTGACCATAAATGTAAAAATGGGAAGAAATACACACGGGCATGCAAACAGGGACATTCATATACAATAATCATCATGCAACATCATCATAATCATGAAATAGACAGGGACATGCAATCAAGGAATGCTTAATAACACATTTATCCTTATTAAAGAGAGGTTGAATTACTCAAAACCCTAGCCCATTTATCATCCCCCAAAATGGGGCTCCTCTTTCATTTAACCCTATTTCTCTCTTTGCCACCTCCAACCAAGAAGCATAAGATGAACAAAATCAACAATATAAATCTAGCATCAAACAAGGGGACACGCAACATCAACAAGAAAATCAAGCATCAACAAACATCATCATCATAATCATCATCATCAAACAATCAACATCAGCAACACCATCAATATCCATCAGCAAAGGGGACAATCATCATCATCAAAATGCACATTAAACATGAGCAAACTAAACAAAATTAAGAGGTAAAGAAATACTTAGCTAATCCTCTTCAGAATCTGGAACTACAAGGCCAAGAATATCACTAGGATCAACATCTCCATCCACAACATCACGAGATGGCTCAATAGCAGGGCCATAATCACCATCATCAACCAGCTTAGAATTAGGAGGTGTCAAATCCACAGTTTCTTCATAGCGTTGGGGACTGAAGGAATGAATTCCTATGCAATCAGTTCCCTACTCACAATAGGGAGCCATAGAACAACCACTAGTCTCAGATTCAGAGGACGGCTCCATGAGTCAGGGGACAATTGGAAGATAAACAACTGTAATACCAACCTGCAAGGTGGCAAAAAAGATCGTCACTTGCCATACCCTAAACCCAAGAACAACAATAAGGACATTAATGAAAGTCTAAAACAGAATGCAGAAGGTAAAGAGAAAAAAACTCACCCAGTTTAGACAAGGTCAAAGCTTCAGAGAAATGGATTCAAGGCTCCAGGCTCGATTCAAACTCGAATCAACAACATGCAAGTCAAAGAGATGGAAAAAAGCATTAGCCAACAATGATGCGATTTCAATCTCGAACAAACAAATGCAAGTCAAGGCTGAAAGCCGGATTCAAACTCGAACTCACCTTGCTCGAACAAGTCGAAGGCCCAATGGAGAAGATTCACCAGCAAGAACCAACAACGAAGCAAGTTGGAGCGAACTCACCCAGATTTGGATCAAATCTAGGTTCGTAGATGGAGCGATTTGTATCAAATTACACGGATCTGACCACCAAATAAGGGGACAAAGCAATCGAGGGTGACATTCAAAGATCCAAGAACAAAGAACCAAAGAAATTTGAGAGAGAATGAGATATTCACCAGCAGGAACCAACAACGAAGCAAGTTGGAGTGAACTCACCCAGATTTGGATCAAATCTAGGTTCGTAGATGGAGCGATTTGTAGCAAATCACACAGATCTGACCACCAAATAAGGGGACGAAGCAATCGAGGGTGACACTCAAAGTGCCAAGAACGAAGAACTAATGAAATTTGAGGGAGAATGAGAGTGGAAGCCACAATCAAAGGGGCTAGGGTTTCAATTGAGATGAGAGTGAGCGACGACAGAGAGAGAAGTAGGGTTGAAATGTGAGAGGAGCCCCATTCCAGGGGTATTAAATGGGGTTAAGGTTTTGCGTAATTCTCCCTATCTCATAAGGATAAAAATGTCATTATGTGCACCCTTTAAATGGTAAATTTCAGAAACGAGAACCATATTTTGGGACACCCAATATGGCAATTGGGAAGAAAATTAAGGGACGGAGGGAGTACTAATAACAAAAGCTGTAGCAATTTTTGCCACTACGTTGCACCACATCACCCCCATATTAAAATAATAATTTTAAATAATTAATTATGTAAAACATTTATCTCCAAGTAAACATAAAGATAAAATAATATTTGTAAAAATTTACCCCTAAATGAACATAAATATAAAATAATATTAGTAGATTTGACAAATATAAATAAAAAAGATATTATATTTATTATATTTGTAAAAGATAAATTAAACTAAAAATACGGACAAATATGTACACGTGATCACATATATATCTTTGAAATAAAAATAGCCATATAAATGCTAATATCTTAGAAATATAGATTATGTTTAATTTTGAAAAAATAATATTTTTAAATAAAGATAAAATATATCTACCACCATATTGCGTCACATGAGTCATATCACATTATATTAAAATAACTATTTAAAATAGTGACATTAAAAATATATCAAAAATCTTTTTTATTTTTATGTTTGATAATTTGAACAATATATATAGAAAAGTATTAAAAATTGAGGATTACAACCTTATCTTATTGTATGTAAAGTAAATATAGATAAAGAAATATTTCTATCTTATCATTTATGCCAATAATAATGAAATATTTGTTATTTTTGTACATATCTTCTTTCTAGATATTACACAATCAAATATATTAATTTTTATTACCAAAAAAAATATTAATTTTTACTTCATTTATATGTAATTTTTTATTCTTATAAGATAAGACCATAAAAATATTATTTTAATTGATTTTTTCGTAGTTTTTAAATGTTTTGTTTGTTTTCTTTCTTAACACAATAATAAAAAATTTATTAATTTAAATTATATTTTTGTTCTAATAAAGCTATTCAATTGCGAAAATTATAATATAATACTTTTTCATAGAAAAAATTAAATAATTATTTGTATCCTAAAATTGTAACATTTTTCAAATAGTAATTTTTACATTTGACAAAAAACAAATTGAGTAATTTTTATAGATGAGGATGTAAATTTTCTCAAAAATGATTTTTTTAACTTTTTTTATTTTACTAAATCCAACACTAAACATTTTTTGTAATTTTTAAAATTTTAATTTATCTTCTTTCATAACATAAGAATATTAATATAGCTATTAAATTACTAAAATTACATTATAAATCCTTTTTAACAAAAAAGGTTAAATAATTGGATTTATCCTTAAGTTTTAATATTTCTCAAATAGTATTTTTTATGTTCGATAAAAGAAATTTGAGTAATTTTTATAGATGATGACGTATTTAGTTTTTTAATAAACTACATCCATTCATTTATCATCATTTTTAATACAAATAACTAAAGTTCATATTTAATATACTAGAATAATTCTGCTCCTACATTATATTTTAAAAAAAAAAAATTTTGTTCATATTATTCCAATTTTTCTTATTGATTTCTTTTTATCTATTTAAATATATCATTAACACCAAATCATCATAACATATTTAAAATAAAAATAAAAAATATTTTTTGAAAAATTCCTTATAAAAATGTTTAAAAACAAATTTAAATATATAAATATTAAAAAACTAAGGGTAAAAATCTTTTATCTTTTAGCATGATATTTTAACGAATTTCTTTATAGATATTGTTGATTTTTTACAATAAAAAATGCATGCAATATAATATTTAATAATATTTAGTATTGTATAAATATTAAAATATTTAATAGTCTACGAATTTATGTACATGAAAAGTAATAAAACATAGATAATATAATATTTAATCTTATGTAATATTTAGTTTATTTATGCATGAGAATAATTTTGCCACCACCATAAATTAAATTAATTATATTCTAGCTATTTTCATAAATAATTTATCTTTTCTATCATATTAAATTTTATCTTATTTATTATAATAATTTTAAAAAATTTAAAATTTATTTATTCCATATTTTAAAAGTATATACCTTTTTTGTTTAATTTTATTCATATTTTATCTCTTTTTTAAATTAATTATATTGGACCTATTTTTCATAAATAATTTATCTTTTTCTGTCATATTTTATTATATCTTATTTATAAAACCTATTGCTAATAAATATTTTGTTCAAAGGAACATTTACACATAATTGGATGGGAGTCTAGCAACTAACTAGGCTCCGACACACTTATTCAAGGCAAAGCACAAACGCTAAAAAATAAAGGACCGAATACTAGCATTAGCCGTGTTAGTATGAGCAGCCCGCGTGACCCTAGACAAAAACTCAAGGGCATCACTCCTAGCTCTCCAAAAGTAGAGAATGCAAAAGCAATAAAACTATATCCATTGTCTGTGCACTTTAATTCATACTTCCACTTCTTTTGGACAACAGCATTAGAAACAGCAGCACCATGGACAAAAGCATCAACTCCAGCCCCTGTGAAGGGGGAGACACATGTGACATCTAAGCAGACGTTCCTCCCTCTGTCCCAAGAGTAAACCAGAAGATCTGCAAGACGAAAATCTCTACCTTCCTCGGACAAAAAGCCAAGAGGTACCTCTTTTTGCACATAGCCACCTGTCTGAGTACATATATCACACAACACGTCCCAGACTAGATTATGGCGAAACTTAAGGCCAATATCATTTCCACAGTGAACAACATGATCGCCAAAACAATCCATGATTTTAGACGAGCAACAAGGGCAAGTAAAACCAGCAGGATACATAGGAATAGCAAGGCGATAGCACAAAACACACCTGAACTGTTTTGGATGCATTGTCTGTCCTAACTGTAACATCCCCGACCAAAGTGCATACATCATTGTGTATTCGTATAGTATTAATAGCATATGCATAGCATATTGACATGATATATAGTGAATTTTTAAAAGTAATATTTATTTTCTAATTAAGTTTATTATATTTTAAAAAAAATTTAACTAAAAATTAATTAATAATTATTTCAGGATAAAGTTTGTAGTAAAAGAGATTTGAGGATGAAAAATGCAATTTTCATAAATTTTTGCCGACTCAATTTGAATATATATATAGGCTGCATGTCTCCATTCTCCATATTCATATCTATGTTCGTAGAGTTGAACACAAAAAAAACGGAGTTAGGAAATTACGAGAGGAAAGTGAAGAGTTTGATTTTCGGTTGTTTTTGTTGGATCTGGTACAAGATCTCTTCTATCGGGTTTTAATCTCGAAGTACAAGCTTGATTTGGTAAGTTTTTAATTAGTTAATGGTTTATCTGGATTTTATTAATTTTTCCAGATCTAGATCTACAGTTGTTTTTGTTTGAGAAATCAGTTGATCTATAGTTTTCAAAGGGTGTTTTCGATATCGGATTTATATTCGGTAAAAGATTTTAGATTGATTTTAGGGTTTCTCTTTGTAATGATATTAGAGAGCCCTTTGATCAAGTTTTTCAGAAAGGTTTGAACTAGAAAAATGTTCTTCTGTATATATAGTTTATTGTTGTCAAGTTTTAAAGGATTTGGAATTATGCATAAGAAGTTATAATGCATTCTGGCATTTCATTGCATTTGGGGTTAGAGTTTGTAAGAGTCAATAGCCTAATTTGCATTGGGTTACATATAGGAGCCCAAGTAATAGACCGTGGTCAGAGTCAAGGGGAAGAAATTTAGTATCTGCCTTAAACAGGTGAGTATAGACCGGAGATTCAACCCTATGTGTTATATGTTCTATATGAGCTATATGGATATATATGTTTTATGAGCTATATGGATATATATGTTTTATGAGCTATATGGATATATGTGTTATATGGATTATATGGATATATGTGTTTTATATGATAGCTCTGAAATTTCCAGAGTTGTTTGCACAGAAGATAGGTTAACAGATGACATATGATATGTGGTTACATGATGCATTTGATTGCATATCATATTGCAATGAGATTAAAAGGACTTGTGATTGTCTTGCCCTGAATTTGTATACAAAAGAGACCTACGGGTCGTACATGAGGCCTGAGATGCCTAAGAGATGGTAAATGAGCAAATGAGGCCTAAGATGCCTAAAAGTCGGTAATAGAAAAAGAAAAAAAAAGAAAAGGTTGGTAATGGAAAAGAGTCGGTAATGGAAACCTGGGGCAGATTCAGGCTTGAACAGTTCACAGAATAAAGAATCGGAAACATCAGCATTTGCATTCGCATAGTAATTAAATTCAGATATGACATATATATGATATGTATGTATATGTATATGGACTAAATGTTTGACTCTGTGTGTAATAATTGATGATGGTTTATATTCACTGAGTATGCGACTCATGTAAATCGCAAAATAATTTTTCAGGTTCAGCTAGTTTTTGCTGACGTGTGTCTCTGTTAGAGGTCACATTCATACAGGTCGGCCGGCTGAAGTTCTAAGCAACCTTCTCCTCCTCATTTTGCATCTTAGACATATGGGTTGTAATAGAAGTTAGAGTAATCGATGTTTTAGTATAAGAAGTAACTACCTATATGTGTGTGTGTGTGCAACCTTTTATGGTTGTTGCTTTCTGCTTTGTGCTTCCATGGATAGTTGCTATATGTGAATTATCTGTTTATATAAAAAAATAAGTTATTACTAAGCATACGTCATAGGGTATAAGGGTGTCACAGTTAGTTTTTAGTATCAGAGCAGGAATATGATTCTTTAGGGGCATTCTGCATTCATAAGAATTTGTAATTGAGATTAGAGTTGCATTTAATTGAATAGGAACATGAATATGCATGAGCATGATGCACCAAGGAGAGAAGGTTCAGCCGTGCCACGTCAGTCAATAGGAGTATCTCATACAGTACCACATGAGCATACATCTCATACACATGCACCGATAGAACAGGAGGTACAAGGACCGGCTATGGGGTCTAGAGGCAGGAATTTCAAAGAGCTTCGTAAGTTGGGAACAGTTGATTTCTATGGAACTACAGATCCGGCAGAGGCTGAGACATGGCTTAAGAGAATAGAAAGAGTATTTGGTATGATGAGATGCACAGAAGAGGAAAGGTTTGATTTCTCAGTATCACTTCTACAGGGGGATGCTTTTGACTGGTGGAAAACTGTTTCACCTGCTACAGTACAGTGTCCAGTTCTTACATGGGAAGATTTTCTCACTGTTTTCAAAGATAGTATATGCCAGAGGTATATCGGGATGCAAAGCAGAATGAGTTTTTATCTCTTAAGCAAGGAAATATGTTTGTGGCTGAGTATGAAGTTAAGCTTACCCAACTATCGCATTATGCAGCTGCCAATGTGGCAACAGAGAGAGATAGATGCAGGCGTTTTGAGGATGGATTGTCATATAATATCCGGAGTAAGATTACGCCGGGGGATCTTCTTACTTTTACAAATTTGCGTACTGCAGCAATTAGAGCATAGACACTGTTAAAGGAAAGGCAAACATTCTTCCAAAAGCAAAAGAGGGAATCATCAGTTCTTATGGGTGAGACGAGTGGAAGGCCATCTAACCGTCAGAGTTTTTCCTCTCCAACACCAACATTTGGCAGAGGTGGCTCAAATAGTCAAAGAGGTGGACACACCTCGACTTTTGGACGCGGTGGTGATAGAGGACCAGGGATGACAATATAGACACGACCTATGTGTACTTATTGTGGTCGATCTCATATCGGAGAGTGTCAAGTACGTACTGGAGCATGTTATCATTGTGGACAACAAGGGCACTTTTTATAAAGACTGTCCAACTAGATTCGATAGATCGAATGTTGGAAGAGCAGCATCTGAAACAACTGTACAAAATGTTCAATCAGAAGCACCGGTATGGAGTTTTGGTAGAGGTCGTGGAAGAGGTCAGAACATGAATAACACTGCTAGTAGAGGAAGACCACAAACACATGAATCTCGACCATAGGGTCAGGCTCGAGTTTTTGCTATGTCACAACAGGAAGCATCCAAAGCACCCGAGGTTATTACTGGTAAACTTTATTTACATGATCTTGAAATACACGCATTAATAGATTCAGGATCTACTCATTCATTCATATCATCTACCATAGCATCTCAAGTGCATAAGAAACCTGAACCCTTAGATTACAGTTTAGGAGTACAAACTCCCTTGGGGGAAATGGTAAAGGTACATACAGTATATCGAGATAGTATAATACGAGTGGATTCAGTAGAGTTACCAGCTGATCTGATCTTGCTATTCTTGTATGAGTTTGATGTTATTTTGGGCATGGACTGGTTGTCAAGACATCATGCTAAAGTAGATTGTTATACCAAAGAAGTAGTGATAGAATCGCTTGGGAAATCTAGAGTGATTTTTTATGGTGATAGACAAATGGTTCCCACTTGCCTAATATTTGCAACAGCAGCTTTTTGCATGATCAGAGAGGGATGTGAGGCATATCTGGCCCATGTAATAGACCGTACAGTTGAATGTGATGAGGTTGGAGATATTCCAGTTGTTAAAGATTTTTCAGATGTGTTTCCAAAGGATCTCCCAAGATTACCACCTGATAGGGAGATAGAGTTTACTATGGAGTTAATGCCAGGCACTGCACCGATTTCTATTCCTCCATATCGCATGGCTCCACTGGAATTACAAGAACTGAAGAAGCAGTTACAGGAGTTGTTAGACAAAGGATTCATTAGAGCTAGTGTATCACCTTGGGGTGCACCAGTTTTATTTGTTAAAAAGAAAGATGGTACCTTAAGGCTGTGCATAGATTACAGAATGTTGAATCAGGTAACAGTGAAGAACAAGTATCCATTGCCAAGGATAGAAGATTTGTTTGATCAACTTCAGGGTGCAAAGGTATTTTCAAAGATAGACCTTCGGTCAGGATATCATCAGTTAAAGATGACATTACCAAGACAGCATTCAAAACTCGATATGGGCATTATGAGTTTCTGGTAATGCCATTTGGTTTGACTAATGCACCAGCATCATTCATGGCTTTGATGAACAAGGTATTTCAACCTTTTATAGACAGATTTGTGATCGTCTTTATTGATGATATATTGGTATATTCATAAAGTAAAGAGGAGCATGCTGATCATTTGTGTACCGTGCTACAAGTCTTGAGGGAAAAACAGTTATATGCTAAACTAAGTAAATGTGAATTCTGGTTGGATCATGTGATATTTTTAGGACACATAGTTTCTGGAAGAGGTATAGAGGTTGATCCTAAGAAGGTTGAAGCAGTGGTAAATTGGAAAGCACCAACTACAGTTACAAAAGTTCGTAGTTTTCTTGGGATGGCTGGATACTACAGACGATTCGTTGAAGGATTCTCTATTGTAGCTGCATCACTCACTAAATTGTTGCGGAAGAATGCTCCATTCCATTGGAATTCTGCGTGCCAACAAAGCTTTGATGAGTTAAAGCACCGTCTCACTACATCACCAATACTGACAATTCCTACAAGTACATGAGGATTTGTTGTTTACACTGATGCTTCATATCAGGGTCTTGGTTGTGTTTTGATGTTGAATGGAAAAGTAATTGCTTATGCATCAAGACAATTACGACCACATGAGGTTTCTTATCCCGTACATGATTTAGAGCTGACAGCAATAGTTTTTGCCCTAAAGATTTGGCGACATTATCTATATGCAGAAGCATTCCAAATCTTTACAGATCATAAGAGTTTGAAGTATTTGATGAGTCAAAAGGAGTTGAACATGCGGCAAAGGCGTTGGATGGAACTATTGAAAGATTATGATTGTACAATCGAGTATCATCCGGAAAGGCCAATGTTGTAGCAGATGCTTTGAGTAGAAAGTCCAGTGGTATGATGGCCAACATGCACATGACCTCATTGTCAGATTTGATTGCCTTGCGAGGTCTAAATGCCAAACTACAGTTTAACACAGATGAAGTACTGTTTGCTACTTTAGAAATTCGGCCAGTGTTGAGACAGAAAATTAAAGATGCACAAGTAAGAGATGAAAAATTGATAGAAATTACAGAACAGGTTGAACAAGGTAAAGATACGCCGTTTGTTATTCAGGATGGCACATTGATGTTTGGCACCAGATTATGTGTACCCGATGTTGATGATCTGAGACAGGAAATTTTAGATGAGGCACATAATGCATCATATGCTATGCACCCTAGCACGACAAAAATGTATCATACCTTAAGACAACATTATTGGTGGCCAAGAATGAAGAAGGAAGTTGCCGAATTTGTTTCTAAATGTCTTACTTGCCAACAGGTTAAAGCAGAACACCAAGCACCTACAGGTATGCTGAAACCTTTATCTATTCCGGTCTGGAAATGGGAGCGGATTACGATGGATTTTGTTGTGGGATTACCACGAACACAGAAAGGGAATGATGCTATCTGGGTGATTATTGATAGATTGACTAAGTCATCACATTTCTTGCCTATACGTTGGGGTTGTTCATTGGATCAAATGGAAGAGATATACATGAAGGAAATTGTCCGACTTCATGGAATACCAGTATCCATTGTATCAGATAGAGATCCTAGATTTACTTCTCATTTTTGGGAAAATTTTCAAACAGTTATGGGGACCAAATTGCATTTCAGTACAACTTATCATCCTCAAACAAATGGGCAGTCAGAAAGGACTATACAGACCTTAGAAGAAATGCTTCGTGCTTGTGTTATTGAGTTTCAGGGTTCATGGGATAGATATATTCCACTGATGGAATTTGCTTACAATAATCAATTTCACAGCAGCATTGGGATGGCACCATATGAGGCATTGTATGGAAGGAAATGTCGAAGTCCTTTATATTGGGATAAAGAGGGTGCAGAAATTTTAGAAGGGCCGGAGACTATACAAGATACAGTTGATAAGATTGATATTGTAAAGAACAAAATGAAGGCGACACAAGACAGACAAAAGAGCTATTTTGATCAGCATCGCAAGGAAATGGAATATCAGGTTGGAGATAAAGTATTCTTACGAGTTTCTCCATGGAAAGGTGTCATGAGATTTGGTAATAAAGGAAAACTGAGTCCTCGGTATATTGGGCCATATGACATCATAGAGAAGGTGGGACCATTGGCATACAGATTAGCACTGCCTTCAGAATTGGCTCAGATTCATAATGTCTTCCATGTTAGTATGTTACGACGGTATCGATCTGATCCATCACATGTGCTAAAAGATTCAGAAGTACAACTTGCAGGGAATTTGAGCTACATAGAGGAACCCATTATGATAGTGGACTATAGAATCAAACTGTTAAGGAATAGGGAAATTCCGATGGTTAAAGTGATTTGGAAGGATCATGGTATAGAGGAAACGACTTGGGAAACTGAGGATAAGATGAGAAAGTCATATCCACATTTGTTTAATGGTAATTGATTCCCTATCATCCTGCATCATATGAAGAGATAGTGAATTTTGAGGACAAAATTCTTATAGAGGGGGAGGATTGTAACATCCCCGACCAAAGTGCATACATCATTGTGTATTCGTATAGTATTAATAGCATATGCATAGAATATTGGCATGATATATAGTGAATTTTTAAAAGTAATATTTATTTTCTAATTAAATTTATTATATTTTAAAAAGTTTTTAACTAAAAATTAATTAATAATTATTTCAGGATAAAGTTTGTAGTAAAAGAGATTTGAGGGTGGAAAATACAATTTTCATAAATTTTTGCCGACTCAATTTGAATATATATATAGGTTGCATGTCTCCATTCTCCATATTCATATCTATGTTCGTAGAGTTGAACAAAACAAAAACGGAGTTAGGAAATTACGAGAGGAAAGTGAAGAGTTTGATTTTCGATTGTTTTTATTGGATCTGGTACAAGATCTCTTCTATCGGGTTTTAATCTAGAAGTACAAGCTTAATTTGGTAAGTTTTTAATTAGTTAATGGTTTATTTGGATTTTATTAATTTTTCCAAATCTAGATCTACAGTTGTTTTTGTTTGAGAAATCAGTTGATCTATAGTTTTCAAAGGGTGTTTTCGATATCGGATTTATATTCGGTAAAAGATTTTAGAGTGATTTAGGGTTTTTCTTTGTAATGATATTAGGGAGCCCTTTGATCAAGTTTTTCAGAAAGGTTTGAACTAGAAAAATGTTCTTCTGTATATATAGTTTATTGTTGTCAAGTTTTAAAGGATTTGGAATTATGCATAAGAAGTTATAATGCATTCTGGCATTTCATTGCATTTGGGGTTAGAGTTTGTAAGAGTCAATAACCTAATTTGCATTGGGTTACATATAGGAGCCCAAGTAATAGACCGTGGTCAGAGTCAAGGGGAAGAAATTTAGTATCTGCCTTAAACAGGTGAGTATAGACCGGAGATTCAACCCTATGTGTTATATGTTCTATATGAGCTATATGGATATATATGTTTTATGAGCTATATGGATATATATGTTTTATGAGCTATATGGATATATGTGTTATATGGATTATATGGATATATGTGTTTTATATGATAGCTCTGAAATTTCCAGAGTTGTTTGCACAGAAGATAGGTTAACAGATGACATATGATATGTGGTTACATGATGCATTTGATTGCATATCATATTGCAATGAGATTAAAAGGACTTGTGAGTGTCTTGCCCTGAATTTGTATACAAAAGAGACCTACGGGTCGTACATGAGGCCTGAGATGCCTAAGAGATGGTAAATGAGCAAATGAGGCCTAAGATGCCTAAAAGTCGGTAATGGAAAAAGAAAAAAAAGAAAAGGTTGGTAATGGAAAAGAGTCGGTAATGGAAACCCGGGGCAGATTCAGGCTTGAACAGTTCACAGAATAAAGAATCGGAAACATCAGCATTTGCATTCGCATAGTAATTAAATTCGGATATGACATATATATGATATGTATGTATATGTATATGGACTAAATGTTTGACTCTGTGTGAAATAATTGATGATGGTTTATATTCATTAATTATGCGACTCATGTAAATCGCAAAATAATTTTTCAGGTTCAGCTAGTTTTTGCTGACGTGTGTCTCTGTTAGAGATCACATTTATACAGGTCGGCCGGCTGAAGCTCTAAGCAACCTTCTCCTCCTCATTTTGCATCTTAGACATATGGGTTGTAATAGAAGTTAGAGTAATCGATGTTTTAGTATAAGAAGCAACTACCTATATGTGTGTGTGTGCGCAACCTTTTATGGTTGTTGCTTTCTGCTTTGTGCTTCCATGGATAGTTGCTATATGTGAATTATCTGTTTATATAAAAAAATAAGTTATTACTAGTCATAGGGTATAAGGGTGTCACACTAACCCTTTAATGGGGAGGGTTCTCAAGAAGTTCAAAGAGTGGGCTAACCTGTTGCTAACGAGGATATATATATATATATGTAGAATAAAGATCTTGAGAAACACCTTCTTATAGAGAAACTAGTGTCATAATAAGAGCCATTGGATTAAAAAAATTGATGGTCCAGATTTATCCAAATTAATTGGATTATTAGATTTTAATATTTTCTCTCTCCATATCTTTTATACTAAATCAGTTTTATCTCTTCCATATTAATCATTTCCAAATAGAAACACATCCAAATCCTTAATTTTTGCAAATCAATATCTCTCTCGATTCTCTTCTCTCTCCGTCGTCGTCCATGCTCTCTTCTTCTCCCACTCGACCTCTTCTTCTTTGATGACTCGTTCTGCACAAATTTCGTCATCGTCAATTTCAACACTGGATCTTCCGGCGATGGGCTCTCCTTCTTCATCTTCCTCGATTTTAGTTTTAACCGTGATCAATCCCGATTTACAACTAGGTAATTATATATATATATATATATGAGAACGGATCACGTGCGAATGGGCGCTAGGGTGCAAAAAGAGAACGCATCTAAACCGTCTATCTAGCTTGAATTATTTGGACGCGCTTCGCGCGTCCAAATAATTCATAAAAAAAAACGAGCGCGCGTGTAAACGACACGCTACCAGACGTACTTGTCGCCCAAGCTAACCCAAAAAGGCAACTTTTTATTCTCTTTCCAAATCAAAACCAAAAAACCTCTTTCTTCCTCTGCGAAAATAAATCTTCTACACTGGATTGAAAACACAACGATTTACGATCTTCGAAAGAAGCTTTGTTCAGATTTATAATTTTGAAGATCTCACTCGTCAAGATTAATGGAACCAGGTAATAAAACGATTTTTTCCCTGATTAAAACTAATACAACACGATTTTGAAAAGTTTCATTACATATATCGTCAAAATTTGTTTATGTTTAAGCATTACCAATAGGAAAACTCCCATTTTATGATTTTGAAGAGAATTGCTATGATTTATTTGGGAAGACTGTACATTAGTTCACATTTGTTCAGAAAAATCTTGGATTTGTTCATTGATATTACACCTTTGTTAATCTAAAATTTGTTTATAGATATCAAGCATTTGTTCATACATATTGCGGATTTGTTCATACCTATCATGCATCTGCGAAAATAAATCTTCTACACTGGATTGAAAACACAACGATTTACGATCTTCGAAAGAAGCTTTGTTCAGATTTACAATTTTGAAGATCTCACTCGTCAAGATTAATGGAACCAGGTAATAAAACGATTTTTTCCCTGATTAAAACTAATACAACACGATTTTGAAAAGTTTCATTACATATATCGTCAAAATTTGTTTATGTTTAAGCATTACCAATAGGAAAACTCCCATTTTATGATTTTGAAGAGAATTGCTATGATTTATTTGGGAAGACTGTACATTAGTTCACATTTGTTCAGAAATATCTTGGATTTGTTCATTGATATTACACCTTTGTTAATCTAAAATTTGTTCATAGATATCAAGCATTTGTTCATACATATTGCGGATTTGTTCATACCTATCATGCATTTGTCCAATAATATCAATTGTACGTATAGTGTATAGAATTGCGTATTTATATGTTTCCTTTCCCTATAATGAAGGAAAAATAGAAGATAAAAAGGAATTAAAGATCGTGATCTCGCCTGGAAACACACATTACTACATACCATTTTGTGATGACAACTTAAGACCTAAAGAGGGGATGGTGTTTAGAACCTGGGAACAAGGAGTAAATTTCTACAAGGCATACGCAGATGCATGTGGTTTCCAAGCACGTGCTGGTACAATTACAAAGTCTTCAAATGGAACTAACACTACAGTTTGGAAATACATGTTGTGTAATCGGGCAGGATTTAAAAACTCAAATAAAAAAGAAGAAGACAAAGAAGATGATGAAGATAATGATGAAGAAGATGATGAAGAGAATCATGAAGAAAAAGGACAACAAGGAAAAGTGAAAAAGAGAAAAAGAACAACCAAAAGGTGTGGTTGCATTGATAAACTGGCTATGAGACTTGCTGGAAGAAATGGATATATTGTTAAGAAATTTGAAGAGCGTCACACCCATATTATGTTTGAAGATGGGCAAAAATACTTTGCAAAGAGCAATAGGAAACTGACCTCCTTCCATGAAGATTTCATCATGAATTGCATACGAGCAAACATTGGTACAAGCAAGTCATACAAGGTCTACAAGGAGTTTGTTGGTTCATATGCAAAAATTAGCGCAACTATAATTGATTTTAAGAATTTTAAAAGAGATTTGAACTCCTTCATGATTGGGTGTGATGCTCAAATGGTTATTGACAACTTGTTCAAGAAAAAAGAAAGATGTGACGCGTTTTTCTTTGAATATGATGTTGATGAACAACATCAATTAACCAAATTATTCTGGTCTGATCCTATTGCAAGGAAGAACTTCTCATATTTTGGAGATGTTGTCTCGGCTGATGCAACATACAAATCAAACAGGTATGAAAAAGCTTATTTTTGATGAACAAATTAAATCTTTTGATGAACAAATCGTATATACTGATGAACAAAATTAATACTTGCCTTCAGGAATTTACAATGAACAAATTAATTCTTTTGATGAACAAATCGTACATACTGATGAACAAAATCACATATATTGATGAACAAATTTAATTATGTGCCTTCAGGTATGAAATGGTGTTTGTACCATTCACAGGGGTTGACAACAACAAGAAGATCATTACTTTTGCCTTTGGGTTGCTTCTAAAAGAAGATATCGAATCTTATGTCTGGCTATTCCAAAAATTCAAAGATGCAATAAGGGGTCATGAACCATTTGTCATTCTCACTGATCAAGATCCTACAGTAAGAGTGGCAATTAAAAAGGTTTTTGAAAAGGCTGTGCATCGTTTCTGCATGTGGCATATCATGTTCAAGGTACCGTCAAAGGTTACAAATGATGTGTATAACAATGATCAATTCAGAAGCAAGTTCAACAAGCTTGCTTGGAGCAATGAAAATAGCCGAGAAGATTTTGAAAAGACTTGGCATTCCATTATTGCTGAATTTGGACTTGAGTCAAACACTTGGTTGCCGCTGATGTTTGAGCTACTTCACTTATGGATCCCTGCATACTTCAATGATGTAAACATGGGTGCACTTCTTAGAACAACTTCAAGGTCTGAAAGCCAGAACTTTTTCTTCTCGCATTTCATTGGATCCACATCTTCTCTAGTTATCTTCATGATGCAGTTTGAGAGTGCACTTGATTCCCAAAGGCACAATAAGCAGAGGTTAGACTTTGAAACGTCAACAAGCTCCCCCACTCTAATGACACCATTGGATCTAGAGAAACATTGTGCATCTGTTTACACCATAAATGTCTTCTATGACATCTAGACAGAAATTGTTGCTTCTGTATTTGAATGTGGTCTAAGCAATTTGTTCAAGGAAGACAACATCCACGAGTATCACATCAACGGGCAGTTTGGGAAGGTACATGTTGTGAAACATGAGCTTCAAAACGAAGAGTTCATTTGCTCGTGCAATAAGTTCATCAATATCGGGATTCCATGCTGCCATATGTTTTTCGTATTCAAAAACATTGGGTTGAGGAAGGTGCCAACTAAGTACATCAAGAATAGATGGATGAAGACATTGAATCTGACTCCTACTTTTGAGATAGAAGGTTCAACAGTTGAACACTGTGATGTCATGAATGAGAAGAAGCTGTTGATTGCTGATTTATTGGGCGAGGTATATTCTTGCATTAATGTCATACAGGACAACACAAAACACCTCAAAGAGCTGATATGTTTCTTGAAGGAAAAAAAGGAAACATATATGAGCTTATTAGGAGGGGAATCATCTACATCAACAAGGCAGAGTTCAATCCAAACATTCTTGGGAAAAAGACCGAGTGCTATTGAGGTACACCCTCCTGAACGAGCAATGACAAAGGGCAGGAAGAAAGAAGGGCGTATTATGAGAGGTAAAGAGAAGGCAATGAAGAAAGCAAACAAGGAGCAAAGGGCTTGTGCAAGATGCAAGAAGCTTGGACACAACAGCGGGACATGCACCTATGTTCCCAATTAGATCTCTCATTAATCATTGATTTTTGATACATAATTGTTGCATTAGGGTGAAATGCATAGTATTCTTAATTGTCGCATTATCAATGAACAAATTTCTGGTTTTGGATGAACAATTAGCAGTTAGCAATGAACAAAACCCTTTCATTCTTCAATAAAATGTATGAACAAAACCTAAGGTGTTGATGAACAAATCTAAGTTATGGATGAACAAATCCAATATATTGATGAAAAAATTATGAACCCATTCTCAATCGATGAACAAATCGAATGTATTGATGAACAAATCTAAGGTGCCGATTAACAAAAACAATTTCATTCTTCAATAAAAATTTCATTCTCAATCGATGAACAAATCGAAGGTGCAGATGAACAAATCGAAGATATCGATGAACAAATCGAAGGTATCGATGAACAAATTACTATAAAATCATGTTTTCTGAATCAAAATTCCTAACACAAAGAACCTGTTCAATAACCATCATCCACATTCCACACTATATAAAAAGAAAAACCAAATGTATGCACCATTAAATCCATACAACACCATAAACTGTATTCTAAACACAAACCATACAAAAACACAAAAACCATTTCCAAACTGAAACACATGTCATTGTACATCACTTCTTATTCTTTGCCTTCCTTGTAAGAGGAGCACGAGATGCGACTGTCGGTTTACGTGGGACAAATTCTTGAACAAGCTTTTCAGTTTTTGCCTTGTGCTCATTCAATGGACTCAACAACAACTCGTTATAGTACCTTATCCTCAAGTCATCAAGTTGATGCTGATCGTGTTTATTGAGTCCACATTCCCAACCAGACAAGCCGCTGCCGAAGTACGTTTCCATGTGCTGCATCATAAAAATTCCACAATCAGTCTTGTTTCTGGTGTCTCTCCATTTCATCTCAAGACGTTCATATGGAACCCTATCCACATCCTCGAACAAAGTAGCCCTCGCATACATCTTGAGCGTCTTCATAAGATCGACAAAGAGCATTCTCTATAAAAATAAGAGCAATAAAACAAACACAACTCATTCAATATTAAACACACGTGTCAATGATGAAAAACAAACTATTACAAAAAAAACATAAAACTCACCAATTTAGCAAGTACGTGCTCATACTTTGCTTCCAAGGGCACACACACCATTGAGTTATCAATTATGTGGAAACGTGGCACTCTCACATTCAACGCAATACAATAGTAATGCGATTCGATACAGATAGGGAACACAAACTGTAAAAAAATGCAGAGAGAAACAATCATGAAAAAACCTTATATTGATTAAAAACAACATAGTGAAGAGTCAATCTTTCTAATGAACAAATAACTAATGCCTCTGAACAAATAAGTAGTACTGATGAACAAATAAAAGAATATCAATGAACAAAAAATGTCATACCAGACCAATCTTGTGCACATTAATCCACTTGAATTTTTCAAGACTTTCATGAACGACATTAATGAAAAACACTTTTGAATCCTCATCACTAAAATCCTTTTTCAGTGGAAAGGCCTGCAAAAATACAAATAAGTATAAATTAGATTGAGAAAATTAAAATTCACGAAAATAAGACAATGTGAATATAAAAAATCTTTTTCTTACCAAATCCTCATGATGCATAAAAAATCTCAAGGGTTTTGAGTCGCTTTTCCACTACTCTTGAATATTGAGATAACTACTCCAAAGCCCAATGATATTTGATTCCACTTCAGATTTTACCGCCATTGAAACAAAATCTTTTTTCATGGCGGATACATGCATCATCTTAAAGATTTCAACACTACAAAACATTAGACACATATAAACAAAAAAAATGATCAATTTTAATAATAAAATCAACTTGAAAGATATAAAAAGAGCAATATGTAAAGAAAAGAAATACTATTCTACGCATTGTTACCCTCTTTGATCAGGAATGTCTTCAATAAGCCAATCGAACAATTTCTTGGCCGCAGGAGATAATTTTTCTGTCAAAACAACACTCCTTCCCATGTAAGGTGACTTCACATAATCAGAAGGTTTAGATATTCTTTTATCAAGTACATCCTTACCAGTAAGTTTAACACCAACGGGAGTGTCAATCGAACTAGAACCAACCTCATGCGCCTCATTCCTCATCTACAAATGTAAAAACACATATTAGTCATGACACAAAAAAACATAAAAAATCAATGAATAAAATGTACTATAACTTATGAACAAATAAGCAAAAATCAATGAACAAATCAGGAATATCAATGAACAAACCTCATCCTAAATCCTGTTCAGCTCCTCTTCAAATTTCTTCTTTGCTTTAGCCTCCTTCATCTTATTTAACTCCTCTTGTTTCTTCTTCAACTCCATTCCAGTTCTCTTCAATTTTGCATCCCGTTCTTGTTTCCTCTTCTTTTTATCCTCTTCCTTTCTCTTCTCTTCATCAATCTTCTTTTTTGCCTCAGCATATTCCTTCTTCCTCTTCTCTTCTTCTTCTTCTTCTTTCCTCTTCTTCCTTTCCTCTTGCCTCCTTTTCACCTCCTCTTGCTTTTTCTGTTGTTCAACCTCCTCAATCCTCTTCTTCTCTTTCTCATCCGCTTCTCTCTTCATCTCTTCCTCTTCAATGTTCCTCTTCTTCTCTTCCTCATCTAATTGTCTCCTTTTCTCTTCCTCCTCTTCCTTCTTTCTCTTCTCTTCCTCCTCAGCTAGTTGTCTCCTTTTCTCTTCCTCCTCTTCCCACTTTCTCTTTTCTTCCTCTTCCTTCTTTCTATTCTCTTCCTTCTCAGCTGCTTTTCTCTTTTTCTCAGCCTCCTCTTCCCACTTCTTCTTCTCTTCCTCTTCTGTTTTCCGCTTCTCTTCCTCCTTTTTCTTTCTCTTCTCCTCCTCTTGTATTAATGCATCCTCCCTCCTTATGGATTCCACCAACAAATCCTCTTCTTGCTTCCTCTTTTTTTCTTCTTCTTCTCTTATCCTCTTGTCCTCTTCATCCCTTTTCAACTTCTCTTCCTGTTCAATCCTTCTCCTGTCTTCCTCAGCATTTTTTCTAATTTGTTCATCAGTTAATCCCTTACAAACAAACGAAATCTTTAGGTCCTTCTTCCTTGTCACATCAACCTTCCTGGCCTCATCTTCTTGCATCATAACGCTTTCCCTAGCAATATCTGAAACACAAGCCCAATCATCCCTCAACGGGAACACACCCAGGTCAAAAGAAGGTAATTCAAAACGCTTCTTTGCCTTCATTGCGGCCTCAATTTCATCCAAGACCTTTGTAGCTTCCTCCCAGAATGAATTTTGGCTTGGCGATTCAGAATCTTCTTGGGTGCCAAATTGGGATGATGATGATGCACACTTCAACCCCAACAGCTTCTGAAAAGCTTCATTAATCTTGGTGAAAAGTCCGTGGCTAGCAATTTCAGCTGGAGCTCTTTGCACATGATCCAGATTTCTTTTCAATGCTGATGCAAGCTCCATAGACATCTCAAGATGTTCTTTAAGAAATGACTGCACAAGAAATAATCAATATAAGTACATAAATTTTTTTTAAAAAAAAAGACAAAACATGCTATGAACAAGTGCTAGTTGCTGAAGAACAAATGCTAGTTTGTGATGAACAAATACTAGTTTCTGATGAACAAGTGTTAGTTTCTGATGAACAAATGCTAGTTTTTGATGAACAAATGCTAGTTTGTGATGAACAAATGATATGCCAGTTTTAATGAACAAATAAAAACAAAAACATGCAAAAATCAAAAACACATACATCGCCACCATCACCAAGATCAATTCGTTCTTTCAAATGGTCAGAAGCAGGGGCTTCCCCTTCATTCTTGTCATGATCAATACCAGGGTAAACAAAGTCAGGCAAACCTCTAAAATAGCCTTTCCCAAAACCACCCTTGGAAACCTCGAAACTCTCTCTCTCTCACCCAAGTAATCATGGTTGAAATGCTTGATCACCGGGAAGGATCTTGGAGTTTCAGCGCGATGGTAGATCAACATGCAATCACAATATACAATCTGTCATGAACAGATTAATCTTATTAATGAACAAATATGCATAAACAAATGAACAAACTGATGATATTAATGAACAAATTAGAAATCATACCAACAACAATAAAATAGGTGCTCTGAAAAACCCATTGTCTGTTTTCCTCCATGATTCAGCACTCTCAACCAACTTCTCCACAAGATGAGCACACCAATCATACTCACTGATCTTATCCAAGTCAACCAAATGATCCAAGAACTTTAAAGTTACACCACCATTTTGAATGCTCTCTATACAAAGGGTGTAGAACAATATAACAAAGTTCCTCCTAAACCAAGCACCACCATTATCAGCCTCCTTGATCACTGTACTCAAATGCCCAATTTTGATCTTCTCAAACTCCATCAATTTGCTCTTCCCTGTCACCTCATCAATTTCATCCCACACAAACTGATCTCTAAAAGTATTGTACAAGTCTGAATGCTTGACAGTTTTCGGGACAGAAATTGTCCTTGGACCACGAGGTAGACCAAGGTAGAATTGCACAAGCTCAGGTGTTATCCTAACACCTGGTCCATCACCCATCTTCAATGTACACGATGCAGGATCAAAACAGCTAGCAACATAGTAGCAAAGCTTACTAGGTAGATCAGTCACACTCCACTATACGAGGTACTCAAACCCCATCTCTTTAAGAGCAGTAAACTTGCTTCCCCCTTCAAAACCAGCAATAACTTCACAGATCAGCTTGGGAGAGTTCTTGTGACTCAACAACAAATACCCACGCTTCAAAGCTCTCAATCGCACCTTCTCTTTTGGCTTTTTACCAACACCTTGTCCTTTACCGACAACAATATCAGCTTTCCTCTTCTTTCCAACAACATATAATTCACCAACAGTAGCATCCGTTCTCCTCTCAGATGGTTCATTTATGATCACTCCCTTTCGAGGGATCATATCATTTAGCAACACATCATCCGACAATTCATCACAAGCAACCTTTTTACCCTTGTCCAGCCGACGTCTCTTATTTGATGGGGACGACTCAACAGTTGGCTTTTGCCTCAATACAGGCACTTTAGTAGCAATTTCTTTTAAAACCGGCTTTGTAGCAATTGGTTTTCTTCTCACAGTCTTTCGACGGTGGAAGAGGCATCACTTCCGGATTTGCTCCTTATTTTTATTACAAAAAACGGATAAAAGACAGTATAAACACATATTCAACCATCTATTTTAAAAGCACAAAAAAAAACATATCAAAAACAACAATAAAACCTCTTCGAATAGCACATATTTCATCTTCTCCGATTGTCATTGTACCAAACCTTAGATGTTTTACTTGTTTATAATTTGCAGAACGATGTTTAATAGACCCTGGATGTTTATTCCCTAAATAAACAAGAGATACAAAAAGCACAAATTCACACATGTATCAACCACAAATGTTTGATTTTATTGATGAACAAATGCAACTTACTGATGAACAAATGCATGTTTTCTTATGAACAAATGTCAGTTTCTTATGAACAAAGTGCAAGTTTCTTATGACCAAATGTCAGTTTCTGATGAACAAATGCTAGACCAGTTTAAGTGAACAAATATACACAAATGAATGAACAAAAATTAAACACAAGATCACTAATACTTCCTCACGCACGTATACCAAATCATTCCATGCAACTAACAAAGCACCAATCAGTCAATCACCTATTGCAAAACTCAACATCAAAAACCTGGATAAAAACATCAAATACCCACATGCACACATAATTTGTATTTTATTCAAGTGGTAGGACCAAAACACACAACACACAATTTTTAAAAAGACGATTCATGCATTTTTTTATTCAGAAAAAGCACAAAACACCAAAATCGACACTATCAACTTCAAACAACTCAAACAAAACACTAAAAAACACACAATTGATCAAACATTTACACTCGGCAAACACAAATAACAAAACGAAAAAACCTAGGGTTTCAGAAAAATTAAAACAAGAGATAAAAACTTTGATTCTCTTGAGATGAACTTCGCTTCTCCATCTAGAACTGGATTGAGGTTTCTAATGTCCTTAATGGTAAGAATCAAGCTCCAAATCGCTACGAAATAGTTCGATTCACACTTGAACTGCTTCAAAACCGCTTCGGAACTGTAAAAACTAAAAAGTGAGTGAGAGAGAAATGACGAGAGAAGAGAAGAAGGAGGAGTTTATAAAAAGCGCGTCTCCTAAACGCTCCGTGTGGCGCGTTTTGTTTTATTACAGTTTTTTAAAAAAAAAATAGAAGCATCAACCGTACGTGTGATACGATCGAACGGCCAGGGAACTTTCGCATTTCTCACACACGCGGGCGTTCGCACGCGACTCTTATTCTATATATATATACTATATTGTTTTATTTTATTCATATTTTATCTCTTTTTTAAATTAAACATATTTTATCTCTCTCGCAAGTCGCGTGTCGCAACCTTCAATCCCTAACCTCCTCCTCCTCTCACCGGCGAGAAAAACTTCCTCAATCCTCTCACCGGCCACTCTCCCTCGCGTGAAGCGATTCATCCGGCGATGGCGCAGACCACAAATAAGGTTCGATGGGGTGAATTAGAGGAGGACGATGCTGAGGATCTGGATTTCCTCCTCCCACCGAAGCAAGTTATTGGCCCCGACGGTAACGGAATCAAAAAGGTGATTGAGTACAAATTCGATGACGACGGAAATAAGGTGAAGATCACTACCACCACCAGGGTTCGCAAGCTCGCCAAGGCTCAGCTCTCGAAGCGCGCCGTTGAGCGCCGCTCCTGGACTAAATTCGGCGACGCTGTCCACGAGGATGTCGGCGCTCGCCTTACCATGGTCTCCACCGAAGAGATCGGTCTTGAGCGCCCTAGGCCTCCAGGTCTCGTCTTTCATCCCTTTCATCTCCTCTCTCCTCTGTGGATAATGTGAAGTCGTCTGTTTGATTAGAATATGGCGTTATTGTTGCTGGATATTATGCGTTTGGTTTTGCTTTGCTTTTTTTCTTTTTTGAGATACGCATGGATTCATCTTTTCGCAGTCGGATTTGGATTTAATTTTTGGTATTGCTGCTGGCTTGCACTCCACTTAGCCTTTCCTGGTGCTATAGTATCCATGCTTAATTAGCAGTATATTTTTTGTGTGGGTAATGGGATATATAGGGAGTAGAAACTGTGGCCAAACTGGCCATTGTTTGTGCTAATTGGCTGAAATTTTGCATTTTCAAGCTTGAAGGGATGTGGAAGGCTAGGATTTTTATGGGTGCTTAGTTATTTTGTTTTTTCATCTATGCTTTCATATCTGAACATGAGAACATCTATACTCCTAAGTCTTGGATTTATCATCTATCTAGGGTTAGGCCCTTACGAAAGGATTCTCAGGCTAGTGTTGTTATATTTTCTCCTGACCTTCCTTTTTGACTGACTCATCATGGTCGATACAAAATCTTCTCCACCTGCATTGCCGAGTAGAATTATGGAACAATAGTAGTCTGTTTCTTCTTCTCGTGTCATAAAAAAGGAACCAACTAATAGCATGTTCCCTTTTTCTAATTTTACGTAGTTTGTAATGCCATCTAATGTTAACTAATCTATGAACTCGAGGTTGAGTGACCCTAGTTGCATTAATCCCTTGATGAGAGAACTTTTGTAGTTATTATCTCATTGTGGTCCTGAAGGACTGATTCTGTTTACTTCTCTTAGATTTTGGATTTAGCAGTATTTGGGTTCTCTTCATCTGGATCATGTTTGCATTCCAGCAGAAGTTCTGTTTTTTCCACTCTTAGATGCACATCCTCAACGGATTTGCCTTCTGCGGGTGCTAATTGTCTAAAAGACTGGAACTGATTAAGCAGGTAGTAAAGCAGATGAATCAAAGAATTCACAAGACCCATTTGCAGCAAACAAAGGCGCTGTTCTCATGGTTTGCAGGACTTGTGGTAAAAAGGGTGATCACTGGACTTCCAAGTGTCCTTATAAGGATCTAGCAACTCCTACTGACATCTTTGTAGACAAGCCAGCAGACTCTGCTCCTGCAGCTGCTAGCAGAGGAGCTTATGTTCCTCCCACACTGAGGGGTGGAGAAAGACCTGTGACTACTGACATGAGAAGGAGGAACGATGAGAACTCGGTTCGTGTCACCAATCTTTCTGAAGACACCCGGGAGGCTGATCTGCACGAGCTCTTCAGACCATTCGGCAATATTTCCCGGGTCTATGTTGCTATCGACCAGAAGAGTGGCCTTAGCAGAGGGTTCGGCTTCGTCAACTTTGTGAACAGGGATGAGGCCGAGAAAGCTATTAAGAAACTTAATGGATATGGGTATGATAATCTCATCTTGAGGGTTGAATGGGCTACACCAAGGAGCTGAGAATATGGATGTGCATAGGGTGGTTTCATGCATCTGTAATCAGTTATGAGACTTCTGTAGTTTGGTTCTAATTTATTTTCTGCATTAGTTGCGTCTTATGTTCATAGAGATATATCATCATCATCATACTTGCGTACATCATTAAGCAGTTATGAGATTTTTGTTCTTGGTTCTGAGGTATTTATGCGTTGGTTGCTTCTGATGTTTAGAGAGAGTTGTAGTTCTCTTTGGCCTTTGCCTATGAATAAGGATCGTTCTCCTATGATTGATTAATTGTTTCTAATGTTATATAAGCCGAGTCTACTCTCTGTAGACATTGTGTAAATAAGGATTTTCAATGGTCAGGTACTAAAGTTGCATTAACTTACCCTTGGGGTGGTTTGAGAATGTGATCTGTTTCCTCTCAATCTTTCAATTGGTCTTGGGAAATGCAGTTAATTAGACTTCTACGTTTCTTTGCTTCTTTGCTTTAGCTTTGTGTTGAATCTGACGAGTCCCATACCATGCATATGCTCTATGTTACTTTGTAAATTATAAATTGCATGCCTGCTTTCGTTCGTTTGTCCAAAAAATGTATGTTTCGTTGTAGCTCTTATTTTATATAAAATTTCAAATAATAATATAAATTTTCTGAGACGACTAAAGGTTCAAAGACAATATACTAATGTAGCCAATATTCTAAAAAATGCTATGCCCGGACGTTGTGCGTAGAGGGACCACCTAGCGCCTAAATGGCCTGAACAGTGACCTAGGTAAAGTCCTAGACGGGTGCCTAGGTAGGCTGGACGGCTAGGCGGGCTAGGACCTTTCAGTGCCTAGGCAGGGCCAGACAGAGCCTAGAAGGGATTTTTAGAACAGTGAATGTAGCCCATCTTGTCGAAATCCCGTTTTTCTCCTCCATTTGTGTTCTTGCTCCATATACATCAATCTTTTATTTTTTCAAAACTCGTGAAATTTCGCACCATTTGGATTGTGAAAAACACATTATTTAAATCACAAAAGAACACTGTCGGTCATGTCGTCCAAACTCCAAAGAACCAGCCTCAAATATTGTATACTGTGACGTGGTTTGATTGCCAGAACATATAATTTCCAGCACTACGAAAAAGGACTTCAAGTAAATCAGCGTCTCCATTCAGAAACTGGTTCACTTGTCTCGTGCTTGGTCTAACTTCTTGCCTAGAATGTGTGCATATCAATCCCAGCTTTAAAACCAGCTCCATTTCTTCTATCTCATAACTCCCTTCCAATCTAAAAGATCACAAACATCACGAATGGCTCCTCTTCTCCAACACTCATGAACATAGTCAACCAAAATCTCTTGGTCAGTAAACCCATGAAGCCGAATTGGCCTTCTTCCACACGTCACTTCAAGTAAAAACGTCCCAAGAGCATAAACGTTGCTTCATGTGGTTGCCTTCCTATTTCTTACAAGCTCAGGTGCTAAATACACTACTGTTCCTACAACATGGGTAGTCTTAGGGTTAGTTCCATGGTCATACAATATGGCCATAGTCTTAGGATTCTCATAGGAAAACTGGCATCAAATGTTCGTCAGCAACAACTAGTGTCTTCCGTGAATGCCCCCTTTGTTCCTTGCAATGAAGCCATTCTTGGGCTTTGATATCTCATGAATGTCCATCACTTGGATTGTTCTTTGCCTTTTGGCTTCATAAAGGCAGGACCAAAAACAACACAGCAAATATAATCAGAACATGAAAGCCTAAAGCCTAAGAAGTATACGTTTGACCGATAGACGAGGGAAACATACAAAAGTAAATTCAAATGCAAACCATTTTGAGCTTCTTGGTAGTTCTTTTGGAGCCTCTTTCTTGCAGATGCCAGCCTCTCTATGTCTATGGAAACTTCTTTCTGCTTCTGCATTAATCCTTAAGTCGTAAACAACTCCACATGTCTAGATTTCAACACTAACATAGATTGAACCTATGAATTTACAAGATATATTCAAGAATAAGACTTCAGGGTGGCCCATTATATATCTATGCACACTAGGTAGAATTCTAGAGCAATACCAAAAAAATGTATCAAGGCCGTTGGTTGCTGCGGTTGTATCAAGTAAAAATAGACACTTCACAAAATCTTGAACATTTTAAGATTGAAACTTTTGCATTCATTTGAACAAAACCAGATAGATATCATCATTCAGATTCAATTATTCAGCAGTTTCTATTCAATAACTTAGGGTTCATTAGGAATGACCTCATTCTTATTTATAATGTCCTGCCAAATGGAGGGCTACATACATTTGGCGGGGGAGCAGAGAATTGAGAAGATCCCTGGTTTGGCTTCGGCTTAACTGGAGGTTCTCTTCGAGCCGGAGCTGTTTTGAGCTTGCTTTCAGGCTCAAAACTGATCCTATTAATATCAACATTTCCATCTGCAGAAACAAAACGTTCAAGTGAAAATAGGTCAACACTAGGAAAAGATAACCCACATGGATTCATGTGATCTCTCTTCAAAGAAGTACGTTGGATGCTTACTGTGTGGATTTGGAGAGTAGGCAAAATCAGGAGCCTGGAGAAATGAAAATAAAGATGCAAATTTCAGCACAGTTACTTTCAATATTTCAGAAGGTAGTGAAGAAGCATTTAATTCCACCTCATAAAGGCCGTCTTGCTGATTCCTTAATCCGTATTGCTGAGGCGAATCTCCATCAGCTGAAACGGAGTGGAATTTGAATTACAATAAGGAACAATCCTCACCGAAAACTTGTTCAAAAAATTAGAGGAGTACAGTTTAAGAATAATGGATAGAGACAGAAAGAGAGACCAATCAAAGCAGATGATTGGAGTTCACCACGACGTCGAGCATTTGAACTAACCCATTCATCAACTAAATCCTTCCATTTTCTGTCAAGAAAGCAGAAAAGGAGAGGTTTTTCAACACATACATGCCACCTGCTAATTTATCAAACAATAATTTGATTGCTCAAACCAAACCTGACAAGTAACTTCACCAATCTCCTCACGTCATCGGACGGGTGCTTTCGCAATCGATTAACATGTCTTCCAATGTCAGTATCCTTGGCGAAACAAGAAAGAATGTCAACTCAAAGTTTCCACTTAACTTTTACTGATTAAACAAGTAGAGTATATGTAGGTAGAATGCCGAAAAATAATGAATAATCAATACTCACCTGTAGAGCTCTGAATGTGATATCCATATCAGCCAGAGTTTGGAGGAGATGAAGCAGCGAATCGTCAGTCTAACAAACACACAATTTCACAGCCAAATCAAATTTGTTCACTGATTGAAAACCAACAATTATAACATCGGTAAAAGGGAAAACCTGATCAGGATCGTGAATTTGTTCTCTGATTGCGAGAATTCTGCTTTTCTCATCATCTACGGAGGATTGGTTTCTCTCGCTGCCGACGCCCGACAATGAAGGCGAATCGCGCTTAACGACATTCCCGGGGCTGCTCTCCAATTTTCTAACCTTTTCGTTGTCACGGTACTTACAAAGGTTTGCCGTTGGGCTATTGATGTTGCAGTTCCGGCACACCGGAACGACGTTAGTGTAGAGTTTTCCGATGATTTTGTCTCTCCGATCACTCAATTCTTTGCCGTAATCCAGCGAAGCAACAGTGACGGCCGTGTTGATGAGTGTCCAAATATCCACACCCAAACTTTCCAAAACCGAACGAAAATCGTCCAAATCCATGGCTTATACCTAAAAAAGAAGGCTATAAATAATATAATTCAATCGAGCTCTACCATCAGGAAAGCAAAGCGCCTACGACAAAGCCAGATCTAAGATGAAAATTCATTGAAAATCAGATAAGATACAAAATACGATCTACGGATCACGGATAAGTTTCAAACTCTCAGATGTACCGGATATAGGCGAAAGAAAATCGACACTGTTGAGAGGTAAATTTTAATGAAATTTAAACCTCAATAATTAGCCTTATATATTAACGGTAAATCTTTATGCACAGTTTTTTTTTTCCGAGCGCACAAGGTCTTTTACGCTTCATGAAGCGGGCCGCAAGCGATACTCAAATGGATACCCGATGGATAAAGTGGGATCCAGTAGGGTTTCTGTATCATCATAAAGCATAACGCGTCATGAAGCACAACGCTTCACGAAGCGTCAAAATTCGCAATTAGAAGCACAATGCTTCTCCTTCCCCCGTCTTCTCTGTAAACAAGCGCAGTTCTCCGGTAGAGGCGCCGACAAGTTGACGAAATTATCGAAGCGTATAAATGGAAGGGGATGAATTGAATTCTGGTGGTATTGGTGATGCTTCTCCGGTAGAGCCGACGAAATTAATGGAGTCTTCTCCGGTGGCACAACAGGTAGAAGATGGCGATGGCGGTACCCCATTGACGGCGGTGCATTCAAGTAAGTAATTTCGCTCATTTGTATGCTCATTAGCCATTGTTGAATAGCAAAATTGCTTGATTGGTAGCCATTATAGAGCATCACTTTCCCCTTCAATTGCTGAATTCCATGAGAACAGTTCAATGCCTTTGATTGCTCATTTGTTTGCTGAGTAGTCATTATTTGCTGAGTAGCCATTATTGAATAGATAAACTGGTGGCATATATACTGAATCAATGCCTTTAATAGATGACTTCAATGCCTTAAACTTCTGACTACCTGATTTAAATCATGGGGTGCTCGGTTACTGGTGGATTCCTAGGAGGGAGATGATGATGTTTTCACACCAGGTTTTTGCTCGGTTACTCAGCTTTTGTACTAAAAGCTGAATTAGGGGTAACAGACTGGCAAGAGAATGCAAATTTGGAGCTCAAGTTGAGTGATTCCCTTGCAAATTTGGACCTGATCATGCATCTGTTTGTGTTTAACATACTAACTAAAGTAACTTAGCATACCGTAAAGAAATTCCCTTGCAAAACCCATATGATCTTGGTCAGAAGGCATCACAACAACAGTGACCATCCTTGCTTGTGGAAATGCCATATGGGTTGTATTTACCAAAGCTCCAGTAGATTGTTTGGTGTGAGCTGAGATGCAAGTAAGAGAAAAGTCAGCTTCAGATGATAAAATTTGAAGGGGAATGTGAGAGGGAAAATTTGAAGGGGAATGTGAGAGGGAAAAAAGATGAGATCTGGCAATTCCTGTGGGGTATGCAACTGCAATCTAGATGTGTCAAGGATAAAATTCGAAGGGGTATTCTTTTATAATAGATTGCTTCATTCTCCTATTATATTATACTTTTCTCCTTCATAAATAACAAAAAAGAAAAAATAAGTGTGAGAATTTGTGTGGGGAATTCTTTTGTTTTGTATCTGAAGTGGATCGTGGAGAGAGGGTGTGTGTGCTCATATTTTGATTTTGGCATTGTGTGGTCCAAAGCTTGCTGCATTTTATAAATGCAGTCTGGGTTTTCTAAGCCCCCTGTTTTTATGGTCCAACTCATTTTTAACTCATTCTCAAATACAAATTGTTCGACATTTAGTTGATATAGTTGAAATACTATAGTGTTTTTTGTTTCGCTGATAATAGATTGCTTCATTCTCCTATTATATTATACTTTTCATACTGTTTTTTTTATCAAACTTTGACATGTATACAAAAGGAAAAGAAGATTGACATATTGATATGTGTTTGTAGGTGAAGATGGTGGTGGTGTAGGTGGAGTCGTCGGTGGTAACGAGGGAGATGTTGGAGGTCGCAATGGTGTTGGTGGACAGCCAGCTGTCCAAGGATCGGATATGGATTTGGAGGGTGGTAGAGGTCCGGATGTACGAGTGGAGTTGGATGGCGGTGGAGTGTCGGTGGGTCACTCTATCCCACCGGCTAATCTTGTGGTTGGTGATTCGACGGGGAAATCCACTCCGATTGACACGGGAAAAAACTTTGGAAAAGATTGGTGGGGCAAGACGGGTCTATCGGTACGTAATTTCATTCCCAGAAATTTAGATACTATTGTATTGAATTATAATGTCTTAATGAATTGACAATGGAAAAATAGGACATGTAGAATGAAAATTCATGAAGTAGAGGAATTAAATGGGAGGTAGAAGAGAAACAAGTACTAGCTAAACACACTTAAATATGGGAGTGTGCATGTACAAATGTACAAGATATATGATGTTCTGAGTACCTTTCTTTTGAAAAAAATAATATGAAATTCATTTGGCATATGAGAAAATTATACCACATTAACTCATGGTTTTTGTCTTGCTTATATTTGATTCTAACATTTTTTTTGTGAGGCCATTACATCATATCATATCTTTTAAAATAGATGGATAAATGTTCAGGCATCAAAGCTTCTTCCTTTAAACTTTGTCATTTCTTAGATATCCCTCTGTAATTTAATGTTTTTGATATGCTTCTTCCTTTACATACTGCTTAAGCTCCATAACAGTTTTCTTGTCTGATCTTATGAGTTTCTTGCCTGCTGATTACATACACTGCTGGGTTTGTGGTTGGCTTCTATGCAAGTATTTATAATTAAGTAATTCCTCAGTGTTTTTGACAAAGTAGGTCTGAAAAATTCACTTTTTAAACTTGGTCAAGTAACTGATACCCAAAAAATATTGTTGTTGATATGTATTAGTTTGGTTGGGCTTTCTGTTTTGTACTAAACAAGCACTATTTTGTGTAATTTAGGATGATAATAGTGATTATGCTGTTACTAGAGATTGCTTACATTCTGGCTGGATATTACCATACAATTTACTATGAAGTTTTAAAGCTTCTTGTGTATTTCTGCCAACAACATTATTTTCATCATAGTATCTCTAAAACAATATGGATGTAGTTTAGTTTTATAAGTGATTTGAAAACATAAAATCGATACTTGAAAATCATGTATTGAAGAGAGAACATATTTATTAAATTATGTTATGAACAAATTCAGATCCATATTTATGAAATCATGGGAATGCAAAGTTGAATATCAAGAGCATATAATGAAAGAAACAATTTCAACACGTGTTTCAGGAGAGATGCGCGTCTTTTTCTACTCCCGTCTCGATGCCGCCTCCTCAGCCGAAAAAGAAGAACACAAGACATGCGAGGTCACGGGGCATATTAACGGAGCAGCGTGCTCAGGTCGAGCCTCGGCCGAAGAAGGCTAGGACGGGCCCATAGTAGATACATTGATTTCAGAGCTGCAGCGCGAGGAGACAAAGCAACATATTGGGGATATGCAAACATGTCAGGATATATGGCCATCCGCCCCTATGGATGTCGATATGACGCCGCAAACAAATCAGATTCCGGCGACCGATGTTGTTGACCCTTCAGATGAGCAGACGCTTACCCCTCCGCGTGTTTCACAATCTCCATTGGGCATGATTGAGGATATTACGAGGGATTTTGATACGACCCCTCGGGTTGAGATGGTTGCTCAGACCGACGACGTTGTCCTTGAGAGCGACCCTGCATTGGCAGAGCCGACTGTTTTAGATACTGATATGCACGATGATGAGGAGATACTGAGGGACATTGATTTTACTATGCCATCTCCTCGAGCTACCGATAGTCTAGTTCCTCCTCGCACTACCGGTAGTCCGACACCGCCTCCGCCATTTGATCCGAGGACGGACCCCGTTCCTGTGGTCCAACACGTATCGCCCCCAGTAGAGGAGGTTTCGGCCGCTCCTGCTCCGGCTGACGAGATGTGGCAGCCTGGAGGGCCGCGATTACCAGACCTCCTTCCGGCGTACCCGACTCATGTAGTAGAGTCGATATGGAAGTGGACACTTGCGTCGTTGGAGGGTCGTGAGGGCGTCTTTATAGAGGATAGATTGGTAAATGTCTTTTATACCGATTTATTTTAGCTTAATATTTTATATGATTGAATAGCGTTATTGAGAATTTGAATTTTTGGTTGCAGTGGCGCAATTTCATTAGGGCTCACTCACGGCCGGTGGAGTGGACGGATATTCAGGAGCATATGATTGAGGAGCCGGGTAGGTGGTGGAGTATTGTAAAACAGACCGGTGTCGGACGACTAGCGACCTTGACATACGGAGGATCGGATCACGCGATCGTTACAGCTTTTGTGGAGCGTTGGCATCCTGAGACCAACAGCTTCCACTTCCCATGGGGCGAGATCACGATCACCCTCCATGATGTCCATCGGATATTGGGGATACCGATTGGTGAAGACGTTGTGGTTAGACAGATTGAGAGGGTCGGGGATTTCCAGAGTCGTGTGATGGAGATATTAGGGCTCACTCCTCAGTAGTACCGCAAATATAAGACCTCCATACCGAATAAGGATCTCCAGGCTATCATACTTCAGATAATTGCAGATAGGCGGGACCTACAACACATAGCGTCTGCGTACTTGCTGTGGTTGCTTAGCCAGACTTTGTTCTGTGACAAGAGCACCAACAAGGCGAGGACTATATATTTACAGTGTTTGATGGATCATGGTGTTACCAGCAGATTCACATGGGGTGCTGCGGCATTGGCGTGCATATACCGCCATTTGGGCATTGCATCTCGCCAGGGGTCAGCGGGATTGGGAGGATGCATGCTCATTCTGAAGGTATAATAGTATTGTGATTAAGTTTTGGTTGATGAACAATTTTCGTTATTTTGGTACTCATTTTAAGTTAATTTTATAGGCTTGGATATGGGAGTACTTCAGACATTTTCGTGATCATTCAGTGTTGAATTTGAACGCTTTGATGGATGACCGAGTGGGTGCCCGAGATAGGAATGACCACCGATCAGGGCCGAAGAAGCCGCAACGCTTGGAGGATATTCGGAGGGTTATGGACAAGATTCTTGTTGATGAGGTAAAAGTGTTAATAGTTTAATATATTACCTCTTATTGAGTTGTAATGCAAATTATTTTTCCCGTTGACTTGCAAGTTTGTTGGGTGCCTTGGAACCAAGACCTGGATTTTGAGACGGAATATCGGATTTCTAGGTATCGAGGAGTTCTGCATTGCTTCGATATTTGTGAGCCATACCAGCCCGAGAGATGTCTGCGCCAGTACTATCGTGTGCAGACGACTCCCCTAGATCCGATTGAGCCGCGTGTAGTCTCGCGTACAAGGGAGATAAACACATACAGTCTTGTGTTCCGGAACCAAGACTTGTATTGGAATGAGCGGTATTACCACTTGATTGACCTCGAGCAGCATGTCGTGTCTCGGTATCCTTGGCAGGCGGACCCTGCGTATCTTGACTGGTTCTACGGGGTGACACATCCATATCTAGATCCTAGATCAACCCGTCAGAACCGTCCTCGGGAGCCCGCTACCCATCCCGCGGTTATGGTGGACGTTACTGTGGTATGTTAATTTGTAATACAAAGTTTTGTATGCAATTATATTCGTGTGTAATGTGTTGTATTTAATGCGATCAATAAATTGTGCAGCGGGCACAACAGGCAGTTGGATACGCACTAGAGGCTTTACAGGGAATGCCCACAGATCATGCCGCTAGGCCGTACCTGCAGGAGATGTTGAGCATTTTAGCGGCTGGTGTTCCGCCCCTACCTCCACCCGTGAGTAGGCCGTTTAGGGATTCTCAATACTCTCGCGGAGAAGGCAGCGGGCTTCGTCGTGCTGGGGAGGGTAGTAGTACAAGGGGTGCTAGAGGTGAGGGCACCGGGGCTAGGGATGGTGATGGAGGTGACGACACCGAGGCTAGGGATGATGCTGGAGGTGAGGGAACCGGGGCTATGGATGGTGATGGAGGTGACGGCACGGGGGACGGGGAGTCGTAGTTTATTTAGGATTGAAGTATTTTTTGTATATGCCATTATCTTCATGATTATTGTACTAATGTATGCATCAGATTGTGGTTATATATGGCATTATTATGATTTGGCAACATTGAATGTTGTTTTTGTATGAAGCAAATCTATTTTGATCAAGTATGTATTGGCCTAACTTGCTTGTGAATTTGTTGGAATGCTTGTAACTTATATGAAACTAGAGGTTCAAAAAATGTATTTTAATGTATTAGATTTTGCTGTTCTGCTGCTATTGCACATTCAACTGAATTCCCTTTCAATTTCAATTTGTGCTAGTCTCAATTAAGATATCTGCAGTGGATCAACTCACTTGTTTTATGTTTCCTAAATGTTGTAATGCTGCCACATCTATTTGCTTACCACAGGTGACCAATTTACTCTTTTTGCAGAAACTATCCCTTCTGGTTACTGAGGCATACAAAGAGGCACACCTGAAGAGCGTTCAGGTAAGAAAGCCACTTAACTTAAATCTGTGTTATCGCTAGAAAATATTGTTGTTGATAGTGATACGAGTCATTGCAATCTTATCTTATTTTAGTCAATGAAGGAGAGAATGAACAACCTTGCTCAAAGCTTGGGGGTGCCACCAGGCCTTAGTGAAGGATTCAAGTGATGGATACTGTCATAATTTTCACCTGAAAAAATCCCAAGAAAGTCCTTTGTTTTTTTCCCTTTAATCTATGTTGGCTAGAAAATTCAGTTATTTAAGGCAATGAAGGGTTTTGTTTGATTTGTGTTTTGGGTGGCCGAGTTTGAGCAATTGGTTATGAATGCAGGTCTTTTGGTTGCTGGATCTTTGTAATCAGTGACTGTGTTTTGGCATTGCTTGGATTTCAACTATGAGATTAGGTAAGTTTGGATTTTTCATTTTCTAACTGGCTTTTCTTGATACTAGGTTTGTGCCTGTAGTGTGTTTGGTAAAATGTCTCATCGAGAAGTTGTGGGTAGGTGTACTAGCCTTTGCATTTCAAAGGTCAAAGCTTTTTTGGAGTTTTTGGAGGGGGAATAGTTTATAATTTCATCTCCATGTAATAAATTCTGTAGATTGTGGTTGGAATGTATTGAGGCATGAGTTTAGGAACTAAGTTAAAGATTAACAAGGCTGTAATCTGCTTCCTTTCAGCTCTTCTATTTACTAGAATTTAGGAAATTCTTTCTTGAACTACCTCAAGAGAGGGTTTAAGTGCAAAATGGTTTATGTATTGCACCTAGTTCATTTGCTAATGATGAGCATTTAATACTCGTCTTTCAGGGGAATTCAGTTATTTCACCAGAACATAATGTTATTACTAGTACTATTATCCTCATTGTTCAAGGAAGAAAGTTGAGAGAAAAAACTCCTTTGCAATTTTGATTTGTATTTGAAACATAGATGGAGAGAGACCAGAAATGGACATCTACATCATCATCTAGGAGATTGGAGATGAGAGATCGTTTGCAGGTCTGTGTGCTTCTGTTGTTCATGATTTTTATGCTGGAACTGAAAAGGAGATGGCAATTGAATTGAATTGGCTGTCTCTTACCTGAAGTTGGTTAATGGCTAATCTTGATACTCTGAAAATTCATCTATTTTCTGTTTATAAACAGGAGGATGATGATTTCTTTGAGTTAGTTTCGTCAAAAATTCTACTTGAAACTAGGTACTCCATTTCTGTCCAGGCAGCTGCTTTGAGTTGGCATAAAGTTCTTATTTTCTTGCTTGTGTCGAAGTTTTTGCTATCATTAGTCTTAATTCTTGGAAAGATCTTATCTAATTCTTAACTCTATTTAAATAGATTAACTTTTAAGTTCTGTAATGCTTTGTATGAAGATGGTTTGAATGGGACAAAACCACAAATAACAGGGATCACATGCTTGGTATAGTACCATATGAGAAGGAACTTGAGCAGTTTGAAGATGTGGGACAACAACTAGCACTTACATTTAATAAGGATGGATCCTTGGTTGCTGTTGGTGGTGAGGTAGGGATCATTTGTTAATTGTAAATCATGCTCCTAGAATGTTTGGTTTCTGTTGGAAGTGGTGGCCCTTGTAGAGTTTGGCATGTGGATTCACCAGGAGTTGTAACATGTATGCTGTTTATGTTTCATATCTTATGGACATAAGTACAATTAATAATCATATTAGCAATGGCCTTACATGTGACTTAAGCTGAGGTGAGCTAAGATGGATTGGTAGTCTTGTGTTTAGGATGGACTAGAAAAAATGGATTTGGAAGGATCTTAATGTAGCATCCTTACTCCTGAAATCTGATGTTTCCTCTCACTGGTTCATCAAGAATTCAATTACTTCAATTTGTTTTCTTGTAGTAGAACTGATTCTAACATAATTTTTAGCATTTCATTGTGCTAAATCTGTTGTGTTGATTCATACTAGTAGCTATGATATGTTCATTTACTGCTCTTTATATACATTAATGTATTGGGTATGTAGTTTCTCAGCTGTGTTGCCGTTTTACTGATTTTTTTTGCAGAGGAACGATTCAGGGGGACATTTTGGTCATCAATCCAGCAAATATGCAAGTTCACATGTCAGAAAAGGTGAAGATCGACTCTTTATAAAGAATCTGTCTAGTTTCATTTTCGATGACCTGTATTTATCATTGGTTGCTGATAACTTCTGTATATGGTGAGACAGAGTGAACGGCTGCACAAGGTCTTGGAATTCGTGAGCACTGTGCATGATAATTTTGCCTTCCACAGCTGCAAGACTTAGCAGGGCGGGTAATGCTTGCTTCTGCTTTTACTTTGAATGTTGTAGGCAATTCATAATTCTTTCCCCTTAATTTATGTTTTATTTATGAAGGCTGAAGTGGAAGTGGAGAGACTTGGTCACTTGAAGTTCAGCCGGATGAAGGAAATTGCTTTCAAGAAGCAAGGTGAACTTGAAGAGATATATGTCCGTGCCCATATAGAAATTGACACTGAGGCTGCTAGGGAGAAGATCTTGGCAGTAATTGATGTAGGGAATGTTGAAGATCTTCAAGTTGAAGGCATAGTTTTATAGGTTCAGATTTGCAAGATGGTTTTATGGAAGTATTTTAGGCACTTAAGATGGTGTTGCAATGGGAGAACTGGCAGATACTACCACAAGATGCGACACTGATGGTCAGCTTTGCTGGTCTTGGTGGTGATGGTGCGCCCTTGCTTGCTTCATCAAAAGACATGAATAGTTAGCTACAATAGATTCCTTGGTATAATAGATATATAGAGAGCCTTCTTTAGGTAGTAATGGCAGAATTTTGAGCTCTTGCATTTGCCAAATGATATTGTATACATGTCAAAGTTTGATCAAAAGGAGTGTGTTTTGAAATTTGCTCATATCTACTGGTGTTGGTATTGAATATGTTGTTGCTGGTCTTGGAGATGAATTGCTCACTTCTGGTGTTGGTATTGAATCTGCTAGGGCTGGTGTTATACAAGTGAATGTGAAGGGGGACTCAAATTCGGCTGAGCTGAGTTTGTGTTCAATTTGTTTGCGCATCATGAAGCGTTGTGCATCATGAAGCGACCAGTTTCTTACAGATATGAGTGTGTTCTTGAGGTTGCGGGTTTGAAACTGGCCACTTTTTCCCCATTTTGTCTGCGCTTCATGATGCACGATTTTGACAGCAAAATTTCTTACGCAAGAAGTGAATTATAGAGGCTTAGTGCAGATTACTTATGTTCTTTCTTCTGCCAAATTCTCACTAGAAACCAGTCCTTGTCAGCAAGTAAGAAGCGACCAATTACTTGTGTTCTTAGTCTTGTGGAAAGGTTTTATGACCCACAAGCTGGTCAAATCCTCATTGATGGTGTAATTTAGCTTGCCAATGCAACATCTTGTGGAAAAGATGTTTAGTGTCATTTATTTGAGTATGGAAACATGAAAACCTTTGTTTGAACTCGGATCCTAATATGTTGGTTAAAACAACTGAATTGCAACATGAAGCTAGTATCATTACTGGTAAAACAACTGAATTGCAACAAAACATACTAGTCTGATAAAATAACATAAACACTATTGTAAAAGAACATAAACACCCTAAAACTAAAAACATCAAATGATCTATTCAATTATAATTGGATTCGTCTCGCTAGCACCTTCATCTTCGTTCTCCACAGGCTCCCTCCTCACTAAGCGGAAATCAGGTTGAGTCGGATTTCCGTTCATCTCCTCATCAAAAATTCATTCTAACGTCCTGAAATAACCTAAGCGCCCAAGATGCCTGCCAACCTTCTTGATCCCAATTTCCTTGCTTTGCATGAGTTCGTGCATAAATAGGCGAATCTCTTGCAAATCCCTCAAATGCTCCCTTGAAACCATGGCTCCTGTGTTCTTGAACGCCTTGAGTGTGTTGATAATGAATGAAGAGTTAATTATGAAGATACAATCTCGTTGAGCGCATAAATAGAGAGTGAGTTCAACATCTAGCGCCATATTTTTCCACCATATAATGTTTTCCAAAATTAATCGTGCAGATTGTGTCGAATCTCACAACTTCCATATCCTGCATAATCCGATATGGAGGGAGATATGGCAGCGTTGGCGGTTTATTCTGTTATGGATTTACGCACTTCATGAAGCGCAACTTCACGCTTCATAAAGCGTTACGTCTCATGGAGCATTTCATTTTTATTGGCCCAGATTGCGCCGCACGGGGTTTTTGTTTGCATATTGCAGCGCCGAAGCATAGCGCTTCACGATGCGACAAATTAGGGTTAATGGTTTATTGGTAAGGTTTATTGTTAATATTAGGGTTTTATCTCTACATGCAAATTAGTGTTAAGGCCAGGGATAGTGTTTTCTTTCCATTTTGATCTTATTTAAATGGTAGGGTTAGTATGAGCTTTTGATCTTTCACTTCAAATTAGGATTGCGATTATTATTTAGGGTATACATTACATTTAATGCATAGGTTTTAGGGTTTTTTCACTTCAAGTTAGGGTTAATGGTTTATTGGTAGGGTTTTGTCGTTTTGATGTTAGTTAAATGGTAGAATTATGGTCGGGATTTAGGATTTTAGTTATTGTGGTTGTATATGCGATATGGTTAGGGTTACTTTTGAGGTTTTTTTATCATTCCATGCAAATTAGGTTAGCGATTATTAGTTATGGTATGAATTAGGCTTACTTGTTAATTATTGGGTTTAGGGATATGTTGTATATATGCCAGGGTTAATATGTTAAATGGATGATGCTTGTGATATAGAGTCTTTTTAATGGGTTAAGGTTTAGTGTTTAAGGTTTAGGGTTGATGATAAAACTAAATCATGTTGAAAACATTCCACTTCACCCAATATACTTAACAATCATCTAAACTCATTACCCTACACCCTAAATAATCTTGACCTGAACCATACCCTACACCCTAACCCTACCCTAAACACTAAACACTAACCATAAAACATTACCTTACCATAAATTAAGAAGTACTTGTAAGGATGTGGGTTAGTGTTTAGAAGTTTTGCGATTATTACCTATGGTATGAAGTACCCTATCACTAACCCTCTCCCAAAACCCTAAACCCTCTCCCTAAACCTAATAAAGTACTTGTAAGGATGTCGGTTTAGTGTTTAGAAGGTTATTAAACACTAAAACATAACCATAAACCTTCACCCTAACCCTAAACCCTACCCTTACTGTACCTTAACCTTACACTAACCCTACCCTAAACCCTAACCATTAAACGTAACCTTACCATAAATTATGGTAATAACCCATATAACATGAAATTTCAAGAACCGAAACCTTTTTTATTTTTCCAGTTTATTTTGAGGCCGATTCAATTATATAAAAGGTTTAATATGATTACTAAGGGTTCACATATTCAAATATACATAAAATCATATATTATATATCCAAAAAATTATTTCAATTACAATCTCAAGAACCGGTTATAATTTTTTTTTCCAACCCTAAAAATAGGTGAACCGGTAGGTTTATTATAATTCCAGACCAAATCGATTCGAAAATGCCTTAGTTGAAATAAAAATTGTATCCTATATATATTGATAGCCAATGCGGCACACTTGGTCCAAGTACACGTGTTTGAGGAATTAGTCTATGGTTCGAAACGGGGGACGAGTGAAAGCCACCCTTTATTTCTCATGGATTTTTGCGCATCATGAAGTGTTAGTTTGCGCGTCATATAGCGTCCCTCTGCGCGTCATGAAGCGCCATAATCAGCAACACTCACCAACTGAAAATCACTCATGTAGCAGCTTCAATTCTTTCAATGTTGTTATCAAATTCAAAAAAACTTTCAATGTCAATCAATGGCCTTCGAAGCTATAGCAATTCACAAAACCTTATTGAAACTTGTTTAAATTTAGTTCAATGTAAAAATAAGTGTATACAATGCAGACCATAATCAAAAGATTCATAACAATATGTCTCCAAAATTCATAACTCTAACATCCTACATTTGGGCTTAAACCATTAGAAACAAGAAGTTTGCACCATGTTTCCATTCGTTGTGTAAACGGATGGTCCCACCCCTTCACACTAGGGTCATGATTCCTTGTCCAATCTATCGGAGGAGGAGGAAGCGGCGCCTCATCCTTCAACCATACCTACAAAAGAGCTATGTTATTAATTATACTTACTGATATAAAGTGGGTTCTTTGTCCCACAAGAGCTATGGCATAAATCCTTGTCGGAGGGCGCCGATTGTCCCCTACACCCATCATAGGTAAGCATGTATGTGATCCACTCCACGATAACATCACAAGAGCAACCTGATGTAATGTGGCAAATATCAAACCACCAATGGGCATCTCGAGCCAATATGGTCGCATGCACGGGCTCTCCACATACGAAATACTCTGCAAAAGCTCATCGATAGGTGGTCTGTTCCCTACACGCTCATATATGACTCTGTTCCGCCTCAATTCAGCAGATAGATCCTTTCGAACCCTATGGTATTGTCCCTCTCCATATCCCAATACCTCTGCAAAGGATCTATAACCACTATGACCATCCGCCGCTACATCCCTAACTCTCACAATGTAAGGAAACATGAAAGGGTTAATATTTTCAACACCAAAGTTCACCCCCAACCACACCACTTCTTTACTTTGAACTTGTGAATTCGTATCTACCATAATTTTCTTTTTGGCCTTGTTGGTTGAGCCCTTTGGCCTCCCACACTTCTTTGCCGTCGACGGGGTTTCTTTATTGCTCTCCTTTTCCTTCTCTTCTCTCTCCTTCACTTCATGGTCTTTCTTCTCCTACTCATACTCACTCATCCTATGCTCAAGCAGAGTATTACTCCTCTTGGTTGAGCCCTTTGTAGAACCCTTTGGCCTTCCCTTTCGCCGTGAAACAAGATCTATCGGCTCAAGCAATGAAGAATCTTGGGGTATGACCTTGTCAACAAATGACTCAGATATACTGTGCACCTAATCATCTGACAATTCTCCTCTCTTATACATCTCAATCATCAATTCCATTCTAACTTGGTCAATTGAGAGGGATACATTGTCTTTTATGGGCATGCGTTATGGATCGATGCCGTCCCATACCACTTGATGCCAAAACGAGTGTAGCTCACTTGGCATTATGGGCTGCTTGTTGACGATGGCATGAGCAATCCTATGAGGAAAAGGAAGACCCATGCGCTCTCTCCACCAATAATCATCACACTCAGTCTCCATCTTTCCCTCACTCATCTTTTTGTATAGGTTGTAGAACATATTCAACAACTTCTTAATGCAGTGTGTTGACACTCTATAAAATAGACGAACAAATATCTCCCTCACTTCCTTAGGGACACCCTCCAACTCTGTTGGTAGCTTCGCATGTTCCGTCTCAAGATCTCCCCGCAAACCACCAACTTGGGATACAATCTGATGGTGAATCCTTCCAATCACCGTGTTAAAGCCTCCTCGAGAACTGACAAGTATTTTTTTAAGCACATGGTGCATGCCCTCCACCCTGTAATAAACATAATTTCACTTATTTTTCTTCATATAAATTAATAAATCAAGGTACATATATAGGCCTAAACTTACCGATTCGTTGTTCTCGTCTGAAAGTGAAGACAATGCTCCGTCCATGCTCTTACTATCGACTCCTTGTAAGGCCCAAGACATGACTTCTCAACATATGGCATGAGCCCTGGCCAACGCTCTTTCACTTTTAGAAACCTCTCCTCATATTTGGCCTCAGTTGATGACATAAATGTGCCCCAACATCTATGGGCAAATCTTTCTGCACCCTTGAGGTCTTTTAGAATACCAAGAGCATACGCTTTAATGTTCGCCTTCACGTGCACCCAACACAGGAGATGTTTTACTTCGTCCCCAAATACAACATCCTTTGCATTCATGATGGCCTTCTCTCGATCTGTAACAATCGCATTTGGCATTGTCCCCAATTCTACAAACAAACGCTTCAAATGTTTCAACACCCATGTATAACTCTCGGTGTCTTCCTTAGCGATAAATGCAAAACCGATGTTGAATGATTTGTTAGTGCACGTGAATCCAACCATCTCTAGTAATGCCATGTCGTACTTGTCCATGTATGACATGTTAATAAAATTGTGAAAACAAAACAAAATGATTCAATAACATATTCAAAGTTTAGAAAAGTGTACCTATTTGTCTTATATGTGATGTCCATAATGACAACATATGGAAACAATCTCAGTAGATGCAACGAGATCGGGTGGACAAAGAACAAGATCTCAATATGATATGAATTATCCATCCTCTTCGAAAAGAAACGATATTCGTTTCGTTGCAAGAAATGTAGCGCATATTGGGTTACCGTCATATTTCCACGGTCCTCGATTAGAAACTTTGCCCTCAAATTTGAAACTTGTTTCGTCGATATCACATTACCGGGATATAGCGCCCTCAATTGCTCGACTATTCTCCTTGAAGACACATATATGTAGCTCAAATTCCTAACCCACTCCTTCTGAGCTTCTGTCATTCGTCCCATAAATGAATAACCAAGTAAACTACTTGGGAGGTCATAGTTGTGAAATCCGCACCCAATAGTTAATGCCCATTTTCCCGTTGACTTGCTTCGAACCCCAACAAACTCAAACTTACAGTTGCACTTGCTTTGAAGTGTCCGTACACTTGGTGGTCTAACAATTGGGAGTACTTCACCCTTCTTTCCAAATCTATTTTTGCCATGCATATGACATGCAAGCCTGACCATTGTTTGGTTTGATGTTTTTATTGTCAACATCATCCTTCTTTCACGACCGACCTGCCTAGCCAAATTTAGCATGTCTTGTCTATTATCCCACACAGTCAGTGGTAGAGTTATGTTGGGGCGAGTGGGGGTTATAGCCCCCACGGCATTTTTAAAAAAATTTAAAAATTTAAAATATTATTAGTGTAAAAAGTGTGCAAATATTAATAGTATTACACATATCAGTGATTGAACATTTATTATATATATATATATTATAAAATACAGTCAAACGGTCCCCATCTTTCAACTAGCAAATATTTTCTTATGAAAAAAGGGTCTCATATACAAATAAATAATTTTTATACAGAAAAATATAAAATTTTATTAAAAAATACAAAATTTTCCGTACAAAAATAATTATTTAATAGAAAAATACATTATTTTTTTCTGTAACTAGGAATTTAGCCCCCTCTGGGTAAATGTCTAGCTCTGCCCCTGCACACAGTATCATTCTCAAAATCAATAGAAAAATCCTTCCTAGGTACCTACGTATATAATATCACAACTTATCTTAATACATGAAACATGTATACTATGCAATAATAATAACATATTATAAATTTCAATAAATTTTTTTAACACAACAATCCAAATCATGTATTATTTTGAAAAAAATATTACTACTTCAACTAAATCGTAATTTACCTCTGATTCGACCATCTCGTTTTCAGACTCAACTTCCCCTTCTTCTTCAAAACTCATTGATGACTTTGACTCTTCTTCCAAGGAGTGCGACTCGTCTTCTGCTTCATACGATGAATCCGAAAATTCCATTTCGGATGACACTGTTAAATATCGAGTTTGTTAATAAAAAAAATTAGGTTTTGTGGAGAGAAAAAATTCCGTTGTACGTGATTGATTATCGTCTAACGAATTAGGTTTTTTTTCGTGTGCGACTGAATAAATTATCATGTTGTTGTAACCGCCGCACATCTTACGCATCATGAAGCGCTGCGCTTCATGATGCGTGCCAATCGCGGGTATCCGAGGATTTGGCGTTTCGCCGTCCCGCTTCATGAAGCATCGCGCTTCATGAAGCGGCATTTTCCTTGTGCGTCAGGCGAAAAATTCTTGTGCACAAGGCATCGCTTAAAATTGTGGGTATCTAGAATTAACAAAGCTATGATACCTTTCTTAAATTAATGGGCTTTTGATCAATGGCCCAATGGCTAATCAACCCATTATGTGATCGAATATTCAAGTGGGTTTACAGAAATATCTAAAGCAAAAAAATAAATTAATTAATTTGTGCTTTGAATTTGGAAGTTTTATCTGATTTGTGTAACTTCCAAATCCACGTATAGTAGAATGAGGAGAAGAGAAGAAAAAAAATTAATTAATTATGAAGTGTTAATTAGTGGGTGGTTAATTTGTAACTTCTCCATTATCTTCCATATTAAAAAGAGAGAGTCATTTTGCGTAAAAAAAACTGATCTTCTCCTTCTGGTTCAGTTTGGCTCTCCATATCAATAAAACTACAAATAAAAAAAAGAGAGTAAGAGAAGATTGAAGGAGGTAGTGCATAAAATGAGAGTAAGAGAAGATTGGATTTAGCGACAACATTTTGCTTCTTGGAAGCCCAACTGATCAAATTTCCACCATAATAAAAACAAATCCATGCTGAGACCGACATTCATCATCATCTGAAGCCCATCCTGCGTTAGAAAATGCAACAAGACGACAATCTGTGGCTGGTTGAATAACAAGGCTAGACAAAATAGTGCCCTTAAAGTACCTTAACAAGCGTTTAACTGCTTGCCAATGAGACTCTGTAGGGTTGTGCATAAATTGACAGACTCTGTTAACAACATAAGCAATTTCAGGACGACTATAGTAACATACTGTAAAGCACCAACAATGCTCCTGTAAAGCTGAGGATCAACAGCAGGGTCGCCTGTCTGAATGAGGCGAGAGGCCGATTCTGCAGGAGATGCAATAGGCTTGGCATCCTGCATTTTACTTCGAAAAAGAAGGTCCTTAATGTACTTTTGCTGAGTAAGTACAAGAGAACCATTATGTCGCTGCAGTTCTATGCCCAGAAAATAATTCAAATTGCCAAGATCCTTTAAGGAGAAAGTAGAATTCAAGAGATGAATAAATGAATTGACCTGCGCAGGCATTGATCCTGTAATAATTAAGTCATCAACATAGACTAGAATATACAAGATTGCACCTGCACTGCGCCGAATGAATAAAGTAGTATTTGACTGACAGGCTACAAAGCCATGATGAAACAAAAACGATCTGAGCTTATGAAACCACGCCCGAGGAGCCTGTTTGAGTCCATACAGAGCTTTCTTCAACAAACACACATGATTAGGGCGAGATTGATCAAGGAAGCAAGAGGGTTGAGCATATAAACAGTTTCATGAAGTTCCCCATTTAAGAAGGCATTATTAATGTCTACTTGCCGTAAAACCCAATTATGAGAAAGAGCAAGAGATAGCACAATACGAATTGTGGTAGGCTTAACAACAGGACCGAACGTGTCAAAGTAGTCAATACCTTCTTCCTGATTGAACCCCTTTGCAACAAGACGTGCTTTGTATCGCTCAATTGAACCATCAACCTTTCGTTTTACCCTGTAGACCCACTTACAACCAACAATGTTAGCATTACAAGGAGGAATAGTAAGAGTCCAAGTCCGATTTTGTATTAAGGCATCGTACTCAACCTGCATTGTATTTTGCCATTCAGGTAATTTGGAAGCTTGACCAAAAGTTTTAGGCTCATCAGGGATAACAGGTAAAGATGGTAAGGGATGTTTTGTGGTGGAAAAACTTTTATGTTTAAGATTACCCATTTTGGAACGAGTTACCATAGGATGATTGGAGTTATCAACTAGCCGAAAAATAGTGGAAGGAGGGGAAGAAGATTGAGTACCTGTGTTGTCGCTGGAAATTACAGGAGACGACACCTATGAGGAAGGCGAGGGCGAGTTGTCCAACGTGACATGGATTGAGTTTGGAGGGCACGGTGTGGATGGTTCGGACTACATGGACAACCGAGTCAGGGCAGGTTCGACTGAAGGCGAGCTGGGGGACAAACTGGTCGTGTTGCATGGTTCAAGGGAAGGCGTTGGAGGCTGGATCGGGGCCAGAAACTGTGATTCACGTTTAGCTGGGAAATTTGGAGAGAGGGCGGCAATTTGAAGAGGTTGGCTGGATGTTGTGGGGGGAAAATTGCAAGGGGGTGGTTGAGTTGGCATTTTATGAATGGGATAAGGGTAGGTTGTCTCATCAAATATAACATGTCGGGCAATATAAATTCGGTTTGTTGACACATGAAGACAAAGATACCCTCTATGCTGAGAACTGTAACCAACAAAAATACAAGGGGAAGACCGATATTCTAATTTATTGGCATTGTAGGGCCTGAGTAAAGGATAACATAAACACCCAAAGGACTTAAGAAAGGAATGGTCAGGCGGTTTGCCATAGAGACTCTCAAATGGAGATTTTTTACCTAATATGGGTGTAAGAGTCCTATTTTGAAGATACACTGAGGTATGAAAGGCATGTTCCCAAAAGGATTGAGGTAACTGAGCATGAGACAGTAAGGCCAGTCCTTTTTCAACGATGGTCCTATGTCTACGCTCAGCAACCCCATTTTGTGATTGAGTGTGGGGACATGAGACCCTATGAATTATGCCCTGTGTTTGAAGATAAGTAGAGACATTTCTATATTCCCCACCCCAATCAGACTGAAATTGCTTAATTTTGATGGAAAATTGTGTTTCTACCATTTTCTGAAACATTTGAATGGTTGGAAGAACCTGAGATTTCTGATGCAAGAAAAAGATCCATAAAAATTTTGTGCAATCATCAACAAAAATCAAGAAATATTTATTGCCATTAAATGAGGGAACAGGTGCAGGACCCCAAACATCAGAATAAATAAGTTCAAAAGGAATTAAACTGGACTCATGTCGACTAGGCAAGGGAAGTCTATGACTTTTCCCAAGTTGAAAAGACTCACAAACGGAAGGAAGATTATTGCAAGAGACAGGTAAATTAAATCTAGAAACAAGACGCTTAAGAGAAGACTCATTAGGATGACCGAATCTATAATGCCATGTTTGAAGAGACACCCTTTCGCCCAAGTAGACCCAAGGTGAAGGTTGGCTCTTTTGTGGTGGTTGGAGTTGATACAGCCCGTCCTCAACGGTTCCTTTGAGGAGCGTCCTGCCCTGCAAATCCTTGACAAAACAACAAGTAGAATAAAAGATCATATAAACATTGTTGTCTTTGGTCAATTTGGAAACATTGAGTAAGCTTTTTTGTAAGTTCAAGAACAAAAAGAATATTTTGGAGATGAATAGGTTTATACGATGCAGTAAGAGTCGAATGACCTAAATGAGTAATGGACAAGGACGTACCATTGCCGACTTGTAAGCCATCATTACTAGAGTAATTGGATTTTACAGAGAGATTACCAAAGTCCGATGTAGCATGAGAGTTGGCTCCAGTGTCAAAGTACAAATTAGGATCGACAATTTGTGATGGCGGGTTAATAACATTGTAAGCTTGACGTGGCAAAAAAGAGTGCTGCTGAGTGCGGTCCTGATTTCCGGTTCTGAAATTTTGCCTTTGCTGACCGCCACCTCTGTTTCCACTAATCTGTCTTGGCTGGCGTGAGTTTTTGATAGGATATGCCTCAAAGTTTGACCGATGCCAGCAATCTATTGCAGAGTGACTCGGCTTTCCACAGATTTGGCACATTGGCCGTGCAGAAGACTCGAACAAAGACTTGTTTTGGGCAAGATAACCGCACTAACGCGTTACCTGCTACGATGCGGGAAATCCTAACCAAATAGAATATGTAATGCGTTATGGACTACAAACTGCTAGTAAAACAAGATAAAAGACAATAAAATAGTAGCAAAGTAATGGTAGGATTTGTATTATGATCGGAATTTGTAAATGAGTCTTCTGCTAATACAAACGAATGTTAGAACGAAGTTGAATGATTGAACAAAGATGATTTTGGCTTTCGTGAGTGATTTTGAGTATCACTCTCGATATCGTGTCCTCTATCCTTGCGTCGGCCCTATTTATAGCTTCTTCCTCCATTCTAGCCGTTGGTTGAAACGCCTGCCATATCCCGAGGATTTCGCCCTCGTCGTTAATGAGATAGCCGTTGAATGGTGATCATGGGGTCCGAGATTTCAGCCTCGCTTTGACTGCTTCATCGACTTCCCCTCCTATCAAATTATTCGGACCAATTGCTCTGGGCTTGTAATGCTTCTTTTGGGTTGGATTTCAGAGGGCCCAACAATACCCCCTCAAAAACCCGGGAAAATTTCCTCCACCGCTTTTCTAGGGTTTTTGATTTTGCTCCTTGGAAGTTGTAGCGGGTAAAGGCACGTCTAATCAACCCTTATTTATAGCAGTCATGATGATCTTCCAAGACTTCAACTGTGCCTTCCGGTGTCCAGGTACGTCTCCTTCTTCTTCATCTTTCGTCTTCTCCCTTTTCGATTACGGCAACTTCTAGTTCTTCTCCAAAGCCCTCTCTTTACTGTCTCGAAACCGCCATTCCTCCTTCCCTAACCTCTTCCGAAATTCTCACCTCCTATCATCGGAGGGATAGTACTTCTGAAGAACCCCACATTTTCGCTTTCTCTGCGCGTTTTCCTCCGCATGCAGAAATATTCCTTCCTCCTCCTGGTGTCTGTGCAGATTCTTACCCCGACGATTGGGTGTGCTTGTACGAGTACCCTTTTCGTATTAACCACCGTTTCCCTTTTTCTCCACTAGTCATCGATTTCTTGTCAACTCTCAATGTGTCCCCTGGGCAACTACTTCCTCAAGTTTGGAGGCTTCTGTTATCTGTTGACTAATTGTGTTCCTCTCAAGGTCTTCCTTTCAAAGCTGCTGACTTTTTCTTGAATTATCGCCTTTCCAAAGGTGGTCCTGGTCGTTTGACCCTGAAATCCTTTACAAATAAATCTAACCTAGTCTTCAACATGTCGAAGTCTGACCGAGGTTGGGTTGATAAGTTCTTCTTTGTAAAGCTATCTTCTTTGGGAGTCGATACGTCTTTTCTGAAAAATCGATGGCGGCCAATAGGTAGTGTTTCCCTCTTGTACTTGTTACTCTTTATTCAAGTCTGATCACTGGTTGTCTTTTGTGTAGTGAATCTTGTAACTCCTCAACCCCGCAAGGTGTCATCCCAGGTCATTTCCCATATAGAGGCCCTATCGCTTGAAGATAGATCCTATTCCAACCTGGTGAAAGCTTGCTTCGCAGATCCTAAAGATACCGAGATGTCGAGTGAGTTCTCTTTTATTATATTCCTTGTTCTGACGCCTTTGTTATCCGTTAACCTTGTTACTTGCATGTTGCTAGGTTTGAGAACTACCAGATCCACTGTCGCGTTATCTACTTTGGAGAGGGTTGAGGCCAGGAAGAAAAGGAAAGAGGAGACAACTTCTACCGCAAATACATCTTTGGTGGTGGCTCTTCCTCCAAAATCTGCAGGCGATGCTCCCAAGGTCTCTTCGTCAAAGAAAAACACTTCCTCCCGCATGACTGATCTTCCCAGCACCATGATGTCTCTGGATATGGATGCAGAGAAATGCTTGATGTCTCTGATGCCTCTCCAAGTGGATTTTCTTCATGGTTCGGGTCATCGATCCACTTTACCCGAATTCTTTGGCGAAATACTAGAAGCTCAGTGGCAGGTATCTTGTTCAGTAACTTTCTTTTTAAGTCGGCATGCCTTCAATGTGCCTTAATTTCTGATAGCTCGTTACTTGTTTTCTAGGGTTTTCAACTTTCTCTCTCTGCTTTCGAAGCCTTCAAGGACTTTCCAGGTCAATTGGCTCAGAGCAAAATCAGCCTCCAGCTTTAAAAAGACAAGAGTAACATTCTGGGGCATGAGAAGAATGCGCTAGAGGAGAAAGTGCGTGAGCTATCGGACAACCTTGAAAAGGCGTCGAAGGAGTCCAAAGAATGGAAGGAAAAATTTGAGATTTCCTCAAGTAGGGAGGCCACTTTTGCCAAGGAAATCGAGGACACCGCGGATTATTGGTCGTGCCGAGCTCGAGTGGAGATGATGGAGGAATTCGCAGCGGGGAAGCACTCCTCCAGGGATGTAGTGAAAAAGCGGGAGCTGTTCGAGGGCTTGTTCTCTGATAAGTGATTGCAGCTAAGAAATCCTTGGTCATCGACGACATTGCTTCTGTTGCCAAGGAGGTGGCCCAAGTGGAAATCGAGAACCAGAAGTCAACCAAAGGAGTTTCCAAAGAATGATTTTCCCTCGTTTCTTTTCATCTATTAAACATTTCTCTACCCCTAGTGTGTTGGGGTTTAAACACTATATTTTGTATGGCCGCTTGTATTAGGGCCTTGGTGTGGACAATTTCTACCCCTTGTTGGCTTTTAGGGGTTTATGTTTATTTAGTAATGCTTTAGTATTTGTTATGGTCTTGGATCTGTTTTTGTCTTTTTTGCAGGTAAAACAGGTTTACTGCCGAGGAATAGAGATCAACGAGTCGTGAGAAATTTACTTGTTGTAAAAAGTTTGCTCGTAGTTTAATGATAGACTTCCCGTTGTAATAGCGCTTTTGATGTAAGATGCTGAGAGAGAGAAAATAATTTATTTGACAGAATGTAAACACTTGTGATTTATAAAGCTGCGAATTGGGTTACAAGTACTTTGTGAAACTCTCCTTTGTTCTAGAACTTGTGTCACACGTTCTCATCTCTTGCATCTTTTGACTAGTCATTGTGTGCACAGCGTTGCCTAATCATAAGGCGAGGGCCTATGTTTTGGCCTGTAACGTCACAAGGCATCCCTTGTTAGTTTTTGTAAAACCGTTGTTGTCTCATGTTTGTATGAAGACGTAATAATGCAATGTAAAAAGAAAGAAATATGTGATGTATACCTTATTGCGACTTTGCATGTTCTAAAAGTGATACAACTTCAAATTCATCGCGTTCCAGCTTTTGGGGACCGTCTTCCCATTGCATGATATCAATTCGTAGGCTCCTTGTCCTACGATTTTCGTGATCTGATAAGGTCCTTCCCAATTTGCTCCTAACTTGCCAGCATTTAATTCTTGCGTGTTTTGAAAGACTTTCCTCAATACCCAATCTCCCATTTGGAACGCCTTTGCATTAACACGTTTGTTGTAACTCCGAGCTACCCCCTGTCTATATGCCTCCATACGAACTGATGCCTCATCTCGTAACTCGTCCACCGTGTCTAGATGGTGTAACAAGTTAGGTAGATTTGACTTCTCAGTAGTAAGTCCATATCGAACTGTGGGCAAAGTTACTTCTACTGGTTACACAGCTTCACATCCATAGACCAAGGAGAAAGGTGTATGGCCTGTTGCAGTCTTAGGAGTTGTTCGATCTGACCATAGAATAAGGGGTAACTCATCTGCCCATCTTCCCTTTGCCTCCTTGAGTCGCTTCTTCAGGTTATTGATGATTACTTTGTTGCTGGCTTTCGCCTGGCCATTAGCTTGAGGATAACGTGGCGTCGACATTACCAACTGGATGTTGTATTGCTGACAAAATGATCTTGTCTTGTCACTGATGAAATGAGATCTGTTGTCGCACACTATGGTAGATGGTATTCCGAACCTACTCGGGATATTTCTCTTTATGAAAGAAAGAACCTGAGTGTATTTAACCTATTTGAAGGATTCGGTTTCAATCCATTTAAAAAAGTAGTCGGTCATTGCTATGATGTAGACGCGTTGTCCTGATGCTGGAGGGAGCTTTCCGACGATATCCATTCCCCATTTCATGAACGGCCAAGGGGAAGTTATGGGATGTAACAACTCCGAAGGTTGATGTGGTATAGGTCCGTGACGCTGGCACGCGTCACACTTGCGAGCGAACTCTACTGCGTCTTTGTTCATGGTGGGCCAGTAATAACTCATCCTGCTCGCCTTCCTTGCCAAGTTGCGACCCCCTGTATGATTTCTGCATTCTCCATCGTGTATGTCTTGTAACACCTTTTGCACCTCTTCCTCCTTTACGTATCGGGCGTATATTCCTGATGACATCCACTTGAACAGAATGTTATTCTTAATAGCGAAAGTGGAAGCTTTTACCTTGAGTCGTCGGGCTTCCTCCTTGTCATCTAGTAAGACTCCATCCCGTAATCACTTTAAGTAAGGGGTTACCCACGAATCGTCTTTATTAGGATCTCGAATCTCAAACATATTTGCTTCTTTGATTATGGATGGCACATCAAGATACACGAAAGGTATCTTGTCATACTCTCTTGGGTCGATTGCGGATCCAAGGTTGGCTAAGGCGTCTACTTGCGTGTTAGCATCCCGAGGAACTTGCTTTATCTCAAAATGTTTGAAATGTTTAATGATCTCTTCAACTTTCTCTAAGTATGCCTTCATCTTTGAATCCCTGGCAACATATGAGTTCGTAACTTGATTTACAATAAGTAACGGATCACAAATTACCTCAATTTCTTGCACATTCAAGTCTTTAGCAACGAGTAACCCTGCTATAAGCGCCTCACATTCTGCTTCATTGTTAGTGGCTTTGAACGTACATCGAACAGTCTGGGCTATCCTATCCCCCTGTGGTGACTTTAAGACTACCCCCAGTCCTACGCCAACTTGATTTGATGTTCCGTCTGTGTGCATCAACCACTTGCCGTTACCTGTTACATGTAACACATCTTGATCTTCTTGTTCTAAAGTGGTAGGAGTGAAGTCAACCAAAAAATCCGCCAAGGCTTGAGACTTCATTGCTGTTATTGGCTCGTAAGTGATCTCGTAACCATTTAAGTGGATCAACCATCTTGTTAACCGACCTGACAATTCTGGCTTTGACATGATACTCTTCATTGGATAGTTAGTCCTCACGATGATAGAATGACTTTCAAAATAAGGACGTAATTTTATTGAAGCCATTACCAAAGATAATACTAGTTTTTCCATGGGTGAATACCTGGTTTCCGCATCGAGCAAGGTTTTACTTACGTAGTAAATGGGCAACCGGTCTCCATTCTCTTCTCGGATGAAGACGACGCTTACTGCTACTTCGGTCACAGCCAAGTACACATATAACTTCTCATCTGGCTTGGGTTTGGAAAGTACCTGCGGGTTAGATAAATAATTTTTCAACTCTCTGAAGGCTTCTTCATGTGCTTCGGTCCATTCAAATGACTTGTTCTTCTTCAAGACGTCGTAGAACAACTTGTTTCTGTCCGAGGATCGAGATATGAACCTGTTCAGTGCAGCTACTCGCCCTGTTAATTTCTGGACGTCTTTGACTCATTTCGGTGATTGTAGTTCCATTATGGCCTTGATCTGGTCTGGACTTGCCTCAATTCCTCTTTGCGTTACTATGTATCCGAGGAATTTCCCTGATGTTACTCCGAAAGAGCATTTGGTTGGATTCAATTTCATTTTGTAGCTTCGCAGGATTTGGAACGCGTCTCTCAAGTGGGTGATGTGATCCTCCACCTTCAACGACTTGACTAGCATGTCGTCAATGTTCACCTCCATTGTATCCCCCAGTTTTTCCTGAAACATCTTATTAACCAATCTCTGATAAGTAGCACCTGCGTTTTTTAACCCGAAGGGCATAACTTTGTAACAGTAAGTTCCTTGATTGGTTACGAATGCGGTTTTTTCTTGATCATCGGGATGCATCATTATCTGATGGTATCCACTAAACGCATCCATGAAAGTTAAGAGCTCATGCCCGCTGTTGCATCCACCATTGCATCAATATGAGGCAAAGGGAACGAATCTTTAGGGCATGCTTTGTTTAAATCGGTAATGTTAGAAGATGGAAGTTTGAGTTTTGATGGTTCCAGAGTCAGTGACCTTATGTTTGCAAGTCGAGTCGGCGACTTGGCAAAGTCACTGACATAACCAGCTGGCGAAGTGATCTATTTACGGAAGGAACGCACAGATCTTGTGCGTTTAATTGAAGACAGCTGCGTGTTCTATTTTAGGAGAAGATCATCAAAAGAGTGCTAAAATCAAGATGAAGATAATTGTGATTTTCCTAGAATATTTGAGTGTGCGTACAATTGTTTTATTTGGAAAGATTTGTAAAAGATTAAGTGTATATTGTTTTCCTAATCGAATGGAAAATAATATACATGAGATCTCTCTTACCTTAGTCTAAATACTCTTGTGTTTAGGATAATCGGTGGGACTAGTGAGCTTAATTTTCATATCGTGTGTAAGAAAGAAAGAGTGCACTTGTGCGTGAGATTCGTACAAGTGGTGAGTCAAGAGATCTTAGGCATAGCGTGAGATTGAGAGTATGAGTGCAAAGGTAGAGTGTGGTTCAAGGGTGTGGGATTCATTCTTGTACACGGGAGAGCTTTGTAATCACTCAAGAAATCAATAGAGCGTGTCTAAGGACTCTTGAAAACCGACCAAGTGATAAACTTGGAAGGGAGTGGTTTTTCTCTAAGTAAACTAGTTGGTTTACGAAGAGTTTCCACTATACATCGCTTGTCAGTGACCGTTGGTAACGTTTACTTTACTGTGTGTTTATTCCGCTGCTTTATTACTCAAAGTCGACGACTTCGTAGGAGTCGCCGACTCGTCCTAGTACTAACGATCCTACAATTGGTATCAGAGCGCAGGCTCTAGATTGTGTTTTTTGTACTTTTCATACAGGAAAATTACGTCCACCAACACCTCTGTGAATGACTCATTCTGGAAGCCTCCAATCCTAATGGTAGGAGAATATGACTGGTGGGTTGAACAGATGAAAACTCATATCTGTTCTCTTGATGGTAAACTGTGGAAGGTGATAGAAGTTGGTCCAGAAACTTTTGCTCTTGGAAAGGATGGAAAAACAGAAAAGACCACTGCTGAGTACGATGATGTTGACTTCAAAAAACTGGAAAAGAATGCTAGAGCAAAGAAGGTCTTACATCATGCTCTTACTGAATGAGATCTCTCTTACCTTAGTTTAAATACTCTTGTGTTTAGGCTAATCGGTGGGACTTGTGAGCTTAATTTTCATATCGTGTGTAAGAAAGAAAGAGTGTACTTGTGCGTGAGATTCGTACAAGTGGTGAGTCAAGAGATCTTAGGCATAGCTTGAGATTGAGAGTGTGAGTGCAAAGGTAGAGCGTGGTTCAAGGGTGTGGGATTCATTCTTGTACACGGAAGAGCTTTGTAATCAATCAAGAAATCAATAGAGCGAGTCTAAGGACTCTTGAAATCCGACCAAGTGATAAGCTTGGAAGGGAGTGGTTTTTCTCTAAGTAAACTAGTTGGTTTACGAAGAGTTTCCACTATACATCGCTTGTCAGTGACCGTTGGTAACGTTTACTTTACTGTGTTTTTATTCCGCTGCTTTATTACTCAAAGTCGACGACTTCGTAGGAGTCGCCGACTCGTCCTAGTACTAACGATCCTACAGGTAAAATCCACGCAAACGCGCCATTTACCGTTTTTCTTTTTTACGACTACCACATTCGCAAGCCAATAAGGATATTTAACTTCTCTAATTTTTCCGGATTCAAGAAAGGATTTTACCTCATCGTTGATTACCTGGTTTCGTTCGGGTGCAAACTTACGCCTTTTCTACTTCATTCGTGGCACCTGTTCATTGACATTAAGGGCGTGTGTGATCACATCAGGATCAATGCCTACCATATCCCCGTTTGACCACGCAAAACAATCACTATAGGACCGTAGGAACTCCACCAATTGTTTACGTAAAGTTGGCTCCAGGTATGCTCCTATTTTAATTTTCTTTGACGGATCTAGTGGATCAAGAGCTACTTCTTCAAGTTCTGGCGTCTCCGGCTTCACGTAGTAAGTGGTTGTTCTACAGTCCTTTAATTGCTAATCTGACGACTTCTTCCATGTTTCAAGTTGTATGTTCTTGGAAGTCGTTGCTTTCATCGTCACGGAGTAGCATTCCCTCGCTAATTTTTGTTCCCCCTTAATTTCTTGAACTCCCCATGGCATCGGGAACTTCACACATTAATGGTAAGTAGAAGGGATTGCCCTCATCCCGTGTATCCATGGCCTGCCCAGAATGACATTAAAGGGTGAAGGGCAATCAAGTACTTGAAATTTTACCTGGTAGTTTATTCCTCCTGCAACGGTTGGTAAGGATATTTCTCCCAACGTGTTGCGTGATTCACCACTGAAGCCTACTAAAGTTGTAGATTTTTTGACAATGTCATCCATCCCAAGACCTAAGCTGTACAAGGCATCCAACATGAGCAAGTTAGCGGAGCTTCCGTTATCAACTAATATTCTCTTAACAAGGAAATTGGCTATCGTTAAAGAAATTATTAAACAGTCATGGTTGACTTCCTCTTCTTCGACATCATCGAAGGTAATTGGCATCACGGTGAGACTTGTTCGCGAAGGGGCTTTGGGGCATTCTCTTCTAGTATCCCTCATGATTCTTTTTGCTGCGGAGTATGTTTTGCCACAAATCTCTGATCCCCCGGTGATAACGTTATTTACTCCAGTGTGCTTCGGGGGCGGAGGAGGACTAGCTTTTTCTTTGTTGCACTCTAGCTTCTCCTTCGCTTTTTCTTATATTAAATCTTTGAGATACCCCCTACGCAATAATTCGCTCACCTCCTTTCACAACGTGATACATTCGTCCGTCTGGTGACCATGATCAAAGTGGAAATCACACCATCTAGATTTGTCTTTCTGATGCGAAGGTACCTTATTCTTTTGAGGCCACTTGACAGCATCCCCCATGCTATTGAGAGTTCGAATCACCTCTGTTGCATCTACACAAAAGTTGTAATGGGAAAGTCTGGGAGGCAGCCCAGGACTTTCATATCTCTCACTTTGCCTAGCGAATGTTGTATTGATGGCTGTTTTGGCAGGGGGTGTAGTGGGGTATGGAGCATATCTAGGTTCTCGCCTCCCTTGTCTTCGGTCTGGCCGGTGAGGGCTGATTGCTTTTTCGACAAAGAGGTCGTCTTCCTCCAATCGAACATGTGCTAACGCCTTCACCCGCACTTCATCGAAATTCAAACAAGGGCATTTAGTTAAAACACGATATAACTCAGGATTATAGACCGATATGCCCCTTCGGAATGCCTCCACAACTATAGCGGCATCGCATCCCTCATTGGTCACCAGTTCCTCGTTATAGCGGTTGAGGAAGGTCTTCAAAGATTCATCCGGTTTTTGGACCATGCGATACAAGTCGCTTGATCATTTCTTAGCGTGTCGACTGCTTGCAAATCTTATCCTGAACTTGTCAATCAACTCAGCAAAAGATGAAATACTTCCAAGAGGTAAATGCCAGTTGAGTGCGGGTCCGGATAACGTGTTCCCGAACCAACGACACATAACAATCTCCTTCATGTCAAAAGGGACTGTACTGATATTCATAGCCTGTTTGAATGCGGCTATATGTTGATCAGGATCCGTTACCCCTTCGTACTTAGGTACGTCAGGAATGTGATACTTTTGGGAGATATCAACTCTTGCGATAGCAGGCACGAAGGGAGAATCGGTGTAGCCATCTCTCTTTTCCATCGCTATCGATTGAGGAGCTCCTGGGACCTGAGTAATTCGGTCCTCCAGGGCTTTGAGGCGTTCCCGTAACTGGGAAACCTTAGTATCCTCCCGTACCGCTCTTAGGGAATTATCATTTACCTGATACCCAGTTATTGGTCTTACGACATCGGGTGTTACGAGGCTTGGGTCATCCATGTCTAATCGCCTGGCGACTCCTTCTACCGCATCAGTTCCTCGGGGTCGGGTTGGAGCTGATTGTACCTGAGATCGAAGCAAATTACGCTCATTAGTCAAAGTTTCAATTTGCTTCTCATATACCTTGGTAAATTTAGCATTAGCCTCTTTCTGGCTTTCCAGTTCCTTTTGGAGAGCGATCATTGTTGCACGGAGCTCCATGATGACATCGGAATCGCCTCCTCCTACTCCTCGTTCTTCGGAAGTGCCAGGGTTGCCATTGGTGTTCCCAGAGCCTTGCTCAACTCCGTCCACATTCCTAACTTCGTCTACGTTCCCAACTCCACCAGTATTTCCAGCATCTTGATTATTTGTTTCCTCATTGACCTCGTGATTTTCGGGATCTCCTACATGGGTGTAAGTAGTTTGGATTCCGTCCATCTTGTTGATAGAATCTGTAGTTGCTTTAGCGTGACTTCTTTTTTGGCTAGGGCCCCACGGTGGGCGCCAATTGTTTTGGGCAGGATAACCGCACTAAGGTGTTACCTTCTACGATGCGGGAAATCCTAACCAAATAGAATATGTAATGCGTTATGGACTACAAACTGGTAGTAAAACAAGATAAAAGACAATAAAGTAGTAGCAAAGTAATGGTAGGATTTGTATTATGATCGGAATTTGTAAATGAGTCTTCTGCTAATACAAACGAATGTTAGAACGAAGTTGAATGATTGAACAAAGATGATTTTGGCTTTCGTGAGTAATTTTGAGTATCAGTCTCGATATCGTGTCCTCTATCCTTGCGTCGGCCCTATTTATACCTTCTTCCTCCATTCTAGCCGTTGGTTGAAACGCCTGCCATATCTCGAGGATTTCGCTCCCGTCGTTAATGAGATAGTCGTTGAATGGTGATCATGAGGTCCGAGATTTCAGCCTCACTTTGACTGCTTCATCGACTTCCCCTCCTATCAAATTATTCGGACCAATTGCTCTGGGCTTGTAATGCTTCTTTTGGGCGGGATTTCGGAGGGCCCAACAAGACTCTTGCTGAGATGAGTGAGACTTGGAACCAGCGCTCGATTTGCCGCCTGAACGAGACACAATAAGAGTTGCCATGGAAGAGGAGAGCGACTTTTCGGCATTCAACCTTTCTTCCTCATGAAGAAGAAGGCCGAGCAGTTCATCCGAGCCAATTGGATCGCGCTGCATATTATAGGCCGACATAAAGGCCGAGTAGGAACTATCAAGACCATGTAGAATGTATTCAACGAAGTCTTCATCCAGTACTAGATAATTGCATTCAGCTAACGAGTCGGAAAAGACACGCTTCTTCTCGACATATTCAAGCGTCGAAAGATCGCCCTTTTTGAAGTCTTGTAATTGTGATTTCAAGTGCATCAGCCGGTAAAACATTCGTTCAAGGATTCCCCAAGCGTCATGTGATATCTTAGCCCTAGCAACATGGGCAATTAACGGAGTCGTGAGCATTGATCGAATCCACAACAGGATATAAAGATCCTTTGCACGCCAAGAGAGGTACTCGGGATTGTCAATCGCTGGAGCATTGGCATCAGAAGTGGCCGGTAGCGTTGGTGAGGGTTCTGGCGTGGGGAGAAGCCATGATTCAAGGTGGTAGGCTTCCAGCGCGGATTTCACCGAATGACGCCACAGAGTCTAATTTGTGCGATCTAGTTTAACAAACAACGTCGGAAAATTCAGAGTGAAGGTTCCCGACGAAGCTGACGCCGCTTGAAGTAAATTGCCGGTACTCGTCTTCTGACCGGAAAGAACGACATCACCGTCTTCATGATCAGATCCGTGTGCACTCATGGTGATCGGATCGGGTTGTGATAAAAGGCGGAAGCTTGTGTGTTTAGGGTTTGATGTGATATGGATCGGATTAGGCTGATACCATGTAAACTTTGTAATTGGAGCGTAAAACTGCTTGATTAATTCTCATTGATGAATGGGATATTTATATATGATTTTAGAGAACTCCTTGGAGCCCAAGCTATATGCTAAAGGATAGTATTTTTAGTTACAATATAATATCTTGTCTTAACTAAAATATTCTATCCTAAGAATAATATCTTATCCTAATAGTGAGAATCTAGTTAGAGTCTCACATATGGGCCTGGATTTGGTATCATTTCATGGAAATTCTTTGGGAGTCCCTTTGATAAAATTGGAACTAGTTTGTTCCTAAAATTCTCTTGAGTAGTCACTCAGGATTTTAACAAAAAAAATTTTTACATGTGCGTAGTTACGTGTTGTAGGGTTCAACAAATTAATAGTCTTAATTAATACTCAAGAGATTAATTAATCTCAAAATCATGAAATGCTCAAAATTAAGGGAAACCTCTGTTCAAATTTACTCAGCCCACCAGTTTTAAAGATCTAAAGAAATTTAAAAACCTTGTGGGAGAGTTATCAAATACAGCTTTTGTCGGGAGCGGATTGCTCCTAAAACAAGATTCCGGTAGTGACCGGACATGCCACCAGGATTTGGAAGTTAATTGACTTCTATCTTGACCAATTAATCAAAACTCCAATGGAATACTTGTTTTCAAAAAAAAAACTAGAAATTGGTCTCCTTAATTAATTAATCAATACTTTCAAGCGAACCATCGGTTTCAAAATCCAGAATTTTATTTGGTTAATTAATCAAAAGTTTCAGGGGCACCCTCAAAATTTTCCAAGTATATTAAGAAACCGGGTTTTCAAATTCAAGTCTACAAATCAAGCCCATGGACTCGTTTTGTGTGTTTTGGTTAGCGGTGCACCAAACCTCTGTAAATCACATTCAAGTTCATGGAGGAATGGCCCCGTTTCTTGTAAAACATTAATTGGGAGGGGAATTAAATTCATTTCCAAAAATAAAAATCGGTTTTGTTTGCAGGAAACATGAAGGGAAGTCATGAGCTTAAAGGCTTAAGTTCATTAGCATAGGTGCACGAGGGAGAGTGTACACGTGTCTTAAAATTCAGTGGTTCTAAGAGGAATTTTGAAACAAAAAGAAAACGATGTCATGTGTTGTAAAATTTCTCATCAGGTGAGTATATCGGTGAAGTGCAACAAGCACTCTTGGATTGGACCACAAAATTCAAGCCCACAAAAAATGGGTTTTAAAAGAAATATGGGCCTAAAAGGAGTCATGAGCCCCGATTCAAATCCAAGCCTTCATCATTTTCGTATGTAAACGAGATTGGATTTTCAACCTCCTGCAAAGCTAGCCCGCTAATAAACCCAAATTACGATATGATTTGGAGAATTACGTAAAGACTTGACGCCTATAAAAGGCTACGTAGGTAACTCGATACAAAGTCGATATCGAGTACAATCGTCAAATCCCAAAGTTCAAATCAAAGATAAAAATCTCTTTCCAGAACTACGTAGAGACTTGACGCCTAAAAAATGGGCTACGTAGGTAACTCGATACAAAATCATATCGAGCTCAGTCGCAAAGTTCAAATTAAATCGTTAAAGCGATCAAGACTGTTGGGCCCTCCTAAATCTAAGCCCAGAAGGAACGCTGAAGGCCCAACCTATCGAGCCCTAGATGTCGGTCAAGAGAGAGTCCACGCATAGCGAAGATCTTGGGATCATGCATTTACTCGCTTCAACGGCTACCACATTGATACCGGTAGCGAAATCCCCGGGATATGGCGAGCACCTCCCCCAACGGTCCAAAAGGAGAGAAGCAATATAAGAGGAAGCAGAGGCGAAAATAGAGGCACGATCTACACAAGCACATTGAGCACAAACCATAAGTGAAAGATAATCTCATTTTAATCATTCCATTTTCAATTTCTATTCGAGTGTTCTCAAATACTTCGGAGAGATTTATCTACAACGACGATCGCAATATACATCTCTACTTACTTGTTATTTGTTCTTCATTCTTTAATTGATTCTACATCTTGCCTTTAGTTCATAACGCGTTACAATTGTTTTTTGGTTAGGATTTCCCTTATTTTAGCAGGTAACGTGTTAATACGATTATCCTGCCCAAAACAATTGGCGCCCACCGTGGGGCCCTAGCCAAAAAAGAAGTCGCGCTAAAACAACCGCAAGATCCATCACATGGAGGGAATGCAAACTACCTACAGCCACGTAGGGGATCTCGACAATCACGAGGTCAATGAGGAGACAAACAATCAAGGCGCTGGAAACGTGGACGGAAATGGAAACGTGGACGGTACAGGAAACGTAGATGGAACAGGGAATGTGGATGGAGTCGAGCAAGGTTCTGGGGACATCAATGACAATCCTGGTACTTCCGAGCAACGGGGAGTTGGAAGGGGCGACGCTGACGTCATTATGGAACTCCGATCAACAATGATTGCTCTCTGGAAAGACTTGGAAAGCCAGAAAGAGGCCAATGCCAAATTCACCGAGGTATATGAAAAACAAATTGAAACTTTAACTAATGAACGAAATTTGCTTCGATCACAGGTACAATCAGCTCCAACTCGTCCCCGAGGAACCGATGTGGTGGAAGGAGTCTTTAGACGATTAGACATGGACGATCCAAGCCTCGTGACGCCCGACGCCGTCAGGCCAGTGACCGGGTATCAGGTAAATGGTAATTCCCTAAGGGCGATACGGGAGGACACTGAGGTTTCCCAATTACGGGAACGCCTTCGAGCTTTGGAGGACCGAACCACTTAGGTCCCAAGAGCACCTCAACCGATAGCGATGGAAAGGAGAGACGGTTACACCGACTCCCCCTTCGGGCCCGCTATCGCAAGGGTTGATATCTCCCAGAAGTATCATGTTCCCGACGTACCTAAGTACGAAGGGGTAACAGATCCCGATCAACACATAGCCGTATTCAAACAGGCTATGAATATTAGTACAGTCCCTTTTGATATGAAGGAGATTGTCATGTGCCGCTGGTTCGGGAACACGTTGTCCGGACCCGCTCTCAATTGGCACTCGCACTTACCTCTTGGAAGTATCTCATCTTTTGCCGAGTTGATTGACAAGTTCAGGATTAGGTTCGCAAGCAGTCAACATGCCAAAAAACGATCAAGTGATTTATACCGCTTGGTCCAAAAACCGGGAGAATCTCTGAAAGCTTTCCTCAACCGCTACAATGAAGAACTGGTGACCATTGAAGGATGTGATGCCGCTACGGCTGTGGAGGCATTCCGAAGGGGTATATCAATATGTAATCCTAAGTTATATCGTGAGCTAACTAAATATCCCTGCTCGAACTTTGATGAAGTACAGGTAAAAGCTCTAGCCCATGTCCGATTAGAGGAAGACGACCTCTTCGCCGAAAAAGCAATGAGCCCTCATCGACCCGATCGGAGACAGGGAAGACGAGAAACCAGATACGCTCCGTACCCAACTGCACCTCATGCTAAGACTACCGTTAATACAACGATGTTTAGACAAGGTGAAAGATACGAGAGTCCTAGGCTGCCTCCGAAACTCTCTCACTACAATTTCCGCGTGGATGCAACCGAAGTGGTTCGAACCCTCAACACCATGGGGAATACTGTTAAATGGCCTCGAAGGAGTAACGTGCCCGCACATCAGAAAGACAAGTCTAGATGGTGTGATTTCCACTTCGATCATGGGCACCGGACCGACGAGTGTATCGCGTTACGAAAGGAAGTGAGTGAACTGTTACGAAGGGGGCATCTTAGAGAGTTGATATCGGAGAAAGCGAAAGAGCAGTTGGAATGCAACAAAGAAAGAGCCAGTCCACCACCACAACCGAAGCACACCGGAGTAATCAATGTTATCACAGGGGGGTCGGAAATTTGTGGTATAACTTACTCTGCAGCCAAAAGGATCGCAAGGGATACTAGAAGAGAGTGCCCAAAAGCTCCATCACGAGCAAGTCTTGCCATGATGCCAATCACCTTCGACGATCTCGAGGAAGAGGAAGTTCACCACGACTGCTTAATAATCTCTTTAACGATAGCTAATTTCCTTGTCAAAAGAATTTTAGTTGATAATGGAAGCTCTACTAATTTACTCATGTTGGACGCCTTATACAACTTATGTTTCGGGATGGACGATATCGTCAAAAAATCGACGACTTTGGTGGGCTTCAGTGGAGAATCACGCAACACGCTTGGAGAAATATCATTACCCACCGTTGCAGGAGGAGTTAACTACCAGGTAAAATTCCAAGTGCTTGATTGCCCTTCACCTTTTAATGTCATTTTGAGCAGGCCATGGATACACGGGATGAGGGCTATCCCCTCTACCTATCATCAGTGCGTGAAGTTCCCGACACCATGGGGAATTCAGGAGATTAAAGGGGAAAAAAAACTGGCAAGGGAATGTTATTCCATAACAATGAAAGCAACGACTTCCAAAAACCTACAGCTTGGAGCAGGGAAGAAGGCGTCGGATTAGCAATTAAAGGACTGTAGAACGACCACTTACTATGTGAAGCCGGAGACGCCCGAGCTCGCAAAAGTGGCTCTTGATCCCTTAGAACCATCAAAGAAAATGAAAATAGGAGCATACCTGGAACCGACTTTACGTGAGCAAATAGTGGAATTTCTACGGTCCTACAGTAATTGTTTTGCCTCGTCAAACGAGGATATGGTAGGTATTGATCCCGACGTGATCACCCATGCTTTAAATGTCAACAAAAAGGTGCCACCAGTGAAACAAAAAAGGCGTAAGTTCGCTCCCGAACGAAATCAGGTAATCAACGACGAGGTAAAATCTTTACTTGAGTCTGGAAAGATTAGATAAGTAAAGTATCCTGATTGGCTTGCGAATGTGGTTGTTGTTAAAAAGAAAAATGGTAAATGGCGCGTGTGCGTAGATTTTACCGATTTAAACAAAGCATGCCCCAAAGATTCGTTCCTCTAGCCTCATATTGACGCAATGGTGGACGCAACGGCAGGGCATGAACTCTTGACTTTCATGGATGCATTTAGCGGATATCACCAAATAATCATGCACCCTGACGATCAGGAAAAAACTGCATTCGTAACCAATCAAGGAACTTATTGTTACAAAGTTATGCCTTTTGGGCTAAAAAACGCAGGTGCTACTTATCAGAGATTAGTTAATAAGATGTTTCAGGAAAAACTGGGGGATACGATGGAGGTATACATAGATGACATGTTGGTCAAGTCATTGAAGGTGGAGGATCACATTAATCACCTGAGAGACGCGTTCGAGATCATGCGGAGTTACAAGATGAAGTTGAACCCAACCAAATGCTCTTTTGGAGTGACATCAGGGAAATTCCTCGGACACATAGTGGCGCAAAGGGGAATCGAGGTGAGTCCAGAACAAGTCAAGGCCATAATGGAGTTGCAATCGCCAAAGTGCGTCAAGGACGTCCAGAGGTTAACAGGACGAGTAGCTGCATTGAACCGGTTCATATCACGATCTTCAGATAGAAACAAGTTGTTCTACGACATTCTGAAGAAAAACAAGTCGTTCGAGTGGACAGAAGAACATGAAAAAGCCTTTGGGGAGTTGAAGAATTATTTGTCTAATCCGCAGGTATTATCCAAACCCAAGCCAGGCGAGAACTTATATGTGTACTTGGCCGTGACAGAAGTAGCAGTAAGTGCAGTCTTGATTCGAGAAGAGAATAGAGACCAATTGCCCATCTATTATGTAAGTAAAACTTTGCTCGATGCGGAAACCAGGTATTCCCCCATGGAGAAATTAGTATTGTCTTTGGTAATGGCTTCAATAAAGTTACGTCCTTATTTTGAAAGTCCTTCTATCATCGTGAGAACTAATTACCCAATGAAAAGTATTATGTCAAAGCCAGAATTGTCAGGTCGGTTAACAAGATGGTTGATCCACTTAAATGGTTGCGGCATAACGTACGAGCCTAGAACATCAATGAAGTCTCAAGCGTTGGCGGATTTTGTGGTTGACTTCACTCCTACCACTTCAGAGCATGAAGACCAGGATGTGCTTCATGTGACAGGGAATGGCAAATGGCTGATGCATACAGACGGGGCGTCGAACCAGATTGGTGTAGGATTGGGGGTAGTCCTGAAGTCACCACAGGGGGATAGGATAGCCCAAGCTGTTCGATGTACATTCAAGGCTACTAACAATGAAGCAGATTATGAGGCGCTTATTACAGGGTTACTTGTTGCTAAGGATCTGAATGTACAGGAAATCGAGGTAATATGTGACTCCTTACTTATTGTAAATCAAGTTACGAACTCGAATGTTGCTAGGGATTCAAAGATGAAGGCGTACTTGAAAATGTCCAAGAGATCGTAAAGCACTTCAAACATTTTGAGATAAGGCAAGTTCCCCGAGATGCCAACACACAAGCGGACGCTTTAGCCAACCTCGGATCCGCAATCGACCCAAGGGAGTACGACAAAATACCTTTCGTATACCTTGATGCACCATCTATAACCAAAGAGGCAGACATGTTGGAGATTCGAGGATCTGATGAAGACAAGTCATGGGTAACCCCTTATCTAAAGTGGTTACGAGATGGAGTTTTGCCAGAAGACAAGGAAGAAGCTCAACGACTTGAGGTAAAAGCTTCCACTTTCACTGTTAAGAATAACATCTTGTTTAAGTGGATGTCGTCAGGAATACACGCTCGGTGCGTAAAGGAAGAGGAGGTATAGAAGGTGTTACAAGACATACACAATGGAGAATGCGGAAACCATACAGGGGGTCGCAACTTGGCGAAGAAGGCAAGCAGGATGAGTTATTATTGGCCTACCATGAACAAAGACGCAGTGGAGTTCGCTCGCAAATGTGACGCGTGCCAGCGTCATGGACCCATACCACATCAACCCTCGGAGTTGTTGCATCCTATAACTTCTCCTTGGCCATTCATGAAATGGGGGATGGACATTGTGGGAAAACTTCCTCCAGCTTCGGGGCAACGCGTCTACATCTTAGCAATGACTGACTACTTCTCCAAATGGATTGAAGCCGAAGCCTTCAAAGAAGTTAAGGACACCCAAGTCATCTCCTTCATAAGGAGAAATATCTTGAGCAGATTTGGAATACCGTCAACTATAGTGTGCGACAACGGGTCCCAGTTCATTAGTGACAAGACGAGATCATTCTGCCAGCAATACAACATTCAGTTAGTGATGTCAACGCCTCGTTATCCTCAAGCTAATGGGAAAGAAGAAGCAAGTAACAAAGTGATCATCAACAACTTGAAAAAGCGACTCAAAGAGGCAAAGGGGAAATGGGCAGATGAGTTACCCCTTATCCTATGGTCAGATCGAACAACCCCTAAGACTGCCACGTGCCACACACCTTTTTCCTTAGTTTATGGATGTGAAGCCGTACTACCAGTAGAAGTGACTTTGCCCACAGTTCGATATGGACTCACTACTAAAGAATCAAACCTACCTAACTTGCTACACCATCTAGACACGGTAGATGAGTTACGAGATGAGGCATCGGTTCGTATGGCAGCATATAGACAGGGGGTAGCTCGGAGTTATAACAAACGCGTTAATGCAAAGGCGTTCCAAGTGGGAGATTGGGTATTGAGAAAAGTCATCCAGAATACGCAAGAATTGAATGTTGGCAAGTTGGGGGCAAACTGGGAAGGACCATATCAGATCACGAAGATCATGGGACAAGGAGCCTATGAGTTAATGTCACAAGATGGAAAAACGATCCCTAGAAGTTGGAACGCGATGAACCTAAAGTTGTATCACTTTTAAAAAGACGCATGAATCGCGATAAGGTATATTTCACAAATTCTTTCTTTTCACATTATCTCATTACATCTTTACACACACATAAGACAACAACGGTTTCGAAAAAACTAACAAGGGACGCCTTGTGACGTTACAGGCCAAAACATGGGCCCTCGCCTTATGATCAGGCAACGCTGTGCACACAACGACTAGTCAAAAGATGCAAGAGATGAGAACATGTAACAAGAATTCTAGAACAAGTGGAGTTTTTCATTTGTAACACGATTCACAAATTTATTGCAAATGTTTACATTCAGACAAGTACATCATTCTCTCTCTCCCTTTGCATCTAACATAGAAAGTGCTATACAACGAAGAGTCCATTGCTAAAATTACAAGTACGTGTTTCAGACAAATCGATTTCTACACAAACGCGTTGATCTTCTTTCTCCGGCGTTGAACCTGCTTTACCTGCAAAAAATCAAACACAAATCCAAGGCCATAGCAACTACTAAAACATTATCAAAATAAAACATAACCCCATAAACCAACACGGGGTGCAAAGTTGTCCACATCTAGGCCCTAATACAAGCGGCCACATAAAACATAAAGTTTTCAAAAGCCCCAACACACTGGGGGTAGGAAAAGAGTTCGAAAATAGAAAAAACAAGGAGTCATTCTTTGTCGGTGCTCTCGGCTGACTTCTGGTTATCCATCTCGACCAGGGCTACTTCCTTGCCGACCTGTGAAATGTCGTCGATGAGAGAGGATTTCTTGGACGCGTTGGCCTCTTCAGGAAACAGGTTCTCGAATTGCTCCCTCTCCTTAGCAGCATCCCAGGAAGAGTGTTTTCCAGCAGCAAATTCCTCAATCGTCTCGACGCGAGCTCTGAGCGACCAATAGTCAGCTGTATCCTCAACTTCCTGGGCAAGAGTGGCACTTTTCTTTGATGCTTCCTTGAATTTGTCATCCTACGTCTTGGAGTCATCCAGAGCTTTCTCAAGGGCACTTTGCAGATCAAGGACTTTCTTCTCCAGCCCTAAAATGACAGACCTATCCTTTTCAAGCTGCGTGTTGATTTTACTCTGAGCCAATTGCTCAGGGTAATCTTTGAAGGTGTCGTAAGCCGCAAGAGTGAGTTGGAGTCCCTAGGCAACAAGTATGGATCAAGTATAGGTCCAGACAATTAATAGTAAGAGCAAAAAGGGACCTGTTGAATACTTGCCATTGGGCTGCCAGAATTTCACCAAGACCTTAGGAAAAGAAGATCGATGGCTTGAACCATGGAGGCAGTCCACTTGGAGAGGCATCAAAGACTTCAGGCATTTCTCAGCATCCATGTCCAGGGACATCATAGTGCTGGGAAGGTCCGTCATGCGAGAAGAAGTACCTTTCTTTGATAAGGAGGCCTTGGGAGAGTGACCTACCACTTTGGGAGATAAAGACACCATCATAGACATATCAGCGGTGGAAGTGGTGTCCGCTTTCCTCTTCTTCCTGGCTTCGACCCTTTCCAAAGTGGATAACGCAGCAGTGGATCTGGTGGCCCTAGACCCTGGCAAGATAGAGTAACAGGGTCAGTAGAAGACGAAGATGTAAAAATAAGAGGAAACAAGAAGAGAGGAACTTACTCGACATCTCGGTATCTTCGGGTTCAGCCGAACACGCTTTCACCAATTCAGGGTATGATCTATCTTCCAACGAAAGAGCTTCGATGTGAGCAATGACCTGAGATGACACCTTGCGGGGTGTAGGAGTAACAAGATTCTCTGCACAAAAATAACAACAACCAACAAGTAACCAGAGGTTAGATTCGAATAGGGACCAACAAGTAAGAGATGGAAACACTACCTGTTGAACACCAGTGGCTTTTCAGGAAAGAAGTATCGGTTCTCAGGGAAGATAATTTCACGAAGAAGAACTTGTCAGCCCAACCCCGGTCAGATTTCGATACGTTGAAAACTAAGTCGGATCTATTGGTGAAGGTTTTTAAGGTTAAGCGACCAGGAACACCTTTAGATAAGCGGTAATTCAAGAAAAAGTCCGCAACTTTGAAGGGAAGACCTTGAGAAGAACATAACCGATCAATGGAAAGCAGAAGTCTCCAAACTTGGGGAAGTAATTGCCCCGGAGAAATCTTGAGAGTCGATAAAAAATCAACGACTAGAGGAGAAAATGGAAAACGGTGGCCAATACGAAAAGGGTACTCGTACAAGCACACCCAATCATTGGCACAAAAATCGGCATGGATACCAGGGGGAGGGAGAAACACCTCCGCATGCGAAGGGAACCCCACAGAAAAGGCAAATATGTAGGGGTCCTCTGAAGTGCTATCCCTCTGGTGATAGGGGGTGAGGAAACCAGAAGAGGTCAAAGAAGGGGGAATGGAGGCTTCAAGGCAGTAAAGAGAAGAGGGACTAGAAATAGCCATGGTGAAAGAAGGGGCAAAGGTTGAAGATGAAGAAGCAAAGTAGAAGGAAGCGTACCTGAAACACCAAGAAGAACGATTGAAGTCTAGGAGGTCATCATAACTGCTATAAATACAGATTGATGGGACACGTCTTTACTCACTACAACTTCCAAGACATGGAATCAAAAACCCTAGAAAAGTGGTGGCGGGAGTTTTCCCGGGTTTTTGATGGGGGTATTGTTGGGCCCTCCTAAATCTTAGCCCAGAAGGAACGCTGAAGGCCCAACCTATCGAGCCCTGGATGCCGGTCAAGAGAGAGTCCACGCATAGCGAAGATCTTGGGATCATGCATTTACTCGCTTCAACGGCTACCACATTGATACCGGTAGCGAAATCCCCGGGATATGGCGAGCACCTCCCCCAACGGTCCAAAAGGAGAGAAGCAATATAAGAGGAAGCAGAGGCGAAAATAGAGGCACGATCTACACAAGCACATTGAGCACAAACCATAAGTGAAAGATCATCTCATTTTAATCATTCCATTTTCAATTTCTATTCGAGTGTTCTCAAATACTTCGGAGAGATTTATCTACAACGACGATCGCAATATACATCTCTACTTACTTGTTATTTGTTCTTCATTCTTTAATTGATTCTACATCTTGCCTTTAGTTCATAACGCGTTACAATTGTTTTTTGGTTAGGATTTCCCTTATTTTAGCAGGTAACGTGTTAATACGATTATCCTGCCCAAAACAAAGACTAATCAAATAGTCAAGTTCAAAGCATAATTAATTAATTAATTATGCATATTTTATAATCCCAAAATTCAAATCAAAAATAAAAACATCTCTTATATAGAATTACGTAAAGACGTGACGCCTAAAAAAGGCTACGTAGGTAACTCGACATCAAATTTTAATCGAGTACAGTTGCCAAATCCCAAAATTCAAATCAAAGATAAAAACATCTTTTATATAGAACTACGTAAAGACTTGACGCCTAAAAAAGGCTACGTAGGTAATTCGACATCAAATTTTAATTGATTACAGTCGCTAAATCCCGAAGTTCAAATCAAATATAAAAACATCCATTTCGTAGAACTACGTAAGGACTTGACGCCTAAAAGGATACGTAAGTAACTCGATGCAAATTTTTATCGAGTACAGTCGCGCCTCCAAATCAAAATAAAATTTTCAAATCCAAAAACGCACTAAAAATAATTGTGCACGCCAAATGCAAAAGACTAGGTCACCCTTCCTAGAAGGTGGGTTTAGTGTCTTTTGCGTCATGTAAATGATAGTTGGAGTGGTCTAAGCAACCCTTCTTAAAAGGTGGGTCTATTCTCGTTCCTATGATGCATGAAAAATTACACACACCAAAATCAAACACAAAAAACCAAAACACTCTGAACTACGTAAGGCTTAATTCTCTTTAAAGAGATACGTAGGCAACCTGTCAAAACTCGGGTGCAGCCCTAATTCTAAAACAAACCCAATTATTTGTAAGTGTATGACTTTTAATCAAAAGGGTAAAAAGAAAGGGTTGAACTCAAACTTTCGAAAATTAAATAAAATATATTTTGTGAATAGTTTCATATTTTTGTTCAAAAAGACCGTTCTTCCCCGTCAACACAAGATCTGATCCTAGCCCTGATGAAAACTAAATAAATCCCTAGCGAGCATAAACCGTCCGCGCGCTATTCAGGATTCAGAATCTAAAGTCTCACTAATGGCGGCTTCGGACCTCTTTGACATTGTAAGAAAAGAGGAGAAAGATTGGTGTACGTGTGTGTGGCCAACTGGCCATGTGGGTATAAACGGATTGGGTAAATTACACATCACCTAACTTCTGGCCTAGAATGTGTGCATATCAATCCCAGATTCCCAGCTTTAAAACCAGCTCCATTTCTTCTATCTCATAACTCCCTTCCAATCTAAAAGATCACAAACATCAATCCTCTTCTCCAACACTCATGAACCTCGTCAACCAAAATCTCTTGGTCAGTAAACCCATGAAGTCGAATAGGCCTTCTTCCACATGCCCACTTCTAGTAAAAGCGTCCCAAGAGTATAATGGTTGCTTCATGTGGTTGCCTTCCCTTTTCTTACAGGCTCAGGTGCTAAGAACCCAAGAGTTACTTGATCTGATGCTCTAAGCTCAAATTGATAACAATTTTGATGTTGATACTATTTTGGTCAATTTCCGACCAACGACAATCATGAGTGAGGTATTAGAGATTACGGGAGCGAACTAGCCGATAAACACAAGATCAAAAGCCAAAGCAATCGTTTGTATTCAAGATTCCTGAAGTACAATCAGTAGGTTTTGTTACAATTGATTTCCGATCCCTTTTCTGTTTGCCTATCTCCTATATTTAAACCCTACAACTGGTGTCAACCTCCGTCTCCCTGCTCTTGAGATCGTGGTTCCAGTCCCCCACGTTCTGAGACCCATCATCCGGGCGGTTATCGTCGAGCTTCAACTGGCGAGCCTTGTCGTTTGGGAGATTTTTTGGTGATCCGGGCCTCGTGGCTGAGCTCCGTGCTAGTGGGCTGGGTCGCTGATTGGGCTGGTGATTTCTGGGCCCAACAATAGCCCCAAAAGATTGGGTGAATTTGAATTCGCCAAATCTTTTCGCCTGTTAGTATCCGAGATCTTTGCCATCGCGGATCCTCCACGTGAAGGGCCCGGATTCTTCTACGCGCTTCAAGTTGCAGGCGAAAAGACGTCGAACTGCTATATTTACTGCGCCCTACTGTGGTAACTCATCATTCACTACCCCGATGTTGATCTCTCCTCAGGTACGAACTTATCGCTCTTTCTTTCTCCTTCTTCATTTCCCTAGTTTCTTCTCAATCCCTTAATGGCCAGAGACAGATCGGTCTCCAAGCATGGTTTCCTGCCTTCGGGTATACTCCAAGAGTGTGATAGGGTTCCAAATACAATGACCTTGGAAGAGGTGAACCAAACTATCAGGGAGGGAGGGTTTCCTGGGGGTGTAGTGGCTCTGTGTCCCGATGTCGAGTGCTCAGATTGGGTGCGTCCCGGCTGGGTCTGCTTTTTTGAATTTCCCTTCACCATATCTTGCCGATTCCCTTTCCCCCCTTTCCCCCCTATAGTTCAGGAGTTCTTGGCCCGGTTTAAGCTTTCCCCAGCGCAGCTTCTTCCTTCTGCCTGGAAAATTCTCTTCTGGGTAAGTCGAATGGTGGAGGTTGCAGGTGTGGATTTTACGGTCTTGGACCTACTCAGGCCTATCGTATTACCACAGTCAGGAAGGGATGTTTTATTTTACAGTCCCGGACTGCTCACCAACCTCTCGTCTTGAATACTAAGGTCAATGGGAAGGGCTAGGCGAACCATTTTTTCTTTGTCGAGGTCGCATCTTTGACTCCTGAGAGTCGTCTATTCTTGCATGGCAAGTGGAACCCTGCTAGTAAGGATTTCTGTTCCCCTTTTGTGCTGATCTGTGGAGTCATTTTAACGCCTATTTATTGATCGCTCTCATGGTGTGCGAGGGTCTAGAGATACAATTTATAACCCGACCCCGTTGTAGCACGTGGTGGGTGTCGAACACTCGGGAAGTCTACTCGATTGATGTGCCTAGACACTAGGAAGCTGGAAAAGAGAGCTTAAAACAAAGGAAAACAAAGAGAACAGTCGGGACCGACACGGAGGTCACGTCGGGCCCGATGTTGGCGACAAGAGGAAGTCGGGACCGACGTAGGGTAAGTCGGGCCCGAGGTAGCTGGGTTTGTCGAACTTCAAAGATTAAAAGTAGATCTTGGGCTTTTGGGTTCCTTCTCTAGTAGATTAAGGCTTATCCACCCCAATTCAAGCAATGAGTGATGATCGGACTAGGATCGAGTGCTTTCGCCCTCGTTCCAACCACTTCTACACATCGATCATTGGGGAAATCCCCTTCGAAGCAAGGTCTTGAGATTGACACATGTTCACTTTCGCTACTTTGCCAATCTCAAGCCTTGATTCCCAACTTTCGCAAGGAATTGTAGCTCTATGTAGAGTAGGTTCCTTAGATCAAACACTCAAGGCTATGGAATTGGGGTTTCTAGCCTAAACCTAGCTAGGGTTTTCCCCCATAACCCAAGATCAAGGAGATCTACTCCATGTGACAAGCAAAGAAAGCAATCAAATCAAAAGGGAAAGCAATCATCATAATCAATCTCAAAACAAAGCGAAGTTTCATTCAAATCCAAAGCAATCCACAAATTCAAATCAAGGGTTTTCAAACCCACAAGAACAAAGCAAATCAAAGCAAATCTACCAACAAAACCTATCAAGACTTCCTCCCTTGGCCGATTCTCTCTCTCTTCCTTCTCCTCTCCTTCCTCCTTGCTCTCCAAGAATCCTCTTGGCTCCCTTGGAACCCCCCTTTTTGTGTGTGTGTGAGGGAACCTCCCTTTTTGTGTGAGAGAGCCCCCCTTTTTGTGTGAGAGAGCCCCCCTTTTTGTGTGAGAGAGCCCCCTTTTTTTAGAAGACAAGAGGGCCTTTTATAGATTAGATGAGGGGCAAAAGTGGAAGTTCACAATTTCGTGCCTTGGAGCCCAAGTAGTCCAGTGACCGACTCGGACCGACACGGAGGACCTCGGGCCCGAGTTACTGTGCAACTCGGTCCGAGGTTGGAGACTTCAAAGTCGGGCCCGACGTGGTTGCAACTCGGTCCTGACCTCGTTCCACCTTCTTCTTTGTTGGCTTCTCTTGTTCTTCTTCATGGCTTGCTTCTCTCTTTCCCGCTTTAACTCGGCCTTTGCTCCATGTCTCGACCCTCCTTCAAATCAATCCTTGATTCATGCCAGATTACCTACAAAACACATAAAATGTGCGTAGTCTCCGAATCTCATAGAAATACGGGAACTAAGCTAAAAAGGAACAAAACGCACAAGAAAAGGGGAAAAAGAAACATATTTACAAAGGAAATCACATATGAAAACACCACCAAATAGAGAGACATCATTTATCCTCTCTCCCTTTGTTTTACAGGTATGCCAGATAACGTCGAGCCACCTAGCAATTCGGAGAGGGTACTGTCGAAGCTTTTCAAGCTCACTTCCTCTCAAAGGACGTTTGGAGCATCTCTCACCGAACCGTTGGAAGGGTCCTCGGAGAGCGAAGGTAGTGCGACTTCGTCAGACTCGGAAGGAAATAGCAAAAAGGTCTGCCTCCCTGTTGTCAGGATGTCTGTTGTGCCAACCTCAACCAATGCTACTGGTCCTTCAGTGGGTAAGTGTCTTACTTGATGGTTCTGTGAGGCTGCCTCTTTGTCTCCTGACTCTCCCTTCCTTTCTTCAGAAACTCGGGCGCGCAAGTCGGGCTCCTCTTTTTCTGCTTCAGATCCGATCCTTAGGAAGACTCGCTCTACTGATTCGAAGCCTCCAACCGCTCATGCGGTCAAAAAAGAGTTGTCGGACGCCCCCAGGTCTTCTCGCAAGCGTCTTGCTCTCAGCGATGATGATTCTCTAGAACTCCGGGACGACGCGTCTTCCGATTGGCAATCTCTCCAGCGGTACAGGGATCCCAACTTCAAAAAGTATTCGACCCTTGTTTCTGCTCACGTCATGGCGACCGAGGTAGGCTTGGGAGCCTGGAAGGTAACGAGTCTTTTTATTTTGTTTACTTGTTGGCTGTGGCCGGTGGTCCGTTTGGGGTTGCGTTCTAACTTCCTTTTTTGTTGCATGCAGCTCTTCCAAGAGGTGGGTCTGTTTATTGATGAAATGGACAAGGAGCTCGCTGAACAGGAACGGCGGAAGCAGGAGGTCACCAAGTATCGCGAAGATATTGCCAAGGCTCGAGAACAGTCCGCTGCTCGGGCCAAGGCTTTGGCTGCTCAGGAGGAGGCTGCGAAGGTACGAGTCGCAGAGCTAGAACGGGTGATCGCTGCTCAGGAGGCCAAGGTGAAGGATTTTGAGGTGAAGGCTGCTGGTGTGCCTTCCATGGGAATGACGGACGCGGAGGATATCGGGGCCTTCTTCAGTATGCTGGCGCGGCTCGAAACTATTAGGGAATTCGAGGCAGGGAAGCTCTCGGTTGGGGACGCAGACAAATTCAACGAGCAGTTCCTGGATTCCTTTCCTGGTGGTGTGCCCTCGGCTCGCATCGCGTCTTTGTTGGGCCCTTCGGCGACTCCGGCGGACCAGGCGAGCTTAGAGGATGGTGAGCAGATGAAGGAGACGGGCGCTACTGAAAACCCTGCATAATTTCTCTTTGGATGTCAAGAAATCCGGCGGCTTAGGCCGTTTGTAAAAAATTCTCAATCTTTTGATTTTTCGTCGACAGTTTGTTGGAAGACAATTAGTACCTCGAGGGCGTGCCGTCTATCGGGCGTCTCGTGAGGGTTTACGGGTGGTGGCGAGGCCACAGATACTATGTTTTGCATTTTGCCCCCCGTCAAGGGGCGGGGGTGTTTATCTACTGTTATGCTTTTGCTTGGCTGTTTTTTTTTTGCTCGTTCTTTTTGCTGGCGTTTGTGTAGATGTCTCTCTGCGTGCCGACTGGTGTCCAAGCAGCCCCTGCAGAAGGCTGATTGTTTAGGATGTGCATAGATATGGCTCGATGGGTGAGGAAAACCTTGACCAGCATTACGGGTGACTCGGGGTGCATTCCCGAGCCCCTGCCGGTTAAGAAGATTACCTACCTGGAAGGCGCGCGAAGGACGGTGTCCGTCGTTTCCCGCAGTGCCCTGACGATGACCGTCGAGAATCTGGCGTTTGCTGGTAGAGCTGGCGACTCGGGGGATGAATCCACGACGCCGACTGGCGAGCTTCTGGGAAGCAACCTTTCGAAGATAACCATGGCTGGCAATTCTGCCGGATAGCGGGCGTCTAGGAGATTATTTCCTGTGCCATATAATTAGTTTTGTAAGAGAAAGCCCTTTGGGAATACAAGTGACGCGTTTGTAGTTTCAGAGCAATCGTACCATTTTTTTTATTTTCTTTTTCGTTGTCCGATGTACCAAGGTTTCTCTTTTCTGGCGGTGTCTGCCAAGAGTAACTTTCTTATTTTCTTGTTGTTCTTTCTGGGGAAATGTAACACAGACGCTTTGAATTAAAATACTCATTTGATCGATTTTTTTGAAAGAATTCATACCGTGGCTTGAGTGTCACTTTAGTTTATTGAGCCGTTTCTGGCGACTTGGATACTTCTTTAGAAATGGTATCTCCGTAGGTGCGTAGCATTCCAGCTACGCGAGACGGATTTTCCATCTCTAGACTCTAGTCGATAAGCCCCTTGCCCGGTGATGCCGACTATCTTGTAGGGTCCTTCCTAGGCGGGAGCGAGTTTCCCTGCGTTTGTTTCAACGGTGTTTAGGAACACTTTTCGAAGGACCCACTCGCCGACAGTGAAAGCTCTGATCCGTACGTTCTTGTTGTAATTGTGAGCCACTTGCTGCTGGTGCCTAGCTAGGCGCACTCGTGCTCGCTCTCTTAGCTCTTCCCGAGTATCTAGATCAGCTGCTAACTCAGCGGCGTTCTGGTCGGGCGTTTGTAGCCCATACCGTGCGGTCGGCACAGTGACTTCAGCGGGTATCACCGCCTCACATCCGTACACTAAGGAGAATGTTGACTGCCCGGTGGCGGGCTTTGGGGTGGTCCTGTTGGCCCACATGACGTAGGGTAGCTCGTCAGCCCAGCGCCCCTTGGCCTTTACAAGCCGCTTCTTGAGATTATTGATGATGACTTTATTGCTGGATTCTGCTTGTTCGTTGGCTTGTGGGTAGCGAGGAGTAGAGGTTACTAGGTCTATGTTCCATTTCCGGCAATAATCGCGGGTTTTCCTACCGATGAACTGCGACCCGTTATCATAGATGATCTCTGAAGGTATCCCAAAGCGGCAAATAATATGCTTTTTAATGAACGCCACTACGTGGGACTCCTTGATCTCTTTGTACGCCTCCGCTTCGATCCATTTGGAGAAATAATCAGTGACCGCCAGGAAGAACACTCGCTGGCTAGAAGACGACGGTAGTTTCCCCACAATGTCCATTCCCTACCTCATGAATGGCCTTGGAGTCAGCGTGGGATGCAATGGTTCCGGCGGTTGGTGAGGAGTTGGAGCATGTTTCTGGCAAGCTTCGCATTTCTGAGAGTACTCTACAACATCTTGACGCATGGTGGGCCAATAGTATCCCAGGTTAAGAGCCTTGTTTGAGAGACTACGCCCCCCGAAATGGTTCCCACACTCACCTTCATGGATGATGTTCGTATTTTTGGTATAGTTTTTAATATGTTTTCTTAGTTTATTAGGATTAGTTTTGATAAAGTTTAGGATTAGTTTTATGTGTTTTTGGATAGTTTTGCATATTTTGTGAAAAGTATGGAAGCTACTCCGTTTTGTGTATTTTTGTAGGTTTTAGCAAGAAAAAGGTGTTGTTTGGAGCTGAATTTGGAGCAGTATGATGAAGGATGGAGGAATACAAGATGAAGAAGTTGAAGTCTAAATTTTTGGAGTTGAAGTGTTGAAGAAAGCCAAGCCCAGGCTCGTTAACGAGGCTGTAAGGGTTCGTTAACGAGGTCACGAGATAAAGTTTTCGAGAGTTTGATTTTGTGACTCACAAATCCTGTGCGGGAATTTATTTCCGTGTCGGTAGAGTGTCTTTTTATAATTTTAGGGTTATTATATTATGTATTTTAGGTCTTGTTATCTTCCTAGATTTTATTTCTATCTTTTAGGATTTTATTTCTATCTTTTTAGGAAAGTTTTTATCTTTTAGCCTTTTTATTTTCTAGCCTTATTAGTATAAATAGCCCTCTTATTTAGCCTAGAAGAGGGAGAGACGAAGTAGAAAAGCAAGGAGTAGAGAGAAGAGGAAGAGCCAAGATAGAGAGAGAGTCGGAAGTCAAGATCGAGAGCTCGGTGGACGAGAGTTACCGGGGTCGTTAGTCAGTATTTCGGTTCGGTGCTTTGTATTTTTCGGTTTCTTCTGAATTTCTGTACGACGATATTTCTTATTAATTTGAGTAGTGTTTTGTTTTCAATGATTTCTTTTGTTGAATTTATTTGTTTCTTAGTTATGAGTAGTGAGTAGTCTTCTTTTCTAGGGTCGGGGTTTAACCCGGCATAGTTATGCATGTTTGAGGAGTAAGAGTATGTGTTGATTGCCTTTTGTCTATTTTTGAGATTTTTTGTTGTGCTTAGACCTAGATGAAAGTCAAGGTGATTTGAGTTTTTAACTTGATTGAAAGAGAAAGTTATAGACTTGAAGGTTGATATTGTTTGAATACGAAAGTTTCGAGCTTTAGATCCAAAACAAGCAATTGAGTGAATTGGTTTATGAAAGTAGATTAATTTACTTGCTAGTCAACGAAAGTTGATAATTTATCTATTTAAAGCCATGATCTTATCTTCTTGCGAGTTTATATGCATGACTATGTTGTGGTATCCCTTGTCCTAGATCTTTGTTTTTATTTGAATTCTCTTTTAGTGATATTCGTTATTGAGTTCGTAGCCTCGGTACCGAACCTGTTTAGGTCGTTAGTTTTAGCCTTTTGTTTACGGTGGTTCGTTAACGACCCTGACAACGTCGTTAACGAAGCTGCTTGTTAGTGTTTTGCTTGTTTTTGTTTGATTTTTAGTAGTCGATAAACAAACAACCTTTCTTCTCGTGGAACGATCCTGACTCCCCTATACTCAGCGGGGTCTTGACTTATAAATTTATTTGTTGTCCCTAGTGAAGGCTCGTCCAACAAATTGGCGCCGTTGCCGGGGAAGCAACGAGTTTGTTTGTTTATCTGTGGGTCTGGGAATAGCCCGACCCCGTTTTTGTTTTTAATTTTTGTTTTCTTTGTCTGTTTTCTCAGCGCATGCTGGTAGGACGTCGAAGGCTCGAATTTGACAACGCTGGTTATCATTCAAAACCTGAACGTTCCCTGCACCGTAGACGCTGAGAGAACCGAGCCATGGCCACACCTGAAGAGCTGGCTCGTCAATTAGAAGTCCTCCAAACACAGATGGAGGCATTGAAAACCGAGAAGGAAGGCGTTGCCGCTGAGGCTGAGCGTCAATGAGCTAACAATGCTCGTCTACAGGAGGAGCTGAACGCCTATCCGAGGAATGCCAAACAATACATGCATCCAGAACTGAGGGTGCTAGAGTCCCCAATCGTGCTTCCGGAGATAGAGAAACCCTTTGAGATCAAGTCTCAATTCATATCCTTAATTAAACGGGCTCAGTTTGAAGGGAAACCTACTGAGTGCCCTATGGAACATATTAGAAATTTTCTTGATCCCTGTGACACCATAGCTGCTGAAGGTGTCTCACTTGAATATGTTTTGTTAAAACTTTCAGGTGGTCTCTAGCTGGAAAGGCCCTGAGCTGGTTGGAGAGCCTACCTCCTAAGTCTATCAGGACTTGGAAGAACTTGTATGATCAATTTCTTACAAAATTCTTCCCTCCTGCCAAGACAACGGAGTTGAGGAAACGCATCACCTCCTATCACCAGCTGCCTAATGAGACTTTTGTTGAAACATGGGAAAGATTCAAAGAGATGCTTAGACAGTGCCCCACTCATGGGCAACCTTTATATGTTCTGCAAGAAATCTTTTTCCAGGGTATCAACGCAGAGACCAAGAATCGCATCAACACGCATACAGCGTGCGGTTTTATAGAGATGGACCCTACAACTGCATGGGAATTGCTAGATAAGCTGTCCAATTATGATGCCATGTATGGAACCCAGCAGACCCCCCAGCCGCAGAAACGTCTCTACGTGCCTAACCGAAAAGAAGTTGACCCAGACGTTAAGAGTCAATTTCTACAAGACGAGGTCAACCGCCTGAAGAAGCAGGTAAGTTTTCTGAAATCCTCACAATCTTGTCAAGAGTGTGGTTCTTCTGCCCATAGTACTTCTGCTTGCACTAACATAGAGCAGGTAAGAGCCGCTGAGACAATTGCTGAGATGAATTACATGAGAGACCCATACAGGAACCAGCCTAGCAATTTTGATAGGTCGAATAACTATCAGACATGGGGCAATCAAAATCCAAATCCAAGCTATGCAGCACCTCCACCAGATAGACGACCTGCGCCTTATAGACCTCCAGGCCATCAGGAGCCACCATCTTGGGTACAAGGGTTACAGGAAAGCATCAATGGAGTCTATAACAAGGTTAATGAGGTTCAAGCTAACTTTAACCACCAAAATAAAAGATGGGGAGAATTCGATGTATGGAAGAAGAATGTCGATTCCCAACTAGGGAACCTCGCTGCACAAATTCCAAGGCCACAAGGGCAACTTCCGGGCCGTACCGAAGAAAACCCTAAAGGACAAATAGCAGCGGTACACCTTAGGAGCGGAAAGACATTACCGGAGCGAGTCCAAGCTGAGGACAAGAAGGAAGAGGACGCCACGATTCAACTCGGTATCGAGCCAGTGAGGGCGATTACCGAACCAGCGTACCATGGTGACGAGGCTCCGAGAGTACCTAACGACCCCAACCCAGGTAAGTTTTCTAATCCGAGCCTTCCTCTCAATCCCAGGGTAGTTAACGACCCTATCAAGGTCGGTAACGACCCGCCGAGCGTACCTAACGACCCTAGTGTCGACCGGTAGCATCACCCCTCGAGCCTAACTTAGTTCCGAGGATGGTGAAATCTCTTCTATTTCCCACTAAGAAATCCATGGACTCTACTGAGAGTAAGTTCAAGCGTTTTGTAAAGATTCTTCAGGGCATTAATATTTCCATCCCATTCCCTGAAGCCCTAAGCGAAATGCCGTCTTACACAAAATTCTTGAAAGATATTCTTAGCAGGAAAAGATCCATTACAGAGCTGCAGGATGAAGTCAGATCTATAGCTTTACCAGAAAAGCTGGGAGATCCAGGGAGATTTGCAATAACTATTGGTATAGGCGACCACAAGTTCAAAGCTTTATGTGATCTGGGAGCCAGTGCTAGTTTACTCCCTCTCTCAATCTGGTCCAAAGCCAATATGGGACCACTAGAGCTGGTAGATATGAACCTCTGCATGGCAGACGGATCATGTGTCAAGGCTACAAGAGTCGTGGACGACTATCCTATTCAAGTCGGGAAATTCTTTATACCAAATGATTTCATCGTTCTCGATATGCCTGAAGACCCTCATGTCCCCATAATTCTCAGCAGACCATTTTTAGCCACAGCAGGTGCAAGGGTGGATATGCGGAAAGGACTTCTTACTTTCGATATTGAAGAGGAACGCGTGGAATTCAGCCTGGATCAAAATGCCAACGACCCAACCGCGGTCGCACAAACCGAGTTGACCCAACCAGAACTCGAAACAGCTGATCCTACCGAGCCTCCCTCAAATACCAAAACGGAAGAGAATGTCATACAAGTCCCTACCGAACCTCATTGGCCGATCACCGAGCCCCACATGCAAAAGTGTAATCAAGGTAAGTACTCTAACTGTGAATTCGCTAATGCTGGTCATAACTATTCTTTATCCTTTGTTCCTACACCATGCCCCATTATATGCACTACAGAGGAGTTCAAACCACCTTGGTTTTCGGATTTCGCTAACCATCATGTAGGAATATCGGGCATATTGATAGAAGAAAAGGGACCTAATTTAGTGACTCAAGCGAATAAAGGCTATAAAGCTAAGTATGGGGTACCTCAAGACCCCAACATAGTTGCAAAAGAGCCAACTTGAGCCTGGGGAGTACGTCGGGCTGACGACGTTAAAAATAGCGCTTACGGGAGGCAACCCGTTTTTTAGTATAGACTAGATTTTTCTTTTCTTTTTAGATTCTTTTTCCTAGCTTTCTTTTGAGTTCTTTTTAATAGTTTTTAGGATAGAAATTAGGATAAATTTAGAGCTAACAAGATGCAGAAAAAGGGGCTCGAAAATCACTCAAGGAGGCTACGGTGGCTCGTTAACGACCCGGTTTGGCGAACCGACTCGGGCAGGTAAGTTTTATTTCTAACCCTAATCTATCTTTTATCTTCTACCCTATTTCTTACCCTCCCCAGCCTCCATTACCTACCCCCCCCCCCCTCCTATTTCTACCCCCTTCTATTTAACCCTTCTAAAACCCTAAAAAATCCTACCCACAAATCTCAAACTCCAAATCCCTCAAATCCTCCACTGAATACCCTCACCACCGATCGGAATCCTTCACTCCACCGACCACCGGAGACGCCTTCGTTACCGAAGCCCAGAACCCCGTTTTTCCCACCGACGAGATCCAAGCTCGTTACTCACCAAATCCGATCTCTTGTCTTTCAAATTTCGCGATTTTCCGGTATGATTTCTAAACCCTAATTCTTAATTGCATGATTCATGGTTTTTAGGGTAGAAATTTCATGTCTTGGATTGTGTTTATAGAGAGGGTCGATTTGCATGTTTGGATTTGGCTCTTTAATTTTGATTGTGCTTAGTTGTTCTTGATCTTGGGAAGGATATTCATGTTAGATGTCTCCATTGTGGAAATTTGATTAGAAAAGCGTGAATTTTTCTTGTTCTAGTATTAAGTTCAATCTTTGCCATATCAATTTCGGGTAAAGTAAAGCATGTTCGGGATGGGTAATTGAGCAAGTATGGGGTACATAAACCCGATTGTGTGTCTAGTGAAGGAGTATAGAGGATGCATGCTTAATTCATGGCTTGATTTTTGAAGTTGATAAAACTCGGAATTATGTGAACTGGCTCTCGGCAGCTCGTTAACGACCCACCCAGGCTCGTTAACGACCCTGCGCAAATTCAAAGTTCAAATAACCAGTCCAGATTCGTAAACGACCCAATTGGGTAGTTAACGAATAAATCCGAGGATTATTTCGAGACCAAGTATGGGGTCTCTTGCCTATCTACTTGAGTGGATCTTATCTTGGAAAATCATGATTGTTTTGTAGATCACATGGCAAGTTCAAGCAGACCCGCTACCCGAGCTCAGAAGAAGAGAAGGAACAAAAGGTCCCCATCTCCACCTCGCATGGACAACGTGATCTTGCGTACTCAAGGGCAAGCGGATCGATACAACGCCATCTTAGACAAAGATCACAACACTCAGTGGTTTTCAAGGACGAGTGCCAAGCAAATGGGGATTTATACGGATGTCAAGAAGGCCTTTGCTATTCTCGATGTACCTCATTTGCTGAAGAAGGAGAGTTTACCACATTTTCCGGCCCTCACATCCGAGTTCCTGGCCACTTTAGAGACTAGTTTCCCGTCGAAGACTTCGGCGGGACACATCCGGTTTAGGCTCGGTAATGTCAGCCGAGAATACACCATGGCGGAGTTCAACGCAATTCTGGAGCTCCCAAACCCTTCGAGAGAGTACAGCTTGAAAGATTACAAGGTGACAAGAACTTGGAGCTACATCACCGGGGAGGTTGAGCCCTCCGCAGCAGCACTATCCGGGGCAAGCATCATCAACCCCATATTCTGGATCATTCTTTGAGTGCTTGCCGCCACATTCTGGCCAAAGAGAGAGCTAAACAGGCCAACAAGGACGGAAGTTGCTTTTCTTCGCACTATCCTTTTTGAGGAGCCCGACCCTTTGAATTTGGGGTATGAATGGCTCTACTACATAGAGAAATCAACCAAGTCCAAGGAAGTATGGTGTGGAAACTTGGTTAGTCTTTTGGCTACAAACCTGGGAGTCGACCTTACTCGCTATACGCCGGCTCATGCTCAACTCCTCAACAAGAGCTATTGGTATAGCTCCGGTGTTTTCATCCAAGCCGTGGGAGGGTTCAAAGTGAAAGTGCAAGACCAAATTGTTGTACCAACCCTTGACATGTTGGAGCTACTCTATGTACCAAATTGGTACGAGGTGTGGACGAGTCATGCTTACCCGTTGGAGCCTAAGCCGGAGGATGAGCTATCACTTAGGCCTTGTGAGACAAGGTTCGAGCGAGAAGGTGAAGAGATGGATGAAGATGAAGATGAGGATAATGAGGTAGCTGGAGAGGACACTGAAGAGGCTGACACAGAGGGAGGGACAGAAGAGCTTAACTTCGAGGATGAAGACCTCGACACAGAAGTTTTGGGCACCAACATCCTCGTTGACGAGCCTACCAGACTCGTTAACGACCATTTCCAGACTTCTACATATGTTCCTAACGAGGCACCCAACTTCGTTAACGAGGCCCCGTGGACAACTACCGACCCTCCGCCAGCTCCTACCGACCCTCATTCCTATGGTCTCATGCCATACAACCCGGTGTTGTACCAAGACCACTTCCAGCCTCACTACCCACCACCTCGTCAGCCCGAGTACACTGGATCGAGTATGCCACCACCATGGGCCGAGGATCTTTCTGCTCAGATGCAACAGCTTCACCTCCAGCAGGATCACATTCATAGGAGGATGGATAGATGGGAGACTGTCTATTCCGCTCGCATGTCGATGGAGGATGAGAGGCATCGTCAGAGAGAAGTGGAAGATGGAGAGCGTTGGAGGACGATGTACGACTTCATGGGGAACTTTGAGCACTACTTTCCTCCACCAAACCGTTGATTCAGCTTGAAGAAGACGTTTTCCTTGTTTTCCACTTTTGAGACTTTGTAAGTTTTATGGTTTTTCTTTTCTTTTATTTTGTTGTTTTCCTTTTCTATTTCTTTCCTTCTTCTTATTTTTCTTACAGTGGGGACACTGTAGTATGGGGTGGGAGAAAGTAGAAAACTTGTTATCTTTTGTTGTCTTATGTGTTTTATTTTGTTTTGAGTAGTTTTGTTTCATAAATCATAAAAATCGAAAAAAAAATCGAAAAAATTGAAAAAAAAAAGGAGTTTTAGAATTGATAGATATCCCTTTCTTAGGTTCTATGATGGTAGTTGCTAGCATGATCATATAATTCCTTGCAAGCATGTCTTTGATAGTATAGCCGGATTCTTGTTATGAAATTGTTTTTAGAAAGGAATAGCATTTGATAAAATTGAGCACATATACTTTATAGCATAAGTGATGCAATCCAACAAAATAGACCCAGTGAGTTATTTTTTGGCCTTATAGGGAGAACATAAAAGAATCCCTCTTCTTTTCTTGTGTGATTTACTCTCTTTATGCATATTATCTCTTGGAATTGTGATGATTATCTATTTCTTGAGACCTATATAAGATTTATAGTTCATTACTTGTGAAGATTAGATGATAGAGAACTTATTTTTATAAGCCCTATTATTCCTTATCTACCTTTACATGACCCTTCTTTTGACAACCAATTTGAGCCTTAAGCCTTTTATTTTTAGCTCCACAAAATTATTCCCTAGCCGAGATAAGCTTGACCCTATCCGGGGATTAGGACTTAGATTGGAGAGGTATTCTTTGTTGAGTGTAAAAAGAAAAGAGAGTGAAATATTATGTTTGGTTTGAATTTAAGGGTTATTGGGAAGGGTAGATTGGAAGTCTCTTGATTTTTAAATTATGTAAAAAGAAAGATCTCTTGATAGCAAAAAGATGCACGAAATAAGGTTGATGGTTGAAAGAAAGTTGTTAAAGAAGAAGAGGAGTACAAGATGAAGCTCGTTAACGACCCTGAAGTGGTTCGTTAACGAGGCAGCAAAGAAAATGAAGAAAGAGGATGTTTGAAGTGCATGTGTTTATATAGATAATATCAGAGATTCTTTTTATTATTTTTATGAGGCTTTCTAGGATATATAGGGTGAGTGAATGAGTTTGAGCATAAAGAAGAGAGTGAGTTTGGTAAAGTTGTTTTTATGAGAGTTTTGTTATGTGTGAGTTTTTAGGAGTCTTTGATTCCCGGATATTATTAGCACCACATGGCCAAAATATTTCCACGCCTTATTGTTATTACCAAGCCACATTACAACCCGGCCGAATGGAAGCTTCTATGAAGTTTTTCATTGAGCCTAAGTTCTCTTGATGATTTTTGCTTGTTTTGACAAATCTTGGGTGGAGAGTATTGGTTATATAAGTTCCAATTTCTATGAGTTTTTGTAGATTGGATTGAGTTGAGAGATTGAATTTATAAGCCCATACACTTGAGAGTTGAGTGAAACACATTATTATCCCTTGTGAGGTTGGATTGTATTTTCTTATGTCTATTTGGTGCACATATGTGTGATGACGTTAATAATCATTTGTTATTTTTCTTCTATGTGTTGATGTTGCTTTTTAGATGATGGCTATGTCTTGATGAGTATGATGTTTGGTTTTGATTATTGTTTAGTGATTGCTTGAGGACAAGCAAGTCTAAGTATGGGGTATTTTGATGTTCGTATTTTTGGTATAGTTTTTAGTATGTTTTCTTAGTTTATTAGCATTAGTTTTGATAAAGTTTAGGATTAGTTTTATGTGTTTTTGGATAGTTTTGCATATTTTGTGAAAAGTATGGAAGCTACTCCGTTTTGTGTATTTTTGTAGGTTTTAGCAAGAAAAAGGTGTTGTTTGGAGCTAAATTTGGAGCGCTATGATGAAGGATGGAGGAATACAAGATGAAGAAGTTGAAGTCTAAATTTTTGGAGTTGAAGTGTTGAAGAAAGCCAAGCCCAGGCTCGTTAACGAGGCTGTAAGGGCTCGTTAACGAGGTCACGAGATAAAGTTTTCGAGAGTTTGATTCTGTGACTCACCGATCATGTGCGGGAATTTATTTCCATGTCGGTAGAGTGTCTTTTTATAATTTTAGGGTTATTATATTATGTATTTTAGGTCTTGTTATCTTCCTAGATTTTATTTCTATCTTTTAGGATTTTATTTCTATCTTTTTAGGAAAGTTTTTATCTTTTAGCCTTTTTATTTTCTAGCCTTATTAGTATAAATAGCCCTCTTATTTAGCCTAGAAGAGGGAGAGACGAATTAGAAAAGAAAGGAGTAGAGAGAAGAGGAAGAGCCGAGATAGAGAGAGTGTCGGAAGTCAAGATCTAGAGCTCGGTGGACGAGAGTTACCGAGGTCGTTAGTCAGTATTTCGGTTCGGTGCTTTGTATTTTTCGGTTTCTTCTGAATTTCTATAAGACGATATTTCTTATTAATTTGAGTAGTGTTTTGTTTTCAATGATTTCTTTTGTTGAATTTATTTGTTTCTTAGTTATGAGTAGTGAGTAGTCTTCTTTTCTAGGGTCGGAGTTTAACCCGGCATAGTTATGCATGTTTGAGGAGTAAGAGTATGTGTTGATTGCCTTTTATCTATTTTTGAGATTGTTTGTTGTGCTTAGACCTAGATGAAAGTCAAGGTGATTTGAGTTTTTAACTTGATTGAAAGAGAAAGTTATAGACTTGAAGGTTGATATTGTTTGAATACGAAAGTTTCGAGCTTTAGATCCAAAACAAGCAATTGAGTGAATTGGTTTATGAAAGTAGATTAATTTACTTGCTAGTCAACGAAAGTTGATAATTTATCTATTTAAAGCCATGATCTTATCTTCTTGCGAGTTTATATGCATGACTATGTTGTGGTATCCCTTGTCCTAGATCTTTGTTTTTATTTGAATTCTCTTTTAGTGATATTCGTTATTGAGTTCGTAGCCTCGGTACCGAACCTGTTTAGGTCGTTAGTTTTAGCCTTTTGTTTACGGTGGTTCGTTAACGACCCTGACAACGTCGTTAACGAGGCTGCTTGCTAGTGTTTTGCTTGTTTTTGTTTGATTTTAAGTAGTCGATAAACAAACAACCTTTCTTCTCGTGGAACGATCCTGACTCCCCTATACTCAGCGGGGTCTTGACTTATAAATTTATTTGTTGTCCCGAGTGAAGGCCCGTCCAACGATGGAGTTCTTTGAGTATCCTAGGTACCTTTGCTTTGGTTACGCAGCGGAGTGAGGTCCCCACTGTGGATTGCTTGAATAAGACGCCATCTTTTACACTGTAGCGGGCGGCTCTCATTCGGAGTGCTCTTGCTTCGGATTTCTCCGCCGATAACTGCCCATGATCGAGCCACTGCAGGTAGGGTCTAGTCCAGCACTCTTTGTTTTGGGGGGTATCAACCGTATTTGCTGTTGGATCTTCACCATCAGGCGTTCTTGCCCCCTAGAGATCCTCGCTATCCGGCATCCTGAGGGTTTCGGGGCCAAGAACTTCCCGCCGCCGAAGATCATCACTGTCAAGCGTCTCCCGGAGATGGCGACTTTCCAGGATTTCTGCCATTTTCTCTCCGGCTGTTAGCGGGTCGTCCTGCGTTTCCTGTTTTGACGAATCAGCTCCCCGTTTGATTGTTGGAACTAACACATGTACCAAGGGGATCGATGTGAACTCCTCGGGATCTAAGGCAGAGGCTAAGTTGGCCAGGGCATCGGCCTGTGCATTTTCTTCTCTGGGAACCTGCTGGATAGTAAAGGTCTCGAACTCGCGCATGATTTCTTTCACTTTTTCCGAGTATGCCGCCATTCTAGCGTCTCTAGCGATGAAGGTCCCTAGAATCTGATTTACGATCAACAGCGAGTCACACTTTACCTCTATTTCCTTGACAGTCAAGTCTTTGGCGATCGTCAGCCCCAATATCAGTGCCTCATATTCCGACTAGTTGTTGGTAGCCCCGAAGGCGCACCGTACTGCCTGTGCTATCCTGTCCCCCTGGGCGATTTCAGCACTACCCCAATCCCTACTCCTCGGCTGTTAGAAGCTCCGTTTGTGTGCAAGGTCCAAACTCCAGAACTTTCGCCTTCTGTCACGAAGGCTTCCTGCTGTCTGGCTTCTTCTTCTAAGGTAGGGCTGAAATCGGCCACAAAATCTGCTAGCGCCTGAGCTCGGATTGCTGTTTTCGGCTCATAAGCGATATCGAAACCGCTCAGGTGTATTGCCCACTTGGCCATTCGCCCGGTGATCTCTGGTTTCCTCAGTATGGCCTTCAGTGGGTAGTTTGTGCGGACGGTGATTGGGTGGGATTCGAAGTACGGCCTCAGCTTCGTGGAAGCCATGACCAGAGCTAGAACTAGCTTCTCCAAAGGTGAATAACGCGTCTCTGATGCAAGCAGGGTGCATCTGACGTAATACACTGGTAGCTGGTCACCTTGATCCTCGCACACTAACACGCCGTTGATGGCGGCTTCGGTCACCGCCAGGTACAAGAGAAGATTTTCGCCCTCCTCGGGTTTAGACATCAACATCGGATTGGACAGGTATTGTTTAAGTTGTTGGAAAGCCGTCTCGTGGGTGGGAGTCCACTCAAACTTTGTGTTCTTCCGCAGCACATCGTAAAACAAGCGGCACATGTCGGATGATTTCGAGATGAAGCGATTCAGGGCCGCTATTCTTCCTGTCAGTTTCTGCACATCCTTCACACACCTGGGCGACCGCAGGCTCGCTACGGCCCGAATTTGATCAGGACTGGCTTCGATCCCACGCTGGCTAACCATTAACCCGAGGAAACGACCAGAAGTTACCCCAAATGCGCATTTCGCCGGATTGAGCTTCATGTGGTAGCTGTCCAGGATTCGGAAGGCCTCTTCTAGATGTTGGATATGTAGTGTGGCTTGTTTCGACTTGATGAGCATATCGTCAATGTATACTTCCATGGTCCTACCGATGTACTTTTGGAACATGCGGTTGACCAGTCGCTGGTAGGTTGCCCCGGCGTTTTTGAGCCCAAATGGCATCACTCGATAGCAGTATGTCCCTTGACTGGTGATGAATGAGGTTTTCTCCTGATCGTCTGGATGCATTTGGATTTGATTGTAGCCGCTGAAGGCATCCATGAAAGTGAGCATCTCGTGGTCGGCGGTGGCGTCTACCATGGCATCTATGTGTGGCAGGGGAAAGGAATCTTTCGGGCAGGCCTTGTTAAGGTCCGTGAAGTCAATGCACACCCTCCATTTCCCGTTTTTCTTGCTCACGACCACGACGTTCGCTAACCACTCCGGGTATTTCACTTCCTTGATTTTCCCCGTCCGGAGTAGATTCTGCACTTCCTCGTCAACGATCAGGTTCCTCTCGGGTGCGAATTTCCTTCTCTTCTGCTTGATTGGTGGATGGCGGGGATCCACATTCAACCGATGTGTGATAACGGTGGGATCGATCCACACCATGTCTTCGTGCGACCAAGCGAAGCTACTGTTGTGTTCCTTGAGGAAGTCGATTAGTTCAGCTTTTCTTTCGGGAGCCAAGTCCTTCCCGATCCTCACAGTCTGCCCGGGTTTCTGGCTGTCGAGGACAACTTCCTCGACCCTATCGGCCTCGGGGTCCCGTGCTGGCGTGGGCCCCTTGGCTTCCTGTAATTGCTATGCGGTGTGGGCGACGGTCGCCTTGAGGGCGGACTTGTAGCATTCCCTGGCCAACCTCTGATCCCCTCTGATCTCCCTGATCCCCCACGGCGTGGGGAATTTTATGGTTTGGTGATAGGAGGAAGGGACCGCCTTCATGTCATGGATCCAGGGTCGTCCCATGATGATGTTGTAGCAGGATGGGAAATCAAGCACGGAGAACTTGACCTGCAAGTTGATTCCTTTAGCATAAGTGGGGAGGGTTATTTCCCCCAGGGTATGAGCAATTTCCCCACTGAATCCCACCAACGCCACCGATTTTCTGAGGATATTCTCTTCTTTCAACCCCATCTCCTTGAGGGCGTCGAGTGTGATCATGTTGGTGGAGCTCCCGGTGTCGATGAGGATCCTCCTCATTAGCACGTTCCCCACTGACAAAGATATGACTAACCCGTCGTGGTGAGGGCCTACTAGACCAGCCGAATCTGAGTCGCTGAAAGTAATGGTGCTCCCGGGGTACCCATCTGTCTGGCGGATATTTGCTATCAGCAGTCCTTCCAAGCGTCCTCGTGCGTGGCATTTGGCTGCCGAATAAGTAATGCCACAGATATCTGAGCCGCCGCTGATAACGTTGACGACTTTGGCATACTCCGGGGAGGATGGGATGTCCATGGGCTCGGAGAGATTCTGGCTGGCGGGCACACTTGAGTTGGCGGAGATCTCGGGCAGCAAGCCTCTTGAGTGAAGGTATGCCAGTTCTTTCCTGAGGGCGAAGCACTCGTCCGTCTCGTGTCCGTAATCCTCGTGGAAATCACACCACTTTGTTTTGTCTCGTTTGGGATTTGGATTTTCCGCCTTCTTAGGCCATCTGATACGATCCCCAAACTTCTCCAAGCCTTTCACGATCTCCGCGTTCCCCAGACCCAGATTGTATTCGTGGACTTTCGGCCTGTGGGGAGCATCCTTCTTCCCGCTTGGTTGCTTGACGCCTGTGGCATGAACTCCTGGCGGTTCAGGTCGGTTCTTCGAGTATGGCTGACCTCGGCGTTCTCTTCGCTGGTCAGAAGAGACTTTCCTTTCGAACCGATCAAAGATTGACGCGGCCCGCACGGGGATTTCGTCTTCCTCGAGCCGGATATGTGCCAGGGCCTTTACCTGAACATCCTCGAAGCTATGGCACGGATACTTGGTGAGTTCCTTGTAGAGTTCGCTGTCTGGCAACAAGCCTCTCCGGAAGGCTTCTATTGAAGTGGGCACGTCGCAAAGCGGGATCGCTACTTTCTCTCGATTGAACCGATTCAGGAAGGCGCGAGGGGACTCTGCAGATCTTTGGGCCACTCGGTACAGGTCGTTAGATTGTTTCATCAGTTTCTTGCTGCTGGCGAATTGCATCCGGAAGGCGTCCACCAACCCTGCGAAGAACGCTATCCCCCCCCTAGGGAGGTTGATAAACCATGTCAAGGCTGCGCCAGACAGAGCGGCACCGAACCCCTTGCACATAATCGCTTCTCTGGATTCTCGTGGTATCAAACTGGTCATCATTTTTTGCTTAAAGATAGCGACGTGCTCATCTGGATCTCCCGTTCCATCATAGGCAGGGACTGCCGGGACAGTGAATCTCTTCAGGATATCTACACTGGCGATTGGAGCCGTGAACGGAGATTCGTCGTAGCCATCTGGGGCTTCCTTCTCGAGAGGAGGGGGGACCCCAGGTATCTGTGCGATCTTGTCTTCTAGCCCCTTGAGCCGATCCTGCACGTACTTATTAAAGAGTACCTCTAGGAAGGGTTCCGTGGGGGGTACCTGTCTTCCGAGTCCTTCCTTATACACTGGGTGAAAGACCCCCGTTCCCGCGGTCCCGCTCCTGGGCGTCGGGGCAATGGGAAATCCTGGGAGGGTGGCCTCTGGGGTAGTCATGTTCGCCGTCGAAGATGGCCCTCCGGCCTGAGAGTTGAAGGTTTCCCTTAAGTTGAGGCGGACAGTAGCCTCCCTGGCGGTTCTGGTTGGGCGGGACCCGCTGTGCGACGCTGAGGCCGCCTGCAACTGCTCGCGGAGGCTAGTATTCTCCGCAGTGAGTTGGGTGATACGATCCATGTGAGTTTGGATGCGGTCCTTCTGGCTCGTCATGTCTTGTTGGAGGGCAGCTATTTTAGCCACGAATTCATCCAAGACGTTTCGCAGGTCTGGGACTTCCTCGACGCTGCTTTCACGAACGTCTTTCTCCGGGTGACCGCCCTGGCTCCCTCCGTCTCCTACGTCGGTGGGAAGGGATGGTGGCGGATTCGTCATCTTCCTGAATGAGACCGTTCCTGCTTTGATTGAGAGAGCAAGTGAAACCGGCTAGGGCCCCACGGTGGGCGCCAAATTGTTTTGGTCAATTTCCGACCAACGACAATCACGAGTGAGGTATTAGAGATTACGGGAGCGAACTAGCCGATAAACACAAGATCAAAAGCCAAAGCAATCGTTTGTATTCAAGATTCCTGAAGTACAATCAGTAGGTTTTGTTACAATTGATTTCCGATCCCTTTTTCGTTTGCCTATCTCCTATATTTAAACCCTACAACTGGTGTCAACCTCCGTCTCCCTGCTCCTGAGATCGTGGTTCCAGTCCCCCACGTTCTGAGACCCATCATCCAGGCGGTTATCGTCGAGCTTCAACTGGCGAGCCTTGTCGTCTGGGAGATTTTTCGGTGATCCGGGCCTCGTGGCTGAGCTCCGTGCTAGTGGGCTGGGTCGCTGATTGGGCTGGTGATTTCTGGGCCCAACAGATACATTTTACTATTTTAGCTACACCCATTTTCCGTGGTAATTTAGACAACAATAAATGTGTGTGCAAATGATAGGTAAATTCAGTTTCTGACTTATTTGGAGTGGAAATATAGGCGACAGAAAACTGAACTACAAAATTTAATGACACCATCTTGGTTCTAGAAAGTTTCTTTCAGATTTGCATTCCTAGATACGGCATAATTTTCCCTGTTAAGTCTGGCATTTGAATTGGACAGGACAATTAGTTACCTTCCTGATAGAGATTAATTGGCAGGGACACTTTGCTGGGATATGAATTGAGTTAGTTAGACTTCTACTTTTCTATACATTTGCTTGCTGTTGAAACTGATAGTCTCATACCACAGTTTCCACCTCTTTCTTTCTTAGATTAGCTTTCATTACCATTGTGTATAAGAGCATCAAATAGTAAAGAAATTTCCTGGACGACAAAAGGCTCACACAAAGCAAATACAATGTAGATCTCCTGTCAAAACTTCACCCTTTCTTATTTATTTGCATTCTTATTGTAGATTCTTCAATCTGTTTCGTTCTCTTACAACTATTATATGAAATATCACACCATCTGGATTGACACAACACCATAATTTCAATCACAAAAGACTTCTGTACATATAAACATTCAAACTAACATCGATATGAGTTGTCTACAACGTAAACCACTGTAAGATCATAGGCTAAAATTGTATTGCAACTCGCCAAGCAGAATACAACCAATCATCTGTGACAGAAACTCTAGCAATGGTTCCAAATCAACGACCGTGCTGAAGAACACTATCGGTTGTATCATACAAGGAAGTATCCTCAAATTTTGCAAACGACGACGAAAAAGCAGGAAATGATGATGTGGATGGATTACTAGAGGAAGACAACATATAAGCTCCAGCACTTCCAAGAAGCACTTCAGGTAAATTACCATCTCCATTCAAAAACTGATTCACTTGTCTCATACTTGGCCTAACTTCGGACCTCGAATGTGTGCATATCAATCCTAGCTTCAAAACCAGCTCCATTTCTGCCATGTCATAATTCCCTCCCAATCTTGGATCACACACATCATAAATTGTTCCTCTCCTCCAACACTCGTGAACCCAATCAACCAAAATCTCTTGATCAGTGAACCCATGAAGCCGAATTGGCCTTCTTCCACACGCTACTTCAAGTAAAAACGTCCCAAGGGCATAAACGTCACTTCCTGTTGTCGCCTTCCCTTTTCTTGCAAGCTCAGGTGCTAAATACCCAACTGTTCCCACAATATGGGTTGTCCTAGGATTAGTCCCATGGTCATACAATTTGGCCAAACCAAAATCACCTAAGCAAGCATTCATATCAGAATCTAATAACACATTTGCTGATTTTATATCTCTGTGTATGATGACTTGTTCCCATCCTTCATGTAAGTAAAGGAGTGCTGAGGTCACCCCTTTGATAATTCTGAATCTTTGGTTCCAGCTGAGGGCGGGCTTGTCATTTGTGAAAAGGAACTTGTCGAGGCTTCCATTTGGCATGTATTCATACACCAAAAGAAGCTCTTTCTTCCTCCTACTATATCCCAAAAGTCTTACCAAATTCCTATGCCTTACTCTGCTCATACAAGCGATCTCTGCCACGAATTCCTTCATTCCTCTTCCTGATTCATGTGAGATCCTCTTCACTGCAACTTCAGTGTTCCTTCTTGAAGCCAAGATTCCTTTGTAAACCTTCCCAAATCCTCCTTCTCCTAAAATCTCTGTGGATTTAAACCCTTTTGTTGCTATGTAGAGATCTTTGTAGGATAGCCTTTGGCTCACATAGGCTTGCTCCCAATCTTCTACTAGCTCTTCATATTTCTTCTTTCTTACGACATGGGCTGCTCCAACAATCACAATCAACAAGGACAATAATATAACAAGCAAGGATATAGAACCTGGACTTATCTTCTTTTTTCCTCCAACTTTAGGAAGCTTTGGAAGCTTCGAGTAATCAAGACTTTGTGCTTCATTTCCTTGGCTGAAGCTCCATCCTAGTACATAATGATTGCTTGCAACTGACCCAGTTGCAGAGGAGAATCCAACATACATTGATTCCAACAAGACCCCAGAAAGATTCAAGTGTGTTGTTAAAAGATTCTTACTTGGCTTTGGTTGTTTCAAAGGAGCCATCGTTACGTTGATACGCGTCTCCTCGTGATCATAGTCGATCCATATCTGCATCGGCTCACCGCTAATCAGATTCAAGCTTTGATTCTTGTTTTCCTTGTCAGAGTAATAAGCTGCTGAAGCAGAATCAACTGAAGTCAAACTATTAACATCAACTCCTACATGGTTGCTGTCAATATCTCCAAATTCAAGATTCTGAATTGTGTCCAACTCCACAGCGAATATATGATCCGTGGAGGCGTTGTTGGTTGAGGCGTTGAAGATACCGAAATACTGGCCACTTGTTGCAAGAGTAAAGTCTGTAGATGGAGTGATGACAAAGACAATTCCATGGCCACTTATTGCTGAAACTTGAGGGTACATGGCAAAGGCAAAAGTGGTGGAAAATGAAAGAGAGGTATTGAATTTGAGTGGTTGTGGGTGGAAAGCATGGCCAATTTGTTGCATTGTGAAGTTTGTTAGCTGCAAAAGGCCATTGGAGTGGATGTTAGTGCTCCCATCGGTATGAAGCTTAGCTCCTTGAAATCCATTGTAGATGAAATCTTCGGCGCCAACAAAGGAGGCGATTATTTGTGCTAGGAGAAGGATTGCTGTGAAGTTTGGTTTTCTTGGAGGTTTAGCCATGGCAGGATAGGTAAACAATGTTTGATGTTAAGGCTGAAGACATTTCTGGTGGGTTTTTGTGTTTGGGGATGAATAGGCTAGTCAAATGTTTTTAGAATGGTCATTGTTAGTGGGGAGTAGGAGTTGAATTTTATAAAGGTTACTGAAGATGAGCAAATTGCTGATCATTTTTGACTATTCGCTTGGTCTTCATTCTAGAAAATCTTCATTAATTATTTGGAGGGTGCTAATTGCTGGTGGCATGTGATAAAATTGATGGTAGAAGGAAAGAGACAAGCAATATAAATTTGCCAGGTTTATTATAATGGTTATCCTTCACGTTAATGCGGGTCTTGGTTTGAATATATTTCGGTAGGGTTTCTGTCTTTCTGAGTCGTGTCTTATTAAAGTAAATTGCTCTCTTTATGTTTTTCTTGATAGAAAATGACTACTGCTGGGCTACTGCATTTTTTGACCATGTCAAATTTGACTATTCTTCGAAAGATTTCTTCTGTTTGAGGGGTTCATACGTGATTCATATGACTCTTTTTTTTTGTCTTGGGCGTGATTCATATGACTGATAAAGCTGATTGGTAGTCAAGTTTTCACCTGTTTATCATGATGATTTGCATGAAAAAGATATAGAATGTAGAATTAATTTGAGGCTCAAAACTCTGACTTTCATTAACTATTTCAAGAGTATTTATACAATCTAATGAGACTTGGGCCTCAAGGTTTTTTCTAATTTCTCTATACATAAAATATATATCAAAAATACAATATAATACTCAATATTCTCCCTCAAGTTGGAGCATGTAGATCTCGAATGCCCAACTTGCCAAGAAGAAACTGGAACTGTTGACAACCAAGTGCCTTGGCAAGGATGTCTGCAGGCTGAGAATGAGTCCGAATATGAGCGGTCTGAACGATGCCTGACATAATCAAATCCCGAATGAAATGACAATCGACCTCCATATGCTTAGTACGATCATGAAAAACTGGATTGGCAGCAATGTGTAATGCAGCCTGACTGTCACAAAAGAGCCTCATAGGAGAAGTAAGCCGAACACCAAGTGAAGATAACAAAGATTTCAGCCATAATAACTCACAACAGGCGGCAGCCATGGAACGATACTCGGCCTCTGCTGAAGAACGAGACACAGTCTTCTGTTTCTTAGTTCGCCAAGACACAGGAGACGATCCAAGTTGAACAAAATATCCAGTAACAGAACGACGCGTCAAAGGACATGTAGCATAATCAGAATCACAGAAGGCAATCAACTCAAGGCTAGAAGAGCTAGATAATAGAACTCCCTGGCCCGGATGACTCTTAAGATAACGCAAAACTCTAGTGGCTGCCTCCCAATGATCAACTAAAGGACACTACATAAACTGAGCAAGAGTATGAACAGCATAACAAATCTCCGGCCTGGTAATGGTCAAATAAATGAGGCGTCCAATGAGTCGTCGGTAACGATCAGGCTCAGCAAACGACAATGAAGTAGACAAGGCAAGCTTATGATTCTGCTCCATAGGAAAATCACAAGGCTTACCAGCAAGTAAACCAGCCTCAGATAAAATCTCCAAAAGTATACTTACGTTGACAGAGAAATAAACCTTGAGAAGAACGAGCAATCTCAATACCCAAGAAGTACTTCAAAGATCCAAGATCTTTCATGTGAAAACAAGAACTAAGCTGAGTCTTGAATCTAGAGATGGCAGCGGAATTGTTCCCAGCAATAATAAGATCATCAACATAAATAAGAACATGCAGAGTGACACCGGACTGATTATAAGAAAATAGAGAGTAGTCAGCCAAGGACTGAGTAAAACCGAATTTGCCCAAAGCTGAAGCCAGCTTGGCAAACCAATTCCGAGGAGCCTGCCGAAGTCCGTACAACGAGCGATTAAGCCTACAAAAACGCCCATTAGCCAAACCAGAGAACCCAGGGGGAGGTCTCATGTAAACCTCCTCATCCAAATCACCATGTAGAAAAGCATTATGAACATCCATCTGATGAAGCTCCCAGTTTCGAGCAACAGCAACAGCCAAAAACGTACGAACCGATACCATCTTTGCAACAGGGGCAAATGTCTCATTATAATCAATGCCTGCTTTCTGATTATTCCCAAGAACAACCAGACGAGCCTTATATCTCTCAACAGAACCATCAGACTTATACTTAACTTTGAAGACCCACTTACAGCCAATTGGTTTCTTCCCTTTAGGAAGAGCAGACAAAGTCCAAGTGCCATTTCGCTCTAGAGCATCAATCTCAGATTTCATAGCATCTCGCCATAAAGGATTACAAACAGATTCAGAAAAAGAAGTCGGTTCTGAAACAGACTGAACAGCAACAATAAAGGCACGATGTCTAGGCGAAAACCGATCATATGAGACAAAATTAGCTATGGGATAGGAGGTACCTGATGACACTGACCGAGAAGGTTGCAGAGGCTCCGAGGCGTCCTACTGTCGTATAGTGTGACAAACATAATCTTTTAATTTCACGGAAGGAACACGATCACGGGTAGAACGACGGACATTGGCTTGGACAGAGACAGGAGGAGATTGAACCCCACTCCCCCTATCGTCTGTTTGCGAATGGTCATTTGAGGAGCTAGGTAAAGAGGTGTCTAGAACAGAAATAGGAGGAGATTGAACCCCACTCCCCCTATCGTTTGTCTGTGAATGGTCATTTGTGGAGACTGGGACATGTTCTTGAACGGGCACAGGAGGAGATTGAATCACACTCCCCCTGTCATCCGTCTGCGGTAAGGCAACAGGACTAGGGGATTCATCAAAAATGGACACATGAAGAGGGTCAGGATCAGTCACAGCAGAACTAGGTTGGGATTGGGCAAGCTTATAAGGAAAGTGTGATTCATAAAACATAACATCAGATGAGACAAATCGTTCTTTAGTTTCAAAATCAATAACCTGCCAACCTTTTTGACCTTTAGGATATCCAATAAAGACACATTTTCGGGCACGAGGTGCAAATTTGTTTGAAGATCGGGGTATCACAGATGCATAACAAAGACAACCAAAAGTTCGTAAATGAGAAATATTTGGAGCTCGACCGAATAAAATTTCATAAGGAGTTTTATTTTGAAGGAGCGGTGTGGGGGTCCGATTAATTAAGTAACCAGCAACCAACACACATTCGCCCCAAAAATGTAAAGGTAAATTTGCATGAAAACGAACTGCTCTAGCAACATTCAAAATATGACGGTGTTTTCGCTCAACCCTAGCATTTTGTTGGGGTGTCCCAACGCATGAAGTTTCAAACAAAATACCGTTATTGGCAAAATAAGGCCTGAGGCTCACAAATTCAGTCCCATTATCACTTCGAAACTTTTTAACCTGTTTTGCAAATTGACGAGCGGCCATAGCACAAAATTCATGAATCAAAGCACCAACCTCAGTCTTATGTTTCATTAAAAAAATCCAAACACCTCTAGAACAATCATCAACTAAAGTCAAAAAATAATGAGCATCGGAATAGGATGGAGTCCGATAAGGTCCCCAAACATCACAGTGTACCAAATCAAGAATATCCAACGCATGAGAATTACTAATAGTAAACTTAGAACGAGTCTGTTTTGCTCTATAACAACTATCACACGGGTCAAGGGATCCGTTTATTTTAATATTAGGCAAACATCTAAGAATAAATAAAGATGGGTGTCCAAAACGGGAATGCCAAAGGGCAGGTGAGTCGGCCTCTAACCGTGAAAATGTATGCCGTCGGCGCCACTGCACGAAGCCAGTAAACCCCATTGCACTCCTCACCCGCTCCAATCAGCCTCATCGAAGCCCGGTCCTGTAGAACACATAGCCGATCAGTCAGAGTGACAATACAATTTTGCTGCTTTAGCAATTGAGAGATAGATATCAAATTGCACTGTAAATTCGGCACTAAAAGCACATTATGTAAAACGAAATTATCACTCAGTCTCAAGCTTCCGGCAGATTTGGCAACCGTAGATAAACCGTTAGGAAGCAAAATAGTGGATTCTGTCACATTCTTCAAATTACTCAAAAAAGAGGCATCTCCAGTCATATGAAACGAAGCCCCCGTATCTAAGATCCACTTGAAACAAAACATACAAGATAATTTATTTGAAGACCTGACAACTTGAGCGGATTGAATCATAGACATAAGAGTAGACCATTGTGCATAGTTGAAGCCAGTGCCAGTCCGATCACCACCATTCCAGCCACCAGATGAGCTTCCTGGTGCAAAGCCCGACTGCGCAGCGTTGGCGAGTCCACCGCCTCTGCCACGCCCTCGACCGCGCGGTCCATCAATTGAACCAGATTCAGCGCCCCGCTGCTGTCCTTGATCAGACTCGCGCTCACGATCCCACCAGTCGGGATAGCCAATTATTTTAAAGCAAGATCTTTGGATGTGCCCTACCTCACCACAGTGATGACACACCGGACGATCAGAACTGTCGCGCCCGCGGCCACGACCCAGCGGTCGTCGGTCAGAATCCTCATTGCGAGAACGACGTTCATTGCTTGTTGGTGCAACGTCTTTCCGTTCAGCATCGCGCCGGTCAGAGCGACTTCCTCCACGAACAGCGAACACGCCGCCGTCCGGCACCTTCTCCCCTGAAGCGACGCATTGCTGTCGTTCTTCAGCAACCAGCAGGGAATAGACCCTGTTCAGCCTTTGTAATGGCTCGTGAGACAAGATACTAAGATCGTGCAGTCCCATACTTCGAATCTAATCCCATCAGGAATTGATGAATGTGTTCGTGTTCTCGATCGAGCGCTGCTGAATCGGACCAATTACAAACGCACTTTCCACAAGTACAAGAACGATCTTGCACAAAGTGTGCGAGTTCGTCCCAAATTTTCTTCAACGAACTATAGTACACCGCAACTGATTGGCCATTCTGAGTAGTCTTGGCCAGATCCGATCGCAATTGTTGAACCCTAGGTCCGTTTCCAATTGAAAATATTTGCCGAATATCTTCCCATAACGCTCGTGCAGTATCAAAGTAAGTAATGGTCGAACGGATCGACTCCTCCATGGACTGAACAATCCACCCAACTAGCATTGAATTTACACTAGCCCAATCATCCAAATCAGCCTCATCAGTAGGCCTTTCAATCGTTCCGTCAATGAAACCGAGTTTCCGCTTAGCCCTAAGCGCGTTGCGAAAACAAAGATCCCATTCTTGATAATTATTGCTCTTCAAAATAACAGGACAAATCTTCATGCCGGGGTGATCCGACGGATGAAGATAGTAGGGTGAATTGGCGGGTTTTACACCCGGAACAACCAACTCACCGGAAACACTAGCCTTCTTTTTGTCATCAGTCATCTTGATGAACAGAGTTGTTCAACGAAGTGAAAAGAAACAGGCGGCACAGGGGCAGCCAAACAAGAGAAAAATTAGGGCAAAAAAATTAGATAGGCTCTGATGCCATGTAAAATTAATTTGAGGCTCAAAACTCTGACTTTCATTAACTATCTGAAGAGTATTTATACAATCTAATGAGACTTGGGCCTCAAGGTTTTTTCTAATTTCTCTATACATAAAATATATATCAAAAATACAATATAATACTCAATATAGAACATTATGTTTTCTCTGGAAAAAATTGAGTTACATTTGTGGTATGTGAAATTGTCAAATTCATGATTCATTTTGTGAATATAATGTATAATAGATTTTGACCTCTGATGTTCATGGCTTCCGCTTTTCCCCAGTCGTGAAATTGAAAGGGATGTAGAATGGGAATTTAACATGGCTCTTTTGTTTATTTTTTTGGTCGAAAGCTCTTTTATTATACAAGTATGCTCCCGCAACTCCGTTTTACAAGTATGTACTCTTTATAAACTTTCTCTAACTTTTTTTTGGTGAGAAAACTTTCTCTAACTTATGCATTAATTTATTTATTTATGCTTTGATTCAAAAATGAAATTTTAGCATTTAAGAAGTTAAAAAAGTACATTGTTGGTTAATGATTTGAACCAAAGTTACCTAGATTTCATTTTCCTTGCTGATTTTAAAAGCAATAAACGTGTGTGCACATGTAACATGTTAGGTAACTGGTGAATTTTATGCAGGGGAAATATAGGTGACAAATTTTTTAATGATTTACGCTCTAGAAAAACTACCTATTGAGGAGGAACGGGTGAATAAATTGTAGTCGTCAAATCTAATAAAATAGAGGAATCACGATCAGGTGCATAAACTCGTTACAATGCTTTATGCGAGAACGTGTGAGCCGTTCGATCAATGTATTTTAATGGCTCAGATGTACGTACACGCGTTAAGTGATTTTATATACACAGAGGGGCATTTTCGTCTTTCACCCATTAAATTAAAACACAAGCTGCAGCTTGTACGGGTTCTTCTTCTTCCTATTCAACTTGGGGTTTCATTCGCCTATTTCGATCGAATCTTTTCAATTCTTGTTGCATCTTTGCTTCTTCTAATTTGGTTCACCTTTTTTTTTTGTTGATTTCGACCCAAATTTATGTTCTCTCTTCATTGATTTTGCTATAGATCTCTTTTCTATGGTTTCAAGTTCACATTTGGGGGTTTTTTCAAATATTGGAGCTTGGTACTTCGATTACATGTTTTTGTGTGTTTTGGACTGATTTTGTTGATTAGAATCAAACCTATGAAGATTGTGACTGTTTTTGCTTTATAATTTCAAGTTTTTGATTGAAAACAAAGGTTAATGACCAATGCACATCTAACCGCCCACCATGTGTTCGACAAAATGCCCAAATGTTCAACTTAGAGTATAGATCATTTTTTTACTAATTGTTCATAAATAATGAACATAGCATACCAAATTTTTAAACTCATACCATTTGTGAACAAGAATACATGACACACGTACGAAGTATTGTGAATTAAATTCCGTGAACTTTATTGATAATTGTTATGAACCTAATCGTATAAAGACATGAACCCACAAAATACGATGTATGTACTAGATTATGTGATAAAAACAATAAGTATTATGAATTAGATTTCATGAACTTTATTTACAATTGTGATGAACTTAACTGTATAAAGACATGAACCAGCAGAATACCATCTATGAATACCTGACACAAATTAACAAGTATTATGAACTATATTAAATGAACCTTATTGACAATTGTTATGAACCTAAACATGTAAGAACATGAACCAATAGACCAACTTTTATGAACTTAATGTCATGGATTTTGAGATTATATATTATATATGAACTTGTGTTTATAAAAATATGAACCAAATGAACAAATATCATGAACCAAAAGATGTGAATCAAAATAACAATTAGGATATGACTTAAAAGACATGAGTTATAAGATAACTATCATGAACCTAAGCATATAAAAACATGGAGCAAAAAAGAACTACCATCAACCAAAAGACATAAACCGTACGAAGAGTTAGCCTATTTGGGATTTGAACCCACATCTATGTGCACATGCACATTGCTCTACCATTTGAGCTAATAGGCTACCAAATGACGTCAAATATATGATAAACTACTAAGAATTAAAAGTCATGAACCATAAGAATTATTATGAACCTAGCTTACAAAAACATGAACCGAAAGAAAAAGTACCATGAACCAAAAATCATGAAAGAAAATAATAACTAGCATGAAATAAAAGACATGAACCATTAGATGAACTTTGATGAACCTAAGGTTATTCAAACATGAACCAAAAGAACAATTGTTATAAACAAAAAATATTGAACAAAATTTATGAACCATAAGAAGAAATATTATGAAACTTACCTTAAAAAGTCATGAACCAAAAGAACAACCAATACGAACAAAAAGACACGATCGTATCAAGAATTAGCCTATGTGGGATTTAAACCCACATCTATGTGCATATGCACATTGCTCTACCATTTGAGCTAATAGGCTACCAAATATACTATTTCTCAAGTGTCAAATGCACATTTCCCACTGATACAACAAGATATAGACTAAATTACGTTGGGATTTCTCCCAAGAAGACTATATTAGACAACTTCAACAGTGGCAACATATAATCAATTTAATATTCTCCAAGACTAATTGGAAGTATTAACTATATAGATTTCTACAAGTGATTGTCAATTAAGTGTCAATGCTTTTTCAAAAAAAAAAGGAAGAAAGATGTGCAAATGCCTTGCCCCTCCAAATCAACATTGAAGAAAATAAGGGTCATGTTTCATGGTTTTCGGGCTCACTCTCCCATTAAAAACCAAAATTGACGCAAACAAGTAACAAATCATGCGAGAACTACTCATGAAATTCCATGGTGAGAATGAATGCAACTACCCCTATCACAGCAAGGCAAGTTCAGTTTGACTATGAACCTACATATTCAATATTTTGAACCTATAAATTAAATATTCGGAACCATAAAATCAGAGAACGCGAACCCGATCGAGAAATTTCGAGCCTAAACAATAAACACAATCAAATACAAAAACCCATCAAATCAACCATAAGCACCCATTAAAGATCAATAAACATTTCTAATATACAATCGTCTCTTTCTTCAATCCTCTCATTCTCTGTCGAATTTGGCCGTGTGGTGGTGATGAATTCCTTCTTCGATTATTGTTCTAACCATTATTTGTTCGATCGTCGACTATCCAGGTGGTGAGATGCTTGTTTCTATTCAATATTTTCTTCATATATTATATATGCAAGTTTACATGCAGTTAACGAATTTTTTTTACTGATCGTCGATTATTGATGTGGCTCACACGCAATGTGACATTATGTACTAGCAATCGATATGACACGTTTAGAGGCGGAAGAAATTCAATATTTTCAATTAGATCTGCAAGTTCACATAAAGGTAATATTTATCTCAGATTTTACAGATTTGTGAAGCCATTGTTCATGTTTATTAATTTAATTTTATTCATATTTATTCATATATACGGGACTTATTATTCATATATGAGTATTTTTTTATTCATATATAAGTGACTTGTTATTCATGTATGTATGGTTTACTATTCATATATGATTGGTTTGTTATTCATATAGAAGTGGTTTATTATTGATATATACATGAATTTTTATTCAAACATGTATTTCTTAGTATTCATATATGTTTGTTTTGTTATTCATTCATATATGCATGACTTTTTATTGATACATGTATTTCTTATTATTCATATATGCATATCTTGGTATTCATATATATGTGCACTGTTCTAAAAAACCCTTCTAGGCCCCGCCCAGGCGCTGCAAGGTCCTAGCCCGCCTAGCTGTCAAGACTGCCTAGACACCCGTCTAGGACCGTCTAGGCAACCGTTCAGGCCGTCTAGGCGCTAGGCAGTCCTTCTCCGCCCGGGGCCCGCCTAGCGTTTTTTAGAACATTGTATATGTGTATTGTTATTCATATATATTGTGTTTTGTTATTCAAATATGCGTGTTTGATTATTCATATATCGCGTTTTGTTATTCATGCATATGTATACGTGACTTCTTATTCATATTTGCATTCCTTTTTATTCATATATGAGTGTCTTGCTATTTATATATTCGTGTATTAGTTATTCATATACGTGTATTGGTTGTAAATCTTTGAGTTGGATTTCCAACACATCTTAAATGAACTTGAGATAATTTTTTTGGCCAAAGTTAAGACCGATTTACTAAAACATGTCCAGAATTCAGCTTGAATACAAACTTCCAAGATTTCTATTTGAGATTTCATTGACTTCGTTCGCTTCCTTGGTGGTCATGGTCTATGTCCATATAAGAATTTCAATGTCTTCTTTAGTTTTTCATCACTCCCCCATCCATAGCTTTCAGTCTGTCCTTGGTAAACATACCTTTGCTAGCTGTCATCTAGACAGTGAACGAGAATTTGGGAGTATTCAACTTACCCTAAATCCACAAATTCCACTCTATAGCGGACCCTTTGTCTCTAAGACTGTCATAGCTGCTCGTCTAGTCGAACTTGCCTCCTCTGGACATCACGATGGCTTGGTTACTGTCTTGTTCCATTGTCTCCTTAAGCTCTTCTCTTATTTGCACTATACTCCTCCATAGAGCACTCGAGGTAGTTTTGCAAGCATTGTCCCGGAAAGAATCCCCTTTGAGTATGACAACATTCACCCACGTGCTCCATACTATTCTTGAGTCCACCAGAATGTCGTGAATCGACTCTGTGAAGCTTGCATTGTTCCACGAAAATACCTCATTAAGGCCTAAACCACCTTCACTTCTTGGCCTATAACCTCTTTTACAAGATATTGGTGCTCTTCTTCCCTCTCTATGCCCTACCCAAAGGAACTTCCTGATCTGTTGGATGATTTGATTCATAACCCCTTTAGGGAGCACCAAAATCTTACACTAGTATTGTAACACTCCGTAGAGCACCCCTCTAATCAACTCGAGTCGCCCTGCGTAGGACAGATTTCTTGCAGCCTAGTATTGAAATTATTTTGACAACAGGGGCCTATAGTCACTTTTTGTGGCCCTGGCAATACAAAGTAGGACGCCTAGGTATGTGATAGGCAAGCTTCCAACCTCCATATTTGTATTCTTAAAATTCACCATCTGGTGGTTATGATTTTTTTTTTAATCAACACTCACTCAAGAATTCAAGTATACCACATATCCGAACAAGACAAAGATAGGAAACAACATCGAAATACATCTGTTGAATGGGCATGATCATCTTTGTCTTCTTAAAATTCACCGTCTCTTAGTTTGGCCACCAAGAACTCGCTCTTGAGCAAAGCCTAACTTTTCTCTCTTTCGTGTTTGAAGATTCTGGAACACTTAGATAAAAATGACTCACACCAGCAGCGAATTGAAGGAGCTAAAATATGTATTTATATATGTTGCCTTCTAGGGATTCCAATTCAGGTTTTTTTTAATGCCTCAGTCAAGCATCACCGACGTTGTCGGGCAAGAGCTTCTTCATGTATTTGGGCCGAATCAAAGCATGGGCTAGAGACTCTCTACCTAGATCGGGTGATGTTCATATTCGCCTACAAACATACCCCTTTATTCAATAATATTTGTCATTCTACATCTTTCACACTCAGGAGACTAACAAATATTTCACTACACCCACATTTATTACTCCATATTTTTGCTTTATTGAAAACCACTACTAACAATCTACTAATAATTGTAACAATAATTGTGTAAAGTGAAGCCTAAAATAGTTAGAATGACAAATATTAATAAATAAAAATTGAACGGAGGGCAAATCACATTTAGTAAGTCCTTACAAATTAATGCTTATAGTTAATGCCAATAATTAATGTTGAGGAGACTACCTAGCATCCATGATGTACCGTACCAGAGAGAAATCACATTTTGTAAGTTCTTTAGATTTCTGACTCACAATACTTCTCAAAGAAAGACCAAATTGTAGGTCCACCTACCAAGATATTTAAGAAAAACCATTAGCAAAATTATTCCTACCAATTACCAATTACAATCTGCAGGGAAAAGGTTTCTTTTTTTTAAAATAAAATTATATACTACTCCTATAAAGAAGAAAATTTTCTAAACTAACCGCATGTAAGAATGTCTTGCAAAAACAGTAACAACCTACTACCACATTAAAACTTTAACCACTAACATCTTTTTCTGTCATTATCTCGTGTTTCATCAACGGTGGTAAACGTCAAAGAAGAAAGTTCAGCTTGACAACTCACTCGTTACTTAAAAAGCAGGGCAATTTAATGTACTCTATACTAAGCACCACCCTCTTGATGTAAAATCATGTGAGCCCCCTTCTTTTTATTGACCCTTGTCTCCATAGAATTGGGCAGATTAACTTCAGCCCATGAAAACTTCTTCTCTTCAGTAACCCAAACCTTTGAATTAGAACTTCATCTTTCATTCCCATCAATGGCCAATCACCAAACTAAATTCCTTTTCTTGATCAGTTTCACTTTCACCATAATAATCTCGGGTTCCGGTCAGCCTCCAGACCAGTTCATCTACAATGGCTTCAAGAACGCCAAACTTACCCTTGACGGGAGCGCCAAGATCCACCCCAATGGCTTGTTGGAGCTCACAAACCAGACAGAGCAACAAATGGGTCATGCCTTGTATCCATTTCCTCTAAATCTAACCTCTTCTCCTTTGATATCCACCACTTTTGTGTTTGCAATCAATCCATTACTTACAAAGGCAGGAGGCCATGGCCTTGCCTTTGTGATCTCCTCTTCCAAGGACTTCACTCACGCATCCGGAAACATAGACCTCGGGATCCTCAACAAAGATAGGGACGGCAATGCTTCGAACCATGTATTCGCTGTCGAGCTAGACACTTCTTGGAACCCTGCAATAGGAGACATAGACAGCAACCATTTGGGAATTGATGTCAATAGTGTGACTTCAAATGCATCAGCTTCAGCCAGCTACTATTCTGACAAGAAACAAAAGAATGTGAGCTTGAATCTTATCAGTGGAAAGCCTATGCAAGTCTGGGTTGAGTATGATGCAAGGAAGAAGGTGGTTACCGTTGCTCTAGCTCCAATCGGTCAGCGAAAGCCGAGCAAGGATCTTTTGTCAAGCCAAATTGACCTCTCTGAAGTTCTCTTGGATACTATATATGTTGGGTTTTCTGCTGCAACTGCTCAAGTTACAAGCAACCACTATGTTCTTGGATGGAGCTTTAGTCAAAATGGGCAAGCCGAAAGCTTTGATCTTTCGAAGCTTCCTTCGGTTCCAAGGCGAAAGGAGAAGTTGAACGTTCCACTAGTAGTCCTGTTACCAATTGTCGTGTTTCTGCTATTAGTGGTTGTTGGCATGGCATATGGGATAAGAAGGAAGAAATATGAAGAAGTTATGGAAGATTGGGAAGAAGAGTACGCGGTTCAAAGATTCTCTTACAAGGATCTTTACAAGGCAACCAAGGGCTTCAAAGACAAAGATCTTCTAGGATCCGGAGGCTTTGGGAAGGTTTATAGAGGCGCGCTTCCACCCACCAACGCACAAGTTGCTGTGAAGAGAATCTCACATGATTCAAGACAAGGGATGAAGGAGTTTGTGTCTGAGGTGGCTGCCATGAGAAGGCTGAGGCATAGGAATTTAGTTCCTCTCCTTGGGTATTGCAGAAGAAAGGGCGAGCTTCTTTTAGTATACGAATACATGCACAATGGAAGCCTTGACAAGTTTCTTTTCAACAAGGAATCGCCCACTCTATCTTGGCCACAAAGGTTTAGTATAATCCAAGGAGTGGCGTCGGCCTTGCTTTATTTACATGAAGAGTGGGAGCAAGTTGTCTTGCACAGAGACATCAAGGCGAGTAACATTCTTTTGGATGCAAACATGAACCCTCGCCTTGGAGACTTTGGCCTTGCAAGGTTATATGATCATGGGACGAATCCTCAAACAACACACATAGTTGGAACGGTTGGGTATCTTGCACCGGAGTTTTCAAGAACAGGGAAAGCGACAACTAGGACTGATGTTTTCGCCTTTGGGTCGTTTGTACTAGAAGTGGCTTGTGGAAGGAGGCCTATAGAAATGGAGGGAAATCATGTTCTTGTTGATTTGGTTTGTGAATGTTGGAAGAGAGGGAATGTTGTGGAAGCAAGTGATCCTAGATTGAAGGGGGAGTATAACAAGTCAGAATTGGAGCTTGTTATGAAGGTTGGGTTGCTATGTGTACAACCAAAGCCCGAAGCAAGGCCGAGCATGAGACAAGTGATGCGGTTTCTGAATGGAGATGTTAAGTTGCCTGAAATGGATCTTGATTTTGAAGAAATCGATTTGTTTGGGAAAAGCACTGGAACATCAGCTTCATTTTTCTCTGATCAAGCCTCTACAAGCATGAACATCTCCTTCAATACTACTGATTCAGTTCTGAAGCAAGGGCGTTAAGGATTAGTGAGTGTGTGTTGTATCCTCTGTGCAATACATACAACTTGATGTTTTATTTATATGCTTGTTAACTTGTAGTGTTTATGTGATTATGTGGTAATGAAATCTGTATAAGAATCTTAGATTGATCTTTTTAAACTTGAATGTGGGAAAAGTGTAAAACAAAGAAGGCAAAAGGCTTCACAGTCTTCTGTTTATGTGAAACTAATCTTGTGAAAGACATAAATTGTCATTTGGTAAACTTCACAAGATTGAAACTTGAAACCCAATTTCTTTCTGTTATTTGGTTTTCCTTGACTGAGGTGGCTAGGGTTTGTAAATCCAGCTTCTGAGAAAAGGGGGAAAAAACAGCAATCAAACTCACCGAACCCAATTCTTGATTTCCTGAACTTCGCAACCATAAATAAAGTTTTCAGGTTCTATTATGAGCATGAGGAGCTTTTAATGCTGATTTTAACAGATAACCAAATCTTCAGATTTGTGGCATTGATTTCAAGAGGATGGTAGAAAATTCAAAAAAAGTATTGTTCTCAACCACCCAAAGACAAAAGGCCATTAATACTATACAGTACCCAATTGACATCACTTAGCTGTCCAAATCTGAACAAATAGCAATTCTATTCCCTTCTGAATGTCTACATAAGGTTCCCTGTAAATTTTGTATTTTCGGTGCGAAACTTTTTAGGGTTGCTGGAATGGTGTTGTTCCATGTCTATCGACTATCGGGAATACACACCAAATTAAATTAGTTACCTTGCTCCCTTCATCTCGGATTCCAAATGAATTTAACCTGCAAAAAATGGCAAAGAGGATCGTCGCTCTTCACCCCACTTCCAACGCACAAACCAACCAATTTTTTCATGGCAGAATACGGCCCCTTGACCTTTGACCAATTGATCACTTTAACACCCCACTTTTGAAAATATTGGATTGAGTATCTAAACTTGCACATTGTGACCTATTGAATACCTATTTGATCTAAAAATTTAGGGAAAATTGCATTTAACCACCCTTTATTTTACACTTATTGCAATTAACCACCCTTTATATTTTTTTCTTCACTTAACCACCCCTTATTTGTAAATATGTGCATATAACCACCCATTTTGATGAAAAACGTTAGTTTCTTCGTGAAGTAAAATAAATTACGTTTTTGCCCTTCTTTTTTTAATTTTATTTACAATAAATAAAAGAATTTAGGAATAAATTGAGCTTGGAATGTCATTATTATTGGATTTCGGCCTACATCTCAACCTTTTGAATCTCGAGTCGTCGTCCATCAACTTAGACACGATCGACTCCTAGGGACGCTCAAAGTCGTCAAAATCAGATCCAAAACCTATGGCATTTGCATCGGTGAAGTCGGGGTTCTTTTTCACCATTGGATGGAGGGAAGGAATTATTATGGAGGAAATTAGGTCAGGATTGCAAAAATCGGCGTATTGGAAAGTGTCAATTATGGGTTTCCTTTATTTATTTATTGTAAATAATATTTTAAAAGAAAGGAAAAAACGTAATTTACTTTTTCACCCTTTACTTTACTTAATGGAGAAAATTACGTTTTTAGTTAAAATGGGTGATTAAATGCACATAATTACAAATAAAGGGTGGCTAAGTGTAGAAAAAAATATAAAGGGTGGTTAATTGCAACAAGTGTAAAATAAAGGGTGGTTAAATACAATTTTCCCAAAAATTTATCATACATAGCACGCGCGCCATGTCATACTGCCAGATCACATATTTGAGTAATAAAGTTTTAAAAAATCTAAAACAATTGCCACATCATTAAATTAGGAAGAAAATGAATATTAGATTTTTATTTTGCCACATCTCTCAGTAGAAAGAAAAGGAATATTTTTTTTTATTTTGCTATCGTAAGTTCTTCCTCCTCTATCCGTCTTCTTCCCCAAATCATCAATGGTAGCTCCCCTTCATCCCAACTGTCGCCGCCTTCCAGTTGTTCAAGCACAACGATCCGTTGAGTCCACCATTAGCGACGCCATTGTTGTGGGCATTGACCTAGAAACTCGTTGAGTCCCCCATTAATACGGTCTGGAGATTTTGAAATTTGAGTGCAAATCTGGTTGAATCTGAGTGCAAATCTGGGCAAATCAACGGTGTTGACCTAGAAACTCGTTTTTAGAAAGTTATAGTCCAGATCTGTTTGAATACTGAGATTTGAAAGTTATAGTTCAGATCTGAACTTCAAGAAAGTTTATAGTCTTGAAAATTTTCGGTGATATTTCCGATCTAGGAGTTGATTGAATATTGAGATCGGAATCTTCCCCGCCATGAAATTGATTGTGAGGTTGTACTAGAGCTGGTTGCCGTGAAATTGACACTGAAATTGCCAGAGTTCTTGCTTGAATATTTCCATCTGAATTTTCAATTTTCGTTTAAAATTAATTAGTAGATTTTGGGTTGTTAAGGTGGACTCAACGAATATGAGATTCTGAGTGCAAATCTCCTCTTTAAATTATTATTTTCGTTTAATTGAGATTTGAATCTTCAATTTTAGTTTAATTAGTAGATATGAGTGCAAATTTTCTCTTTAAATTATTATTCTTTGTTTAAAACTTGATTTGGGTTTAATTATTTTTCTATGGTTTTTAAATTTTTAAGAAAAATTAAGTTAGATTTTCCACATCATCAAAAATTATACCAAATTGAGCACCTCACTCGCTCATACGAGTGTGAGTTACACGCATTTATCCACATCAGCAAACAGGTGTTCAATAGGTCACAATGTGCAAGTTTAGGTACTCAATCGAACATTTTTAAAGGTGGGGTGTCAAAGTGACCAATTGGTCAAAGGTCAGGGGGTCGTTTATGTATTCTGCCATTTTTTCATATAGGGTTTAATGGAAAACATACATGTATTTATTGCTATATATATATATAGATATCTTGATTTGCATGACAAGGGTTTTCCATGCCTTTGACAATATTAATAATAATTATTTTTTAAGAGTCCAGTTCAGGTGCGAAATAAGAAAGAACAATAGCCGTTAGATGAAGAAAAATCAAAGGCGCTGATCATTTCACTTAAAAGGGGGAAAAACGGCACGGACGAATTATTGGCAAAATATTCGCATATTTTTGAAAAAAACGGAAATAGGACGCGCGCCCAGATTGTTCATCAATATTGTGGATTTGACGATTTGTTGATCAATAATGTGGATTTGTTCATCAACACTATGATTTTGTTTATCAAAATTGCGATTTTGTGCATAAATAAACTATTGATTTTGCATCAAAAATCTATTATTTGTACATAAAAAATGAACAAATGTGTATCAAAATTGCATGCAATATGTTCATCAACATTGTGATTTTGTTCATAAAAAACGAAAATATTTGTTCATTGGTTTTGACATATTTGTTCATCGGTTTGTCCATATTTGTTCATTTGTAACATCAATTTGTTCATTGGTTTATGCATATTTGTTCATTGCCTTTTTCATATAATAGTTCATTACTAGATGCATATTTGTTCACTAGTAACCTCAATTTGTCCATTACTATATGTATATTTGTTCATTAATAACATCAATTTGTTCATAGCTAAATAAGGCACAAGCACTCCTCTTCGATTTGTTGCTATCTCGTTCTCTTCGCATACACCATTATTGCAAAGTCATATTCTTTATCTATTATCCTTTGCATTCAAGTTTCTACATCAAACTTATCTTATTTTGGTACTATATTGAGCACTTCATTCGTATTAACAAGTTACCCTTAAAGCACTCCAATGGACAAACAAAGGTTAGATCAATGAACAAAAAAGGTTATATCAATGAACAAATAGAGTATATTAATGAACAAACAATGGTATACCAATGAACAAAAAAGAGTATATCAAAGAACAAATAATGGTATACCAATGAACAAATAATGGTATATCAATGAACAAACAAGGTTATATTAATGAACAAATATTGGTATATCGAAACTAATTATATGTGCATCAAAAACTAGATAATATTGTATTCATACACATAAATAAGGTTAAAAAGTAAAACTAAAAATTAAAAAAAGTTCGAAATCGATGAACAATGTTATCAAAAACTCGATGCACAATGAGTTAGTATTGATGAACAAATGGTGAATATTGATGAACAAATCGCTATTTCTGATGAACAAACTGAGCGCGTCTCATAAAAACGTATTTTTCGAAAAATACGTGAATAATACGGGAAAAATTCATCCGTGTCGTATTTTATTGAAAAATACGCGAATAATACGGGAAAAATTCGCTCGTGCCATATTTTATCCTTTTTAATGAATGTTTAATCATGGGCGTTGATTTTTTGGAATGGACGAGCGAGATTTATTCTTAATTCGCACATGGGCGTTGATTTTTTGGAATGGACGAGCGAGATTTATTCTTAATTCGCACATGGGCGCCCATTCGCACATGACTCTTTCTCATTTTTTAATATATCTATAATTTTTTTAAGAGGATGTTATAGAATAATATGGTCCGGTTCAGGTGTGAATGGGCGTTCATGTGCCAAATAAGAAAGAACAAGAGCCGTTGGATGGAGAGAAATCAAAGGCGCTGATCATTTCACTTTAAGGGGGGGGACGGCACGACCGAATTTTTGGGTAATTATTCGCGTATTTTTGAAAAAACGGAACTAGGACACTCACCCAAATTGTTCATCAAATACTGTGGATTTGTTCATCAACATTGTGATTTTGTCATCAAAACTGTGATTTTGTGTATAAATAACCTATTATTTGTGCATCAAAAATCTGTTGTTTGTATATAAAAAATGGACAAATTTGTATCGAAATTGTATGCAATATGTTCATCAACACCGTGATTTTGTTCATAAAAAACAGTAATAGGACACACACCCAGATTGTTCATCAACAATGTGGATTTGTTCATCAATACTGTGACTTTGTTCATCAAAACTATGATTTTGTGCATACATAAACTCTTGTTTGTGCATCAAAAATCTATTGTTTGTACATAAAAATGGACAAATTAATGTGTATCGAAATTGTATTCATTAATATATATGTGTGCTTCATAATTAATCGTATGTGAAACAAAACTAATTGTTTTGATTTCAGTCTCGTTATTGTCTTGTTTGACTCATTTTATTTGATTCGTCAGTGTTGCTACTGTGAAACATGTGGTTGCTTCTTGGGCTCTAAACATAGCAAAGACACAAGCACTTCTCTTCGATTTGTAGCTGGCTCATTCCCTTATCATACATCATATTATTACAAAGTCAGATTCTTTATCTATTATCCTTTGCATTTAAAAACTTATACATCAAACTTATCTTATTTAGGTACTATATTGAGCACTTCATTATATGATTAAGGAAAAAAGATAGTCTTAAAGCACAAAATAAATGCAAAAAATGTACAAATAGATAGTCCTAAATGTACAAGTTGATGGTATTAACACATAAATATAAGTTTATTTTAATTCACAAATGAGGGTATAATAATGAACAAACAAGGTTATATCAATGAACAAATTCGGGTATATCCATGAACAAATAGGGTATATCAATGAACAAACAATAGACAAATAAATTTATATCAATGAACAAACAAGGTTATATCCATGAACAAATTGGAGTATATCCATGAACAAATAGGAGTATATCCATGAACAAATAGGGTATATCAATGAACAAACACTTGTACACAGGCACGGAACCAGAATTTAATTCCTGGGCAGGCTGGATTTACCCTAAAAATAAATCGATATGTAGAATTTTCTCAATTTTTTTAAAGGCCTAATTTTACAATAAATTTCTCTAAGTGTTTTATATGTTAAATAAATTTTGATAAGTAAAATTAATTAGAGAAAATGTAATTTTTATTATTATAACTAAAATAAATTCTACTAATCAAAATTTAACTATTAATATACTTAAACACTTTTGTTTGCTAAAACCAATATAAGGAAAAGGAGATTTGCTCAAGAAAAGATGGGATTGATTTTTTTTTTTAAAAGAACTGTACGAGAAGATTTGCTAAAAAAAAGGAAAAGGCAATTGATTGATTTAAAACTATTAAAAAAATAAGAAGGTGGGGTCAATTGGGCAGAACAAAAAACTTGAGTTGCACAAGCAACCATTGGAACATGGGTAGGGCTGGGGCAAACAAAACCGTAACCGAAAAACCAAACCGAAAAATCGACAAATCAATCACTTTTTATGGTTAACCGAACCGAAAAAAAATTAATCGGTTACAGTTAACCAACCAATAATTTTAACGGTTCAACGGTTCGAATACGGTTATTAATATTTTCACGGGCGGTTAACCGTATAACCGATAATGTTTTTACTATATAGTATATATTTTTAAAAAGAGAACTATTTATGTTTCTATTTTTAATTTGTTTCAACCTCAGTGAGAATGTCTTTGTAAAGATCGTGAGGATATGTGATTAGGAAGATTTTATGAATTGAGATAGAAAGAAGAAAAGAAGAGATAAGTAAGTTTGAGAAGAGATAAGTAAGTTTGAGAAGAAATTTTTGTTATGGCCTTCATTGATTTGTTACAGAGTATAGACCACGCTCATGAACTTAAACCCATAAAAGAGTTTAATTGCAATTCTGCCCCACACTTTACATTTTATTATATCATATTATAACAATCTCATTGAGAGAGCTCAAAAATTAAACGATGAATGTTTGTGCTTGTTTTTAATTTGTTTTCAAGTTATTTTTTCTTGTCCTCGACTAAAAACTTCTCAAACCTAAACTCGTCCCTCGTCAAAAGCCGCCTCCTCCCTTAAGCTTCTCTATATTATATGGATTTTATGAACATTATATGCATTTTAATATTTGGATGCTTTGTTTTGAATTAGTCAAGTGGATGCATTTTGGATATTTGTTTGTATTTACATTTAATTTAAAATTTAAGTTTATTTTATTGAAAAATAAGGTAATTTTCGTATTAAAAATCTCTGTTTTGATTAAAAAAAATAGAACAAGTAGGTTAACCGATAAACCGTACCAAGTTTCACGGCTAACTATTAACAGTTAACCAATAACGAACGGTACAGTTATGGTTATTGAAATTTACTAACCGAAGTTCCGCTTAACCGACCGTAGCCACCCCTACACGGGACTATAGGCCAAAATGCCATACTCTTACCATATGAGCAATATTAGTCAAGATGTCTATAATAACTCCTTTCATATATATTACGGTAATATTTTTTTGGGGTGGGCTGTAGCAAACCCTAGTCCATCCCTAAATTCGTGCCTGATTGTACACCAATGAACAAAAAGGAGTATATCAATGAACAAATATGGTAAACCAAAGAACAAACAATGTTATATCAATGAACAAATATGGTTATATCAATGAACAAATATGGGTAAATCAATGAACAAATATGGGTATATCGAAACTAATTATATGCGCATCAAAAACTAGATAATATTATATTCATACACATAAATAAGGTTAAAAAATAAAACTAAAAATTAAAAAAGTTCGAAATCGATGAGCAATGTTATCAAAAACTCGATGCACAATGAGTTAGTATTGATGAACAAATGGTGAATATTGATGAACAAATCGCTATTTCTGATGAACAAACTGGGCGCGTCTCATAAAAACGTATTTATCGAAAAATACGTGAATAATACGGAAAAAATTCATCTGTGTCGTATTTTATTGAAAAATACGCTAATATACGGAAAAAATTCGCCCGCACCGTATTTTATCCTTTTTAATGAATGTTTAATCAGGGGCGTTGATTTTTTGGAATGGACGAGCGAGATTTATTCTTAATTCTCACCGGGGCGACCATTCCCACACGACTCTTTCTCAAAATATATGTTATTTTTGTGTTTAAAAATTTTGGTTTTAACTCTTTCATTCGCCTCTTTTTACAATATTAATCCATGATTGGACTTAATATTCGGAAAAGATCGAGCCTAACCATCGACGGTTTTAGAAGGTTCTTTCACTTATCATGTTCGTATTGCGGTTTCACTGATGCGAGCTTACATCTCTGTAAGAAGATAGAGTTTTGATGGTTCCAGAGTCAGTGACTCCGAGTTTGCAAGTCGAGTCGGCGACTTAGCAAAGTCACTGACATGACCAGCTGGCGAGTGATAGAGCATATAGATCTAGGTTTTATAGCATGTTTTTATTCCCGTTTTATGCATATTTAGCTAGAGTTTTGCTTTAAGTTGTAGTTTAAGTTTTTTTCGGTTTAGTTCGGAATCTACGCGTTTATGTGCTTTATTGCAAGTTGGAAGGTGAAGCATGGTGGATGTGAAGCTAAGGACCGGAGCTAGGAACGAGTGGAGAGTATTGAAGTGAAGAACCGGAGGGAAAATCACAAATCAAGATGAAGCTTAAAGTGGTGCAAGTAAAGATTAGAAGAGCTAAGGCCCAAGAGCTTGGGGGATAAAAACGCTTAAACCTGGGTCATGCATTGCAGTCTTGTTTTGACACCTCTATCTTACAATGCTTGGTTTGGGAGCTAAAGTGGTCGGATGAAGCTGAATTTGGTATCACTAGAAAGCTAACTCGAAGAGCTACAATTCATATTTTTATTCCGAGTCCAAATTCTAACTCGAAGGGGGTCTAAACAGCCTCTAAAGTGTCACTAGAGTTGTTGAGGCCTGAGCGCGGGAAGGATAGGTGGGAGCGCGACCACGCTCTGGGAAGACTGACCGCGTTTCGGCGCGTTGATCCGACGCTGACTTGGGCCTCCATGTTATCTTTTGATTTGATTTTATTCGTGTTTTTAGATGTTTTTGGATTGCATATAAATACTCTTTTAGGGTTTCTTTAGAGAAATATGTGATGCTATGTTATTACTTTGTTTTTACGTTATTTTGAATTTGAGAGATGTTTTGGGAGACAAAACCCTAGTCCAACTAGTTATTTAAGAGAATTTGAGAGAAGTTTTGAGAGAAGCTTTGAATTTAAACAATTGAAGAGAAATCGAACTCTTGTATGTTTAATTCTTTTTTAATGTCATATTCTAGCTAATTTTCCCATGTCCAACTAGTTAATTGAAATTGTACGCATGATAGTTTGTGAGATTTGAATTGTTTCAGTTTTCCTTGACTAGATTGAATTTCTCCATGCTTAATTGTTTCAATTCACTTAGGATTATAATAGCTTGATCACCTATTCTATTTCTAGGTTGAATTACAACTAGAGTAACTAAATAGACGGTGGAATTTGGTTATTCATGGATGAATCCTTTGATTAAACTTATAGACGGTGGAATAAGATTAATCAAAGACGGAGAATTTAATCACAAAACTTCATGAATAGATGGTGGAATTCATGAATTATGTTTCTATTGAATGCTTTGAACTTATTTGCATGATCATTTTGACATAGAAGATTTTCTAGGTTAATTGGTTAAAAGGTTATTAAAGACGGTGTATATTAATAACCACTGTAAGCTTGAATTTCATGAATTCACAATAGATTAGTCAAGGGAAATCGAAATAAGAATAATCAATTATCAAAACTCATGTATGCAATGGATACGAAACTAGTTGGACGCTTTTCCTCTATTTGAATTTCTAATTGTTTTATTTGCTTTGCTTTATTTAATTAGATTGATAGCCTGAAATCATAAAAATCCCCCTTTCACTTAGTAATATTATTTAAATACAAGTAATTTGAGTCCTTGTGGGTTTGACCCTTGCTTCCACTATACTTAGGTTCGGAAGTTAGGATATTTCTTTGATAGTGCTTTTACAGCGACATAAAAGTTCTCGTCAGCGAGCGATCTGTTTAAGGAAGGAACGCACAACGTGTGTGCGTGCACTTGGAGACAGTTGGGCCATTCTATTTTAGGAGAAGATCATCATAAAAGAGTGATAAAGTCAAGAGGAAAATGATTTGATTCTCCTAGAATATTTTATAGTATGCGTTAATTTATATTTGAAAAGATATGTAAAGATTGAGTGTGTGTCACTTCCCTAATCGAATGGGATTTGATACACACGAGATCTCTCTTGCCTTAGCTTAAATACTCTTGTGTTTAGGGTAGTGGGAAGACTTTTGAGCGGCATTTTACAATTTGTGTAAGAAAGAAAGAGTGAACTCGTGCGTGATATTCGTACGAGTGGTGTGTCGAGTGTTCTTAGGCATAGCGTGAGATTGAGAGTGTGAGTGCAAAGGTAGAGCGTGGTTCAAGGGTGTGGGATTCATTCTTGTACACAGGAGAGCTTTGTAAACACTCAAGAAATCAATAGAGCGAGTCTAAGGACTATTGAAATCCAACCAAGTGAGAAGCTTGGAAGGGAGTGGTTTTTCTCCAAGTAAACTAGTTGGTTTACAAGGAGTTTCCACTATACATTGCGTGTCATTGACTGTTGGTAACGTTCGTTTTTCTGGTTTAATTATTCTGCTGCTTTATTACTCAAAGTTGACGACTTCGCAGGAGTCGCTGACTCGTTTAAGTACTAACGATCCTACAATTGTTATCAGAGCTTTGGCTCTAGATTGCGTTTTTAGTACTTTTGTTGCAGGAAAATGACGTCCACCAACACTTCTGTGAATGACTCTTTCTGGAAGCCTTCAATCCTCAAGGTTGGAGAGTATAACTGGTGGGTTGAACAGATGAAGACTAACATGTGCTCTCTTGATGGGCAACTGTGGAAAGTGATAGAGGTTGGTCCGGAAACCTTTGCACTTGGTAAAGATGGAAAGACCGAAAAGACCACGGCTGAGTACGATGATGTTGACTTCAGAAAGCTTGAAAAGAATGCTAGAGCAAAGAAGGCCCTACATCATGCTCTCACAGACGGTGACCTCAAAAAGGTTATTGGATACACGACTGCCAAGGAAATATGGGATGCTCTCAAAAGGCTTCATCAAGGAAATGATGATGTCAAGAAGGACAGGATCATAAGTCTTGAAACGGAGTATGATAACATCTTTCAAGGAAAAGGAGACTCACTCCATGATTATCACTCCAGGTTTCAGACGGTCGTGAATCAATTGGAGTTTCTTGGTGAGGAGATTCCTCAATGGAAACAAACCAACAAGCTGATCTCAAGATTAAACAAGAGCTGGGACAACATCGCTTCGTCTCTACTCACTCAAAAAGAAACCAAGTCGCTGACCTTGGAAGATCTTGTTAGACAACTCACCATGTATGGAGGCATTCAGCAAAGAAGAGTGGAAAGACTTGACTCAGAGAAAGTCAAGAGCATTGCTCTTAAAGTTGAAAGAGCTTTTGACTTGGCTCAGGAGACGATGACACTAAAGGAATAGATGAGGATGTTGCTCTCATCTCTAAGGCTATGAAGAGACTGTGGAATTGCAACAAAGCTCCTGTTAAGGCTCCTGAGTCAAGCAAGGAAGGGAAAGATATGAAGGATGTCATATGTTATCAATGTCAGGCTAGAGGACACTTTGCCAAGCAATGTCCAAAAAGAAAAAGTGGAGAGGCTGGTAAAGGAATGATGGCAACTTGTGATATGTCTAATGATGATGATGAAGTGGCGCCAACAAGAGGAAATTGTTGCATGGCCATTGAAGACAAATCATCCCACGAGGTAAATGACTCTGAACTCTCTTCTCTTTTGTCTAGAAAATCTAGAGAACAGTTGGTTGCTATCATCGAAAAGCTTGGAACTCAGGTCACTGAGTTAAGAGAAAAAGTGAAAGATAATGAAGAAACAATCTCCAATCTTTTCGATGATAACAAACTCTGGTCTTCTAAGGTTATTGAATTAAAAAAGATTTCGTCTCCTAAGTCAATGACTTGTGAGTCCTGCTCAGACTCAAAGAACCAAGTCGTCGACTTGCAAAAGTAAGTTGATGACTTGAAAAAACAAGTCATTGACCTAGAAGGTGAAAGGCTTATACTTAGGCTCGGTCATGCTAAGTTATCCAAAGAACTTGAAGATCAAAAAGTTGATGATGAGACTAAAAGAAAAAATGGCTAGATGAGTTTGTGGCTGAAAAGGCTCAAGAGGCCAGAAATGACTATAAAAAGAAATTTGTGAAGGAGATTGATAGGTCTGGGATTGGATATGCTTGTGCACCCAATACTCAGGGTACCAAACATGCTCCCTTTTTGTCAAAAGGAAAAGCCCCTTTGGGTAGTAACAACGCAAGTTGTTCTAATCATGTGGTGGCCAATCAAGACAAAGGGAAGCAACAGTGGTATCCTGATCAAAAGGTGCACAAAATATGGAAGAAACAAACCCAGAACTCGGCTCCCTCACAAATTGACTTTCAATCACGCATCAACAACAAACCCATCTATCCGGGCTACAGCAATTATGTTTCCCTAAAGTCTCACAAGACATGTTGGTATTGTGGCAAGCCTGGTCACTACCAACATGATTGTCACAAAAAGGCAAGAGATGATGAAAATGCAAGGTCACAGACTCTGAATGACAGTTCTGGCAGATTCACTGTCACTGACTGTCCTCCAAGATCTGTGTGCACTAATTGTGACAAGTGTTGCCCTAGAAACTACTATATTGCTAAACCTAGAGGAGTTAGACAACTTTGGGTTCGTAAGAACTAATTCTTTCAATGCAGCTTGAAGTGGGTGACAAGGGGCCCTGGTTTATTAATAGTGCGTGCTCAACTCATATGTTGGGAAACCCCAGGGATTTCGTCTCACTTCAAGAATACAAGGGAGGTAAGATTACCTTCGGCAACAACAGTAAAGGTGGTATTTCTGGTATTGGTACGATAAGATTTTCAGATAAGTTAATCATAGATAAAGTGAATTTAGTAGACAATCTCAGTTTTAAGCTTTTAAGTGTTTCCCAAATCTGTGCTAATGGAAAATATCAAGTTATTTTTTGATAAAAAGGGTTGTCAGGTACAAGAAATTGACTCAGGGAAGATTCTTCTGAAAGGGGTGTGTGAAAATAATCTTTACAAGGTGAACCCCTGTTTCGAACCTGAAGAAAAATCGTGTCTTAGAACAGTTGTTGACGTCGCCGGCCTCTGGCATAAAAGGATTGGTCATGCGAGCTTTCAACTCCTTGACAAACTTCATAGGCAAGAACTGGTTAGAGGGCTACCCAAGATAGATCCAAGCAAGCATGAAGTTTGTGAAACGTGTGTAAGAGGTAAGCAAGTGAAGTCATCCTTTCAATCCAAGAAGGAGGTAAGTACCACTAAACCCTTAGAGCTGATTCATATGGATTTGTGTGGTCCCATGAGAATCCAAAGTCGTGGAGGAAATAGCTATATATTTGTCATTGTTGATGACTTTTCACGGTATACTTGGACAATTTTTCTGTCTTCTAAAGATCAGGTCTTTGAAGAATTTGAAGCATGGGTAAAGGCTGTTGAGAAAAAGCTTGGAGTTGTTCTTGTATCTATTAGGTCGAATCATGGAACAGAATTTGACAAATCTGAGTTTCTGGTTTTCTACAAGAAAAATGGCATAAGTCACAACTTCTCAGCGGCAAGAACTCCTCAACAGAATGACGTGGTTGAGAGAAAGAATCGTGCCTTGGAGAACATGTCGCGGACCATGCTTATCTCAAGTGGTCTTCCAAGGAATTTCTGGGGTGAAGCCATTAATGCGTCTTGCTATGTGATGAATCGAGCTATGCTTTGTCCAATTCTTGGAAAAACTCCTTATGAACTGCTTAGAGGAGTCAAGCCAAGTGTCACCCACCTACGCACCTTTGGATGCAAGTGCTACATTCATAATAACGGCAAGGACAGTCTGGGAAAGTTCGATCCAAGGAGTGATGTTGGCACTTTTGTAGGTTATTCCCCTGATAGTAAAGCCTACAAAGTGTTCAACAAAAGGACGAGAAAAATTGAGGAAAGTGTGCATGTTGTGTTTGATGAGAACACGATGGGAGGCTCGATGATTGAGGATCTTGATAATGGTGATCAAGGATACTATCTGGTTCAAGAGGATCTACTTCCAACTGATGCAACAGAAAAAGAATCAGTAGTTAGTGAAAATGTTGGTGTCACTGACTCAGACAGTTCAGGGGGAAGTAATCAGGGTCAAAATTCAAGTGACAATGAGTCAGAAAATGAGAAAACTCCCGAGAGAAGCTCAAGACCGGAAGATTCTGATGAAGAGTCAGGAAGAACGCCACAAAGTCAAGTCGGCGACCTGACAAAATTACAGATCAGGAATTATCAACAGAAAAGTACTCATCCTGTCACCAACATCCTCACTGATTTTTCAAAGGGTGTGCAAACTAGATCTTCTCTGAACAATTTCTTTTCCTTCAATTCTTTCATCTCAATGTTGGAGTCGAAGAATGTTGATCAAGCATTGAAAGATTCGGACTGGGTCAGTGCCATGCAAGAAGAGCTTCATCGGTTTGAAAGAAATAAGGTTTGACACCTGGTCCCAAGGCCAAAGGGAAGATCTGTCATTGACTATGATGAGACGTTTGCTCCAATGGCTCGTCTTGAGGCTATTCGATTACTCATTGTCTATTCTTCTCATCATGGATTCAAGCTACAACAAATGGATGTCAAGACTGCATTCTTAAATGGATATCTAAAAGAAGAAGTGTATGTTGAACAGACTCCGAGTTTTGAATATGTCACCCACCCGGATCATGTCTATAAACTGGACAAAGCTCTTTATGGATTAAAGCAAGCCTCGCGTGCTTGGTATGATCGATTGTCTTAGTTCTTGATTCAACATGGATATGTTCGAGGAGAGGTTGACAAGACTCTATTCTTGTTGAAGGAAGGAAGTCACACACTGGTCGTTCAGGTCTACATCGATGACATCATGTTTGGTTCAACAGATGATAAGTTAGTACAGAAGTTCGCTGACCTCATGTCTAGTGAGTTTGATGGGTTCAGAGATGGGTTTTCAATGGCGGTTGGAGAGGCGGTTGATGAAGACGATTTTCCAGACATAAGGGCGCGAAGAAATTCATCACCAAAGAGGGCAATGATCTTCTTCTTTGCCGACTCAGGACTTTCGACTTGGTTTTTGGGTAAGGCAGGGTGGTTAGAGGTGTTGGAGGGAGACAAGGGAAATTTCACCAGTCCTTATCTAGTCAACATGATGGAATTGAAAAGAAGGTGATGTTCAATTACTTGATCAGTAATCTGTTGCCTAGAGAGCTCAAGAGAAATGTTGCTTCCATTCAAGATTTGTTGATTATGGACAAGGTCATCAGGGGAAAGAAGGTGAAAATGCCTCGATTGATGATGTTTCATATGAAGCATGTGCTTGAAACTGCTAAACATGTGCTTCCTTATGGCATGCTGATTGCTTTGTTGTTGACTGAGCACAAGGTTTATGTGGATGGTGATGATGTCCTCAACACCAGGGTTTTGAACAAGGAAATGATCAGGAAGTTTGGCTGGAACTAGGTTGATGGACAATGGGTGTGAAAGGCTTCAGAGGTCAGTGACAAGGATCACCAGGAAGAAGGAAAGAAATATGCTCAAGTGACCGATGAACTGAAAGATCTTAGGGAGCAGAATATGATTTTGAAGGGGATGCTCGAGAAACTTCAGAACATGGTTGGCAATGTGCTATCCAAGATCAATGCAATTGAGGAAAGGCTCAATGATACGCTCTAGATTAGTAAGTTATCTCTTGTATTTTAGGCATGATTTGAGTGTGTTTAGGTTATTTTTGAGCATAATTAAAATATGAAGACCGAAGACACGATTTGAAGAATTGCAAAAGTTTTGAAGACAAGTGTTGATTTGGAGTTGTTTTGACGCCATTTTCTTGTGACGCATCGTTCGGGAGCTACGGTGATCGGATGAAGCTGAATTTGGTATCATTGGAAACCTAACTCGAAGAGCTACAATTCATGTTTTTAGGGCGAGTTCAAATTCCAACTCTAAGTGGGTCAAAACCACCTCCGAAGTTGACACCAGAAAGCTGTCAGGAGACCCGCTACCGCGGCCTAGTACCCGCGCCCGCGGTGTTGGCCTTATCCGCGAGGATGGAGAGACGCAGAAGACCCGCGCCCGTGGCTATGAACCCGCCGATTCGTTTTATTCTATCTTTTGTTTTATATTTTTATATCTAGTTTTATTTCGGTTGTTCTAGTATTTATACCTAGTTTTTGTATTCAGTTAAGGGAGACAACTTTAGAGAGCCTCTTTTTAGTTTTAACCGAGAGTTTCTCTCAGTTTTTATGGAGAGCTAACCCTTTGGGGTTTGTTCGAAGGTGAAGCTCTGATGTATGAACTCGTGAGGTTTTGGTAATTGATTTCTATCCTTTGGTTAATATTAATTCACTTGTGCTTCATTATATGAATGTTGATTGATTCTGCATGAGTAGCTAACTTGTTGAATTGATTGATTTTCTACTGTTGGATTAGATTTGGACCGTGGACAAATCTATTCTGTAAAAACAACTTAGAACTTAGATTTGTTGTCTATGCAACTAGGTTTTTAAGAAGAGAATTGCTTATAAGTTATTTCAATTGACTCGTAGCTTGGTTGTCTTGACTTGTATCCTGCATATCCTTGTTCTCTATGCTAATTCTAGGTTAAGCGTCCTTGCCTAGGGTTAAAGAATTGCTTGGACCGTGGACTTGCGATTGCTAATGATTAGGATAGGAATTAACCATAGGTGTAAAAGGAATCAGTGGATGAATCTGTGATCGAATGATTATTTCAGAGTGGATCTTTTGAATAAACTTGTTTCTCTATTGTTTTGTTTGATTGTTTGTTATTTGTTTCTTAGTTTAGTTTAGTTTAGATCTTTATCTTGATTTCCCCCTGTCTTTAGTTGGTAAAATTATTGATACTAGAAGCCGCAAGTTCTCTTGGGTACGACCCCGACTTACTCGCTATACTAGCTTGTATTAGGGTTAATTATCTTTGTTCTTGGCATAACGACCAAGGCCGAGTCACTCAACGACTTTGGATCTTAATGTCAATGACCAGCACTCATCCATGGCTATCTCTACCCCTCTCTTCTACCCTTTCCACATTATCTCCCCACCTTAAAAAGACTTCTTTTTTTAGTTCGATTTGGTTGTACTACATTCCTGAATTGTTTGTTTTTGCATCGTACTTTGTTTCTTTTGCCATGGTGGTTGACTATCAATGCTTGTTTTGATATTATGTTTTAAGTTTCTATATTTGCCTCTAATTTCTTTGCTTGTTTTAACAATCTTTTTTATGATGCCAAAAAGGGGAATTAACCGGGGGAATAGATTTATTAGGGGGATCAAAATACTGAAATCACGTGGTTACTAAGCTTAGAGGGAACTTTTTATGGCTTTTTGTGTTTTGCTCTTTTTATTGTGATTGTGTTTGTATGCTGCAAAGTTTCTATCAGAACAGGTTGTTTGTCACCATAAAAAATGGGGAATTTGTTAGAAGATAGAGTTTTGATGGTTCCAGATTCAGTGATTCCGAGTTTGCAAGTCGAGTCGGCGACTTAGCAAAGTCACTGACATGGCCAGTTGGCGAGCGATCTATTTAAGGAAGGAACGCACAGCGTGTGTGCGTGCACTTGGAGACAGTCGGGTCGTTCTATTTTAGCAGAAGATCATCATAAAAGGGTGCTAAAATCAAGAGGAAAACGATTTGATTCTCCTAGAATATTTTATTATATGCGTTAATGTATATTTGGAAAGATATGTAAAGATTGAGTGTGTGTCACTTCCCTAATCGAATGGGATTGATACACACGAGATATCTCTTGCCTTAGCTTAAATACTCTTGTGTTTAGGGTAGTGGGAAGACTTTTGAGCGTCATTTTACAATTTGTGTGATAAAGAAAGAGTGAACTTGTGCGTGAGATTCGTGCTAGTGGTGTGTCGAGTGTTCTTAGGCATAGCGTGAGATTGAGAGTGTGAGTGCAAAGGTAGAGCGTGGTTCAAGGGTGTGGGATTCATTCTTGTACACGGGAGAGCTTTGTAAACACTCAAGAAATCAATAGAGCGAGTCTAAGGACTCTTGAAATCCGACCAAGTGAGAAGCTTGGAAGGGAGTGGTTTTTCTCCCAAATAAACTAGTTGGTTTACGAGGAGTTTCCACTATACATCGCTTGTCATTGACTATTGGTAACGTTTGTTTTTCTGGTTTAATTATTTCGCTGATTTATTACTCAAAGTCGACGACTTCGCAGGAGTCCCCGACACGTTTAAGTACTAACGATCCTACAATCTCTTTGCTTGAGTAGTTCCATATAGGGGTGTCAATCGGGAGGGTCGGGTCGGGTTTGGGTCGGGTCAATTCAGTTTCGGGTAAGTTCGGATTCGGGTCAAATTCGGATATTTTGAAACTCGGGTGAAATTGGGTTGGATCATTTCGGGTCGGGTGCTTAATTAATCGGACAAAGTCGGGTTTCGGGTCAATTTCGGTCGGGTCATTCGGTTTTCGGTCCAACTTGATTTCAGATAAGTCCAGTTTCGGGTTTAGTTAGATTTCGGATTTAGTCGGGTTTCGGGTGAGTCGGGTTTCGAGTTTTTCGGATTTTGGGTGAATCGGATTTCAACTTTGGCTGAATTTCGGTTTAATCTAATTTTGAGTAAGCCGGATTTTGATTCAGACCATATATCGGATGATGATTTTTTGTAGTTTTACTACTCTAGGGTCTAAATATTTAATGTAACATTTAACTTAAAAACCTAATTATAATAAATGTTCACTATTATTAATATTTTAAAATATAATGTAATTTTCGGATGGTTTCGGGTCGGGTAACTTCGGATATTCGGATGGTTTCGGGTTCGGTAACTTCGGATTTTCGGATGACTTCAAGTCAGATAGCATCGGATATCGGGTTGCATCAGGCTTAGTCCATTCGGGTATAATCGGTTTTGGGTTAATTTTGGGTTCAGTTTTTTTGGATTCGGGTCAAATCAGTTCGGGTCAAACATGTCTCGGGATAAAAAAAATTATTTTTTTTCTCGGGTCGGGTCGAGTTCGGAGTCGGGCGGGTTTCTCGGGTCGGATCAAGTTTTGACAGCCCTAGTTCCATACCTCGTTGGTAAAGGCCAGTTGATGTCCTCGAGAACCCATAACACTTGAACCGGACCCATTATAAAAAGCATAATGTCCTATATCTTTTTTTTAATATACAGTAGATGGCTTGGTTTGTCCGATGGACGGAATAGAATTTCATGTCTATGATTGTTGATTTTATAAGTGGACATAGATGATGTGCATATATATTATTTGAATTAAAATAGAATATAAAATATATGTGTGATTTGATAAAAAAATGAAAGGAAATTGAATTTAAACCTTAATTTTGAATGGTTGATTTGGTGCATGAAAAAATATATTATGAACCATAAGTACTGTTTGATGAAAGGTTAAGCAGGTGGATATAAGTATATAGTTGTATGATTATAATTGATGCAATGTTATATTTTTCCCTCCTTTGTATTTTAAGGTTCGTATATTTCAGTTGTGATGTTTTGTGGTGTATGTTTAATTTTGGCATTTTCATAAAACCAAGGTGCTTATATTTTTCCAAGTTTAGTTAGATTATAATTTGAATTTGTTTTTATCACTAATGTACGATGAGAAATATGAGACCGTTTATGCATTTAAGTAGTAAGAAAGAAGTGTTATTAACTTAAATAATATTTTTTAGTATTTATTAAAGGCTTGTTGTATTTTAGAATATTAAGGCCGGAGGTAGATTGAAAAAAGGAATATATTTATTTGATTAGTACAAAATCGTTGGAGAATAGTCAACTTTGACATGGTCAAAGAATGCAGTAGGCCAGTAGCTGATATCCAGCTAAATAAAAATCTTTTGTAAAAATTTAAGCTACATGAAAATTTTAAAATAATATTTTATTTTATCTTACTCATTTTTTCATTATCTCAAAAATCACTACCCACTCTTATCACCTAAATAAATTAAAACTTTATAATTTTTATTACTAACTGAAATAAGATTTAATCGTAAAAATTTATTTAAAAATATATTTTAATAACAAGTCAGAAATATAATTATTTTGAAATAAATTCAAGGTACGAAAATAGCACTAATTTTCTATTAAGGAAAAAAAAAGATTATCAATGCTGATTTTCAAAACAATCTACCCAGTTCACTCGCAGTAATACTATGGTTCGAATTAAAAACTAGATCAAATTCGAGAATTTTTTTGGTAGAAACAAATTCGAGAATACTCTTAACCTAGAGTAAAAATAATTCACCCGAAATCCATATTAACTCTAATGCGAAACGATTAGAAGTATGAACGATAGAGGATACCTAATGTAAACCTGGAGACTAAAATGACAACATTTAAAATGGAGACCTAATGTACGTGAATAGTCAAAAAAGATCAGCCATTATTTATCAAAAAAAAAAAAAGATCAACAGTTTTGTTATTATTGTCAACAACCCTATATATTTTAAAATTATAAGTTTTGGTTTTTGAAGTTCAACACCGCCCCAATTGAAAAATGATCCCCTATTGCAAACGCAACAGCTTAACTAACCTTTTCATACCCGAAAACAAAAACAAGCTAAGAATGCATTAAGCCATGGCATCAAGCATTGCTAAACCTCCAAGAAAACCAAACTTCACAATCATCCTCCTCTTCACACATATACTCACCACCTTCACACGCGCCGAAGATTTCATCTACAATGGATTTCAAGGGGCTAAACTTCACATTGATGGAAGCACTAGCCTCCACTCCAACGGCCTCTTACAATTAACAAACTTCACATATCAACAAATCGGCCATTCTTTCCACCCACAACCTCTCGAATTCAACACCTCTCTATCATTTTCGACCACTTTCGCCTTTGCCATGTACCCTCAAGTTTCATCAATAAGTGGCCATGGAATTGCCTTTGTCATCACACCATCTCTAGACTTCACCAATGCAACAAGTGGCCAATATTTCGGCATCTTCAACTCATCAACCAATAACGCCATTACGAATCATATATTTGCCGTGGAGCTGGACACGATTCGGAATCTTGAATTTGGTGATATTGATAGCAATCATGTAGGAGTTGATGTTAATAGCTTGACTTCAATTGCTTCTGCTTCAGCAGCTTGCTACAATCAGAGCTTGAATCTGATTAGTGGCGAACCGATGCAGATTTGGATAGACTATGATCATGACGAGACGCGTATCAACATAACAATGGCTCCCTTGACAAAACCGAAACCAAGTAAGAATCTTATTACAACACCCTTGAATCTTTCTGAGGTGTTGTTGGAATCCATGTATGTCGGATTCTCCTCTGCAACTGGATCAGTTGCAAGCAATCATTATGTACTAGGATGGAGCTTCACCCAAGGAAAGGAAGCACATAGTCTTGATTACTCGAAACTTCCTAAGCTTCCGAAAATGGGAGGAAAAGAGAAGCTAAGTCCAGGATCTATATCCTTGCTGGTTATACTATTGTCCTTATTTGTAGTGATTGTTGGAGCAGCGTATGTTGCGTGGAAGAAGAAGTACGAAGAACTGATCGAAGATTGGGAGCAAGCCTATCTTAGCCAAAGGCTATCATACAGAGATCTCTACAAGGCAACAAAAGGGTTCAAAACCACAGAGCTTCTAGGAAAAGGAGGTTTTGGGAAGGTCTATAAAGGAACCTTGCCTTCTAATAATATTGAGGTTGCTGTCAAGAGAGTCTCACACGAATCGAGACGAGGAATGCAAGAATTTGTGGCGGAAATCGCTTGCATGAGCAGAGTAAGGCATAGGAACTTGGCGAGACTATTAGGATATAGTAGGAGGAAAAAAGAGCTTCTTTTGGTGTATGAATACATGCCAAATGGAAGCCTTGACAAGTTTCTTTTCACAAATGACAAGCCCGCCCTCGGTTGGGACCAAAGATTCAGAATCATCAAAGGAGTGGCTTCAGCACTCCTTTACTTACATGAAGGATGGGAACAAGTCATCATACACAGAGATATAAAATCGGCTAATGTGTTACTAGATTCTGACATGAATGCTTGCTTAGGTGATTTTGGTTTGGCCAAATTGTATGACCATGGGACTAATCCTAGGACAACCCATGTTGTGGGAACAGTTGGGTATTTAGCACCTGAACTTGCAAGAAAAGGGAAGGCGACAACAAGAAGTGACGTTTATGCCCTTGGGATGTTTTTACTTGAAGTGGCGTGTGGAAGAAGGCCAATTCGCCTTCATGGGCTCACTGAAGAAGAGGTTTTGGTTGATTGGGTTCATGAGTGTTGGAGGAGAGGAGCCATTGTTGAAGTGTGTGATCCAAGATTGGGAGGGAATTATGAGATGGGAGAAATGGAGTTAGTTTTGAAACTGGGATTGATATGCACACATTCTAGAGCAGAAGTAAGGCCAAGTATGAGACAAGTGAACCAGTTTTTGAGTGGAGATGCTGAATTGCCAGAAGTACATCTTGGTAGTGCAAGAGCTTATATGCTTTCTTCCTCTAGGAATCAATCCAGATCACCATTTCCTGCCTTTTCGTCGCCATTTACAAAAATTGAGGCTGCTTCCTTGTATGATTCCACCGAAAGTGTTCTTCTGTACGGTCGCTGATTATCTTCTAGATTGATTATCTTCTAAGTTCTAATTGATGACTGATTGCATGATCATATCTGCAAAGATCAATGTAAGCAATCTTTGGTGATAAAAATAATGCTCTTTTCTCAGCAAGAAAAGATTGAAGTATCCAAAGATGCAAATGCAAGAACAACTGGAATTTACATTCTTAAGTTTTAAAATGCAACAAAAATTGTAAGACTTAATCTAAGAAAGAGCTGGGAGGAAACTACAATTAAGCATAACAACTTGGGTAATAGATGATTGGGCACACAATTTATATCTACTTAACATCATGTCTAATTTCAATCCAATATCTTACAACATTACAAAATAACACCATACAATTATGGCTTCAAAAGATTAGTTTCACGTACAAAGAAGATTGAAGCCTTTTCCCCTCCATGTTGCCCATATTTCTGGCAGAAATGGATCAATGGAGGGCCATTACACATAAACTAACACTCTTCTAAGAATAATATTATATTACTACGGAAACATTACAGACACGTAAATAAAATATCAAACTAGAACACACAAACTTCATACACACTCTAAACCAGAGATTACCGCCCACGTTTCAGAACCGAATCCGTAGTATTAAAGGAGATGTTCATGCTCATAGAGGCTTTATCAGAAAACAATAAAGCCGATGTTCCGCTACTTTTCCCAAACCAACCAATTTCATCAAACTCAAGATCCATTTCTGGCAACTTAACATCTCCATTCAGAAATCGCATCACTTGTCTCATGCTCGGCCTTGCTTCAGGCCTTGGTTGTACACAAAGCAACCCGACTTTCAAAACAAGCTCCATTTCTGGCTTATTGTATTCCTCCTGCAATCTAGGATCACCAGCTTCCACAATATTCCCTCTCTTCCAACATTCCCATACCAAATCAACAAGAAAAAGACCTTCATCCATTTCTATAGGCCTCCTTCCACAAGCCACCTCTAGTACAAACGACCCAAAGGCGTAAACGTCAGTGCTAGTTGTTGCTTTCCCTGTTCTTGAAAACTCCGGTGCAAGATATCCAACCGTTCCAACTATGTGTTGTTTGAGGATTAGTCCCATGATCATATAACCGAGCAAGACCAAAGTCTCCAACGCGAGCATTCATGTTTGCATCCAAAAGAATGTTACTCGCCTTTATGTCTCTGTGTAAGACGACTTGCTCCCAGTCTTCGTGTAAATAAACCAAGGCTGACGCCACTCCTCGTATTATACTAAACCTTTGTGGCCAAGAAAGAGTTGGTGTTTCTTTGTTGAATAGGATTTTGTCAAGGCTTCCATTTAGCATGTATTCGTATACTAAAAGTAGCTCACCCTTTCTTGTGCAATACCCAAGGAGAGGGACTAAATTCCTATGTCTTAGCCTTCTCATGGCAGCCACCTCAGACACAAACTCCTTCATCCCTTGTCTTGAGTCATGTGAGATTCTCTTCACAGCAACCTGTGTGTTGGTGGGCCGAAGTGTACCTGTTAGATTGCAAGTGTGTTAAGGGGGAAGGTCCTACACAGTTAAATATATTTCAACAAGAAAACAAACAAACAAACATTCCAGCAGTACCTCTATAAACTTTACCGAAACCTCCGATTCCTAGAAGCTCTTTGTCTTTGAAACCCTTTGTTGCCTTGTAAAGATCCTTGTATGAGAATCTTTGAATTGCATACTCTTCTTCCCAATCTTCCATTATTTCTTCAAATTTCTTCCTTCTCATTGCATATGCCATGCTAATTACCAATAAGAAAAGAATTGATACAATTGGTAATAATGCTACTAGTGGAACATTCACTTTTTTCTTTCGCCTAGGAACTGAAGGAAGTTTCGAGACATCCAAGCTTTCGGCTCGCCCACTTTGGTTAAAGCTCCATCCAAGAACATAGTGGTTACTTGACATCACACCAATTGATGCAGAAAACCCAACAAATATAGTATCCAAGAGCACTTTAGAGAGGTCAATTTGCTTTGACAAAAGATTCCTGCTTGGCTTTGGCTGACCGAGTGAAGCTAGATCAACGGTAACTTCCTTCGTGCTTGCATTATACTCAACCCATAGTTGCATTGGCTCTCCACTAACAAGACTCAAATTCAAATTCCTTTGTTTCTTCTCAGAATAGTAGCTAGCCGAAGCCGATGCATTTGATTTCACACTATTGACATCAATTCCCACATGGTTGTTGCCTATGTCACCCATGTTTAAGTTCTGAAAAGTGTCCAGCTCCACGGCGAATACATGATTTGAAACATTGCCATCCCGCGTACTGCTGAGGATCCCAAGGTATCCGGTTCCAGTAGTATGATTGAAGTCCTTGGAAGAGGAGATTATAAAGGCAAGACCATGGCCACCGTTTTTAAGCAACGGGTTGATTGCAAAAGCAAAGGTGGTGGAAAGCAAAGGAGAAGAGCTTAGCCTTAAAGAAAATGGATACAAAGCATGACCCGTTTGTAGCTCTGTTTGGTTTGTAAGCTCCAACAAGCCATTGGGGAGGATCTTAGCGCTCCCTTCAAGATAAAGGTTGGCGTTCTTGAAGCCATTGTAGATGAACTGCTTTGGAGGTTGGCCTGAACCCAAGAGTATAATGGTGAACGTGAAACTGATCAAGAGAAGGAATTTTGGTGGGTGTTTGGCCATTGATGAGAATGAAAGATGAAGATTTCAGAAGTCTGGCTTAGTGAAGAGAAGAGTTTTTTCTTGGGTTTAAGTTAATCTGTCCAATTCTATGAAGACAGGGGTCAATTATAACTTATAAGGGGGCTCACCTGATTCATTTCTAGTCTAGTACATTAAATTGCCCTGCCCTTTAAGTTATGTAAGTGAATTGTCACACTGAACTTTCTTAGATTTTTACTACCGTTGATGAAACGAAAGAAAATGACAGAAAAAGATGTTAGTGGTTTAATCTGTGTTTTTATGTGGTAGTAGGTTGTTACTGTTTCCAGAAGACATTCTTACAGCGATTAGTTGTAGAAAATTGCTCCAAGGACAGCCTATTGGCTTCATTTTCGTGTCAATACAAATTTGAAAAGGTCTTTATGTAAAGAATACGGTGTGAAGTATATATTATAAAAGGAAACCTTTGCCTACAGATTGTTATTTGGTAAGAACAATTTTGGTAATGGTCTTTCTTAAATAAGGCTGACCTAGAATTTGCTCTTGCTTAGAGAATTACTGTGGTTCAGAATTAAATATGATTTCTCATTTCTGCTATGTCATGAATGTTAGGCGAGTGATTTAAGCTGTTTCTCAGTTTGCATTCTGAAAGAACAGTTCTTTATTGTCCAAGAGTTTCAAATGTATAACAGTTAAAAAAACAGTAAACGAGCAATAATAGACAGAAACAAGAAGTGAACAAACAACAGCAAGGGGAAACAGATTGTTCTCTTATAATAGAAAAAGAAGTCATACATAAGGAAAAACTTTGACCCAACCTCAGAGGATTAACAGCTCTGGACATGGCAAACTTTCTTTGTACAGTCGCATAAGCTAGAAACGAAAAAACTAAACATACCCTCATTTTTTTTTACAACCTCAAGAGATTTGATCACTGCCTCTACAGAAGGCGAAAGCACTAAGTAACGTTATGCATGCCGCTTGCTGAGGCGGGTTTCTATGTATAAACCTTTAATACTACACAACGACAATGTACAGCTCTTTTCATAGTAGAAGATGAAACTAGTTTTATTTGGAATTAATAAGTCCCTGCTGTTTACCTTACAGATGGGCAGATCAAAGGCAGCCATATAGATCTTGAAAGACGAAAAGACAAGACAAGATGATGGAGTAGGAAGCTCAAGTTAGCTGTACAACCGCATTTCCTGTTCCTTCTATGCTGCAGGGTTTTGCGACATTCCAGCTCTCCTTTCTGCGGAAACATTTAAGAACACAAATCAAAAGCATACCTTCTAGCATTAGTAATATATATCAGTAGGGATCGTTTGGTTCAATTTTTAGTTTTGAACTTGAGAAAAGTGGGTTTTGATGGAAAATGTTGTACTCGACTCCAAATTTAATCCAAACCCGACTCACAAATTTTTGGGCAGAGAAAGTTACTCTAGACCCATTGGATTGCCAAATCAATTACCAATCAATCACACACAATTCGACCAAAATGGCCTAAAACAATTGATAGATATTGGATTTTCTATGAGTAAGGATTTTGCACCTCCTGCAGTGAGAAGCTTCTCTACTCTAGCAACAATATGTTTGCCGTATGTGTATTTCTTCAGTGCATTCAAGTGGACCTTGATACGAGTCATGATCAGCTCTCTCTGCTGATCATTGCAAGTCTCCAGGACTTTCTGTACGACATAGTTCCCGAATTGATCCTTCATCATTGCCTGAATCATGGGAAAAACAGGAGTTAAGAAATTGGTATGAGAAAATGTAAAGATTGATATGTTGAAATTAAGATTTGCTCATAGTAGGGAGGTGAACTAGCCACCTGAAGTGGCTCGTTCTCATCAGTAGTGCCAAGCATTTCAGTGATTATGAGTTCCCTTTCATCAGGACCTCCGAAAGTCAAGCACTTCTCAACAACATTGGATGCAAATTTCTGCTGGCTCATTTGAACTATCTTACCAGCTAACTCTTTGATTATAATCGAACGTTCGTGTGGATTCCCATGCTCCAGCACATGCTGCCACGAGGATGAGGAGTCCATTAACAACCATTAAAAGACAATTAGAGGACAATGAAAAAAAATATCTAAGTTTGCAAATTGGGCATCATAAATTCTGCATAAATGGTAACCGACTAATGCAGCATGCTGAAAAAAAAAACGAGCAGAACATAGAATGAGCAGTAATCAGAAATAAGGGTGAAAATATGGGTTTTAGGATAACATACACAGCAAAGCACATGTGACCAAAGAAAAATGCAGCAGGAAAAAAGTACTCATTATCATACATGATTGATCACTTGCTACAAAACCTATATAACCGACACTGCTGTAAGGTTGGAAAAAGGTGGCAAATAAGGAAGAAAAAGTTGTGCATAAACCACAGCCAAATGGTAACAGTTAACAAAAACAGATTCAAGATATTAAGACACACCTGAACAACATAATTTCCGTACTGGTTCTGAGTCAACATGCTGACAGATCCCAAAATTTCCTCCATAACCTTATTCTGGGTATCTGGGTCCTTGCAGTGCTCAAGGACTCTCTGTCACACAGGAAAATCAACATTGAAATAGTTAACCAATCAATTATTTCCTCCCAAAATATAAATGAGACTAAGAATTATTAATCATAATGGTTTGAAGCAAATATCAGCTTTCTCAAACCTGAACAACACGGCAAACATAAGGATGGGTTGAAATAGTTAATCAATCAATTATTTCCTCCCTATGTAAATGAAACTAAGCATTATGAATCATATTGGTTTGAAGCAAATATCAGCTTTCTCAAACCTGAATAACACGGCAACCATAAGGATGGGTTGAAAGAGTGATGACTTGATCATAGAATGACACGACAATGAACTGAATAGATTCTTCAGGTACACACTCAATACACTTTTGAATGACGTGATTTCCATTTTGATCACGTACACAGCGCATAATATGACCATCCAGCTCTTTAACCATCTTAATTTTTTGGTCCAGATCAACAACTTCAATAGCCTGCAAAAAGAAATGATCAGATCCAACAGCACATCAGAAGATCCTTTGGTTCATTTATCATCAAGAAAGAAAGTCCAGTAAGGTTACTTCACTAATGCTTTGCTTACAATTGTCCCCTAAGATATGGTATCACAAAAACATGCTCATACAAGAATGAAAGTGTTATAAAATAAGTTCTTGTGAAACAACTGACCAAATATTCATCAAGTAGAGAGAAAGAGCACAATAATGCCTTTCATCAACAAGCTCTTTTGAAAAGACGGTTTCACAAAGATAACGAGGAATCATATTACGCTTTATATATATAATACTAAGGACTTGCAAAAGTCAAAACTTAAACACACGAAAGTCAACCCAAAAAGCAACTAAACATGAGAATACTATTTTATGCTGAAAACATCCTGCAAGGTGACTTGCACAAAAAGTTCCCCGGTTACTTATCTTTTGATTAAATGCTATTACAGCACTGACAAATTAAAGATCAAGATGATAACAATGAAATGAATCTAGAAAGCAATTGGAAATACCTTTTGTATAACACGACAACCATACATTTGAAGGCTAAGTGTTAAAACATGACCGTCCAGCTTGTTAGCAAGTTCTCTCCTCTGAGCTGGCATTCCATGCTCAAAAAACTGAAACAAAAATCACATGATGAGCATCAATTAAAATTTAGAAGCATAAAGAAATAAGCCAATAACCTTTTTGATTGCTATATTGTCACGCAAAAAAGAAGAATGGAGGTTTGCTGACCTTTTGAACTACATAATTACCAAACACATCAGTCATAAGAGCAAGAGCTTGGGGGAAAATCTCCTGGAAAACCATGGTTTTCTCTTCCATCGTTGCTGTTTCAAGTTTCTGCTGAATGAAACGACTCCCATATTGATCCATACTGTTGATAAAAGAGATACAATTAGAGGGGGGGAAAAGTGGGTAAGAGACTTGGAAGCTATGGGTGATTAGAAGAGCCAGTACTCTTTACCTGAAATCAACAACATGACCTGCAATATCTCCAAGCTCAAAGCACTTGGATTTATTACTCTTGAATTCCTCCAACAAAGAGGAAACAAAGCCTCCATTCATGGACCAAGGTTTCATCACACCCCCACTCGAGTTCCGCAATGTGGCAAGATAACGCATATTGAATTCATTGTGTTGAGCAGGACTGCCACTAACAGGACTGCCCAATGGACTTCTATGATATCCCATGCCAATATCAAAAGCATGATTTCCATAATACCCTTGATTAGGGTGAGATTTATTAAATAGGGAAGCACCGAATTCTGATTTCTGATGTGATAAAAGTGAGTCTATGTAAGCTTTCTGAAGTGAATCCATATATGCATTTGGAGAGTGGTCGTTGAGACTTGTGAGCTGTGCAGCATATTCAGCAGTCCTCAGATACTGAAGGTACCTTGGATCTACAAAAGCGCCTTGGAGAGCATTCCCAAGAATCTGATTATTAGTTCTACTAAAATTATGAGTTTCAGATGGATCAGTTTGATTCTGGCCCAATCTTGAATCAATTCCAATGCCCATAGATGAAGCAGCAGCAATATTTTCAAGCAGTGGAGGCAGATTCAAGTTATTTAGTTGGCTTGTCATCATAGGTGAATTCACAGAATATCCACCCGATCCATAATTTGAAAATGATGAGTTAGTTCCATCCAAAGGTCCATGATGAGGTGATAACCCACCATCAAAAGTTGATACACATGACCCCTTTAAAAATTGTGGGCGTTCAGCCTGTGATTTCCTCGTCTCAGACCCACTAACATCACTCCTACGAGCTGGCATTGAAGGCATGTGCATATGGCCAGACTCCAATTTTTCACCATATGAATGCTTCATATTGTTCTTATGGGCTTGGATATTATGCTGATACATATGGTTACTTCCAGCATCTGGACTAAGTTTTGGAGGCAAAATATTTTCATTATCAACATCCCCATTAGTGGCAAGGTTCATACCAGAGAGAGCAGCCACAAGATCAGCAGATTCATCCATGCCAGAGACAACACCGTTGCATGGGTTTTGACTAGCAATAGTTCGCTTTTCAGAGGCCCCATTTCTCCCAACTCCAATAGGTGTAGGACATGGACTAGGCACCCGAGGCACATGCTGAGGATCAGGAGTGGTGTTCCTTGATAATGAAGCACCCAGAGCAGCAGCGTAGGAATATGATGCAGGTGCAGAAACATTATGCAATGCAGATGAGCCCTGAAATTTTGCTTTATCTCTGCGCAAATTTGCCAGCTCAGATTCTGCAGTACTTAGTGCATCAGCATTTTCATCAAATAAATTGCGGCTAGCAGGACGAGAAGGATGTCTGGAGTTTGGGTTAGAAGAGTTTAGGTCATCCTACAAAAACACAGATCGTAACAACATGAATACAAGAATAGGTAAAACAATGCAGGTCTTATAGATTCATGATACATCCATCAAGAAGCAAACATTAGGAAGTGAACATTGACAGTCAATGATCAGGTGCAACATTGGAATTTGTCAACAGATTGCAACCTGGGCATCTTCTTCTTTGACAAACAATATGAAGCTTTTTGGACGAACAAATTAGATACACCCCACTATAAACAAACCAGTGTGAAAGCAAACCGGTTGATTAAACAATCAAAACAAGACCTTGAAAAGCAAGTAAAAAAAATATATGTTTTTATTAGTTGAAGTTGGTGGTTTTTTAAATACCAGCAAGAAAACCTGATTGAGGCCAAGATTGATCATCCAATGATATATGAATCCAGAGAACCTTGTTATTACTATTCATAACAGACAAATTTTCTTAGTAATAAGAGCAAAGGTCTTGTTTAATACTGTTTCATACACATGACCCTCTTCCCTCACATAGAGGAAAAGAACCTTGTATTATCAATCAACTAGTATAGAAATGATTAAAAATTTAAAACTCTCCAGGTCTCTACATCTTGCTTCTATCTACATAAAAGTAGTACTCTTTAAAACAAACTACCAGAAAAAAAATATCTCCTAGGGATTAGCCATAAATCTTATTTTTACTGCAATGACACTAACCTAGCTGCAAATTTTAGCTATTTTCTTCATTCTAAATTTTCATCAATTGTAGTGACATTGGTTCCCACTTTGTGCTTATTGTTCCAGATTCTTGGTTTTTTTAATGAATTAAGTTAGCATTTTTAGTTTTTTTAAATTCACTCCCTGCATTGTGAATTTGAAAGCCACAGCAGGAGTTGGTTTATTTTATATGAATTGATTAACTTATGTGTAGGCTATCATTTTGTTAGACATGTCTTTTAATAGAGCAACAGAAAAGAAGTCTCCCGGGTGTGAACGTTTTGCCCTAGCTTGCTTATTTTTTAGAGGCTCTGCTGAATTCAAACATATAATCACACACAGCAACTATAACGCATAAGATCAAATCATAAATAATAAAAATGACATCCAAAAAACCTAATAAGCCGCATTATCAAACGAAAACAACCACAGCATATAGATAACAAATTTCAACTACAATACCTGAAATATCTCAGCAAAACTCTTCTGCTTACTCCCCAATCCAATACCAGACAAACTACCAGAAAATAAAATACTTCCTAGGGATTAGCTATAAATTTTATTTTTACTGCAATGACACTAACCTAGCTGCAAATTTAGTTATTTTCTTCATTCTAAATTTTCATCAATTGTAGTGACATTGGTTCTGACTTTTGTGATTATTAATCAATTAAGTTAGTATTTTTAGTTTTGTTTAATTCACTCCCTGCATTGTGAATTTGAAAGCAACACCGCAGGAGTTGGTTTATTTTATATGAATTGATTAGCTTCTATGTAGGCTATGGCTATCATTTTGTTAGACATGTCTTTTAATAGAACAACAGAAAAGAAGTCCCCTGGGGTGTGAACCTTTTGCCATTGCTTGCTTATTTTTTAGAGGCTCTGCTGAATTCAAACATATAATCACACACAGCAACTATAACGCATAAGATCAAATCATAAATAATGAATGACATCCGAAAAACCTAATAACCAGCATAATCAAATGAAAACAACCACAGCATATAGATAACGAAATTCAACTATGATACCTGAAATATCTCAGCAAAACTCTTCTGCTTACTCCCCAACCCAATACCAGGCAAGCCAATAAGTCCATCTTTTCCCCACTCAGCTGAAGACAGGGCTTTCTCCAACTCAGTCTCCCTCTCTCCATTATTTGCACCAAATCCTGGAGGCTTTGCCAACATTGACCTCTCAGCTCCATTTGTCTCGTTCTTAACCACTTTCCTCTTATCCCCAATTCCACCCAACACTGAACCGCCTCCTTGCAATCTCTGTGCAAGCCTCCAGTCCTCCTTTGACAGAAGAGGAGGTGGCAACCTGGGGTTCAAATTCACATGAGAATAGTAGTATGACAAATAAGCAGGGTCAGACCTCAGCTCATCTTCTGAGATTACCCCATTTCCATTGTTACTCCCAGCAAAATCCAAGACATTATTTGCATACAAACCCCCAACAGCATTCAAGGATCCCTCCACAGTAGGAGGGGCAGATCCACTTCTATATAGATTCAGCTCACGCTCTCTATCATGGGCATCTTGTCGCCTCTGCTCCCTGAGAAGCAAGCCAATTTCCTTCTCAAGTTCATCACCCACAAAAGACCCTTCATTTCCTCCTCCACCTATCATAGGCCTCCTTCCCATCTCAGACAGCATTCTAAATTCTTTAATTCCAAGAACCCCTCTAGCTCAAGAACAGTAATACACCTAACAAAACCCTACAGAAGCAAAAAAAAAATGTTCTTTTTTTATACCACTTCTTTCCTCCACCTACAGAAAGCCTATATTTACAGGCCCTAACAAATACGATAAGAACTCTGAGCTCCTAGAATTCACAAAAGGTGCGTTTATAATCAATATTTTCTATGTCTTAAAGATTCAATCGTCAAAAGAGGATCTTAGCCATGATTATCAATCACATTGAAGAAAACAAGTATCCGCCATGAAAACTGAAGTAAAACTGAAACAGAGCCGGAGGATAAAGAAGAACAACAATAAGACGTAAGAAGTAGTCTGAAGCTGAGATCAATCCGGCGGCTTTTAGCAAAGTAGGGATTAGGGTTTTCTTGTATGAGATGAAAGCGTTTGGTTTTGGAGGGGAGTGATCAGATAGTCATCAGACTGCAAGAGTTGAACAACAGCTTGCTTTTTATTTTAGGTTTTTGGAAAGTAAAACGATAACTATTTTTAGGGTACATACAATTCAATAGGAAAAAATCTGCCGATAAATTAGGGTAAATTGACCAAGAGCTAACTACCTCATGGATTGGACTAAAAATAAAAAATAAATAAAAAAAAACCCAGAAAAAAAAATCTTACAGACAGATGCCCATAGCCCACCGGTTTTCATCTTCTTTTTCCAATCTTAAATATATGGGTTTATTTCATTTATTTATATGTATTTTTTGGATTAAAATTGATGTTTTTCCTTTTGGTATATAATGGTGTTTATTCTGACCAAAAAAAAAATATAATGGTGTTTATATGTTTTGGACTACTAAGAAAAAGTGTAGGTGCAAGTTAGTAAGTTGACTAGTTATGAAATTATGATGCATAATTATAGTGTAGGGTACATTTTTCGTTACGTGGGTAGGGTACTTAAATAAAGAAAAATCATAGAGATAAGAGTTTGGCTCCATTTGCGTAGAAGTCTTTTTATAGAAGGTCTAAGCATCGTGTACAAACATGACATTCTAACTTTAGTATTAAACATTTATGCACGTCACAAGCACCATTTGTGTAACATATAATTTATGGCACGACCTCCACATTCACACTCACTTGCACAATACATATTCTAGATGCTGTGGATAAGATACACGTATAAAATTGTTGAATGTACGATGAAAATCAAAAAGAAAATACGTGTGACCAATTTGCTGGTTTACTTATAAGGTTACGTCTTGATTCAACAAAACCAATCTTTGTTTCGTAGAATTTCATTCAGCTCAATATAATTACATTCAGCTCAACACTTTTTCCAAAAAAATACTAATCTTAAACTGTGTGAAATTAAGCTATTTTTACATATCTTATTAGAAAAAAAAAACAATTTTTATTAATAAATACTCTTTTAGAGAAAGTATAATAAGGGCATTGAAAGACAAAATTAAGTTTAGGTTCATTACCACATAAGGCAAGTGGCATCGGGGTTATGTGGAAGGAACATCAACTCATAAATGAAGAGGTGTCTGTACTAGCTCATGAACCAATATACATTATCTTAAAATATCATCATATAATAACCAAATACAATATAGCAATTGTTTAGCTTATGCTCCATCGAACGAAGGGCTTAAAGATAAGTTTTGGAGAAACATGACAAGAACGCTACAAGGTTTGAATATACCTATTATAATTTTAGGAGACCTAAACGAAATACAGGATCTAGGAGAAAAGAAAGGGGGTTCTTACCCTAATCAACAAAGATTTAGAAGGCTAATAAAGTTTAAAAACGATTGTGAACTAGTGGATATCCCTACAATAGGAAACCTCTTCGCTTGGAGAAAAAATAAAACAGAAAATGAAAATACCTATGAAAAACTTGATCGGGCTCTTGTGAGTAATGGAGTGCTTCAATGGTTCCCAAACATTAAGGCAAAAAATTATGCATTTACAACTTCTGATCATTGTATGGCTGCAGTGGACCTAAGTAATGAAGAGGTCGCTAAAGGAATCCCCTTTAAAATGGAGAAAATGTGGATGAATAGAAAGGATTTTAGGAATATAGTAAGACAGGCTTCGAGATTGGATGTTCCAAGATCCAACATGTTTAAACTAGTAAGGAAAACTCAATTGTTGAAGAAAAATGCAAAATTTTGGAATAGACATACGTTTGGGATACCTTTGAGAAACTAAAAGAAATAGAAGATAGTCTGTTGAACCTTCAAAAACAAATACTAAGCTCTCCACAACCAAGTTTAGTACAAAAAACAAATCCGAATCATGAAACAAAAAGAATGTTTATTGAATTATCACAAAACTTATTGGAAACAGAGGGCAAAGACAAAGCATATTAAGTTATCAGATGCAAATACAGGATATTTCCATAAAATTGCTAGTGGTAAGAGAAACAGGAAAAATATTAAAAAAATAAGAACCAATGATGGCACATAAATTATTGGATTAGAAAATATCATAAATGAAATAAAAAAGGATTTCAAACTTAGATATATAAAAGAACCAAGCAACCAATCTTTAACCCAAGAATATCTTAATTTAATATCTAGAGAAATAACTGAGGAAGATAATGTCAACCTGACAAAGCAAGTAACCTATGAAGAAATTAAAGAAATAGTGATGCAATTAGGGTCAAACAAATCTCCAAGACCAGATGGAATGACAACGGAATTCTATAAAAAAAAATATTGGGATATTGTGAGCCCGTTCGTAATCAAGGCGGTTAAAAGTTTTTTCCATTCAGGGAAAATGCTGAAACAAATTAATCATACGTTTATATCTCTAATCCCAAAGATTGAAAACCCAAACTCGACAAATCACTATAGACCTATAAGTCTGTGTGCAACAATATATAAAGTAATCTCCAAAATAATCACAGAAAGGCTAAAGAAAATAATAGGCAAAATCATACATCCACTACATGGTGCTTTTGTAAATGGTAGGTCAATACAAGATAATGTACTCATAGCACATGAAATCTTTCATTCCTTTAGAGGAAGTAAGGCAAAAGATGGGTGGGTAGCAATCAAACTCGATATGGAAAAGGCATACGATAGAGTGGATTGGAATTTTCTAATCACAGTCCTAGAAAAATTCGATTTTGATAATAAATTCATTGGATGGATTTGCGAATGCATCTGTACAGTATCTTTTTCAGTCCTTGTTAATAATGGACCAACAGAACCTTTTTTGCCAGAACGAGGATTGCGACAAGGTGATCCTCTATCACCCTTGTTGTTTGTCATTGGAGCGGAAATTCTAGCTAGAAAATTACAATACATAAGCAATATTGATAGAAAAACCATTGGATTTCCAATTTCTCGAGGTGGAATCAGGATTCCTTTCCTTTCCTTTGCAGATGATATTATTGTCTTTGATAAAGAAACCCAAGGATCTTGTGCGAAAATTAAAGAAGTTATAGAAGAATATTGTGCTATATCAGGACAAAAAGTGAACTATCATAAATCAGCTTTCCAAACCTCTAAAAATGTTAACAACCAGCAAAAACAACAAATCCAACAAGCATTGGGTATAACTGCAATGACTGATATAGAAAATATCTAGGATGTCCTATCATAAATGGGAAAGTAAATAAGAAAACGTTTAAGGACACAATTGGAAAAGCGCATCAACAATTAACAAAATGGAAAGCGAACAATCTTTCCCAAGAAGGAAGGACAATTCTAATCAAAGCAAACTTGGCAACTAAACCAAATTATATTATGCAAAGCTTTATGCTCCCAAGTAAAATTCATGAAGAAATGGATAGAATTAATAGGGGTTTTTTTCTGGAACAAAGATCAACATTACAAACCACTTATAGGTTGGGATAGGATATGCAAGCTAAAAACTTTCGGAGCACTAGGTATAAGGAAAACAAAGCATATGAACAAAGCACTACAAATGAAACTCCTTTGGAAAATTCTTGCAGAACCGGAAAATATTTTGGTTAAAATAGTAAGAGAGAAATATATGAAAAATGATGACCTATTCACCTATAAAGTTGAACAAAATACCTCTTGGCAATGGAAACGTCTAATGAACTTACGCAAGGAATTCGAAAAGGACTTATATGGCAAATTGAAAATGGACAACGAATTAAATTTTGGGAGGATAATTGGGCGTTAGATCAACCCCTTAAGGGCTTGGCCCCACAATCATATGTTCAAGATGGAACCGAAAGGGTCTCGGATTATTTAATGGCGGATAGAAAATGGAATATACAAAAACTTAAAGCAGTTCTTCCTGATGAAATTGTTAAAATCATACAGGATATTGTCATTCCGATTCACAATATCACGGATCGTCTATACTAGGCCCCAAGTAAGAGTGGCTGGTTTCTACCTTTTCAGCCATGAAATTGATAACACGAGAAAAATTACAAAGCCCATCGGAAATGGAGTGGATATATGCAATTAGACACGATACCTAAAGTCAAAAATTTCATTTGGAAAATCAGTGCGAATGGATTACCGACCAAAGAAAGATTGAGAGAAAAACATGTCTCAACACCGGGAGGATGTGTCTTATGTAATTGCACCGAAGAAAATACCACACATCTATTGACAAAATGCCCTTATACAATAAGTACAATCAAAAACATAAATCAAGTAACCGAACAAATAATTCAAAATTATGACCCGAAAATAAAACAGCAAAAACTATCCTGAATGAACTATTCCAAAGCTTAGGGAGACAAAACTTCTCTGAATTAGTTGTCACTTGGTGGTGTATATGGCATAAGAGAAATAAATCAATTTTCCAGATTACAAATGACATTATATCGGACCTACCGTCATACATAAGAATACAACTAGATCAATGGAACAAATCAAAATTTTGGAATGAAGATGAAGAAGAAAACAAAATGACAAATAAAAGACCGGAAAAAATATAGAAGTCAAAACAAAAATCATGGAAAAAACCACAGGTAGGGTTTGTTAAATGTAACTTTGATGGATCAAAATTGAATAATGGATCCGCTTCTGGAGGGGCGATACTAAGGGACCATAATGGCAATATGATTGATATAATATCAAACAAGTTTGGCAATATTTCGGTGATAAGGGCAGAGGCTCTAGCTTTAAGGGATGGGATTAATTTGGCACGAAAGTGGAAATGCAAGAATATAGAAATAGAAGGGGACAATTTGCAAGTCATAAAAGCTGCCCAAGGAACTAGAAATTGTCCATGGGAAATTGAAATGATTTTGGCGGATATTCTGGCTTTGCACCAAGAGTTCCAGAACATCAAAATCATTCATGTTAACAGGGGGTCTAATGCTGTGGCTGATAATATTGCTAGACTGGGCCACAGTCTCCCTGTTAATGATATTCGAAACCACCAAGAACTTAAAGTTCTCATCCTGGCGGATGCTCTAGGATGCCCTCCCTAGAGGAGTGGTTCCTAATCCTTACCTAATCAAAAAAAAAGTTTAGGTTCATTCGGACAAAAAAATTAAGTTTAGGTTCAAATGAGAAGAAGTCTTATGGTGAGTGAGGAGTAATTTAGACCACTCATTTTAAAAATTAATATACATCCTATTACATCAAATCATATAAGATTAAGTTGAGAACTTAGTTGTTAAAGTTGAACACTTTATTTTCTCATATAAGATTAAAGTTGGAGAATTAACCGTTAAAGTTAAACTCATAGTCGTTAAAGTTGAACACTTAGTTCATAAAGTTGAACACTTAGCTGTTAAAGTTGAACATTTTACTTTTCCATACATGATTAGAGTTGAACAATTAACCATTAAAGTTGAACATTTAAAAAAGTTTTGTTAAATTTTTTTAATTTTAAAAAAATAATCTTTGTTTTAATAAATTTTGGTCGTTGATTGATCAATGGTCAACGCTGACTATTGACGGTTGACTGGTCAAATCTCAGATGTTGACCATGATGTGTGATTGTGTATGAGAGGGTCCATGAATATTAGGGTACATCTTTCATCCTAGCTCTCTATATATTTTAATCTAATGATTCACATTCCCCCTCACTAGAATCGACCAACCTTGTATTATTATGACTAGGGATCATATTATCCTCTCCTCCTTTCAAATGAGGAGAGAATGATGTAATATAAGGGAGCTTCCTATACTTAAATTTAGCTTACAATAAAGATGACTTTCCAATTAGTCAATGTCCCTTTCTAAGACTCTCGAGTTATGCAAATGATATATTTCGAGTTTTGTATCCAAACCATAAGTACCACACCTTTATGGATTGTCCTCCTCGGAAATGAGCTAGTTCATTTATGCTAATATTTTTCATTCCTAATATGATGAAGTTAAGTCCACAAGGCCAAAAAAGAACCCAAGGCCCAAGCTGACTTTAACAATCCTCTCTATTTTAAGGTTGGAATGAAATTTTTAGAAAAGCTTTAAGGCGGTATACAGTAGGTTCAAAGTTTCAGCTTATTGTAAGCATAAGTGTGATTGTCCTATGAAGCATGCAAGGAAGATTTATGTTTGTAATACATCATCTTGTAAGTTTAAGGCTTGTGCTAGGAGGATGGGTTCAAATGGTAGTTTTCAATTGAAGTCTTTTAATCCCGAACATGAATGTGGATGAAGAGATGTGAATTCAAAGGTCACCTTAGACTGGATAGCTAATAGATGTATTTCACATTATTTTATTTTATTTTATTTTATTTTGATTTGGTAAGATTTAGGGTAGCCCAAGTACTACTTGGACTAGCCTAGAGCACCCGTAAACGAGCGAAAACTGGTTACTAACCAGTTTTAAAGAGAAAGGGGCAAACCGCCACCCCGAGGGTTCGAACCGAAGACCTCATGCACAAGTGTTGAGGGCTTAACCTGCCGAACCATGCGCCATGCGCATACCTTTCACATTATAAAGAGGATGCACAAAGGAGGATAAAGACTTTTATGAAAATTGTAAAAAGGGAACATGGTGTGGTAATTTCATACCATCCCGCTTGGAGAGTAAGGATGAAGGTAATGTTGATTACTCATGGTCATGCACCAGAGTAGTACGCAAATTTTGGATCTACAATTATCAAGTGGAATAAGGGTAGTATTGCATATGTGAAGGTTTTACAAGAACATCTAGAGAGACCACTATTCCAAAGGTTTTATGTTTGTCTAGCTATCTTGATGGCTTCCATTTGAAAGGAGCCTATATTGGTCAAGTATTGACTACAACAAATCAAGATGGAAATGAGAACATTTTTCATGTAGTTTATGTTGTGGTCAAGGTAGAGAGAAAGGAAAGATTCAGAATGTGGGCTCATACAACTTGACCTTCATGTGAGACGAACAAAAGGTATGGCTTCAATGTTATGTTATCGTGTTAGTTATAAATTTAGTTTAAATATACCCTAATGTATTTATGTTTCTTTGTCTTCTAGCGATTAGTTAAGGAATTAAATCACGTAGTTCCCATTGCCAACACAAGAGTGTGCTTGAGGCATCTCTACAACAATTTTAAAACTAAGTGGCTTGGAAAGTCATTCAAGGATGCTCTTTGGGAAGTTGCATGGTCATGGACTATAATAGATTTTAAGAAGAGCATGGAGATTAGTATTAACACATTGGTGCAGGACCATTAAAGTACCACACAAATGTTAATCTGCATACATGGTCCTTGCATGCTTTCAAGCTCTATAGGCTATAGTAAGTCTGATATGTTGTTGAACAATTAATGCTTGTGAATCCTTCAACTCTTGCATTCTAGAAGCTAGGGAGATGCTTATTATGTCAATGTGTGAGTGGATAAGAAGAAAGTTATTCAACAATGCTTATGAATCCTTCAACTCTTAGATTCTAGAAGCTAAGGCGGTGCTTGTTCTATCAATGTGTGAGTGGATAAGAAGAAAGTTAATGAAAAATTTTATTACTAAGAAGAATAAAACGAGGCAACATGTTGGGGTTTTACACCTGAAGTAACAAAGAAGTTGGAAGCAAACAAGTCTAATGCTCTAAGAAGATGCAAGTGTTTGGTGTTAATAACACATATGAGGTTGATTGTGGGAGCAAAACATATGTTGTTGATTTTGAAGCAACGAGTTGTAGGTGTTACCAATGGGATCTCACGAGCATACCTTGTACTCATGCCATATGTTGCATTCTGAAGAGAAGATTGGTGGAGGATAGACATGTTTGTAAACCATTTTTATACAAGCGAGACATACTTGCAAGCTTATGGTGATGTTGTGAATCTTGTGCTAGGTGGGAGGATTAGTGGGAGAAAACCTCCAACCCGAATTCATTACCTCCTTATTTCATAGTCCATCTTGAAAGGTTAAGGAAGAGTAGAAACAAAGAGCAAGGAGGAGGGAGGAAGGATCCCAAGGTTGGGTTTAGGCTAAGGCATGGTAAGAACAATTACACCAGTTGTGGGGAAGGAAGGTCATTATAGAAGTAAATGCAAGAACCCTCCCAAAACACTTGAGCCACAAAACATTCCTAAACAAGGAGGGAGACTAGGGAAGGATGAAACAAATGAAATTAATTAAAACAAGAGAGAGTACACAAGAAAGGTAACATCGTCTTTCAACTACATATTAAAATACTTGGTCTGTATTCATTTCATGTACTCCCTCCGTTTCAAAATAGTTGTTCTTAAAGCCATTTTTTCTTGTTTCAAAATATTTGTTCATCTAAGTTTTTTTTCCATTTATACCCTTATTTATAACCCACATTACACATATCCCAAAATTTATTTTTTTTAGTTGAATCTCCCAAAGTGTACTTATAGGGGTAGTTTGGGTAAAAAAAAATTCCTTAATAAGTGTGCAATTTTGTCTAAGATCAACTATTTTGAAACGGAGGGAGTAATATTTAACAAATCTTTTTGCTCTAGGTGAAGGCAATGCACAATAGAGGTTGTAGTAGCCAAATCCCTAGTTGTTAATACAACTGAGTTTGGACATCAACCTTAATGCAACTGAGAGTATCTTGGTCGGTAATAATATTTGATATTTTTTTGTTTATTATAGTACATGACAAAACATTCCTAAATGAGCTTCTTCTTTGTGTGCTCGAGAAAACAAAGTTGAAGACATAGAATTGATTGAGACCATCATGAATGAAGATCCTCTCATTCCAGAACAATGTTCAATAGTACAAAATGAAACAATGTTAAGTGTTATCTTTAATGGCGACCATTTGTGAATCATTGAAATATAGTTCTATCACTAAAGAAATTCCACTATATGTTTACTAGTGAGAACCTAGAACTCAGTGGATTGAACAATGATCTAGAGCTTCCAATGATGTTACAAGAATAACAAGATCAACATCCAAGTACTACACAATTCAACCAGCTAAGAGACAAAATGTTAGCAGGAAATTAAAATTATCATTTATGGTGAAAAGGTCGAGCCAAAGAATTTGGGAGCAAAGAATATGATGATCACCATACCTTCCACTTTTATCTCACTATGAAGAATACAATGATGGATATGTAACTTTTAATGGATATGTGACTTTTTTCTTGATATGTACCTTGTATCGAATATCTTTAACTCGTTATGAAGTTTATGCATGCACAACTTGTATTTGTAATACATGGCTTCAAGTGTAGTAGTGGATTTGGGTTTGAGTACTATCAATCTCTTGCACAAACTGTTGTGGCATGGTTGTGCTTTTTCGTGTGGCAAGAATTTGAGTTTGAGACAAGCATTACAATCCTTTTTTTTGTTCTAGCATCTTGAATACATGTTGAGTTCCTTTTTTATGGAAAATGTTTGTACAAAGTCATTCACTAAACATTGATTCATAAGAACTTGTTTGGGCTTACATACCAATAACAAAACTCACACAACGGAAAACAAAAGCTAACAACAGCTTATGACAAGCTAAGACCAACTATATTTAGATAGTATTAAGGAGCATTTACCCACTGGACCATTAAGGAATAAACCTAATACCAACATACTTATGATGAACATATTACATAGACCTTAATATCTTTAATTTTGCTCTCTCAATCTCAGCATCTTTTAGCCTTGAGTTCATTTTGCAATTTAAGGTACTTGGTTTCTAGCTCCTCTTTCTCGCCCGTTCTTCTTTATGATCTTTGTAGTCTTCGGCTCAAACTCCATATAAATCCACATAAAAAAATCAAAACCTTTCTCTACATGGGGAACATACCTTAAGAAAGAACAAAACCTCCTTCCATAATTCTTTGTGGTGTGGGCAATGTACAACCTTGCAAAAATTTTACAATGTCATAGTACATGATTGTTGTTTGAGACATTACTATAACTTGACAAGTTCAAATGTTAAGAACAATTACACACATAGTAAACTCAATTTGCATACGTATAGGAATACAAATCCCATTCCCTAATCGAAACATCAAATAACCTACCATAAATTAAAACTCCAATCCTAATCTAAACAAATTGAAACCAAATTCTTACCTCCTATGGTTTTGCTTTCGAAATGGAACCGCAAGTCCAATTTTGCCCTCAATTTCCACTTTCACGACAAATTTGACACCTGTGGTTGCTAAACCATCTCTCAATCACTGTAATTTCACCTCAATCTCCAACCCCAAATTACGAGACGTAACTTCGATCGAAATATTTCACCCATTTGTACCAATAGTGAAGAAATTGAGGCTCGACCGGGTTTTCCCCATTAAACTGGTGCAAAAAAAAATTGATCCTACTTCGAGCTAGACAAATACGTGCATTTACCATTTTGCGCTCCATATTTTAACCTTTCTTTTGTGAAAAAATTAGGGCAAATTGGTAATTGCACAAAACTTAACATATTTATTAATTACACTTGAAAATGGGTGGTGAAATACTAACGGAATTGATTTAACGAGTGACTTTTAATAATTCATCCAATAATGAGTGATTTATGACAATATGACCTATTTAGCGGGTGATTTTCAGCAAAATTCTCTAAAGTTTTACTAGTCTAAAGTAAACATTCTTTCAGAGCAAATGTGATAGCTAAACTCCATTGTCAGTAATCCAAGTTGATTTGGAAAAGAGATTAAAGATGAATGATGAACACACAAAGCTAGCAAATTCATCATATACCACCTCTTTTCCCTTTCCAAGGTTGGAGTCAAGAAAATTCAATAGACATGCAATTTGTTATGTGGTCAACTCATGAGCATTAGGAGTGGTTGAACCACTTGAAAAATACACAACACTAGCTATTTTATCATCTAACCCTTACCGATTATTTTATTATTTTTATAACTTTTATAATTTTTATTATTGTTGTTGTTATTGTTGCTGTTGTTGTTAGTGTTGGTGTTGGTGCTGCTGTTGTTGTGGTTGTTGTTATCGTTGTTGTTGTTGTCGTCTTCGTCTTCGTCTTCGTCGTCGTTGTTGTTGTCGTTGTTGTCGTCGTCGTCATGGTTGCCGTTGTCGTTGTTGTTGTTGTTGTCGTTGTTGTCGTTGTCGTTGTCGTTGTCGTTGTCGTTGTCGTTGTCGTTGTTGTCGGTTGTTGTTGTTGTTGTTGTTGTTGTTGTTTGTAGTTATGTGGAAGTCCAAAAAGAAAAAAAGGGACATATTTATAATATGTTGTCTTTCTACAATTAGTGTAATTAAGAGGGTTTTTTTCTATATTTATTTATGTTTTGTTGATTCAACACAAATTGGGAGAATTTGGAATTCACATCCATAGATGCAAACTCGTTGAAAATTGATGATGGATTAAGTATTTCATGTTATTTCTCTTCTTGTAAAAACAATGTGTGGGCATGATTAATACTTAGGAGTGGACTCATAACTTATCATTAAAATTGTTCCTCTAACCCGCAACAATATGATCTTTTAGTCCCTTAAGGAATAGGATTAACCTTTGATCCTCTTCATTATTTAAACCTTGTTGTACAACGCAGCAAGTGCAAGGAAATTGATGAAGCATCCCTAATTTGTCCCACAATGTTTTCATCTTTGTAAAATATACTGAAATCGAGTTTGATCCTTGCGGGAGTGAATTTGACTCATTTTTTACTGAGTAGAGTTGTGCTCTGTCAAACTGCCATTCAAATGTTTCATTCACATTGAGTTTGATCCATGGAGGGTGAAATCAGAATAGAAGTAATGAAGTAGCCAAATTTCTTTAATTGAACATAGTGAAATTACAGCTTACAATAAGAACATAAATATTACATTAGTAAAATTGCTTAGCCAATTTTCATACTCATAACAACTAAATATACCTCTTCCTAATTTTTAATTAAATATCCCCTAATATATTATAGAGATAATTTTTCCCTTTAACTCCATCAAAATTTCTAAATAGTTTCCTAAAAATCATTATATTGCCAAAATTAAAGAAATCTTTTATGGTAATTAGAAGCGTAATTATCACCATCTTCAACGTGCAAGCCTGAAAGATATTATTCCCCTTATTCACCACTTGTGTGTAGCATCTTCGAGAGAATATATTTTATATTGAAGAGACTAGAATCTTTTAGTATACAATTAGGTTAAGAAAAAAAGAGTTTATAAAGATATTTTATAAACCCTAAATAGACTAAATCCATAATTATTTAAGGCTCATAACTAAAAACTAAAATTCAAACCGAAGCTCTTGTGCTAATAAATGAATTTTATGGTTTATGAAATCCTAACAATAACTTATTATTTTGAAACTCTCGGGTTCTATTACAGTATGAAAGTATGAAGTTTAGCAAAAGATAAAAAACATTCTAAGTAAATGGCTTGTGAAAGTGTGTTGTGTATGTTCAATCTTCAAATGTTCATAACTTTTTGTTCAAGTGTCAAATTGGAACATATAACATATAAATCGAAGCTCTCGACAAGAGGAACATATATACTTAAAAATTTTGATTTGGGTGGGGGGATGGCCCCTTTCGACCCTATACTAGCTCAGTCAGATCCATGCGAAAGTGAGTTAAGCTATTTCTTTACCAAGTAGAGTTGTTTTCCGTCGAGTTGGTCATACCTAGTTGATAGCTTGCATTTAGGTGTAGATTAGAATGCATATTTATGTTGGTATTTGCATAGTTTTAGATGGTTTTAGTTTAGTTTCTAGGATCTAGTGTTTTCGAGATTTGCTCTTGTTTTGTTTGGTTTTGTAGATCTTTAGGTAAACAAGCGTGGATAGGACGTGATCCGAGCTAACTATGGTGGTGCATTAGAGGATGAAACTTAGAGTGGTTCAATTGAAGATTGGAAGAGCTAAGGCCCAAGAGGTTGTGGGAAAAGAACGGCTTAAATCCGATTATGGATTAGAGTTGTTGTTTCGACACCTCTATCTTGCAATGCTTGGTTTGGGAGCTATAGTGGTTTGATAGAGCTGAATTTGTTATCATTAGAAAGCTATATCAAAGAGCTACAATTCATGTTTTTAATGTGATTCAAATTCCGACTCTAAGGGGGTCAAAACAACCTCTAAAATGTCACCTAAATCCTGAACCAAGAGGAAAAGCGCGTGATGGGTTGGTAAAGCGCGACCGCGCTTTTCATGGGCCAAGCCGAGCAATTCCAACAGAATCTAAAAGCACGGGGTAGACACTAATTGTGTGGCCGCGCTTTTATGGGACAAGCCTCTCTTTCTGGCGCATCGCGAGAGGCTTATAACCGACTTTGTGGGCTTCATGTTGGGCTAGTCTTATGTTATTTATGGATAGTATGACTTTGGGATATTATCTATCTTTAGTTATAAGAGATACTTAAACTCTCTTGGTTTTTCTCTCTCTTGAATAAATAACTTAGAAGACAATTTGGAGGTTAGGGTTTGTTTTGAGAGAGCTTTTCTCAAGGAGCAATGACTCGGCTAAAGTCGTTGTTGCCAAGATCAAAAATAAATTACCCTAAACTACAAACCAAGTATAGCATGCAAGTAAGGGATCGAACTCAAGAGAATCGGTATTTTGAACAATCAGCAAGGACAAAACAGGGGGTTTGAGAGTTTAAACAAGCAAGTAAATTTAGGTATTAAATCAATTAAGGAAAACAGAGTTCATTCAATCAATTCCACCTTTTTAATCACTCGATCATTGATTCATCCACTTTTCTATTAATTTCCAGGTTAATTCCAATCATTATAAAAGATTTCCGCTTGTCCACGGTCCAAGCGAAAAGATGATATGAACAAGAACGCTTAATTCAAATCATGCAAAGTATTAAGGATAGAAGGATATCAAATCATGCAATCAAGCTACGAGTCTCATGCATAAAATAACAATCAAACACTCTTTCTCAATTCTAGTCCACGGTCCTAGAAAAGAGTTGTTTCAAGGATAAATAAGATTGCACAGACAACAATCAAACTAATCCAAACAGTAGAATATCAATCAAATTCAACAAGTTGCGCACCAAGAGAAATCAATTGATAATCATAAAATTTAGCACAAGAGTTTTGATATTAACTAAGGGATAGAAAAGTTACCAGAATCTCACGAATTACATAAAAAAGCTTCCTTGATCAAACAAACTCCAATGGAAATTAGTTCTCCATAATAAAGCTGAAATAAAACCTAGAAAGTAAAAATATGCTAGATAATGTGTGATATATGATAAGTTCAACTGAAACACGAAACTAAGCTTAAATGGTAGAAAAACAACCGAAACCTAAAGATATAAAAACAGATAAAAGATAGAATAAAAACAAAGTCGGCGCTGAAACACCACGACCCGCGAGCACGGGCTACAACCGCGAGCGCGTCTCCATTGATCTCCCCGCGGCCGCGGAACTCTCTTCAACCGCGAGCGCGGTTTACACCCGCGAGCGCGGGTCCAGCGACAGCATTTTGGTGTCAACTTCGGAGGTGGTTTTGACCCACTTAGAGTTGGAATTTGAACTCGCCGTAAAAACATGAATTGTAGCTCTTCGAGTTAGCTTTCCAATGATACCAAATTCAGCTTCATCCGATCACCATATCTCCTGAACGATGCGTGACAAGAAAATAGCGTCAAAACAACTCCAAATCAACACTTGTCTTCGAAACTCTTGCAATTCTTCAAATCGTGTCTTCGGTCTTCATATTACAATTATACTCAAAACTAACCTAAACACACTCAAATCATGCCTAAAATACAAGAGTTAACCTATACTAAAGAGAGCATATCAAATTCCCCCATACTTAAACCTTGCTCGTCCTCGAGTAAGCTCAAAATAAATCTAACGAGAAATCCTATCAAGGTTTACATCGTAGTACAAGGGAAGACAAAAAACACTCACCTCACCAACCCGAACCCAAAATAGAGAAATAATGAGCAAAAACATTATAGCTCAAGCACACACCTCACATAGATACATAGTCAATAAACTCTCAAGCTTTAAAAAGTGTAGAGCAACCTAGGATCTACCCGACCTCTAAAATGTAATCCCCAGACCCCAAAGTAGAATATGATCCTAAACACTCTGATTTTACCACTCATTCTACTTAGGCTCCCTTTCGGGTTTTCACCTAATCACTCTTTTCATTTTTCTTAGGTGTGCTCACACATACTCACATCTCCCATAAACCTCATATTACCCCAGCCTAATGCTGGTCCGGGTTACCTGCTTATTACCTGAGCCGCCCTTTCGGGTTTTCAACTCATCCGAGGATTTTATATGCCTTTTTTCTATTTTTTATGGCTTTTTTCACTTCTTTTTTTAAATTTTCTCTATACAAAACATGAACAAAAATCCCATAAAAATAAACTGAAACTGAAAAGCAACTATCTAAGACAAGCGTAGCGAGTACTTCCTCCACCATACTTAAATCCTTCATTGTCCTCAATGAAGTAAAGAGAAAGGAATTAAGCATAGAAGAGGAAAATCAGAAGACTCACATACGATAGAAGGTATGAACTCCCGGAATTGTAATGCACCAAACTTAGGAACAAACTGATCTTTTTGGGAACGAACCACGAGCGCGGGTCATGGACCGCGGGCGCGGTTCCTGGCGACAGCGAATACTCAACTCTTCGAACGTTGTCTTCACAACTTCAGCAACCAGATCCACATCATAGGACGTCTCCAATGAAAATGAACTGGACTCCTCAAAATAAACTCTGACGACGGTAGCACCCCCATACTTGAACTATACCGCAAAGATGGTGTAGACGCGTACTATACCACAATGGGATGAAACCTGATAATAGTACCAAACAATTCCAAGGAACTAGACATGGAAAGATATAAAAAAAGTGGATTGGTGGATGATGGTAGAATATTGAAGAACACTCTTTATTTTTTCTCTCTCTTTGATTTATTGCGGGGGTTTCGCCCGAAAGCCTTTTATTTCGGGGGTTTCACCTGAAAACCTTTTATTTTTTATATTTTTTCTTTTATTTTTATTACTTTTATTATTTTTTATATTTTTATTGTTTGTTTTTATCGTTTTTTAAATATTTTTTCCGAAAAAGCAAAAACTAACTCCGTCAGGGCCGACCCGCGAGCGCGGTTTTGGGTTGCGGTCGCGAGTCTAGCCCCGGCAACGGCGCCAAAATTTGACTCGGCTAAAGCCGTTGTTGCCAAGATCAAAAATAAATTACCCTAAACTATAAACCAAGTATAGCATCCAAGTAAGGGATCGAACCTAAGATAATCGGTATTCTGAACAATCAGCAAGGACAAAACAGGGGGTTTGAGAGTTTAAACAAGCAAGTAAATTTAGGTATTAAATCAATTAAGGAAAACAAAGTTCATTCAATCAATTCCACCTTTTTAATCACTCGGTCATTGATTCATCCACTTTTCTATTAATTCCCAGGTTAATTCCAATTCTTATAAAAGATTTCCGCTTGTCTACGGTCCAAGCGAAAAGATGATATGAACAAGAACGCTTAATTCAAATCATGCAAAGTATTAAGGATAGAAGGATACCAAATCATGCAATCAAGCTACGAGTCTCATGCATAAAATAACAATCAAACACTCTTTCTCAATTCTAGTCCACGGTCCTAGAAAAGAGTTGTTTCAAGGATAAATAAGATTGCACAGACAACAATCAAACTAATCCAAACAGTAGAATATCAATCAAATTCAACAAGTCGCGCACCAAGAGAAATTAATTGATAATCATAAAATTTAGCACAAGAGTTTTGATATTAACCAAGGGATAGAAAAGTTACCAGAATCTCACGAATTACATAAAAAAGCTTCCTTGATCAAACAAACTCCAATGGAAATTAGTCCTCCATAATAAAGCTGAAATAAAACCTAGAAAGTAAAAATATGCTGGATAATGTGTGATATCTGATAAGTTCAACTGAAACAAGAAACTAAGCTTAAATAGTAGAAAAACAACCGAAACCTAAAGATATAAATATAGATAAAAGATAGAATAAAAACAAAGTCGGCGCTGAAACACCACGACACGCGAGCGCGGGCTACAACCGCGAGCGCGGCTCCATTGATCTCCCCTCGGCCGCGAAACCCTCTTCAACCGCGAGCGCGGTATACACCCGCGAGCGCGGGTCCAACGACAGCATTCTAGTGTCAACTTCGGATGTGGTTTTGACCCACTTAGAGTTGGGATTTGGAATCGCTGTAAAAACATGAATTTTATCTCTTCGAGTTAGGTTTCCAATGATACCAAATTCAGATTCATCCGATCACCATAGCTCCCGAACGATGTGTCACAAGAAAATGGCGTCAAAACAACTCCAAATCAACACTTGTCTTCGAAACTCTTGCAATTCTTCAAATCGTGTGTTCGGTCTTCATATTACAATTATGCTCAAAACTAACCTAAACACACTCAAATCATGCCTAAAATACAAGAGTTAACCTATACTAAAGAGAGCATATCATGCAACCTTTAAACCTTTTGTCAGTTTTTCTTAATGCAATCACGCATTGCTAATTCCATTGTGTTTGACTAGTTATTGAAATCATAGATTGCATATTATTGTGAGGTTTGATTAATTCTCAAATAAACTTGAATAGGTTTTATTCCATGTGCTTAATTGAATCAAAGTTATTCTAGGGTTTTGTTAGCTTGATCAACTAATAGAATTTCTAGGTTAATTTACAACTAATATGACTAAGTCCCATTTGAGAGTGATTAGATAAAGTAGCAACTATAATTGTTTAGACCCGTTCGGGCTATTCAGTTGTAGATGAGAATAAACCACAAATAACTTGAATGATTGTTTGCATTAAGTATTTGTTTCTATTGATACTTTGAACTTAAAGTTGTTGTTTGATTGAATCTAGAAGTTCTTCTACGTTGTTAGATGATTAGAGTTATTCATATTGTTAGCTCTTTTAACTAAATATAAAGTTTGGATAATAATCCACAATAGATTATTCAAGTGAATTGAGAATCAAGAGAATCAATGATCAATAAGCATATCTATGATGGATTTAACTAGTTGAACACGCTTTTCTCATACTTGTTTAAACACAATCATATTTGCATTTATAGTTAGTTTTCAATTTGCATATTAGATTAGAAAATCATTCAACAAAAACAATACATCTTGGTTACTTGACATTTAAGTAATAACATAAATACACGAGTCTCTGTGGGATCGACTCTTACTTACCATTCTACTAAGTTTGGTTAAGTTAGTATTCTTTGGTAGGTATTAGCAACCAACGAAAATACCTCATCACTAGTTTCCTATTCTTCTCAAATTCCTTGAGAAAAATCATTGTACAAAGCCTTTCCTTGGAATTTCAACACTCAAACCATATAACCATATAACCATATCATTATATATCTCCCATCTGCTATACTTCGTATCTAAAAATATGGTCGAGTTAGGGTTGCATTTATGAATCCAATTTTATTCTTCGTGGACAATTCTCCAAAGTTTGATCAATCAAACGAAAGTCCAAGTTGATCACTCAAATTGAAAAAAAATTAAGAATTGTTCTTATTGATCGTGAAAGATAAGAGTTTGGGGGGAATGAGAAAGAAAGGAGACGATTGAAATGTGATGATCAAATGGTCAACAAAATGCTTTAGATATTCAATCTCAACTCTTATACCATGATATAGTGTAGCGGGATCGAAAATATTAGTCATGTGCAATATGTGGAAAGGATGCAGAGAGAGAAGATAAAGTGAGGGAAAAAAGATTGAAAGTAGGGTTGTTAAAACTTAACCCAATTCGAGAAATTTGTCAGACTTTGAACCCAATCCGAAATCCAAAAAGAAGAAAAAACTTGTATACTTGAGACTTGTTTGACCTGAACGAATTTGGCTCGAACATGAATAATGTTCGAACCTAATATAGATCTGAAATCGATTATACCCGAATACACTAGTCCGATACAACTCGAGTTGAAAGCATCAGATTATCCAAAGTTACATGATCTGAAATCATCCGAAAATCTAAATTTAACAAACACAAAATCATCCAAAAACTGAAGTCACCCGGCTTAAAAGCACTTGACCCGAAATTACTCGTAACTCTGAAGTCCATGACTGAAATTACATGAAACCATCTAATACAATCTGATCTACTTGTAGTAAAATACAATTAGTCATCTAATAAAATATAATATGTATATGTCACTTATTTGACTAACTATTTTAGTGATTATTATGTTAGTTTATATCACCACTATGTATATAGGTATAACCAATAGAGTCCGGTTCAGGTGCGAATGAGCGCTCAGGTGCGAAATAAGAAAGAACAAGAGCCGTTGGATCAAGAAAAAGCAAAGGCGCTGGTCATTTCACTTAAATGGGGGAAAAACAGCACGGGCGAATTTTTGGTGAATTATTGGCGTATTTTTGAAAAAAACGGCCCAGATTTGTTCATCAATACTGTGGATTTGTTCATCAATATTGTGGATTGTTCATCAACAATGTGGATTTGTTCATCAACATTGTGGATTTGTTCACTGTTATATTCATATTTACTCATTGGTTTTGGCATATTTGTTCATCGGTTTGTGCATATTTGTTCATTTGTAACATCAATTTGTTCATTCATATATGTATATTTGTTCATTGTTATATTCATATTTGTTCATTGGTTTTGGCATATTTGTTCATCGGGTTGTGCATATTTGTTCACTTGTAACATCAATTTGTTCATTGCTTTATGCATATTTGTTCATTGCCTTTTCATATAATTGTTCATCCCAGATGCATATTTGTTCACTAGTAACCTCAATTTGTTCATTGCTATATGCATATTTGTTCATTAATAACATCAATTTGTTCATAGCTAAATAAGGCACAAGCACTCCTCTTCGATTTGTTGCTATCTCGTTCTCTTAGCATACACCATATTATTGCAAAGTCAGATTCTTTATCTATTATCCTTTACATTCAAGTTACTACATCAAACTTATCTTATTTTGGTACTATATTGAGCACTTCATTCGTATTGACAAGTTGCCTTAAAGCACTTCATTCATATTATGTTTTGCATTCAAGATAGCCTTAAAGCACAAAATAAATGCAAAAATACACAAATAGATAGTCCTAAATGTACAAGTTGATGGTATTAATAGTCCTAAATGTACAAGTTGGTGGCATTGACACATAAACATAAGTTTATTTCAATTCACAAACAAAGGTTAGATCAATGAATAAAAAAGGTTATATCAATGAACAAAAAGGGTATATTAATGAACAAACAATGGTATACTAATGAACAAAAAAGAGTATATCAAAGAACTAATAATGGTATACCAATGAACAAATAATGGTATATCAATGAACAAACAAGGTTATATTAATGAAAAATATTGGTATATCGAAACTAATTATATGTGCATCAAAAACTAGATAATATTGTATTCATACACATAAATAAGGTTAAAAAAAAACTAAAAATTAAAAAAGTTCAAAATCGATGAACAATGTTATCAAAAACTCGATGCACAATGAGTTAGTATTATGAATAAATGGTGAATATTGATGAACAAATCGCTATTTCTGACGAAGAAACTGGGCACGTCTCATAAAAACATATTTTTCGAAAAATACGTGAATAATACGGAAAAAATTCGTTTGTGTCGTATTTTATTGAAAAACATGCGAATAATACGGAAAAAATTCGCCCGTGCCGTATTTTTTAATGAATATTTAATCAGGGACGATGATTTTTTGGAATGGACGAGCGAGATTTATTCTTAATTCTCACCAAGGCGCCCATTCGCACACGACTCTTATTCTAACCAATATTAGATACATTGTAATTAAATAATCAATTATGAACAATTTTCATATTTTTTATCACAATTTATGTCGTTATTAATGTATATATAATTTTTACATAAACATCCAATCAATTTTACATATTTATAATGATTATTTTGTTAAATAAAATTCTAAACTCTACAAAACATACAAATTCTAATTGCCTAACCCTCAAATAGTTTATTGTAAAAATAATAATACTATAATAATGTTTAAATGTGACATTAAATATTTAGTATTTAAAGTAATTAAACTACGATAAAAAATCATCATTCGAATATAGTCTCAATCGAAATCCGACTGACTCAAAATCCGACTAATCCGAAACCCGACTAAACCCGAAATCTAGTTGGACTAAAATTTGAATAACTTGACCGAAATTGACCCGAAAATCTGACTTTTCCTTATTAATTGAACACCCGACCAGAAATGATCTAAATTGTAGTTCGAATCTCAGCGAAAGCAAAACACAAGATAGTAGATCCAAACTCAAACAACCACAAAACAAAAGACACAAGCGATTTAACGAGGTTCGGAACGAATCCTACATCCTCATGGCCTCAAGATAGATGGCCAAATTTCACTTAGGCAAATGTATTTACAAGAGAGCAAACAAGAGATTTAGACCATCAATACAAATACATGGCGGATCTAGAGAAGTAAAGACAAGATCTCAAAGGAACAAGAAACCCGATCAGATCTGGGAATAGGCGGAGGAAGAGTGAAGGCTTCTTCACTCTCAGCAGAGGCTATCACGAGTCACGACCACCTATGAAGACTTCTCTATCGCCGAACCGGAAAGCAAAGGACTCGCCGGAATGAGTTGCCGAAAAACTAGAGAAGAAGACCTACATTCTTCTCTTCTCCCGCTCTCTCTGAGTTGTGTGTAAAGTGAATAATAGAATGAATTCCTCAGTTGCGCCCCATTAGAAAAGTGAGCTTTTATATGTGCACACAAGGGTTTCCCATTTAAGTAACACACGGAGTCCCCGAACAAATCGGGTCGGATCTTGCCTTGATAAAACACCTCAACTAGAGCATCATAGGCTATAGGCCAGAGCACCCATAATGGGCTTCCTCAACGGCCCAACTCTTAATTTGCCTTAGTCTACAAATAAAGATGGGTCTAAAAAATATATGACCACTTCATAAATTAGGAAAACATATTTACAATATGCCCTCTTGATTTTCTAATTGCCTATTACTCAACTCTAGTTGTAAAACACAACTAATACAAGGAATTGAGAGCGAAATCTAGCACTTCAACCGTCATCTGCCAGATCTTCTTTGAGACTACGTCACAACTACAATGTGCAAGAAGTCCCTGCAGAAATTAAATTTATTAGAATCAACTATTTTAGTTCCAAAGTCAATAGGGTTTTTGTCCCCACTAATCTTTTGTACAATAATGATTTTATGATGAACTTTCTGCCTAATGAAATGAAACAGAACATCTATGTGTTTAGCCCTTTCATGATATACGAGATCTTTGCACAAGTATAAAGCACATTGGCTATCCATATGAATAATAGACCGAAACACCTTACCAGAAATTTCTTTTAGAATACACTGGAGCCAAACAGCCTCTTTACAGGCTTCAGTAGCTGCAATGTATTCAACCTCAGTTGAAGATAAAGCCACAATTGGTTGTTGTTGAGCTTTCCATGAAATACAGTTACCACACCAAGTAAACATGTATGAAGTTGTAGAATTTCTAGTGTCTTTGTTACTAGCAAAATATGAATCAACATACCCAAATAAATCATGAGAAGAACCATGTTTACCATACACAAGACCATGATTTCTAGTGCCATACATGTATTTTAAAAGATATTTCATAGCATCCCAATGTTTTTCAGCAGGTTCAGACATAAACCGACTTAGAACACTTATAGCAAAGGCCAAGTCGGGTCTAGTACAAACCATATTATACATAACAGAACCTATAGCTGCATCATAAGGAACGATACTCATGCGATAAATCTCAGCTGAACTCATTGGCAGCTTGGCCTTAGTAAGGTCAAGGTGGCCTCCTAAGGGTATAGAAACAGGTTTAATATTTTTAATATTAAACCTATTGACCGGGCTAAAGTCGTTGTGCCAAGTCAAAGATAAAACCCTTGTTAACAACTTAGTATAGTTGATAAGTCGGGGTCGAACCCAAGGGAATTCATGCTCCTAAGTGAATACTTTTACCAACCGAAAGTAATAAAAATATGGGATTTGTGAATTAAGTTGTAAAACTAAAGAAGCAAAAACAAATATGAAAACAAGTTGAATTTCTTAATCAAATTATTAAAGCGAATTCATCCATACAGATCCACTTTGATAAAGTTGTTTGATCATTGATTCACGATAAATTCCTTTTATTCTCTTGGTTAATTCCAATCCTAACCATGGATAATTGCAAGTCTACAAGCCAAGCAAAACTTAATACTGAATGAAACGATCAATTCAATATTAGCATAGAGCACAAGGATAGTTTGAATACATTCAATTGTAATCACAACGAGCTAATTAACAAAAGCATGCAAATACCTCTCTTTCTTAATGAATCTAGTCCTACGAGTCCTAGAACATCAAGTTCGCTACTAAGATCAAGTTTTACTACGAGAAAACAGATCTAGCAATAGAATATAATCAAGTTCAATCAGGTGATCAGGCTAAGAGAAATCAATCACATTCATAAACATTCAAGCACAAGAGAGATAATTATCAACCAAGGAAAGGAAATTAAATATGAAATCTCACAAACTTACAAATCAAAGCTTCAAAGTACGAACGAACTCAGAAGGTTTAGTTCTCCATAAAAACTCAAAATAATCTCTAGGTTAAAACTAAAAGGAGGCTCTCCCCCAACTGTTTACGAACTAGGTCTATAAATACTAAAAACATCTGAATAATAACTAAAACATAAAAATATAATAAAAACATAAAATAAGGATAAAACGAAGTCGGCGCGGTACTCTAGCAACCGCGAGCGCGGGTACACAGCCACGGGCGCGGCTACAGTGCGCGGCTCCATGGCCTCGCTGATTTGGATCTCACCGCGACCTCGGTATAATTCCGCGCTCGCGGGTCTTCTTTCTTTGTACTTCCTTGCAACCGTTGTGTAGCGGGTCTTCGGCTCAAACTTTGTCTTTCAAACTCTTGCAATTCTTCAAATCGTGTCTTCGGTCTTCATATTACAATTATGCTCAAAACTAACCTAAACACACTCAAATCATGCCTAAAATACAAGAGATAACCATACTAATCTAGAGTGTATCAAATTCCCCCATACTTAAACCTTTCTCGTCCTCGAGTAAGCTCAAAATAAATCTAACAATCAATCCTATCAAGGTTTACAACATAGTACAAGGGAAGATAAAAAACACTCAACTCACAACCCGAACCCATGTAGAGAAACAATGAGCAAAAACATGAAAGCTCAACCACACACCTCACCAAAATACATATAAAATCAACTCTCAAGCTCTAAAAATCGTAGAGCGTCCTATGATCTACCCGACATCTAAAATGTAATCCCCAAGACCCAAAGTAGAATGAAATCCTAAAGACTCCAATTTTTCCACTCAAATCTACTTAGGCGCCCTTCCGGGTTTTCACCTAATCACTCATTTCATTTTTCTTCATAGGTGTGCTCACATATGCTCACATCTCTCATTAGCCTCTTATTACCGCAGCCTAATGCTGGTCCAGGCACCTGCAATTTTGCCTGAACCGCCCTTTCGGGTTTTCAGCTCAGCACATGATTTATATGTTTTTTTTGGTTTTTTTTAAATTGAAAGCAAATCGATCAAATAACTGATAATAAGATGCAACTGTACACATATAAAAAATAGTGAATCCCCTCCCCCATACTTAAACTCTTCATTGTTTGTTAATAGGGATATATAACTTGACAACAAATAAATTTATAGTCAAGACCCCGCTGAGTATAGCGAAGTCAGGATCGTTCCACGGGAAACACGGTTATTTGTCTATCAACTAACAAAAATAAGAAAAACAAGCAAAACAGGCAGAAACACACACGACCAACCTCGTTAACGACCTCGTCAGGGTCGTTAAGTAGGGCACTGTCGAAGCATTTCCTTAAATCTTTCCCAAGTCTCTACAAAGGTCTCATTAGGCAGCTGGTGATAGGAGGTGATGCGTTTTCTCAACTCCGTTGTCTTGGCAGGAGGGAAAAACTTGGTAAGAAATTGATCATACAAAGCCTTCCAAGTCCTGATAGACTTAGGAGGTAAGCTCTCCAACCAGCTCAGGGCCTTTCCTGTAAGAGACCACCTAAAAGCTTTTAACAGAACATATTCAAGTGAGACACCTTCAACAACTATGGTGTCACATAAATCAAGAAAATTTATAATATGTTCCATAGGGCACTTAGTAGGTTTTCCTTCAAACTGATCTCTTTTGATCAAGGATATAAATTGAGACTTAATCTCAAAAGTCTTCTCTATCTCCGGAAGCACAATTGGAGACTCCGGCACCCACAGTTCTGGATGCATATATTGCTTGGCATTCCTCGGATAGGAATTCAGCTCTTCTTGTAAACGAGCGTTGTTCACTCATTCACGTTCAGCCTCGGTAGCAGCGATGTCTCGATCAGCTTGTAAAGCCTCCATCTGTTTTTGGAGTGCTTCCATCTGTCGAGCCATCTCTTCATGTGTAGTCATGGCTCGCGTTTCTCTTCGTCTACGGTGCAAGGTGTGCTCAGGTTCAGAATAATAACCGGTATTGTCAAATTCGAGCCTGCGACGTCCAGCTGGCATACGCTGAGAAAACAAACAAATGAAACAAAATTAAAACAAAAAACGGGGTCGGGCTATTCCCAGACCCACAGATAAACAAAAAAACACTGTTGCTTCCCCGACAACGGCGCCAATTTGTTGATAGGTATATTTAACTTGACAACAAATAAATTTATAGTCAAGACCCTGCTGAGTATAGCGAAGTCAGGATCCTTCCACGGGAAGCACGGTTGTTTGTCTATCAACTAACAAAAATAAGAAAAACAAGCAAAAGAGGCAGAAACACACACGACCAACCTCAGGGTCGTTAACGAACCTTTGTAAAATACGAACACAAAATAACGAACTAAACACAAGTTCGGTACCGAGGCAAAGGAACTCGATAATGACTATAACGAATGATAACTCTTATAAAATAAAAGACCTAGGACAAGGGTTACCACAACATAGCCATGCATATAAACTCATAAGAAGATAAAGATCATGCCTTTAAACGGATAAATTCATCAACTTTCGCTGATTAACAAGTAAATTAATCAATTCTCATAAATTAATTCACTCAATCACTTGTTTTGGATCCAAAGCTTGAAACTTTCGTAATCGAACAATATCAACCTTCAAGTTAACAACTTTCTCTTTCGATCAAATTGAGAACTCAAATTACCTCGACTATCGTCTAAGCATAAACACAACAAGCAATCTCAAATAGATAAAAGGCATTCCAAACATTAACTCACTCATCAAACATGCATAACTATGTCAGGTTTCAACCCCGACCCTAGATAAGAAATCTACTCACTACTCATGATAATAAAGCAAACAACTTCAATAAAAGGAGAAAACATTGAAAACAAAACAAAGCTTACTTGAAATTAATAAGAGAAATATCGTCTTACAATCTTCAAAAGAATTCGAAAACACAGAATAAAAACCCGAGCAAATCCGACTAATGACCCTTGTTCCCCTCGCGATTGAACCAGGCTCGCAGCCTTCTCCACTCGACTTCTCCTAGAAACAATCTGACTCCCCCCTCCCTAAGCTAGAAAGAAGGGTATTTATACTAAGAACGCTATCTATTAAAAAGATAAAAACTAACCCTAAAAGATAACAAGATAAAAGATATAAGATATAACAATCCAAAAATCAGTTAAAACCCTACCGACACAGAGCCATCGTTAACGACCCCGCACAAGGTCGGTAGAAATCACAAAATCCACTAGAAAAATTCTATCTCTAAGCCTCGTTAACGACCTTTACCGGATCATTAACGAGCCTGGGCTTTGGCTTCTCTTCGTCTTCCTTCTTGATTAAAAAACTTGAACTTCTACTTGATCTTCTCATGAAATCTTCCCTTATCTTCATGTCTTCCTTCCTCCACCATAACACTTCAGTTCAGCTCAAAAAGCGCTATTTTCTGCTCAAAACCTGCAAAAAGACATAAAACAGAGTAGCTTCCATACTTTTCACAAAATATGCAAACTCATCCAAAAACACACCAAACTAACTCTAAAAACTACTAAAACTAAACTAAACAAACTAAGAAACACACTAAAAACTAGACTAAAAACATGAACATCAAAATACCCCATACTTAGACTTGCTTGTCCTCAAGCAATCACTAAACAACAACCAAGACCAAACCAAACATGCTCATTAAGCAAATAGCCATCAACCTAAAAGCAACATCAAAAAATAGAAGAAAATAGCAAATGACTATTAACGTCATCACACATATAAGCACTAAATAGACATAAGCAAATACAATCCAACCTCACCAGGGATATATGTATTTTACTCAACTCTCAAGTGTTTAGGCTTATAAATTCAATCTCTCAACTCATCTTATATGCAAAAACTCATAGAAATTGGAACTTATATCACCAAGATCTCCACCAGAGATTTGTCAAAACAAGCAAAAATCATCAAGAGAACTTAGGCTCAATGAAAAACATCATAGAAGTTTCCATTCGGCCGGGTTGTAACGGGGCTTGGTAATAACAAATAAGGCGTGGAAATATTTTGGTCATGTGGTGCTTAATAATATCCGGGAATAAAAAACTCCTAAAAACTCACACATATTACCAAAACACTCCTAAAAATATACCAAACTCACTCTTCTTTACGCACACTCTCACTCACCCAATATATCCTAGAAAGTCTCATAAAACAACTCAAAAGAATCTCTGGCTTATCTTTTAAACACAAATGCACATTTTACTTCTCTTCTCTCTTTTTTTCTACATTTCTCATATTTCTTTCAGCTCTTTTCTTTTCTTTTCACTTTCTCGAGCAGCCTCGTTAACGAACCAACTAGGTCGTTAATGAGCTTTATCGTGTACTCGCTCTCTCTTTTTTTCTATAACAATAACTCTCTTTTGTGCATCCTTTCTTTAACAAGAGATCTTTTTACAAATCAACACAAGACGGCTCATTAGCATAACAATAGATGTAGATGGGTTAGCTCCACCCCAACCAGCTGAAGAAAATGGGCCTGGAGCAGCCCAACCAGATGGCTCATTAGCATACCGTGAATGGTACGCCGCAACCTGATCATCCCAGTTACCCCCACCATCATCCTCAACATCATAATCCTCCTCATCCTCAGGAATAGCCACATCAGGTTGTAAGTGAAAATCCGACACAGTGTTACCATACTATAACGCTCTAGGCAGATGTAGAAAAGGCACAAGAGATTGCCCATGAAGCCAAGTCCAACCAATCTCAGCAGAACCCCTCAAACATCCCGCCCTAATCAATACCTGATGGGTATAAATGTGACCATCAGTCATCCGTCCTCCATAACGAGCCTCGATCGTCTCAATAGTAATGAACCGAGTGGCTAAATGAGTCACCATACCACCCAATCCAATTAATACTGCTCTCTTGGGGTATTTCTTTGCTGACTCTATAAAAAGTGCAAACCAATCAGGACACTCGTATGAAAAAGGAAATAGGCACCAAATCATCCTCATATCATGAGCAGAAACCTTGTTAACCTCTCCCTGACCCAAAAATGCCATAGCCAAAACCTTGTGGCACAAGCGCACACAAGGATGAGGGATCTTACTGTTCTGCTCCCCACTACTGGTGTTAAAGGGAAAGCCAATGAGTGCTTGCCAAAAATCAAAGAACCGCTCATCTTTCAGTATATTCCTCCACTCTTCAAAAGGTGGGGAAGTAATCCCAAAACTAAGAGATGCCTGCTCACGGGTGACAGTGCATAACCGATCACATGCATGGAATGTAGCACACCATCCACATAACGAAATGTAGATAAAAACTCAATGGTGAGCCCTCTGTAAGTAGGAATGGGCATAGTGCTGAATCTACCCACACCCCTAGTTGCCAACAACTGCTTAGTGCACTCCCGGAGTCCCAAATCAATCAGAGTCGGAATATCAAAGAACTTAGTGCTTACAAATTTCCGACCCTCATATTGATCCCATAATTGCTTCTGCCTATCACTCAGATTCTGTATCCCAAAATACTCCATACTGAATTTAAAATAGAATCGAAGGAGGAATTACCCAAAATTGTGAAACCCGCGAGCGCGGTGGAAGGCCGAGGGCGCGCTTACTGGTTGAGGGAGCCGCGGGTGCGATTTCTGGTTCGACGCAGATCTAAAACCTTCGAACAACAACAATGGCCGAACAAACTTCAAATTCTCCTCAACAACAGAAATTCAACTCTCAAAGGGTAAAAATCTAACTCCAAAGGCAAGAGAGGGTACTAACCGAAGTAGATCTACTCCCACAATTGCACAAACACTTCAATCCAATCAAAATCAAGAGCAAAAATCCAAGGGCGTGGTGGTGGCGGTTTCCGCGGTCGCAGGAGGTCGCCGCGCGTGCGGTGGTGGGCCGAGAGCGGTGGTAGGGGCAGGCGCGGTGGTATCGCCGGTGTAAGGATTTTGAGGGTTTGTTGGTGGCTTTATTTCTTGTGTGGGAGTTGTGGCTAGGAGATTTCTAAGGTAGGAGATAATGAACAAAGAAAGATGGGGCTTGAATGATATGGGTTCGGGTTCGGGTTCGGGTTTGGAACAAGACAAAGAAAGATTGGGCTAGGGTTTGGTAATGATTTGGGCTTATTTCGGAGGTTTCACCCGAAAACCTTTTATTTCGAGGGTTTCACCTGAAAACCTTTTATATTTTTTTTATTTTATCAAAAACAATCTTAATTCCGCCAGGAACGGACCAGCGAGCGCGACCATTGGACTGCGGGCGCGACAACTCGCGAGCGTGGTTACTCACCGAGGGCGCGGGTACAGCCGCGGGCTCGGGTTTAGCCGCGGGCTCGTAATTTCATCGAGATATCAAAGTTAACCTGCGAGTTAGCCTGACAGAACCAAAACGAAACTAAAAAAACTAAACTAACAAAAAGGACATAAAAGAAAAGAAAAGAATAGGGGAACTCACCTCGGGTTGCCTCCCGAGCAGCGCCTTTGTTTAACGTGGTTGGCTCAACGTCATTATGCTCATTTAACTGCTTATTCTTTAGCTGGTTCATCAAGAACCAACTCTTCCAAAACTTCTTGACTCACACTTTCATGATAGGGCTTCAGTCGATGCCCATTTACTTTGAACACATTGTGGTGAACATGATCATATATCTCTATTGCCCCATGAGGAAAAACACGGGCTACTACATAAGGACCTTTCCATCGGGACCTGAGCTTCCTAGGGAAGAGTGTGAGGCGAGATTGGTAGAGAAGGGGCCTTGTCCCCAACTTTGAACTCTTTACGCAGGATATTCTTGTCGTGCCATGCCTTTGTCTTGTTTTTATAGTTCACTGCATTATCATAGGCATCATGCCTCAATTCCTCCAATTCCTGCAGTTGCAACTTCCTAAAGGCACCATCCTCATCAATTATTAGGTTACATTTCTTCACGGCCCACAACGCCTTGTGCTCAAGCTCCATAGATACGTGGCAAGCCTTGCCATAAACCAGTCTGAATGATGACATGCCAATTGGCGTTTTTGTATGCTGTGCGGTATGCCCATAATGCATCATTTAAGCGTAGACTCCAATCCTTCCTATTCGGGGCTACTGTCTTCTCCAGAATCGCCTTGATCTCCCTGTTTGACACCTCTGCTTGCCCATTAGTCTGGGGATGATAGGCAGTAGAAACCTTTTGGGTGACATGGTACTTTTTCAAAAGGGCACTGATGGTTCTGTTGCAAAAATGTGTGCCCCTGTCACTTAACAAGGCTTTAGGGATCTCGAACCTGGAAAATATATAATCCCGGAGGAAATCTGCAACCACTTTGGAATCATTAGTCCTGGTGGCTTTCGCTTCCACCCATTTGGAAATGTAGTCCACCGCAAGTAAAATATACAAATTCCCAAAGGAGGATGGAAAAGGTCCCATGAAATCAATACCCCAAACATCGAAAATTTCACAGAATATCATACGAGATTGGGGAATCTCATTTTTCATAGAAATATCTCCCATCCTTTGGCATCGATCACAGGTTTTGCAAAAAGCATAAGAACCCCGAAAAACATGAGGCCAATAAAAACCCGATTCTAGCACTTCCCTAGCAGTTTTATTTGCACCAAAGTGCCCCCCCGCATGCATAAGAGTGGCAAAAAGTTAGGACAGATTGTAACTCATTATCCGGGATACATCGTCGGATAACCTGATCTGTGCAGTGTTTCCATAAGTACGGATCATCCCACACGTAGAATCGAGCCTCATGACGTACCTTATCCTTTTAGGGCTTGGTAAAGTTAGGTGGAAACTCTCCCGAGACAAGAAAATTCACCAAATTGGCATACCATGGCTTAAACGAGTGAATCCCGAGCAACTATTCCTCGATCTTGGAAATTTCCGCGCCAGGAACGAAACCACGAGCGCGGCCTCCGGACTGGGGGCGCGGCCACCCGCGATCGCGGTTACTCACCAAGGGCGGGGTGGCTCTTGCTGATTCGATATCGAAAAACATTTCGTCGGGGAATTTCTCTTGAAGCTGGTTTGATGGGCCCATATTACTTTCTTCATGCACTATTCGGCTCAGATGGTCAGCCACGAGGTTCTCTGCTCCCTTCTTATCCCGAATCTCAATATCGAACTCACTGAGTAACAAAATCCACCGATCAATCTTGGCTTGGCGTCCTTCTTTGTCATCAAGTACCGAAGGGCAGCGTGATCCGTGTATATGATGACTCGGGTTCCAAGGAGATATTGCCTAAACTTGTCCAAGGTAAACACCACATCTAACATCTCTCATCATCATTTAAGGTCATAGAAGTGTAGTAGATGACATGGGGTGCTCTAGCTTCTCTTTGACCCAAAATCGCCCCCACTGCGTAGTCACTGGCGTCGCACATGATTTCAAAGGGGCGAGACCAATCCGGGGCCTGAATGATAGGGGTACTAGTGAGGCGAACATTCAAATCATCGAAGGCACTTTTGCATTCTTCATCAAAGACATAAACTGTATCCTTTTTCAAGAGCTCACACAAGGGTGATACGATCTTTGAGAAATCCTTAATGAATCTGCGATAAAAGCCTGCATGACCAAGAAAAGAACGCACTTCACGAACATTAGTAGGATAGGGCAAAGATTGAATGATATCGATCTTTTCCCTATCGACCTCAATACCTTTAGATGAAAATACATGTCCTAGAACAATGCCTTGCTCTACCATAAAATGACACTTTTTCAGAATTGAGTACCAAATTGGTCTCAACACATCTATCAAGCACAAGAGTCAAATGGGATAAGCAAGAATCAAAATCATCACCATGGACAGTAAAGTCATCCATAAATACTTCAATGAAATTCTCCATATATTCAGAAAAAATGCTTACCATACACCTTTGGAATGTACCTGGGGCGTTACATAATCCAAATGGCATTCTACGGTATGCAAAAGTGCCAAAAGGACATGTAAATGTCGTCTTTTCCTGGTCCTCTGGTGCAATAGCAATCTGAAAATAAACTGAATAGCCATCTAAAAAGCAATAGTAGGAACGACCAGCAAGTCACTCAAGCATTTGGTCAATGAATGGCAATGGGAAGTGATCTTTCCTAGTAACAGAGTTTAGTTTCCTATAATCAATACAGACACGCCAACCCGTTTGGACTCTAGTAGGAAGTAACTCACCATTTTTATTTTCAACCACTGTAATTCTCCCTTTCTTAGGAACAACTGAGTAGGACTAACCCAATTACTATCAAAAATAGGGAAAATCATACCAGCTTGATGTAGTTTCAACACTTCCTGCTTTACCACCTCCATCATAGGTGGATTCAGTCTCCTTTGTGATTGCCTGAATGGTTTGGCATTATCTTCTAAGAGAATTCTATGCATACATGTGGAGGGACTGATCCCTTTAATGTCTGCAATAGTCCATCCTAATGCAGTTTTGTGCTCTTTCAAAACTCCCACCAATCTTTCTTCTTGATCCTTGGAGAGTTTATTTGAAATGATGACAGGTAAAGTATTGTTCTCCCCAAGGAATGCATATTTCAGATGGTTAGGGAGCTGTTTTAGCTCGATCTTGGGAGCCTGCAATATAGAGGGCAACAATTTCTCGCTGGGGAGAGTTAGTGGCATGGGCCCAATGGCCGAAGCATGAGAGTGATCATTGTCAACATTATTCAAGTCATTCAGAACATCATGCAAGTTAGCTGACAAAGCATACTCAACATCAGACTCAACAATATCACATTCTAGAGCAGATTTTAGCTCATCAAAAAAATTGAGCTCAAAGACATCCTGGACTAAAGGGTCTATAACATCAACAGACAGAACAAAATGATCATCAAGAGGATATTTCATGGAATTACCAACATTAAATTCTACTTTTTCTCCATCAAATTCCATAGTAAGAGTGTTGTTCTCCATATTAATGTTTGTTTTAGCTGTTTTCATGAATGGACGACCAAGCAAAATAGGAGCAACATGCACATCATGATCCATGTCAATGACAACAAAATCAGCACGAAAAATTAAGGAATCAACCATGACAAGAACATCCTCAACAATCCCTCTAGGGCGGACAGTAGACCTATCGGCTAATTGGACAATAATTCCAGTTTCATGCAAAGGTCCCAACCCCAAAGATTCATATAAAGAATAAGGCAACACATTAATAGAAGCGCCAAGACCAAGCATTGCTTTTTCAATTCTAGTGTCACCTATCACACAAGGTATAGTGAACATACTTGGATTTCCGCATTTCTTAGGCATACACCTTTGAAATACAGCGGAGACATGTTCACTTACCGTTATCTTTTGTTTCCCTTTTATCTTTTGGTACCTTCCAATTGTGCAAAGTTCTTTTAAGAATTTAGAAAATCTAGGAACACTTTGAACGAGTTTAAGTAAAGGGATATTCACCTCACATTTTGAGATTGTTTCAAAGATTTCCTTATCGTTGACTGGCTTCCGAGTATCCTTGAGTGCCTCTGGAAATGGTGGAATGATCTTTTGCGACCCCAGAGGAGGAAACAAAGGCCGAACATAATCGCCTATTTCGGCAGGAGAGGAGCACCGCGGGCGCGACGGTCCACCGCGGGCGCGGGCATCACCGCGATCGCGGTCTGATTCCGCGGTTGTGGTCCCTAGCTGATGTTCAGCTTTAACTTCGTCTTCTGCACCGCGGTCGGGGATGTCTACCTACGAGCGCAGCTGGTTTCCGCAGGCTGGAACGTCGATATTCAGTTCTTTCCCGCTTCTCAATGTGATGGCGCTCGCATTCTCTCTCGGGTTAATAGTTTGAGATTGAAGTTTTCATGAGTCTCTTGCTTCTAATCGACCAAGAATGGTTGCAATCTGGCTCAATTAATTTTCAAGATTTTTCACTGCAGCCTTGGTCCCTTGATTCTCCTTGATAAGTTGATTGATGTCTGCATTCCTATTTGCATCTTCAGGAGGATTTGAGTTATAAGAACCTTGCCCTTGTTGTCTTGGAGGATTCTGAGGTCTGAATTGTTGTTGACCTCTAGGCTGAGGTGGATTCTGATTCCACCTAAAATTAGGGTGGGTTGCCCATCCTGGGTTATAGGTGTTCAAATAAGGATCAAACTGAGGCCGTGGTTGACCAAATCCACCTACAGCGTTAACTTCAGCGGGTTCTTGCATAATGGGACATGTATCAGTGGTATGAGTAATTTCAGCACAAATCCCACACGCCTTCACATGTTGGATTTCACTTTTCAACATCATCTTCCTCGTCATCTCTTTTAGTTCCTTGAGTTCAACATTATTCGAACTGCTAGACTCAACAACATTGGCAGATCTAGTGGAACGAGTGGTAGTCCTCTTGCTAAAACTCCTTGATTCCTCAACAAGTGCACCAATGATATCGAAAGCTTCCCTTGAAGTTTTGTTCATTATACTTCCACCACAGGTAGCATTAACCATCCTTCTATCGTCATCACAAAGACCATCATAGATAAAACATATGAGATCCTTGTCACTGTAACCGTGGTATGGACAACTAGCAACTAGTCTCTTGTAGCGCTCATAGTAATCATACATACTTTCTTCTTCTTGTTGCTCCAGATTACTCAAACTCTTCTTGAGGCTAGTCTGCTTGGTGGGAGGAAAATACTTCTCAAGAAACGCAGCTTTCATCTGAGCCCATGTAGTAATGGACCTTGCAATAAGATAGAGAAGCCATTCTTTTGCATTGCCTTCCAAAGAGAATCGAAAAGCTCTCAACTTGATTTGATCTTCTGTCACCTTACTTGGCTTCATACTTATGCACACAACATGGAATTCAGAGAGATGTTTATTGGGATCTTCACCACTGAGTCCATGGAATTTAGGCAAGTGATGAATTAGTCCAGATTTCAGCTCAAACTGGACATCGTCAGCTAGTGCAGAAAACTCAATAGCAAGTTGTCGTTGTTGCAAATTAGGAGTCGTCAATTACCTTAAAGTTCTTTCAGCCATGATTTGAGATTCAGATTCAGCAGATTCCTGATCAAACAGTAGTCGTCGAGAGATCTCACTTCGCACCCTGAAAAGAGTCCTCTCAATTTCTGTATCAAAAGGAAGCAAATCTGAGTCAGTAGAACGGGTGTGGACCATAAATTAGGTCCACACAATAGTCAATAAAAGTACTTAACTTTAGAATTAAACACAAACTCCCCGGCAACGACGCCAAAATTTGACCGGGCTAAAGTCGTTGTGCCAAGTCAAAGATAAAACCCTAGTTAACAACTTAGTATAGTTGATAAGTCGGGGTCGAACCCAAGGGAATTCATGCTCCTAAGTGAATACTTTTACCAACCGAAAGTAATAAAAATATGGGATTTGTGAATTAAGCTGTAAAACTAAACAAGCATAAAACAAATATGAAAACAAGTTGAATTTCTTAATCAGATTATTAAAGCAAATTCATCCATACAGATCCACTTTGATAAAGTTGTTTGATCATTGATTCACAATAAATTCCTTTTATTCTCTTGGTTAATTCCAATCCTAATCATGGATAATTGCAAGTCTACGAGCCAAGAAATACTTAATACTGAATGAAACGATCAATTCAATATTAGCATAGAGCACAAGGATAGTTTGGATACATGCAATTGTAATCACAACGAGCTAATTAACAAAAGCATGCAAATACCTCTCTTTCTTAATGAATCTAGTCATATGAGTCCTAGAACATCAAGTTCGCTACTAAGATCAAGTTTTACTACGAGAAAACAGATCTAGCAATAGAATATAATCAAGTTCAATCAGGTGATCAGACTAAGAGAAATCAATCACATTCATAAACATTCAAGCACAAGAGAGATAATTATCAACCAAGAAAAGGAAATTAAATATCAAATCTCACAAACTTACAAATCAAAGCTTCAAAGTACGAACGAACTCAGAAGGTTTAGTTCTCCATAAAAACTCAAAATAATCTCTAGGTTAAAACTAAAAGGAGGCACTCCCCCAACTGCTTACGAACTAGGTCTATAAATACTAAAAACATCCGAATAATAACTAAAACATAAAAATATAATAAAACACAAAATAAGGATAAAACGAAGTCGGCGTGGTACTCTAGCAACCGCGAGTGCGGGTACACATCCGCGGGCGCGGCTACAGCAGCTCCATGGCCTCGCGGATTTGGTTCTCACTGTGGCCTCAGTATAATTCCGCGCTCGTGGGTCTTCTTTCTTTGTATTTCCTTGCAATCGCTGTGTAGCGGGTCTTCAGCTCAAACTTTGTCTTTCAAACTCTTGCAATTCTTCAAATCGTGTCTTCGGTCTTCATATTACAATTATGCTCAAAACTAACCTAAACACACTCAAATCATGCCTAAAATACAAGAGATAACCATACTAATCTAGAGCGTATCACCTATCTAGCACCTTAGAAGTATAATCAGCTTGAGACAAAGATATAGTATTTTTAGCCATATTCCTCTTAATCTTAATCCCTAGAATAACTTGAGCTGGACCAAGATCTTTCATGTCAAAATTCTGTTTTAGATCATCTTTTAATTCAATAATTTTTAATTTATTCTTGCTAATTAGTAAGAGATCATCAACATACAGCAACGCATACAAGGGATCAAATTTGTTAATATCTTTAAAATACAAGAAAGAATCATATTTGCTCTTAGTAAAGCCCAAATTCATCATGCAAGCATCAAATTTAAGGTTTCATTGCCTAGGAGATTGTTTTAGGCCATAAATAGACTGTTTCAACAAGCAAGCATGATTGGGTTTACTTTTATCCTCAAAACCTTTTGGTTGGCACATATAAATGGTCTCATTAAGGTCACCATGCAAGAAGGCTGTTTTAACATCCATTTGTTCTATTTCTAGGTCAAAAACAACAGCAAAGGCAAGCATTAAACGCGTGGTTTTGTACTTCACAACAGGTGCAAAAATCTCATTATAATCCTCCCCTTCCCTTTGGGTAAAGCCTTTAGCTACTAACCTAGCTTTATACCTAGGAGGATCTCTAGGATTAACTTCTTCTTTCAATTTATATACCCACTTACAACCAATTAATCTAGCTTTATTAGGTTTAGGCACCAATTTTCAAGTATTATTATGAACATAGAATCAATCTCTTCTTTCATAGCCTTAACCCAATTACTAGCATGTTTGTAAGAAATAGCTTGGTTATAAGTTTCAAGTGTATATGTGTTCACTAGGGTTGTCAATTACCCACGGGTGACCGACCCACCCGTTTAACCCACCCAAAAAAGACGGGTGAAAACCCAATCAAAGCGGGTGACAGGCAGTTCGGGTGATGGGTGAAACGGGTTATGGGTCGGGTAAGGGTGAGATTTTATCACCCAATAACCCGATCCATCATCCGTTTCACCCAAACAGCCCATATAACCCGTTTTAGCCTATAATTTCTAATATGTGTAGGCCTTTAAAGTCACCATATAAGCCATTTTGGGTCTTTGATAAATAAGCTCATTTGTTTCCAACCCATTTATTATACCTGATTGCCTCTACTTTATACGTAATTCAAATTTCTAACCTTAGTATATCTTTCACCTGATAACATACTATCACCGCTCGATCACTAGTCACCACCTATGAGTCTCTGACCTCTCTCTTGAAGATTTGTCTTCACCTAGAACCACCAATAGCATAAAAACAATGGTTATACACCGATTATTTTTATGGGATTTGTTTTTGTGTATGTATGGATTATGGATATTTGTTTTAATTTATGTATGACAATTTATTTATAGACAAAATACAGCGCTTATACAACGATTATATGGGTGAACGGGTCACCCATATAACCAGGGGGTGACAGGTGGTTTGGGTGATTGGTAGAACAATTCACGGGTGACGGGTGGGTCGGGTGGGGTATTTTAACTTGCGGGTCGGGTGGTGAAAGTGCTCCACCCACCCATAACCCGACCCATTGACAGCCCTAGTGTTCACAACTTAAGCAATCACAAAAGCAAAGTCAATTTCATTACTTATATACTTCTTATTAGCGATTCTAATTCGAGGTTCCCTATCTCTAGTGAGCTGGTAGTCAAACAAATCATGTTGTTCAATAGGATTATTCAAACCAGCAACAGGTTACAAATGAGGTAAGACATGCTCATCATGCTCATTATGCTCACTAGAAGAAGAAGAAATATCAAAATTGCTTTGTGTTACCTGCCCACGTGATTGGTGGGGTTGGGGGTCTTCCGTACTTGAGTGAGAATGATTCTCATAACCTACCTTGCCTCCAGCACTTCCAACCGGCAGCTCTTCCTCTTGGGAATCACTAGGCTGCAAATCTGAGGGTAGTCCTATGTCGAACTCCTCTTCAGCACCTTCATTTTTGGCCTCAGGAATGTAAAACCGAGGTTGTACTTCTTGATTAGTTTCTTGTCTCTCAACATTCTCAGGTGTAGAAGTTAGTAAATTCTTAAAATGATAGTCATGTTCTTTGAAAATGACATTTCTACTTATAATTATCTTGTATCCCCCCGGTTGGATAGCTAGTAATTTATATCCTTTTACCCCATCAAGATACCCCAACATAATGCACTTTATAGACCTCATATTCAATTTACCTTCAGATTGATGGGCATAGGTTGTACACCCAAATGGTCTTAAGTGCAAAATGTAGGGTTTCCTGCCGGTCCACATTTCATGTGGGGTTTTGAATCCAATTATTGCAGAGGGGCTCCTATTTATCAAATAAGAGGTTGTTGTAATAGCTTCCCCCACAATGATTATTTCAAACCAACAGAAATCAGCATACACGGTAACACCCCGATTTTAAATATCGGAATGCTACTCGGCAGTAGAGCTAACGTGGGTCCACTTAAGCTAGTTTGACAACAATTTCACATTATGGATCTTGCAACAAAGACACGACAAGAAAATAAGAAAAACATCCAACTCATATATTATTAAAACTGGAATTCGAAACCGTGTATGCACCAACTTCCAAATAGAAACAACCCAAACCAAAACCTCTAACCATTCATTTGTATTCACAAACCCTTAACCATTAAATTCTCAAAGATACCCTTAACCAACTACCTTGCAAAACAAAACTGGACTTCATCCTAAGACACGCCACGTCGAGCTAACCCACCATTATCTTGGAAGAGTTTCCTTGAAGCATGGTTTGCATATGAGTTGAATCCTAAAAGAACAACAACGCCCCGAAGGGTTAGCTTACAATTCTAATATGCACTAAACCGTAAGGCTGGAGGATGCCATGCTTTTTCTGCCATGAAAATGGCATTAAGAGTCACTTAACTGTCCCCGGAACCCCTCAATAGAATGGCACTGCTGAGTGGATGAACCGAACTCTCCTTGAAAAGGAACCCCGTCTTTACACCGGGGCACTACTCGGTAGTAGACCACACATGGGTCCACATGAGCTAACCTGACAATGAGTTCACTTGGATCTTACAACTCGGGCACGACAAGAAAATACAAAGAAAACATCCAACCTGAATTTATTAAACCAATGTATGGAAAACATGCTTGATTTCGCAATCGACATACACTTTAATACAACTTATGAACCCTTTATTGACATCATACTACTCTTTCCTTAACCAAAACCAAAACCAAATATTATACAACAATATACAAAATAAGTAATCACCCTTTCACCCAACTAAACCCAATCCTAATGACACGACCTTCAACGACTTGTACCGTCATCTTGTCGAGGTTCCATCATGGGTCTCTTGTCCTTTCATGAAACTAAAGAAAACAAGTCTTCAAAGGGTTAGCTAGCAATTCTAACATCCACCAAATGGTAAACACAATATGCAACATCAACATCAATTTATTAAATTACATAATAAGAATAGTTATAGAATAGTTCACATATAATATATTCACAACAACAAACAAACACACAACAGTACTTATAATCATAAGACGCACATAATAATATTTATAGTCATACGATGCATACTAATAATAGCACATCATTTCACATTAGTATCACTTCAATCACTTTTCGTCTCAAATAATAGTTCAATCGCAACTCATCATTTCTCAATCGATATCATTTATCTAACAAGCATGGCATCCTCCAGCCTTACAAGGGGCAGTGGACGGCGGCCTCCACCGTTTATCCGAACCACTCACACCCTCATCATTCACCTTCTACCCCTGGTCAAGCCTCCTCGGGAGCACTCACCAAAATATTTTATTATAATTTTGAAGGGCCCCCTTGACATACAACTAAGTCAGGGATGTCTCCGCCTTTCCGACTATCCCTGATCATAGCCGTATTGGTTAGGTGCCAATGTTTAGAAATCTGAATAAAATACAAAATAGTATTCATCTATTATATTTTCCAAAATAACGAATTATTTCCAAATAGACATATATAATTAATATATGGGAATTAATCCCAAAATACAACTCTACACATCATATCTACACATCCAACACATATCAAAACTAATAACTAAGTAAGTCTAGGCGACTTACCTTGAACAAGTTCCGCACATGAAAGGAATAAGCTTGAAATGATGTTGGCATATGTATACACATAAGATGAGAATTGTATGCTTCTTAGTCATATCAAAATATCTTAGATAATTATGATGACATGCTTGCGTATATATCCCGACCTTTACATTTATATGTGTAATATGTCGATCTCACAATAGGTTTTATCCTTCCATTAATTTAATCATCCTTAAGAAATCATGCCGAATATATTCTTATATATTCGGGTTGTGCTTTGATTATTTGGGGGAAATATATAGTAAACAAAAACATTATCAACAAAGAATAAGACAATTATTTGTCTATAAATGGGAGGGTTAATACATCAGTACCTCCTTATAAATAGTTTCGTCCTCGAAACTAAGAACAACTAAAGTAGTGCATAACAATGCAAGAATGCACAGTCAAACAACCCTTCATCTAAACAGATGCTTTACCACTCCAGTACCCCTTAGAGAACATTCCATTCTTTACTCACGACTAAACAACTCAGGAAAACACTTTGGCACTTCTTGCTCAGTTTTCCAAACTTCATTCAAAATTTCGTTACCATACCTTTGAACCAGACTTACTTAGTTATCAGTTATAATGTGTTCTAGATGTGTAGATATGATGTGTAGAATTGTATTTTGGGATTCATTCCTATATATATTATATACGTCTATTTGAAAGTAATTCGTTATTTTGAAAATATAATAGATGAATACTATTTTGTATTTTATTCGGATTTCTAAGCATTGACACCTAACCGATACGACTATGATCAAGGATAGTAGGAAAGGCAGACATATCCTTGACTTAGTTGTATGTCAAGGAGGGCCCCTTCAAAATAATAATAAAATGTTTTGGCAAGTGCTCTTGAGGAGGCTTGACCAGGGGTAAGAAGGTGAATGATGAGGGTGTGAGTGGTTCGGATAAACGGTGGAGGCCGCCGCCCACTACCCCGTGTAAAGCTGGAGGATGTCATACTTGTTTGATAAATGATATTGATTGAGAATTGATGAGTTGCGATTGAACTATTATAGAGACGAAAATTGATTGAGGTGATACTAAGTGAAATGATGTGCTATTATTGGTATGCATCGTATGACTTTAACTATTATTATGTGTGTCTTATGATTTTAAGTATTATTGTGCACTTGTCTCCTTTTGTGTAAATACTATATGTGAACTATTCTATTACTATTATTATTATGTATTTGATTAAACTGATTTTGGTTGTTACATATTGTGTTTACCATTTGGTGCGTGTTAGAATTGCTAGCTAACCCTTTGGGGCGTTGATATTTTTAGGATTCAACATAGATGCGAACTATGCTTCAATGAAACTCTTCCAAGATAATGGTGTGTCAGCTCAACGTGGCGTGTCATAGGATGTGTCGGGTTATTGTGCAAGGTAGTGGGTTAATGTTGTCTTTGAGAATTTATTAAGTTAAGAGCTTGTGAGTATAAAGGAATGGTTAGAAGTTTTTGTTTGAGTCTTTTATGTTGGAAAGTTGGTACATATATGGTTATCACTTTCAATTTTAATAAAATATGAGGTTGGTGTTTTCTTATTTTCTCGTCGTGCCTTTGTTGCAAGATCCATAATGTGAATTTGTTGTCAGACTAGCTTAAATGGACCCATGTGTGGTCTACTACCATGTAGCGTCCCAATATTTAAAATTGGGGTGTCAATCACCACTCATCAATTCTGAATCGACATAATTTATTAAACAAGCATGTCATCCTCTAGCCTTACATAGTGTAGTGGACGACAACCTCCAACGTTTATCCGAACCACTCACACCCTCATCATTCACCTTCTTACCCCTGGTCAAGCCTCCTCGGGAGCACTCGCCAAAATATTTTATTATAATTTTGAAGGGGCCCTCCTTGCCATACAACTAAGATGTCTCCGCCTTTCCGACTATCCCTGATCGCAACCGTATTAGTTAGGTGCCAATGTTTAGAAATCCGAATCAAATACAGAATAGTATTTATCTATTATATTTTTCCAAAATAACGAATTATTTTCAGATAGACACATGTAATATATAGGAATGAATCCCAAAATACAGATCTACATATCATATCTACATATCCAACCCACATCAAAATTGATAACTGCATAAGTCTCGGCGACTTACCTTGAACAAGTTCCGCACACGAAAGGAATAAGCTTGAATCAACTAGTTTCCTATGAACAAGAATAATATTTTTTCTATAAGTGGTACTAAAGTGAAATGATGTGCTGATAGGCGTGATATGGTCATGCAAATCACGGCTATGCAAAAGAGTCCTAACAACCTAAAGACTGTAATCTTAGGGAAGTAAGGGTCGAATCCACAGGGAGGAGATTTATCTTTCTATGTAAGTTTTATGTCAATTAAAGTAAAAAGGGGTTTATGAAATAACCTACTAACTAGCATGCAAAAACTATCAAAGCAAATAAAGTTTGTGTTTTTATCAATTTAGGGAAACACTTAGTCAACCAGAGATCCACATTCGTATGACAAGTTGATCATTGATTCACTCAATATCGCATGCATATGGAATTCCAATTCCTTTTCAAAGATAATTAATAGCACAACCAGATACTATCAATCCTAACTTATTGAATAACCCTGAAACTATCAAGATTCAATTCAAAAGCAGCATTAAGAATAGGAATATAATCAGGATACAAATCTAGCATAAAACAACCAGCTTTTATACTAGAATGCAATTTAACTCTCTTCTACAATAGACTAGCACAACCAGATACTAGTACAATGCAGTTTGCTACTATGAAATAGAGAAACTCAACCAGTAATTTCTCCAGATTTAGCAATTGAGATTCAATAAAAACAACCCTAGAAATTACTGAAATCAATCACATAAATAATTCAAACAAGAGAGTAAAATAATTCCATGCAATAGATAAAGAGTAGAAATCTCACAACTGAAAGTCAAAACGAAGCTTCAAACTGTCTGACTAAGCAAAGAGGCTTAGTTCTCCATGAAAAGCTAAAAACTCCGAAAGGAAAATATGATAATAGTGTATAAAATGAGAGATGCAACTCTCTAAAACCTAATATATCAAACTAGGTCTAAAAAGTCTATCCAAAAATACATAAACTCGGACTAGAGCTGATAAAGATATGTACAATAACAATAAAACACGTGTCGCTCAAATGATCTCCATGTTGGCAGGGGCGACAGGTGCCGCCGGTCTGGCGGCGGGTGCCGCCAACAGCAAAATGCTGATCTTCGTCTTCTCTTCAATCCAGCTCTAAAACTCCAATAATATGCATCTTCGGGTCTTCTTCTTCCTAGCTGTAGATAGCATATAAAATACCTAAAAACACCATAAACTCATGCTAAAACTCCTCTTAAATACACAATATAATTGTGTATATCAAACTCCCCCACACTTGAATCTCACTCGTCCCTGAGTGACTCAGAAAACCATCACTCATAAAAACTATAACCACCGGATCATCAAAATGCAAGGAAGCTTACAAAGAGGAACAAAAGCATTCTCATGCAAGCACTACCCAACCTAAACAACAGGATATGACAATTAAGCTCTAACCATCTACTCCACTCATCATGAACATAATTAAGCAAATCATCAACAACATCATCAAATCAACATCATGCTCAACTCAAACCACCAAACAATCCTCAATATCTATCAAAACATCAAACATCAACCACCAAAAACTAACCACTAACAAGTCCATCAAAAACACCAACAAAGAGAGTGAAAGTCTCCATAAATCTACACCTTATCCCTCCAAATGAAAACTTACCCAAAACACTCCTATACTCCACTTCTTATGTCTCTTGCGCCGGTAAAAAGATAGTCCTAAAACACTCTTTTTTTCTTTCACTCATTTTGCTTAGGCGCCTTTTCAGGTTTTCACCTAACACTCTCTTTTCATTTTTCAATAATGGACTCACCAACTCACACTACTCAGAATCTATTTTTGCCATGGCCTAGTGCCTGCCAGATTACCTGCTTATTACCTAGACCGCCCTTTCGGGTTTTCAGCCTATCCCAGGATTTTATTTTGCCTTTTTTTTAATTTTTATGGCTTTTTATTATTATAATTTATAGCATATCAATAGTAATATAATTTCCAACTCCCCCACACTTAGAGCACACATTGTCCTCAATGTAGTAAAGACAAAATAAAATAAAGGGGAAGTAGAGAATAATACCACTACTGATCAGATGGTGGTGGTGGTGGATATGGTGGATAGTCAAGATATGAGGGGTAGGTGGGCCACACGCCCTGGAAAAACTGAGCCTGCTGCTGGAAATAGCTAGTCTGCTGCTGAAAGAACTGAGACTGATCCTGATGGAACTAATGGATCCGGTCTATAGAAGTAGACAAAGCAGACTGCTAAGTGAACATCTCCTCCTGACGAACTGAGAGCTGACGCATCTGGCGCATCATATCATCCTGCCAGCTCAAATCAGTGTCAACTCCAGAAGTAGCAGGAAAATCTGAACCAGGGACATCCTCATGCATAACTGTGTCGTCCTGAGGAATAGTCTCTGGAATACGCTGTGAAGTAGATGGTGGAACAGCCTGTGGAGCAGCAGAAGTGGAAGGGCCAGAACCTCTAACCCGCACGGATAGCTGACGCAGATCAAAATGTTGATACTCAAGTCCAAAGGGTAACTCAGTAATAGGCAAAAGAATCCTAGAAATACCCGTGGGAGGACCAAATAAATAATAAAATCTGCCTCTATCCTCAGAAATATATCCAGCATTCCTCAAATGCCTAATATCACAAGGTAGGAGATAGTCGCTGAGATGCTGGAGGAAAAGGAATGTTCAGGAACTCCCCCAAAATAGAAATCATCCCACCAATACCAATCTTTCACTTTTTTGAACCCCTACACTTCTTGCAGCTAGCAAGGAACTGAGCTCTCCAGTCTCTGATAAACTTGCATGGCGGTGTGAAACTCCACATAGTCTCTAAATCAGTGTAAGAGACCTTGTTGGCCTCAGTCTGGCCATAAAAAGCCATCCTAATCACCTTATGAATAATACGCAGGCAAGGATGAGACCACTTGTAGTTCTTTTCTCCTCCTTTGGGATCAAATGAAGGAAAACCTGTAGTGTTGTACCAGAAAACCAACTCATCCTCAGTAGCATTCCAAAGAGCAGAATCAGAAGGCTGCTTGGAAATACCAAATGCCTCCTCAAGGCTAGCATAAGTCAACACATGGCATGAACCTGCTAGCTGAAAAGAAATCCTCCCATTCTCATGGTCATCCTCTAAAGTAATCAGAAATTCCCTAGTCCGGGCAGGAAATGTGGGAGCACTCTTAAAGAAAAAATTACCCAATCCAGCATGGGTCAACATCTGCCTAGTACAACTCTCCAATCCTAACTGCCTCATAGTGACGGGATCAAAAAATAAAGTAGACACAATCTCCCGCTCATCAACAATCTTCCTCCGGGCCTCATGGACCTCGGAGGTGGCGGATCTAGAACTCATAGCACGCTTCCTAGAACTCATAATGAACAATATGAACTGTTAATGGATAGAAAAGAGGAGCAAATTGCCGAAAATACCCAGAATTTGGAAGCGGTGGGCGGCAGAACTGGCGGCGGGCACGAAATTCTGGGCGGCGGGTGCCGCTGTTCTTGGCGGCGGGTGCCGCTGATATTCGCGGCGGGTGCCGCCTCGAGTTTCTTCGAGAAATAACACCAGATTCGCGGCGGTCGCCGCGTGGACTAAAACAAGGGAGAACGTCTACATCGTAGTAAGGCAACAACGGGGCTGGTGAGGTTAAACTTGATGTAGATCCGGGTTGGAGCTGATGTAGATCTAGATTTGGGCTTTTGTTCTTCATCTCCTCTCAAAAGCTCTCTTTTTACAAAACCCTCATAGTTTCTTTATGAACCACTCTCAACCCTCTTTCTATTTTTATCTCTCTGCACTCTTTTTTTTGTATTTTCGATTTTCTCTTCTTTTTTTTTATTATTATTTTTTTTAAGGGGAAAGATGGACTACCTGTACGGCAGGGCGGCGGGCGTCGTTGAATGGGCAGCGGGTGCCGCTGTAGTGGCGCCGATCGCCGCTGGCACTTCGTAGCTAAATACCCAAAAAAATAAACGGCGGCGGGTGCCGCCGTGCTTACGGCGGTCGCCGCCAATTACGTTGCCCTCCTTCACTCCTTCCTGCAGGTTAGTCCACACAAAATAACGGAAAAATTGAAACAAAAAAAACAACTAAGCTAGAAAACAAAAATGAAAGAAAGTACCTAGGCCGGGTTGCCTCCCGACAAGCGCCTTATTTAACGTCGTGGCTCGACGTAATGCCAATTCATCAGTCTTCAGCGTCGGGCTTTGTTAGGACAGCTTCCTCAATTGTGTCCTTGGTGAATCCCTCATGATATTTCTTCACTCTTTGACCATTCACCTTGAATAATGCATGTGTTTTGAAATCATAGAGCTCAATTGCACCATGGGGAAAGACTTGAGCAATCACATAAGGCCCTGCCCAACGAGATCTTAGCTTGCCTGGAAAGAGTCTAAGGCGGGACTGAAATAGAAGGACTTTGTCACCAGCTTTGAAGTCCTTTCTCAAGATATTTTTGTCATGCCAAGCCTTAGTTCGCTCCTTGTAGTGAATAACATTATCATAAGCTTCAATCCTGGCCTCCTCCAACTCCTGTAATTGGAGCTTTCTAAGCTCCCCAACTTCTTCAAGTTGGAAATTGCACTTTTTGATAGCCCAATAAGCCTTGTGTTCCAACTCAACTGGGGAGGTGACATGCCTTACCAAAGACCAACCTAAAAGGTGACATACCAATAGGTGTTTTGTAAGCTGTCCTGTAGGCCCATAATGCATCATCAAGCCTCTGACAACAATCTTTTCTGCTAGGAGACACAGTCTTCTCTAGAATGGATTTAATCTCTCTGTTTGATACCTCAGTTTGGCCATTTGTTTGAGGATGATAGGCAATAGAAACTCTTTGATTGACATGATACTTCTTTAACACTGCAGTGATTGTCCTATTACAAAAGTGAGTTCCCCTATCACTTATGAGGGACTTGGGGATTCCAAGCCTGTTCAAAATATGGGACTTCAAGAAATCTGCAACAACTCTAGAATCATCAGTCTTGGTGGCCCTTTGCTTCCACCCATTTGGAAACGTAGTCCACCGCAAGCAAAATATAAATATTCCCACTAGAGTTTGGAAAAGGTCCCATAAAATCAATACCCCAAACATCAAATATTTCACAAAAAATTAAACTAGTTTGGGGCATTTCATCCCTACTGGACATATTTCCAACTCTTTGGCACTTGTCACAGGATTTAAAGTAGTTGTGTGCATCTTTAAAGATGGTAGGCCACCAAAATCCTGCATCAAGTACTTTTCTAGCAGTTCTTTGAACCCCAAAATGTCCCCCACATGCTCCAGAATGACAAAGTGTAAGGAGATAATTTACCTCATTTTCTGGAATGCAACGGCGGATTACCTGGTCAGAGCAATGCTTCCAAAGATAGGGGTCATCCCAGACAAAAAATCTAGCTGTACTGCGTAGTCTGTCCCTCTGAGCTTTGTTGAAAGGTTGAGGGAATTCACCTGTGCTGAGGAAGTTCACCAAGTCTGCATACCATGGCTCTATGGTGCTCATCTTGAATAAGTACTCATCCGGAAAGCTTGCTTGAATCTGCTTTTGAGGGGTGCTCTCTTCTTGAACAACTCTGCTGAGGTGATCAGCCACCAGGTTTTCAGCACCCTTCTTGTCCTTGATCTCAATATCAAATTCACTGAGCAATAGGACCCACCGAATCAATCTTGGCTTTGCTTCTTTTTTTGTCAGTAGGTATCTCAGGGCAGCATGATCAGTATAAATGATGACCTTTGTTCCAAGGAGGTAAGGGCTGAACTTCTCAAGTGCAAATACCACTGCAAGCATCTCCTTTTCTGTAGTAGAGTAGTTCCTCTGTGCACCATTCAGGGTCATTGATGCATATTGAATCACATGAGAAGCTTTGACTTCCTTTTGGCCTAGCACAGCCCCCACAGCATAATCACTAGCATCACACATTATTTCAAAGGGCTTAGACCAATCAGGAGCCTGAATGATAGGGGCACTTGTCAAGCGAGCCTTAAGATCATCAAAGGCTGCCTGACACTCAGTTGTGAACTCAAACAGCATGTCTTTCTTCAATAATTCGCACAGGGGTGCTGATATCTTGGAGAAATCTTTAATAAACCTGCGGTAGAAACCTGCATGGCCTAAAAAAGAACGAACTTCACGCACATTAGTAGGATAGGGCAAAGATTGAATTACTTCAACCTTTGCCTTATCGACCTCAATACCCCTAGCTGAAACTATATGACCAAGTACAATACCCTGTTCTACCATGAAGTGACACTTTTTAGAATTAAGCACTAAATTAGTGTCAACACATCTAGCAAGTACAAGAGTTAGGTGATTTAGGCCTGCATCAAAACTATCTCCATGAACAGTAAAATCATCCATGAATACCTCAATGAAATTCTCAATGTACTCAGAAAAGATGCTTACCATACACCTTTGGAAAGTCCCAGGAGCATTGCACAACCCAAATGGCATCCGACGGTAGGCAAAAGTGCCAAATGGGCAAGTGAAAGTTGTCTTGGCTTGATCTTTAGGGGCAATGGCTATCTGAAAGTAGCCTGAATACCCATCTAGAAAGCAATAAAATGCTCTGCCTGCCAATCTCTCAAGCATCTGATCAATGAAAGGAAGGGGGAAATGATCCTTCCTAGTGGCTGCATTCAGCTTGCGGTAATCAATGCAAACTCTGTAACCTGTCTGCAGTCTTGTAGGGACCAATTCTCCTTGCTGATTCTCCACCACTGTAATTCCCCCTTTCTTTGGTACAACCTGTGTGGGGCTAACCCATTTGCTGTCAGAGATAGGGAAAATCATACCTGCTTGCAAGAGTTTCAAAACTTCTTTCTTCACCACCTCCATCATAGGTGGATTTAAACGCCTATGTGGTTGTCTAGACGGCTTCTCTTCTCCTTCCAACAGTATACGATGCATGCAAGTGGTGGGGCTGATTCCCTTGATGTCAGCAATGGTCCAACCAATTGCTGTCTTGTACTCTTTTAGAACTGCCACTAGCCTGTCTTCTTGAGCTTTTGTGAGCTTGCTGGAGATGATCACTGGTAATGTTTCCTTGTCTCCAAGAAATACATACTTGAGGTGGTCTGGGAGTTGCTTCAACTCAATCACCGGTTCCTGCACAATAGAGGGCAACAACTTTTCCCTAGGCAGGGTTAATGGTAAAGGAGTTTTGCAAAGTGGCTCAAGAGGAAGCTTGTAATAAGCATCCATCTCGTTTACAATCTCCTGTATATCAGTTGATAAAGTAAAATCCAAACTAGAATCAACAATAATAGATTGCACATCATCTAGTTGATTTTCATCAAAAACATCTTGCACCACAGGCTCAAGCATATCAATAGCATAGATAGAGTAATCATCAGAAAGATATTTCATGGCTTCATAAATATTATAATTAATGATTTGACCATCAAATTCCATGGTTAAAGAGCCAGTGCTCACATTGATTTTGGTATTGGCTGTTTTCAGAAAAGGTCCCCCTAATAGAATAGGAATTGCATGATCATCATGTTCCATTTTAAGCACATAGAAATCAGCAGGAAAAGTGAGATCACCAACCATAACCAAAACGTCCTCTACAAAACCTATGGGACGAACATTAGACCTATCAGCTAATTGAATAGAGATATTAGTGGCATGCATAGGTCCAAGTTTCAGAGATTCACAGAGAGTAGAAGGCATTACATTGATGGAAGCACCCAAATCTAGCATGGCTTTTTCAACTTTAGTACCTCCAATTGTAATAGGGATAGTAAACATACCTGGATCCCCGCACTTCTTAGGTAAGCGTTTTTGAAACACAACTGAAACATGCTCGCTTACCTTCACCTTCTTTTTGATGTTTTTGTCCTGAATCCGCTTTGTAGTGCACATCTGCTTCAAGAACTTTGCATAGCGTGGGACTGACTTGATCAAGTTAAGGAGAGGAATGTTGACCTCAACATTTCTGAACATCTCGAACATGTCTTTGTCCTGCTTCAAGGGCTTTGTACGCTTCAATGCAGATGGAAACGGGAAACTGGCTTCCATTCAGGGAGGGCTGGAGATCTTTCTTCATCGGAGGCTTCATCAGAAGGGCGGCGGTCGCCGCTTGTTTCGGAAAAAGTGGGCGGCGAGTCATCACCGTCGCGGCGGGCGCCGCCGTCTTGGCGGCGGGTGCCGCTGTCCTGGCGGCGGGTGCCGCCAATTAATTTTTGGTCGCCGCTAATTAATTCCAAATTACCGTAGCCAAGCTCCTTTTGGCGGCGGGTGCCGCCATCCTCGCGGCGGTCGCCGCCCTCGCCTTCGTCAGATTCTTCCACTATTCCGCCTTCAAGTTGTTTCCCACTCCTCAAAGTGATAGCATTGACATGACGAATATTCGGGTTGACTTCTATTTGAGAAGGAAGTTTACCCGAATCTCTTGCTTCCAGTTTGCTTACAACTTCGTAGATTTGACTCATTTGTCTTTCCAAGTTGTGAATGCTTGCTGATGTAGTTTCCTGGAATTTCACTTGACTTTGAGCCAGTTGAGTCATATTATTTTGATGTTGAGTCATACTATTTTGAAGAGTGAGGTTACTTTGCACCAACATCTTCATCATGTCGTCCATAGAAGGAGCGGCATTGTGATTCTGTCCTTGAGGCCTTGGCACATATGGCTTAGCTTGTTGAAACTGATCCTATTGCTGCTTTGACTCAGGCTCTCTCCACCTGAAGTTCTGATGATCTTTCCAGCCAGGGTTGTAGGTGTTTGAATAGGGGTCATTTCTTGGCTTCATTTGATACCCCCCAACTGCATTCACTTCCTCTTGTAGTGTAGGACATGAATCAGTCGGATGAAAGGCGTCATTACAGATTCCGCACGCCTTAGCCTGTTGAGCAGTACCTTTCAACTTCAACCGCCTCACTTCTTCTTTCAGCACATCAAAGTCAGCTTGATCAATTTTAGACTGAGAGTTGGCGGCTGACAAGTTTTTAGACCCTCTTCCAGTATATTGCCTAGATTCATCAACCAGCGTAGAAAAAATGTCTAGAGCCTCATCATAGGTTCTTTTCATGATGTTTCCACCATAAGAAGAATTGACCAATCGCTTGTCTTCCTCACAAAGTCCTCCATGGAGATAGAGAATAAGATCATGATTAGCATAACCATGGTAGGGGCAGCTCTTTACCAGCTTCCTGAAGCGCTCAAAATATTCATAAAGCGACTCGTTGGGGAATTGCTCTATGTTACAGATCTGCTTCTTGATTTGATTGGACTTGATTGCAGGGAAGTATTTGTCCAGAAACAACTTCTTCAAGTTCACCCAAGTAGTAACACTTCCAGTAGGTAGAGCATGATACCAGTCTTTAGCGGATTCCTTCAGAGAAAAAGAAAACGCTCTCAGCCTCATTTGTTCTTCAGTGATATCAGAGGAACACATGCTGGTGCAGACATCAAGGAACTCATCAAGATGTTGAATGGGATCCTCAAGTGGAGTTCCGTTGAATTTTGGGAGTAGATGGACTACTCCTGTCTTGAGCTTAAACTTCACCCCACCACCAAGGGCTGGGAATTGCACTATGTGTGTAGGCTGATTCAGATTAGGAGCTGTCAAGCTCTCAAGAGTAACTCGCTGATCACCCATTGTTCGGATTCCTTGCAGTAGTGCACGCACAGCTCGACGAGTTCAGAAAAGAGTCCGTTCAATTTCTGGATCAAAAACAAGTGGTGAATTATTAGTAGCACGTGTGTGAACCATAAGATAGGTTCACACCAAAATTGGCACAAAAATTACACAAAAAGACAATTATTGCCTCCCCGGCAACGGCGCCAATTTGTAGTATAGTGGTAAGTATTCCCGCCTGTCACGCGGGTGACCCGGGTTCGATCCCCGGCAACGGCGCCAATTTGATAGGCGTGATATGGTCTTGCAAATCACGGCTATGCAAAAGAGTCCTAACAACCTAAAGACTGTAATCTTAGGGAAGTAAGGGTCGAATCCACAGGGAGGAGATTTATCTTTCTATGTAAGTTTTATGTCAATTAAAGTAAAAAGGGGTTTATGAAATAACCTACTAACTAGCATGCAAAAACTAACAAAGCAAATAAAGTTTGTGTTTTTATCAATTTAGGGAAACACTTAGTCAACCAGAGATCCACATTCGTATGACAAGTTGATCATTGATTCACTCAATATCGCATGTATATGGAATTCCAATTCCTTTTCAAAGATAATTAATAGCACAACCAGATACTATCAATCCTAACTTATTGAATAACCCTGAAACTATCAAGATTCAATTCAAAAACAGCATTAAGAATAGGAATATAATCAGGATACAAATCTAGCATAAAACAACCAGCTTTTATACTAGAATGCAATTTAACTCTCTTCTACAATAGACTAGCACAACCAGATACTAGTACAATGCAGTTTGCTACTATGAAATAGAGAAACTCAACCAGTAATTTCTCCAGATCTAGCAATTGAGATTCAATAACAACAACCCTAGAAATTGCTGAAATCAATCACATAAACAATTCAAACAAGAGAGTAAAATAATTCCATGCAATAGATAAAGAGTAGAAATCTCACAACTGAAAGTCAAAACGAAGCTTCAAACTGTCTGACTAAGCAAAGAGGCTTAGTTCTCCATGAAAAGCTAAAAACTCTGAAAGGAAAATATGATAATAGTGTATAAAATGAGAGATGCAACTCTCTAAAACCTAATATATCAAACTAAGTCTAAAAAGTGTATCCAAAAATACATAAACTCGGACTAGAGCTGATAAAGATATGACCAATAACAATAAAACACGTGTCGCTCAAAAGATCTCAACGTTGGCAGGGGCGGCGGGTGCCGCCAGCAGCAAAACGCTGATCTTCGTCTTCTCTTCAATCCAGCTCTAAAACTCCAATAATATGCATCTTCGGGTCTTCTTCTTCCTAGCTGTAGATAGCATATAAAATACCTAAAAACACCATAAACTCATGCTAAAACTCCTCCTAAATACACAATATAATTGTGTATATCATGTGCTATTATTAGTAAGCATCGTATGACTATAAATATTATTATGTGTGTCTTATGATTATAAGTATTGTTGTGAGTTTGTTTGTTGTTGTGAATATATTATATGTGAACTATTCTATTACTAATCTTATTATGTAATTTAATAAATTGATTTTGCTGTTGGATATTGTATTTACGATTTAGTGCATATTAGAATTGTTAGCTAACCCTTCGGGGTGTTGTTGTTCTTTTAAGATTCAACTCATATGCAAACCATGCTTCAAGGAAACTCTTCCAAGATAATGGTGGGTCAGCTCGACGTGGCGTGTCTTAGGATGGAGTCTAAGTTTTGTTTTGCAAGGTAGTTGGTTAAGGGTGTCTTTGAGAATTTAATGGGTTAAGGTTTTGTGAATACAAATGAATGGTTAGAGGTTTTGGTTTGGGTTGTTTCTATTTGGAAGTTGGTGCATACACGGTTTTGAATTCCAGTTTTAATAATATATGAGTTGGATGTTTTTCTTATTTTCTCGTCATGCCTTTATTGCAAGATCCATAATGTGAAATTGTTGTCAAACTAGCTTAAGTGGAACCACGTTAGGTCTACTGTCGAGTAGCATTCCGATATTTAAAACCGGGGTGTTACCGTGTATGCTGATTCGTGCTGGTTTGAAACAATCATTGTGGGGGGCAGTTGTTACAATAGCCTCTTATTTGATAAATAGGAGTCCCACCATAGTAATTGGATTCAAAACCCCACATGAAATATGGACCAGCAAGAAACCCTACATTTTGCACTTAAGACCATTTGGGTGTACAACCTTTTCCCATCAATCTGAAGGTAAATTGAATCCGAGGTTTATAAAGTGTGTTATGTTGGGGTATCTTGACGGGGTAAAAGGATATAAATTACTTGCTATCAAACCGGGGGGATACAAGATAATTATAAGCAGAAATGTCATTTTCAAAGAGCATGATTATCATTTTAAGAATTTACTAACTTCTACACCTGAGAATGTTGAGAGACAGAAAATTAATCAAGAAGTAAAACCTCAGTTTTACATTCCCAAGGCCAGAAATGAAGGTGTTGAAGAGGGGTTCGACATAGGACTGCCCTCAGATTTGCAGCCTACTGATTCCCAAGAGGAAGAGTAGTCGGTTGGATGTTCTGGAGGCGAGCTAGGTCATGAGAATCCTTCACAATCAAGTACGGAAGACCCCCAACCCCACCAATCAGGTGGGCAGGTAACACAAAGCAATTTTGATATTTCTTCTTCTTCTAGTGAGCATACTGAGCATGTCTTACCTGACAACAAATAAATTTATAATCAAGACCCCACTGTGTATAGCAATGTCAGGTTCGTCTACGGGAGAAAGTCAGTATCAAGTTCTATTACTTGGAGCGCAAGCAACGCTTATGGTTTTTATCAATAAAAGAGAAAGTCTAAAGTTAAGGTATCACCACAACCACAATCATGCAATGCCAACGCTTATGAAACATAAAGATCATGCCTTTATCACATAGAGTTGTCAACTTTCGTCAACCAAAGCAAGTAAATTAACTAACTTTCGTTCAATTAATAAACTTTCTATCTATCTCTTCTACTTCAACTAGGATTGATCCACTTTCGCTTCAAAAATCCTAAATTGACTATTATGATTCAAGGTTTCCACTTTCTCTTCAACTATGAATGAGAAATTCCCTCTCAACAAACGTTTCAAATATTTACAACAAGAGAATAGATTCATTCAATAAAAACAATCAAGACATGATCAAGAGCAAGAATGCACAACCATTGTTGGGTTTAACCCCAACCTTAGAGAGAGAGACTACTCACAATTCATGACTAAGAACAACTGAATTAAATAAAAGAAAACTTACAAGCAAACCCAAAGCAAATTTGTCTTCCAAGTAATCTTCAATCTCTACTCTCTATCCCCTTTCACATGCCTCTCTCTTCTCTCCTCCTCATCCTCTCCCCCTAAATTAGGTTAATTGATTGGTAGTAAAAAACAAAGGCTAGTCAAGAATATTTATAGAGAAACTAATCTATCTAAAAGCTATCTATAAGGAAATAAATCTTCTAATAAGATATATCCCCTAAGGAAACTATTTAAAGGGATAAATTAACATTAATTGCATCGACTCGGACAAGGAGGACCTCAGTACCGACCCTGTATTCCTTGGTACCGACCTTGTTCAGCACTGCGAACAGCCGAGAGTAAAACTTCTGTAGCGGGTTCGTTACACCTCCGTTTGACTTGATTCTTTTTCCTATGTCTTTGTAACGAGTTTCTCTACCTCATTCCAAGCTCAAACTTGATCTCCAATGTATTTATTTGAGTTCTTTTCTTCGTCCTTGCTTCATTCTTGAGTGCTATCTTCAAGTGCTTTCCTCCTTTCTTCAAAATATGCTTCAAAACAGCTTCTAAAACCTACAAAACACCACCAAAGCTTATGTAGACTCCATATCTTAAGAAAATACGAAAACCCACACAAACGACTCAAAAAAAAACACAACTAAAAAGGAGGACATCAAACAACATGATTTGTTTGACTACCCAGCTCACTAGAGATAGGGAACCTCGAATTAGAATCCCTAATAAGATGTATATAAGTAATGAAATTGACTTTGCTTTTGTGATTGCTTAAGTTGTGAACACATATACCCCTGAAACTTATAACCAAGCTATTTCTTGCAAACATGCTAGTAATTGGGTTAAGGCTATGAAAGAAGAGATTGATTCTATGTTTCATAATAATACTTGGAAATTGGTGCCGAAACCTAATAAAGCTAGATTAATTGGTTGTAAGTGGGTATATAACTTGAAAGAAGGAGTTAATCCTAGAGATCCTCCTAGGTATAAAGTTAGGTTAGTAGCTAAAGGCTTTACCCAAAGAGAAGGGGAGGATTATAATGAGATTTTTGCACATGTTGTAAAGTACAAAACCATGCGTTTAATGCTTGCCTTTGCTGCTGTTTTTGACCTAGAAATAGAACAAATGGATGTTAAAACAGCCTTCTTGCATGGTGACCTTAATGAGACCATTTATATGTGCCAACCAAAAGGTTTTGAGGATAAAAGTAAATCCAATCATGCTTGCTTGTTGAAACAGTCTATTTATGGCCTAAAACAATCTCCTAGGCAATGGAACCTTAAATTTGATGCTTGCATGATGAATTTGGGCTTTACTAAGAGCAAATATGATTCTTTCTTTGTATTTTAAAGATATTCACTTCTGGAAAACGCGCATATAGCCAGGAAATAATAGCCAGGAAATCCCGGTGTGGTTAAGTTTGTGGGTAACTGCCACAACATCTCCCACAAACCTAAAATTTTCTAGCTATTTACCCATGAAATTCATGGTTGGGGCTATATTTGCGGGAATATTGTCGCTAAATCTACAGACAGCTAAGTTTGGTTCTAAGTTTGTGGCCATATAGCCATGAAAATATGGGTTGCGGTTATTGTTGCGGCCATATTGACGCGAATATTTTACGAAGCTAAATTCGGTTCTAAATTTTTGGAAAAATTGTCGCGAAATAATCACGCAACTATGTTCGATTCTAAGTTTGTGGCCATATAGCCATGAAAATATGGGATGCAGCTATTGTTGCGGCCATATTGACGCGAATATATTACGAAGCTAAATTCGGTTCTAAATTTGTGGGAAAATTGTCGTAAAATAATCACGCATCTAAGTTCGATTCTAAGTTTGTGGCTATATAGCCATGAAAATATGGGTTGCGACTATAGTTGCGGCCTTATTGACGCGAATATATCACGAAGCTAAATTTGGTTCTACATTTGTGGGAAAATTATCGCGAAATAATCACGCTGCTAAGTTCGATACTAAGTTTGTGACCATATAGTTATGAACATATGATTTCCAGCTATAGTTTAGGCTATATTGACGCGAATGAATTACGAAGCTAAATTCGGTTCTACATTTCTGGTCAATTTGTAGCTAAATTTGATTCTACATTTGTGGTCAATTTTGTTCTTCTTTCAATTATAGGCAAGCACAACTATAGTGGCCTTTCCAAGTGCGAGCCACATACTCTCATGGTATCCAAACAAGTGCGGTTTAAAAGGATTATATTATTTTAACCAAATTAAACGCATCAAGTACAAGAATCAACATCAAACGACTATACTCAACATACTAAGATTTCATCCTTAGCCTTAAATAACCCAGAAAGTATTAGTTCGAGGACAACCAATCTAGATTATTTCTCATATTATAAATAGTAATTATGAATCATAAGAATTACGATTTGATGAAGATTATAATATTGTAAAATGTAACCATTCATAAAATGTGTCTTATTTATTAATTAAAATTATAAAAGCATATTTATAATAGCAAAGTTCATGTAGAATATCATGGTATATTTCTAAAAGCCTTAATAAATACAATAAGTTAAAGTTTAAATAAATAAAGTATTTTTTAGGATTATAATTGTTGGAAAAATATTGTTTATTCTTTCAGAAATTATTTTACAAATTGGTATTATTTTCTATGAGTATATATATAGGTTTTTTAAAGAAAAAAATACAAAACAAGTAAAAATAGAGGTTGCCTCTTGAGGGTCGAAGTGTCAAACCAATGACCTCATGCACGAACACATAACATTCTCCAACCAATTGTACCAACTACACTTTCAAACATATAAGGAGAAGTTTTATTTTTAATCCTAGCAAAGAGGTCTTCTTCAACCTCCCAACTAATGTGGATTCGGTTCAATCTTATCTACAATTGAATGGAATCAATCAGGTGGGGACTCAAAACCGATTAGGATGGCATACGTTTTAGGGCATGTTTGTTTCTATACCCAAAATCGGGTTGGAATGAGGAATCGGGTTGGAATAGGTTTCACTCATACCCATCTCAAAGAGAAGGTATGAGTTCATGTGTATTTTGAGGGAATGGGAATGAGCCATACCCAAACCTTGTTCTATACCAAACACCAAAAAAGGAATAGGCCATATCTAACTCGATTCCTTATAGCTTAGGTATAGAACCAAACAGGCCCTTAACATGTCATGAATTAATTTCAAATCTAAAATTATTTCTAAGGTTTCAATTTAAGGGGTTTGAAAGGGGTTGTTTTGTGCTATAAAAGGGGGCTGTGTTTCTCCAAATTCACATCAATTTCACTCTCAATCTCGAGATTCCAGAACTACCAAGGAGTTTTCGGGTCGGAAGTGCTCAGAAAATCGTCGGAAGCATTGTCAGAAGCCACCAGCAAGTCCCGAGTGTTGTTCGTCGCCCGCGTGCACCATCGTCACGCCACTTTCGACGCCTCCACTATCGACAGTTGGAAGCCGGAGTCACCTGCTACCGATTGTCGCCGCCCTCCGCCCGCGTCGTTGCCTATAGCCACCGCACGAAGGCCGAGAAATTCGTTGTTTCTAGCTTGATGTCGGTTGTATTGTTGGTCGCCATTGCATTGCTGTGTTGATATGCGCCGCTGTGGAGGTACGACGGTGAGGTCTCCGCCGCGGGTTTGCCGTCGTCGATTTTTGGCTGCCTCCACCTAGTTCCCCTCCCTTTGTCGTGGTTCTGGTCCCTTTCTGGTTGTTGCTGTTGAACGATGTTGTTGTAGTTATTCAGCACAAAACAACAACAATGTAGTAGCATTAGGTTTTGTTTAAAAAAAAGGAAATTCGGTTTTAAGTAAAAAAAGGTAACAATAATATACCAGGTCGCTTATATTAAAAATAAATAAATTGTTCCTTTAAAATTAAGTAACAAGTTTTATTAAAAATATGTTTAGAGGATTTCTATTAAAATTGGGTCTTTTGAATACCTAAATAATAGTATGAATTTAAATGGGTATTTCTAGTGTTTTTATGATTAAGCTGGTATTTTTAAAAAGGAATTTTAATAATAATAATAATAATCATCTTATTTTCCCTATAAGACTAAAGGGATGGAAATAAATAGAATTTACAATAAGGTTTTAAATGGGTAATTTTGAATAAAGTTAGGAAGTTCAATGGAAGTTTAAAAATGAGATTGTGGTTTTTTATGGGTGTTTAAACACGTATATGAAGTTGTTTGGAGATTCAAAGAAAAATACAATTTATAATGAGAAGAAGAGTAAATAATATGAATAATTTATTAAATTCGTAACTTAGTTTCACTACATTTATAAAAATAGACTAGTTATTAAATCACATGATTAACTTTATAAAATAATTCGGTTTATGAAAACAGTATTTCTAACCAGTTCCTAGGCTTATTTAGTTGAAATATAATTTGGGATGATCTATAAACATAACTCATTTATAATGTAAAAGACAATGCCCATGAGAAGCATTACAATCGTTCATTCTTATAAGAACTCGTTATATTCCTTAGAATCGTTCATTCTTATTAAAAAACATTATATTCAGTTAGAATCATTCATTCTTACTAGAAATCTTTATATTCCTTTAGAATCGTTCATTTTTATAAGAAAACCTTATATCCCTTTAGAGTCGTTCATTCTTATAAGAAATCGTTATATTCATTTAGAACCATTCATTATTATAATAAAACATTATATTCCTTTAGAACCGTTCATTCTTATAAGAAATCGTTATATTTTTTAGAGTCGTTCCTTCTTATAAGAAATCTTTATGTTCATTTAGAACCGTTCATTCTTATAAGAAAACGCTATATTCTTTGATGATCGTTCATTCTTATAAGAAATCATATATTCATTTAGAATCATTCATTCTAATAACAAAATGTTATATTCCTTTAGAACCGTTCATTCTTATAAGAAAACGTTATATTCCTTTAGATTCGTTCATTCTTATAAAAAAATCGTTATATTCATTTAGAGTCGTTCATTCTTATAAGAAAACGTTATATTCCTTTAGAACCGTTCATTCTTATAAGAAAACGTTATATTCCTTTAGAACCGTTCATTCTTATAAGAAAACGTTATATTCCTTTAGAGTCGTTCATTCTTATAAGAAAACGTTATATTCCTTTATAATCATTCATTCTTATAAGAAAATGTTATATTCCTTTAGAATCGTTCATTCTTATAAGAAAACGTTATATTTCTTTAAAGTCATTAATTCTTATAAGAAATCATTATATTCCGTTAGAGTGGTTCATTCTTATAAGAAATCGTTATATTCCTTTAGAACCGTTCATTCTTATAAGAAATCGTTATATTTCTCTAGAGTCGTTCATTCTTACAAGAAACCTTTATATTCATTTAGAATCGTTCATTCTTATAAGAAAATGTTATATTCCTTTTGATGATCTTCATATGCTTGATGTTAATAAGTACCCACCAGGGGTTCGGGGGGCAACGCCCCACGACGGTGGTCTCGCTGATCGATCAGCGAGTTGGGGGTCCAGGGGGCAACGCGCCCCTGGCGGGGTTGGGGGCAGAGCCCCCAAAAAAATGGTATATAATATTTTCTGTATTAAAGATTTATTTTATTATCATGCTAGATTAATATCGGTTTATATATAAAAAAAATTAATTCCACACTTTAATTTATTATACTTTCTATATAGGAAAGTATTTTAATTATTTATATTATTTGTATATAGAAAATTGTATTTGATTATTTGTATATAGAAAAGTGCATTTGATTAAAGATTTTTTAAAAAAAATTGCTAATTTAATCATTTAGAACATTTGGTTTAGGAGGGGAAAAGAGGGAAACATTTGGTTAAAAAATTTGTGCGGACTAGAAATATTACAAGGAGGGAAATTTTAGTTAAAAGAAATTTTGGGCAGGCTGAAAATGTTGAAAATGAAATTTTGGGCTGGATATATAATACATTAGACGAGAAATAAAATCAATTGTGGAGGGAAGTGAAAATTTGGGTTAATAAAAGTCTATATTTTTATGTGGTGGGCTGAAATGAGGCCCAACGTTTCGAGTGGTGAAATGAGGCCCATATCTCTCATTTCAAACCCTAAGAGACACCTTCAAACCCTACGAGACAAACACCTCTCTCATTTCTCCTGCCTCTCTCATTTCAGCAGCGCCTCTCTCGTTTCTCCCTATCGCTTACAAAGAGCATCCCCTCTCTCATATCACACCTTCAATCGGCACCACTCCATCGCTCTACCAGCCTTCGCCACCAACTTCGGTGCATTCCATGGTTGCTTCGCCTCTCTAAGCTTGTAGCGCAAAGGAGGACCAAGCGGCGCCACTTCTCTTGCTTCATCCCTGCCTCTTCTCCGCCACTTCTAGTTGCGCAAGTGTGAGCAGATGCCTCGGCTAGGAGGGCTCGCCCAACCTCACTTGCGGTGCTCCAGAGAAATTCTCACCCAGATCTAAAATCCTCTCTCTCCTTCACTTGGCTTTACTCTCGATCGTTCTCAATTGAATTTTTGTTTTCTAACAATCAAGTAATTCATGTTTTAGGGCTTTTCGTAGAACAGAGTCATTCCGTGGGATATCTTGCTTAGGGCTTTTCGCACCATTGGAGGAGTTCATGCTTCTTTTCTCGCCGTTTTAGCCATGAATGCCACAATTATAGGTGAGCTTTTCCCCTTGAATGCCATGATGGTTAGTAAATAATGATCTTATGGACTTCTAGTTTCATTTTTCATTTACAACTTTAACATGTACATAGTATTGGCTAATGGCTATCATATTATTCAACTTCAACCAAAGATAGAATGTTACAGTAATTTGTCATGCTGGAATAGGTTCAAGATAACTCAACTTTGCTATTTCATTTGTCTTTTTGCATACAATTGTGCTGGAATAGGTTCAGGATAGAATGTTACAATAATCAGTAAATATCTAGGGGAAAAATTCGAAAAGAAACTTGAAAACATTTTACCACAGAAGTGTTTGGTTGGTGTGATAGGTCTTCACCACTTATGGCTGCATAACTACAAAGAGAAGTTATCTACTAGTGAGGAAAATCATCATATAAAAAAACAATACATGAACCTGATTTAGGTGATAGCAATAAACTTTAGCTATTTACATTTGATAATAGGGGGATGCTGAAATGCAGTAGGCATTTGGAAGAAAGCCTTTTATCTTCTTTCATTGGATAGGCGGGCAATGTATATGTATATGTTGTGAATTAAGGTGAATCTGTTGAACCATAAGAGAGAAAAATAGACAGAATGTCTTTAGTAGTTTGGTGGATGAGTAAATACAATTAGCAATACTTTAAAAATACTGCACAGTTTACTTGTGTTGCCATATAATTGATATCTTGTGCAGGTAATGGAGAGATTAGTAAATAGACTGGATGTTGCAATGTTCAATGCAGTTTTCTGTGATAAAGGCATTGGAAAGAAATAAGACCTAAACCATTACATAGGCAGATGTCATAACTCAATCAATAGATTAATTTATTTTCACGATCTACTAACCTCAATAGTTGAGTTTTGTGATAGCAAATGCTGAAACAACATATGAATGGAAGAGCAGGCATGAGCAGTTCTATAATGTATTTTTATCCAGCTATTTCCTTTCTTGCTCTACTCAATATCTTTCTCAATTCTTCTACATTCATATGTTGTTCCCTTCTAATAAATCTTGCTCTTTGTGAATCATTAGCATGGATACTGTGAGGGCATTTCAGCTGGACAAAACGACTCTGCACAAGAGGGTTTCAATGATTATGTCCTTGTCGGGAACAACTGGGGTCTTGTTTGGGATGTTACCAGGTAATTTCGACTATAATCTACTGATGAAACTGGATCGCATTTTCTTGTTGTGTGTTTGAGCATGTTTGCCTTGTTCGTTTGTGGTGTCTCTTTGGATTCTTTTTTTTTTCTTATTAAATTGTACTCAAATTTGCAGGATTTAAGAAAGTGGATTAGAAGAGAAGGCATAGGTAAGTGGGGGTGTGTTTCAAATAGCGATGAAGGATTTGATAGAGTGGCTACTGCAATTTCAAGAAGACAATATGGATCTCAATTTCTTAGATATTTATATTATTTGTACGTGTCGATAGTTGGATTGTTAGCATTTGTATGGACTCGTTTTTAAACCCAGGCTTGGACCATAATGGGTGAATTTTGGCATTAGAACATGAATGGTTGAAAAGTCATGTGAATTTTGTATATTCTTTATATTGGAAAATTGGTTAAGCTAATATATATTGATATTGTTCAAAATTATAATTAGTGTATTTATTATTTCAAAAATATGTAATTATAAATATATTTGGCCATGAAATAGCTACAATACGATCTCATGTAGCCTCAAATGTAGGAACAACGAAGTCTTGGCTAAAGCCTAAATATAACCACAAGTTTTGCCGCTGAATGTATTGAAAGCAAATTTCGAAGCTAAATGGCCACAACTTTATCCACCAAATGTATTCGAGGCAAACTTTGATACTAAATGGCCACGACATGTGGATGATGAACACGACTTATTTAACTCGAATTTAGCCAGAAAAATATTGCGACGCTAACTTTCTGGTAAAATAGACTCAAACTTAGCCAAGAAGTGTCTCTGGCTATACCATGTATTTAGCAGAACATGATTTTCGTACCCAATATTACGCGTGGTTAAATAGACACAAATCAAAAGTTTGTGCCTAGTTTTCACGCTATGCTATACCCACGAGCGTTTTAACCACAAACTTTTCGTCCTGGGAACACTGGTGGCTATCTTTATGGTGAAGCCTTTTTCCTGGCTAACTTTGTGGCTTATTGCGTGCCAACAGTCCTGGCTATAGACGCATTTTCCAGCAGTGATTAACAGATCTGATCCCTTTATGTGTTGTTGTATGTTGATGATCTTTTACTAATTAGCAAGAATAAATTGAAAATTGCTGAATCAAAAGATGATCAAAAATAGAATTTTGACATGAAAGATCTTGGTCTAGCTCCACTGATTCTAGGGATTAAGATTAAGAGGAATAGGGCTAAAAATATTATATCTTTGTCTCAAGCTGATTATACTTCTAAGGTGCTAGATATGTTTAATATTAAAAATGTTAAACCTGTTTCTATACCCTTAGGAGGGCACCTTGACCTTACTAAGGCCAAGCTGCCAATGAGTTCAGTTGAGATTAATCGCATGAGTACCGTTCCTTATGATGCAGCTGTAGGTTCTGTTATGTATAATATGGTTTGTACTAGACCCGACTTGGCCTTTGCTATAAGTGTTCTAAGTCGTTTTATGTCTGAACCTGCTGAAAAACATTAGGATGCTATGAAATATCTTTTAAAATACATGTATGGCACTAAGAATCATGTCTTGTGTATGGTAAACATGGTTCTTCTCATGATTTATTTGAGTATGTTGATTCAGATTTTGCTTGTAACAAAGACACTAGAAATTCTACAACTTCATACATGTTTACTTGGTGTGGTAACTGTATTTCATGGAAAGCTCAACAACAGCCTATTCTGGCTTTATCTTCAACTGAGGTTGAATACATTGCTGCTACTGAAGCCTGTAAAGAGGTTGTTTGGCTCCAGTGTATTCTAAAAGAAATTTCTGGTAAGGTGTTTCGGTCTATTATTCATATGGATAGCCAAAGCGCTTTATACTTATGCAAAGATCTCGTATATCATGAAAAGACTAAACACATAGATGTTCGGTTTCATTTCATTAGGCAGAAAGTTCATCATAAAATCATTATTTTACAAAAGATTAGTGGGGACAAAAACCCTATTGACTTTGGTACTAAAATAGTTGATTCTAATAAATTTAATTTCTACAGGGACTTCTTGCACATTATAGATGTGACGTAGTCTCAAAGAAGATCTGGCAGATGAAGGTTAAAGTGCTAGATTTCGCTCTCAATTCCTTGTATTAGTTGTGTTTTACAACTAGAGTTGAGTAATAGGCAGTTAGAAAATCAAGAGGGCATACTATAAATATGATTTCCTAATTTATGAAGGGATCATATATTATTTAGACCCATCTTTATTTGTAGACTAAGGCAGGCTAAGAGTTGGGCCGTTGAGGAAGCTCATTATGGGTGTTGATGCTCTAGCTGAGGTGTTTTATCAAGGCAAGATCTGACCCGATTTGTTCGGGGCTCCGCGTGTTACTTAAATGGGAAACCCTTGTGTGCACATATAAAAGCTCACTTTTCTGATGGGGAGCAGTTGAGGAATTCATTCTATTCTTCACTTTACACACAACTCAGAGAGAGCGAGAGAAGAGAAGAATGTAGGTCTTCTTCTCTAGTTTTCCGGCAAATCATTCCGACGAGTCCTTTGCTTTCTGGTTCGGCGATAGAGAAGTCTTCATAGGTGGTCGTGATAGCCTCTGCTGAGAGTGAAGAAGCCTTCACTCTTCCTCCGCCTATTCCCAGATCTGATCGGGTTTTTGTTCCTTTGAGATCTTGTCTTTACTTCTCTAGATCTGCCATGTCTTTGTATTGATGGTCTAAATCTCTTGTTTGCTCTCTTGTAAAGATATTTGCCTATAGTGAAATTTGACCTTCTATCTTGAGGCCATGAGGATGTAGGATTCGTTCTGAACCTCGTTAAATCGCTTGTGTCTTTTGTTTTGTGGTTGTTTGAATTTGAATCTACTATCTTGCGTTTTGCTTCCGCTGAGATCCGAACTACAATTAAGATCATTTCTGGTCGGGTGTTCAATTAATAAGGCAAAGTCAGATTTTCGGGTCAATTTCGGTCAAGTAATTCAAATTTTAGTCCAACTAGATTTCGGGTTTAGTCGGGTTTCGAATTAGTCGGATTTTGAGTCAGTCGGATTTCGATTGAGACTATATTCGAATGATGATTTTTTATCGTAGTTTAATTACATTAAATACTAAATATTTAATGTCACATTTAAACATAATTATAGTATTATTATTTTTACAATAAACTATTTGAGGGTTAGGCAAATGAATTTGTATGTTTTGTAGAGTTTAGAATTTTATTTAACAAAATAATCATTATAAATATGTAAAGTTGAATGGATGTTTATGTAAAAATTATATATACATTAATAACGATATAAACTATGATAAAAAATATGAAAATTGTTCATAATTGATTATTTAATTACAATGTATCTAATATTGGTTAGAATAAGAGTCGTGTGCGAATGGGCGCCCAGGTGAGAATTAAGAATAAATCTCGCTCGTCCATTCCAAAAATCAACGTCCCTGATTAAACATTCATTAAAAAAATAAAATACGACACGGGCGAATTTTTCCCGTATTATTCGCGTGTTTTTCAATAAAATACAACACAGACGAATTTTTCCCGTATTATTCACGTATTTTTCGAAAAATACGTTTTTATGAGACGCGCCTAGTTTGTTCATCAGAAATAGCGATTTGTTCATCAATATTCGCCATTTGTTCATCAATACTAACTCATTGTGCATCAAGTTTTTTATAACATTGTTCATACCGATTTCGAACTTTTTTAATTTTCAGTTTTATCTTTTAACCTTATTTAAGTGTATGAATACAATATATCTAGTTTTTGATGCACATATAATTAGTTTCGATATACAATATTTGTTCATTGATATACTACTATTTGTTCATTAATATAACCTTGTTTGTTCATTGATATACCATTATTTTTTCATTGGTATACCATTATTTGTTCTTTGATATACTATTTTTTGTTCATTGGTAAACCATTGTTTGTTCATTGATATACCTATTTGTTCATTGATATAACCTTTTTTGTTCATTGATCTAACCTTTGTTTGTGAATTGAAATAAACTTATGTTTATGTGTCAAAGCCACCAACTTGTACTTTAGTACTATTAATATCATCAACTTGTACATTTAGGACTATCTATTTGTGTATTTTTGCATTTATTTTGTGCTTTACGACTATCTTGAATGCAAAAGCTAATATGAATGAAGTGTTTTAAGGCAACTTGTCAATATGAATGAAGTGCTCAATATAGTACCAAAATAAGATAAGTTTGATGTAGAAACTTGAATGCAAATGATAATAGATAAAGAATCTGACTTTGGTACTAAAATAGTTGATCATAAAATCATTTTTGTACAAAAGATTAGTGGGGATAAAAACCTTGTTGACTTTGGTACTAAAATAGTTGATTCTAATAAACTTAATTTTTGCAGGGACTTCTTGCACATTGTAGCTGTGACGTAGTCTCAAAGAAGATCTGGCTGATGATGGTTAAAGTGCTAGATTTCGCTCTCAATTCCTTGAATTAGTTGTGTTTTACAATTAGAGTTGAGTAAAAGGCAATTAGAAAATCAAGAGGGCATATTGTAAATATGATTTCCTAATTTATAAAGGGATCATATATTTTTTAGACCCATTTTTATTTATAGACTAAGGCAGGTTAAGAGTTAGGCCGTTGAGGAAGCCTATTATGGGTGCTCTGGCCCATAGCCTATGATGCTCCAATTGAGGTGTTTTATGAAGGCAAGATCCGACCCGATTTGTTTGGGGCTCCGCGTGTTACTTAAATGGGAAACCCTTGTGTGCACATATAAAAGCTCACTTTTCTGATAGGGCACAGCTGAGGAATTCATTCTATTCTTCACTTTACACACAACTCAGAGAGAGCGAGAGAAGAGAAGAACGTAGGTCTTCTTCTCTAGTTTTCCGGCGAGTCCTTTGCTTTGCGGTTCGACGATAGAGAAGTCTTCATAGGTGGTCGTGATAGCCTCTAATGAGAGTGAAGAAGCCTTCACTCGTCCTTCGCCTATTCCCAGATCTGATCGGGTTTCTTGTTCCTTTGAAATCTTGTCTTTACTTCTCTAGATCTGCCATGTGTTTGTATTGATGGTCTAAATATCTTGTTTGCTCTCTTGTAAAGACATTTGCCTATAGTGAAATTTGGCCTTCTATCTTGAGGCCACGAGGATGTAGAATTCGTTCCGAACCTCGTTAAATCGCTTGTGTCTTTCGTTTTGTGCTTGTTTGAGTTTGAATCTACTATCTTGCGTTTTGCTTCCGCTCTGATACACCTCAGTTGGAGCATCATAGGCTATGGGCCAGAGCACCCATAATGAGCTTCCTCAACGGTCCAACTCTTAACCTGCCTTAGTCTACAAATAAAGGTGGGTCTAAAAAATATATGATCCCATTATAAATTAAAAAATCATATTTACATAAACTGATTTGGCCCGATTGTTAAAATATCCAAATTTGATCCGAATCCGAACTCAACACGAAACTAAAATGACTCGACCCAACGTACCCAACCGATTGACACCCCTAGTTGAAAGTTCTCTATACATTGATTTCTATATCTGTTACAAGCTTAAGCAAAGTATTTATGCTAGCATTTTTATTCTATACCACGTAGGCTTACACTAAACATATGAAATGTGTAAAATCCATAAGCAATCATGGAGCTTGGGACTGATCTAAGATGCTAATCATCGTAATTACAGAATGATCATCCCAACTCTGAGGCCCACCCAAAAAGAATTCATCTAGCTCTTTCGTAAAAAAGACAAGAAAAATCTCCAACACAGAACAGATTGGGCATCAAAATCTGCATGTTCCTTCAAATTGCCTAAACAGCAATTGCTAGCTGTTGCCCTGTTGGCAACCATTAAAATGAGAAACAAGAATAGCAAATACAGAAATCTCCGACTCATATTCTGTCCCCAGGTGTACCACAGAAACACAACACACATACACAAGAATCAATCTTTTTTACCAAGTAAAAGACAATTTTCTTTTCTTTTTTCACATTTGAGCATCCAAAGCAAACCAAACACTTGGAATTATATAATTCAGATGAAAAGTGAGGACACCCTCACATGCATTCTGTGTACACACATCTGTGCATTTTCCAAACAGGGCCTCCCCACCATTCCTCCTCTCCTGTTATTTTTTTTTCTAATTAATTTGAATACTATTGCAGTATAGGAGAAAGGAGGGTCCACATTTCATATAACCATTAACATGACACATTTTAATTACCAATAATCATATCTCATTGTACTTAATTGTAGCTTAAATAGTTATAATCATATAAATATATATGTGCACTACAATGCTAGCACTGGATATGTGCAAGATGAATTCTAATGCCGAGAGATATGGAAATTAATTAAACTGAAAAATGTATATATGTAAATAAATAAATAAGAAAGAAATTATATAGCTTAGTGGTCGGGGTGCTTGCGTAAGCGGACGAGCATCGAAACGCAGCGTTTGATGATGTAGAAGCGGGCCTTCTGCTCCTTAGCGAAAGACGTGCATTTCCGGGAAAAGGCGGATCCTTTCTTCGAGACGCTTCGCATGAGCGTCGGCGACGACGACGGCGGCGGAGACTGGCGGCGCTGGGGACGTGTCGACGAGCTTCGCCGGAGGTTGGCTGGAGGGGATGAACTCCGGTGGGGGGCTCTGACGGAGGAGCTCTTGGAGAGATACGGTGATTCTTCTTCTAGTGTGTAATCTTGGTAGTCTGTTTTGGTTAATCTCCATTTCTCGTGTAGAAAGAAATCTGGGTCATCATAAGAATAAGATTCCATGGATTTGGAGTTTTTGGAGAGAATTAAGTGTGAAATTAATTGGGTTATTGTGAGTGAGGTAGAAGAAGAAGTTATGATATTGATATAGCTGGTGTTGTAAGAAGAAGACAAGAGAACAGAGGGAGATTTGTTTGAGAATAGGGTGGAAATGAATTAAATAATTGGTTTTGTGTGTGGGAAGTTGAATTGCTGAATGAGTTTGGACTTGGCCGCCCATGGAAGCACATGTACGAATTGTTGACCACATGGGACACGCTATTTTGACTCGATTAAATGGATACCACCTATCTAAGGTTGTAAACTAACTAATTGGGATGTCTGTAAATAGTATCAAGTGTTGGCTAATTTCTAGTTTCGTCACTAAAATGGGGACAAAGGTCGCTAGTGACCTAGTGTTTGTTTCTCTGAATACTATAGTTGTAGTGTGTAAATAAGAAGTATTAGTGGGGTGGATATTGTAATTATTACAGTTGTTAGTTAGCTGTCATATATAAGCTTCTTTTTCTGTTATCCGCTTATATACAATCAATACAGATAATAACTCTCAATTGAGTTCTTTGGCTAATCAATTCCTCATTTCTTGATTAGCTTTACATAATGTTAGAGAATGATTGAAATCCCTTTTTTTCCATTCAATTGTTATGAATTTTTGTGTTCAATTTTACAATGCGAGATATGGTAATAATGGAAGAAACAAGCGACAATCAAGATTGACGTTCTGGATCAAGTTCTAGCCAAAATTTTAGTGTGGCGTGTGGAAAGCTTAATCGAATGGTGACGAAATTTGTTTGAAGAACAAGGAAGAAAACTGATGAAAAAAGAGAAACTTTATTAGTAGTTTTGGGTATTTGATAGAAGAGAAACTTTACCATTCATAATGTTACAATTAAAAGTGTATGTAAGCCCTTATTTATATGACAAGGACGTGTTTCCTAAAAGCTCCATTATTTTATTTCCTAACTTATGAAAGCAATTGTGCTTCTTCATTTATTGCAACTAAACTAGACCAAGCTAACTAGACGATGGGTGAGCACACGCACCACATGAGTCTACACCCCAAGGATGGAGCTGGTTGAAGACTCATTTTGGACACCGAGTAGTTGGACCCTACCTTTGTCTTCATAAGAACATCTGCTAGTTGCATTCGAGAAGAGATATAAGCAGTCTCTAAAAAACCATCTCGAACCTTGTCACGAGTGAAGTGACAATCGATTTCTAAATGTTTTGTCCTCTCGTGAAACCAAGGATTTGCGGCAATCAATTCAGTTGCACGTTTGTCGCAAAATAAAGTCATTGGTCGAGGAATATCAATACCCAGATATGCAGAATAATAACATTCCACACAAGTTCTACTTTAGTAGATGACAGTGCTCAATATTCATTCTGCTTCAATCGATGAACGAGACACGATACCTATTTCTTAATCTTCCAAGAGATAAATGCATGATCAAGGGAAACGTAGTAGCTAGTAAGTGAATACCTCATTATCAAACATGTCCCCAATTTGCATTTATAACCCCCCAAGAGTTTCAAACTAATTTGAACAGGGTAAAGCAATCACGGTAAAGAAGTGCCATGTAAATACCTCAGAACATGAACAATGGTATGTTACTGAGGAAGTCGTGGCTTGGAAAACAAATTAGTTGAGTTGTTGAACTACTACATATGATAGATCAGAACGAGCTCATGCCAAGTAAAGCAATCATCCAATAAATCAACGATAAACTTCCCCATCTTCTAATAGTTCACATTATCCTAAGTGAATCTCAACCCTAGTGGAAGAGGACATTTAGTTGCTTTACAATGAACCATTCTCATGTTTGACAAAAATATCATGCAAATACTTCTTTTGGCTAAGAAAAGTGTCATGATCTGATCAACAAATCTCCATCCCAAGAAAATACTGAGCTAGACCTGGGTCCTTATTAGAAAATTGTCAATGCAAAGTAGTTTTCAATGAAGCAATCTCTGGGGAATAATTCCCCATTAGCAAAACGTCATCTACATAGACCAAAAGACACGTGAAAGAAGAATTTTTATGAATCTTGATAGAGAGTGAATAATCACTCTTGGAGTGTTGACAACCCAATTGGCAAAAAAATTAGGTAAGCGCATGGTTCCACTGTCGAGATGCCTGTTTAAGGTCATATAAAGAATGACGAAGCTGACAAACTTGCCCATATTTTGCCTTACTACAGTCATCTAAAGGTTTCATATGGATGTCCTCTTCAATATTACCATGTAAAAAATTGTTATTCACGTTTAATTGATAAAGAGGCAATCCTCAAGTTGTGGCTGAGACAATAAACATCCTCATTGTTGGAAGTTTGACAATAGGTGAGAAGGTATGTTTATAGATTTTTCCTTATTTTTGGTTGAAACCTTTAACAACCAAACATGCATTAAATCTCTCTATTTTTCCATATGCCTTATACGTCACCCTATAAACCCATTTAGAATCAAGTGTCTTGTGTCTGGAAGGTAAAATACAAAGCTCCCAAGTATGATTCTTTTCCAAAGGCTCATGCTTCTGATTCATAGCCAATTGCCACCTTTTTTTGTTAATAAGCTTTCTCAATATATACAAACTCCTACTACACATTAGGAAGCTTTGAAACGCCTTCTTCGGTATCTCAATGGTACTGCTGATCTTGGGATTCACATTTCCTCTGACTCGTCGCCTACCTTACATGGGTTCTCCGATGCCGATTGGGTAGGGGACAAGGACGATTATATCTCCACTACAAGTTATCTCCTTTATTTTGGTTCAACACCTATTTATTGGAGCTCCCATAAACAAAAATCAATCTCTCGATCGTCGACTGAATACAAGGCTCTTGTTGATGCGTGTTCTGAGATCCTTTAGGTCACGTTTCTACTTGCTGAAATGGGCGTCCAACTCTCTCACCGGCCAATCATGTATTCTGACAATTTAGGAGCCACTTTCGTCAGCTCCAACCCGGTGTTTCACTCACGCATGAAGCATATTGCCTTGGCCTACCATTTTGTTCGTGATCAGCAAGTGCAGGCTCACATTCTTCGAGTTGCTCATGTCTCTACCAAAGACCAGCTGGTTGATATCCTTAAGAAACCTCTGCTTCGATCAGAGTTCATGACTCTTCTTTGAAGAGGCCAAGCTTGTGAATTCACAAGCTTGACCTCTTTGCTCGACCGTCCAACTTGCGAGGGATATTGAGACATACATAGCTAGATAATATCTTCTATTATAAGATAATATAAGATAGTATCTTGTATTTTGGATAACAATATATTCTAGGGTTTATCTTTACTTTATTATTCTATCATTTCATGTATAAATACTTGTTACCCTTCATAATAAAGATTCGCAACTTCTCCTTACAACTCTTCTCAATCTATAGGTACTACTATAAAATCCTTAACCGCTTGACTAAATGCCCGAAGGCCAACTATTGTATAACATTATGCAATTCTTTTTAATGCCTGAAAAATGGCATACTTCTTTTCACTTGAAGCGTTAAATTTAGATGCATATGATCGAAATTTCTTTGATCACTAAAATTGCCATACTTTTTTCCTTGCTACTATATAAATATGGTGAATCAATTTACTGTGCATTAATATTTTTAAAAAAGTACAGTACATTGTTTCATGGAAAAATACAAAAGCTAGTGAAATTTTCTAAATTAGAAATTAAATAAATTCAATTATATACATTCACCAATACATTGAATTGATACCAACTTTAGACACGTGATTGTTAATATTGGCTAAAAGATGACAAAGGGTGTGAGCTAATGTGTGTGAAATCTGACAAAGCGCAGCATAGTTTGAAAACAAAAACTTGAGGGAGTAACAATGTAACATTTAAATGGTCCCGAGTGAAGGGTTTGACCGGTCAAATACTGAGCAAGGTTAAATGAATCTCAGTCGATATATCAAAAGAAGTTAATGTGGCGCAACAATTTGAAAAAAGAGAGAAAATTGTTCTTATTAATAATTATTTTATAAAATTTGGCTAACTATTCATGCATGATGCATATCGATTTTTTCATGGCTGTCGCCTGTCGACTTGTATAACTTTCTTCATATTTTTTTTTTTTTTTTTTTATCAAAAGGAAGAGGGCAGAGCCCTGATAGATATTATAAAAAACGCATAACAGTTTACATAAGAGTAACTAAGTCATTAGTCAAAACACCAACCAAAGACAATGGTGGTTCAGTGATCTTATTGAAAAACAAATTGCTAACTAAGGAGAGATTAGCTAGATGGTTTGCAGCAGCGTTGGCGGTCCTAGGAATGTGCTTCACCTGGGTAGCTGAACCGGTGTTCGCAAGGAGCTGTTGACATTGTTGAACAAGAAGGAAATCAGGATGGGTTGTAGGAAGGGGCGAATGCATCAAAGCAACAGCATTGGCAGAGTCAGATTCAATAATTAAGTGGGAGAAACCAAGTGAATTTCCTTCTTTGATGCCATAAAAGAGTGCCCACAGCTCAGCTTTTAGAGCAGAACAATTGCCACAAAGAAAGGTAAATCCATGGACAAATTTACCTTCGTGATCTCGGAATAATCCGCCACCTCCAGCCAAGCAGGGTTGCCTTTGGACATCCCATCAATGTTGAGTTTTATCCAGCCAGGTGCGGGTACATTCCAGTGCTTAACAACATTGCGTGGAGGTGTAGGATGATGCACACCAGTCAGACGAATTTGATCCTTACAGCTCCAGAAAACATCAGTGATGTTCACAACTGTGGAAGAGAGAGTATCCACCATATCAATACCATTGAAAACAATGGAGTTTCGACTTTTCCATGTGTACCAAAGCATATTAGCGAAAGTAGTAGCAGATTTGTCACCAGCTTTTATGTTCGAGATAACCCACTCAGTCAGATTGAGATAAAAAAAATGACTAGGAGATGAATTACCAAATAGGGCTAGCCACACCAGGCGAACAGAGCTGCAGTCACGAAGAAGGTGCATTTCAGTCTCTAACTTGCACTATGAGTAATAATTGATTAAGCGTTAATATAAGTTACTTTTATTGGCTATATAATATATAGAAAGTCAGGAATGTTTTAATTTTGAGGGATATGCATGAAAGTATATATCCATTTCCTGCGATCATTTCCTGCGATGTCAGCCCTAGCTCAGTGACCTGTATATATCTTTAGCCTTGATTTTCACTACTCATCACTCATGTATGTAATTCTATCTTTAATCCTTTACCTTGCCCACATACTTTGACCTATCTTTTGCCCCTGTCTTCTTCTTCTTTTTGATCTTTTGATCCATTCCCTGCGTTTGCAGAGAAAGAACCTTTTAATTTGTCATATATGATTATACGGATAATCGGATATATGTATTTTTTGAGACCTTTGATATAGTTTACGTATATAGTTTGTTAGTATATGATGTGATTCTTTTCTTATCTTTTGGCTCTTAGGTTAAAGAGGGAGTATAAATTGTACCTTGTATATCGTTATCAATCAGAGAAATTGTCTCGTCTATTGCTGCGTTCTCTGATTTCACATGGCATCAGAGCCAAAACACATCTAAACACATTCTTCAACCCTAATTACGATTTTTTTTACTCTGTTCTTTACCATGGCTACTCCTGTTGAGATTGCCGCTGTCGTCGCTGAGGCTACAACCACTCAGAATGTCGAACTGTTTGCCAAGGCGGCCGCCGATGCTGCTGCCAAAGCCACCGCTGAGATCTCTAAGCAACGATCTCCTTATTACCTCCATCTCTCGGATCATACAGGCATGAAAATCAGTCCGGTGATTCTTAAGGGTGATAATTATCAAGAGTGGGAGCGTTCTATGCGAACTGCCTTCCGTGCTCGTCGAAAGCTTGCGTTCATTGATGGGACGCTTGCCATGCCTGCTGAAGACACTGATGAATTTGATGATTGGCTCAGTGTTAATTCAATGCTTGTCGGTTGGATTCTTCAATCAATTGACCCGACTCTTCGTTCTTCTCTTACCTACTCGGATTCCGTCAAGAAACTTTGGGACGTTATCAAACAACGTTTCTCGATCGGGAATACACCGAGAGTGCATCAACTTTGCACCGAAATTGCTCGTTGTTAGCAGAATGGTCAAACTGTTGCAACCTATTTTGGCCGTCTGAATCTCCTTCAAGATGAACTCTCTCGCTATGATAAGCGCCGAGGTTGTACTTGTGGCTCGTGCAAATGTCTGCAGACTTGGGCCGAGGAAACACAAGTTGATCGTGAAGAACAATTGGTCCATCAATTCTTGATGGGTCTTGACGATGATGTTTATGGCACTCTTCGTTCCAACATCTTGGCTAAAGAACCCTTTCCCAACTTGAACCGAGCCTACTCCTTAGTGGTTCGAGAAGAAAGCCATCGGACTATTGCTAATGAACGGGCTGCACGCAATGATGTTGTTGCTCTCGCTGCTCGTGGGCGCTCTCCATCCTCCCGTTCACAAATCCGTTCTCAACCTCGCTCCGATGCTCCGAAATCCACCGGAAAGCCTACTTGCACTCACTGTGGTACTATTGGCCACGAGGTGTCATCTTGTTTCAAAATTATCGGGTATCCAGACTGGTGGGACGAGTATCGCAAAGGGAAAGGAGACTCCAATCCTGCTGCTGCAAACCGTGATTAGTCACGGCCTTCTCCGACGACTCCTGCCTTGGCTTCCCAGGACCCCATCGTCGCCAATGTTGTCCAAGGTATGGCTCCTGATCGTTTTGATCTTGATGGTCTCGGTCATACACTTGATCGTGATCAATATCAGGATGTGCTTACCATGCTTCATCAATTCCGTACTACTGGCAATGACAAGATGAGCGGTAAGTCGTCTTTTACCCATAACTGGATATTGGATTCTGGAGCTTCGTATCACATGACAGGATGTTGAGATTTTCTTGTTGATATCCATCCAATTAGCCCTTCACTGATTTTGCTCCCAGATGGATCTCATTCTACTGCTTTGGAAGATGGCACCGTCATATTTAGTCAAACTTTGCAGATTACTGATGTCTTGCTCATTCCTAAATTTTATTGCAATTTAATATCTTTTGCTAAATTAATTTCATATTTAAAGTGCCTTGTCACCCTTACTGACAAATTGTGTGGCATTCAGGACCGCATTTCGAGGACTTTGATTGGCGTGGGTGAAGCTCGGGATGGGTTTTATTGGTTGTGCTCGGTCGCTTCGTCGTCTTTGGCTGATCGAGTTGAAGTTGATGCTACTGCCTCGATCTGTTTTACCAGCTTTGTGGCACATGAGAATGGGTCATCCAACTTTTAAATCTCCTTTATATTTACATGTCATTGGTTCAATAAGTTGTAAATCACAAGTTCCTTGTGATATTTGTTTGAAAGCAAAACAGTCTAGAGATTCTTTTCCTTTAAGTTTGAATAAAGCAGCAAACTTATTTGATTTGATTCATGTGGATGTTTGGGGACCATATAGTGTACCCTCCTCTTGTGGAGCGTTTTATTTTCTTACCATAGTTGATGATTTTTCCCGCTGTGTTTGGGTTTTTCTTATGTCTACAAAAACAGAGGTTGTTAGACTAGTTCAAAACTTTTGTAGTTATGTCAAGAGTCAGTTTCAACGCTCCATCAAGGCTTTTCGCACCGACAATGGCACCGAGTTTCTACCATTACGCTCTTACTTTGCTTCAGCTGGAATCAATTTTGAGACATCATGTGTTGCTACTCCACAACAAAATGGTCGGGTTGAGCGCAAACAACGCCATATTCTCAATGTTGCTTGGGCTCTTCGCTTCCAAGCTAATTTGCCCATTCAATTTTGGGGCGAATGCATTTTGATTGCGGTCTATCTCATCAATCGGACTCCTTCATCTGTTTTACAAGGCCGGACACCCTATGAGTTGCTTTTTGGTAAACAACCTTCTTATGCTCATTTATGCATTTTTGGTTGTCTATGCTATGCATCGGTTCTTCCCCGGAATACCGACAAATTCATGGCTCGCAGCCGTCGTTGCGTGTTCTTGGGCTATCCTAACGGCAAAAAGGCTTGGCGCCTTTATGATCTTGATAAACACGTCTTCTTCTACTCTCGGGATGTCGTGTTTTCTGAACAAGTATTTCCTTATCAAAAGGCGCCTCAATCTCCTACATCTTCTCCATCTTCTGATTTTGTCTCGCCGGCTATCTATGATTTTACACCTATCGATGACAGGGGGAGCTCTGTTGCTTCTCCGGCCGCTGCTAAGTCTGAACAGTCATCACCAACCGTTGCTTCAGCCGAGCATGTTCTTCCTGATTCAGATTCTGAACTGGATTCCCCTTCACCGGTTGCTCTCCGTCGTAGTTCACGACCTAGGTAGGTCTCTACTCGACTCCGAGGTTTCATCTGCAACACAACTACACACCATGAACCCCCCGATCATCTTCATCATCCACTCCATCATCGTCCTTAGGTACTTTATATCCTTTAGCAAAATTTATTGATTGCCATAATTTTTCACCGTCCCATGTTCAGTTTTTAGCTGTTGTCATTGCCGGAACCGAACCTGAATCATTTTCAGTTGCGGTCAAAAATCCGGCTTGGAGGAAAGCAATGGGTGAAGAACTCGATGTTTTATAGAAAAATCAGACTTGGACTGTTCAACCGCTTTCGCCTAATAAGAAGCCCATTGGTTGCAAGTGGGTTTATAAAATCAAATACAAAGTTGATGGTTCCATTGAGCGTTTCAAGGCTCGTCTCGTTGTCTTAGGCAACAAACAAGTTGAAGATATTGATTTTACCGAAACTTTTGCTCCTGTTGCTAAGATGTCTTCGGTTCGAGTCTTTCTAGTTGTGGCTGCTATTCGTGGTTGGGAATTACACCAAATGGATGTCCACAACGCGTTCTTACATGGTGATCTTGTCGAGGATGTTTATATGCGGCCACCTCCGGGTTATTCTATTCCTTCGGGTCATTATTGTCGTCTACAAAAGTCTTTATATGGTCTTCGGCAGGCTCCTTGGAATTGGTTCTCTAAATTGGCTTCTGCTTTACTTAAGTTTGGCTTCACGCAATCTCATGTCGTTTACTCTTTGTTCTCGTATTGTCGTGATTCTACGGTCCTACATGTCCTTGTGTATGTTGATGATTTGGTCATCTCTGGTAATGATTCTTCTCTCATAGCTCGTTTCAAGTCTTATCTGCATAAGTGCTTTCATATGAAAGACCTTGAGACATTGAAATATTTTTTGGGCATTGAGATTGCCCATGGCGAGCATGGCTTATTCCTATCTCAACGCAAGTACGCCCTTGAGATACTGTCCGAGGCTGGTCTTCTCGCTTCTAAACCAGCGGCTTTTCCCATGCCTCAGAATAATAATTTGGCCAAAATTGACGGCCTTGACTTTGCTCATCCTGACCGGTATCGCCGCCTTATTAGTCGTCTCATTTATCTCACTATTACACGCCCGGAGCTTTCCTATGATGTGCATACTTTATCTCAGTTTATGCAGGCTCCGAAAGATGGTCATTGGCAGGCGGCCACTCATGTTTTACGATATCTTAAGGGTTCTCCAGGTCAAGGCATTGTCTTATCTCGTCATAGCTCGCTACAGTTGACTGCTTTTTGTGATTCTGATTAGGCTGCTTGCCCTTTGACTCGTCGTTCACTCACTGGTTACTTCATTGTTTTGGGCGAGTCTCTTATTTCTTGGAAGACCAAGAAACAACCGACTATGGCTCGGTCTTCTGCAGAGGCCGAGTATCGTTTCATGGTTGCGGCTTGTTGTGAATTGTTATGGTTACTTTCGTTTCTCACTTCTTTGGGGTATTTTCATCGGACTCCAATGAAGATTATGTGTGATAGTCAAGCTGCTATACACATTTCTGCTAATCCGGTGTTTCATGAGCGGACTAAGCATATTGAGATCGATCTTCATTTTGTTCGAGATTTTATACAATCCGGCACCATTTCCACGTCTTATGTTCGTACCATTGAGCAGTTGGCTGACATTTTCACTAAGGCGTTGGGTAAATGACAGTTCACTTATCTTCTTGGCAAGTTGGGCATTCGAGATCTTCATGCTCCAACTTGAGGGGGAGTATTCGGATATATATATATCGGATATATGTATTTTTGGATACCTTTGATATAGTTTGCGTATATAGTTTGTTAGTATCTGTTGTGATTCTTTCCTTATCTTTTGGCTCTTAGGTCAAAGAGGGAGTATATATTGTACCCTTGTATATCGTTATCAATCAGAGAAATCGTTCTCTGTGATTTCACAATGATGAAGCAAATTAACTTACATACTACCTCCGTTTCGTAATTTAGGGGCTTTTAAGCTCCAAATGAATTTTCAAAATATAAGTCCATTTTCCCACTACTTAATGCAAAATTTTCCAAATTAAGGCATGGATTCATTCAATTATCATTAACTTCATTTAAACAACATTTTTCTATTGGGTATATAGTACTACTCATAATTAAATTCATTAAATTTACTCGTAAGTTGATACATTTATAAATGAAAAAACAATCATTAAACATAAGAGTATTTTATTTTAAGCTTGTCTTAATATTTGTGAAAAATTCTAAACACCCCTAAATTGTGAAACGGAGGGAGTATATAACTTTTTTTGTTCCAAATTAAATACATATACTAAGAGACTTAAATTAATCAATATAATAATTAGAAAGTGTGATATTACATTATTTTATTATTAAAGAATTTTAATGCAAAATTATTTTATTTTTTAACCCAGAAACTTAACCTAATAGCTACAAACTTCACACCCTTTTAGGCTTTTACATAGTGTTATTATCATACCATGTGTTCACTTGATTCGAAATTGTATTTTCCATCTCCCAATCTCTCTATACGACTTCTCAAGTGTAACTTGATTGATCTAGTTAATGCTTAACAATTCTTTAAAAGGTGGGTTAGCTAGCCCCAAGCCAAAACGGACATTTTGATACAACCATGTTCAAATCATGCCTTAGGCCGGCCAACCTACCGAGAAACGCTTCGATACCATTAAAATGCTTGCTTAACAAAGCATTTATGCCATGTAGTCTCTAATAATTACGAACTTCTACATGTTAATATGTTATTACTAACACAAACCTATATGGTTTAGTTTCATCGATCCAAATAAGAAAATTAAAGATAGAAGATGCATATGTAAAGGGAATTAATTTATCACCTGCATGTGAATACATACAATGATTTCTGCTCATCAACGTATACGTACGTAGTCATGTATGCACTGATGCAGCATCATCAAGATTCTCATCATTACAAAGCTGGCGGATTAGCCTTAATTTTGTGCATTAATCCAGAAGCTAGCTAATTAATGTCGATGTGAATCTTGATGAAGCTGCGTCTGTATATACTGACTGTTTTAACGAAGCCTTAGGCTTGATGGGTGATTACTGATGGGGCGAGATGTTAATTTATAAAGGTTGTTGAGATGAATTAAGAGAAGATCCCGGAATAAACCGAGTGGTTTGAGGGGATTGGGTGGTTAGTGATAAGAGTAATTTATGTGAATCGAACCCAACGAAGATATGATTAAGTAAGCAAGTAAATGGGAGCAAAATCATTATTATTGCAATCTTAGAAATTCGATCAAGATAGATTGGTGCAAAATATGATAAGCGAATGGGGGCGACAACCTCAGTAGTAGATGTAGAACAGGATTCTTAATGATTATTATCATTATCATAATTACTTTGGTGGCCACTGGGCCCGTAGTATTCTAATTAGCGGTGGTCCGTCTTTTTCAAGTGTGGCCGTGTGGGCGGGCCCCAAAATCTACTTTCAATTCAATGGGGATGACTTTAATGGGCCGAGAAGCCTGACTTTATGGAATTTGGACTTTGGTTTGGGCTTAGGCAAGCTTATAATGGGAAGGCCCAACCTTCCAAATTCGCTTTGTCATCAAAAAGCTCAACAGTCAACAATCTCGATCAGCGATGGCCAGATAGATAGATGGCTGACAACATCATCATTAGCTAGCGCACTCTCACTTGGGTTATCAAGTATCTCCTTGACAACCAAGATTTGCTCCAACCCCTCATGGTAATTTGCAACTCTAATGCATAAAACATTGCTCAAATTGCATAGACATATTATGCTGTGTGTGGTTCATGAATGGAGTCCTTTGTTTAAAGGCATGCTTTTGCAATCCTCGCGGGTTTCACCTTTTTTATTTATTCACCTTTTTTCAACATCCCCACCTCAGCTTTGACATTAATCAGTGGTTTGAAAACCAGACATTAAATCAGTAAAACCTTTACGCTACAGTATAACTTGATGACCCAAGGTTTTTCTTCATTGGAAATTCGTTAAGCATAAACTTAGAATATTCAGAGGCCAAGCTTATCATCAGTCACAGCAGACAATTCAAAAGGCCATAATCAATGAGTCTGTACAATCCGTCACATTCTATATTTCAATCATGTCAGATAAGACCAAATCTTACAACCAAATTATGAGAATAATGACAAGTACATTCAGCCATCTAGAGTGGATTAAACGGATAGGAGTCCTGTTTAACCACAACTCTTCTCAAGGAAAAGGCCACCTTGTAAGAAAAATTCCATCATTTTTTTTCAAGTGATTGAAAATAAAGTATACTTCTACCTGTCCTCACTCTCAATGGAATGGAAGACATCCGACGCAATCAAAAACTTCTTTTTCTCATCCAAAAGAATTCTCTGGACATGAGATTAACCAAATCACTACTATTCAAAAAGAAAAAAAATACATTCTCTCAAATCCTTCAGTTGCTATCTTTTCTGATGTAAAATGAAATGGATTTGACACGAAACAAGGGGGAAAAACACCCATGAATATTAGCAGCCATACACAGTTCTCCACTCTAAGAAAAGGACAAGCCTGATGATTTGTGAATGCTATTTTCAAAGAAGAATTGCAATGCACGCATTCACATTCAATGGTCAACAAGCAGGAGAGAATTAAGACCCCACAGAATTGAGTCACCCAATTGCAGCCACAGAGCAGGAAAAAAAACAACGGTTAAGCATATTTCTTGCCAAACTTTAAAAAAAATGATGGTTAGCACTTAGCACAGAAAAAAATGAGAACAGTGTATGTTATAATATACTCCGTATGTAGTGAAATGGACAGACCCCTCGTGAAATGCATTAGTCTCAGTGAAAATATCTGTTAAATGGAAAGTGTGATAACAAGGCCTAAGCAGATTTCTTGCCGCCTGTAAACTAAGACATCTTTGAAATTTTGAACCATATTTCAACCAAGAAAAAATCATTGGTTTGCACAAAAAATGGAGGACGCTGTATCTTTAAAATCTGAAGGTTATGCATTAATTGAAATCATAGAGTCGAAGATATCTATTAAGGTGACAAGGGACAACGATATCTTAGTGCACATTCTTCTACCAAAGAGAATATGCAGATTCAACAATCCTATTCTTCAAGCAATATAACTAGTGTAGCTAGTGTTTGGTTAAGTTCAGGAATGGGTTAGGGAGAAATTGGCATTGGAATTTAGAACTTGATAGATGATTTACACAACTCTCTTCCCCTAAAATCTCTTTTTATCTCTCTCATATGAGTGGAAATGGAGTTGATGTACAGCAGTTCATTCTCAATATATTAAACTCATGCTCAATTTTATGTGATTTGCATTGAAAGTCCTGATTTTCAGATTACTAAAATCCGATTTTACCTACTTAAAGCCATGCCATATATTCTTGCCTTATTATACATTCCAATCAACACTTTTGCAATATAGAGCAGAAATATTGTTTGTTCCAAGGAGCAAATTATGAAACTAAGAGATCAGAGATCCCAAAGCCAATACTTAAGGATAGTCAAGGTTAATGAGAATTTATTCCCTAAGAAAACAAAAGAGTCCTTATTCCTTAATATAGAATTTCACGTCACTATTTTCCACTAACGTTGGACTAAATCTACCAAAAGAAACAGATCAGATACAAGAAATTGAGTTCAACCTAGCTGAACAACTAAAATCACAGAACTGTCAGGCAAAGGGTATAACGATGGAGAATTAATAAGAAAAAAGCGAAGGGAGAATGTAATATTATAAGCATCCTTGTTTGACAAATGAGTAATTTCAAACATCATAACAATACATCCGAAGTGCATGCTTATCTTATACATCATAACTTGTAAGAGGAAGTGAGTTCCTTGACTATATTACAGAACCTCCTGATCCCAGGATGGAGCAGTAATCTATTTCTAGAAGCAAAAAAAAAGAAGCAAAGCCAGTTCGTACAATGCAATAGATGCAAAGATATATTGGCTTGTGCGCTGCTTTTCAAAATAGTCCTTGCACAAAGAAAATGCAATTCCGCTTTTTTTTATGGAAGAACAGGTAATTCTTGAATATCAACTGACTGATACTTCAGCTCTGAAGTAAACACAAGTCATCTGACAACTATGGAAATCACCATGAAATATCTTATAAGAGAAAGAGTCGTCTGACCTGAGATATCTGCAAAGGTGTATTCATGATATGTGGTTTCATTGATCCTTGCTAGAAGATGTTCAAGACGCATACTTTCTTCACTTGATGCAATATAAGGATATCAAGAAGGAACCCAAGCTGATATTGCAAAACTTAACCGCCCTTTCCATCCCATCAAGGCCCAATTCCCGTCCACGTCTAGAGAATAATCCTTGTGGTAATATTTCATCTTGTGTCGTAATTTCTCCATGATCTCTGAATCCAATGGAAACTGCTTAAAGCCTGCCCTCATATTCCTAACCTGCCACTGTTTGTAAGTTTCAGGCCTTTCAATTCTCTCAGTTCCCTCACAAGCCACAACATTCATGATTTCTCTCCCATAGAACTCTCTCTCATACATCAACCTCTCTGGGTCTTCCCTGGAAACATTTGTATCAAACATATCAAACAGCGTGGAGTAGAAGAAAAGAGCCTCCCTGAACCGTGTCATAAAGAAGGGAGCATTAAATGACCCACTAAAAATAGCATGCACAAAAAGATCTGGTTTTATCTTCCTAATCAACCTCAAGACAGCATCTCTTGGACTATCCACCACAATTGTTTCATCAAGAAGGTTCTTGAACCGGAAGAGACAATTCACAACTACAAACTCATCCTTTTCTAGCTTAAGATCCTCCAACTTAATCGTTTCCCATTTTTGTGCAATTGGATGATACTCAAACGGCACCCCAAACCTTGCACAGTACTTTGCCAAACGACGCCCCGTTTCTTCAACCCGCTCAGCTGGCCTGAATCCAGGCTGAGGAAGCTCTATCCCTGTAATACGAAGCATTGGAGGCCCTTCGGGTCGTTCTGAGAGGTGATGAATGAGTGCAGGCCACTGGAAGCCATATAAGATACCGAAATCTATAATATGGAGCTTCTTTCTGTTCTTGGACAACTTCAAGGTATTGAAGTTGGAAAAAATGATTGAGATCTTCTTAAAAGGGCAAAAGGAAACATAGAGCTGGTACGCTTTCAATATCTGAGCAGCAGTAGTCCTCTTGGAAGACAAGGCAGTATAAATCTGTGAACCGGTTCCAGCCAAACGTGCCTCAAGGGCATTTGCAAAGGAATGGGCCAATCTCTGTGACCCATCACCTGAGGGAGAGGAGTTTTGCCTGATTTGTCTTAGCAGCTCAACAGCAGTCCTTTGATCATCAGATGCAACCGCTTGTGCTCCAAGAATCAAAAGCGTCCTTAAATCCACCACATTTTGGCCTTCATCTTCTCTCTTATGTTCTACATTTGGAATTTCTGAACATATATAACACCCCTTCTCATTATTCTTAGGAGGGAGCAAAACCCTATCAAACATCTCAGACAATTCATCAGCATCCTCAATAGATATAGCTGACTGTTTGCTGCTTCGCCCTTCCTCTAAGTCCTCGTCATCTCGATGATGAATCCTCCTCGTTCTTGACCCCTCAGTCAAGTAACCCCCCTTCTCAGACTTCACCACGTCTGGTGGAGCACTCTTCCGTTCTTCTTTAGGGTAGGTGATATTATCAAGATCAATAACAAGGTTACTAGTTTTAGGGAGGAATTTATTGGCTTCTTCCACCCCCTTCTGAAATTGTATCATTGAAGAATCTCTATCAGTGAATATATGAAAACCTACAGGCATGCTAACACCAGAACCACCAATCCCATTACCACTAGCCAGAGAGCTGAAAGAAAATGGTGAAACAGTGGAAGGCTGAACAAGGGGATCAGTCATAAGATTCTGTGTTGAAAACCCCAGTGACCTAGATTCTGCTGAAACGGCTGTATTTGTGTTTGTGCTTGTGCTTGTGTTGATAGAACCAACTTTATTACTACTATTGTAAATGGAACCTGGAAAACTGTCATCAGGGCTATCTGCAGAATGATCTGAAAACGGGGGCTGATCAGGTGAAAGAGGGTAATTCTTTCCAAGGACATCATAAAAGGGCTTCTCAGCAGCTTGAAGGGCCAAAGAGTCATGGAACATGCAAGGCTTTTCATCGATGTCCTCTTCCAATAGCACCTGGCTAATGTACTTGAGAACAGAATCTGAATCATTGTCCTCAGGAGAGGCAGCCTCCGAGGAGGAAGATGAAGGGAAATTTCCATGGAAAGCAGGAGGAGGCTGCAGCAGGGTGGGGAATTCAAGAGAGGTAAGATCAACAGATGGGTCTTTGTAATTGAACAAATTGGCATAATTTGGGAACTCTTCAGAACCAGGTGACATGGCTCCATTGACAGATTGGTGTCCGTTAGCAGAATCATAAAAACCCTTAAATTGGGAATCCATGTCTTCAACAACTAATATGGAATGGAAATTAAAAACACAAGCAATTCTAGCCCATTAAAGCAAGCAGGTGGAAACCCCAGAAAAGATAAGCTAAAATTGAAGCAGAAAAGATAAGCTAAATTGAAGAAGAAGAAGGTGAAAGAACACTAACCCAGATGAGAATCACAGAAACAGAAGTAGTGGAGCGTGCCTCTGGGTGGAGAAATCAGAAATTAGAGGGGTGTAGAATTAACCGAAGGCGAAACAGGATTTATTAGAGAGGTAAAAGGAGGAACAGTAGAATTTGAAAGGTACGAAGCTTCGAGGAATCTGGGGGATTAGACTTTAGAGAAAATTAGGGCTGGTTTGGTGGTGGAGAGCGGTGGTGGAAGGAAGAAGAAGTCGCTGTCGGAGAGAGCAGCAGCCGGGGAAATTCATTGGCGAGAGTCGCTAGAAGAGGAGAGGGTAGGGCCCGCCTGTTCTACACAGTTCTTATTAATCCTCTCACCTTACTCTAATTTTTTACTAGTAACATATTCTCAATTGATCTGATTAGAAATAAAGTGTGGACCTTATCGAGTTACTTGCTTTGACATGGACCAAAAAGTTACCTGCTTTGACCGTTTGCGTCGTGCCCACTTCCCCCCAAGGAAAAGGCCCACGTAGTGTGTCACGTGCATAAATGCTCTTGACTAAATGACTATGGTGGATGATCACCGCCTCAATGGCGAAACTTCAACCCCACACTATTATGAATTTATGATTGAGTCTTACGTTCATGGTTTTGGAAATACTAGCAATAAGGCCGCGCGTTGTGCGACGATTATAAGACGGAGACTTCATTAGTGTAGAGATATGGAAATGGCATTTTTATAAATTTATTTAAAAGGCATGGTTTTTTTTAGAAAAAGAATATGTAAATGGCATTTTCGTAAATTTATTTAAAAGGCCATGGTTTTTTTGGAAAAGGAATATGTAAATGGCATTTTCGTAAATTTATTTAAAGGGGCATGTTTTTTTGGTATTAATTTACTTTACTTGACGCCATCCAATGTCTTAAAAATTCTTTTATTACGTATACGAGCTTTCTTCACAACTAAGAAACAAACTTAACCGAGCTTGCTTACAAGCGAAGTAACGTGGACACGTTTTTCGAGACATATCAAAATTACCCGTTCACATATCACATAAGTCGATCACGCTTTTCCAAGAGTATATATCCCGAGATTACTTAAGAGCTAAGTAACACCGACACGAATTTCGAGGAATATTAGAACAACAATTCAAGCACGCTTTTCCATGAATATATATTTTTTACGGTCTCCCCGAGATTACTTAAGAGCTAAGCAACACTGACACGAATTTCGAGGAACATTAAAACAACAATTCGAGCACGCTTTTCCAAGATTATATATTTTTTATGGTGTCCCCAAGATTACTTAAGAGCTAATCAACACCGACACGAATTTCAAGGAACATTAAAATAACAAAAAATATTCCTGAGAAATAATGAATAATGAATTAATAACAGCCGCACGATAGTAAATCAAGCGGCCAGAATAAATCGGATTAATACAACCACACGATAGTGCAACACGCATTTTTAAGTAATTGGATGGCCGAGATCGAAAATTACGTATGCTTTTATAATAGAATAGATAGCAGTTGTCCACTTGAGCGTTGTCAATATTAGGTTTGGTATCCCTATTTTTTGGTTCGTGGCTCTTTAATGATTTCGGTAACAAATTTGAGGTTTTACTCTACTACCTTAGTTTTACATATTTTAAATCAAGCTTAAAATAAAAAGTAGGATAATTCTGATAAAAAAAAATAGGATAATTAATTTTTATAATATTTAATGGAAAATCTTTATGCATAAAAAAAAATTCCGGCGCAAAAGAAATTTCCCGCATTGTGATGCGACTACACTCTTAAAGCATTATGAAATAAGGTACTTGTAAGTTTTATGGATTTACTCACTTCATGATACAAGAAATAACGCATCGCGAAGCGTCTCGCATCGCGAAGTGGGTCACTTCATGATGCAAGGCTTATTGCAATAAGAAGCGACAAGTCTTTCACCTTCCTTCTCCCTTTTTGTAAACCCTAGTCATTCTCAGTTCAATATCATCTTTCAATCTCCCTTTCTATTCATTAATCTCACAAATATGGCCAAAACACGTGGTCTGAAACGTGCTCTAGAGAAATCAGAAAATTTTGTAGAGCAGGTCGACAACGGGACGACGACAATTGAGCAGGTCGACTGTGGAGGCAATGGAGGTAGTGCCCGGGTCACCTAATGTGGTGGAGCTGGCAGGGAGGATGGCGACGCCTGCGAGATTTATGATGGAGAGCCAGAAGGAGAGATGGCAATGGATGGTGGTGGCTAGCAGGGCAGGTGAAGACGCTGGCGGGATTGGTGCAGAGTCTATAATAGATAGTGGCAGGCTGGTAGCGATGTGGGTCGCGCGGGGCAGGCGGCAGGTCCGACAGCGGTGGGTCCAGCTAGTGGTGGTGATGGTGTGGTTGGTGTCAATATTCGGGTGGAGCATTTGTCCCTTCGCCTAGTGTTGTTATGTAATAGCCGCTATTTTTATGAATATTTTTTTATAATTTATTTTAATCATTAATTATTTATTAAATAAAATAAATTCATAATAACTCAAAATCTATTTCTAAAATAAATAGATTATAGTATTCTCATAAAATAATTATTCGAGTAGATGAATTTATTAAAGGCGGAACTTAATAAATTCGTAGTCAACGGAAATTCCTTTCATAAAACCCGATCGTTCCGACGCGCGTCTCAAACCGACCCTCGGTCCATTTGCAAACGCGTCGGACCAATCATTAAGGAGAACCATGGAGATTTTAGAAGAGATCATCCACTCATTACAATGGATTGCTTCATTAATGTAGAATCTCTACACAATCCACTAACTTGATTAAACTAATAGTTTATTATTTGTTAGTCAAATTTCTTCATTAAGAGAAGATCTCCAAATCTCTACTCCACCCACTAATATGCCACTATCATCATTTGCTCTACTTAAAGAAGGAAATGACTTGAGAGAAAGCCATTTGAAGCTCTCTAACTCTCCTCTCTTCTAGTCTTTTCTCTTCCACCATAAGCTTTTCTTTGTGTCCTCCCACCACACCACCACACCACTGTCGGCCACCACCTGGACCGCCGTCCAGCCCCGTGCGCCGCCGCCTCTTCCCCTTTGGTGGTGTGTTCTTCCTCCTAAAATCCAACAAATTCAAGGGTATTAATCTTAAGTCTTTTTTACATTATTTTGAGATGTTTTTATAGCATTTTAATGATGGCATAGATCTGATTTTTTCAAAACAAAAAAATCCAGAATATAAAATGTTATACAAATTGTACATCTTCCCTTGATTTATACATGCATGCATGTCTTACTAAAGAGGTTTGTGTTCTGTACAAATTATGTGAACGCATACTAAAATTCTACATCTTTCAAGAGAAATTTCCACCTTTTAATTTTTGATTTTTATTTTTATTAAAAAGATCTAAGAAGTCCTCTTTTAGTTAAAGATCTATGAGTTTATAAAAGTAGTTTCCATGATAACTACTTAAGACATTTTGTCACTTTTGATCTTTGAAATCAACTTTTATGAGCATTCTAAATTTTTGGTAAACTAATGAACATGATCTAAAAAGCTTTTAAGTTGAAAGTATTCTTTCATGTCTTATTCATGGAGTTTTTATGAAGAAAATCCACATGCATGTCTCATTTGAGTAAGAGATTGATTTTACATGATGTTTGAGAATAACTTAGGTTTATGAGGCTACAATATGCTTAGATCTTCCTACAAACTATTGCATGCCACTTTAAATGGATTTTTAGTAAAGAAAATCACCTTGCATGTAGATTTTAAAATGTCTTTCATTTAAATCCATGATCAACTAGTTACTTATGCCTTGCATGTTTTTTTAAAGGAATATTAGGGAGTAAATCTCATTGCATGTAGTTTTCTAGAATTTTTAACACTTGAATGAATGTTTTAATTTTTTTTATATATAACCGAAAATATATATATAAAAAATTAGTAAATATTTAAAGAAATTCTATAAGTAATGCATGTAAAATTTATGGAGTTTTTAGAATAAATGTTATTTTTGCATGTGTTCTAGATTTACTAAGATGGTGTTTTACCATACTTTTTAATAAAAAGAAATATTTTTATAAGCATAAGTTATATTAAATAATTTAGTGTGTTGCATGTGTGAATAAAAAGTATTTTTATAAAGTGTTATACACATGCATGGTAATCCTAGAATTTTCTATAATTTTATATTAAATAAATCATGACTTTTAGAAATTTGATTACAAGGATAAATTTTAATAAAGTAGTTTTGCATAAAAATAATGATGCATGCAAACTATATCTAGTTTATTTTAAATATATATATTTTGCATGTGGGTTAAAAAGGTGTTCATATGAGTAAATAAAGCCTTGCATATTTTTCTTAAAATAAGTATTTTAAAGTTCATAAAATTCCTACAAAAGTATCACCTTAAAAATAATAATAAAGAATTATTATTTTGATACCTCCTATCTAAATTATTAAACTAAATAATTTAGATTAACTTCCCTTCTCTTAAAAAGGAAAGTAAGAGAAAAGTTTAGTTAAGATTAAAATAAGGAATTTAATACATGTTCGTTCGTCATTCCTTTCGGTCAAATAGGTCAAAGCGTACGAAAGTCTCTAAGAAATCCTAATTCCGAGTTGCATAGATTTCCGAAAGAAATCCAAGGCAAGTGGATATTCTCCTTGTAACCTTTTCGATATCTCGATTTCGTTAAACTTCTCTCTATGGAGAACAAACTTGTTTGCTTAAATAAATAAACATAGGATATATCGATTGCTAGAAATAACGACATCTCATTATCGTATTATTATTCGAACGCTAGAAATGAACTTAGGACCGACGATTGAGGCCTTGTTTGTTTAAAATGTCTCGTTTAGAGACATCGCTTGGAAAAGTATAGGAAAAAAGTGTTGGACATAAGTCTTTAATCACTTTTTATAACGTCATATTATATGTAGGTCATGACTCTACTCTTACTTCGTTGACTGAAGTCTTAAGCAATGTCGAAATAGAAAGGTTTCGTCTGAAGTCTAAAGCAATGTCATACGGAAAATAAATGTTGGCTGAAGTCTTAAAGCAATGTCGAAATAAAAAGGTTTCGTATAAAGTCTTAAGCAATGCCACATAAAATGGAAAATACGACTAAAGTCTCTTACTAACATCTATGTTATGTAGACATTCAAAATTATAATAAGGCTAAAGGTTTGCCTTGTTCAATCCATTAAATAAACTTATGTTATGTTCTAACTAAGTGTGAGAACTTTGTTCTCTTAAGTGGACTCGGCTCTTTCATAGCCTCCACACCCTTAAAAGTCATTAATGTTATGTTGTTGGTAGGGATTTACTTAACAACAAATAAAATTTGTAGTCAAGACCCCGCTGAGTATAGCAGAGTCAGGATCGTCCATGGGAAGCACTGTTGTTTGTCTATCAACTACATAAACAAGAAAACAAAACAAAAACAAACAAAAACAGCTACGACCAACCTCGTTAACTACCTTGTCAGGGTCGTTAACGGACCTGGGAAACTACCTAAAACAGAACAACTAACGACCTAAACACAGGTTCGGTACCGAGGGTATGTTGAATCGGTAACGAATGAAAATAAGAGTAAAACTAAGCAAATCAATGAATAAAAAGATCTAGGATAAGGGTTACCACGACATAGTCATGCATAAAACTCATATGAAGATAAAGATCATGCCTTAAAAGATAAATTCGTCAACTTTCATTGACTAACAAGCAAATCAATCAATTTTCATAAATCAATTTACTCTATCACTTGTTTTGAATCCAAAGCTCGAAACTTTCGTATCGAACAATATCAAGATTCAAGTTCCTAACTTTCTCTTTCGATCAAGTTGAAAACTCAAGTTACTTCGACTATCGTCTAAGCATAAGTACAACAAGCGATTCAATAGATAAAAGGCAATCAAAACATCAACTTACTCATTCAAACATGCACAACTATGTCGGGTTTCAACCCCGACCCTAGATAAGAAGACTACTCACTCTTCATCGAAATAAAGCAAACAACTTTAATCAAAGAAGACATTGAAAACAAAGCTAAACTTACTTGAAATTGAAAATATATTGTCTTACAAACTTCGTGGAATCCCGAAAACACTAAGAACACCGAGCAAGATCCGATCATCGACCCTAAACTCTCTCTTTCGATCCGAACTCAGGTTCGATCTCTCTCTCTCGACTCGACTTCTCCTAAAACTAATACGACTCTCCCCTGTCTAGGCTTAGAACAAGGGTATTTATACTAAGAAACTATCTATTAAAAGGCTAAAAGATAAAACCTTACCCTACTTAAAAGATAACAAGATAAAAGATATAACAACTAAAAGTCGGCTACACCTCTACCGACACGGGGCCCTCGTTAACGACCCCCCACAGGGTCGGTAGACTTTGCTGATTCCCCTCAAAAATTCTATCTTCCAGCCTCGTTAACAACCTTCATAAGATCGTTAACGAGCCTTTGTTTTGGCTTTTCTTGAACTTCTCTTCAGCTATAACTTGGACTTTAACTTGATCTTCCCATGCAATCTTCTTCCTCCACTTCCATGCATTCTACCTTCCACCATAAGACTACAACTCAGCTCGAAAAGTGCTCCTTCCCGCTTAAAACCCTACAAAAAGACACAAAACGGAGTAGCTTCCATTCTTTTCACAAAATATGCAAACTCATCCAAAAACACACAAAACTAACTCTAAAACCTAATAAAACCAAACTAAACAAGCTAAGAAAGACACTAAAAACTGGACTAAAAACACGAACATCAAAATAACCCATACTTAAGCTTGCTTGTCCTCAAGCAATCACTATACAATAATCAAAACCAAGCAAACATGCCTATCAAGCAATAGCCATCAACTCAAAAGCAACATCAAAAACATAGCAGAAAGTAGCAAATGACTATTAACGTCATCACACATATATAAGCACTCAATAGACATAAGCAAATACAATCCAACCTCACCAGGGATATTTGTGTTTCTCTCAACTCTCAAGTGTTTAGGCTTATAAATTCAATCTCTCAACTCATATTATATGCAAAAACTCATAGAAATTGGAACTTATATCACCAAACTCTCCACCTAAGATTTGTCAAAACAAGCAGAAATCATCAAGAGAACTTAGGCTCAATGAAAAACTTCATAGAAGCTTCCATTCGGCCGGGTTGTAATGGGGTTTGGTAAAGACAATTAGGCATGGAAATATTTTGGTCATGTGGTGCTAATAATATCCGAGAATAAAAGACTCCTAAAAACCTCACACATACACCAAAAACTCTCATAAAACATAAACCAAACTCACTCAAACATTATGCACAAACTCTCACCTTTTATCCTAGAAAGCCTCATATAAACTCAAAAGAATCTCCGGTTTACCTTAAACACAAATGCACATTCACTTTTTTTCTTTTTTTTCTTCTCTCTTATTTTCATTTTTCTCTTTCAGCTTTTCTGTTGTTGTTTCGAACAGCCTCGTTAACGACCCAGATGAGCTCGTTAACGAGCTACTTTTTCTCCTCATTTTCTTTCTTTTCAACAACAGCCTTTCTTATTCTTGTGCAGCTTTCACTACCAAGAGATCTTTTTTACAACTCAAAACAAGAGACTTCCAATCTACCCTTCCCAAAAACCCCTAATTTTGAACCAAAATAACATTTCACTCTACAAAACATACCTCTCCAACTAGTCCTAATCCCCGGATAGGGTCAAGCTTATCTCGGCTAGGGAAATAATTTTTGTGGAGCTAATAATAAAAGGATTAAAGGCTCAACTTGGCTACCAAAAGAGGGATAATGCAAGGGTGGATAAGGATAAATAAGGCTTATAAAAATAAGTTCTCTATCATATGATTTTCACAAGTAATGAACAAAAAAAATCTTATATAGGTCTCAAGTAATAGATAACCATCACAATTCCAAGAGATAATATGCATAAAGAGAGTAAATCACACAAGAAAAGAGGAGGGATTTTTTTTTGATGTTCTCCCTATAAGGCCAAAAATAACTCACAAGGTAGAAATTTTTGTTGGATTGCATTACCCATGCTAAAAGTTATACATGCTCAATTTCATCAAATTGCTTATTCCTCTATAAAAACAACTTCATATCAAGAATCAGGCTATACCATCAAAAACATACTTGAAAGAAAATTACATGATCATGCTAGCAACTACTATCATAGAACCAAAAAGACTCTTTTTTTTTAAATTTTTTTTAATTTTTTCAAATTTTTTTTGTGATTTTGTAAGTTTCTAAAACAAAGGACAACTAAAACACACAAGACACACAAAACACACAAGTTCTCTTCCTTTCCCACCCCATACTTAAAATTACAGTGTCCTCACTGTAATAAAACTATGAAGAAGAAAAGAAAAGAAAAAGAGTAAAAAAAACTTACAAGACAACTGAAGCGGAAAAGAAACATCTTCTCAAAAGCTGAATCAGCAAAGTTCCCCATGAACTCGTACATGGTCCTCCAACGGTCCTCATCAACCGTCACCCTCTGCTCCATATTCCTCCAACGAGCATCCGCCTGCTGATGCCTCGCATCATCCAAAGCCATGCGAGCGGAATAGACAGCCTCCCAACGATCCATCCTCTGGTGGAGCTGTGTCTGCTGCAAGTTGAGCTGTTGCATCTGAAATGATAGATCTTCGGCCCATGGAGGTGGAATACTCGATCCAGTATAGGTGGGCTGAGGAGGTGGTTGGTAGTGATCTTGGGGCGGGAAGTGGTCTTGAAAAATCACCAAGTAATAAGGCATAAGATCATAAGATTGTGGCACGGTAGGCGGTGGCGAGGGGGGGGGTCATTACCGAAGTTGTGTGCCTCGTTAGTAGCCTCGAAGTAGTCGTTAACGACCCTGGGTGGATCGTTAACGATGTTGTCATCGTCGCCCAGAACTTCGGTACCGAGGTCATCATCCTCGATATCGAGCTCCTCCGTGGTTGCCTCCGTTTTTGCCTCCATTGCATCATCATCTTCATCCATGGGTTCTCCTTCTCTAGCAAACCTCAATTCACACTCTCTCAATGATTGCTCATCCTGTGGCTTCTTTTCTAACGGGAATTCATGACCCATCCAAGACTTGTACCAATTTGGCACATAAAGCAATTCAAACTTGTCTCGGGTAAGGAGCACATCTTGGCCATGAACTTTGGTGGTGTGCCCTCTCTCGGTCCTCACAAAAATGGCAGAAGCAAACCAATAATTCATGTCGAGTTTTTGGGAACGGTTCGACGTGTAGAGCGAGAGGTTAACGCCGAGCTTGTCCGCCAAAAGACTAACCAAATTCCCACACCGCACTTCTTTTGACTTGATCTCGTGCTTCTCAATATATTCCAACCATTCATACCCCAAGTTCAATGGGGCGGGATCCTCAAAAAGTATAGTACGGAGGCATGCAACTTCCGTCCGTGTCGGCCTTGATAACTCTCTCTTGGGCCAAAATGTGGCAGCCAATACTCGGAGAATGATCCGGAAGATGGGGTTGATGATGCTTGCCCTGGAAAGTGCTGCGGCGGAAGGTTCAACCTCCCCGGAAATGTAACTCCAAGTTTTGGTAACCTTGTAGTCCTTGATCTTGTAGTTCCGAGAATGGTGAGGAAGCTCGAGATATCCATTAAACTCCGCCATTGTGCACTCATGGTTGACATTGCCTAGCCGGAATCTTATCCTTCCCACCGAGGTCTTGGTTTTGAAGCTTGTCTCAAGAGTGGCCAAGAACTCAGAGGTGAGAGCCGGGTAGTGCGGTACATCTTCCTTGTTCAATAGTTCAGGCACTCCTAGAATGACAAAGGCGTGCTTGACATCCTCATAGATCCTCATTGCCTTAGTACTTGACTTCGAGAACCACCTTGTGTAGTGGTCCTTTTCCAGGATGGTGTTGAAGAGGTTAGCTTGCGCTTGGGTAGCCAATATGACATTGTCCATGCGGGGAGGAGACGGGGACCGTTGAGTCCTCTTTTTCTTCCCGGCTCTTGTGGTAGCTCTGCTAGTGCTTGCCATATGGACCTACAAAAATCATGAATTGTCCAAGATAAGATCCACACAAACCAATAAAAAGGAAACCCCATACTTGGTCTCGGAAATGCTCCCGACTTGACTCGTTAACGAGCCAATTGGGACGTTAACGAGCCTGGGCTCGATTTGAAACTGGACATATTGCAGGGTGGTTAACGAGCCTGAACAGGTCGTTAACGAACCTGAGCGAGAACCAATCGCGGACTATTCCGAGTTCTAAACTCCAAAAATTTCCAACTAAACGAGCATGAATCCAACACAATCCCACATAAAAACACACAATCAAACATATGCCACCCCATACTTAGCCGATTACCCTATCCAAACATGCCAAAAAATTTCCAAAACTCATGGTGAAGATCAATCAATTCAAGAACAAGATAATTCAAGCTTTCTCATCAAAATTTCAATGCAATCTAAGCAAGAACAACCACAAATAAATCAAAATCAATCACCATTAGAAGAAGCAATAGAATCATTACACAATTTAGACATGCAAATCAACCACTCAAGCAAAATCAAGATATGAAATTTTTACCCCAAAAATATGAATCTTGCAAATAGAAAGTTAGGGTTTTGAATCCATACCGTTGATTTGAAGAATTGAAGAACAAAGATTGAATTTGAGGAGGGTAACGAGGCGACCGGTAATGAACTCAAGAGAGGGGTGGTGAGGCTCGTTATCGTGGTGCGGTTCCGAGGTTAGGGGCGGTGGTGCTCCGATCGATGGTGGGTAGAGAGAAATCGGTGGGATTGGGTTGTAGATTTGAAGATTTGGCTTGAGATTTGGGTGTGGAATTGGGAGTTTTTGTGGAGTTTAAATAGAAGGGGGCAAGAGGAAGGGGTAGAGGCGGCGTGGGGTATAGATAGAAGATAGATTTAGGTTAGAAATACGTACCTCACCCGTTTCCGCATATTCGAGTCTCGACATGGGTCGTTAACGGCCCTGGGGGTCGTTAACGAGCCTGTTCGATTTGTTTTTCAGCGTTCTTCCGAGCTCAACTTTATGTACCATATTAGTTCTGAACAATTCTATCTTGCTAACTTCTAGACTACTAAAAACTCAAAAGAAAGCTAAGAAAAAGATCTAAAAAAGAAAACTAAACTAAAACTAAAAACCGGGTTGCCTCCCGTAAGCGCTATGTTTAACGTCGTTAGCCCGACGTACTTACCTCATAGATCAAGGTGGTTCCTTTTCAGCTACGTCGGGGTTTTGAGAGACCACATACCTAAGGCATTATTAGCCTGTCCCACTAAGTTTGGTCCTTTATCTTCTAGCAATATGCCCGGTATTCCTACACAAGGGTTAGTGAAATCCGAAAACCAAGGTGACTTTGATTCCTCTATAGCATAGATAGTGGGGTATGGTGTAGGAATATAATATAAAGAAGGATCATGACTAGTAATAGTGAATCCACAATTAGAATACTCACCTTGATCATTTGGTAATGATGTGGGCATTGGGGTTGTAGATGTTGTTAACGATCCATCAAGTGCAAACCCTCGCTCGGTGTCGTGCCATAACGAGTTGCCCCCCTCATATTTTTGCATCAAAGGCTCGGTACTAGGCCAGGGAGGGTCGGTAGAAATCCCGGTTGTACTCTTGTACTCCTTAATTGTTGGAAGAGAGTCTTTAGACTTAGCAATGTCGAGCTCTGGCTGGGACAACTCGATTTGTGCGGCAGCAGTTGGGTCATTGGCATTTTGGTCGAGGCTGAATTCTACCCGATCCTCTCCTATATCGAAAGTGAGGAGTCCTTTTCGAACGTCCACCCTAGCGCCTGTTGTAGCAAGGAATGGCCTCCCTAGGATGATGGGGACTAAGGGATCTTCAGGCATGCCGAGGACAATGAAATCGTTTGGAATGAAAAATTTCCCCACTTGAATAGGATAATCGTCAACGACTCCTGTGGCTTTCACACTTGATCTGTCCGCCATGTACAAACTCATGTCCACAAGTTCTAGAGGTCTCATGTTAGCTTTTGACCAGATTGATAGAGGGAGTAAACTGGCACTGGCACCCAAATCACATAGAGCCTTGAATCGGTGGTCGCATATGCCAATTGTTATGGTAAATCTCCTTGGGTCGCCTAATTTCTCTGGAAGATTAATAGATCGGACCTCATCTTGAAGCTCTGTAATAGATCGTTTCCTGCTAAGAATGTCTTTCAAAAACTTTGTGTAAGCCGGCATTTCGCTTAGGGCCTCAGCGAATGGGATAGAAATATTTAAGCCTTGGAGAATCTTAACGAAACGCTTAAACTTGCCTTCAGTAGAGTCCTTAGACTTCTTAGTAGGAAAGGGAAGAGATTTCACCATTCTCGGAGCCAAAACGAGCTCGAGAGGTGATGCTACCGGGTCGACATTAGGGTCGATTGGTGCGTTTGAAGGGTCGGTACCGACCCTGGTGGGGTCGGTAACGAGCCTGGAATCAAGAGAGGAGCTAGGAGTAGAGAACTTACCTAGATTGGTGTCGTTAATGACCCTGGGAGCATCGTTACCAAATTGTTCAGGCTCGGTAACAACCCTCTCTGGCTCGTTATCGATCTGGGTCGTGGCGTCCTCTTCCGATTCAGGGCTCTTCTCCTTAGCCTTGGCACGCTCCGGTAATGTCTTTCCGCTCCTAAGGTGCACCGCCGCTATTTGTCCTCTAGGGTTCTCCTCGGGACGGCCCGGGAGTTGCCCTTGTGGTCTTGGAATTTGTGCGGTCAGGTTTCCTAGCTGTGAGTCGACACTCTTCTTCCACACATCGAACTCTCCCCATCTTTTCATCTAATTGTTAAGGTTGGTTTCAACTCCAGTGATTTCATTCTTTACACCATTTATCCCTTCATAGAGTCCTTGTACCCAAGATGGTGGCTCTTGATGGCATGGAGGTCTATATGGTGCAGGCCGTCTATCCGGTGGGGGTGCTGCATAGCTTGGGTTCAGGTTTTGATAGCCCCATGCCGGGTAATTGTTCGACCTGTCAAAGTTATTAAGCTGGTTCATGTATGGACCTCTCATGTAATTCATCTCAGCATAAGTCTCAGCGGCTCTAACCTGCTCGATGTTAGTGCAAGCAGAAGTAATATGGACAGAAGAGCCACATTCTTGACAATGTTGAGAGGCTTTTAGAAAACTTACTTGTTTCTTAAGGCGGTTGACCTCATCCTGTAGAAATTGATTTTTGACATCGGGATCAACGTCGTCCTTAGTAGGCACGTAGAGACGCCTCTGGGGCTGGGGTGATTGCTGGGTATCATACATGGCATCGTAGTTAGACAGCTTGTCTAGTAATTCCCATGCAGCTGTGGGATCCATCTCTATAAACCCGCACTCAGTGTGTGTGTTGATGCGGTTCTTCGTTTCTGCATTGATCCCTTGGAAAAAGATTTCTTGAAGTACATATAAAGGTTGCCCGTGAGTAGGGCACTGTCTAAGCATCTCTTTAAACCTCTCCCATGTCTCTACAAAGGTCTCGTTAGGCAGCTGGTGTAGGAGGTGATACGTTTTCTCAACTTCGTTGTCTTGGCAGGAGGGAAGAACTTTGTAAGAAATTGATCATACAAAGCCTTCCAAGTCCTGATAGACTTAGGAGGTAAGCTCTCCAACCAGCTCAGGGCCTTTCAAGTAAGAGACCACCTGAAAGCTTTTAAAAGAACATATTCAAGTGAGACACCTTCAGCAGCAATAGTGTCACATAAATCAAGAAAATTCCTAATATGTTCCATAGGGCACTCAGTAGGTTTCCCCTCAAACTGAGCCCTTTTTATCAAGGATATGAATTGAGATTTAATCTCAAATGTCTTCTCTATCTCTGGAAGCACAATTGCAGACTCCGGCACCCTCAGTTCTGGATGCATATATTGCTTGGCATTCCTTGGATAGACGTTCAGATCTTCTTGTAAACGAGCACTGTTTTCTCGTTCACGGTCAGCAACGGCAGCAACGACATATCTCTATCAGCTTGTAGCTCCTCCATCCGCTTTTGGAGGACTTCCATCTGTCGAGCCATCTCTTCAGGTGTAGCCATGGCTCGGTTTTCTCTTTGTCTACGGTGCAAGGTGCGTTCAGGTTCGGAATAGTAACCAGTGTTGTCAAATTCGAGCCTACGACGTCCTGCTTGCATACGCTGAGAAAACAAACAAAGAAAACAAAGTTAAAAACAAAAACAGGGTCGGGCTATTCCCAGACCCAAAGATAAACAAACAAACACTGTTGCTTCCCCGGCAACGACGCTAATTTGTTGGTAGGGATTTACTTAACGACAAATAAAATTTGTAGTCAAGACCCCGCTGAGTATAGCAGAGTCAGGATCGTCCACGGAAAACACGGTTGTTTGTCTATCAACTACAGAAACAAGAAAACAAAGCAAAAACAAACAAAAAAAGCTACGACCAACCTCGTTAACGACCTTGTTAGGGTCATTAACGAACTTGGGAAACTACCTAAAACAGAACAACTAACGACCTAAACACAGGTTCGGTACCAAGGGTATGTTGACTCGGTAATGAATGAAAATGAGAGTAAAATTAAGCAAATCAATGAATAAAAAGATCTAGGACAAGGGTTACCACGACATAGCCATGCATAAAACTCATATGAAGATAAAGATCATGCCTTTAAAGATAAATTCGTCAACTTTCGCTGACTAACAAGCAAATCAATCAATTTTCATAAATCAATTTACTCTATCACTTGTTTTGAATCCAAAGCTCGAAACTTTCGTATCGAACAATATCAACATTCAAGTTCCTAACTCTCTCTTTCCATCCGAACTCAGGTTCGATTCTCTCTCTCTCGACTCGACTCCTCCTAAAACTAATACGACTCTCCCCTGTCTAGGCTTAGAACAAGGGTATTTATACTAACTATCTATTAAAAAGGCTAAAAGATAAAAACTTAGCCTACTTAAAAGATAACAAGATAAAAGATATAACAACTAAACGTCGGCTACGCCTCTACTGACACGGGGCCCTCGTTAACGACCCCGCACAGGGTCGGTAGACTTTGTTGATTCCCCTCAAAAATTCTATCTTCCAGCCTCGTTAACGACCTTCACAAGATCATTAACGAGCCTCTGTTTTGGCTTTTCTTGAACTTCTCTTCAGCTTTAACTTGGACTTTAACTTGATCTTCCCATGCAATCTTCTTCCTCCAATTCCATGCATTCTACCTTCCACCATAAGACTACAACTCAGCTCGAAAAGTGCTCCTTCCCGCTTAAAACCCTACAAAAAGACACAAAACGGAGTAGCTTCCATACTTTTCACAGAATATGCAAACTCATCCAAAAACACACAAAACTAACTCTAAAACCTACTAAAACCAAACTAAACAAACTAAGAAAGACACTAAAAACTGGACTAAAAACACGAACATCATATGTAAAATTTTGACACGTAATAAAGATAAGTGCTAGTGCACATTAAAAGACATCAAAACTGGGCTGGTTTTAGAAGACCAACCCGACTCTCGGTCCGATAATGGCGCGAGAGGTTTTCTAGAAACTTGTGTGTAATTAAAACATTCCCAACAATAATCTACTCTAAGAAGATCTACAGTCTCGTAGTTCGTTCTTTTCGGTTTAGAGTTACCTCGCTCCGAGATATACTCATTTCTGTCCTTAAGCTCCACATAAAGGTTATACATCTCAAACACATTTCGCATACCTCTTTAATAATTTGTTAAGTTACCAAGTTACCCTTGAGAATGTCCATTCTCACTTGCTTAGTCTCCTTAGACTGATTCCTCTATTTTGTTTTCCGCATTTTTCCTGGTATTTCTCACCCTTCGCGACAAATGCCAGACTCTAGAAAACATTCCTCAAAGGTTTAAAGAACGAAAAATCAAGAAAGTTGAAGGAAGAAAGGTCAAGTCTTCTCAAAGATATTTCTTACGTATTTTGGATTCACTACGCTTTGCAAGAACAAGGTTTCATTAATTCCGCTGCTTAACTCTATCATGTTGTTTTGAAACAGTTTAAGATGTAATGACAATATTTAAAGTCTTAAGCTTAAGTATATTTTAATGTCATGTATTAACATTTAAATTCCGCATTTCTTTAAGTTTAATACCTTATAAAGCATAGGGTGACTTTGGAGGGTAAAGTCCGAGGTCACTAACGGTAATACCCATCGTTGCAAAATAGGGGTTTTACATGTTATTGGCGGTCCGAGTGGGGATTCCACTCGGGTTGACGCAGACTTTGGAATGGAATGGTGTAGTAAGATAGGTCTATTGGTACATAATTTCCTTTTCGATATTCACATTCTCAAATATTTATTTCCTTCATAGAATTTATATGTTATTATATCTAATTAACATTTTTTTATTTTGATGGTATGTAGTTGGAATGTATATTTTAGGTTTAGGTTATTATTAGTTGTACCCGTCGCGCTATGCACGACTCCTACTCATCAGGATATTTTACAAATATCATATTAATAAAGTAAATATACAAAAATAAATCAAAAAAACAAAAATAATGTAAATTCTTAAAAAAATTAATCAAATTTAATTCTTTAAAAATCTTTTCAATAAAAATTTACAAAGATAATTAATAAGAAAAGATAAAAAAAATATAAAAAAATATAGAATTATTTTAAAATGAATTTTATATTTACATAAAAATCCAAAAAGGAAAATAAGGAAAAGATAATATAATTTTTTTAATAAAAAATTAATTTAGGCAAGTAATTATATAGATATTTAAAAATTTTACTTTTTTTATCAAAATTTAATTTAAGATAAATATTTTTTATAAATAGATAAAAAAGATAAAGATAAAATAATTCAAATTAATTTTTTCCACATAAATAAATAGAAAGGAATTTAATTGAAAAAAATAATATAAATAATATTTTTTAAATATAAGGTGGGACTAGAATTAATGTGGTGGCTAGAAAAGTTACAACTTTAACATATAGTTATAGATAGATATGGCTATTTTTATTTCAAAGATATATACGTGATCACGTGTACATATTTTTTGTTACCTTTTTTTAATTTATATTTTATAAATATAATAAATATAATGTTCTTTTTTATTTGTATTGGTGAAATCTACTAATATTATTTTATCTTTATATTTATTTGGGGATAAATTTTTAAAATATTATTTTATCTTTATGTTTGCTTGGAGATAACTTTTTTAGTTTTTTTTTTGCATAATTAACTATTTAAAATTATTATTTTAATAAAGGGGTGTGTGACGCATTGTGGTGGTAGAAATTATTTCGGCTTTAGTTATTATTAATAGATGAAAGTACATATAACTATAAATGGTTAGTTTCGATTTTTAAAGTTTGGAATTTCGAAAAGTAAAAATTCGAATTTCTAACTTCTATATCCAATCAAAGGTGATGCGTAATAAATTGGACCACTGAGAGGGTCGAAAATCATCGGTTCTTACTTGAAGATCAATATCTATATGGAATAATTGTCTGTGGGAGTGAGATTGCTAGAATTTTGTGGACATATACGAAGGTGGTATTACTATTTTCAAAGAAGCACCTACAATGAAAGTTAGGCCTAAAAAAAAACTCTCTAGGGCAAAACCGACGATTTTGATAACTGCTCCCCTAACAGTTCGCTGATCGTCGTTGGCCTCTCTTCGGTCTACGGCCGTGTGAGCTAGGGAGGTCCTGCCGTCTTTCGTGCGGGTTCACCATAGACTGAGTGTAGCTAGGATCGGATTTGGTTTTGGGTTTCAATGGAGTCGGCAAAACAGAGGAGAAATTTCAGACTGACAGAGGAAGAATGCGCTGCGATCGAAGGGAAAGTGCCAACTACGGATGAACACAAGGGTTGGTGCTGGTAGGATCGTTGCTAACAAACAGACCGTTCAATTCGTACGCTCTCCAATCAACCATGAGAGGAGCTTGGCGGTTACGAAACAAATTTGTGTTTCGTGAACTCCGAAACAATCTGTTCTTGTTCCGCTTTGCTTCTGTAGGAGATAAGGAAAGAGTTATGCAAACGGGGCCTTGGACTTTTGATAGGAATTCGCTAGCGCTGAAAGAACCTGGGACTGAGCAACCGTCAAAAATAGTGGTTGATCGGGTGTCCTTCTAGATCAGGATTTATGATCTACCGCTTGATCTGATGTCTAAGGAAACAGTTGAGGCCATTGGTAAAAGCTTGGGAGGTCTAGAGGAAATCGCTGATGAGGACTTGATCGTATGTTCAAAGTTTATTAGGATCAGAGTCTTTGTGGAAATCTCCAAGCCATTACGCAGAGGTTTACTAATGAAGATAGGAGGGAAAAAGATATGGGTTGAACTGAAATATGAATGGTTACCAAACTTCTGTTACACATTTGGTATGCTTGGTCATGTCGAAATGGATTGTGAGGACGAAGGGGCAAAGGAAATGCATGGCGAGTATGGGGAGTGGCTAAGGGCATCTCCCATGAAACAAAATCAAGCCAGAACCTTAGCTGAGAGGGAGAAAGAGAGACTGGTGCTGAAAGGCTAAGAAACTTTCAATATTCCGGAAGAGGCTAGTGCTGAGAAAGAAAAGACGGTGAAAGGAAAAAAATCTTTATTGGAGTATCTGGATGATGTTGATCACAATGACTCGGGTGGAGAAAAGAATCTGGAAACTGACGCAGCCGAGAATATTACTGGAGTTGACAGCATAAATCTTGCACAAAGACTGAAAATTGCTGATGTAGTGTCTCTTGGAGTGGTTCAAACAGAAGGGGTGCATTCAAAGTTAGGGCACGTGGGTGAAAAGTTAAATTCCGGGACGGATAGAGTAGTGCCAGAAACTGAGTTACCAACAGAAAAAGCTTCTTCTGCAGCATAATCTGACTTGGTGGAGAAACAAATTTGCAGGGAGAGACAAGAGGAATATGCACACCATTAAGTCAAAAGTGTGAGACTGAGACAGGGAAAACGACTTGGAAAAGAAGGGCAAGGAACACGACAGTATCTCAAGAACAGGTGGATCAAAGGGCTGATAAGAGGAAGGTAGGAGAACAATCGGATCCTATGGATATTGAGGCAGAGGAATCAAATAGGAAACGTTCAAAAATTATGATATCGGCGAGGGAGGCTATGGGTCTCCCTTGCCGAGAATTATGATAGCATTAAGCTACAATTGCCGGGGATTGGGGAAGGCCCGGGCAATTGCAAGACTCACTAGCTTGGTGAGACGAGAGGCCCTGAAGTTTGTCTTTTTGATGGAGACAAAATGTGATAGAACAAAAATGAAAGATGTGAGGCTAAAGTTAGGTTTCAAGGGTTGTTTTGTTGTTAATGCAGTTGGAAGTTCAGGTGGATTATGTTTGTTGTGGGAGGAGGATGTACAAGTATCTATTCAATCCTATACAAGTCATCACATTGACGCTAGAATTGAACTCCCGGATGGTCGAGGTGAATGGCGCATTACGGGCTTCTATGGATGGCCGAGGAGAGAGGAAAAATTCCACTCTTGGAATCTTCTTAAGAGGCTCAACGAAGAAGATCATGAAGCATGGTTATGTCTCGGCGACTTTAATCAAGTGCTACACATAGAAGACAAAGATGGGGGTGTTCAACCAGATTGGTCAGCAATGATGGATTTCAGAAATGCCTTAGATATGCGTGGTTTGGTCGAGCTGCCTTATTCGGGTGCGAGATTCATGTGGGACAATGGGTGGTTTGGCAATGAATTTATTCAAGAAAGGCTTGATTTGGGTGTGGCAAATGATTCTTGGCTCGAACAGTTTCATGGGAGTCATGTTCGTCACCTCGATCGGGATGGTTCGGACCATGTGCCAATATTGCTAGAATGCTTTAGAGTTGAGGAGGAAGGTATTGAGGACTCGAAGGGAAGTCGTCCGTTCCGTTTTGAAGCCATGTGGTTGAAGCACGAGGGCTGTCAGGGTGTTATTGAGAATGTTTGGTGGAATCCGAGCAGTTCAAGTTCGAGGGATGGTATGATGGACAAGCTTTCAAAGTGCACATAGGCGTTGAAAGATTGGAATAAAGTGGCGTTTGGAAATATCTTGCTGAAATTGAAGAATGTCCGAGGTTCTCTTCGAGAACTCCAAAAAGAGTTATGAGGGGTGAGTGGGTTGCACGTAGAAAAGCTTTAGTGGAGGAGGAGAAGGAATTAATGGTGAAAGAAGAACTATTGTGGTTATAACTTGCAAAGGTGAATGAACTGACTTGGGGGGACCGAAATTCAGCATTTTTCCACCATAAAGCAAATGGTAGGCGTAGGAGAAATAAGATTCCAAAGCTAGTAGATGATGATGGTGTTGAGTGGAGAAACTCTTTAAATAAGAGAAACGTGGTTGTTGATTATTTCACAAACCTGTTTAAATCCGATCTTAGTACACTCTCATCTATGGCTTCTCAAGGAATCTCGCCCATATTGACGGACTTGGACAATTACGAGCTCTCGCGTCCGTTCTCCGGGGAAGAGGTACGCTTAGCCCTATTTTCTATGCATCCCACGAAATCTCCAGGCCCTGACGGTATGTCAGCGTTGTTCTACTAAAAACATTGGCATATTGTCGGACCGGAGATTATTTCTTTCTGCCTTGACATTCTTCATGGGGCCCCTATTCCCCCTGACCTAAATCACACCTTTATTTCACTTATTCCGAAAGTTACTAATCCTAACCGTATGAAGGACCTTCGTCCGATCAGTTTATGTAATGTTTTATATAAGGTGATAGCAAACAGGTTGAAGGGAGTGTTGGGTAAAGTCATCTCTCCGACAAAAAGTGCTTTTGTTCCAAGGCGTTTGATTACGGATAATGTCCTTTCGGCCTTTGAAATTTTTCATCACATGAAGAGCAAAAGGACAGGAAAGAGAGGCTACTTGGCACTGAAGTTAGATATGGCTAAGGCTTACGACAGAGTGGAGTGGTCCTTTTTGGAACGAATCATGAAGCAGCTCGGTTTTTGTGATCAATGGGTACGACTCGTCATGAAGTGTGTCTCCACGGTTTCCTTTGCTGTGCTTATGGATGGCAGTCCATCTCTCGGTTTTACTCCTTCTCGGGGATATAAGGCAGGGCGACCCTCTCTCTCCGTACTTATTTCTACTATGTGCGAAAGGGTTGTCGGCTTTGATTCGTGAAAGTGAGCGGGCTGGAAGACTCAGAGGTATACGGATAGCTAGAATGGTGCCGGTCGTCTCCCATTTGTTCTTTGCGGATGATAGTATGGTTTTTGTGGAAGCCACTTGTCAACAAGCGTATGAAATTGTTTCAATCCTCCATGCCTATGGAGCTGAGTCGGGGCAACAAGTGAACTTCGCAAAATCCGAGTTATCATTTAGCAAGAATGTTTGTGAGTAAAGGCGAACTGAAATTCAAGAAGTGCTTGATGTGAGCGAAGTGGAGAAACATGAAAGATACTTGGGCTTACCTACAATGATAGGGCGGTCGAAAAAAGTGATCTTTGGCCACATCAAGGAGTGTATGTGGAAGAAATTAAAATCCTGGAATGTCAAGACGTTGTCCCGGGCGGGTAGGGAAGTTCTCATAAAGTCAGTAATTCAATCAATGCCATTATACGCCATGTCTTGCTTCAAAATTCCGGCGGAAACGTGTCGGGAGATGGAGCAAATGATGAGTACTTTTTTCTGGGGGGAATCTGGATCGAAGAACAACTTGCAATGGCTGAGCTGGACTCGTATGTGTCATTCAAAGGCTCGAGGAGGGCTTGGTTTCATGGATCTTGAAGCTTTTAATCTGGCTCTATTAGTGAAGCAAGGTGATAGCTTGCATATAGGAATAGTTAAGATGCATGTTTTATATATGCTTTAGTTAGTTTTAGGTTAGCTTTTATGTAGTTTTTAGGTTTTTGTGTTATCGGGTATTATGCGCTGGTTTGCTCGGTTTTACAGGTTTTTAGGTTCAGGAGCAACAGCGGGGCGAGTACAGATGGATCATGGTGGTGATGGACGAGGCAAAGGAGCTAAAGGAGGCTAGGACATGCTAGGAGAAGAGCCAAGACAAGGAAGACAAGCCAAAGAAGCCAAGTCAAGTGCTCGGGTTGATCCCGAGCAACCGAAGCCGCGCATTCCTCACTGGTGGACAAGTGCGCGGGATGGCAAAAGCGCGGCCGCGCATTTCAGGAACGATGCCGCGCAATCGTGATTCTACGCGGACGTGGTTTTTGGGCCGAGATTGGTTTTGGGCTTTGGCATGTTGGTTTTTGGGCTTGTGTTATCCGAGTTTGGGTGTTAAGATAGACTTGTTTGAGGATATTTTTAGGAGCATATAAATACTTTATGTTAGTTTTATTTCTCATAACTTTTTGATCAACTTTGGAGGCTAGGGTTTTTCTCTTTGGAGGCAGACTTTGAAACCTTTGTAAGTTTGATTTTATTTCAATTATGAATTGCTAATTTCTCTAGTGTTTGGCTAGTTATTGAAGTCATGATTTGTATGTAGTTGTGAGGTTTGATTGATTCTCAACAAACTTGAATAGAAATTATTCCCTGTGCTTAATTGAATCAGAATTATTATAGGGTTTTATTAGATTAGCTACCTAATAGAATTTCTAGGTTAATTTACAACTGAATCTGATTAATTACCGGTTGGAGTTAATTAGATCAAGAGTAGACTTTAATTAATTTAGTACCGGTCGGACAAGTTGATTAAAGTAGGGAATAAATTCACAAGTTACTTAGATGTCTGGTTGCTCTAAGTGATTGTTTCTATTGATAACTTGAATCATCATGTTGTTGTTTAATTGAATCTAGAAGGTCTTCTAGGTTATTATTTAATTAGGGTTGTTAGACTGGTTGTTCTATCAACTAAATCTGAAGTTCGGGTTTTAATCCTTAGTAGGATCACTATCCACAATAGATTATTCAAGTGAGAAGAGAATCAAGAGAATCGATGATCAACGAATCAATATCATGATGGATCTAACTAGTTGAACACGTTTGTCTTTCATATATTCAAATCATCTTTTGCATTCATATTTACTTTTATATTTGCATAGTAGTTTAGATAATCATTCTGAAAACCCCCTTTAGTTACTTGGCATATAAGTAATAACACAAATACACAAGTCTCTGTGGGATCGACTCTTACTTATCGCTCTACTGAGTTGGTTAAGCTAAGGATTCTTTGATAGGTATAAACGACCACGAAAAATACCTCATCAAATTTGGCGCCGTTGCCGGGGACTCGTCGCTATTTGTGTTTATTACTTTCGTGCCGTTTTGGGTGTGAACCTGTTATATGGTTCATACCCGTGCTACTAACTCATCTCCCCTGTTGTTTGATCCAGATATTGACAGGACACTCTTCAAGCTAAGGAAGGAAATCCGGAATCACTTTCAAGCCTTACCATTCTTTCTTGAAGAATCTGACTCGGAATCTGAATCTGCTGAATCAGCCGAGATGGGTGACCGAACATTGAGAGAGTTGACTGCACCGAATCTGGCACAACAACCGTTGGCGGTGCAATTCCCTGCTCTTGCTGAGGGAGTCAAGTTTAAGCTGAAATCCGGGTTGATCCACCTTTTGCCTTCATTCCATGGGCATAGTGGTGAAGACCCCAACAAACATCTTTCTGAATTTCATGCTGTGTGCTCAAGCATGAAGCCTGCTGATGTGACTCATGACCAGATCGCGCTGAGAGCCTTTCCTTTTTCTCTCAAGGATCAGTCTAAAGACTGGTTTTACTACTTGGCTCCGGGAAGTATTGATACATGGGCTAAGATGAAAGAAACTTTTCTAGAGAAGTACTTCCCTGCTACAAGGCTCAATGATCTGAAGAAGCGAATCAGTAATATTGAACAAGAAGCAAGTGAGTCCTTGTACGAATACTATGAGAGATTCAAGAGGTTGATAGCCAGCTGTCCTTTCCATGGCTACACTGATCAAGACCTGATCTTATATCTGTTTAATGGCCTCTTGGATGATGAGAGAAGAATGGTCAATGCAGCTTGCCAAGGTCACATTCTCAACAAAACTCCTACTGCTGCATTTGACCTGTTCACACAACTGTCTGAGGGCACAAGACAGTTCAAAAGAGAGACTAGCTCGAAAGCTGCAAATTCTGTGGTGGCTAATACAAGGATTCAAGATGAAGTCACTAAGTTGAAAATGATGATGAAGCAGCTGTTGCAACAAGGTGGTAGACAACAGGTGAAGTCCTGTGAAATTTGCTTTGATAACATGCATCCCACTGATTCCTGCCCTACACTTCAAGATCAGAATGCTGAGGTGAATGCAGTGGGAGGATATGGACCACCTAGGCCGAGGTATGACCCCTTCTCCAACACTTACAATCCAGGCTGGAGGGATCATCCTAATTTGAGGTATGGTAATTCTAGCAATCAGCAGTTCAACCATCAAGGTGGCCAAGCTCAGTACAGACCGCCTTTCCAACCTCAGGCTCAGGGAGTGAATCAGAATGCTATGTCCACAGAGGAGATGGTCCGACAGTTGACTCAGTCAGTTTCTACAATGCATGGTTCTCTAACTCAGCTTCAACAGGAAACCAAGTCGAGTATAAAGAATTTAGAGAACCAAGTTAGTCAGATTGCTGAGGCAGTGAGTAAACTGGAAGCTAGAGATTCAAGTAAGCTACCGTCTCAGACAGAGCTTAACCCGAGGGAAAATGTCAGTTTTATCTCCATTTATGGTGGTTCTGAGGCGGGACAAGTATAGCAGCTGAGCAAGGTTACAGAAACCGAGGAACAGAACGAAGGCCAATTGCTCGGCTTGGCTGCTAAAAGCGCGGCCGAGCAATGTTCATCCCGCGCAATATAGTCCCAGTTGGGATTGCGCGGGATCGAGGAGGAAAGCGCGGCCGCGCACTTGGATGCAAAGCCGCGCATTCTGGGCGAGCTGGAAGATACGTCTGCACCTCTTCTGAAAGCTTATGTACCTGTTCCACCCTTTCCGGAAGCCTTGAAAGAAACCCGGAAATTGAAGAATGATAAAGAGCCGTTCGAGGTCTTCAGTACATGCAGAGTTAATGTCCCGTTACTGAATCTGATCAAGAGTGTACCTCGGTATGCTAAGTTTTTGAAGGAATTGTGCACTCTGAAAAGGGGACAGAAGGAGAAAAGTCAGAAGCAAGTTAAAGAAAAAGAACATGTGTCTGCTGTGTTTCAAAAGCGTTTGCCTGAGAAGTGCAGTGACCCTGGCATGTTCACCATTCCTTGCATGATTGGAATCACCAAGGTGAATGAGGCTTTTATTGATTTAGGTGCATCTGTCAATGTGATTTCTTCATCCTTATATGAGAAACTCGGTATGGGACCATTGAAAGAGACCCGAACCATAGTGGAGTTGGCTGATCATTCCACTGTGAGGCCCAAAGGAAAAATTGAAGATGTATGGGTTACAGTGGATTCCTTGCAATTTCCGGCTGACTTTCTAGTAATGGACATGGGATCGGGAGCTGGAAAGATGTCTATGCTGCTAGAACGACCATTCTTGAAGACTGCAAATACAAGGATTGACATACCGCAAGGCACACTGAAGATGGGATTCGATGGGAAGGAGATCGAATTCCATAGCTCGTATCCTTCTTAGTATCCTTTTACGTCAAGCTAATGACGTTAAACAAGCGCTTCTTGGGAGGCAACCCATGTTTTAGGATAGATTTGTTTTGATTTTTGCTTTCTGTTTTACAGTTTTTGTTTTTATTAGTTAGTTTAGATAGAAATAATCCTCAAAATTTCAGATAGCTCAGGCAAGCCTTGAAGTACAGAGAAACTCGGAAGGGGGACAAAAATTGTGTGGCCAAAAGATCAGTATCCAAGTCGAGCAATGCACGCTCAGAGAAGAAAGCGCGGCTTGGGGCTGCTAAATGCGCGGCCGCGCAATCCCAGCCCCGAAGCTGCGCATTTGCAACTGGGTCATGATTGCGCGGGATCGCAAATGCGCGGCCGCGCAATTTCAGTGCAATCCCGCGCTTTGGCCCGTCTTCAGCGAAATAACCTTAAAAAAACCCGAGGCCTTATTTTCCTTCCCCCATTCGTGCAGCCCCTCTTTCTCCTTCCCTTACCTCTCCTCTCAAACCTCCATTGAAGGCAAGCTTTCCACCCCCTTTCAAGCGTCTAAAGGCGGGATTTTCAACCTCAATCAAGCAAACAACTCACATTCAAGCGGGATTCAAGTAAGTCCACTCTAAATCTCTCTAAAATTTCGGTTTTTGATAGTTTGAATCTAGATCTAGGTTTGACTAGAAAAACTCGAATTTGACCCCTTTAGGCTCGGATTTAGGCTTAAGTTCTTTACAAAAGTTTGTTTATTGCATGATTCTAGTCTAGATTCGTGTTTTATTTCAACTTTGCATACAAATCCGAAAGTCACTTAGAAATTTGATTAAAATTTGATTAATTTTGATTAAATTGTTCTAGGTAGTGGGGGAAGAGAGCGTTTGAGAGCTTTTCTGTGAAATATTGCTGTGGTTGTCCTTGCCGGGACAACGGAATTGTGCTTGTTTGTTTGTTTTGTGGTGTTGTGTAGGTTGTTTTCTGAAATTCTGAATTAATGGCTCCAAAGAGAAGTAGAAGGGATGGTGCATCATCATCACAGTCTGCTAGTCAGGGAGTACATCTGGTTCCACCTGCTGTGGTGGGGGAGACCACCCAAGAAACTTTTGGAATTAACCTGACAAAGAACAGTCACATAGTCCGGTTTGAGCTTCTGAAGTACAGGGAATGGAAAGCAACTCGGTTCATTGATTGGAACCTAATGAATGAAATTGGGATTGCTCATCTGTTGAATGAGGTAGGATCATACTTGCACATGGGTGAGTTCTTGAAGCTGTGTGAACCCACCTTTAAGGGGTTAACATTGGAATTTCTGAGTACGTTGTCTACTGATTTCAAGGGTGAAGGGGAGATAAAGTTTTGGTTAGGAGGTGTTAGGAGGAAGATGACCTTGAAAGAGGTCAACCGGGTGTTTGGTTTTTGTAATTTTCCTATTAGTAGAGATTTAGTGCTTACTGAGGCAGGTGCTACATGGGCTGACAGGCACTTCTGGAAAGCCATCACAGGGAGACCCCAGTATAATCCATCTAGAGAAAAGGCTTCTCCCATCACTCATCCCGCTATTAAAGTCTTCCAGCGGTTTATTGCAAGCACTCTGAATGGGAGAGGTGATGGGGGAAACAACTGTCCCAAGAAAGATGTCACTGTATTGGCTGCGAGTTTGAAGAGGAAGCCGTTGAATATGGGTGCTATGCTGATGCACCACATGGTTCATGTTGGGAACAAAGGCGGTGGAGCCATTTGTGTTGGCGGGATTGTGACTTTCCTAGCCAAGCATTTTGGTATCGATCTTAACAGGTTACATGTTGATATTCCGCCTTCACCTATTGACTTCATCATGTTGAAGAAAATGGGCGCTCTCTACAAGTACATGAACTCTTATTTCTGGGTGATCGGTGATTCTGGGAGAGCTATGAAGCTTCTTGATGGACAACGAGTGCAGATTGGGAACAGTCCAGCTAAATGGTTCATTGAAGTTCAGGCTGGAGATTTAGATGTGGCTACCGTTAAAGGCCCAGTTAGGGGTAAAAAGACGGTTTCAGTTCCTATTGTGGTGGATTCTGATGAAGAGGAGATGGATGACGATTTCACCATGGCTGAAGAAGAAGAGGAGGAAGAATCTGTTGAAGATGTAGACACTGATGAGGATGAGGAGTCTGAGGAGGATGATCAGCAGAGGCAGTTTGATCCATCTCGACCTGTTGAAGGTGTACATTACTCTGATGTTCAGTATAACCAGATGATGGAGATGATGAGACAGATGCAGCTAGACAACACGCAGCGATACAATGATATGTCTTCTCACATCGATAAGAGCTTTCAGGGCATGAGAGGTTATGTGGATCGGAGGTTCACTTCATATCAAACTCATCAGGATCAGCAGCTTGTTGCTTTTCAGGCCCGCCATGATGAGCAGTTCAGACTGCTCAACACCAGATTGGATGGATGGAGCTCAGCGGGCTATCCGCCTCATCAGTCGTATCCTCAGTATGCCTTTCCCGATCCTCCGTATCCTCAATTCCCGCCATACCAGCCACCACCAGCACAGGAGATCCCACCGTACCATCCACAGCCAGAGTATCATCCGGAGTACCAACCACCACCACCACAAGATTTTCCGCCTTACTACCCGCCACACAACTAGAGTTTTGTGAGTTTTTCTCTTTCCTTTACCTTTTTACTATACTTTGGGGACAAAGTATGTTTTAAGCATGGGGGAAGGGAATTACTTGTTTGCATTACATGTAGTTGCATTAGTTTAGGTCATATTTAAATTTTTGCATGCATTGATTAAAATTTTGAAAAAAGAAAAATTTCAAAAAAAATAATACAAAAAATATTGCACTTAGGTCCTTATTTCCCCATTGTTTGATTCCTCTTGTGTTTCTAAGTTAAGTATAAGTTCTAACCCATGATTTGCATGATATGCTGAAGTTGATATGATATGAGCATGATCATTGATTGATTACCTTGATTATAGGATGGAGCATGTATTTAGCTTGAGTATTTGATTCATTCTGAAGTTCTAGACAAAACTTTGCCTTGTGAGATATTTTTGGCCTTTCATGATTATTTTGTTCTCTATATTCTTGAGTGTATCACCATGATTATCTAGCTCTAGAACTTGCGTTAATACTCTTTATCAAGGCTGTTAAATATGATTGAATGCATGACATTAAAATGATTGAGGCAATGTTTCTATAAGCCTATTATTTTCCCTTCCTACCTTGACAAGATCCATGTTTTAACACCCCTATTTCTTTGAGCTTTTAGCCTGTTTTTATTAGCTCCACAAAATGATTCCTAGCCTAATAAGCTTGACCCATCCGGGATTTAGGACTTTAGGTTGGTTTTGTTTTATGTGAGTTTGGTATAAGTATGGGGGAATTGGAGGAAAGGTGGAAAAAGAGAAAATACAACTCTTTGTTTCAAAGTGAAAAAATGAAGATGAAGATGTTTGTTGCAAAGCAAAAAGAAAAATTGCTTGAATTGTGTGTAGTCTTCATTAGCAAAGTAAGAAAGAGTTGAAGAGGCAGAAGAAGAAAAAAAAAAGAAAAGAAGCAAAGTGTTTTGAATATAAATGTAAGGAGTTGGTAGAGTAAAGTTTGGGAAGTGATATGAAGAGAAAGTGTGAATTGTGGGTTTAGATTAGTTCTTTATCCCGGATTTAGCACCACAGGCCAAATGTTATCCCTTCCAAATTTCTCTTTACCTTGGCCCCATTACAAGCCTTAAAAAGACCTCATGATTTTTGTTATGTATTTGATTCCCAGCGGTGGAGATTTAGAACTCTGATGCAAGCATATGGTAGTCTAGTTTTCATGGTTGATTTTGAGTGAAACACGTCCTTAAACACTTGAGAGTTGAGTGCAAACACAATTACCTTGGTGAGGTCTAGAATGAATGAATGGTTTTTGCTCTATGCTTATGATAATGCATGCTAGGAAGTCTTGGTTGAGTTTTCGATTATATGTGAAATGTTTGTTTGACTTGAGATGGATGTAAAATTGCATTTCTATGGTGTGATTGGATTTATGTCTTGCTTGAGGACAAGCAAGGGTTAAGCATGGGGGAATTTGATAGCTTGCATATAGGAATAGTTAAGATGCATGTTTTATATATGTTTTAGTTAGTTTTAGGTTAGCTTTTATGTAGTTTTTAGGTTTTTGTGTTATCGGGTATTATGCGCTGGTGATGGACGAGGCAAAGGAGCTAAAGGAGGCTAGGACATGCTAGGAGAAGAGCCAAGACAAGGAAGACAAGCCAAAGAAGCCAAGTCAAGTGCTCGGGTTGATCCCGAGCAACCGAAGCCGCGCATTCCTCACTGGTGGACAAGTGCGTGGGATGGCAAAAGCGCGGCCGCGCATTTCAGGAACGATGCCGCGCAATCGTGATTCTACGCGGACGTGGTTTTTGGGCCGAGATTGGTTTTGGGCTTTGGCATGTTGGTTTTTGGGCTTGTGTTATCCGAGTTTGGGTGTTAAGATAGACTTGTTTGAGGATATTTTTAGGAGCATATAAATACTTATGTTAGTTTTATTTCTCATAACTTTTTGATCAACTTTGGAGGCTAGGGTTTTTCTCTTTGGAGGCAGACTTTGAAACCTTTGTAAGTTTGATTTTATTTCAATTATGAATTGCTAATTTCTCTAGTGTTTGGCTAGTTATTGAAGTCATGATTTGTATGTAGTTGTGAGGTTTGATTGATTCTCAACAAACTTGAATAGAAATTATTCCCTGTGCTTAATTGAATCAGAATTATTCTAGGGTTTTATTAGATTAGCTACCTAATAGAATTTCTAGGTTAATTTACAACCACTGCTAAAAAACGACGCTATAGCTACGAGCGTATAGCCTCGAAAATATTTGAGGGCATATTTGAGGCTATTGCCACCGAATTTAGTAGCGAGCTCATATTCGTGGCTAAATAACCTTAAATATTTTTTCGCGGCTATAATTCAAGGCTAATAGCCTCGAAAAGTAAAATCGCAGCCAAATTTGATACTAAATAGACCCAAACAACAATCTTGGCTAATTTTGAGGCCAATATTCGAGGCTAATTTTGCCCCAAAATGTATTCAAGGCTAGGTGCGTGGCGATATTCGTAGGTATTTAGCCTCAAAAGCAGGTTTGAGGCTAAAAGCAAGGTTAAATCGAAGACACTCAATTTCGAGGGCATATTCGAGGCTAACGTTGAGGGTAAAGTGCACCAACCTTATTTAATGTTTGAACACTTATTTACCAACCTTATTTATTGTGGTTAGGGTTTTCTTTCTTCCAGATCGTGCACAATCTCATTTTCCAAACTTCTCATTTCCTTCTACACTATTTTCCTCTCTTTGCTCATTTTTAAATCTTTGTAATTCAACATAACTCTTGCTTGGAAAGATCTAGTTGGAAAGCTTTGCACCACTTGATCAAACTTATTGGTATGTATCATCCTCTTTTTTAATTTTGGCGTTAGGATTTAGGTAATTATTGTTATTTATGTAAATATTTTTGTGGTTGAATACTTAATTTGTGTTCAACTTCATATATGTGATTAAAGTGTGTAAAACATATGTACAATTCATGTGTAGTCATACAAAAAGTTGTTTTTTGATGTATCAAAAGAAAATAAGGGATCCAATGCATAAATAGTGAAGAGAAAAGGAAAGTAAACTTGTTTCAAAATTGTTTAACTTAGGCTCGAAAAGATGAACTCGAGGCTAAATTTGTGGCTACGAGCTTCAAATCTGGCCTCGATATCATTATTTCGTGGCTATTTAACCACAAAAGTCTTACATGTGCTTAATTTTGAGGCTAATCGTATATTTTAAATTTTAGCTTGAACAAGTTAAAGGATAGTATTGAAGCCCTCTATGTGCATTTTAGCCTCAATTGTATGTTTTATGGCATATTTAGCGGCTAAAAGCATTAGATATATACGTTATTTAATTTGCATTAAATTCAAAACCATATTCATGGATGTCTTAAATAAAGACTCTTTTTCTTTAAATGTAATGTAGTGGTATATTTTGATGCAGGTCATTCAATACACATGGATAATCGCAATTGGATGTACACTAGACGTTTACCAGATGGAGGTTACTGGAATCAACAATTTCTTGATGGAGTTAAGAGTTTCATCGTGTTTGCAACTTCACAAGTGCATTTGATGGACGAGGAAAAAATAAGATGTCCTTGTATGAAATGTAAGAATGGGAAATTTCAAGATGTGGAAACTGTCCAGGTTCATTTATACTTGAAAGGTTTTGTTGAGAACTATCATCAATGGATTGCACATGGAGAGACACCTTTGGCTCCACCGTCCCCAATTGTGGAGGAACCTTCTAGCTCAAGCCTTAATAACTTGAACTTCTTTGGGATTGGAATGCATATATTTGATAATTTGAATCCTTGTCAAAGGATGGTTTTTGATGCGGCTGGACCTAGTTTTGTTCCACCTCATGACCAATTCAATGTTGGCACTTCAATTGATCCTTCTAATCAACAAAGTGGCTTAATAGAGGAGTGGGGAAATTCTATGGTTTATGAAGAAGAATTAAATCCACCACCACCAACATCTTCTGGTGATAACCATGACGACATCTCCTTGTTATCTGATCGGTTCTTTGATGTGTTGAGAGCAGCAAATGAGCCATTGTATTCTGGTTGTACTGTGCCATTATTGTCTGCAGTGGGTAATTTCTTGAGGCACAAGACAGAGTACAACTTGTCACAAGCAGGGTATAATCAAATTATTCGTGATGTACATAGACTTTTACCACCAGACAACAAACTTCCCAAAGGTTTCTACGAGACAAAGAGGTTGATTCGAGATTTGGGATTGCCCGAGAAAAAGATACACATGTGCCCAGAAGGTTGCATGTTATTTTGGAAGGATGATGCCAATGCTATAGAGTGTAAATTTTGTAAGAGTCCAAGGTATAAGCAACGTTTGACAAATAAAGGCAAACCGATCCCGCTGAAAGTCTTACGCTACTTGCCCTTGATCCCGCGTCTGCAAATATTATATGCCATGGAGGACACAGCTCCACACATGCGTTGGCATGCTGAGCACCGACCAGTTGAAGGAATCATGAGCCACCCTTCTGATGCAGAAGCTTGGAAGCATCTTGATCGCACATTTCCGCACTTTGCATCAGAGGTTCGTAATGTGAGATTAGGTTTATGTTCTGATGGATTCTCTCCTTTTGGTCAGACTGGCAAGACATATTCAGCATGGCCGGTGATTGTTACCCCTTATAATCTACCACCTAGTATGTGCATGCAATCTCCCTACTTGTTCTTGGTCACCATAATTCCAGGTCCAAAAAACCCGAAGAGGCTAATAGATATTTGCTTGCAACCTTTGATTGATGAGTTGCTAGTGCTATGGAATGAAGGTGTCACAACATTTGATGTGTATTCCAAGGAAAACTTCAAGATGCGAGCATCTCTTATTTGGACGGTGAATGACTTCCCAGCATATGGGATGTTGTCTGGGTGGAGTACTGTTGGAAATTTAGCTTGCCCTTATTGTATGGAGAAATCACAAGCCTTTAGACTAACACATGGGAAAAAGGCTTCGTGGTTTGATTGTCACAGGTGCTTATTGTCAAAAGATCATCCATTTAGGTTTGATAAAAAAAGTTTTTATAAAGGGTGGATAGAGACTGGAGATCCTCCATCGTATTTGTCTGGACATGAAATGTGGGAGCGTGTTCAAAATATCCCAACCGTCATGGAATCACCTATTTCCTTGCCCGAAGGTTATGGTGATACTCATAAGTTTACAAAACAAAGTATTTTCTGGAGACTTCCTTATTGGAAACATCTTCTGATTCGTCATTGTCTTGATGTCATGCATATAGAAAAAAATGTCTTTGACAATCTGTTTAATACCATAATGGACGTCAAGGGGAAGACAAAAGACAACTTGAGTGCAAGGAAGGACCTTAAGTTATATTGTGATCGACCAGAACTTCAAGTGGATGAAGATCATAAAGGTCCAAAACCAAAAGCATTGTACACAGTAAGTAGAGAGCAAAGGCCAGAGTTGTTGAATTGGTTGACGAGCTTGAAGTTCCCTGATGGATATGTTTCTAATATAGGACGATGTGTTCATTTGCAAGAGGGAAGGCTAGTTGGGATGAAGAGTCATGATTGTCATGTGTTTATGCAAAGACTTTTACCGATAGCTTTTAAGGAGCTTCTTCCAGTGGGAGTGTGGGGACCGTTGACAGAGTTGAGTTTGTTCTTTCAATCCATATGTTCATCCAATGTGGATGATCAACATATTCAAGTATTGGAGCGTGATGCACCTCTTATATTGTGCCAGTTGGAGAGGATATTTCCACCATCTTTCTTTGATTCCATGGAGCATCTCATTGTGCATTTACCATATGAGGTGAGATTGACAGGCCCTGTACAATATCATTGGATGTATCCATATGAAAGATTTCTATTCCAGTTAAAATGCAAAATGAGGAATCCAAAACATGTAGAAGCGTCCATAGTTGAGGCATATTTGTTGGAGGAAATCACAACTTTTACTAAGCATTATCTTGATCTTGAAGATTCTCATAAGAGAAGGAGGCATGGAAGAAACGAGATTGATAGTTTTGATGCTAGTTATCCTCCGATTTCAATCTTCAACCATCCGGGTCGTCCTAGTGGAAAAGCTAAGGTTTTATGGATGAATGACGAAAGAGATTTGCATGCATCGCACACATACATCTTGGTCAATTGTCCGGAGGTTGACCCATATATCAAGTAAGTCATTCGAAGTATAATGTATATGACATCCGACAATGTAATTGTCAAGTTACTACCTTTTAAATATAAATTTATCAAAATTCTAAAAATTTACACTAATACATGCAGGAAATTTCAAGAATTAGTAGGACCACATGATCATAGTGTTCTTGCCACACACTTTCTGGAATGGTTCAAAGATTATGTAAGTACTCACATATCTTGGTCAATTGATGCTTTTTTTTTTATAGAATACAAAATATGAAATTGAAGGAGATTAATTTAATATTTAATCTATAGGTATTGAATGAAGGTCGCCATACTATTGATGATGATCTCATTCTTAGGCTAGCCGAGGGCCCAAGTAGAAAAGTGTTGTCATGGCCTGCTTACTATATTAATGGTTATAGATATGAAACTGTGGAGCGTGGCAAAGACAAATTAACCATGAATAGTGGAGTGTGTGTAGAAGTTTCTGACTATGGCGATGCACAATCAGACTTCTTTGGAGTAATAGAACAAATTTTGGAATTTGAGTTTACTGGTTCACCGTGCAAGAAGATTGTATTGTTCAAGTGTCTATGGTATGATCCCTCTAATCTTGGGACAAAAGTCCATACGCAGTATCGACTACAAGAGGTTAATGTGAGAAGGCGGTTCAACAGCTATGAGCCCTACGTGTTTGCCCAACAGTGCATTCAAGTTTATTATGCAGATTTTCCAGGAGCGAATCGTAGTCGAGCAAATTGGAAGGTTGTTTGTAAGACAAAGCCTCGACGCAGAGTGGAGCAAAGATGGACTGAGAAGGAAACTAATGATGTACCATTACAACAGGAGGATATTGAGGTTAATGAGAATGGATTTGCAGGGGCATTAGTTGACGAGTTACCTAGAATTTTATAAGATCCAAATTGTACAAATGAAGGAGATTATGAGATAAATAGTCACGATGAGAACTCTGATCTCGAAAATGATGACGAAGAAGACAATTTCGATGACAAAGACGCTTAATTAAAGGACAATTCATGTAGAGGTATGGTTTTAATTTTTTTTTAATTACTTAAATATATAATTGTATGTAAAGAACAACAAAAATAAATAAATATAGAATACCTATTAGGCTTTGAATATTTATCTCATGATTAATTTTAGGAGGCGCCAAAACATCGCATTGGCGCTAAGCTTATCTTACACAGGCGCCAAGATAATTTTAATTTCCCACTTAAAAAATAATTAGCCTCAAAATTAACCTCAAATTTAGCTTCTAAATAATTTAAGGTTATTAATAATATATAAAACCAAACCCTAAAACTCACCCCTCTCACTTGTTCATTTCATTCCAAATCCGAGACAGAAATGGCGACCTCTCTTCAATCGCTCCTCTCCATGGCTCACCCAATCTCTCCCATCCTCCGCCCTTGACTCCACCAGCGCCACCACCACGCCACCACCGCCTGCTCACTCTCCTCCGCGCGCCTGCTCACTCTCGGCCTGCTCTCCTCCGTGCGCCCTCCACCGCGTCTGCTCTCCACTGCGTCTGCTCTCCTCCGCGTGCCCTCCACCGCGCCTGCCCTCCACCGCCGACTGCTCTTCACCGCCGGCTATCCACCAGCTCTTCACCGCCGGCTATCCACCACCACAAGTATGAATTTCTGATTGAGATTTTTCTGAATGATTCCTGAATCAATTTTTGAATGATTGTAGCTAGGGTTGAATTTCTGAGTGATTGTAGCTAGGGTTGAATTTCTGAATCAATTTCTAAGAAAATAGTCAGTTTTCAATAAGTATGAAATTGGACATCAACATGTAGTTGTTTATATTACATATAATGTATACCCAAACAAGTTGACTTCTGGTGGGCTAAGAGATGGATTTGTGTTTATGGTGGGTTCGGTTTTTTAGTTATTGGTTTGGGTGTGCAGGTGCAAGCGTGTTGCTCCCTCTTCAAAATCCCCAATTCAATTCAATGTTTCTCTCTTCAAAGTTTCAAACGCTCTATTTTTGATAAATTAAAATTCCTCTTCTAGCTACTCGTCTGTTTTTGCAAAAGAAATCCATCATCTTTTGAATTTGGCCGAACGACCGAAAACCACCCTTATAAAAGCCATATTGCTCTAAACCACCCTTATAATATCAATTTACCGAAAACCATCCTCATAAGGTCTTCCGTTAACAAATGACCACCCGTCCCCAACTCCCGTCAAAAAAATCCGTCTAAAGTATGAAATTACAAATCCACCCTTTATTTTTCATTATATTATATTATTATAAATATACCTAATAAATTAAAACTAATTATTGCACAAAAAAGATAGCCTCGACGTCTACCAAGCAAAATTTCAACACGATTTAACCCTTTCTTTGAACTCGAATGACTTCATTGCCACCAGTGACCTTGCCGGGGACAACATTAATGAATTCGGATCTTGAACTTCGACCACCAAAATCACGGGCTCACTTTTCCCCAATCCAGATTTGGCTTGCCTTTGTGCAGTTTGGGTTGCTACTAGTTCGCCATCAACTCCCTCCGTTCCCAAATCTCGCCTTTGTTTAGGGTTAAGCGCACCAATCGTCGAATTTTGGGTTTGATCTTGAGATTCATTTTCTTTGAACTCGAATTTTAGGGTTTGATCTTGAGATTCATTTTTTTAGCCCATTTCCTTTTTTTGTACTTTTATTTCACATTAAAAATTAATAATGGGGCATGTACATACAACACTGACGGTTTTTTTGATGGGAGTTGGGGGTGGGTGGTCATTTATTAACGAAAGCCCTTATTAGGGTGGTTTTCGGTAAATTGATATTAAAAGGGTGGTTTAGAGCAATATGGCATATTATAAGGGTGGTTTTCGGTCGTTCGGCCTTTGAATTTTCTGAATGATCCTGTATGAAACCTGTGTGTTCTGAATTTCAGGAAGCTATAGGTCCACGATGGTTAGATCTTCACGACCCACACGTCCTCTTTTTTCCACTCCTGGTGATCGGACTCCCAGCCCTACCATTTCCGGCATTCCATTGTCGAATCAGCAGCAACCCAATGAGGAAGAACCCCACCAGGACATAGAGGAAGAGGTTGAAGAGGGTGGAAATGGCTCAGCCCAAACTCCAACCCAATCTCCTTTGGATGGATCTTCTAACTCGGAAACTGCGCAGCCTGGTGTTGGACAGAAAATATTTGTAGGACTCTCTAGTGATAATGTTCGGTAAGTGATATATTTTAAAATTAGAAAGAAACGACTCATAGATAGGTTTGTTGGATTTAGTAGTTTGCATCAGTTAAGTTTATTATGCAATTTAGAAAGAAAATTAATAGTAGGTAGTCCAATTTAATAACAGATTGGCATATATTAGTTAAGTTTTTTGAATTTGAAACAAGATGAAAAAATAGCAAATATCAGTTAAGTTTTAGTTGGTGTCAATGATGGTTTATAATTTAAAATATGTGTTAATTTGAAAGTTCTAGTTTGCATCTACTTCACTTTAAAGCATGTTATTTATTAATTCATTTTATTATGATTGTAGTGAGTTTAAACCATGGCAGCCAGCATTTAGTAAAATGTGTGATATCATTGAGGGCCATTACACAGGAAATTGGATGACTTTGACCAAAGTTCCTCAATCGAAGAGGGATTTATGGTTCAAAGAGTTTCAGGTGAAAATAATAAAGTCTATACTGTTTAGTTTTTTTTTATGTCTATTCACTTTGAATGTTTAGCTCCATTTATACTTTATAATGAGGTGTGCATTTCTTTATTGTAGAGGGCCTGCTATTGGAATGTGTCTACTGTGCAGATGAAAAAAACATTTTTTCATCAAGCATGCAAACACATTCGTAACGTCTTCAAGGGATGCCGTAAGAGGAAAATGCAACCTTCCTTCTTAAGTACTAATCAATGGGCTGCAATTGAGAAGATGAGAAAAACTGACCCAAGTTTTTTGAGGCAATCTGCTGCCAACAAGAGAAACAGGTCTTGTCAAAATGCAATTGATGCTGGTAATTTTCATGGAGGCTCTCGTAAACTTACAAAATGGATTGATGAAACCGTAAGTTCACTTCTATCCATTTTTTTTTCTACATTGTATATGAAATTTTTATTTAGCCAATTTTTGATAAATCATTTACATAAAAGTTGCTTGTCTTTGTATGTGAAGGAAAAGCAAACTGGTGTAAGGCCAAAGATTTCAACCATGGTGCAACAATTATGGTCAAAATCGGATGGGACTTGGACCGGGTCTCGTCCTAAAGCATATGTGGTTAGTTTGCCTTAAACAAATCTTTTTTTTTTAATCTTTGGAGATAGCTCTTTTGATCTTGTTTCACCTGAATATTATGATTGAATTGTTGTAGTTTTCTCATTTGGTCGGTTTATTGGTGTCGTAATATATGCTGTTTTGCTTGCTCCATATACAACTTAGATGATATACTTGATAGGGTCTTGTTGTTATCATTGTTTTGGCATTAATTATTAGCTTATCAAAGTTTCTCAGTTCATCCTCATATATGTAATCCTGCAAAAGCATGATTTATCAAATTTTTGATAAATCATGCTTTTGCAGCATTCTGCAAAGAAACCAGCATTCTGCAATGAAACAACAGTTTTTTCCCCAATGAAACAGTATTCTGCACAGAAACCAGCAAGATTTAAGATGCATTTTTTTTTGAAAGATCTATTTTTCCGAAAAAGAACTACTAAAGAAAGAAATGACTTGGAAAACTGCTTCTTGCAGAATGAGCACCATATCACAGCAAAAGAGGATCCATTTAGTTATTAATTTTGTAAAACATGTAATTCTAAAGTAAGAGGAAGTGGCATGTCTGACTACCTTCATCCAAGTTGAACACACTCCCTATGTCATTCATTTAAGGCATTATCTAATTATGTGCTGTAAATTTCAGTCTCATACTAAATAATTTGGTTTCAAGTTTTAACTCCTTTGTTTACATGATTTTATTATTTCCTTAGGAAAAGTTTAATGAATTAGTTGTCAGCCAATCTGCTCCTACTGCTGAAAATGGTGATGACCCGTCTCCACAATCCATGAGGGAGGTAGATGAGAAAGCGTTATGGTTGACAGCATGTGGTGGACCAAAGAACCATCGCATTTTTGCCATGGGGGAGGAGGGGGTTGCCCTTATTCGCAATGGAAAGGCTACTGACCAGCACACGGAGTCCCAGTCCACATCAACTACTCAAACCTTTCAAGATGCTCAGATTCGAGAGGAAGTTCGAGAGGAGATGAAGCAGATGCAATCTACAATGATGGAATTTATGCAAAAACAACAACAACAACAACAACAAGACTTCATGAAACAACTTCAAACCAATTTGTTTCAATAATTTTCTCTACTTCAAGGAGGTCAGAACATGACATTTGCAGCAGACCGTTCGCACTCTAACCCGGGTTTGAACACAAATCCCTAGCTTTTTATTTGCTACAAGTATAGAGGATGTGGAAGCTCTTTTTGGTTATGCTTGCAGGAGCTGGAAGTCTTTTTGTTGTGCTTTCAAGAGCTGGAAGTGTACTTTTTGTTATGCTTGTAAAGCTGGAAATGAATTTATGCTATGAGAATAGGACCTATAAGTCATTTTTTGATGAACTTATGCAAGCTTAAACACTTTTTGGACTTGTGTTTATGCTTTAGAATGTTTGTTTCCTAGGTCTTGCATTTTATGTGTATGTTTGGAACTATTTGGTGGAGACTTGTTAAAGCCCATCAACTAATGTAGTTTGTTTGATATTAATCTTAATTAGTTGGATTAGTATGTTAATGAGCATATTTTATATGATGTATTAGGTGTTATATGATTATAGCCTCAAAAGAGGTTAAATTTAATCTTTTCTTTCTATATTGGTTCTCTCAAACTAATTTGATTCTAATTTGGAGGCCATCCAATGGTACCCATGAAATAATTGGGGGAAAAATTTGATCCTATTTAGCCTCGATTATACCCTAAAAAAAAATTAAAGGTAACATTTGTTCTTAATTAGCTACGAAATTATGGCCTCCAACGTTGTCTTGAAATATATTTTAGGCTAATTTCGGGACCAATGGCCTATACTTTAGCCTCAAATTTATTCGTTCCTAACGGCATCAAAATCAGTCTTCAATATCATTTCAGGCTAAAGGGCCCTGAAAACGAAATTCGAGGCTAAATTTTCATAGCCGCATTTAGCCACGCCCTTCACTAGCTCGAATTAGCTTTCGAGGCCAAATTTGGGACTAATTTCGCGGCTAAGCAAATTCGAGGCTTGTTTCGAGGCTACTCTCGATGCCAATTTCGTGTCTATGATGCAGCTTTCTAGCAGTGAACTGAATCTGATTAATTACCGGTTGGAGTTAATTAGATCAAGAGTAGACTTTAATTAATTTAGTACAGGTCGGACAAGTTGATTAAAGTAGGGAATAAATTCACAAGTTACTTAGATGTCTGGTTGCTCTAAGTGATTGTGTCTATTTTACTAGTATCAGAGCCACGCGAAGGTATCGCCATCTAAATCGTGTTCCGACCTTGAATTTCCACTTGTTGCAAGTTTTAGGTTCGAACTCCTTAGGGTTGCGTTGTTGTTGTTGTGCTCGGCCTTGTCCGAATTGTTGTCTTGAATTGTGGCGTTTTTGAGTCCTTGAATTTTTGAAGTTCTTGGCTGAGTTTGATGTTCAACCATGGCTGGAAAAACTGCTCAAAAAACGTCCACATAGAACACCAAAAGAGTCTTCAAAAGTTGGTAGTTGAAAGGGTGCATTTGTTGCTTGATTAATGTCTTCCTTTAGTGCTTGATTTAAGTGTGTCTTGCTGAATTTGGCTGAGTAAAAACGTGGGAATTGAGTCCATAATCCAGCTTTCTTTTGACCCCTTTATATCATTACATGCTTGTTGTTGGTTACGGTGCTAGGATACGGGAACGACACTAAGACGAGACATCTTGTGTTGTTGTGTTTGAGCTTTTCTTTTTCCATTTTGTTGGTCATCTCCTACTTGCAACTTGTCGGATTTTCATCTCGGGCAAGTCTTGGTGATTAATTCGTGTGACCTCTATACCTTGATCATTGCCTTGTTTTTACGATGACAGGTGTAGGTGATGACAAGAATAAGGAACAAGTTGAGGAGTCCTCCAACTCGGTGGCTGTCATGTTGCTATCCTTCCAACAATCCATGCAACAATCTTTGGAAGCTATGGAGACACGCATGGATGCCTTGGAGCGCCGAATCCTAGGGATGGACGAGAGGACACAAGTGCCTCAAGTGGTGAAGATCAAGGAGACACGAGAAGAGGATAAAGGTTCGAGGACGACCCCTTGTAAAGGAGAGGAGACTTCCTTCCAACAAAGAGTGATGAGTGACACAGAGCAACCAAAAAGAGAGACTCCTTTCCATGGATTGGAACAACTCATTACCATCAAGTGTCCAATAGAATTGATGCACACATTGCAAGAAGAGGAGGAAGTTGTGGAATTGTCTCCTAAAATCAAGCATCGTCCTACCATCTCTCCTAGCTCCATGAACTCATTGGCGACACCATGGATGGATGCATTTCCTATGATTCCTTCATGTTTGCCCTTCTTGCTCCATGAGGAGGACGAGGTTGTTTTAGTCACTCCAAGCGGTGATTACATTCCCTTTCTTGTGGAGGACAAGAAGGATGTCTTTGTCATGGAGAATGCCACACCAAGGGAGCTAGGAGCCCTACCTTCTTTGTTGAGCTCACAAGGCTTGATAGATTCGAGGACGAATCTTTTTGAAGGGGAGGAGGATGATATGATTCTATCTACCGAGTCATGGCCCCATGAGTTGAGTGAAGATTCCATCCCTAAAGACAAGCCCAATGTGCATGATAAAGGGGAGCCAATACTTGGACAAGCAACCAAAGACGATGTTCGAGGCGCTAAGAAGCCGAGTCAAGGAGCCAGGCCCTATCTTGGGCGCATCACACGAGCCCTAGCTAAGCCTATACTAGACAAAATCAAGGAGGAGCTCATGGCTCATAAGTTTCCGATGGCTAATGACGGTGAAGGTTGGAGTTTTATTGTGCTTCACGGTTCTAAGTGACATTTCTACGGTTAAGGACACTTTATAAGTTTTCGGGATTTCGGGTTAATTTTTGTAATTTTCTTAAGTGAAGGGGCTAACTTTGTGAGGTTGCTTTCTAGGTTATATGGTCGGCCCCCTCACCCTTTGTAGGGAGATTGGACGAAAAACCTTGTTGCTTACTTTCCTTGCATCTTTCAATTCAAGTACTTGTTCTTGTATTTCGTTCGTTCAATTCTCGTTGTTAAAGTTGTTGGTGAGTAATATCCGACAATTTGGGCATCTTAGTTTGTTTGAGAACTTGGTGAGTCATATCCAAGTTGTCAAGCATCCATATCCCCTTGTTCTCCCCATTTCGATCCATCATCCATCTCGGTGGTTTCTGCACCCCCTCAGTAAAATAGACATATCTTTCAATCCACTCATCATCTAGGTCTGAAAGTTTTAGGGATTAAACTAGACTCAGAGATCTAACTTCTCGAATTGCAATCACTCAATTCCGAGTTCGGACGAGGAAGATCCATCCAGTTGAAGACGGGTCAGTTGCGTGGTGTTTGTTGTCGGAATTCCTTGGATTCTCGTGGCGATCTCTTTGCACCATCATCCCCTCCATCGATCCGGCCATTGATCGCCTCGGACGGTGTGCGAGGGTCTAGAGATACAATTTATAACCCGACCCCGTTGTAGTACGTGGTGGGTGTCGAACACTCGGGAAGTCTACTCGATCGATGTGCCTAGATACTAGGAAGCTAGAAAGGAGAGCATAAAACGAAGGAAAACAAAGAAAACAGTCGGGACCGACACTGAGGTCACGTCGGGCCCGAGGTTGGCGACAAGAGGAAGTCGGGACCGACACTGTGTAAGTCGGGCCCGAGGTAGCTGGGTTTGTCGAACTTCAAAGATTAAAAGTAGATCTTGGGCTTTTGGGTTCCTTCTCTAGTAGATTAAGGCTTATCCACCCCAATTCAAGCAATGAGTGATGATCGGACTAGGATCGAGTGCTTTCGCCCTCGTTCCAACCACATCTACACCTCGATCCATGGGAAAATCCCCTTCGAAGCAAGGTCTTGAGATTGACACATGTTCACTTTCGCTACTTTGCCAATCTCAAGCCTTGATTCCCGACTTTCGCAAGGAATTGTAGCTCTATGTAGAGTGGGTTCCTTAGATCAAACACTCAAGGCTATGGAATTGGGGTTTCTAGCCCAAACCTAGCTAGGGTTTTCCCCCATAACCCAAGATCAAGGAGATCTACTCCATAAGGCAAACAAAGAAAGCAAACAAATCAAAAGGGAAAGCAATCACCATAATCAATCTCAAAACAAAGCAAAGTTTCATTCAAATCCAAAGCAATCCACAAATTCCAATCAAGGGTTTCCAAATCCACAAGATCAAAACAAAGCAAAGCTAATCTATCAACAAAACCTACCAAATCTCCCTCTCCTTGGCCGATTCTCTCTCTCCTCCTTCTCCTCTCCTTCCTCCTTGCTCTCCAAGTATCCTCTTGGTTCCCTTGGAACCCCCTTTTTGTGTGTGGGTGGGAACCCTTCATTAGAAAACAAGAGGCCCTTTTATTAATTAGATGAGGGGCAAAAGTGGAAGTCCACAAATTCGTGCCTTGGAGCCCAAGTAGTACGGTGACCGACTTGGACCGACACGGAGGACCTCGGGCCCGAGTTACTGTGCAAGTCGGTCCGAGGTTGAAACTTCAAGTCGGGCCCGAGGTTGGTTGCAACTCGGTCCGAACCTCGTTCCACCTTCTTCTTGTTGGCTTTCCTCTTGTTCTTCTTCATGGCTTGCTCCTCTCTTTCCTCCTTTGCTCGGGCCTCGCTCCATGTCTCGATCCTCCTTCAAATCGATCCTTGATTCATGCCATATTACCTACAAAACACATAAAATATGCGTAGTCTCCGAATCTCATAGAAATACGGGAACTAAGCTAAAAAGGAACAAAACGCACAAGAAAAGGGGAAAAAGAAACATATTTACAAAGGAAATCACATATGAAAACACCACCAAATAGAGAGACATCAAAATACCCCATACTTAAACTTGCTTGTCCTCAAGCAATAACAATGTGAGCAAGACCGAAACATAATCTTCAAGTAAAGCCTCGTGTGAAAACACATTTTAAGCACAAGTGATTGATATTCAAGCAAGATTACATCATCACACATGATTAAGTGTTCCAAGGAATAAAGTCAATGCAACTAAGCCTCACTTTAGGGATATGTGAATGTGTATCACTCATCATGTGTTTGGGTTTAGCAATGAACACTCAAGCTCAAAAATCATGCAAGTAAGGACTTTACTATTGAAGCTAATATCACCAATTCCTCCACCCAGAGATGCCTAATGCAAAGTACACAAAGAATTTCGAACTTGGCTCAATGGAGGTCCTCAAAGAGGTTCCATTCGGCCGGGTTGTAATGGGGCTTTTGGTATTTCTCAAGGTGGGAATTATTTGGTCTTGTGGTGCTTACAATGGGGATTGAACAACCTAAACTCTCACCAACTTCACCAAATTCCACAATTACTTTCACACTCACCCAAAAGACTTAACATTTTCCTTTCAACCCAAAATTTCACTTAACATTCCACTTCATCTTTGCTCTTATGCTTTTTGTTGGATTTTCAACACTTTCTACATTTGGACCGACTTTCTTATGACATCGGGCCCGATGTTGCTTGTAACTCGGTCGGACCATTTTCTTCACTTAAGCTCTTTGCTTTATTCCACTTTACATTTCCAACATTTTCTTTCTTCCTTTTCTCTCTTTTTTTTTCATTTTTGTACAACAAAGATGCACTACCCACATGATTCATAACACCATTCTTTTGCCCTTAAACCCAAGAGAACCTCAACTCTTCAAATACAATCCCAACCTTTCTTCTAAAGTCCAATCCCATAAGGGTCAAGTCATATAAGGCTAGGAATAATATTTTTGAGGAGTTTCAAACAAAGGCTTAGGCTAGAACGGGGCTACAAACAAAGGATTAACTTCATGGTAGGATATGGAACATTTATGTGACTAGAAGAATAAAGTTCAAAATCAATGTGACCATGCTAGGACAATTCTCATGACGGTCTTGGAAAATAGATAAACACCGCAATAGCAAGTTTTACTAAGCATGAATGAGCTAATCACACAAGAAAAATGAGGGATATGCAAATATGAACAAGCATCCCTAAAATGGCCAAAAATCAATCTCACAAGGGTCACTCATACTTAGTTGCATAAGAACTCATCCTAGAACTCACATGTTCAATAAAACAAGCAAGATATCATGATCACATCAAAAGCAACATCATTTAAGAGGCCAAACTATCCAAAAATATGCAAAGGAATTTACATGCTCACATCATCATTAGCTTTTATTTTGGCAATCTAAGATGGGAATTTCTAGTCCAAAACCTACAAAACACAAAATCTTTTTGTTGTTTTCAACACAATTTTTCAATTTTTATGGATTTTTTTGCAAAAATTTCTCTAAAACCAAAAACTCATCCATTCAAGACCAAATTAATCATTCATGTTTTCCATCAAACCACAAACCAAGAAGCAAACATCCCAAACATAAACTAGAAACACAAACTAAATATCCTCAAAATAATAAACAAACATAAACAAGTGAAATCATGAACACACTTACCCCCACCCCATACTTAAAATTTTGATGTCCCCATCAAACAAGGAAACCAAAACATAAAAGCAAGAGAGAAGAGTATGAAAAGCTCACAATTTCTTATTCTTCAATGGCATGTATAGGATCAATCGAAGGGGTTGTCACGTCTACGTCCTCTTTGGAGCCTTGCTTGCCGCTCCCTCTCGTACACTTGTTCTTGGTAGAAGTCTTGTGGTGGTGGTTGAAGTTGAAGCTCCGGGCGTGTCCATTGGTCCTCACGGGAAGGGAAGTTCCCGCTCATCCATGTGTTAAAGCTATCTTGGACCCGCCACCTTTGGTCTTCCACCTCCCTAAGCTCCTCTACCTCTCGTCTAGTGTAGCCGAGGGCCCGGTTCATCTCTTGTTGGCTAGCTTGGAAAGAGCTTTGTTGTTGAAGCATTTGTTGTTGTTGTTGGTACATTTGTTGTTGATGTTGGTACATTTGTTGTTGATGTTGGTACATTTGTTGTTGTTGGAGATTCACTTGATGGACCTCTTGGAGAACATTTTCTTGTTGAAGTTGGAGATGAGCCATTTGGTTGGCTAAGAAGGACATGTCCACGGTTTGTTGTTGCTCGGGAAACACCATTCCCGGACCGTACCATTGGGCATAGCCTTCATAACCACCACCTTGAGCTTGCTCTCGCCTTGCACCGCTCCCTTCTCCACGCTCATAATGCCTCGGGACCTCACCACCATGGAATGAACTGGACCGACGTTGAGGGAAGTCGGGCCCGACTTGGTGTGTACCTCGGTCCGCCAGTGTTGGAGCATGGTGCGTGGCTCGGAGGTTGGCCATCAAACCTTGGAAGCGCTCATCTTCTTCATTTTGCTCTTGATCGACTTCCATGTCTTCCCCACGAGGTGCAAACACGAAGTTGTCTTGGTCGGAATCCGGTGTAGATGGAGGGGAGGTAAACCGAATGTGTTGAGATTGTTGTCGCCGCCCCTCTCTTGCACCTTCGGGATCACCAAATGAGTGTGGCTTGCCGGCCCACACTTGGTACCAATTTTGATACCGAGAAAGGTCATAGAGGTTGTGCACTAACCGGATCGACACACCATCATAGTTTGAGTGAGGGGCCAAGGAAATCATGTAGAGCTTCTCTTTGATGATGTTGGCCTTCTTGAAATACTTCATGCTCATGTAGTCCACACCATTCGGAGCCGGAGAATACTTGTCAAGATCAACTCCTAGACGCATGGCGAGCCTTGCTATCATCCCACCGAAGTAGATCCAAGAGGAGCTTTGGAAGTCTCGCACCATCTTGACCCACTCCCATGCAAGGTTCATGGGCTTCTCGGTGTTGAAGAGCATCTCATGGAGCAACATGATCTCCTCCTTCATCGGCTTGCTCAACTCATGACGAGCATAGATTGCACACCCCAAAACTCGCACCATGACCCGAAAAAGAGGGCTAGCAATCTCGGTTGTGGGGGCGCCCTTTCTCATCTCGCTCTTCCCGGCCACATGACGCCACACTTGGTTCACCTTCTCATTGTCGACGCCGGTCTCTTCTCTTGGGCATGGAAACCCGAAGTAGGTAGCCAAGTCCCTAAGAGAGAGATTGTGGTCCTCATTGCCCAATTGGAAAGTGATCGCCCCTTCCTCATCCTCCACATTATCATAAGTGCATTCAAAAGTGGCCATGAATTCCGAGGTGAGGGCGGGATAGTGGGTGTTGTCCCACCGTAGCATTCCATTGAGACCGATATGGGAGTAGCACCTTGGAAGAGCTTGATCCATGTCCATCTTCCTCACGGCGTCCCAATCAAGCCACCTTGTGTGATGCTCAAGCGCCATATACCTTGCATAACTCTCAACTTGCTCATCATCCTCCAAGTAGACATCATCCAACTTTGGCTCTTTCCTTGACTTCTTGGACTTCTTCCTCGGCCTTTCCGCATGAGATGATGAAGCTCTAGTCTCCATGGTACCTACACACATCCAACCAAACAAAAGGGTCCAAGATAAACTCCATACAACTCAACAAAAGCACTCATCAACACACAACAACACATCAACACAAGGGAACTCCATACTTAGTCTCTAAACACACATGCATCACAATCCAACATGAATCATCATGGATATCTTCTAACAATGGTTAAGCAAATGATCATACTACATCATGATTAGGCTATAGCCAACAATGAAATACATGAATCCACATGATATCACAAGAAGAGGGCAAAAACAACATGGATCGACTTCCAACCTATGTCGGGCCCGACACATCCTCAACCTCGGTCCGACTTGATGGACCGACTTCCACAACTCGGGCCCGACTTTCCTGGGCACTTCGATCTCGACCTAATTCATGCTTCGGCTTCTAGCCTTAAACCAACCCAAATCACTCTATCATGCACTTAAATTTCAAATTCAACCATCAAACATCCCTAATTGAAGTTCTAAATGGATCTAAGCATGCATAAACAACTTTAAAGCTCAATTTCACAAATCATGCAAATCCACCATTGATGCTCAAGCTCAAGCTCTCAATCAAACATGGCATTACTCAATCTACACAATGAAAGCACAAAATTTTCAAAGAAATAAGTATAGATCGAGTAACACATACCGGATTCGAAGAGTATTGAACTTTTAAACAAATAATCAACTTAGAACTCAAATTTTCTCAATCTAGATCGAGACGGGGGATGAAGAACGAGATTGAACTCGAAATTTCTATTTGGAATCGGGTTAGGGAGGTCTTTTTATGGTTGGATCGAGATGAAGAAGGGAAGTGTGTGGATCGAGTATGGAAGGGGAGGGGGGCGGCCGACTTTGAGAATTTTTTGAGGGAGAGGGGTTGTATTTTGGGAATGGTGGTTGATATGAAGATGATAGGTAGGTGGGGGATAGTATTTAATGGGGGAAAAGGACAAATTAGGTCAAGGGCAAAATTGGCATTCCAACTAGTCAAATCGAGTTGAACCGACTTCATGGACCGACGTCCCTATGTCGGGCCCGACTTACCTGGGCTCGATGTGGGAGTATTCGGGTCACCAATTTTACTCCATCCTCTTGCAACTTCTTTCCCATATTTCCATTTAAATATTTCACCTCAAATCCTACACAACTTTGAAGAATGCACGACACCATAAATCCACAAAACACTAGATAGAGATTGGTTAGGGAAAAGCTAGGCTAAACTAAGAAAAATCAAACTAAAATTACGAAAAGAAAGCTACTAGCTCGGGTTGCCTCCCGAGAAGCGCTCGTTTAGAGTCACTAGCTTGACTTCCTAACCTCAACCTTATGGCGGGTGAAACACGGTGAATTGCTCGCCATTGTTATGCCCATTCCCATTGCCTTCATACCCATAAAACCACCAACGATGGTCTATATAGGCATGGCTATCCGGTCTCGGGCCTCTCTCATCATACTCCTCCAACGGATGAGATTTCATCTCCTTACTTGCTCCATCATGTTCCTCTTTTCCTACACCAAAGTTATCCAAAGAATTCCTAGGAGATTCTACCAATTCATCTTTCAAGTCACTAAGGCAAATGTAGGAGTCTCCTAAGTCATCTTTCAAATCACTTAAACAAATGTAGGAATCAAAAGTTTGGGAAGAATTGTGGTCATCACCAACATCAAAAGGATATAAGTAAGGATACTCTTCATTTCTCCTTGGGCTAGCATTGATCCTTGACTCGTCTTGATCCTCAATTTGCTCCAACAACTCCCTTGCTTGTATTTGTTCATTGAAGCTTTCATCACCCCTTAATGCAACAACCTCCCTAGCAACTTCCATTTCTTCACTTTCTCTCTTGGCACTCTCTTCAAGTTTAAGGATGGCCAAGGCATCCGGCTCATTCAAAGCTTTGTTGAAGTGAAAATCAACCTTCTCTTCCCCAATCTCAAAGGAAACCTTGCCGTTTTTGACATCAAACCTTGCCCCCGCCGTAGCTAAGAATGGTCTTCCTAAGATTATTGGGACCAAGGGGTCCTCGTGCATGTCCAAGATCACGAAATCATCGGGAACAAAGTACTTTCCAACTCGCACCGGAACGTCATCCAATATTCCCTTAGCCTTGATGATGGAACCGTCGGCCATAGTTAGGGACATATCGGCCGGCTCCATTTCACCCAAATTTGCTCTTCTCCAAATGCTAGCGGGCATCACCGAAACACTTGCCCCAAGGTCACATAAGGCTTGGAAATTTTGAGACCCCACACCAATGGTTATAGCAAAGCGACCGGGATCTCCTAGCTTTTGTGGTAACTCCAAGGTCTTGACCTCATCTTGCATTTCAACTATGGACCTCTTCTTGCTCAAAATCTCCTTTAAAAACTTGGCATAAGATGGCATCTCACTCAATGCATCGGTGAACGGGATAGAGATGTTCAAGCCTTGCAAGAGTTTGAGAAACCTCTTGAACTTGTTCTCAACAACATCTTTCGGCTTCTTTGAGGGATATGGAAGAATCGTTGCACCTTGAATCTTGCTTGGATCAACCTCCTTGGACTTCCCTACTTCACTTGCAACATTTCCTGGTTGGACCGACTTGGGCACCATATCGGGCCCGATGTTGTGAATCTCGGTCCTGGGCAGAGGAGTTGGATCGAGGTCTGTGTACGTCGGTCCCGAGTTGCTCTCGACCTCGGTCCGTGGTGAAGGAGTCGATCTTCTTGCTGGGTCGACTTCGGGGAATGTCGGACCCGACTTGCTGGGTAAGTTGGTCCGACCCTCTTCATTCTTCTTAGGCACGTGTGGCTCGGGTAGGTTTCGGCCACTTCTCAATCCAATTGCCCGAACTTCATTTTGATTGTTTTGAGCTCAAGGATTCTCCTCGGGTCGGCCCGGAAGTCTTCCATTCTCTCTCGGGGCTTGAGTTGTAATTTGAGCAAATTGATTGTCGACTTGCCTCCTCCATGCACCAAACTCATTGAATTGGGTCCTCATCTCCTTGAACCCATCTCTCATCTCTTGAGCAAATGTTTGTAACTCATTGAATCCCGGTGGTCTATATGGTGGTGGTGGCGCCCTTGGCTCGTTTTGGTTGAAGTTGTTGTTGTAGCCTTGAGCTTGACCGTTGTTCCACCGGCCATTGCCACCATTGTTGAAATTGCCTCTTCCACCGAAATTTCCTCGGACATAGTTTGTCTCCTCAATTCGCTCAGCCAAGCGCACTTGGCTCTCATTTGGACAAACTTGTGTAGCATGTGCAAAGGATCCACACTCCTCATAAGCTCTAGCATTTTGCTTGTAGTAGTGGACTTGCCTCTTAAGCTTGCTCACTTCACCTTCAAGGAATTGGAGCTCCACATCCCTATCAATGTCTTCTCCCTTTGGATCATATAACTTCCTTGCACCTTCACCTTGAACTTTCACCTCTTTGCTAGCTTGACTCACCCCATACATGGCCTCATAATCGGATAGCTTGTCAAGTAGCTCCCAAGCTTGATCCGGTGTCAAGTCTATGAACCCACAATCGGTGTGGAGATTGAGCTTGTCCTTCGTTACCGGATTGATGCCTTGGAAAAAGATGTCTTGAAGTACATATGGTTGTTGGCCATGAGTAGGACATTGGCGCAACATCTCCTTGAAACGGTCCCATGCTTCGAAGAGGGGCTCATTCGGACCTTGTTGAAAGCTTGCAATCTTCCTTCTTAACTCGGTTGTCTTTGAGGGCGGGAAGAACTTCATCAAGAAAGCGTCATAGAGTGTCTTCCAAGTTGTGATTGACCTAGGAGCTTGGCTCTCGAGCCAATGTGTGGCCTTGCCCCCAAGTGACCATTTGAACGCCTTTAGAAGCACATACTCCAATGTCTCCTCGTCGGTGGAGATCGTCTCACACATATCCACAAATCGTTTAACATGCTCTATGGGACACTCGTGTGGACGGCCCTCGAATTGATCACGCTTGATGAGGGAGATGAATTGCGTCTTGATCTCAAAATTCTTGGCAACCTCGGGAAGCACAATAGCCGGCTCGGGTACTCTCAACTCCGGATGCATGTATTGGCGTGCATTCCAGGGTAGAGCGTTGAGTTGAGCCTCGGCTCTCATCCGTTGCTCCCGTTCTCTTCTTGCCACCTCCTCTTGATTGTCCCTCTCAAGTTGCAATCTAGCCATTTCGGCCCTAAGTCGAGCCAACTCTTCATCAACATGGAGAGCTTGATTCTCCATCCTTTTCCTTCTTCGGGCTTCTTTGAGAATACTTTCCGGATCACTCACAAACTCAAGCTCAAGTGTTCCTCGGGAGGAACGAGCTAGCATACACCTATGAAACAAAAACACAAACCAAAACAAATCAAAAACAAACAAAGGGTTTGGGCTATTCCCTCACCCAAATCACTACCAAAACACAAGAAACTCACCAAATTGGCACTCAATGCACTTAGACTTCCCCGGCAACGGCGCCAATCTTTTTGATCGCCTCGGACGGTGTGCAGGGTCTAGAGATACAATTTATAACCCGACCCCGTTGTAGTACGTGGTGGGTGTCGAACACTCGGGAAGTCTACTCGATCGATGTGCCTAGATACTAGGAAGCTAGAAAGGAGAGCATAAAACGAAGGAAAACAAAGAAAACAGTCGGGACCGACACTGAGGTCACGTCGGGCCCGAGGTTGGCGACAAGAGGAAGTCGGGACCGACACTGTGTAAGTCGGGCCCGAGGTAGCTGGGTTTGTCGAACTTCAAAGATTAAAAGTAGATCTTGGGCTTTTGGGTTCCTTCTCTAGTAGATTAAGGCTTATCCACCCCAATTCAAGCAATGAGTGATGATCGGACTAGGATCGAGTGCTTTCGCCCTCGTTCCAACCACATCTACACCTCGATCCATGGGAAAATCCCCTTCGAAGCAAGGTCTTGAGATTGACACATGTTCACTTTCGCTACTTTGCCAATCTCAAGCCTTGATTCCCGACTTTCGCAAGGAATTGTAGCTCTATGTAGAGTGGGTTCCTTAGATCAAACACTCAAGGCTATGGAATTGGGGTTTCTAGCCCAAACCTAGCTAGGGTTTTCCCCCATAACCCAAGATCAAGGAGATCTACTCCATAAGGCAAACAAAGAAAGCAAACAAATCAAAAGGGAAAGCAATCACCATAATCAATCTCAAAACAAAGCAAAGTTTCATTCAAATCCAAAGCAATCCACAAATTCCAATCAAGGGTTTCCAAATCCACAAGATCAAAACAAAGCAAAGCTAATCTATCAACAAAACCTACCAAATCTCCCTCTCCTTGGCCGATTCTCTCTCTCCTCCTTCTCCTCTCCTTCCTCCTTGCTCTCCAAGTATCCTCTTGGTTCCCTTGGAACCCCCTTTTTGTGTGTGGGTGGGAACCCTTCATTAGAAAACAAGAGGCCCTTTTATTAATTAGATGAGGGGCAAAAGTGGAAGTCCACAAATTCGTGCCTTGGAGCCCAAGTAGTACGGTGACCGACTTGGACCGACACGGAGGACCTCGGGCCCGAGTTACTGTGCAAGTCGGTCCGAGGTTGAAACTTCAAGTCGGGCCCGAGGTTGGTTGCAACTCGGTCCGAACCTCGTTCCACCTTCTTCTTGTTGGCTTTCCTCTTGTTCTTCTTCATGGCTTGCTCCTCTCTTTCCTCCTTTGCTCGGGCCTCGCTCCATGTCTCGATCCTCCTTCAAATCGATCCTTGATTCATGCCATATTACCTACAAAACACATAAAATATGCGTAGTCTCCGAATCTCATAGAAATACGGGAACTAAGCTAAAAAGGAACAAAACGCACAAGAAAAGGGGAAAAAGAAACATATTTACAAAGGAAATCACATATGAAAACACCACCAAATAGAGAGACATCAAAATACCCCATACTTAAACTTGCTTGTCCTCAAGCAATAACAATGTGAGCAAGACCGAAACATAATCTTCAAGTAAAGCCTCGTGTGAAAACACATTTTAAGCACAAGTGATTGATATTCAAGCAAGATTACATCATCACACATGATTAAGTGTTCCAAGGAATAAAGTCAATGCAACTAAGCCTCACTTTAGGGATATGTGAATGTGTATCACTCATCATGTGTTTGGGTTTAGCAATGAACACTCAAGCTCAAAAATCATGCAAGTAAGGACTTTACTATTGAAGCTAATATCACCAATTCCTCCACCCAGAGATGCCTAATGCAAAGTACACAAAGAATTTCGAACTTGGCTCAATGGAGGTCCTCAAAGAGGTTCCATTCGGCCGGGTTGTAATGGGGCTTTTGGTATTTCTCAAGGTGGGAATTATTTGGTCTTGTGGTGCTTACAATGGGGATTGAACAACCTAAACTCTCACCAACTTCACCAAATTCCACAATTACTTTCACACTCACCCAAAAGACTTAACATTTTCCTTTCAACCCAAAATTTCACTTAACATTCCACTTCATCTTTGCTCTTATGCTTTTTGTTGGATTTTCAACACTTTCTACATTTGGACCGACTTTCTTATGACATCGGGCCCGATGTTGCTTGTAACTCGGTCGGACCATTTTCTTCACTTAAGCTCTTTGCTTTATTCCACTTTACATTTCCAACATTTTCTTTCTTCCTTTTCTCTCTTTTTTTTTCATTTTTGTACAACAAAGATGCACTACCCACATGATTCATAACACCATTCTTTTGCCCTTAAACCCAAGAGAACCTCAACTCTTCAAATACAATCCCAACCTTTCTTCTAAAGTCCAATCCCATAAGGGTCAAGTCATATAAGGCTAGGAATAATATTTTTGAGGAGTTTCAAACAAAGGCTTAGGCTAGAACGGGGCTACAAACAAAGGATTAACTTCATGGTAGGATATGGAACATTTATGTGACTAGAAGAATAAAGTTCAAAATCAATGTGACCATGCTAGGACAATTCTCATGACGGTCTTGGAAAATAGATAAACACCGCAATAGCAAGTTTTACTAAGCATGAATGAGCTAATCACACAAGAAAAATGAGGGATATGCAAATATGAACAAGCATCCCTAAAATGGCCAAAAATCAATCTCACAAGGGTCACTCATACTTAGTTGCATAAGAACTCATCCTAGAACTCACATGTTCAATAAAACAAGCAAGATATCATGATCACATCAAAAGCAACATCATTTAAGAGGCCAAACTATCCAAAAATATGCAAAGGAATTTACATGCTCACATCATCATTAGCTTTTATTTTGGCAATCTAAGATGGGAATTTCTAGTCCAAAACCTACAAAACACAAAATCTTTTTGTTGTTTTCAACACAATTTTTCAATTTTTATGGATTTTTTTGCAAAAATTTCTCTAAAACCAAAAACTCATCCATTCAAGACCAAATTAATCATTCATGTTTTCCATCAAACCACAAACCAAGAAGCAAACATCCCAAACATAAACTAGAAACACAAACTAAATATCCTCAAAATAATAAACAAACATAAACAAGTGAAATCATGAACACACTTACCCCCACCCCATACTTAAAATTTTGATGTCCCCATCAAACAAGGAAACCAAAACATAAAAGCAAGAGAGAAGAGTATGAAAAGCTCACAATTTCTTATTCTTCAATGGCATGTATAGGATCAATCGAAGGGGTTGTCACGTCTACGTCCTCTTTGGAGCCTTGCTTGCCGCTCCCTCTCGTACACTTGTTCTTGGTAGAAGTCTTGTGGTGGTGGTTGAAGTTGAAGCTCCGGGCGTGTCCATTGGTCCTCACGGGAAGGGAAGTTCCCGCTCATCCATGTGTTAAAGCTATCTTGGACCCGCCACCTTTGGTCTTCCACCTCCCTAAGCTCCTCTACCTCTCGTCTAGTGTAGCCGAGGGCCCGGTTCATCTCTTGTTGGCTAGCTTGGAAAGAGCTTTGTTGTTGAAGCATTTGTTGTTGTTGTTGGTACATTTGTTGTTGATGTTGGTACATTTGTTGTTGATGTTGGTACATTTGTTGTTGTTGGAGATTCACTTGATGGACCTCTTGGAGAACATTTTCTTGTTGAAGTTGGAGATGAGCCATTTGGTTGGCTAAGAAGGACATGTCCACGGTTTGTTGTTGCTCGGGAAACACCATTCCCGGACCGTACCATTGGGCATAGCCTTCATAACCACCACCTTGAGCTTGCTCTCGCCTTGCACCGCTCCCTTCTCCACGCTCATAATGCCTCGGGACCTCACCACCATGGAATGAACTGGACCGACGTTGAGGGAAGTCGGGCCCGACTTGGTGTGTACCTCGGTCCGCCAGTGTTGGAGCATGGTGCGTGGCTCGGAGGTTGGCCATCAAACCTTGGAAGCGCTCATCTTCTTCATTTTGCTCTTGATCGACTTCCATGTCTTCCCCACGAGGTGCAAACACGAAGTTGTCTTGGTCGGAATCCGGTGTAGATGGAGGGGAGGTAAACCGAATGTGTTGAGATTGTTGTCGCCGCCCCTCTCTTGCACCTTCGGGATCACCAAATGAGTGTGGCTTGCCGGCCCACACTTGGTACCAATTTTGATACCGAGAAAGGTCATAGAGGTTGTGCACTAACCGGATCGACACACCATCATAGTTTGAGTGAGGGGCCAAGGAAATCATGTAGAGCTTCTCTTTGATGATGTTGGCCTTCTTGAAATACTTCATGTTCATGTAGTCCACACCATTCGGAGCCGGAGAATACTTGTCAAGATCAACTCCTAGACGCATGGCGAGCCTTGCTATCATCCCACCGAAGTAGATCCAAGAGGAGCTTTGGAAGTCTCGCACCATCTTGACCCACTCCCATGCAAGGTTCATGGGCTTCTCGGTGTTGAAGAGCATCTCATGGAGCAACATGATCTCCTCCTTCATCGGCTTGCTCAACTCATGACGAGCATAGATTGCACACCCCAAAACTCGCACCATGACCCGAAAAAGAGGGCTAGCAATCTCGGTTGTGGGGGCGCCCTTTCTCATCTCGCTCTTCCCGGCCACATGACGCCACACTTGGTTCACCTTCTCATTGTCGACGCCGGTCTCTTCTCTTGGGCATGGAAACCCGAAGTAGGTAGCCAAGTCCCTAAGAGAGAGATTGTGGTCCTCATTGCCCAATTGGAAAGTGATCGCCCCTTCCTCATCCTCCACATTATCATAAGTGCATTCAAAAGTGGCCATGAATTCCGAGGTGAGGGCGGGATAGTGGGTGTTGTCCCACCGTAGCATTCCATTGAGACCGATATGGGAGTAGCACCTTGGAAGAGCTTGATCCATGTCCATCTTCCTCACGGCGTCCCAATCAAGCCACCTTGTGTGATGCTCAAGCGCCATATACCTTGCATAACTCTCAACTTGCTCATCATCCTCCAAGTAGACATCATCCAACTTTGGCTCTTTCCTTGACTTCTTGGACTTCTTCCTCGGCCTTTCCGCATGAGATGATGAAGCTCTAGTCTCCATGGTACCTACACACATCCAACCAAACAAAAGGGTCCAAGATAAACTCCATACAACTCAACAAAAGCACTCATCAACACACAACAACACATCAACACAAGGGAACTCCATACTTAGTCTCTAAACACACATGCATCACAATCCAACATGAATCATCATGGATATCTTCTAACAATGGTTAAGCAAATGATCATACTACATCATGATTAGGCTATAGCCAACAATGAAATACATGAATCCACATGATATCACAAGAAGAGGGCAAAAACAACATGGATCGACTTCCAACCTATGTCGGGCCCGACACATCCTCAACCTCGGTCCGACTTGATGGACCGACTTCCACAACTCGGGCCCGACTTTCCTGGGCACTTCGATCTCGACCTAATTCATGCTTCGGCTTCTAGCCTTAAACCAACCCAAATCACTCTATCATGCACTTAAATTTCAAATTCAACCATCAAACATCCCTAATTGAAGTTCTAAATGGATCTAAGCATGCATAAACAACTTTAAAGCTCAATTTCACAAATCATGCAAATCCACCATTGATGCTCAAGCTCAAGCTCTCAATCAAACATGGCATTACTCAATCTACACAATGAAAGCACAAAATTTTCAAAGAAATAAGTATAGATCGAGTAACACATACCGGATTCGAAGAGTATTGAACTTTTAAACAAATAATCAACTTAGAACTCAAATTTTCTCAATCTAGATCGAGACGGGGGATGAAGAACGAGATTGAACTCGAAATTTCTATTTGGAATCGGGTTAGGGAGGTCTTTTTATGGTTGGATCGAGATGAAGAAGGGAAGTGTGTGGATCGAGTATGGAAGGGGAGGGGGGCGGCCGACTTTGAGAATTTTTTGAGGGAGAGGGGTTGTATTTTGGGAATGGTGGTTGATATGAAGATGATAGGTAGGTGGGGGATAGTATTTAATGGGGGAAAAGGACAAATTAGGTCAAGGGCAAAATTGGCATTCCAACTAGTCAAATCGAGTTGAACCGACTTCATGGACCGACGTCCCTATGTCGGGCCCGACTTACCTGGGCTCGATGTGGGAGTATTCGGGTCACCAATTTTACTCCATCCTCTTGCAACTTCTTTCCCATATTTCCATTTAAATATTTCACCTCAAATCCTACACAACTTTGAAGAATGCACGACACCATAAATCCACAAAACACTAGATAGAGATTGGTTAGGGAAAAGCTAGGCTAAACTAAGAAAAATCAAACTAAAATTACGAAAAGAAAGCTACTAGCTCGGGTTGCCTCCCGAGAAGCGCTCGTTTAGAGTCACTAGCTTGACTTCCTAACCTCAACCTTATGGCGGGTGAAACACGGTGAATTGCTCGCCATTGTTATGCCCATTCCCATTGCCTTCATACCCATAAAACCACCAACGATGGTCTATATAGGCATGGCTATCCGGTCTCGGGCCTCTCTCATCATACTCCTCCAACGGATGAGATTTCATCTCCTTACTTGCTCCATCATGTTCCTCTTTTCCTACACCAAAGTTATCCAAAGAATTCCTAGGAGATTCTACCAATTCATCTTTCAAGTCACTAAGGCAAATGTAGGAGTCTCCTAAGTCATCTTTCAAATCACTTAAACAAATGTAGGAATCAAAAGTTTGGGAAGAATTGTGGTCATCACCAACATCAAAAGGATATAAGTAAGGATACTCTTCATTTCTCCTTGGGCTAGCATTGATCCTTGACTCGTCTTGATCCTCAATTTGCTCCAACAACTCCCTTGCTTGTATTTGTTCATTGAAGCTTTCATCACCCCTTAATGCAACAACCTCCCTAGCAACTTCCATTTCTTCACTTTCTCTCTTGGCACTCTCTTCAAGTTTAAGGATGGCCAAGGCATCCGGCTCATTCAAAGCTTTGTTGAAGTGAAAATCAACCTTCTCTTCCCCAATCTCAAAGGAAACCTTGCCGTTTTTGACATCAAACCTTGCCCCCGCCGTAGCTAAGAATGGTCTTCCTAAGATTATTGGGACCAAGGGGTCCTCGTGCATGTCCAAGATCACGAAATCATCGGGAACAAAGTACTTTCCAACTCGCACCGGAACGTCATCCAATATTCCCTTAGCCTTGATGATGGAACCGTCGGCCATAGTTAGGGACATATCGGCCGGCTCCATTTCACCCAAATTTGCTCTTCTCCAAATGCTAGCGGGCATCACCGAAACACTTGCCCCAAGGTCACATAAGGCTTGGAAATTTTGAGACCCCACACCAATGGTTATAGCAAAGCGACCGGGATCTCCTAGCTTTTGTGGTAACTCCAAGGTCTTGACCTCATCTTGCATTTCAACTATGGACCTCTTCTTGCTCAAAATCTCCTTTAAAAACTTGGCATAAGATGGCATCTCACTCAATGCATCGGTGAACGGGATAGAGATGTTCAAGCCTTGCAAGAGTTTGAGAAACCTCTTGAACTTGTTCTCAACAACATCTTTCGGCTTCTTTGAGGGATATGGAAGAATCGTTGCACCTTGAATCTTGCTTGGATCAACCTCCTTGGACTTCCCTACTTCACTTGCAACATTTCCTGGTTGGACCGACTTGGGCACCATATCGGGCCCGATGTTGTGAATCTCGGTCCTGGGCAGAGGAGTTGGATCGAGGTCTGTGTACGTCGGTCCCGAGTTGCTCTCGACCTCGGTCCGTGGTGAAGGAGTCGATCTTCTTGCTGGGTCGACTTCGGGGAATGTCGGACCCGACTTGCTGGGTAAGTTGGTCCGACCCTCTTCATTCTTCTTAGGCACGTGTGGCTCGGGTAGGTTTCGGCCACTTCTCAATCCAATTGCCCGAACTTCATTTTGATTGTTTTGAGCTCAAGGATTCTCCTCGGGTCGGCCCGGAAGTCTTCCATTCTCTCTCGGGGCTTGAGTTGTAATTTGAGCAAATTGATTGTCGACTTGCCTCCTCCATGCACCAAACTCATTGAATTGGGTCCTCATCTCCTTGAACCCATCTCTCATCTCTTGAGCAAATGTTTGTAACTCATTGAATCCCGGTGGTCTATATGGTGGTGGTGGCGCCCTTGGCTCGTTTTGGTTGAAGTTGTTGTTGTAGCCTTGAGCTTGACCGTTGTTCCACCGGCCATTGCCACCATTGTTGAAATTGCCTCTTCCACCGAAATTTCCTCGGACATAGTTTGTCTCCTCAATTCGCTCAGCCAAGCGCACTTGGCTCTCATTTGGACAAACTTGTGTAGCATGTGCAAAGGATCCACACTCCTCACAAGCTCTAGCATTTTGCTTGTAGTAGTGGACTTGCCTCTTAAGCTTGCTCACTTCACCTTCAAGGAATTGGAGCTCCACATCCCTATCAATGTCTTCTCCCTTTGGATCATATAACTTCCTTGCACCTTCACCTTGAACTTTCACCTCTTTGCTAGCTTGACTCACCCCATACATGGCCTCATAATCGGATAGCTTGTCAAGTAGCTCCCAAGCTTGATCCGGTGTCAAGTCTATGAACCCACAATCGGTGTGGAGATTGAGCTTGTCCTTCGTTACCGGATTGATGCCTTGGAAAAAGATGTCTTGAAGTACATATGGTTGTTGGCCATGAGTAGGACATTGGCGCAACATCTCCTTGAAACGGTCCCATGCTTCGAAGAGGGGCTCATTCGGACCTTGTTGAAAGCTTGCAATCTTCCTTCTTAACTCGGTTGTCTTTGAGGGCGGGAAGAACTTCATCAAGAAAGCGTCATAGAGTGTCTTCCAAGTTGTGATTGACCTAGGAGCTTGGCTCTCGAGCCAATGTGTGGCCTTGCCCCCAAGTGACCATTTGAACGCCTTTAGAAGCACATACTCCAATGTCTCCTCGTCGGTGGAGATCGTCTCACACATATCCACAAATCGTTTAACATGCTCTATGGGACACTCGTGTGGACGGCCCTCGAATTGATCACGCTTGATGAGGGAGATGAATTGCGTCTTGATCTCAAAATTCTTGGCAACCTCGGGAAGCACAATAGCCGGCTCGGGTACTCTCAACTCCGGATGCATGTATTGGCGTGCATTCCAGGGTAGAGCGTTGAGTTGAGCCTCGGCTCTCATCCGTTGCTCCCGTTCTCTTCTTGCCACCTCCTCTTGATTGTCCCTCTCAAGTTGCAATCTAGCCATTTCGGCCCTAAGTCGAGCCAACTCTTCATCAACATGGAGAGCTTGATTCTCCATCCTTTTCCTTCTTCGGGCTTCTTTGAGAATACTTTCCGGATCACTCACAAACTCAAGCTCAAGTGTTCCTCGGGAGGAACGAGCTAGCATACACCTATGAAACAAAAACACAAACCAAAACAAATCAAAAACAAACAAAGGGTTTGGGCTATTCCCTCACCCAAATCACTACCAAAACACAAGAAACTCACCAAATTGGCACTCAATGCACTTAGACTTCCCCGGCAACGGCGCCAATCTTTTTGATCGCCTCGGACGGTGTGCAGGGTCTAGAGATACAATTTATAACCCGACCCCGTTGTAGTACGTGGTGGGTGTCGAACACTCGGGAAGTCTACTCGATCGATGTGCCTAGATACTAGGAAGCTAGAAAGGAGAGCATAAAACGAAGGAAAACAAAGAAAACAGTCGGGACCGACACTGAGGTCACGTCGGGCCCGAGGTTGGCGACAAGAGGAAGTCGGGACCGACACTGTGTAAGTCGGGCCCGAGGTAGCTGGGTTTGTCGAACTTCAAAGATTAAAAGTAGATCTTGGGCTTTTGGGTTCCTTCTCTAGTAGATTAAGGCTTATCCACCCCAATTCAAGCAATGAGTGATGATCGGACTAGGATCGAGTGCTTTCGCCCTCGTTCCAACCACATCTACACCTCGATCCATGGGAAAATCCCCTTCGAAGCAAGGTCTTGAGATTGACACATGTTCACTTTCGCTACTTTGCCAATCTCAAGCCTTGATTCCCGACTTTCGCAAGGAATTGTAGCTCTATGTAGAGTGGGTTCCTTAGATCAAACACTCAAGGCTATGGAATTGGGGTTTCTAGCCCAAACCTAGCTAGGGTTTTCCCCCATAACCCAAGATCAAGGAGATCTACTCCATAAGGCAAACAAAGAAAGCAAACAAATCAAAAGGGAAAGCAATCACCATAATCAATCTCAAAACAAAGCAAAGTTTCATTCAAATCCAAAGCAATCCACAAATTCCAATCAAGGGTTTCCAAATCCACAAGATCAAAACAAAGCAAAGCTAATCTATCAACAAAACCTACCAAATCTCCCTCTCCTTGGCCGATTCTCTCTCTCCTCCTTCTCCTCTCCTTCCTCCTTGCTCTCCAAGTATCCTCTTGGTTCCCTTGGAACCCCCTTTTTGTGTGTGGGTGGGAACCCTTCATTAGAAAACAAGAGGCCCTTTTATTAATTAGATGAGGGGCAAAAGTGGAAGTCCACAAATTCGTGCCTTGGAGCCCAAGTAGTACGGTGACCGACTTGGACCGACACGGAGGACCTCGGGCCCGAGTTACTGTGCAAGTCGGTCCGAGGTTGAAACTTCAAGTCGGGCCCGAGGTTGGTTGCAACTCGGTCCGAACCTCGTTCCACCTTCTTCTTGTTGGCTTTCCTCTTGTTCTTCTTCATGGCTTGCTCCTCTCTTTCCTCCTTTGCTCGGGCCTCGCTCCATGTCTCGATCCTCCTTCAAATCGATCCTTGATTCATGCCATATTACCTACAAAACACATAAAATATGCGTAGTCTCCGAATCTCATAGAAATACGGGAACTAAGCTAAAAAGGAACAAAACGCACAAGAAAAGGGGAAAAAGAAACATATTTACAAAGGAAATCACATATGAAAACACCACCAAATAGAGAGACATCAGCCATCAGAAGGTCTTCTAGGTTATTATTTAATTAGGGTTGTTAGACTGGTTGTTCTATCAACTAAATCTGAAGTTCGGGTTTTAATCCTTAGTAGGATCACTATCCACAATAGATTATTCAAGTGAGAAGAGAATCAAGAGAATCGATGATCAACGAATCAATATCATGATGGATCTAACTAGTTGAACACGTTTGTCTTTCATATATTCAAATCATCTTTTGCATTCATATTTACTTTTATATTTGCATAGTAGTTTAGATAATCATTCTGAAAACCCCCTTTAGTTACTTGGCATACAAGTAATAACACAAATACACAAGTCTCTGTGGGATCGACTCTTACTTACCGCTCTACTGAGTTGGTTAAGCTAAGGATTCTTTGATAGGTATAAACGACCACGAAAAATACCTCATCACAAGGCTGGCGACTCATTCACAATCCGGACTCTCTACTTGGGCATTTATTAAAGGCAAAATATTACCCGCATCAATCGTTCTTGGAGGCCAATGTTTGGCATAGACCGAGTTATTCTTGGCGCAACATTATCGAAGCTAGAAAAGTGATTTTGGAGGGGTCCTTTTGGCAAGTCGGGAATGGCAGTAGCTTAAATGTTTGGTTGGATCGATGGATTCCTAGGCCTCTCTTTTAAAACGATAGGAAATTTCAATGGTGCACCTGAGGACATGCGTGTGATTGATCTGATTGACTGGTCGAATGGTTGCTGGAATGAGCCTTTGGTCCGACAGTTTCTCGCCCCATGTGACGTGGAGATTATCCTGGCCCAGCACCTCGTAGATCCCTTGGTTCAAGATCAGTTAATCTGGTTCTACTCTCAATCAGGAGACTATAATGTCAGGTCAGCTTATCATCTCATTTTTGATCGAAAGGTTGCAGTTGAGAAACAGGGAGGAGGCTCAACCGATTCATCAGGGAATTTCTTCTCATCTCATTTTTTATCGAAAGGTTGCAGTTGAGAAACAGGGAGGAGGCTTGACCGATTCATCAGGGAATTTCTTCTGGCAAAAATTATGGAAGATCCACACCTTACCAAAGGTCCGAAACTGCATTTGGAGGGCCTGCAAAGAAGCTCTTCCATGTAAAGAAAATTTGTTTAGGCGGAAAATTGTACAGGATCCTTTGTGCAATGAATGCGGACTGCCTGAATCAACATTTCACGCTCTGTTCGGGTGCCTACTGCCTAGACAGGTCGGGGAACGTTTTCCGGAGTTTGGAGACTTGGGAGAAGGAATTCTTTCTTTCAAAAATTGGGCTCAATGTGTCTTCCAGGTCTGTGACGAGTCAAGCATTGCTAGTTCGGCTTGCATTGTTCATGGTCTTTGGCGGGCATGAAATAAATCAATATTTGAAGGGGTCAAGGCCAAGCCGGAGGAGGTGATCGATACTAGTTTGAGCATGCACTTTGATTTCACTGAAACTCTAAAGCAGATGAATTTGTCAAAATCGCAGCCTCCTAAGCAAAGAATGTTCTGGCGATTCCCTGATCATGGCTGGGCAAAGTTGAATTGTGATGCTGCGGTTAATGAGTCTGGGTGTGGAATTAGCTTCATATGTAGACTCTCGAATGGGGACGTTAGTTTTGTGGGTTCTAAGAGAATTCAGGCGGGATCGAGTGTTGAAATTGCTGAAATTGAGGCCATTCTCAGGGGTTTGGAGGCGGTTAAGCAAGCAGGCATTACACATATTCAGTTCGAATCGGACTGTTTACCGCTCGTGATTAAACTTCAACGATTCGAGATGCCTAGAGCCATTTTGGGCACTTTAATTGCACTTACTTTGGAGCTGGCTTTTGTGTTTGTTGGTTGTAATTTTAGCTTTGTTAAGAGGGAAGCTAATGGGGTTGCACACTGGTTAGCTCAATGGCGACCTCCCTCTCCTTTCCTGGTTTTTCAGTGTTTTTCTTTCCCTGTTGTGTTGTACGAGCTGTTGGCTCATGACTTGGAGTTTGTCTTGCTTTAATTAAAGTTGGTGTGTTCTTATCAAAAAAAAAAAAAGAAGCACCTACAATTCTACAAATCAAGACTCTAAAGACTAGCAAAATATCAACGGGCCAAATCACATTAAAAAAAAGGTAAATTTCATAAAACCATCCTTAAAATATAGTTGCTTTCACCAAACTACACTTAAAATAGATAATTGTTCAAACCCACCCTTAAAATCATAATGTTATCACAAGACCACCGACATACTTTCTCCCGTTAATTTGACGTTACTTTAAAATTCCATTAAATCAAAAAAGCAAAATAAAATCTAGCACCAAGCACAGATCCAAAAACGAAGAACCCTAAGCACAAATTCAAAGAAATCAAACACAATTTGAAAGGAGCAGTTGCAATTCTCCTAATCTTTTTGCTTCCATAGTCTCTCACCACCCACCACGTAGATTCTCTGCATTTTTCTCCACCACCACTCTAGATCTCGCTGCCATGAACGATTTAGTACCTTGACCTTTGAATTCATTCAAATTTCACCTACAACTCATCAAGTTGTCAAATTGATGATGAATTTTCTCTGTGTGTTTAATTAGAGGTCATTTTTTTTATATTTAAAAGTAATTGATCAATCAGCGAACAAGCATTTATTAAAGGATGAAAGCTGCTCGCGGAATTAATTTAGCATCGACGATCGCCGAGAAGAGGTATTACTTTTTTTGGTCTTGCCTTTTTGGCTCGCCCGGTTCGATCGGTCGGACACCGCTCTACATCCGGACCGGGTACTTCATGGCCCCATTTTGGGGGAGACCCTCCCAATATCAGTTTCTCCAAACATGCTGTCAGTGGGATTCGAACTTCAAATCTCCTGGCCAACACTTAAGGAGTCTAGCATCACTTTACCACTAGACCAACTGAGTATTAGTAGAAGAGGTATTACTTACACCCTCATCCATGTCTCGACCTGAAGATGCGATTTAGAGCTATTACCTATTTAGGTTTATGCCTCTGTATGTTGATTACAATATTCTTTTTTTTTTTGGCGAAAGTTGATTATAGTATTCTGAACTTTTCACGGGTAGTATTATAATTGCTTAAATTATCCATTGATGAACACACCAATCTTAATCTGGTCTATTTTCTATATTTTATTGACAAAAATCTTTGAGCAAACTTGTATAAAAACAAACTTTTATTAACGGGAGAAGGTATTTGGGTGGTCTTGTCTCTTGTGCTAAAGAAATGCTTTTAAGGGTGGTTTTGGACAATTATCATTTTTAAGGGTGGTTTTGTGAAAACAACCATATTTTAAGGGTGGTTTGGTGAAATTTACCCTAAAAAAAATGGCATACCAAACGTAGCCAGTAGCCCAGCCTCTCAACTTAAGGGTACGGGCTTTCCGTATGGGGTGGTTACAGTTTGATGGGCCCGTTGTGGGCTGACAGATGAATTTGGGCCGTCATCTTCGACCTCACTCTTCGATTTCGACACGTTGAGGCTGTGAGAGAGCACCGAGCTCACTCCCACCTCAAACTCCCGAGTCTGCAACACTGTTCTGTAGCCGTGGATGTCTTCGATCGGCACCATCCAAAGTGAGTGTGTCCATATCTGATTAGGATTTGTAAGCAATTTTAATGAAATTTTGTCCAAATCGTAGTGCGATATCGTTGTACTTTTTTCTATGTTCAATTGGGCCAATTCTTATTAGGGTTTGTTAACTCTGGTTGGAAATTTGTTGACAGTTCGGTTTGTGCATTGAGGTTTTGTGTTCGTTATTATAGGCTGTTGTAGTTGTTATTTGTTCGTTATCTGCTGGTTTAAATGTATTATCATTGTTGAATTGTTTGTTTTACTGTGCTGATTCCTGCAGAGACTAATTAAAATACCTAGTTGGAGATTGATGTCTTTGCTCTGTTGAATGGCGACTGCAAACTCTAATGCAGGTAAACTCATCTTTCTTATCAACTTACCCTGTATTAATCTTTTCGAAATTTCAATCTAATGAACTGGATTTCTGTTTTTCCCCTCTTCCAAACTCCAGCACGAATACCTGTTTCTCTCTCATCCTCTTGGCTTGCTACAAGGCACATTACCAATCTCGGATTGTCCCCTTCTCCTCAACGGTACTAATTATATGTTCTAATCTATTTGAATCTAATACCAATTTGATTGCTCTTTGCAATCTCTTCCAGTTGGCTTTCTTTTTAATCTGCCTTCTGTGTCTTTGTTTGAAAATCGGGTTGCATTTTTTTATGTGCACCACTTTTGAGTTTAAATATGAAGCCACTGTTATTCCTTTATTGATATTCACTAGATTGGGTCGATGCTGACAGAGGAGAAAATATTGATAGGAATGGTATTCTTGCATTAATTCTTGTGTATTTGTCGATGTATCCCTGCCTTGTTTGAGAGAGAAAAGCCTAACAATTTATGCTTTTACTATAAGTTAAAATTTTTAAGAGACTCAAATTTTTTAACGAAGTGCACTGGGTCAATGTCATTGTTGTCAAATTTTATTAGGACCCTAAGCAGATATCCATTTTGGTTATCCGATCCATGCTATTCAGATAAATTATGTGGATGTAACCAGGTATTTTCTAGATTGACCTAAAGCTGATGAGTATCATTGGTCATCTGATCTGAACAACCCATCAGTTATCCGGGAAGTAAGAAGCAGTCATGAAACCCAATCCAAACATTAGTGTTTGTTTTTTAGCTGGAGCTTTTTCTAGTTGTATTCATCTGCTAAACTTGTGTGTACTAATCCAGATGCAGCTCTGCCACTGCATATGGACTTCATCTCAGAGTTTGCAAATTCAACCATCCACCACATTTCACACGCCATCTGCTGTTCACTGCTGGTGCTGTGAATAATGATGTTTCTACAGATACCGTGGGCGAGGACAATCAGGCCTCATCTCTTCCTGATTCTTCCTTCAGGTTCCACGAATCTATCAGCAGGCTTCGTCAAATTGTCAGCAATCTTCCTCAAAATTCTTCCTTAAATTTCCACAAATCAGTCAGCAGGTTTCGTCAAATTGTTAGCAGTCTTCCTCCTCCTCCTGCATTCTTGGTCAGTTCTCTCACAATAGTCCTAATGTCATGTTCATTTTTTTGATCCTTGGTCATACTACTGTTTTGAGTATATTTCATATTACTAATTACACACCTCTGATTGTTCTTTTCTTGCGGAAAACTCCTGTTCTGGCTTGTGAGGCCATTAGGCCAAAATGATTGTATGCTGCTTCATAGATGGATCTTTCATCTTTGACATGAAATGTCTTCTTTTATACACTGCCTTTTCCATCTATGCTTCATTCAAACTTTACTTTATCTTTTTTTGCTTTGGGTTCAGATACAAAGGCAACCAGGAGCAGATTTCTTGCTTGGTTTCTTTGCTGCCACTGTGTGCCTGTTCATTGCTGTCAAAATATATCTGGGTAGGAGGTCAAGCTATAACGATCCTGGCACTGTTGCTGATCTTGTCAGACGTGGCCAACTCAGATCTGATAGAAGAGGCATGTATGATTCCAAACAATCTTTTAAATGCCTGGACGTACTTGTGAGTTGTGACTGTTGGGTACATCAAATTGCCTACAAATAAAAATTACCACCACTTAAACAACACTTAATATTATCAATACCATCATTTTACATGAATAATAATAATCAAGTAATAAATCATTTTTTTCCATTAACTTTAATATTGTACAATGTATAACCTTCCCTGTATCCTTACTTTCTTAGCAGCTCTGAACCTATGAAATATGATGACCCATTCAACAATCCAGTAGTGAAGGTTAGCAAAAATGACTCTACAGTAGAGATGTGTGGAAAGGTTTACCGCATGGCCCCCATAAATCTTACTGAAGAGCAGAGAAATGTTCATCAGAGAAGGAGGTCACGAGCATATCAGTGGAAGAGACCAACGGTTTTTCTTAAAGAAGGGGATGCTATTCCACCTGATGTTGACCCTGATACAATCAGGTGGATCCCTGCAAATCATCCTTTTGCAACCACTTCAAGTGATATTGATGAAGGCCTGGCTCAAAACAATGTTTACCAAAAGCATGGTGTTCCATTTCGTATTAAAGCTGAACATGAAGCTATGCAGAAAAAGCTGGAGGCACTTCAGAAGGTGAGTTGTTCACTTTTACTAGTACTCTTATTGGGAGATGAGCGAGTAAGAAATGGGAGGACAATCAGCACCTTATCTTTTTTCTTTTCTGTGTAAAGTTAAACTTAAGAATTACTTAATTCTTTAATAATCTTAATGCGGTTAGGTTGTATCAAATATAAGCCTAGCAAAAGTATGGTTCCAATTCCCTCTGGAGTTGTATTATCATATGCAGTCATATAACTTAACAGAAATATGCTTGTATATGCTCTCGAATAGTAATAAATGTGTGCCTAAAATAGTGGTGAGATTATGTGCAAATAACACGAAATATGCTTGTATATGCTCTTGAATAGCAATATATCTGTGCCTAAAATAGTGGTGAGATTATGTGTAAATAACACCAGTGATTTTGTAGCTTAAGTGTAGATTAAAAGGGTTGTTTTGTGCTTTACTTTTATTTTTTGTTTGTGATAGGCAATTAAACAGGCAAGTCTAGGTAAAGTTATTGCATTTCATGTTTTGTGCTTGTTCAAATGCTGCAGCGCCAGTTGACAACGATGTTTGCACAACTAGTATTGATTGTTGAGTAATATACTCGTGTTATTGTTATTGTTATCGCAGGAGGAAAAGCTTGGTAAGTTATATATTGATTCCCAAAATGCCAAAGATTTTGAGAGACCCTTTAGGAAACAAGCAACATCAAACGATCAAATGGATCAGACTCCTGAAAATGATCAAGTGGGTGATGTTGACCACATTAGATCGGATCGTTCTCCTGACTCTCTTAGTAGCAGCAAAGACTCCCAACGTGAAACAGAAGTTTAAGCACAAAGCTACTGCAGATTCTTCACGACCAAAGTAGGGTAAAATATCTTTACTGTATTTCTGCTACTTGTTGAAATGAGCATACGACAGTGGTGTAAATAGTATTTCGTTATCAAGCCATGTTTGCTATGTTTGAGCACGAAGTGGTCTAGTTGTTGAAACCTGAATAGGTAACTTAAGCCAGATGCTACTGACACTTGACCATGCATATGTTATAGTCATCAAAGGGCACTTGTTGGCGTCCATCACATGAGTCAGGAGTCTTCTAAAAGAGTCATGTTAGATAAGTTTGCGGAGCTATATTGAGATCATCAAAGTTGTATCCATTTTGACTTCATTTCATATCAACTTCTTTTGCGTACAAAATCATGTATCTAATAACGAAATAATGGAGCAATTATCTACTATACTATCCCATCTAACCTAATGTCGTAAGTGGAAAGTTAGATTCACACATATATGATAAATGGCAAATTGATATTTTTGGGCTCCTGAATTCCTAATGTCAAACTGGTATTTCTGGATTCCTATTGTCAAATTATGTTCTTACGGTTTCCACTTTTTTACAGGAAATAGGCATGTGAGTGTTTTGTAAATGTTGAGAAATCTTTGGCCTTTACTTTCCAGATCATTATTAACATATATGTTTGCCATGCACACCTCGTAGCTCAACAGGTCTTGCCTGTAAGGAGTAGTTTTTTTTATAGATCAAAGTAGAGATGAGAAAGAAACAATAAAGTGGGAAAAAAAATGTACTCTCCTAGAATTCAGAATGGCAAGGAACAAATAATTTATAAACACTGTACATTATGAATTATATTGGTAAAACCAATACATAATTCTCTAGTTATTATCTCATAAAAGAAGCTTATGACTAAGGAATCATCCACCCAGTCAACCTAAGCAACTATTTTTCTCTGGGAAATAAAATTCCTCTTCAATCTGCTTGAATTTGTAGTCACTTTCTTTCATGTTCAAATAACAGTTCTAAATTCACATTTCTTCAGCTGACTATTAACTCTGAGATGCTGCAAGCTGTCATATTTTTTGTTAGTACCCACTTTTGACTTCACTGATTTTGGTAGCAACAGCAACTTTGTCAGTATGCAGCCTCTCTAAAGGACTATCATCTTCTTCCTCACCATGTTGATCATTACTTGCATTGTCATCAACCTCATCATCATCATCATCATTCAGTGAATCAATCTCATCCATTGGATCATCAAATCGTACCGAATCCAGCTCTTCATCGTCAAAATCCCCACCTCTGACCACTTCTTCCTTCTCTTCCATCTCCTGCTGAATTTCCTGTATTTTCTTGCCCTTTTCTTCTTCCATGGCGTCAGCTCCGCCTTCTTCTCCCTCATCAATCTTCCTTACTTCACTGCCCATTACAAGCAATCCTTTCCTTCCTAGCTTCAACTTCTCAGAATGATCACCTTCCTCCACAGACCAGCCAGTTTCACTTGATAGCTTATGATTGAGGAAGACCCTGAGCTGATAAATCATCCAGACGCCAACCGCTAGTGCCAGCCATGCCCGAATTCCGAGCTTTACCTTGATTCCCTTGTGCCTCTGACTCTGATTCCTACTCAGCATCCTATGCACTCTGATTTGTACAAGAAAACTTTGTGCAAGAGAAAAAAAATCTAAATCAGAAGAAAGAAACGTGAGAAATATTTCATTTCTGAAAAGGCAAACTTAAAATTTGCTAGTATCTTGTTATACCCACATAAGGCAGGAAGAAAACAAGACAAGTATGGGGTTCTGGGTCATGAGTGGAAAGATCACATGAGTTACCTGATAATGAAGAAGTGGCTGGTGGTGGTGGTGGTGCTCATGGGGAATGCTCCTCTGGTTGCTTGTCCATGGAGGCTAATCATGGGGATTGAGGAAGTTGCAGCATTAATAATGTGGGGAATGGGTGAAAAAGGTCTGAATTTACCATTGCTGGGTGCCTGTAGGAAGAGAGGGGGACTGTGTTCTCATGTGGGATAAAGTATAGGCAAAGTGGGATAAAGGTAAACGACGCCGTTTTGTTTGGTCTTCTTGTGGATCAAATGACCATGTGTGGTTGTTTCACATGCTGTGGGTCATTTCTTCACCCCAAAAGCATTTATAGTCGGCACAATAAAATGACTTTTTTTTTTTTTTTTGTAATCCTGAATTTCCGAATCCTCAAAAAGAAAATGAGATTTTTCGTCACATTTCTGTGTCATTTGTTTGCTTTAACTTGAGCAGAAGTGAAAATGAAATTTATGAAGCTATTCATTGCAGCTGAAGCCTGAATTTTTCAACCAAATGAAATGGAACTTGAAAGTTGTTTTCCCCATTACCATTTTTCCAACATTTGTTCAAATAGAGTAATAAATTAATGCATTAGAATTGTTGAATCTAAGTCTGGTGATGAATCAACAATCAGCATGTAATTTTGGCTTATGCTTTTGAATGCCAAAGCGATGAATCAACAGTTCACTTTTGAAGTGAAACCATACTGAAGAATTGAATGTGGGCATGTGGATATGGTAGCTTTCACCATGACCCCCGTCCCCCGCCACATACTGTATCATTTAAATCCTGCAGAGAATGGGCGGCCATTGATGATGACATTGAAAACAGTCTTCTTCCATCTCTTCAACCTTGCACTTTTTTAGGGCATGTGTATTTGGTAGCTAGAGCACAACGGTTAATACATCTCCCTTTATTACACCTATGGATATCTCAACTAAAATTCCACATAATGTTGTTTTAAATCCCTCATCAGTAAACAACAAACATGTTTTTATGCAACACTTACATTTTTCTTTCTTCTTGTTAAAGTGTATGATGAATAGGAAAGTCATATAATACTAGTATGTTATGAGTATTTGTTTCAAACTAATGTAAACTTGTTTTCAGAGTTGTTTTTTTTTTTACATTGTTGAGATAAAAAACAATATAAACTTCCAAGTCTTAAAAATAATGTTTTATCTATATTCCTGTAAAGCATAACATATTTCATAATAATGTTTATGTCTTTGTAATTTTCTTGGGCCTACTAGTGCTGCATATCAGTATGAAATTTAGAAGCAAAAACATTTATTGTTGGTTTTTGGTTGGGAATGAAATGATAAAAATTCAACACATTTATTGTTACCTCCTAATATTGCAACCTATACCCATTTCTAGAATTTGACATGTGCTCTGCCCATTAAATTCATACATCTCATTGAATTACCTTACAACCACCCATGAACATGATCATGAACATGTGTCACGTACTAATAGATCTGTCAAAATATATAACGCAAATTGAATGGTTTTCAATTGGCGACCTAACACTATTGTAGTATTCTGTTTCTACATAAGAGCTCTAGAATTTACTGGAACATAAAACTGTCACAAAAGCCTGAATAAATTACTCCCCTTTTCACCTTACATAGAAACTGTAAAGCTTTGGCATTCTTCAAAGTGCATTGTGCCCACTTTGTGACAGCTGTGTTGAGACCATGTCTCACCGGTGGTTTCGCGCCCTTTCTTGATGGAGGTACTCAACAATCAACATGACCATGTCTTGAACAGGTATGACTAGACTCGATCCCTGATAATATACATACATGGCTGCATATGTTTAGCCACAACGAACGTCAAAAGGAGCTTTATCTACAGATTGTGAATGCTTGCTTTCACAGTTGTTGTCTACTATATATATCTGGCATGCTCGTAATATCAAGACTTCCGAGGGAAGACACTTGACGACACATGAGTGATGAGTGTGCTGCTCTTTGTCTTACCAACATCAAGACAAGGTCTTTGGCATTGTTCGACAAGAGAAAACCTCATGTTCAGAGGTGGTTCTTAGCGTTGGGAATCGCTTGATTTATGGTTTGCTTAGTGCTCCAATCTTGTATTTACTGTCTGATGGCAGGTCGTATGCTTTTTGTACAATTCTAACAGCCTACAAAGCCTTTTGGCTTCGTAGTTAAATCATTTTTATAACTAATTGCTTGCTTTAAGCACCCCTTTGGAAATAAAATTTTACTGTTTTCCAAAAAAAAAAACTGTAAAAAGGTTAAAATTGTACTCCGTAATCACTTTTAACTCGTAATCATAATGTACTGAATACACAAATGACCTCTAAACTTACATTTACCATAATACAATAAAGCATAGATAGAATGTGTGTCTGCAAAAAAAAAGTTTTATAGATAAAAAACAAGGGATGAATAATTTGTGGCAACTAACTCACTAGAGTAGGGATGACCTGCAGGAGGAGTCAGGAGCAGTAATTGAAGATTGCAAATGATAATGGCGGGGATCTGTTCTACGGTGCTGTACGCATTCCATCTTTTTTCGAATACTACTTGGAGTCTTGGAGTAACTATCAAGTTGGAAATTTGTACATCTTTTTGCGTCTCGTGATATTATTTGTTTGTAAAATTAGTGTCAGGAGTTTGAATTATTTATCTGATAACGCTGAAAAAGAGAGACTATACTCCAAAATATATTGCCAAGCTTTTTTTCTGAAGATTCCGATGGAGACTCCTCGTTTATTGCTGCCATTTTTCAGCTTGTAGGTATACCATACCCCGTACGTGCAGGTAACATCATATAGGAGTATTTAATTTTGAGGACATTAACATAATTCAATTAGCAATTTACTAAATAACTACTTTTAAGTGATCACCTACCTAACCACGCTATAAGACACATTTGATTATTATTAAGGTAAGCAAAGCATATAACCTATAGGAGTGATATAGGCTTCGGCACCTGAATTCTGCAGTTTTCCCTTTCATATTGTTTGTTAGCTACGTTTTTGTGTAAAACTTCAAAAGATGATGAAGTGTTGTGTTGTTCTTATAATTACAATAACATCATAAATCATGGCACACAACACACCCTCTTGAGTCTTGATAAAAATAAGTTCAAAATAAAAGGCATCAATCCCTTGTTTTTCCATAATTATTCAGGGTTTAGCATTCAAATAATTTGAAGAGAAACAACCTAGAAATTAACAGATTATACAATCACAGGCTTTGAGGGGAAAAAACTCTCAAAAAGAAAGAAAAAAACAGAGTGGCCCTAAATAATACATCACGGATTCAAGATTAAGTTGCCACACTTACATTTCCAGCTCATGGGCTTGTAATTAGACAAGTCATCCGTTCTTGAATTTAGGGCTTCTCTGGAATTAGAAGCTAGAGAATGGATTCTTGACGTGGGTTTCAGATGGGGAACAACTGGCACCTGAATTGCCTTGCACCTCCTTTCACATCTTGGTGGCCTTGAACCAATAAGCGTCCTCTCTCTTAGCTTAATTTCTCTTCCCTGCCAAGTGATAAGTAATTTAACATAATTACCCTTTGGAAACAACAAGTGAACATGCAAGAGGGTATAAGTATTATAGAGTGGTAATTGAACATGTTTTTTTTAGTACCTCAATAGCTTCAGCTGAATTGGGTATTGATCTAGCTGCAAGAAAGAAAAAAAAATATGTAGGAGTTAAGACAAGTTCTGTAATCAATGCAGATTTATAATTGAAGTGGGGCCTGCTTAATTAATTACCTTGAGCCATGAAAGCTTTGTGGGTGAAGCTAGAAATCAAGAGCAGGGCTAAAGAAATGATTAGGTGTTTGGTTTTGAAGCAAAAGATGAACTTTTGAAAGTTGCCCATTTGAGGGAGAACTGTGATTTGTAATAGAGAAAGAGCAAGAGTCAATAATTATGAAGGTGCTAAAATGGAATGTGCTTGTACTTAAGTGGAAGGAAAGAAGCCTTTTCTTTAAGTGATCAATTTGCATTGTCTGGCCTCGTTTGAGGAGCCATATCAGAAGAAGAGCAAACGGAGAGAAATTAAAGAGGAGGAACAAAAAGAGGTTTTGTGGATAAAACAAAAAGGGAGAGGATGAAGAAGAGGGTGGCAGAGCAAAACAAGTAACCAACAAGACAAATGGCATAAGAAAAAGGAAAAAGGAGAGAGATGAATCAGAAATTTCAGGATTCACCAATAAAAATGAAATTATGAGATTGGCCAATCTGTTTTCATGCGTCAGTATCAGACGCCATCTTTTATGATCTATGTTTACATCAACACGCTGTCTTATTTTCCAGCCCAGGAAGGAAGATATCACTAGTCGAAATTAAGCAGAAAAAATAAAGATTTTGGGTCAAATTTCACGAAATCTCGTATTGGCTAAATCATCATCTCTTGGATAAAACTGTTCAGAGCTCCATCAGATTTTGTGCTCATCATCCCTTATTTCATTCATTTTCTTTATCTACGTTTTCACCCCTGTGCTTTATCTACAAAAGTACAAAAGCAAGCATGATTAGCAAGCATATGCTCACAATCATGGCTAAACTGGTGGATAATGTTTTTTGTCTAATCATGGCCCAATAAGGCCCTATTACTGTTTTATATTCTTGGGCCATGCAAAGAAAAGCCCATAAAGCCTATGGCTGGCTCTTCTGAAAGGGGCAACAGACGTCGAAATCGACAGTGTCGAAAGGAACTCCCCGGCGCCGGACGATGGCGACGTTCACGTCCATGTCCATGGTTTCATCTCCGGCGTTTAAGGTCGGTTTCTGCTTACTTAAATGCCTTTTTATCTTCTTCTCTTTCCGCTTCGTTTTTCTCAGCTCCGATTAACATTGATTATTACTTTCGTTCTAATTCTGCGAATTATTTTATCAATCTCTTCAAATGTCTGAGCAATTTCGGAGAAAGAGGCTAGATTGACTCTTTAATGTCTGGTTTCAGTAAGAAATTGGGGATTATAGAATTGCTGCTAGCTACGCCTTTCAATTTCATCTTAGTCGATACCTAGTTCTAGAATCTTCTAGTCTCCGAAATTAGACCTTAGAGCAAAATAGTATTCCTTTTGTTCAATTTTGTCTTTCCTGCAGACAAAGATGTTGCTCACTTGCACCTTTAAACCTCAATCTACAACATTCTTGCATAATCAAAATTGGAAGATTTCCTGCAAACCCACTAGAAAACTGGTGAGAGCTCAGGTCAGAGTTCCTGATGATGATAAGGCACGCTTTAATATGATTAAAGAAAAGCTATGGCAATCTGTAACTGACTCAACCAAGAACATGGAATGGAAGAAAGCAGGAGATGCTTTACAGCATCAGTTGGTCTCTGTTGGATCAAAAGTACTCGAATGGTCATTCATTTCATGTTTCTGTTTGAGCTGCATCTTAGATACCATTTATACTATTTCTATGAACAAAGAGTTGCTCATGCCCTTGGGTCTTTTTGCTGGTTGCTTGTTGACCGATTTTGTCAAGGAGACGTCGCTTGAGTTCTTTGGCCATTCAAAGGTGCGCTGTTATATGCAAATTTGAATTCAGATGTCTTATTTAAATATGAATCATTCTCTGTGATTCTTGTATTTGTTGTCTGATAAGATGAGCTTATGCAGGCTACAGATTTGAAGCAGCACTTTCTTGGCATTACTGGTTTTTGTATTCTCCTCAAGTGCATTAGCTTGCTTCTTCCTGTTCAAGGAAGAGTATTCCTTGCTCATGTTGCAAGTGGTGGGCTGTTGCAGGTTTTATGGCTATGGCGAAGGGAAATGAAGGGAAATGCTAGCCTAGATTGACACTGTAAAAGAATTTGAGTTGTATTAGAAGTTTAGAACATACTTTTCTTGTGCTATTCATGTGGCTAGTGTTCAGGTTGGTTGTGTGTAAATTTTTGGAATGCAAGACTAAATGTCAGATATTAGACTCAAAAGTATTTTTGGGTGGCTAATGATCCAACAATCGTTTCAAGATAAAGAGATGGGCTCTCATGAATGTAGATGCTGAGATCTTTTTAGTATTGAATGTTTTGGACTATTGACCAAATCTCTCCTTTACAACATACTGACCGAAATGTTACTTCTGCTGAACATTTTCTGGCCATGATTGTGGGCATGTAGATGTTGGTATACATAAAAGTTAAGGTCTCATTTGATTACAAACTAAATGAAAATGAATTTAGTCCACTTTGGTTTCACAATGCATTGACGAAATTTTTTTTATCAGTGTGTCTAAAGGAGTGTGAAAGGGAGAAATGAATAAAGGACAACACATGTTTATATGAAAAATGAGGTGCGCAAGCCAATATCAAAATTTTCACTAATATTTAATATGTAATAATACTAAAATTCACCTAAGTTGGTTTCATTTACGTTTCTATTTCCGTAGTGTGCAACGAAAGGGGCCCTAAATATCAACCAAAATGCCTAATGAGCAATGACCATGCTTACAACGAGGAAATGTGAAAACTGATTCGTTAAAAACTGCTAGTAAACACAATACAGTAACGTCTACAAAACAAAGAGAATAAACATATAGGCTTCCTTCAAAATCATCAGCGACATATACACTTGGCATTGCTTCTCAGGCTAGCTCGTTTTCAATTTCACAGGAAGGAAGATACAGACCCAGATACAAATGCAATAGAACCGTTGTTTTTCAAGACGTGATCAAAATCCTTGATTTTACGTTTTGAACTTTTTTATGCTTCTGAAGGCTATTTCTGAGCAGGAGGAGCTCTGTAGTAAGCTGGAACCATGGCAGGAAAAAACATCTTCCTTACACCCTCTGCCTTGATTATTGGCAAGATGATAGCAGATGCCCCCTATCATACCACATAAATTCATTCAAAAATCTGATCATGATTTCTTGTAATTCAAAACATAAATTTGAAGAAAGTTTCACTTACATAAATCAATCGAGCTCCAATCCACATACGCTTGGGCGATGGATATGGGAGCAATAAACGTCCAACCCCATATATTGCGACAGCAAAGAAATGGAGTACCAAAGTCAATGGTCGAGGGTTTAGACCAGAGAGTAGAGAGATTGGCCCTGATGAGAAGATTCCTCCAAGGCTCAGGTAATCGAAGCAAGCTTGTCGCATCTCATTTCTTGCTTGATCAGGTGAAGCACAAAACACCTTGTACAAGGCACCAGCCAATGTATTTATTGTAGATGCCACCGGCTGCATATCACAAAAATCCACTCATTCATACAATATCAACAGTTAGGAAAGATTGTATTAGATTTTTTTCATCTAGGAATTTTAAAATTTATTCATAGGGTTTATATTTTCTTTTTAGGGTAAGAGTTTCCAAAAAATAAAATTCTTAAGATATAGCTTAGAAAGACCATAATGTCAAATTGCATACAGTTGTTACCATATAAAAAAATGTGCAAGAATTTACCTTCCGTAAGGTGTAGAATGACTCAAGGTATCTGCAGATTTTAGATTGATCGTTCATATCTTTCAGAGGCCTTAGAAGATTCCTTAAGATGACAATATCAGATAAAGCAACCGTCATTCCTCCACCTGTTAGAGGATGGCGCATGTTAAATGCATCACCCATTAAAAGGGCCCCTGGTGTAGGTAGAGGAGCAGCTGGCATGCTTCTGTTTGGCATTGATTTGATATTACCCTTGTCAATTGCCGCCACAAAGGCGTCATAGATTTGAGGAGGGATCTGAAATAGGGCATTAAATTGGTTCTATGTTTGGTTAAACAAGCAAAATGAAAGATCAATCATAATAGGAGTCAATTGGTTAGTTCACCATTTGAAAATATTAAGAGAGACGTATATTTGCATACCTGAGGAGCAACCACAGTTTTCAAGTAATTGGCCAGATCACCATTTGAAACAGAAGGGACCTTTTGCCCTGGTACATCAACAAGGCAACGAACTTCTGTGCTACTGATTGGGTAGAACAAGACAGGAGAAGGATCTCCCAGAATAACATGCCCATGATTTGCATGTGGAAGGTTGCAGTTCTCCAGGACCAGTCCAACGAAACAAGAAGGAACATCTATCTGCAGATGACAGTTTTTAAAGTAATATTATTTAACCACAATATAATGGAGCAAGGAAAAATTGCTTTTTGGAAATATTATAAGCTATATGCTATCAGTTGATCATCAACAATACACAACAACTTGGATTAGTGATATGACTGAACTCACAAACCACCATTTAAGATGCCCATTTAGTAGTTACCTTTGGCTTGCAGAGTGAGCGACGCAAGTTCGAAAAACAACCATCACAAACAATTGTTAGAGGTGCATATGCACTCAGTTCTTGACCACTTTTGTTCTTGTAACGAACACCTTTGACAACACCACTTTCTTCAAGAAGTGAAGTGACTGCTCCTTGCTCTAGTTGTACGCTGAAGAAAGATTAAAGTTGGAATCAATTTAACAATTGTAATTAACAAAATAAGTGTTTTAGAAAGAGTCAAGGTTGACGAGATACTGCACAACAATTAGCTCAAACTATAATCAGAAATTCTTTGTGAGTCAATTACTATGAAACTTTCCATAAAAAGATAATCAAGCATAGTCATTGTCTATTGTCAGGAACAACGCGAATATGAGCTCAGAATTTGCAGCTCTTATAAGCATGTTATGAGCTTATAACATATAGCAACAGTTCATAGATTAAGCCTTAATTAAAACATATAACATAAAGCAACAGCCAACAGCTACATCCCAAAACTGACAGTGAATAAGATGGCAACTATATGACAACTCGAATCAATGCTCCAAATCTTGCATTAGATCCCAAGGCTCCAACTTCACCCACCACTCAATAATAAGAAACAGACACTGAAAGACCTGAATTTACAGTAACATTACATATTTACATAGACTTTAAAAGTGAAGATACATGCACAAAAGCAACCATGCAGGATATGCGAGTTTTTTTAGAAAGTATAGTTTAAGTAGTTAATATGACTACTACGAGCATGTAATGCAGATAATTCAATGGAATAACAAAATAGTGAAACAGTACTTTGGAAGAGATGCAGCTTTTTCTCTCATCCTCTGGATAAATCGGCCATTGTGAAATCCCCTGCCAGAGACATCTGCGTGGAATTTTTCCAGAGGATACGAAAGTTTGGTATTTTTTCCATCCTTGAAAAGAGCATATCCAAACACCTTTTGAGAATCAATTTCCTCCACACAGTCTGTCAATCAGAAAGACAAGTGCTGAGTTGTAATGCACTTCTATACAGCTAATGTGAGCATAAACTAGGTCTCTTAATCAATAACCTTTTGTTCTGACCTTCAAGTCCCAGCTCAACCAACTTGAGGTATCCTCCTGGTTGGAGAAGTTCGCCAACTATTCTATCAGGTTCTGTCAAATCCCTTTCAATAATATGGACCCGCCGCCCATCCTGCAATTGTAATTACCAATTTAGTCACTCACATACCAGCAAAATCAGATTAACGAGATTTCAACATACAACGCCAATCAATTTCACTGGAAATATACCAAATATGAGAGCACGATTAGACAAGGAAAAGAAACAAGACAGATGGGGAAAAAAGAGTTGACTTATGATTACATGCTCAGAACATGGCCACAATTAGAGATGATATCATAAAGTGCAATAAGACCGTTCCTTTAATATTGGAAAAGTTATCAAGTAATCTATAGCAACAATCTCTACAATGAATCGAATAAATTCCCGATCCAAGTTCAATTATGAATTGGATTTTCTACGTCTAATCGACAAAAACCAAATTAAGATTGTCCGCTGTATAAAATCACTTGGTAAACGCATTCGCGAACACGGATATTAAAATCTGAAACAGGCAACAAATTGAGGTAACTGAATCTCTTTCTTCCAAATGTCAATTGGCACCCGTGCATCATAGAATAATCAAAACAAATTGATGCGGAGAAAAGCGAAAGAAACGGACTGTGCATTCGTGGACTAGCAAAATCAAAATCGGAAGTCCCGGTTTATCCAACAGAGTGAAATCACTGACCTTCCCCAAGGTGTGAGCAAGTGCGGAGCCGGCAACACCGGCTCCAACTATGATGACGTCAGCTCCGCTTCCGCCATCGTTGGATCTGCATTCTCCACCGCTCGTTGTCATTTTGTCCAAGCCGTGCTCTCCGATCTCCGACAAATCCTTTTTTCCTCTTCGGACCAAGAAATTCCGCAAGAACGCCACGGCAAACGCCGAAGCGATGATCGCTCCAACGGTGTACTGATCGAACATTCTTCTAGATCAATCGGGAAACGCGGCTCAGAGGTGGTGACGCCAGGCGCCAGCAAATTCAATCGGCACAACGGCCCTTTGTCTGTCCTGGACGAATTTTGAGTTGGATGCAGGCAGAATTTGGAAAATTGGAAGGCAAAGCGCGAGAACTATTCAGAGAGATGTCCACGTTTTTATAAACTTGTACAACTCAGCAGCATTATTGATTTCAATCTGTTTTCCGAGTTATACGACCCCTATAGGTCGCGGTTTTATATTGTTCAATTTTTAAATTTTTTTTTTATTATTTATTTTGTGTATACGAGACATATATATATAAATAAATATATATATTTACCAATTAAAAACATTAAATTTAAGTATAATAACCTAATAAAAATAATAGGAAAATGATCGTGTGTAAACTATATTTATGTTGAGAGGCGTTTTTCAACCGTCCTGATTAGAAAATTAAATGGCTCACATTAAATGTATATGGTTTGGAGGTTTTGTATAATTTCCTCCATGCACTTCTTCCTCACGAGTCACGAGTCACGAGTCACGAGTCACGACTGAAACTACACTAATTTTTAGCAAGCATTTGGCAAAAATTGAAAAAGAGTCGAAATTTGAAACCCTCTCAAAGGCGATGCTCATATCTCTTATAAATTCTATATAGTTTTTGGTTGGATTCGCATTAAAAAAATTTCTAACTTCAAAGTTTAGTTTAAACATTGGATTATAATATCTAGGGAAGCATAAAAGGGAGCTTTCATAGCAAAAGAGCAACGTATACAAGTTTTGTAAGTCCTAAAAATCAACTTTTCTTATACTTGTGCATTTATTATTTGAAAGTGGTAAAAATAGTAAAAATCAGTTGTCTTTTATTTTTCCTTTAACATGTGACTTTGAGTATGCATTACTTGTAAAAGCTAGAAAATTGAAGACACTATATATAAAATATAAACTTTGAAATAATAAGGGGATTGAGTGATGTATTGAGATTTTTTCTTGGGCAGAATACATCAACAAACCCCTGTACTTACACTTTTTTTCCTATTGGACCCCTGTACTATGAAATGTTCAAAGAAACACCTAAATTATAAATATTTTGTTCAACCGGACACACCTCATTTTCGTGAAATTGACGCGCCCTTATGTGTCCCTAAAATTTGCCATCTAAGCGCCATGTAATCCTATTTTGTTACACATAAGCGCCAAATAAGCCCAAAACTGGCATATCTTCTCTGCCTTTGATTTCTTCACAAACGGCATATCTTCTCTGCCTCAAACTGCGTCGGAATTCTTCATCGGCGGTGTATCTTCTCTGCCTCGGATTTCTTCACAGCCGGCATATCTCCCCTGGGTAGTTGATTTGGCCTCAGATATGGATAGAGGATTTGGCCTCAGATCTGACTTGACCACCTGGGTTATCAGATTTGAATTAGGACGGAGAGAATCACGACTTAGGTCGTCCTGTGGTTCTCTCTCTGGTTCTGTGGTTCCGAGTCCGTCGTTCCGTCCCGACTCCCTCTGGTTCTTCCTCTTCAAAACCAGATCTGGTTCTTCACTGCACAAAGAATGAGGACAGAGAATGAAGACGGAACGACAAGACCAGATCCAAAAATATCTCAACCAGAAAAGTCACACCGGCGGTGAAATCGACCAGATCCGCTCTTCCTCTTCCCCGAGATCTGGTTCAAACCGGCGGCAATTAGGAATGACCGGCGGTAATTGGGAATGACAAGTTCAAACCGACAGAGAAGAAGATCGACGGTAATTGTCCGACTTCGTCGTTCCGTCCTCTGGTTTTGGTTCCTTGGAATGTCGACGGTGTAGAATTCCTCCGAGTTCGTCGTTGCGTCCTGACTCTCTGGTTTTGTTGTGTCGGCGGTGAAGTCGAATTCTTTCTCCCCCGAGTCTGTCGTCCTCCAGATGCAAAAAAAACTAAACCCAAAAAAATTAAAAAGGAAAAAACCCAAAAAAATTAAAAAGGAAGGAAAAATAAAAGAAGATAGAAGTAAAAAGGAAAAAGTTTAAAAAAAATCCATGTCAACAATTCAAACCACCTAACTCGCCAAATTGTCGATTGGTGTTCACTCGCCATGCCACATCAGCATGAAGTGTTTATTTGCACAAAATTAGTTAAGTTTAGGTGTTGCTTTGAACATTTTATAGTACAGGGGTCCAATAGGAAAAAAAGTGTAAGTACAGAGGTCTGTTGATGTATTCTGCCTTTTTTCTTGAACTTGTGTTTTACATAAATATATATATATATATATGTTTTGGTTCAGGTGAGACCCACTCTTGTGGTGAGGATTGGGCTTAAAATGAGAACTAATCAAGACCATTAATTTTCTTAAATCTAGGGTTAAGATTAAAGCTAAAAAAAATAAGTAATCTAGTATAATTGCGCGGCATCCTTCGTTCGACGCTCTCCACACATCTTTGTCTCCTTCATCGCTCTTCCTCGTTCGCTCTTCGACGCTCTCGGATTTTTGATTTCTTCATATTGAATCTCGCTCTTGCTCATTCATATTGAGAAAGGTTTCACTCTCAACTGATTATGGTTGCAAGTTAGTGTGTGCTCTCTTCCATTGAAATTCTATTGGCTTTTGATAATCTTCAACTTGATCCTACTTTTGTCTTCAATTTCTGTAAAATTGCTTCAATTTCTGGAACATTTTGAGAATTTTGCATCACTTTGCTTATACAAGCCTCAATCTCATGACTTCTTTCAAAGGTTAGAGGATTTGATATATTCTATTCAAGCTTAGATCAAATTTTGGCAGATCAAATCTCAATCTCATGTTTCACACTTTTATTGAATATAGCCTTCAACCTGTTCGACAAAAGGCCTAACTAATTTTAGGTTTGTTTTTGTAGATAAAACATGAACTATAGGTTTCTTGTTAACCCTAATCTGCAGTGGAGTTGGTTGTCAAGGTGAAGGATCCCACCTTGATAAAGGGAGGTCTTGGGTTCAAATCCTGCCTCTAACACCCTACAGGGTTATACAAGCTGTGTGAACCTTCCTGCAGGTTGGGGTGCATGGGCTGTAGCCCATGACATGTGATTGAGCGTGAACCTTCCTGCAGGTTGGGGTGCATGGGCTGTAGCCCATGACATGTGATTGAGCGCCACTAGTCAGATCGCCGCCATAGACAGACTAGAGGTTGGCCCACTGGTCAGATCGCCGCCAGAGGCATGCCGAGAAGGTGGGTACAGGTGGGCTTGATCACATCAGGGTGTTTCATTACGGGGGAACCTTTGTTTTGAAAATGATGATGTATTATTTATTCATGCAATTTTTATTAATGGTTATGGTATGAGTTTGTCATCATCAAAGAGGGGAAAATTGCTGGGAACCTCAAGGGTCCCTAGTTCCCTTTGGATTTTGATGATAAAAAAACCATGTGTTATTTGATGGCTCATTCCCTTGAGCGTTTCAAGTAGCATGAAGAGTGACATGGAACAACAACATACAAGAGGAGAGAGACCAATGAGATGAAGGAAAGCAAATGCATGTCTAGAATAAAGAGAAGAGTGAGCGAATGTCATGGGAACGATTGAGAGGCCGACGGTCAATTCTGGTGGCTTCTTCGAGAAGTAGTGGGTTGCTAAAATAGGAAAGTTACCCCGTTTTCTAAGTGTGATTTAGAAAGCATGTGGGTGGATAGGGATGGATAATTTTAAAAGATTTTCTATAAGAATTGAAGAGATTTCATCTAGTCGGTGCCATATTCGCTAGGGTTTGTGAGATATGGATAGAATCATCTAGTAGAGAGAATGTAGTTTAGATATGATTTGTAATCGATTTTAAGGTGATTTCCTGATTGGAATATCAATTATTTACGGTAAGAAATAATTGAGACTGGACTTGGATTTATCACTATAAATAAGAATAGGGTTCTAGGTTTTCAAGTATGGCTTGAGAGAAAAAAAACTCGTCTAGAGGAGCAGTGTTCTTAAGAGATTCCGACGACTTTCTCCCGGTGGTTCATGGTGTTTTTTGGTGAGTTTAAGGTTTTTAGTTCGTTTATTAATATGTCACTAGGATTGGGGCTGAGAAGCGTAGAAGGGTTGACAGTTGACTAGGTGGGAAGTCTAGTTACCACAGCCTATGCTTGCTATGTAGCTTGTGATATTAATACAATAAATATCAAATTTGCATTGATATGAAGTTCAGAAGGACATATTTTTATCAAATAACTAAGTTGTTTTTTTGGTCTCCTTTATAAATCGAAGTATCCATATTTACTTACTACTTTATATTCAGCTGCTTGGGAAACAACTATTTATTCCATGCCTTCGGGCATTTGGTTCAGCGGTTAAGACTTTGGGGTGGTGCCCCGAGGTCACCGTTTCGAATCCCACAGGCGTCGGTTTGCCCATTCCTCCCTATAATTGGTTAGTAACCAGTTCTCATCCCTAATGGATGCTCTAGGAGAGCCCAAGTAGTACTTGTGGCAACCCTAATCCCTACCCTATAAAAAAAACTATTTATTTCATGCTTTTTTAAAGCATTCCAAATTCAACACAAATCCATATAATTGTTTTTGGTGTTGGTTGTTGTATATCAAAGCTCATGCATGAATACTGTTTCTTATATATAGTTGTCAAAAACAAATTGCGTGTGAATATTCTCGGTAATTAAATATTGTGTTCTATTTACATTTATCATTAGTATTTTCTATGATATTTAATATGCCATGTAGTATTATTATTTTAGAATATTTATTATCCTAAGATAAAGGTGAGTTATTTGTATTCTTATTATGCTTCTCTTATTATTTAAATATGACAATTTATTTTATTAGGATCCTATTTTAAGGATAAGATAGAATTTCGAATTGCTTGACTTGCAAGCAATAGTCGTCCCCACCCCCCCCCCCCCCCCCCTCTCGCCTTCTTGCTCCTTCTCTCCTTTAAATACGGTAAAGCCAGTTCTCACAAAGGTACACTAAGACACTTTCTCTCTTGCTTGAATTCTCCTTTCTTGACACACATTCAACAATTTCGGCCCTTTTTTACTTAGGCATCGGAGGTGGATTAAGGGGCTCACCCCCTTGTTCCATTGCTTTTGCAAGTCTAAAAGGAAGATTGAAGGTCATTGAAGGAGGAGGATATAGAAGAACTTAATTAGTGCACCCCAACGATCCTAGAGTCCCGAAAGAATGGGTAGAGGGTTCGAAAATCCCACAATCGGCGGGTTGGCGATACCCATGGACGACGTCAGGATCAAGAGGATTGCGGGTCCCCCTCGAAGATTTCAAAAGGTTCGGATTGCCGAGATATGCCTGATGGTAATAAGGGAAGTGACGAACATAGTAGCAAGCGTGGCGGTAGCCTTGGCGAGAGGTGGGGCGGAGCTGGCGGTCCACATCGAGAGGAGAATTGTGATGATGAGAGCGATGATATACAATGGTCGATGGGACAAGGTTGTTGAGGATCTTGGTGTGGGAAGGAAAATTCAAGCCATGGAAAAGACTAAAGGGAGGCTTCTCGACTTGTTAAGAGCGTAGGGTGGGCCCTTACAATCGACTCAAGAACAAGCGGAGCAAAAGTTGGCTTGGGTGAATTCTAATTCATTCCATAAGAATATCCAAAAGGTGAAGCCACCATTAAGTTCTCTCCGCTGATATTCGAGTTGTATGACATCATTCGCACCCAGTCAACCATGTCGCATCATTCTCTCATAAGATGAGTTTGTGGCTCTCTAACGACGTGATTATGTGCAAGATGTTCCCTGGGAGGTTAGGAAAAGGGGGCTTAAAGTGGAGGCGTGCTTATGTTCGTGCAACACACCAGTCAAGACAAGTTGCATGCGGGATGGACAATCGTTTGACGCAAGGCCGATCAAAGCTAAAGGTTGTAGACAGTATTCGAGGACAAATCACTCGTCTATATGATCTCATGTTGCGATAGTGCACTCTTTTCTCATGTCGTTTTGATGAGACTCTTAGACTTTGGATTTTTCATATTTTAGTTTGTCATAGGTGCAACATTCATATTTATTTTTTAAAATAAAAGTCAGTTTTTGCATTAAATTGAGTCTAGCATAAATAAATAATGTTGACGAAGCTTGGTACTAAGAAAATTCGCCCATACGCGTGTGTGGAAGAGCAAGGAGCCCATGTATGAAAGCATGGATATAACACTGTTGGAAAACGCGTCTGTAGCCAGAAAATATTTAGCCACGAATTTCGTCGAGGGTAATTTGGGTGGCAACGACCATAAGTTTAACCACAAATATTTACATTTGCGGTTCTATGGCCATGAAATATATAGTTGTGGCTATTTTTGGGCCGAATAGCCGCGAAAAGAGAGCACGACTGGATTTGGTTGTAGATTTTTGGCTATATTGTCATGAAAACAAGCTCGTGGCTAAAGTTAAGGCCAAATGGACGTGAATGTCTTGCGCAACTAGATTCATTTCTAGTGTAGTAGCTAATTAGCGACGAAAAAAGATTCGAGTGTATATTCACGACAAAGTCAGAAGCTAAGTACCCACATAATATTCGTGGCTAGGTTTGTGGTTATTTGTGTGGGTGATTATCTGAATATTATATTGTCCCCCTCTTCATCCTCAATATTTATGGCTAGTTTTGTGGTTATTTTTGTGGTAACATGCAATAATAATATTTCCAAAACAAGTCACGACATTAGCCACGAGTTCTTCATTTCGAGAGAAATATGCAAAAATAGCCACAAGACTAGCCCAAGTACTTTTCGTTCATGACAACCTGCTCAAAATGCACTTAATGTATTTTCTAAACACCATCTTGCCCAAACATGCTTCAATGTATGTTTCAAACACCATAGACCTTATATACAAAGTGCACTTAAAGAGGTCCAAACATGCATCAAGTCATGAATAAAATATTCCATACACATTCTTGCCTCAAAATACCTTCACAATTGAATGTCATAAGCCTGCTGAAAAAATACATAAAATTTGGGCAAAACCTCCCCCAAAATGCACATAAACCTGCCTAAACGTGCCTAAACATACATAAACCTGCCTATCCCAACATAATTGTCAATGTCAACATTTATCCAACATTGTTTTTGCTCGAAATTGCCAAAATATGTCTAAAAGGACACATAAACCATCTAAAGTCACATAAAATCCATAGACAAGATCACATAAAACCATAAATGTCAATTCTCCTACTCCTACTCTTAACACTTACAATTACACTTACACTTACACTTACACTTACACTTACTCTTCCTCTTCCTCTCCCTCTTGTTTGCTACAACCCACTTCTTCCTCATCGTCACTAATCAGGTAGATTGCCATCCCTTCATCATCCATGAGTCGGCCATTAAAAATAACGTCCAAAAGACGACTCATATTGGGGTCCATGCCACCTTTTCTGAAATGCTTGTAATAGTTGCATTCCTAACAAACAAGAGAAGTGCAAAGGTTAAATAATGAAAACAAGACATAACCAATGAAGAAAAAGGTGTTAGGCGAACAAAAGCGATAGAAATCATGAATTTCTATTATACGATGCAAATTTATAAGTTAGTGATATCCGCCTTTTTAGTCATGTTTTTAGGGTGTGTTTTTATGTGTTTGAGTTTTTTTCTTTAGTTTTGTGTTTTGTTTTGAGTCGTTTGTGTAGGTTTTCGTATTTCCTTAAGATATGGAGTCTACATAAGCTTTGATGGTGTTTTGTAGGGTTTTGGAGCTGTTTGGAGCATATTTTAGGAGATGATGAGAAACCGAAGAAGAGCTTAAAAGGGTTGAAGAAATAAGAGAGTGTGCATAATGAAGAGTGAGTTTGGTATATTTTTATGAGAGTTTTTGATGTTATGTGTGTGTTTTTAGGAGTCTTTGATTCTCGGATATTATTAGCACCACATAGCCAAATATTTCCACACCTATTGTTTTTACCAAGCCCCATTACAAACTGGCCGAATGAAAGCTTCTATGAAGTTTTTCATTGAGCCTAAGTTCTCTTGATGATTTTTAGTGTTTTGACAAATCTTGAGTGGAGAGTTTGATGATATAAGTTCCAATTTCTATGAGTTTTTGTATATAAGATGAGTTGAGAGATTGAATTTATAAGCCCAAACACTTGAGAGTTGAGTGAAACACATTATTATCCCTTGTGAGGTTGGATTGTATTTTCTTGTGTCTATTTGGTGCATATATGTGTGATGACATTAATAGTCATTTTGCTATTTTTCTTTTATATGTTGAAGTTGTTTTTAGATGATGGCTATGTTTTGATAAGTATTGTTGTTTGGTTTTGATTTATGTTTAGTGATTGCTTGAGGACAAACAAGTCTAAGTATGGGGTATTTTGATGTTCGTATTTTTAGTATAGTTTTTAGTAGGTTTTCTTAGTTTGTTAGGGTTAGTTTTGATAAGTTTAGTTTTGTGTGTTTTTGGATGGTTTTGCATATTTTGTGAAAAGTATGGAAGCTACTCCGTTTTGTGTATTTTTGTAGGTTTTAGCAAGGGAAAGGTGCTGTTTGGAGCTAAATTTGGAATGATATGGTGAAGGACGGAAGAATAAAAGATGGAGAAGTCGAAGTCCAGCTTTTAAAGTTGAAGTGTTGAAGAAGCCAAGCCCAGGCTCGTTAACGAGGCTGTGAGGGCTCGTTAACGAGGTTACGAGATAGGTTTTTCGAGGAATTTTAGTAATGTCCTACCGATCCTGTGCGGGAATTTATTCCGTGTCGGTAGAGTATTTTTAATGAGTTTTAGGGTTATCATATTATGTGTTTTAGGTCTTGTTATATTTCTAGATTTTATTTCTATCTTTTTAGAGTTAGTTTCTATCTTTTAGGAAAGTTCTTTTATCTTCTAGCCTTTTTATTTTCTAGCCTTATTAGTGCAAATACCCTTCTTTATAGCTTAAAAGGGGGTAGCAAGAAAAGTAGAGAAGGAGGAAGAGCCGAGAGAGAGAAAGAGGAGTCGGGACGAGATCGAGCACGGTGGACGAGAGTTGCCGAGGTCGTTAGTCACGGTTTTCGATTCGATTTTGTTTGTTTCGGTTTCTTCTGAATTCTGTAAGACGATTATTTTTCTTATTAATTTGAAGTAGTTGTTTTGTTTTCAATGTTTTCTTTTTTTGAATTTATTTGCTTCTTAGTTGTGAGTAGTGAGTAGTTTTCTTATCTAGGGCCGGGGGTTTAAACCCGGTATAGTTATGCATGGTTTGATGAGTAAGATGATGTGTTGAATGCCTTCTATCTATTTTTAGATTGCTTGTTATGCTTATGCCTAGATGAAAGTCAAGGTAATTTAGGTTTTTAACTTGATTGAAAGAAAAAGTTATAGACTTGAAGGTTGATATTGTTTGAATACGAAAGTTTCGAGCTTTAGTTCCAAACGCAAGTAATTGAGTGAATTATTTTATGAAAGTAGATTAATTTGCTTGTTAGTCAATGAAAGTAGATTTATTTTTAATTTTTGTTTTCTTTGTCTGTTTTCTCAGCATATGCCAGCCGGACGTCGAAGGCTTGAATTTGATAACGCCGGTTATTATTCCGAACCTGAACGTTCCTTGCACTGTAGACGCCGAGAGAACCAAGTTATGGCTACAACCGAGGAGTTGGCTCGTCAGATGGCCGAACTACAGAGGCAAATGGAATCGTTAAAACTCGAGAAAGAAGTCGCTGCTGCCGAAGCTAAGCATCAACGAGTCAACAATGCTCCTCTACAGGAAGAGCTGAATGCCTATCCAAAGAATGCCAGAGAATACATGCACCCGGAACTGAAGGTGCCAGAGTCCCCGATTGTGCTTCCGGAGATAGAGAAACCATTTGAGATCAAGTCTCAATTTATATCCTTGATTAAACAGGCTCAGTTTGAAGGGAGACCTTCCGATTGCCCTATGGAACATATTAGGAACGTTATGGATTTATGTGACACCATAGCTGCTGAAGCTGTCTCATTTGAATATGTTCTGTTAAAAGCTTTCATGTGGTCTCTCACTGGAAAGGCCCTGAGCTAATTGGAGAGCTTACCTTCTAAGTCTATCAGGACTTGGAAAAACTTCTATGAACAATTTCTTTCAAAATTTTTCCCTCCTGCCAAGACAACGGAGTTGAGAAAACGCATCACCTCCTATCACCAGCTGCCTAATGAGACCTTTATTGAAACGTGGGAAAGATTTAAGGAGATGCTTAGACAGTGTCCTACTCACGGACAACCTTTATATGTGCTTCAAGAAATCTTTTTCCAAGGTATAAATGCAGAGACGAAGAACCGCATCAACACGCATACATCGTGCGGTTTTATAGAGATGGAGCCCATGGCTGCATGGGAATTGTTGGATAAGTTGGCTAACTATGATGCTATGTATGGTACCCAGCAAACTCCCCAGCCCCAGAAACGTCTCTACGTGCCTAACCGAGAAGAAGTTGACCCAGACGTTAAAAATCAATTTCTGCAAGATGAGGTCAACCGCCTGAAGAAACAGGTAAGTTTTCTGAAGTCCTCTGAATCCTGTCAAGAGTGTTGCTCTTCTGCCCATAGTACTTCTGCTTGCACTAACATAGAGCAGGTAAGAGCCGCTGAGGTATATGCTGAAGTTAACTATATGAGAGACCCATACAGAAACCAGCCTAGTAACTTTGACAAGCCGAACACTTATCCAGCGTGGGGGCAATCCAAACTCAAATGCCAACTATACAGCGCCCCCACCGGATAGAAGAACTGTACAAGGGTTACAGGAGGGAATTAACATAGTGACTAGTAAGGTTAACGATGTTCAAGCCAACCTCAACAATCAGAACAAACGATGGGGAGAGTTCGATGTATGGAAGAAGACTGTTGATTCCCAACTAGGGAACCTTGCTGCACAAATTCCGAGGCCACAAGGGCAACTTCCGGGCCGCCCTGAAGAGAACCCTAGAGGACATATAGCAGCGGTACACATTAGGAGTGGAAAGACACTACCGGAGCGTGTTCAAACTAAGGAAAAGACGGAAGAGGACGCCACGGTACAGCTCAGTAACGAGCCAGCGAGGGCAAGTACCGAACCAGCACACCGTGGTGACGAGGCTCCGTGGGCACCTAACGACCCTAGTCCAGGTAAGTTTTCTAAATAGAGCCCTCCTCTCAATTCCAGGGTAGTTAACGACCCCATCAGGGTCGATAACGACCCACCGAGCATACCCAACGACCCTATTGTCGACCCGGTAGCATCACCTCTCGAGCCTAACTTGGTTCCGAGAATGGTAAAATCTCTTCCATTTCCCACTAAGAAATCTGTAGACTCTACTGAGAGTAAGTTCAAGCATTTCATAAAGATTCTTCAAGGCATTAATATTTCCATCCCATTCACTGAGGCCCTAAGCGAAATGCCGGCTTACACGAAATTTTTGAAAGATATTCTTAGCAGGAAAAGATCCATTACAGAGTTGCAAGATGAAGTCCGATCTATAGCTCCACCAGAAAAGCTAGGAGACCCAGGGAGATTTGCAATAACAATTGGCATAGACGACCACAAATTCAAAGCTTTATATGATCTGGGAGCTAGTGCTAGTTTACTCCCTCTCTCAATCTGGTCCAAAGCCAACATGGGACCACTGGAGCCTGTAGATATGAATCTCTACATGGCAGACGGATCATGCGTCAAAGCCACAGGAGTCGTGGATGACTATCCTATTCAAGTCGGGAAATTCTTTATACCGAATGATTTCATCATCCTCGACATGCCTGAAGATCCTCACGTCCCCATTATCCTAGGCAGACCATTCTTAGCCACGGCAGGTGCTAGGGTCGATGTACGGAAAGGACTTCTCACTTTTGATATCGGGGAAGAACGCGTGGAGTTCAGCTTAGATCAAAACGCTAATGACCCAACTGCGGTTGCACAAATCGAGTTGACCCAGCCAGAACTCGACACAACTGATCCCACCGAGCCTCCTCCAATTACCAAAATGGAAGATAATCCCACACAAGATCCCACCGAGCCTCATTGGCCCACCATCGAGTCCCACATGCAAGGGTATAATCAAGGTAAGTACTCTAACTATGAATTCACTAATGTGGATTATGATTATTCTTCATACTTTGTTCCTACACCATGCCCCATTATATGCGCTACAGAGGAATCCAGACCACCTTGGTTTTCGGATTTCACTAACCATTATGTAGGAATATCGGGCATACTGATAGAAGATGAAGGACCAAATTTAGTGACACAAGCTAATAATGCCTACAAAGCCAAGTATGGGGTACCAAAACCCCAACACGGCTGCAAAAGAGCCACCTTGAGCCAAGGTAAGTACGTCGGGCTGACGACGTTAAAAATAGCGCTTACGGGAGGCAACCCGTTTTTAGTCTAGACTAGATTTTTCTTTTCTTTTAGATTTTTTTTTCTAGCTTTCTTTTGAGTTTTTTTTTTTGTAGTTTTTAGGATAGAAAAAATAGGATAAATTTTGAGCTAACAAGATGCAGGAGAAGGGCTCGAAAATCATTCAAGGAGGCTACGGTGGCTCGTTAACGACCCGATTTGGCGAACCGACTCGGGCAGGTAAGTTTTATTTAACCCTAATCTATCTTCTATCTTCTACCCTATCTTTTATCTACCCTAGCCGCCGCTACCTACCTGTAATACCCGTAATTGTTCTAGCTCTTGTAAATCAGAAAATAGATTTCTTCGCTTACAAGCGATTGAGTTTCTTGATCCGTAAGTCTCTAAAATCCGAAATCCGAAATCTTTACCCGAAATTAAAATCGTATAGGGAAATAATTATGTTTATATCCCGTTTGCTAGTATCTCGGTCGTTTACATTTTACCCACTTAGCCAATCTTTAGCACCACTCTGGATAATAATTTTCTCCAACAATATTATAGCTTAAACCGATATTATGTCTTATCCATATATATCCTAAATCTAGGGGAGATCGTTTTCGTTAAAACCGATCGGCCGCACTCTACACTTTGTAATCTTTAAAAGAAATCAAGCCTACGCTTCCCTAAGTTGTATCACCCTTGCTTTTAACGGAAGAAGAGGGAGTTAGTGTTTTCTTATTCATTCACCATCGTTCCATCGCTTCTCCTTTCCTCGTTCCGATCGGTGAAAGGCCTGCTCCAACCGGTGTAGTCCGACCCTAGTTCGCGATAGCATTATCGCGCTCAGAGATCACCCATTCACCGGCCATCGTCGTCGCAAGATTTTGGAGCCGCAACTGATTGCCTCCATGTCGCCGTTCGTTCTAATCGTCGGTGAGCTACGCCCCGACCTTTCCCCTTTTTCTTTCCTTTTCCATCTCGGTACCCTCGTTTTCTAATCCAGGTTCCACTCTCAATAGATCGATCCACATCTTGCCGAAGTCGTTCTCGCTCACGAAGGAATTTCACGATCGAATTTCCGGTGAGTTTAGTTCCCATGTTTCCTGCCCTCCTCTGTTTTTCTTAGTTGCTGTCATTTCGGGCGGGTACTATTTACAAGGGGGGGGGGGGTCGTCGCCGGAGTGCGTCGTTAGCCGGAATCGTTGACGTAGGGGCGGTTGGAGATCCTGGCGATGGTCGCCGGTGGGAGAGAGGGCGAGGCCATCTGGGAACGCAGGTTGGGCGTGAACAGGGGCGGCAAGCGCTGCCCTCCTCCACTCTCCTTCGATGCCGCCGGATAAGAGATGGAGTTGCGGCGGGGACTCGAGCGAGGGGGAGAACCAGTGATGGTTGCGTTCTCGGCCTTTTAAGTTGAAGAAGAAAGGGGGAGTGGACCCCATTTGGAATAGTCAAAGGCAGATTGTTTGGTTTATACAATTAAGGGTGGGAGAAGGGTTAATTGGGCCGTTTGGTTGTCTAATTTTAATGGTGGGTTTGGGCTATTTTATTAATAGTTGGGTGGGTGATTAGGCCTTGGACTGGATTTTGGAACGTAATAGAATAGCTAGTAGTTGATAAGGTTAGCTTTAAATTGGAATAAAATAGTATTATAGTAGTAGTTATTGTAAGTGAATACTACGTTTTGAATAGTAGTATATAATAGTATATTTTCATTCTTAAGAATAGCTTTTGTTATATGTTATACATATTAGTATGGTTAAAGATTGTAGTTGGACTACGCTTTTTAAATCGGGGTCGAAGAACAAGGGTTGTCGGTTCGTATGTTGTTGAGAGGTGGTGAGGGTCGAACCTAATTTTTTTTAATCATATTTTCTATTAGGAAGTCGTGCTCGCGCCCTTAATTTTGTCTTCTCTGAGGATTGTTCATTTCGAGGTAAGTCATTTTCGACTTGCTCGGTTCTTCTCTATCCTGTTAGATTGCATACCGTTATTGTAGGGCGGGTTTTGGGAACTAGTCCCGAATACCTTTTTAAATTGTTTTGAACTTCATGAATCGCTGTGCGTGTAAAATGGTTTTGAACGCATTTTATTGGCAAGATATTTTTCGAACGTTTTCTCTGTGTTGATACCATTTCCGACACGGCCCATCGTAGCTGGCGTTGAGGAAGAGTTGGCTATGTATGACCCGTGTGACAGGGAAACCGTGGCCCTTCAAAACGAAAATTATTATCTATGTGTTTTGGCAAGTGCTCCAGTGGAGGCTTAGCCGGGGTTAGAAGGGAGATTGTGAAGTGGAGTGAGAGGGCCTGCCTCTACACTCGGCGCGGCGATGAGCGCCTTGGAAGTTGGATTATGGGTTGGAGGAATTGTATGATTATAAGGTTGTATTTGTAAAATGTGTATGTGGCTATGTGTGACTAATTATAACTAGTTTAGGTATTGGCCTTTAGAGTTATGATTGCGATTGTGGACTTGGATGCTGACTTTAGTAATGTTTTTAAAACGTCTTGCAATTTCCGTATTCTCTCTAACTTGATAGATTAGAAGCTGACCCTTTGGGAAATATTTTTCAGTTCCAGGTATGAATCAAGGAACCGTGCAGGAACCGAGGCCAAATGGTGGGGCGGAGCGGTGAAGAGCGCGTGTCATAGTAGGGACGGGTTTACGTTAGTTTATTTATGACTTTCTAGGATGTTGGTTTTACTATTATGATGGAGTTAGTATTGATTACTTGTCTTTGTTTCCTTGAATAATTTATTGTTAGTAGTGATTCGTCAGATTTGAATATTTATGTTTTCGGGAATACATGCATAACTACATTTTCTATGTTTTTATGAAATGAAAGATTGGATGTTTTTGTTATGTTTTCTCGTCGTGCCCGCGTTGCAAGATCCTAAAGTGTAGTTGTCAACCTACTTAAATAGTACCTAGTAAGGTCTATTTTTAAGTAGCACCCTTCGAAAGACGGGTGTTACACTACCCCTCCCCTCCAATTTCTACCCTCTCCTATTTAACCCTTCTAAAACTCTCAAATCCTATTCTCAAAACCTCAAAAATCCAACCTCCAAATCCCTCAAAATTTCCACCAAAGACTCTTCACCACCGATCGGAATTTTCCGCTCCACCGAACTTCGGAAAACGCCTCGTTAGCGAAGTACGCCACCCCAGTTTTCCCACCGACGAGATCCAAGCTCGTAAACCATCCAAACTCGATCTTTGTTCTTCAATTTCTCAATCTTCCGGTATGATTTCTAAACCCTAACTCTTTATTGCATGATTCATGGTTTTTAGGGTAGAAATTTCATTTCTAGATTGTGTTTATAGAGGTGATTTTTAGGGTCGAAATTGCATGTTTATTCTTGCCTATGAATTTTATTTCATACATTGGTAGTAATTCTGCAAACTGGTTCTCGGTGGCTCGTTAACAACCCGTCCAGGCTCGTTAACGACCCTGCGTAGTCTTAAAGCTTAAAAACCAGTCCAGAACAAGTTAACGACCCAATTGGGTAGTTAACGAATAATCCCGAGGGCTATTTCGAGACCAAAGTATGGGGTCTCTTACCTAATTTACTTGAGCGGATCTTATCTTCGAAAATCATAATTGTTTTGTAGATCACATGGCAAGTTCAAGCAGAGCCGCTACCCGAGCCCAAAAGAAGAGGAGGAATCAGAGGTCCCCATCTCCACCTTGTATGGATAATGTGATCTTGCGCACTCAAGGGCAAGCGGACCAATACAACGCCATCCTAAACAAGGACCACAACACTCGGTGGTTTTCAAGGACGAGTGCCAAGCAAACAGGGATCTACGACGATGTCAAAGAGGCTTTCACTATTTTAGGAGTGCCTCATTTGCTGAAAAAGGAGACTTTACCACACTTTCCGGCTCTCACATCCGAGTTTCTAGCCACTCTAGAGACAAGCTTCCCAACAAAGAATTCGGCGGGACGCATCCGGTTCAGGTTCGGTAATGTGAACCGAGAGTACACTTTGGCGGAGTTCAACGCTATTCTGGAGCTCCCAAACCCTTCTCGAGATTACAGTCTGAAAGATTACAAAGTGACAAGGACTTGGAGCTACATCACCGGGGAGGTCGAGCCTTCCACTGCAGCATTATCTGGGGCAAGCATCATCAACCCCATATTCAAGATCATCCTCCGAGTTCTCACCGCTACATTCTGGCCTAAGAGAGAACTGAATAGGCCAACAAGGACGGAGGTTGCATTTGTTCGCACCATTCTTTTCGAGGAACCCGCCCCATTGAACTTAGGGTATTAGTGGCTTTATTATATAGAGAAATCAACCAAGTCGAAGGAAGTATGGTGCGGGAATTTGGTTAGTCTTCTAGCAACCAATCTTGGAGTTGATCTCACTCGCTACACACCGGCTCATGCTCAACTCCTCAACAAGAATTATTGGTATAGCTCCAGTATTTTCATTCAAGCCGAGGGAGGGTTCAAGACAAAAGTTCAAGACCGCATTGTTGTACCCACCCTAGACAATTGGAGCTACTTTACGTACCGAATTGGTATGAGGCATGGACGGGGCACGCATTCCCGTTAGAGCCCAAGTCGGAGGATGAGTTATCACTTAGGCCGTGTGAGGCAAGATTTGAGCGAGAAGGAGAAGCAATGGATGAATAAGAAGATGAGACTGACGAGGCTGACACAGAGGAAGGTATAGAGGAGCTCGACATCGAGGAGGAAGACCTTGATATAGAAGTTTTGGGCACCAATGTCTTCGTTGATGAGCCCACCAGGGTCTTTAACAACCATTTTAAGACCTCTACCGATGCTCCTACCGAGGCACACAACTTCGGTAACGACCAACCGAGAGCATCTATCGACCCCCCACAGCCCACTATCGACCCTAATTCCTATGGACTCATGCCATACAACCCAGTGCTTTACCAAGACCACTTCCAGCCTCACTATCCACCACCTCCTCAACCCGAGTACACTGGATCGAGTATCCCGCCACCATGGGCCGAAGACCTTTCATCTTAGATGCAGCAGCTGAACCTTTAGCAGACACACATTCATCGGAGGATGGATAGATAGGAGAGTGTCTACTCTGCTCGCATGGCTATGGAGGACGAGATGCATTGTCAGAGAGAGGTGGATGATGCAAAGCGCTGGAGGACGATGTACGACTTCATGGGGAACTTTGAGCACTACTTTCCTCCACCAAACCGTTGATTCAGCTTGACGCAGTTTCCTTGTTTTCTACTTTTAAGACTTTGTAAGTCTTTATGTTTCTTTTCTTGATTTATTTATGTTGTTTCCTTTTCTATTTCTTTCCTTTTTCTTATTTTTCTTACAGTGGGGACACTGTAATTTTAAGTATGGGGTGGGAGAAAGTAGAAAAGCTTGTTGTCTTGTGTTTTGACTTATGTGTTTTATTTGTTTTAAGTAGTCCTTTAATTTCGTTTTAAGTAGTTCTTTGTTCCATGAAAAATTGAAATTTTTTGACAATACAAAAAAATAATAATAAAAAATCCAAAAAAAAAAGAGTTTTAGAATTGATAGATATCCCTTTCTTATGGTTCTATGATAGTAGTTGCTAGCATGATCATATAATTCCTTGCAAACATGTCTTTGATAGTATAGCCGGATTCTTGTTATGAAGTTGTTTTTAGGAAGAATAGCATTTGATGAAATTGAGCACATATACTTTATAGCATAAAGTGATGCAATCCAACAAAAATTGCTATCTTGTGAGTTGTTTTTGGCCTTATAGGGAGAACATCAAAAATCCCTCTTCTTTTCTTGTGTGATTTTGCTCTCTATATGCATATTATCTCTTGAAATTGTGATGGTTATCTATTTCTTGAGACCTTTATGAGATTTATAGTTCATTACTTGTGAGAATCATATGATGGAGAACTTATTTCTTTAAACCACTTTTTATCCTCTATTTTTACCTACCTTATCATTATCCTCTTTTTGAAGCCAATTTTGAGCCTGAAGCCTTTTATTTTTAGCTTCACAAAATTATTCCCTAGCCATGATAAGCTTGACCATATCCGGGGATTAGGACTTAGTATTGGTTGTTGTGATGGTTTTGTTGAAATGAGTTGTATTGGTTCAAGTGTTGGGTAATTTTGGGTTGGGTATTTGAGAATCTTGCAGTTTGTCATGTAAAAGGAAGTTTGGTTCCCTGAATGCACTTGCAAAGAAAGAAAAAAAAATCGGTATCGACCTCCCACAGAAAAAAAATGAAGATGATAAAGGAAGAAGAAAGAAAAAGAGATGAATAGTGAAAGTGTGCATGAGCCAAATTTTCCTAAGTGTTTGTAAGCAAAATTAAGTTGGGATATTAAAAGGGTTGAAGAAATAAGAGAGTGTGCATAATGAAGAGTGAGTTTGGTATATTTTTATGAGAGTTTTTGATGTTATGTGTGAGTTTTTAGGAGTATTTGATTCCCGGATATTATTAGCACCACATAGCCAAATATTTCCACACCTATTGTTTTTACCAAGCCCCATTACAACCCGGCCGAATGAAAGCTTCTATGAAGTTTTTCATTGAGCCTAAGTTCTCTTGATGATTTTTAGTGTTTTGACAAATCTTGGGTGGAGAGTTTGATGATATAAGTTCCAATTTCTATGAGTTTTTGTATATAAGATGAGTTGAGAGATTGAATTTATAAGCCCAAACACTTGAGAGTTGAGTGAAACACATTATTATCCCTTGTGAGGTTGGATTGTATTTTCTTGTGTCTATTTGGTGCATATATGTGTGATGACATTAATAGTCATTTTGCTATTTTTCTTTTATATGTTGAAGTTGTTTTTAGATGATGGCTATGTTTTGATAAGTATTGTTGTTTGGTTTTGATTTATGTTTAGTGATTGCTTGAGGACAAACAAGTCTAAGTATGGGGTATTTTGATGTTCGTATTTTTAGTATAGTTTTTAGTAGGTTTTCTTAGTTTGTTAGGGTTAGTTTTGATAAGTTTAGTTTTGTGTGTTTTTGGATGGTTTTGCATATTTTGTGAAAAGTATGGAAGCTACTCCGTTTTGTGTATTTTTGTAGGTTTTAGCAAGGGAAAGGTGCTGTTTGGAGCTAAATTTGGAATGATATGGTGAAGGACGGAAGAATACAAGATGGAGAAGTCGAAGTCCAGCTTTTAAATTTGAAGTGTTGAAGAAGCCAAGCCCAGGCTCGTTAACGAGGCTGTGAGGGCTCGTTAACGAGGTTACGAGATAGGTTTTTCGAGGAATTTTAGTAATGTCCTACCAATCCTGTGCGGGAATTTATTCCGTGTCGGTAGAGTATTTTTAATGAGTTTTAGGGTTATCATATTATGTGTTTTAGGTCTTGTTATATTTCTATATTTTATTTCTATCTTTTTAGAGTTAGTTTCTATCTTTTAGGAAAGTTCTTTTATCTTCTAGCCTTTTTATTTTCTAGCCTTATTAGTATAAATACCCTTCTTTATAGCTTAAAAGGGGGTAGCAAGAAAAGTAGAGAAGGAGGAAGAGCCGAGAGAGAGAAAGAGGAGTCGGGACGAGATCGAGCACGGTGGACGAGAGTTGCCGAGGTCGTTAGTCACGGTTTTCGATTCGGTTTTGTTTGTTTCAGTTTCTTCTGAATTCTGTAAGACGATTATTTTTCTTATTAATTTGAAGTAGTTGTTTTGTTTTCAATGTTTTCTCCTTTTGAATTTATTTTCTTCTTAGTTATGAGTAGTGAGTAGTTTTCTTATCTAGGGTCGGGGGTTTAAACCCGGCATAGTTATGCATGGTTTGATGAGTAAGATGATTTGTTAAATGCCTTCTATCTATTTTTAGATTGCTTGTTATGTTTATTCCTAGATGAAAGTCAAGGTAATTTAGGTTTTTAACTTGATTGAAAGAAAAAGTTATAGACTTGAAGGTTGATATTGTTTCAATACGAAAGTTTCGAGCTTTAGATCCAAACGCAAGTAATTGAGTGAATTATTTTATGAAAGTAGATTAATTTGTTTGTTAGTCAATGAAAGTTGATGAATTTATTTATTTAAAGGCATGATCTTTTATCTTCTTACGAGTTTATATGCATGACTATGTTGTGGTGACCCTTGTCCTAGATTTTTGTTTTTAATTGAATTTTTCTAGATCATATTCGTTACTGAGTTCGTAGCCTCGGTACTGAACCTATTAGCTCGTTAGTGTTGGTTAGTTGTTTGCGGTGGTTCGTTAACGACCCTGACGAAGTCGTTAACGGGCTGGTCGTGAGTGCTTTTTGCTTGTTTTTGTTTGATTTTCATTATTAGTAGTCGATAGATAAACAAACTTTGCTTCCCGTGGAACGATCCTGACTCCCCTATACTCAGCGGGGTCTTGACTTATAAATTTATTTGTTGTCCAGAGTAAAGGCCCGTCAACAGAAGTCCATAAAGAGATGAAGAATCAAGTTCGAGCTAAGAAAGAAGTAGAGAAACTCGTTACTGAGCCTAAGGAAAAAGAATCAAGGCAAAACAAGGTGTAACGAACCCTATACCGAAGTTTTACGCTCAGTTACAAGCCTCTTTTCAATGCTGAAGGGGGGGGGTCGATAACGACCCTGTGAGGGTTGATACCGAGGCTGAATGGATCGATACCGAGGTGTACAGGGTCGGTAACGAGTCTCTCAACAAAAGAGAAGTGAAGAATTTAGCTGAGCTGTACCGACCCTGATGGGTCGGTACCGAGGGTCCCATGTCGTTAGCGAACATCATCAGGGTCGGTACCGAGGGTCCCATGTCGTTAGCGAACATCCGAGTCGGCGCATTTAATGCACTTTTATCCTATATCTTTTATGTCTTTAGATAGTTTTAAGGGATATATCTTTTAGAGATTTATTTCCTTATAGATAGCTTTAGATAGATTGGTTTTCTCTATAAATACTCTTGTCTAGCACCTTCTTTTAATCGATCAATTGCCTTGGGGGCATGTTAGGGAGAAGAGAAGAGAGAGAAGGGGCGAGATAGAGTAATTAGAGAGACGAGTTTGAGGATTACTTGGAAGACAAGTTTTCTTTGAATTCAATTTTGTAAGTTTTCCTTTCATTAATTTAATTGCTTTGTTTTCATCATGACTTGTGAGTAGTCTTCTCTCTCTAAGGTTGGGGTTAACCCAACAATGGTTGTGCATGCTTGTTTGTGATCATGATTTGATTGTCTTTATTGCATGATTCTATTCTCTTGTACTTACTCCTTGAAACGAAAGTGGATAGGAATTTCTCATTCATAGTTGAAGCGAAAGCGGAAACCTTGAATCAGAATAGTCAATTTAGGGTTTTGAAGCGAAAGCGGATCAATCCTAGTTGAAGTAGAAGAGATAGATAGTTGAGTTTATTGATTGAACGAAAGTTAGTTGATTTACTTGCTTAGTTGATGAAAGTTGACAGCTTTAGGTGATAAAGGCATGATCTTTATGTTTCATTAAACGTTTGTATGCATGATTATTGTTGTGGGGACACCTTAACCTCAGAAATCTCTCTCCTTTGATAAAAACCCTTGCTTTTGATTGGTTACTTGTGCTCTAAGTAATAAAACTTGACATTAGACTTTCTCCCGTGGACGAACCTGACTGACCTGTACTCATCGGGGTCTTGACTATAAATTTATTTGTTGTCAAGAAACCCTCTCAATAGTTAGGTACCCTAAAATATTTTGTAATGATGTTCTTAAATAGCAGCATGATCTTCTCTAAGGCAGAAACATATAATGATGACATGATATTTTCTAATGAACAATGTTGGGTCTTTTAGGAATTAGAATCATTACATGACAAAAAAATGAGGAAATCGGATTAATTAACTAAGCAAGCACTCTCACATTGCAGTATTGTACAATAGAAAACTAGTGAATATGTTAATTAAGTATACAAGGAAAGACAAACCGAGAATCTAAGATAAGAGTGAGATTAGAAAAGGAATGAGCAAGTAAAAAAACTAACTAAAATCAGAAAAAAGATTCAAATTTGTACAAAATAGTCCTTTAGAAACACAACAATCATCGTGGGAGGGAGAAAATCATAGCCTAAAAAGTAGAACTCTATCAAGTGAAAGCTACAAAACATAGTAACTCATTTAACATAACAGAAGTAATAACGGTAAACAAGAAAATTTGCACTTACTTTGAACTTCACCGCCCACCACTCGTCATGACCAACAATTTTCCAAGTACTTGAATCACACATAAAGCCCCCTTGGTGTGGCGGAAATCCCACCATATCTTCCAAAGCCTGTAAAAGCGATAGTACATTGATTGAGCAGTGACTCTTGTACACGTGCACCTACACTCAGCCCAAAAGCGCTCATTTACATCAACCCAGTTAGGGCACTGGGGATCATCCAAGGGAGGACTAAGCTCTCGAACAATCTTGAGGAAGATCAGCTCTTCCTCATGCGTCCACTTCCTTGGCATTTCCACAAACTGGGAAGAAAAGAAATGCACCAGTTTAAATGTGACAAAATAAAAGAAATAGAGCAATGAAGTATTTGACAAATAGAAAAAGTGTTTGAGAAAATAAATAGGGCAATCAAATACATTGTTAATAAAAGATATAAACTATCATGATCCAAACCTCAATTGACATAAACATTCTTATCTTACCAAACCTGCTCAAAATGCACTTCAAAACATTCTTATCCTATTTCTGTTGCAACACACACATCAACCTACTTCAAAAACTACTTCTACTTTTTCTATACCAAATAAATGTATACCAAACATTTGTAATTCTGTTGCCAATCAGTTAAAGCCAATCAGATTGATAGTCAATTTGCAATACCAAATAAATGTAAACAACTTATACGCAGCAACACTTATCTTTCTTAAAAGCCAATCGATTTCAGAATATTCATGATTCGTGGAGGTGTTTGTTCTAAGTGAACATTTAGACAAAAATAAACCTTAGATCCAAAAGACATGCAAATCTAAATGCAAATACATTTTTAGGGTTTTAAGACATTGAAATCATTCAAAAGACATGTAAATCATGCCAATCAGTTTAAGTTTCAAATTGACATGCACAAACCATGGAGAAAAAGGGTGGAGAGAGATGGAGGCAAGAGACATGCAAATCTAAATGAATTGCGGAGATATTTGCAACCTAAATGAATTAAACATCAGATTGACAAAGAGAAAAGGTGTGGTATAGCAAATCTAAGCCAAAAATCGAGACATTCAACTCTAAGCCAAAATGAGGCGTACTTGTGAAGAGGGTTGGGGGTTTACCTAGAGGATCGGAGAAGCTAAGCCGGTGGAGAGACGATGAGTCGACGCCGATGAACACGGGACAAGATAAGTCGGCGGGGAGAAATGGGAGCAAGATCGATCCACTCGTGCGTCGTGATAACGGGGAGAGAAATGTAGTCAAGAAGAGATTGAAGTGAGGCAAGATAGTGATAGTTCCGAATGTGTGGTCCCAAAACCCTAAAAGACAAAGTGGGAATGGGCCTGAAGGAAATGCGAGCCCAATAAGGCTCATGAGCCTAATAAAAATTTGAAAGAGCCTGTTAATAGCGCCCAACGTTCAAGTCGTCTCCCATATTGATGACTCGTGGCTATTTTCGTGGTTCAATTTGTGGGTAAAAAAAGTTGATTCAGCAACTCATTAAATGATCCATACCAACCTTCATTCAATAATCTACAACAACAATCGTACAAACTCGATCTCTTAATGCTACCTTTCTTCACATTCCCTTCCCATGTCATTTTCATGACACTTTTCTCTCTTATTCCCTCTAATTTCAATTTGTCTCAAGTAAACAAAATAGATGGAAACCAAGTTTGATTGATTTCTTCTTTTGAATCTGTTATATTCTTGTTCAAGTGGTCAATTTCTCTTCCATTGTTGGTGCAAGATAGGTTCTTGCTTTTGTGGATAAGTAATTTGCTTTTTGGGAAATTTTTCAGAAGTAGCCACGAGAGTAGCCACGAAGTTTGGCACGAGTTCTTCATTTTGTTACTAACAGAGTGGGTCTTGAAGGTCGAAACCATTCTATCGTTTGCCTATCACCCGCAACTGCTTGAATTTGGTAAGTATGTTATGCTTATGTTTATATTTTTTGAGAATAACAACATACATTGTAGATTGTAACCTATTTTAAGTGATAAAATATTCAGAATTAACCACGAAATTAGCCATATGTTCTTAATTTCATTCCTAATATGTTTCTTGTTTTTAATCTAGTAATTATTACTTATTTGAATATAGGTACCATATATGACATGGACAATCGTGAGTGGATGTATGATAGATGGCTTCCTAATGGTGAAGGTTTGAGAAGCGAATTTTTTGATGGTGTTGAAACATTCATTAATTTTGCAAAAGCTCAACCAAATTTCATGGATGGGGAGAAGATCAAATGTCCATTTTTCCTTTGCAAGAATGGCAAATTTCAAGATAAAGACATTGTTCACCGTCATCTATTCAGAAAAGGTTTTGTTGACATTTCTTATTGGTGGACCGCACACGGAGAATGACCATTTGTCAACTCACCTCCCTTGGAAGACTTGAATCCTACTTCAAATCCCAATGATATGGATTTCTTTGGGATTGGGATGCATTTATTTGATAACTTGAATCTTACTCAAAGAATGGTTTTTGATGGAGCTGGTCCAAGTTTTGTTCCACCTTCATGGTTTGACCCTAACAATTATGTGAATGAGCCAAGTAGTAGTCATGTAGAGTTTGAAAACCATGTTCATGAAGAAGAAATTAACACGGACCAACCGATCAACCATGTTCATGAAGAAGAAATTAGCATGGAACAACCGATCAACCATGTTCATGAGGAAATGTCCTTCTTATATGAGCGCTTCAATGATGTTTTGAGGGCAGCAGATCAACCATTATATGATGGTTCTCATGTGTCACAGTTAGCTGCAGTCGGTTCTTTTATGGAGTTAAAGACCGAATATAATATGTCATATGCTGGATATAGTGCACTTCTCCAGAAAGTCAATGATGTATTGCCAAAAGACAACAACTTTCCAAAAAGTTTCTATGAACAAAAGAGGTTGACTAAAGAGTTGGGGTTGCCCCAGCAAAAGATACACCTTTGCCCCCAAGGTTGTATGTTGTTTTGGAAGGATGATGTTGATGCCACTGAGTGCAAAGTTTGCAATAGTCCAAGGTATCGACCTTGTTTGTCTCAGAATGGAAAGCCAATACCTAATAAGGTGTTGTAGTACTTGCCATTGATCCCATGTTTGCAGCGATTGTATGCTATGGAGGAAACAACTTCAAAGATGCGTTGGCATGCTTTACACCAAACAAATGAAGGGTATATGAGTCACCCATCAGATATTGAGGCTTGGAAGCATTTTGATAGAACCTTTCCAAGGTTTGCATCAGAGATTCGTAATGTGAGATTATGTTTGTGTTTAGATGGATTTTCTCCATTTGGTAAGTTTGGCAAGACATATTCGACTTGGCCAGTGATTGTCACCCCCTACAACCTACCTCCAGATATGTGCATGAAAGCTCCTTATTTGTTCTTAAGTACCATTGTTCCAGGTCCACAGAATCCAAAGAAGCTAATAGATATTTGTATGCAACCATTGATTGATGAGCTGCTTTTTGTTGTGGAGAGAGGGTGTGCCAACATTTGATGTTTCTACGGGAAAAAAACTTAGGATGCGTACAGTGAAGGATTTCCTTACGTATGGCATGTTATCTGGGTGGAGTGCTGTTGGTATTTATTCTTATCCTCATTGCATGGAGAACACAAAAGCCTTTTGTTTACAACATGGACGGAAGGATTCATGGTTTGATTGCCATCGGTGCTTGTTGGAATTAGATCACCCATTTAGGACCAATAGGAGAAACTTTTACAAAGGAGAAAGGAGGATGATCCTCCTATTTCGTATTTATCAAGTCAAGAGATGTGGGAACGTGTTCAAGGTTTGCCAACCGCCATGGAGTCTCCACGTGAATATCTAGATGGCTATGGTGAAACTCATAAGTTCACAAAGAAAAGCATTTTCTAGACGCTTCCTTATTGGAAGCATAATTTGCTTCGACACAACCTTGATGTCATGCATATTGAGAAAAATGTGTTTGAGAACTTGATTAACACTGTCATGGATGTTAAGGGGAAGACAAAAGACAACATAAGCTCGAGGAAGGACCTGCACCTATTTTGTAATCGCCCAGAGCTTCAGGTGGAGGATAACCATAAGGGCCCTAAACCAAAAGCATTGAATGCATTAGATAGAGAAAAAAAGACAACCTTGCTTAATTGGTTAAGGCGCTTGAGATTTCTGGATGGGTATGTCTCCAATATTGGTCGGTGTGCGCAATTGCAAGAGGGTAGACTAATCGGAATAAAAAGTCATGATTGTCACGTGTTCATGCAAAGACTTCTACCAATTGCTTTCAAGGAACTTCTACCTGTGGGTGTTTGGGGGCCATTGACAAAATTGAGCTTATTTTTCCAATCATTATGTTCATCCACACTTGAGATGAAATGTGTTGAGGATTTAGAACGTGTCACACCTCTTATATTGTGCCAGTTGGAAAGGATATTTCCACCATCTTTGTTTGATTGTATGGAGCATCTCATTGTACATTTAGCATATGAGGCAAAATTAGGGGTCTAGTACAATACCGATGGATGTATCCACCTGAGCGCTTCTTATTCAAGTTGAAAGGGAACATGATGAATCCACAAAAGGTGGAGGCATCCATAGTGGAGTCATATTTGTTTGAGGAGATAACGACATTCACTCGACATTATCCCCAACCTCAAGACTTGTATAAGAGAAAGAAAACTACCATGGAGGAGGAAGCCAATGACGCTCATCCTCAAATTTCCATTTTCAACCATCCGGGGCGTGCAAGCGGAAAATGTAAGGTTGTATGGATGACCAAGGGGAGAGATTTTCACGTCGCATGGACGTATATCCTACTTAATTGTAGAGAGGTTGACTCTTACGTCGAGTAAGTGACTTTAACTTATATATATATAAATACATGTCAGTCCAATTAATATCCCACTTTTAATTGTTGTTCATGTTAAACTACGCAGGGAGTTTCAAAATACGATAGGACAAGGAGATCCGACTGCTATTGCCAATTGCTTTTGTGATTGGTTTCATGATTATGTAAGTTTAAATGCACATTGAATATCTTTGGGAAGTTATTTTACATTACATATATATACATATAAAAGTTTCATCAACAATATTACAGGTTTTGAATAAAAAAAGTCCTACACCCTCAGAAGAGGATCATGTGTTGATACATACTTTGGCTTGGGGCCCATCAAAAAAGGTTGTGTCATGGCCCGTATATTTCATCAATGATTATAAATTTGAAATTTTGGAACGTGGTGAAGGCAAATTAACCATGAATAGTGGTGTGTGTGTGCAAAAGCTTCCAACGGTGATACACAATCCGATTTCTTCGGGTTAATAGAACAAATTTTTGAGTTTGAGTTCACCGGATTGCCATGCAAGAAGATTGTCATGTTCAAGTGTTTGTGGTTTGACCCTACGACGAAGGTCCATCCAGAATACCATTTTTAGGAGATTAATGTGAAGAGGCGATATAACAATCATGATCCTTTTGTCTTTGCGCAACAATGCATCCAAGTTTACTACGTAGACTTCCCTAGAGCACCGCGAAGCCGTGCAAATTGGAGATATGTGTGTAAGACAAAGCCTCGAGCTAGAGTTGAGCAACGATGGACAGAGAGAAAGGAGGATGAGCCAAGTGATTTAGATACATTACAACCGGAGGAATTTGAGATTGATGGATTTGCAGGGTCGTCAATTCACTCATTACCGTTACATCTTAATGATCCACTTTCTTTGCATGAAGAAGCATACGATGTTCAAAGCGACGAGGATAACTCGGACATTGCAATTGATGACGAAGAAGATGATTTTCCATCAGATTCAAGTTCCGAAAATTATGAGTGGTAATTCATCTTATCCTAGTTTAATTTATTTTATATCAACATGATTTTCCTTTTGCAAAATATGATTAGTAATTTATTTTCTACCAAAATTATTTTTCTACTAGGAGAAAATTATACTAGAATGGAAAATTCATCTAGGAGGGAAACTTCATCTAAGGAGGGAATCAAAATTCATCTAAGGAGGGAAACTTATCTCGGTTGAAATTAAGGAGGGAAAAATTGAGTCATTTGGCGGACTGGATATTTGCACTAGGAGGGAAAATTTGAGTGATTTTGGGCCCAAAATATACCCTAAGCCCAACAATTATCACTTGTCCCATATCTGATATTGCTTGCACCCACTCTCTAACCCTAGCTCATTTGCACCGCACTTTCCCAGACGCCTCTCCCTCTCTTTGGTTCGAGCTCTCTCACGAAGGATTTGGTTCGAGCTCTCTAGAGGAGGATTTGGTTCGAGCTCTCTTTAGGTTCTCTCTCCCTCCCTTGATGGCTCTCCCTCTTTGGTTTTGTTTGGTTCTAGATCTGATATTACTTGCACCCACTCTCTAACCCTTGATTTATGTTATTTGTTTTTGAATTTTGAGATTGAGAACCTGAAAGTTTGGTTCGAGATGTGTGTTTGAGAACTTGAATGGTGATGTTGTGGAATTTAAGGTTCTATTTTGCTTCTCCTTATGTGAAATTGCTTCTCTTTGGTTCATTATGTCGATTTTTAGGGTTCGAATTTGCATGTCTTTCATTTTTTAGAGTTGGGGTTTAATCGTTTCATGCTTTAGGAAGAAAATATTGCTTCTCCTTGCTTCTTGTTGCTTCTCCTTGCTTCTCCTTTCTTGTCTTTGCTTCTCCTTTCTTGTCTTTCATTTTTTAGACTCGGGTTTAATTTTTTGGTGTGTGTCTATTAGAACAACTTGTCATGCTTTAGGGTTCGAAATGGTGTTGCTTGTCTTGCATGTGCTCAACTCCTTATGTGAAGAAATTGGTGTTGCTTGTCTTGCATTCACAGAAATTGGTGTTGCTTCTCCTTATGTGCATTTGGTTCTCTTTTACTACTCTTATGTCTTTACTGCAGTTCATAACTTCACTGTTTTTGGTATATTGTTTTGCAAGGTTTAGTTGAATCATGCGTCACCTTAGAAGCACAGTACGAGGACGAGCCCAAAATCTCAACAGCAACTTCGCTCGTGCTCCTCGTACTTCTTCGGAGCAGATTCTTCAAAGTCCTATGAGACCTCCTCGGTTACAACCAACCCTCCCGGTTCGTAGTAGTCCAAGATTTAAAAAAGTTGCCCAACAACAAGTTTCTCCACAACATGTCATCCCTTCTCCAATCCAAGTTCCCCGTGCTCCAAGCACTTCTTTGAAGAAAACCAAGCCTAATCTCACTCTAGCATCTTCTTCACAACAAGTTCTTGACCCTTCAAGAACTCCTAGCCCTAATAACAGTCCAACACTTCGTCCACAACAAGTTCTCTCTAAGGAAAGGGTTCTCTCAAATCTAAGAGCTCTTGCAAAAAATCCCAACCCTAACCCCATTCTCACACCCTCACAAGTGAATGAAGAAGACAATGAGGCATACATAGAAGAGGGCTTCGAAGAAGACAATGAACAAGTTCATGAAGACTACGGTGAAGAAGTGGAGGAAGAACATGAGGAAGAGCTTGAGGAAGAGCTTGAGGAAGGTGAAGAACAAGGGAAGGTGAAGAAGAACAAGAGGAAGGTGAAGATGATCAAGAAGATGAAGAGTCTACTCAACCAAAGCTGCTTATATGGATTAAAGGAGACGGAATCCGGTAACCTTTCAAACTTTTTTTTTATTAATTTGATTTACATTTTACACTTAGTAATTATATCCATTTCTTTGTAGTGATTTTGAACCACGCAAAGCTGCCTACTCCAAGACGAAGGAGATCGTGCATGGCCACTACAATGGTCCAAGGACAAGTATTTCTAAAGTGACGTGGCAAATTAAGAAGATGTGGTTTGAAGAGTTCAAGGTGATGTTGCTGTTTTTTACATTTACTAATTCTATACATGACTTATTTTCTGCATAGTTTGACTTTGATGTCTTAAATTTAGGCTTAGAAGGGTTTTTGCCTAGTTTGACTGTGATATATTAAATTTAGGCTTAGGAAGGAGTTAAGTTTTACATGAATTGTTTATCCATCTTAAACATAGGTAATCCTACAACATTTTTTATACTCTCTTGTTGGTAAGTGTAAAAAAGTTGTATTGAGAGTTGAGAGAACTGATAAGTAGTGACATTTCATGTTGCTGTTTTTTGTTTAAGTTCATGTTGCTGTTTTTTGTAAACAAGTTCATTTTGCTGTTTTTTTTAAAGAACCATTGATGAAGCTGTTTTTTCAAGTACCATTTGTTAGAAATTGTTGTTAGAAATGAACTGCATGTTTAAAGACCATTTGATGTTGCTGTTTTTGTTGGATTGCTAGACCTTGCTTCAATATGAGTGTGTCTTTTTTTGTCATCAATGCAGAAATTTTTTTATTGGCCGGAATCTGATGAACTGATGCAAAAGGTCTTCTTACACCAAGCCGAAAGACACATCACCAATATCTTTAAGAAGCATCGTGAAAACAAGACCAATCCTTTCTTTGTTTTTGAGAAGAATTGGGAGAGAATGAACACCATAAGGAAAACTGATCCTAATTATGTGAGACAAGCTCAAGTGAATTCCCAAAATCGGTCATCAAAGAGGTCATTAGAGACTGGAAATTATCGAGGAGGTTCTCGAAAGTTTACCAAATGGATGTAAGTTGTGGTAAGTACATTCACTTTTCAAAATTTAAGTAAGAATGTGTTTGTTGTTTGAAAATAAGTATTTAACTTGACTTTACTCTTTTTTTTTGCAAGGAAAAGGAGTCTGGGAGCATGCCGCTTATTTCTGAGGTGGTCAATAAATTGTGGTCAAAGGAGGATGGGACTGGACTAGGTGAACGACCATCTGCCATCATTGTAAGTATATTCAAGTATTTTGTACTTTTTGTGCTTATGGTTTTGGATTCATGTTTGATTGAATTTGAGTTCATTTTGTATGATATTATGTGATTTTAATTGTTGATGTGTACAAATAGATATAGCTACTTTAAATAGGAAATTAAATTCAAGTATTTTGCATGTTCAAAATTCAGACAAATGAATCAATAGACATGAACCTCCTAGATGAATTTTGTGCTTATGGTTCTCTCTCTCTCTCTCTCCCCCTCCCTCCCTTGATGGCTCTCCCTCTTTGGTTTTGTTTGGTTCTTCTCCTCTCTATGTTATTTGTTTTGGAATTTTGAGATTCAGAACTTGAAAGTTTGGTTCGACATGTGTGTTTGAGAACTTTAATGGCAATGTTGTGAATTTGTCGATATTTAGGGTTCTCTTTGCTTCTCCTTAAGTGAATTTGCTTCTCTTTGGTTCCTTATGAATCAATAGACATGAAAACTTCAATTTTCATTTGCTAAATCCCATAAAAAAAATATGCACAAGTACACAGACTCTTGCAATTGTTGTTTTTGTTGATGTTTGGTGTTGCAGAAAAAAAAACTCCCATAAAAATATGCATAAATTTGATGTTGTTGTGTTTGTTGGAGTGATAGACCTTGATTTCTCTCAATTGCTTTTTGTTTTCTTCTTGCTTCATTTTCTTCTTGCTTGATTTGTATCTATTGTTGAATTCTTGATTTGTTGATTCAAGCTCAGTACACCTATTATTCTGCTTCATGTACTGTTTTGCATTGTTTTTAGGCTGAATTTGAACGCCTTGTGGCTGTTGAGCATGGGGATGGACCAATCTCAAGTGCTAGGGCGACCGAGCTATGGATTAAAGCTTGTGACGGCTATGCTAGTCGTAGGATTTTTGTAATGGCTGATGAAGGGGTTGCCCTCTTTCGCACGGGAAAACTCGAATCTAGGAATCCTTCCTGCTCCTCCAGCCTTTTCCACTCCCATCAAGTTGTTCAGTCTCTAAAGGATGAAATAAAGGAGATGCAAGAGGAGATGAATACTCTTCAAAATCAAAATGTGGAAATTCAAACCTAGAACAAGGCACTCAAAGGTATGCTTGAGCAGTTGTTTAAACACATTGGAGGCAACATGAATAATGTCATTTCTTGACTTTCTTTCAAGTGGTTGGGTTATTTTACCTCTCTCTGAATTGTCTTTCTTGTGAATTGTGTTTGTTGGTGGATTGCTTTTTGGATGATTTCTTGTGTTGGATATTTTGGATGTTGTATGGTAGATACTTTGGATGGTTGTTGTGCACTAATGCTAGTGCTGGTTTGTTTAGCTATAATGATGTTTTTTTTATTAGCAGGTTGCACTTGCTAGTGCTGTTTTTTTCGTTTAGCAGGTTCTAGCTAAATGCATTATGATAATGCAATTGATGCATATATTATGGCATATTTCCCAATTATTATTTTTTTGTTAATGCTTATTTATTTGACCACAAAATTTGAAACCAAATGTTTTCAAAGCCAATTTCAAGGTTAAATAGCCATAGCTTTTGCCACCAAATAGATTCAATGCAAATGTCAGGGCTAAATGGCCACAGATTTCCTACCAAATACATTTAGTGCAAATGTTAAGGCTAAATGACCACGGATTTTTCCACGAAATAGATTCATTGCAAATTTCAAGGCTAATGGCCACAAATTAGGGGCGATAATACATTTGTAGCTAAAATTTGATGGTGATGCATTCAAAACCAACCACGAAATTCAATTCTGGCTAATATGGTTGAACGTGACTTTCGTGGCCAATAGCCACACATTTAGCAATGAACTAGTTCACGACTATTATTTGCAGCTATATAGCCACAAAACTAGAATTATGTGGTTCTTTTCCAAAGTGATATTTAGTCTCGGCCGTTTTAGCCCCAGGGCACCTTTCGTAGGGCAATCCGTTGAGGATGTTGTGGCCAACGTGATTTCGTGGTTAGATTTGTGGCTGAAGTCGTGGATAATTTCCTGGCTACAGACGCATTTTCCAGCAATGTAAGAATATACAAATATAAGAATAAAGTGGGAACCCTTAATTTCGCATGGCCATTCACGAGTAAGTCTTGGAGAATTTGAACGTATTACTCTGCGTGCAATCGACAATACGATTCAAATGGGCAATTGTGTGTGAATTTTTTTGGATGGTGGTCTTATTGGCCCATACCACAGTGGGGTCTTCGACTGGGGCGAAGTCATAACAAGTTAGTCATAGGGGAATCTGTGGCTGGATTGAATCCTTTGCGAAGGAAATTCCCTCTTCCCCCAACCAACACAAGGGATAGCTTGGTTCCACTAGTGGCGGGCTAGCGAAGGGTGGCCTTTAGACACGTAGCCAGAGGCAAGTAAAAATAATCCAAGAGTTCCATTTTCCTTCTTGTTCATCAATCAGAAATCAAGACAAACCAAGTACTTTGGTGAGACGTGAAAGTACACGATCCCATTTCGACCTCGATATGTGGATCGTCTTGCACTATGTACTGTTATTGTTCAAGAGACATGGTCCAAGCCCGGTGAAGAAATGAAAATTTCAAAAATTCTGCTCAAGCCGGCCTACTACGGGCACCTGTAGGAATTAGTGCGTGAGACCGCGTTCCTAATTAAATATTGTGTGCTATTTACATTTATTATAAGTATTTTCTATGATATTTAATAGGTCATGTGTGATTTTATTATTTTAGGATATTTACTAGTTATACCCGTCGTGCCATGCACGACTACATGAATTTAATATTTAATTTATTTAATGAATATGTTTTTAATTTAATATAAAAAACTTATTTATTAGAAAAAAATATATAAAATTTTACAATTAGTGTCATACTGTCATGTGAAACGGCGCCAAAATTATTAAGGTGGATCTAATATAATTTTGATGACTTAACAATAATTTATTTATGCAAAAATATAAATAAAAATTATTTGAATTAGAATCATTCAATTTTGAAAATCTTTTACAAAAAATATAAAAAGGTAAAAATAATCTAAATTCTTGTAATTTTTTTATCAAATTAAATTCTTTAAAAAATTGAATAAAAATTAAAAATATACTTAATAAGAATCTATGAAAAAATATAATTAAAGAATGAATTTTTTAATGATAATAAAATTATTTATATTTACATAAATGATTCAAAAAGAAAATTAAGGAAAAGATAACACAATTTATTTTTATCAAAAGTCAATTTAGGCAAGTAATTATCTAGATTGAAAGTTTTATTTTTATCAAAATTTTATGTAAGATAAGTCTTTTACATAAATAGATAAAATAATAAAGATAAAATATTTTTTAATTTTAAATAAAATTCGAATTTAATTTTTTTCAAATAAATAGATAGAAATTTAATTGAAAAAACTAAATCAATATATTATCTTAATATATAATATATTAATATCTAATGTTCTATAATTTATTTTAATTTTACATAATATCTTTTAGATCTATCCTAATTCCTAATATATAATAGATAACATCTTTATTTTGGATAGAATCTCTCTTGATTAATTTATCCTATTTCTATATTATCCTAAAATAATATCAACACATATAAATTCCTAAAATAAAAAATCCTATGTGGCGAAATCCTAGGTGGCTTAACGTGGGAACGACACATAGAAAAATCCTAGGTGGCGCAACGTGGTGACCTTATTCCTTGCGTCTTTTATATATACATAGATTATCCTAAGATAAATGTGAGTTATTTATATTCATATTATGCTTCTCTTATTGTTTAAATATGATAATTTATTGGATTAGGATTCTATCTTAAGGATTGCTTGACTTTCGAATTGCTTGACTTGCAAGCAATAGTTGTCCTACCCCCACTACCTAGCTTGCTCCTTCTCTCCTTTAAATACAGTAATGCCAGTTCTCACAAAGGTATGCTTAGATACTTTCTCACTTGATGAATTCTTCTTTCTTAACAAACATTCAACAATTTCACCCCTTTCTTATTTAGCATCGAAAGTGGATTAAGAGGTCTATCTCTTTATTTCATTATTTTATTTCATTATTTTTGCAGGTCTAAAAAAATGAATGTCATTGAAGGTGGAGGAAGATAGAGAAGTACTTATTTAATGTACCCTACCACAAATATAAAAGCCAATGTTAACCAGTGGACGGAAATCGATGGGCAAACAATAATTTATACGCCAAATTGCTTGGTTATGGACAAGAAGTGCATCGGTGGATGGATATTGAATAATTAAACCTTTACTGATTGAAGATATAAATCTAGCTTGTCTTATTTTGTATTAGCAAACGAGATTAAAATGAGCCCAAAAACAGTCTACTATATTATGAAGCGTAATAAAAGACAAAAATATATAATAAAAAAGTTTTTTAATGTATGTTTACGACTAGGGGTGTCTATCGGGTGGGTCAGGTTGGTTCAGGTCAGGTTATTTAAATTTCGGGAAAGTTCGGATTCCGGTCAAATTTGGAAATTTTGATAATCGGGTTAGACCACTTCGGATTGGGTGTGTAATTAATTAGGCAAAGTCCGATTTTCGGATCAATTTTGGTCGGGTTATTCAGTTTTTGGTCCAACTAGATTTTGGATAAGTCGGGTTTCGGGTTTCGTTAGACTTCGAGTTTAGTCAGATTTTGAGTGAGTCGGGTTTTAGTTGGGTTGGATTTCGGGTGAGCCGAATTCGATTGAGACCATATATATATCGAATAATATTTTTTTTAGTTTAATTACTTTAGTGTCAATCCATAAGAGCCTGCCCAACTGTTTCTCTATAATTTTCTTCAAAATGGGGAACCGAATGTCAAATTCTCTAAAAAAAAATTTGTTCAACTCCACCTGTTTCCTTATTTTGAAGAACCTAACATTTACTCTTTATTATTTTATATATAAAATATTTAATATAACAAATTGCATGATTACATGTATAACACTCATATTTAATTCATTCCCCAAATGTATTTGGAGAATTCCCTAAATTTAGTGAAAGCATTACATTTTTTCCCATCCATCCCTATTTTGAAGAATGGGATAGAGAATTTGTTGGACTAAAAAATGTCTCATATTCTCTAAAAACACAAATACCAAGACATATAGAGAAACTCTTGGGGTTGCTCTAATCCATAAAGTAAAAAAATACAACCCGTGACCCTACTCGTAAATTGCAAATCGGGTACCCGAATCGTAAATTTACGAACAAATTTGGTACTTGTTTTTTTGTTAGGAAGGGGGACTTACCCCATAAAAACTTTATTAGATGATATTAGATGCACCCTCTCTTAAGCTAGGAGGAAGATCATTGTTAACGAGAAGCAAAGTAGTTAAAGGTAACTCAAGAACTTCATAGTACGTAGTAGATAAATTAAAAGACTCTTGTGCTAAGTTATCCGCAACTTTATTGGCAAATCTTGGAACGTATTGGACTTTTACCTCCAATGCATTATCCTCGATGAAACGACAACATCTTTGTATAAGGAAATAATCTAGGTGCGTCAACACTTTTGGCAACCTTAAGAGATTGTTGGCCACTTGAGAATTTGTCTCTATTATTAGTCTAGAAATGTGTCGGTTCAGAGCCCTGCTTAAGCCATAATAAATTGTCCAAAGTTCAGACGTGAGAACCAAGCAATACCACATTGAAAAATAAGGCTTTAATACATTCCCTTTTTTTTGGTCAAAGAGAGGCAGGCTCTCAAGAAATTTGTTAGATAGAGCGGGCTAAGTGGCAAGGAGGCGGAGGATAGCCCTTCCCCTACAATCGTCCAACAAAATATCCTTGATACAATCGGGAGGGTCAACTATGACATGGCAACCAAAAGGAAAAGAGAAAGCAAGGTTGACAAGGGTGTCGGCGACATGGTTCGCTTCCCTAAAGACATGTCATAGTCGGACAGTCCATTTCCGACTTAGGAAGCCTTGGCATTCAGAGGCTAGGCCAGCAAGGAGGTGGAAAGGGGTGATGGTGTTCTGAATGAGGCGTAAAGCAAGTTGTGAGTCAGACTCAATTATGACTTGGTGCCCACTGTCCCGGGCTGAACGAACTAACGAAGTGTTTACTTTCAGCCACATTTCATTAACCGTCGCACCTTCAATGTTCGTTGCAATCGGGGTTGTCACAAGATCAGACAAGGGACTTGGTTCCACCCAGTTGTGAGAACAAAAGAGTGTTAATTTCCCATTTTCGATCGTTGATCTGACGCCTTTGCTTAGAAGTTGAGCTCCTTCTACAATACCCTTCCAATTTCTAGAGGATCTAGGCCATTTAAGGAACGTGTCTAGCATCCACTCGACCTTGACAATACTTGCCTCGAATCACTCTTGACCATAATGATGCTGGTTCATGAAGGGTCCGCCAACTTAATTTAGCAAGAAAGGAAGAGTTGGTTTGGCGCATAGATCAAGTGTCTTGTTGAACACCCCTAATCGATAGATATTGAATAATTAATTTCTTACCGATTGAAGATATAAATCGAGCTGTCTTATATAGAAAATGGAATTAAAATGTGCCCAAAAATAGTCTACAAATTATGAAAGGTAAACAAAAGACAAAAATATATAATAATTTTTTTAATGTGCATTAGCACACATTTATGTAAATTTCAAAAACAATTACGTGTATAATATATATAGATAGAGATTAATGTGCAGTAGTATATAGAGTAGTATTATAATATAAAAAAATTATTATTAAAAATTATTAATTATTATTAATATACACTAAAGCGGAGGTTAAAATAATATATTAAGCAACACGTGTGAATCACATATTGAACCACATTCCCCTTCTTTTTAAAATGAATTTATTTGGCCAAAATTTATTTGGGATATTTTTTATTGGTTGAAATCTCATAAGACTCCATATATAAATATTTTATTTAATTATTTATATTTATTTGATAATTCTAGCCCCTCCTCATATTATATATCAACTATTACTTATTATAATTGGGTTCGGTTCAGGTGCGAATGGGCGCCCAAGTGCGAAATAAGAAAGAACAGGAGCCGTTGGATCAAGAAAAATCAAAGGCGCTGATCATTTCACTTAAAAAGGGAAAAAACGGCACGGGCGAATTATTGGCGAATTATTCGCGTATTGTTGGGACGATGTTGGGACCTCTGGTTCTCAACATCGGGACAACGAGATCATTCTTCTGTTTTGATAATGACAAACACCATATGGGAACTAATGTGCCTTGTCCAAGTATTTCTAAGGAACACAGGTCCAGAAAAGAACGTTCCCATGCTATGGGAACTCCCATGAATAGCTAAAGAACACAAGCATAAACACTGAAGAGTTTCTCACAAAGAAACTCTGAAGAAGACAGTTCCCATCACATGGGAACTCACATGTGAAGACAAACACCGTTCAACGCAAATCGCGGGATCCTGTCTTGGACAGAACGAGGGAACAGTCTGATGAGCAGACTGTCACGAGTGATCCAACGGTCCGATTAATTCAAGAAGTTGACCTAGTTCAAATCGAAGTCACATGTGAAGATTGTACACTTGGGCTGCAAGCAAAGTGCATTTCGGACAACATGAAAGATGCGATTGAAGCCCAAGTACAACCGAGTATAAAGCTAAATGAATAGTGCTAGGTTTATGCACTTCTCCCAAAAACTCACACATACTCCCAGAGAAAGAAAGAAAGTAGAAGAGAAGTCCCCGGCGGCGAGTGTCCGATCTCGACGACGGTGAAGCTAAAGTTCCCAAGAGCAAGGGAACTGAATTGTCAAGGTGTAAGGTTTGACTTTCTTGTTTTAGTTGAGTTGTTCGCTTAGGAACTCAGTTGATAAGATTCATTAGTGTTGCTAGAGTTAGGTAGAACTCGTAGGAACAGAGAAGTTTGAATCTGGCTGTTTGTAACTAAGGAACAAGCAATAAAATAAGTAAGTCATTCAAAATCCTCCATGGGGAGGTAGAGGTTTACCCACACAACTAGTTGGTTGTCGTGGGGTTCCTCTATAAGGGAACTGTGTTCTTTCAGCTTTTTAATACTTGCGATATTGTCTCTTCCACTGCCTTGGGAACAGCTTAACAGCCAGTTCCCAAGCTCTCGCTAACAAGTTACGATCCAACACGTATTTTTGAAAAAAAAACGGAAATAGGACACGCGCCCAGATTGTTCATCAGTATTGTGGATTTGTTCATCAATAATGTGGATTTGTTCATCAAAACTGTGATTTTGTTCATCAAAACTGTGATTTTGTGCATAAATAAACTATTGTTTGTGCATAAAAAATCTATTGTTTGTACATAAAAATGAACAAATGTGTATCAAAATTACATGCAATATGTTCATCAACATTGTGATTTTGTTCATAAAAACGAAAATATTTATTCATTGGTTTTGGCATATTTGTTCATCGGTTTGTGCATATTTGTTCATTAGTAACATCAATTTATTCACTGATTTATGCATATTTGTTCATTGCCTGCAAATTTGTTCATTGTTATATGCATATTTGTTCATTAATAACATCAATTTGTTCATAGCTAAATAAGGCACAAGCACTCTCCTCTTCGATTTATTGCTATCTCGTTCTCTTAGCATACACCATTGATTGCAAAGTCAAATTCTTTATCTATTATCTTTTGCATTCAAGTTTCTACATCAAACTTATCTTAATTTGGTACTATATATATTGAGCACTTCATTCGTATTGACAAGTTAGCCTTAAAGCACTTCATTCGTATTATACTTTGAATTCAAGATAGCCTTAAAGCACAAAATAAATGCAAAAATGCACAAATAGATAGTCCTAAATGTACAAGTTGATGCTATTAATAGTCCTAAATGTACAAGTTGATAGCCTTGACACATAAAACATAAGTTTATTTCAATTCACAAATAAGGGTATAATAATGAACAAATAAGGTTATATCAATGAACAAATAAGGGTATATCCATGAACAAATAGGGTATATTAATGAACAAATAATGGTATACCAATGAACAAAAAAAGAAGTATACTAATGAACAAATAATGGTATACCATGGGTATATCAATGAACAAATAGGGGTATATCAATGAACAAATACGAGTATATCAATGAACAAATATGAGTATATCAAAACTAATTATATGTGCATAAAAAAACTACATAATATTGTATTCCTACACATAAATAAGGTTAAAAAATAAAATTAAAAATTAAAAAAGTTCGAAATCAATGAACAATGTTATCAAAAACTCAATGCACAATTAGTTAGTATTGATGAACAATTGGTGAATATTGATGAACAAATCGCTATTTTTGATGAACAAACTAGGTGTGTCTCATAAAAACGTATTTTTCAAAAAATTCGTGAATAATTCGAGAAAAATTCGTCTGTGTCGTATTTTATTCAAAAATACGCGAATAATACGGAAAAAATTCGCCCGTGCCGTATTTTATTTTTTTAAATGAATGTTTAATCAGGGACGTTGATTTTTTGGAATGAACGATCGAGATTTATTCTTATTTCCCACACAGGCGACCATTCGCACGGGACTCTATATCATTATAATTTATCAATTTTCGTAACGAATTCTCTCTTTCTCTTACATTAAGTAAATCCTTGGTTTCAAAAAAAAAGTAATTCCTTATTTATAATGTTTTAGCTTTTTCAAATAAATAAAAAAGATTGTCCTATTAAAATCATTTTTATCTATTCATTACAAACATATTTTTTTTATCTTTTTTTATCTATTCATGACAAAAAGATTTTTTTTTCGAATTAATTTTGACAAAGTAAATTTTAAAAGTAATTTTGATTATAAATGATGAAAAGTGCATTATATTTTCCTTTTTCATATAATTAAGTAAAATTATTTTTTAATTTGAATTTTTACAAATAAATTATAAAAATTTACAATATCTCATATAAGATTGACGATTAGTTACCTACTTACCTATATTGAATTTTGATTAAATTTTTTATTATTTTGAATTATATTTTTGGTCTAGTTATGTAAACCTAAAATATTTTTTAAAAAATGAAATTTTGATTAAAAAAATGATGAAATTTTATACTATGTTTTTCTTTTTATGTATTTAGGTAAAAGATTTGTTAATTTGAACTTTTATAAAAAGGTGATAAATTTTATATTTTTTTATATTTATGAAAAATATTTTTCTCTAAAATAATTAAAATTTTAATCACTTTTTTTTTATCTCTTTCTGAAAAATATTTTTAAAAAAGTGAATTTAGGTAAAGATTTATCTTTAAGAAAATCAAACAGACTTGTATAATTCTAATAATCTTAAAAATAAATTATCAAACTCATCTGAATTAGCACCCTTTCTTAAGATTTTAAAATGGTTAAATGGTAATAGTATATACATAGTGAGTAAGGTTCAAATAAAACAACTCCTTATCCTATAAAATAAGAAGCGTTTAGAGCCCTTAGATCAAGGGTGATCCAAGGGCTGATGTTCTATCCCTTTTAGGGACGCGGTGACACTTTGGTAATTTTTCAGAATTTACAAAAGCGCATCGCTATCATGAAAAAGTGCATTGCTAAATACAAAAAGTGCATTAGTAAGCCGAAAAAGTGCAAGCAAAAATGAAGCCAGCAGGGTATGTGCATGTTTGGTTCACTGTAAAAGTGCATCGTTATGGTGGAAAAGTGCATTGTGAATACCGAAAAGTCCATTACTAAACCAAAAAAGTGCATGATCTTGGGCGTCCAATTGACTCGATTTTGATTGAACTCAATCACCCAAAATATTTGGGTTTAGCAATGCACTTTTTGTATATAGTAATGCACTTTTTCACCATAACGATGCACTTTTGTAATTTTCGATAAATTACGAAAATGCCACTGCGTCCCTAATTTCCGAGAATATCAGCCCTTGGATCTCCTAGATCCAAGGGTTCTAAATGCTCTTCATTTTATAGGATAAGGAGTTGTTTTATTTGAACCTTACTCACTCTATACATAGTATATAATTTATATAAAAAACTTATTAAAATAGGGTAAATAGGATATAAAATCTGAATGAAAAAATAGGCATTAACTGTTTCGGGATTTCATAGAATTATTGTATTATTTATTTGTATTTTTAAAAAATAATTCATATTTTATTTGTAAAAACTATCATTTCAAAAAATAATTAGTTAAAATTGATATAGGTAAGAATATATTTTTTTTAAAATTATACTTATCTTATCTAAAAAGCTTTCCTATCCAAAAATAAAACTAATATAATAATTTTTTTTGTTTAATATATAAATACATAGTTTGGTTCAAATAAAACAAACTCTTATCATGAAATGTGAAACAAATGCACTTTTTCTAGTTCGTAGTGCACATTTCATACAAAAGTGCATTGCAAAATACAAAAAGTGCAATCTAAAAAATTGCCCTATAAAAGTACAAAAATTGTCCTACAAAGTACGAAAAGTGCAAATCCGAAAAAGTGCACTCCGAAATAGGAAAAGTGCACAACTAACTAGGAAAAGTGCATTCGTTTCAGGATAAGAGTTCGTTTCAGGATAAAAGTTTGTTTCATTTGAACCAAACTTTATAAATACAGTCCCCGGGCATCTGGTGTAGTGGTTTAGAAGCGTCTCAGGGTGCACCACATCAGGGGTTCGAGCCTTTCCATTTGCAAATGTGAGAGTTTCACATGCTATGACAAGATAGCTCCCCCTGTGTGCGCCGCCTCTGAGTCAGAGGTTCGCCGCTCTCCCACCCGCGATTTACCTCCTCCTCTGGGTCCAGGGCAGGGTCCGAGGAGGTGCAGGAATAGTCGGATCGCAAGATGCGGAAACCTGTATTTCAAAAAAAAAAACTTTATAAATACAACTAAATAAAAATAATCTCATTAAATTTTAAACAATCGGATTGGTTTTAATTTTTAAATATAACCAATAAATAATCCAATTAATTTTCAACCAATCGGATTAATTTAAAAAAATGATGATGTTAGACCGTTTTAAATATTATTTTAACTCCCGCTTTAATATATACTTATAGAGTTTGGTTCAAATGAAACAAACTTTTATCCTAAAACGAACTTTTATCCTGAAATGAATGCACTTTTCCTAGTTAGTAGTGCACTTTTTCTATTTCGGTGTGCACTTTTTCAGATTTGCACTTTTCGTACTTTGTAGGACAATTTTCGTACTTTTGTAGGGCAATTTTTCGGATTACACTTTTTATATTTTGCAATGCACTTTTGTAATGAAATGTGCACTACGAACTAGAAAAAGTGCATTCGTTTCACATTTAATGATAAGAGTTTATTTTATTTGAACCAAACTCTATAATTAAAAATATATTATAAAATATTAGACACCACGTTTTGTTAGGCAATAGCCGATAGGATATGAATTATGAAAGTCGCTCGTGCAAATTTGAAAATATTACACAACAGGTTTGAAGCAATATTTTGGTTTTGCAAGCAAATCCCATGCGAAAGCGATACATGATTAAAATAGATTATGATTCAGGTTGATGTGATCGTCGACCTGATCGTGATAATATTATGGACATTATCACGTTGATTGTGGGCTGTCCAAAAATCACACCACAAATGACAAATCCCGCTTTAGATTTGTCAATATTTAAGAATCATGTTTAGATGGTTTTCTTGGGTAACGTCATTTTATTGGTCAATGTATATATATACTAGTTTTATTCATATACAGGTCAATTTCTACCAAAAAAAATTTCATATACATGTCAATGATATATATTGATATCAGATATAAATATTTGGTTTTGAATGGATTCCATGATTTACTTGTTATATCAGTATCATTCGTTCTTTTTTGTTTCAAATCATGAATGTTATTAGCTTTTAAACTATAAACTGCTTGTTCATGGAGATAAATCTGCTTAGCATGAATTACGCTGTAATTGTAGTATAACATCTATACATGAGTTTTGTAATGTTACAAACTTGAACAAGCTTGTTTATTTGCTGCTGCCTGCTGCGTGGACAAAGCATATAATATTTTGATGGTTGAGTCATATAGCACATATTGGCCATCTCAGGTGACTTATACAACATCTTAAATAACACCACTAACTTTTATTAATGGTGATATATAAGCTAAAACTGTAAATCTCTGAAGAGGGACTTATACAACATCTCAGGACTCAGGTGACTTTTACTTTGCTAAAATTGTCAATTCAAGATATGAGCAGAGACGTAATCGTTGGGCTATCTATCGACGTGTACAGCCAACCCAAAATTAATTACTAAGTGTTTCTTGGGCTGGGCCGTATCTTGTAATATTGTAACAGAAATAAATTTTCTTGGATGGTTCTTTGGCTTGTATTTTGCTTCCCTATTATGCCGAGGCTCGAGAGTAGTAGTAGTAGTACTCAGTCCTAGGCGTGTTCATGGGTTCAAAACCGAACCAAGTCGACAAAGCTGAATCAATTTGAAAATTGAATATTCTATTTTTGGAAACCAAAAACCAAACCAAGTTCAATAAGTTCGGTTGCCTTGTTTCACTTTCCATATAAAAGCCCTTTTTACCAAAAAAACTACTTTTAATATTCTTGAAATTCGTGCAACTATCTCTAATTTTTACGTTTTTCAAGACACTAAAAATTACTTTTCACCTAAAAAGTCCTTTCTACCCACAAATGAAACACCCGGTTAAATTGGTTGAGTTTTGAACCAACAAACTGAATCCAATGATGGAAGAGGGTGTTCGGGCTTGAGTTGACCAAAAAACTAAAAAAACTAAGGCTTTTGGACTTTTTTTATTTAATGATCATACATAAGTATAAACAAACAATATTTTTTTCTTGTTATGAACTTGATCTAGAAATTCATCTCTGACAATTGAACATTCTCAAACTGTTTCTTTTAAAGAATAAAAAATTGTGCTAAAATAACTAATGCCAAGAAGAACAAAAGGCCTTGGACGGTCTTGAAGTACTATTCATGTATCTCCTTGACCAAACCCACCCACATTGGGATTACTCGTTAAGGGTTGGAGTATGAAATGGAGATGTTCAAGCTTTGTTGGATCGGTGGAAGCCGCTTTGAGCATTGATCAAATTGTCGCTTTTCAAATCAAGCCCGATTTGGGTCGAGATGTTGTTCAGATTTAAACCTATTTGTTTTTTATTAACATTGGCGTTGCCGACGGATTGGTAATTAAATAGATGATGAAAGCGAGGTTGTACCTTTGGAAGATGGGTTGAGAAGGTGGGGTGGCGCCACTATTCTGCTTGGCAATTAGAAACCACCAAGATATAGTCAATTTTGCAGAAAAGGAGAATTACGGTTCGCCAGTAAAGATGGTTGTAGGCTCAAAGAGGGTTTGGGAGACTAGCGGCCTTGTTTGGGATGTGGGAAGATGAGAGACATTGGAACTTTGGAATTCAGACTATTGGAATATGGATTTCTCACATGGAAGAGTTGAAACTAAAATAAACTAGTATATAATTAAGCTTGATGAAATACTTCTCTTATTGTTAATTGATTTTAGGATAAAATTCCATTGAATTTATGTATTGGTCTTATGTATATGTGTATGACCCTTACTGTATCAGCCCATAGACTAATATGGTATCAAAGCTCATGATTCAGACCTAGACCAGTTTCTTGTGCTTGGGTTGGTCTCAATTATAAAAAGATGGAGATAATCGCCATCCAGGGCAAGCTTTGATTATTGATAAAGTCTGGTGGGCCGATAAGATGGAGGTTGTGCGAGTAACATGCCTATCATACAATCCCAATGAGGTTCCTAAAAACTTTCCACGTGACAAACTCGCAGCACGCCCCCTCAAGTAGGGTTGTCCAACGGGCGGGTTGACCCGTAACTCGACCCGACCGGCCCACAATTTTACGAGTTACAGGTAAGATTTTTATTAGTTTACGGGTTACGGGTCGGGTAACGGGTAAAGTAAAGGGTCAAATTTTTTAGTTTACGGGTTACAAGTCAAACCGTAACTCGACGGGTCAACCCGTAATATTAAAAAATAAAAATTAAATGTTATTGTTGTAGTTAGTGAACAAGGGAGTGGATTTTACGGCTCAAATGGGTCAAACGGGTTGAAAAGGGTCAACGAGTCAACCCGTAACCGGACCCATAAACCCGCAACCCAAGTCGACTTTATTTTTTTACGGATCGTCGAGTCGACACATAGCTCGTAAAATGAGTATGGGTCGGGTCATGTTGACTCGTTAGACAACCATACCCTCAAGTGGCCAGGCAATTGTCACATTGTCACATTTGGATGGACACCTCCTTTATTGGGTGGGTTGCTTGAATATGGCTCATAAGGTCGACAAACCCAAACAATCCATCAAGGCTGGCGAACCACCACTTTTTTGGACTGGTCGCTCCTTTATTGGACAAGATGTCTGAACGAGCCTATGAAGTCGGCAAGCCCAAATACTCCAGAAAATGAACTCACATCGAAACTTGCTCCGATACCATGATAAAGAGCGATGGGTCGATAAGCTGGGGGTCATGTGAGTAATGGGCATAGCAAACAAGCCCAATGAAATTCCAACCAAAAACCATATAACAATAGGTTGAGTAACTCAAATAATTATATACTATTTAGTCCCAAACTGATGCAGTGAAACCAACCATGTCTCCTACCGACGTCGATGAGTTGATTCGAGTGCCTTTTGATGGACCAATTACAAGGAGTCGAGCTAAGAAGATTGCTCAAGGGACGACATCTATCTTAGTTCGATTGCCAGCCATGGTTGAAGAGTCCACCAAGAAGAGATGGGTTACTTGCATTCGACATCAGCTAAGCCCGGATTCTATGGATTAATATGTGGGGCCGAGTTTCACAAGGAATGGGGCGCCATTTGCTATTTTGGGCCTTATTCACCTCTATTTCCTAATTTAGATACATGGAATAGCTTGTCTTACTTTAGGGCTGAATTTAGTAAGTGACCTAGTAAGATAAGTTGTTACATGGGTCAAAGTTAACTCTTTGACTTGACCAATCTAAATTATGGAAAATATCTTTATTGCTATTTTATTTTTGGAACAATTTTAATTCAGCTTTTAATAATGAGATTTTCAGCCATAGGCATGATGTTAGTTGGTTGATAATCTCTATCCTATCTTTTTGTTATCTTTAAGATATTTATAGTTTCTTAGAAGTTTCCTTAATTAAATAAGTCAGATAAATTTTTATTTGATTTATTTAATTTAAGGGGATCTAGTTAGTTAGAACTAGATATTTTATATTATCTTGGAAAGCAAGCAAAAGCCCCATAATACCCTTCTAGGACCGGCTGGGCTATGTGCCTTGCTCTCCAAGGAGACACTTTGCAATTCCTTTAAATACTTTGCATTGATCATTCAATAAAATCAGCTTGAGATTAGATAAACCCTAGAAAAGGTTTTATCTAGTCTTTGGGCCAAAAACTCACATGTGTTTTATTCAAGAGCAACCGATCGATCATCATCATCATCATATCTCTCTCTCGATCTCTTTTGTGTTCAATTAATTTGGTTTATTGATCTAGTCGATTGTGATTGTTCTAGTTTGATTGTTAAAGATCAAATCTAGTTAATCAATTGGATTTAGCGTTAGAACCAATCCAATTGAACTATCAAAGTTGATTGTTTCAATCTTCTCAAATCAGTTTCGTTTTTATTGTTACTTGTCACGCAAGGCATTAATTTGATTAAGCAATTTCAGGTTCGAATAGAGATTACTAGGCAAGATCGGGATCTTGTGTGGTTCAAACGAGATCATCAAGGAGTAATCTGAGGCGATCACGTATCAAGCGGTATCCTTCATCCAGTGTCTCGCCAAGTAATAAATTATTGCCTTAATTTGCTTTCTAGTTGATTGATTCAGTTTTTGATCCTGAAAATCCTACCTTTACCCAAAGATACAATTTTTGAGACCAAAAACTGATTTTTCTCCACAAAATAAGCCTAAAGTCGAGCACCACCACAATCCACCGTCGACGCCACCACACATCTGGTGTCGCTCTCCACCACCGCTCGACTCACCACCTCACCATCGCCATTCCGCCACCATAACCAATCCAAACGGACCACTGCACATACCCTAAATCGCCTACCCCACCCCGAAACCCTAACCCTAAAACGCGCGGCCCAAACCCTAATTTTATCCTTGACACCCCAAAACTTAGTTATAAACTCTCAACAATTTTACAAAGATTGAGAATGTCCACCACACGTTGTTTGAGCTAGTTATAAAGACATTGAGATACTAAGTTTGTTTATTCTTGTGTCAATTAAACCAGAGTAGTTACACCTTCTATTACTGATTGGATTTAGAATAGAACCTTTCAAATTTATGTATTGGTCTTACATGTATAAGAATCCAATCTATTGACCAATGGATTCTAAGAGCATCTCTAGTAGTAAAACTCTCAGATTCTTAAACAATTAAATGAAAAAAAGAAAATTAAGTATAAATTATAAAAAGTTAGAAAATAAAGAAATCTTGTCAAGAGAACTTCTTGCAAATGATGATATTTAGGCTGACACAATATTTATTGACACTTTACTCTTTCTATAATAAAATACTTATATAAGGAGTTTGGTTCCCATAAAACACTCCCTTAACATGAAACAGAAGGAGCATTCTGGGCTCTTGGATCAAGGAGATCCAAGGGCTGATGTTCTTTCTCCTTTTATTAAAGGCGGGGGCAATTATGTATTTTCCCTCTCTAATTAATTAATCCTTTTTCTCCTTTTTTTTGTTTTTGGGGTGAATCGAGTGAACGGACGAATTGATTCGGTGATTGCGATTATGTAAGAGTGTGCGACCGGACGAATTGAGGACGGCTAGGGCGAATCGATTGAGGGATTTCGGTACGAATTGAAGACTGCTCTCGTTCCTTCACGAGTCTCGATGGCGATTGTGATTCTCGTTCCTTTGCGAGTCTCAACGGTGGTTCGGTGATTGCGATTCTCGTTCCAACCATGGCAGAAAGTGGTATTTTATTCCTCTTTTTGTGATTTGGTTAGGTTAATTGAAATTCTAGGGTTTATAAACTATACGACATTTAATACTAGCAAATTAGTAGAAGAGTGTGTGATTTGATTGATCTACGCTTCTACTGGATAACTGGAATTGGCCTGCGTAGTAGTATGTGCCAATACTAACAAATGAATTCCTCTTCTCGTTTCTCTTTTCGGACTTAATACTGCACTTTTCGGACTTAATAATGTACTTTTCGGGCTTACTGGTGCACTTTTCATACTTAATAACGCACTTTTCATTTGTGTTTAGAGGGCTTATATGCGACCGTATATCTTATTTCGTTTGTTATAGAAAACATAGTTCATACTTTATAATCACCCTCATAATACAAAAATATGACTATGATTTTGGTAGTAAGGGTTATGACATTGGACTTCAAGGTGGATATGGACCAAATGATCATGTCTTTGAATTAACATATTTTTACTGCACTTTACACAGTTAATAATGCACTTTTTATATTTGGTAGTGCACTTTTTCTACTTAATACCACTTTTTATATCTTTTTGTAATGCACTTTTCACTGATTTAGTTAGCAGTTTAGGTAATGCACTTTTCCTAATATGTAATGCACTTTATTATACTTGCAATGCACTTTTACTGATTTTCAACTAACACCTTTATATTTCCCTTTTATGTTGTAGTGAGGACATCGAACTCTTCTTCAAATACTATTCTGAATGAGGAATCACCTAAAAATAGTGATGAATATTTCATTGAGCTATCTCAAGGGGGAACGACATACTATTTGCCTATTTAGACATTTTTTACCTTACATTTTACTAGAAGAGGAATTCTCTTCTCGTTTGAAATTAGATATACGGAAATTATCATTACTCGTAGGAACAATGAATTCCTCTTCTCATTGATACTTTGAACTAATATAAAGGAGTAATACTAGCAAATGAGAATGCACTTTTCGGACTTAATAATGCACTTTTTATACTTACTAGTGCACTTTTCATAAAGGAGTAATACTAACAAATGAGAATGCACTTTTCATACTTACTAGTGCACTTTTCATACTTAATGTTTTGGGCAGGATAATCGTATTAACGCGTTACCTGCTATGATGCGGGAAATCCTAAACAAACAGAATCTGTAACACGAAGCTACAAACCAGTGGTAAAACAAGATAAAAGATAATAAAATAGTAGCAAAGAAATGATGGGATTCCTATTATGATCGAGATTATGAATGAATCTTTCTGCTAACACAAATGAATATCTGAACAAAGTTGAATGGCTAAACAAAAAGGATTTGAGCTTTCGTGAGTGATTTAGAATATCAGTGCTGATCTCGTGTCCTCTCTATCCTTGTCTCGACCCTATTTATAGCTTCTTCCCCCATTCTATCCGTTGGTTGAAACGTTTGGCATATCCCGAGGATTTCGCTCCTATCGTTAATAAAGTAACCGTTGAGGAGTGATCATGGAGTCCGGATTATTAGCCCTGCTTTGACTGCTTTATCGACCTCCACTTCTAGCAAACTACTCAGACTAATCTTTTTGGGCCGACAACGTGTCTTCTGAGCTGGATTTTAGTAAGGCTCAACAATACCCCCTCAAAAACCCGGGAAAATTCCCTCCACCGCTTTTCTAGGGTTTTTGATTTTGCGCTTTGGAAGTTGTGGCGAGTTTAATACACGTCCCATCAATCCCTATTTATAGCGGCCATGATGATCTCTCGGTCTTCATCCGCGCTTACTGGTGTCCAGGTACGTCTTCTTCCTCTTCATCTTTCAACTTCTCCCTTTTCTTAGTTATGGCATATTCTAGCTCTTCCCCAAAATCTTCTCTTTACTGCCTTGAAACCGCCGTTCCGCCTTCCCTCACCTCTTCTAGTATTCTCACTTCGTTCCACCAGAGGGATAGTACTTCGGAAGATCCCCACATTTTTGCCTTCTCTGCGGGTTTTCCTCCACATGTGGAAATATTCTCTCCTCCTCCCGACATCCATGCCGATTTCTACGCCGATCACTGGGTGTGTTTGTATGAGTACCCTTTTCGTATTGGCCACCGTTTCCCTTTCTCCCCTCTAGTCATTGACTTCTTGACCACTCTTAATGTATCCCCCGAGCAAGTTCTTCCTCAAGTCTGGAGGCTCCTGTTGTCTGTTGACCTCCTATGCTCCTCCCATGGTTTTCCCTTCAAAGTTGCTGATTTTTCCTTAACTATCGCCTTTCCAAAGGCGGTCCCGGTCGTTTGACCCTGAAAACCTTTACAAATAAGTCTGATCTGATTTTTAACATATCGAAGTCCGACCGGGGTTGGGCTGATGAGTTCTTCTTCGTAAAGCTGTCTTCTTTGGGAGTTGACACGTCTTTTCTGAAAACTCGATGGTGTCCAACAGGTAGTGTTTCCCTTTTGTACCCGTTATACTTTATTCAAATCTGACCACTGGTTGTCTTTTCTGCAGAGAGTCTCGCAACCCCTCAACCCCGCAAGGTGTCATCCCAAGTTATTTCCCATATAGAGGCCCTATCGTTGGAAGATAGATCCTACTCCAAACTGGTCAAAACGTGTTTCATAGATCCTGAAGATACCGAGATGTCAAGTAAGTTTTCTTGTTATCCCTCTCCTTGTTTTAACGCCTTTGTTATCTAATAATCTCGTTACTTGCATGTCGACAGGTTCTAGAACTACTAGATCCACTGCTGCGTTATCTACCTTGGAAAGAGTGGAGGCCAGGAAGAAGAGGAAAGCGGAGACAACTTCTACCGCAGATACGTCTCTGGTGGTGGCTCTTCCTCCAAAAACTGCAAGCGATGCTCCCAAAGTTTCTTTGTCAAAGAAAAATGCATCCTCTCGCATGACTGATCTTCCTAGCACCATGATGTCTCTGGACATGGTCGTAGAGAAATGCCTGAGGTCTCTGATGTCTCTCCAAGTGGATTGTCTCCAGGGTTCAGGTCATCGGTCTACTCTGCCTGAATTCTTCGGCGAAATATTAGCGACTCAGTGGCAGGTATCTTGTTGACAACTTTTCAAATCTTTAGCACTTTGAGGCATCTTGATTCTTTACAGTTTACTACTTGTTGCATAGGGTCTTCAACTCACTCTGTCGGCTTTCGACGCCTTCAAGGATTACCTCGATCAATTGGCCCAAAGCAAGATAAGTACGTAGCTCGAGAAGGACAGAACGGTCATCCTAGGGCAGGAGAAGAGGATCCTGGAGAAAAAGGTTACGGATCTGCAAGGTGCCCTCGAGAAAGCTATTGGAGAGTCTAAAGAGTGAGAGGACAAGTTCAGTGCGACATCGAAGAAAGGCGCCGCTCTTGCTCAGGAGATTGAGGACACGGCTGATTACTGGTCACTTAGAGCCCGCATCGAGACGATAGAGGAGTTTGCGGCATGGAAGCATTCTTCTTTGGACGTTGTGAAGGAAAGGGAGCAGTTCGAGAACTTGTTCCCTGATGAAGTCAACGCATCCAAGAAATCTTCCCTTGTCGAAGAGATTTCACAGGTTGCCAAAGAAGTGGCCCAGGTGGAGATGGAGAATCAGAAGTCAGCCGAGGGAGTTTCCAAGGAATGATTTCCTCTTGTTTCCTTTTATCTCTTAAACTTTTCTATACCCACAGTGTGTTGGAGTTTAATTTCTTTGTTTTGTGTGGCCGCTTTTTCTTAGGGCCTTTGTGTGAACAATTTTTACCCCTTGTTGGTTTTTCAGGGGTTTATGCTATTAATGATGCTTTAGTACTCGTTGTGGTTTTGGATCTGTTTTTTGTCTTTTTTTGCAGGTGAAGTAGGTTTGCTAATGAGGAATGAAGAATAACGCGTTGTGAGAAGTTTGCTTGTAGTTTTGTTGATAAATTTCCTGTCGTAATAGCGCTTTTGATGTAAGATGCTGAGAGAGATAAAATGATGTATTTGACAAAATGTAAATACTTGTGATTTGTAAAGCTGCGAATTAAGTTACAAGTACTTTGTGAAACTCTCCTTTGTTCTAGAGCTTGTTTTACACGTTCTCATCTCTTGCATCTTTTTGTCAAAATGATGTATTTGACAAAATGTAAATACTTGTATTTGACAAAATAGTACTTTGTGCACAACGTTGCCTGATCATAAGGAGAGGACCTATGTTTTGGCCTGTAACGTCACAAGGCGTCCCTTGTTAGTTTTTGCAAAACCGTTGTTGTCTCATGTTTGTATGAAGATGTAATAATGCAATGTAAGAAGAAAGAAATATGTGATGTATACCTTATTGCGACTTGCATGTTCTAAAAGTGATACAACTTCAAATTCATCGCGTTCCAGCTTCTGGGGACCGTCTTCCCATTGCATGATATCAACTCGTAGGCTCCTTGTCCTACGATTTTCGTGATCTGATAAGGTCCTTCCCAATTCGCTCCTAGCTTACCAACATTTAATTCTTGCGTGTTTTGAAAGATTTTCCTCAATACCCAATCTCCCACTTGGAACGCCTTTGCATTAACACTTTTGTTGTAACTCCGAGCTAACCCCTGTCTATATGCCGCCATACGAACTGATGCCTCATCTCGTAACTTGTCCACCGTGTCTAGATGGTGTAACAAGTTAGGTAGATTTGACTCCTCGGTAGTAAGTCCATATCGAACTGTGGGCAAAGTTACTTCTATTGGTAACACGGCTTCACATCCATAGACCAAGGAGAAAGGTGTATGGCCTGTTGCAGTCTTAGGAGTTGTTCGATCTGACCATAGAATAAGGGGTAACTCATCTGCCCATCTTCCCTTTGCCTCCTTGAGTCGCTTCTTCAGGTTATTGATGATTACTTTGTTGCTGGCTTCTGCCTGACCATTAGCTTGAGGATAACGTGGCGTCGACATTACCAACTGGATGTTGTATTGCTGACAAAACGATCTTGTCTTGTCACTGATGAATTGGGATCCGTTGTCGCACACTATGGTGGATGGTATTCCGAACCTATTCAGGATATTCCTCTTTATGAAAGAAATAACCTGAGTATCTTTGACCTCTTTGAAGGCTTCGGCTTCAATCCATTTAGAGAAGTAGTCGGTCATTGTTAGGATATAGACGCGTTGCCCTGATGCTGGAGGGAGCTTTCCGACGATATCCATTCCCCATTTCATGAATGGCCAAGGGGAAGTTATTGGATGTAACAACTCCGAAGGTTGATGTGGTATAGGTCCATGACGCTGGCACGCGTCACACTTGCGGGCGAACTCCACTGCGTCTTTGTTCATGGTAGGCCAGTAATAACTCATCATGCTTGCCTTCCTCGCCAAGTTGCGACCCCCTGTATGATTTTCGCATTCTCCATCGTGTATGTCTTGTAACACCTTCTGTACCTCTTCCTCCTTTACGCATCGGGCGTATATTCCTGACGACATACACTTGAATAGAATGTTATTCTTAATAGCGAAAGTGGAAGCTTTTACCTTAAGTCGTCGGGCTTCTTCCTTGTCATCTGGTAAGACTCCATCTCGTAACCACTTTAAGTAAGGGGTTACCCACGAATCGTCTTTATCAGGATCTCGAATCTCAAACATATCTGCTTCTTTGATTATGGATGGCACATCAAGGTACACGAAAGGTATCTTGTCATACTCTCTTGGGTCGATTGCGGATCCGAGGTTGGCTAAGACGTCTGCTTGCGTGTTAGCATCCCGAGGAACTTGCTTTATCTCAAAATGTTTGAAATGTTTAATGATCTCTTGAACTTTCTCTAAGTATGCCTTCATCTTTGAATCCCTGGCAACATATGAGTTCGTAACTTGATTTACAATAAGTAATGAATCAAAATTACCTCAATTTCTTGCACATTCAAGTCTTTAGCAACGAGTAACCCTTCAATAAGTAATGAATCAAAATGTGTTACATGTAACAGGTAACCCTTCATTGTTAGTGGCTTTGAACGTACATAGAACAGCCTGGGCTATCCTATCCCCCTATGGTGACTTCAGGACTACCCCCAGTCCTACGCCAACTTGATTTAACGCTCCGTCTGTATGCATTAACCACTTGCCGTTACCTGTTACATGTAACACATTTTGATCCTTTTGTTCTAAAGTGGTAGGAGTGAAGTCAACCACAAAATCCGTCAAGGCTTGAGACTTCATTGCTGTTCTTGGCTCGTAAGTGATGTCGTAACCATTTAAGTGGATCAACCATCTTGTTAACTGACCTGACAATTTTGGCTTTGACATGATACTTTTCATTGGATAGTTAGTCCTCACGATGATAGAATGACTTTCAAAATAAGGACGTAATTTTATTGAAGCCATTACCAAAGACAATACAAGTTTTTCCATGGGTGAATACCTGGTTTCCGCATCGAGCAAGGTTTTACTTACGCAGTAAATGGGCAACTGGTCTCCATTCTCTTCTCGGATCAAGACGGCGCTTACTGTTACTTCGGTCAGGGCTAAGTACACATATAACTTCTCATCTGGCTTGGGTTTGGAAAGCACCTGCGGGTTAGATAAATAATTTTTCAACTCTTTGAAGGCTTCTTCATGTGCTTCCGTCCATTCAAATGACTTGTTCTTCTTCAAGATGTCGTAGAACAACTTGTTCCTGTCCGAGGATCGAGATATGAACCGGTTCAGTGCAGCTACTCGCCCTGTTAATTTCTGGACGTCTTTGACGCATTTCGGTGATTGTAGCTCCATTATGGCCTTGATCTGGTCTGCACTTGCCTCGATTCCTCTTTGTGTTACTATGTAGCCGAGGAATTTTCCTGATGTTACTCCGAAAGAGCATTTGGTTGGATTCAATTTCATTTTGTAGCTCCGCAGGATTTGGAACGCGTCTCTCAAGTGGGTAATGTGATCCTCCGCCTTTAACGACTTGACCAGCATGTCGTCAATGTACACCTCCATTGTATCCCCCAGTTTTTTCTGAAACATCTTATTAACCAATCTCTGATAAGTAGCACCTGCGTTTTTTAACCCGAATGGCATAACTTTGTAACAGTAAGTTCCTTGATTGGTTACGAATGCGATTTTTTCTTGATCATCGGGATGCATCATTATCTGATGGTATCCACTAAACGCATCCATGAAAATTAGGAGCTCATGCCCTGCTATTGCATCCACCATTGCATCGATATGAGGAAAAGGGAACGAATCTTTAGGGCATGCTTTGTTTAAATCGGTAAAATCTAGGCAAACGCGCCATTTACCGTTTTTCTTTTTTACGACTACCACATTCGCAAGCCAATCGGGATATTTTACCTCTCTAATTTTTCCAAATTCAAGCAATGATTTTACCTCATCGTTGATTACCTGATTCCGTTCGGGTGCAAACTTACGCCTCTTCTGGTTTACTGGTGGCACCTTCTTATTGACATTAAGGGCATGCGTGATCACATCAGGGTCAATGCCCACCATATCCTCGTTTGACCACGCAAAACAATCACTGTAGGACCGTAGAAACTCCACCAATTGTTACGTAAAGTTGGCTCCAGGTCTGCTCCTATTTTAATTTTCTTTGACGGATTTAGTGGATCAAGAGATACTTCTTCAAGTTCTGGTGTCTCCGGCTTCACGTAGTAAGTGGTTGTTCTACAGTCCTTTAATTGCTAATCTCACGACTTTTTCCCTGTTTCAAGTTGTAAGTTCTTGGAAGTCGTTGCTTTCATCGTTACGGAGTAACATTCCCTTGCTAATTTTTGTTCTCCCTTAATTTCTTGAACTCCCCATGGTGTTGGAAACTTCACACATTAATGGTAAGTAGAAGTGATTGCCCTCATCCCGTGGATCCATGGCCTGCCCAAAATGACATTAAAGGGTGAAGGGCAATCAAGTACTTGAAATTTTACCTGGTAGTTTATTCCTCCTGCGACGGTTGGTAAGGATATTTCTCCCAACGTGTTGCGCGATTCACCACTGAAGCCTACTAAAGTCGAATTTTTTTTTGACAATGTCATCCATCACAAGACCTAAGCTGTACAGGGCATCCAACATGAGCAAGTTAGTGGAGCTTCCGTTATCAACTAATATTCTCTTAACAAGGAAATTGGCTATCGTTAAAGAAATTATTAACCAGTCATGGTGAACTTCCTCTTCTTCGACATCATCGAAGGTAATTGGCATCACGGCGAGACTCGTTCGTGAAGGAGTTCTGGGATACTCTCTTCTAGTATCCCTTGCGATTCTTTTCGCTGCGTAGTACGTTATGCCACAAATTTCTGACCCCCCGGTGATGTCGTTAATTACTCTAGTGTTCTTCGGGGGTGGAGGAGGACTAGCTTTTTCTTTGTTGCGTTCTAGCTGTTCCTTCGTTTTTTCTGATATTAAATCATTGAGATACCCCCTGCGCAATAGTTCGTTCACCTCCTTTCGCAACGCGATACATTCGTCCGTCCGGTGACCATGATCAAAGTGGAAGTCACACCATCTAGACTTGTCTTTCTGATGCGAAGGTACACTACTCTTTCAAGGCCATTTGACAACATCCCCCATGCTATTGAGAGTTCGGACTACCTCCGTTGCATCCACACAAAAGTTGTAATGGGAAACTCCGGGAGGCAACCTGGGATTTTCATATCTTTCATCTTGCCTAGCGAATGTTGTATTAACAGTTGTTTTGGCGGGGGGTGTAGTGGAGTATGGAGCATATCTGGGTTCTCCCCTTCCTTGTCTTCGGTCTAGCCGGTGAGGGCTGATTGCTTTTTCAACAAAGAAGTCGTCTTCCTCCAATCGAACATGTGCTAACGCCTTTACTTGCACCTCATCGAAATTCGAACAAGGGTATTTAGTTAACTCACGATATAACTCAGGGTTACAAACCGATATGCCCCTTCGGAATGCTTCCACAGCTGTAGCGGCATCACATTCTTCAATAGTCACTAGTTCCTCGTTGTAGCGGTTGAGGAAGGTCTTTAAAGATTCACCCGGTTTTTGGACCATGCGATATAAGTCGCTTGATCGTTTCTTAGCATGTCGGCTGCTTGCAAATCTTATCATGAACTTGTCAATCAACTCAGCAAAAGATGAAATACTTCCAAGAGGTAAATGCGAATGCAAATTGAGTGCGGGTCCGGATAACGTGTTCCCGAACCAACGACACATAACAATTTCCTTCATGTCAAAAAGGACTGTACTGATATTCATAGCCTGCTTGAATGCGGCTATGTGTTGATCAGGATCCGTTACCCCTTCGTACTTGGGTACGTCAGGGACGTGATACTTTCGGGAGATGTCAACTCTTGCGATAGCAAGCACGAAGGGAGAGTCGGTGTACCCATCCCTTCTTTCCATTGCTATCGGTTGAGGTGCCCCTGGGACCTGAGTGATTCGATCCTCCAGGGCTCTGAGGCGTTCCCGTAATTGGGAAACCTCGGTATCTTCCCGTATCTGATGCGTTTGCTACTATGACCGCCGCTGAGGAAGAGTAGGCCATGTCGGTTCGATCCAACGGACCCTTGACGCGTGCCCGCGCCAAGGCCATAGGTCGGGCTACGGTTTCTATCATACGAAGAGCTAACCAATCCGTGAGTTCGGTTCAAGACCCTCCTTCGACTATATTGATGACATCTCTGGTTCAAGACGCATTTTCGGATCAAGTGGAGGAGTCGGGAGTCGAGCCAAGTCTTTACGGAAGGATCACCGACGGCGCGGACCAGGCCATGCAGAGCGCCCCCGCGCCATGACCACTGGAGGCCACGCAGGTGCCGCAGAAAACGGCCCTCGCGGAGCTCGGGCAATACGCCGAGAGCGCAACCGCGCTCTGGCCGGGCGTGCCCGCGCCCCGGCCGCAGAATGCCGACATTCTTGGGCGCGGCCTAGACCCCAAGAGCGCGACCGGGCTCTCCCGGGCCAAACCGCGCCTCGACTGGCGGTGATTCGGATCTATCGCGAGTCTTTCCGAGGCCTCGGGTCTTCGGGTTTCTATCTTTATATTTATGTCAAGATTTTAATAGAACGATTACTTAATTTGGTATTATTTATATTTCCGCTATTTGTTTTATTTAGCGAGATGGGTTGGGCTTGCATGCTTGGGCCCATTCTCCCTAGGGTTTCCAGGTTTAGATCTACTTTCTATTAAAGTTGTCAGACTCTCATATTTTCAGTTACGCTTGAATGAATTGAATTTGCCTTTGTTGAATCGAGTTTCTCTTCCCTAGGCATCAGGCGTCACCATCCTTCTATCCCCCTTCCAATCGCCCTACAATCATTTGAGATTTCGCTTGTCGGAATCAAATTCCATCTCGAGACGCCGCTAGAACCCTAGCGACGTACCCCTGCCTCGATCCGCGCCCCCCCCCCCTGCGTGCCAATTTTCGCTTGCTTCCGCTCCATCGTTCATTCGAGATCGTGACGGGATTCAGAATACGAGACGTCGGTCCTTGTAGCGAGGCGAAACTCATCAACTGGCATCAGAGCCATCGTCTTGTAAGTCTCCTGATTCGATCTTTGCACTTTCACCACCATATTTCCGCCATTAAATCAGCAAAAATTCCAAAAAAAATTTTTTAAGCCAAACCCTAATTAATTGTTCTTGTCCCTTAGGGTTTGATAGTGGTGTGATTTGTTCATTGCGTTGATATTGCTTGATTGATTAACCATCGTTAGTGATTTTCAATTACTTGATAAGCTATCTTGCTTGTTTTGATTGCATTGAACTATAATTCTCACTACATATCTATCATTGCTTGTTGAGGGTACCAAATTCAGCATTAAAAAAAAAAATTCGGCCCTCCTTTATAAAAAAAAAAAATTTAGTTGTGGTGGCATAGCCAAAATAAGGTAAGCCATAACCACATCTTGTTAGTGATTTCAACAATTGTTAGTGCTTGCTTCATCACTTGTTGATTAGTACTACTTGTTTGATATTACTAATTTATGTGGTGTATATCTTGCTTTACTTTGCTTTGTTCAATAACACCATTGTTTTACTCGTGAGCCTAAGCCGCCTCTCGCACAAAGAGCCAACCGTGACCTTGTGTGAGTGCACTGCTCGGATCAAGAGCTAAGACTTTGTGTGTTTGCTTGCTATTGTTCGTTTTGTTCTTTGTTACTCGCCATGTCTTCTACTTCTGATTCAGGTGCTGTGCACATTCATGAGGACGATCCTACACTCAACCCGACTGCCTTGATCGAAGCCATAACTATGGAGCAAGAAATTGCTCTTTTAAAGCAACAAATGGCCGACATGAAAACTCAATTTGCCGCCCAGCTGGCCGCCCTTACTCCGCAACCAACATTGGCTACAATGCCACAACCGGGCGTCAATACTTCAGGTCCACCGCACAGTCCTGTTTTGGCTGGCCCCCCGGCGCCACAACAACTCCCTCCCGGTCCGTTGACGCGTGCCCGCGCCAAGGCCACCGGGATCACAATTGGCGAGCCGACAACTTCGGTGGTTCCAATCACGCATACTCAGCCTACACCGCTTGCGACACCGGACCACCGCCGCAAGGACAAGGGCCCCGTTGACCCTAACCCGCCACCGGTGGAGGTCGTACCCAAATCAAGGCAAAGTCAAGAAGTCCACGTTTTGCATAGCGATCCAATTGCCAATGCTCCGTCTTCGAGTGCCTACGCCGAAGACCAAGGTATGTATTCTCAACCACCTGTTTTTGATACTTATGGTCCCGAGGATGATGGCTACTACGCCACCACCTCGCTTGGTGTTCCAAATCGCCCACAATTTGTGGACGACGCTAGAGCACGCCGACTTTATGGAATGCGTGACCAACGCTTTCCGGAACCTGCCCTTGACCATAATGCTTTTGCAACAACCAACAGGCCATATGAGAAGGAACCTAGTCACAATCGTCGACATGGTTCCTTGGAGTACAATTTTGCTACTCCGATTATCCATGACGACTTCCGGGAGTTCGATGATGAACAAATTGAAGATTCGGGCATGGTTAACCCTTATAATTTTCCAGCGTTGGGCGATCCTCCTGAATTGAATGAGTGCCCATCGGATTGGATTCCACCAGCCCCCACCCCTAGTAATGGTAATGCCCAAACGCGTCGAAACAGGCACGCCTATGATCATGTTACGGAGCGGCGCACCCAAGCCCCGCCCCGACAACATCATCAAGGGCAAGACCATTATTACGGGCAAGTGTCGGCCCGACCTAGGTCCCCTATTGATCATGGCCATTACGTTCGTGTTGCTAATGGCGATCGGACACTCCCCGGTACCAACGACACGAAGTCAAGGTCAAGATTGAACCGTTTGAAGGGCATCATGACCCTGCGGTCTTTCTAGAATGGGTTACTGCGACGGTGCATACTTTGCGCTATTGTAATATCCCCGCTTATGAGCATGTACAAGCGGCTACCTTACATTTTCGTGGTTCCGCCCGGGTTTGGTGGCAACGCTTTGTGGATGACCGTTTGCGTCGGGGTCTTACCGCAGTGACTACATGGGATCAGTTGGTCTATGTTATGACTCAAAAATACATTCCAACTGATTACCGTAATCAAATGCGCTTGGACATCGCTGAATTTCGCCAAGGATCCTTGTCCCCTATTGAGTATTTCGAAAAGTTAGAGGACATGTTTTTCAAGGCAAATATCAGTGTTGCTCCATCCACATTGCGTACTAAGTTTATTAGTGGTCTGAATTTGCCTATAAAAGATCAGCTTGAGATCCTTCCTATTAAGGATATCAACACACTAGTGCATACGGCCATGAAAATTCATCAACAGCATGTACGCAATAAGAGTTATGGTTCCCGCACGTCGTCGGGCAGGTATGTTTCTTCTAACCCTCGTCCATATTGTTTTAATACTAATGAAAAATCTAGTGCTGTTGTAGGACAGGGTTCTTCTACTTCTTTGGGCAAAACCACGACTCCCACACCGTCACGCACGGCTGCCCAAAAGCCGGCACAACCAGGTCGTGAGAGAGCGCGTGATTTGGAATGCTACACTTGCGGTGGCCGCGGTCACTACCAAAAAGACTGCCCCAACCGCAAGAAAGTGATGTTTGTCCAAGCTTCAGCTGGTTACGAGTCCATGGATGAACAAGAGGAGATTTCTGCACCGGCACCATTGGCAGAGGAGTATTCGGTTCCTCGAGCTGAGGAATTGGATTGTGCTCCATCGTCGGCTAATATGGGGACTCCGTTGGGGTTGGTTTCTCGAAAGGCTCTGATCCTTCGTGAAAACAATCTCAATGACCAGCGGGAAAATCTTTTTCACACTCGAGCTCTGGTTGGTTCAGCGAGCTTAAGTGTCATCATTGATTCAGGGTGTTGCACTAACTTGGTTAATGAAAAGGTGGTCGAACATCTTGGGCTGCCTACCACTCCACACCCGGCTACTTATGGTCTTCAATGGCTTTCGTCTAGCTCAGGTACGCAAGTTACTAAACAATGTACCATTTCCTTTACTATTGGTCCTTATACAGATACTATTCTTTGTGATGTAGTTGCAATGGACGTCACACATTTATTGTTGGGACGCCCATGGCAATTTGATTGACGTGTCCTTCACGATGGTTACTTAAACACTTATGTGTTTACGTACCACGGGAAGCGCGTCAAGCTCTTGCCTATGTCGCCAAGTGAGATTTTGCAGGATCAGGTTCAACGGGATCGCCAAAAAGCGATTGAGGCTGAGGAAAAAGCTAGAAAGGCCAAGAGTGTACCCAAACCAAACCTCTTTGATGAGCAAGGCAACGGTACACATCCGTCTGGTTCGAACAAGGCGCCACCACAGCAGCCACAACAGCGGCCTCGTCAATCGACACTGCCTGGGCCGCCCCTACAAGGCTCGGTCGAGCGACGCCTCCTGTTGGCCCGGCCGTCGTCCATCACAGCGTCGTTGCAAGGTCGCGCCCCGTGCTTTCTTTTGGTGCCGATGTCCTTGACATCTTCTCGCACCGACACCCCGGCTTTGCCAAATGAGGTAACTTCCTTACTTAGTGAATTCAAAGATGTTTTTCCTGACAAGTTGCCTGCTGGTTTGCCACCTATACGAGGTATTGAGTACCAAATCGATTTGGTGCCTGGTGCTTCGTTGCCCAATAGAGCTCCTTACAAGGCCGGCCCGGATGAGACTCGGGAACTTCAGAAACAGGTTCAGGAGCTACTTGAGAGAGGATATGTTCGAGAGTCGATGAGTCCTTGTGGTGTTCCAGTCATCCTTGTCCCAAAAAAGGACGGTTCTTGGCGCATGTGCATGGATTGTCGGGCTATCAATCAGATTACCGTCAAATACCGGCATCCGATTCCTAGACTCGATGACATGTTGGATGAGCTCCATGGCTCCTCCATCTTCTCTAAGATTGACTTGAAGTCTGGCTATCATCAAATCCGGATGAAAGAAGGAGACGAGTGGAAAACCGCTTTCAAGACCAAATTCGGTCTTTACGAGTGGTTAGTGATGCCCTTTGGCCTCACCAATGCGCCGAGCACATTCATGCGATTGATGAATCACGTCCTCCGTGATTTTATTGGTAAGTTCCTCGTGGTCTATTTTGATGATATTTTAATTTATTCTAAGACTTTGACTGACCACGTGGACCATTTGAGGCTGGTTTTGGCGCGCTTGCGCCGAGAGACACTTTTTGCCAATTTGGCCAAGTGTACTTTTTGTAGCCCATCCACTATTTTTCTTGGCTTTGTGGTGTCTTCTCGTGGTTTACAGGTAGATGATGCTAAAATTAAGGCCATCACGGAGTGGTCTACGCCTACCACCGCCACCATGGTTCGTTCTTTCTTGGGCATGGCCGGATTTTATCGTCGGTTTGTGCGCAATTTCTCTTCTATAGCGGCGCCCCTACATGCCTTGACTAAAAAGGGCACCGTTATAGAATGGAAACAGCACCACGAGAGGGCGTTCCAAGATTTGAAGGATGCCTTGAGCCATGCGCCCTTGCTACAATTGCCGGATTTCTCTAGGCCGTTTGAGGTGGAATTCGATGCTTCTAACACTGGCATTGGGGGCGTCCTCCACCAAGAGAAGAAGCCGATCGCTTATTTTATCGAAAAGCTCACCGGGGCACATCTCAATTATTCGACATACGACAAGGAGCTATATGCCTTAATCCGAGTGCTCCAAACTTGGAAGCATTACTTGTGGCCGCGGGAATTTTTGATCCATAGTGACCATGCGGCGCTTTCTTACCTCAAGAGCCAAGCACATTTGAATAGAAGACATGCTCGATGGGTGGAATTCTTGGAGACATTTCCGTATGTCGTCCAACACAAGAAGGAAAATGAGAATGTGGTAGCCGACGCCCTTTCTCGCAGGTATGTGCTTCTTACTCAATTGCAAACTCGTTTACTTGGCTTCTCTTTGATTAAGGAGCTTTATGCTTCAGATCCTTTCTTTGGACCAATCTTTGAGAAGTGCTCGGTTCATCGTGAGTGGGACTCTTATTTTTTAGATGACGGTTACTTATACAAGGCTGGGAAACTTTGTATTCCAGCCTCGTCTATAAGGCACCTTTTGATTAAAGAGGCTCATGATGGACGGGGACATTTCGGGGTGAACAAAACTGTTGCAGCTTTGCGTGAACATTTCTTTTGGCCTAACTTGGTCTCTAATGTCACCAAATTCTGTAGGAGTTGTGTTCCATGCCGAAAGGCCAAGTCGACTACTTTACCTTACGGACTTTACTCGCCTTTGCCTGTGCCTAACACCCCGTGGGAGGACGTTTCTATGGACTTCATTACGGGCTTACCTATGTCAAAGCGAGGCAAAGATTCCATATTTGTTGTTGTGTGCCGTTTCTCTAAAATGGCTCATTTTATCTCTTGTAAAAGTACGAATAACGCTACGGAAGTGGCTTCTTTGTTCTTTGACAATGCGGTAAAATACCATGGTGTGCCGCGAACTATTATTAGTGACCGGGACACCAAGTTTGTGGGCCATTTTTGGAGAACACTTTGGGGGAAACTCGACACCAAATTATTGTTTTCTACTAGTTATCACCCCCAAACAGATGGCCAAACGAAGGTCACCAACCGTACCTTGGGCTCACTCTTACGAGTGATGCTCAAATCAAACCCACGCCGGTGGGAGGACTTACTTTCCACCCTTGAGTTTTGCTATAACAGGTCCAAACATTCGGCGCATTCTTTGACTCCGTTTGAGGTCGTTTATGGGCGCAATCCCATTACGCCTTTGGATTTGGTTCCCAAGCCGTTGAAGCAAGGAGAACATGTTGATGCCGCTAATCGAGCCAACCACATTCAGCAACTCCACGCTAGGACAAAGGCGTACCTTGAGCGGCGCACTATTCAGTACTCAGCGCAACACAACCGGGGCCGTGTGTCTATGATTTTTGAGCCTGGCGATCTTGTGTGGCTCCATTTGCGCAAGGAACGGTGAGGATGATGCGTTTGCTACTATGACCGCCGCTGAGGAAGAGGAGGCCATGTCGGTTCGATCCAACGGACCCTTGACGCGTGCCCGCGCCAAGGCCATAGGTCGGGCTACGGTTTCTATCATACGAAGAGCTAACCAATCCGTGAGTTCGGTTCAAGACCCGCCTTCGACTATATTGATGACATCTCTGGTTCAAGACGTATTTTCGGATCAAGTGGAGGAGTCGGGAGTCGAGACAAGTCTTTACGGAAGGATCACCGACGGCGCGGACCAGGCCATGCAGAGCGCCCCGCGCCCTGGCCGCTGGAGGCCGCGCAGGTGCCGCAGAAAACGGCCCTCGCGGAGCGCGGGCAACACGCCGAGAGCGCGACCGCGCTTTGGCCGGGCGTGCCCGCGCCCCGGCCGCAGAATGCCGACATTCTTCGGTGCGGCCTAGACCCCGAGAGCGCGACCGCTCTCCCGGACCAAACCTCGCCCCAACTGGCGGTGATTCGGATCTATCACGAGTCTTTCCGAGGCCTCGGGTCTTCGGGTTTCTATCTTTATATTTATGTCGGGATTTTAATAGAACGATTACTTAATTTGGTATTATTTATATTTCTGCTATTTGTTTTATTTAGCGAGATGGGTTGGGCTTGCATGCTTGGGCCCATTCTCCCTAGGGTTTCTAGGTTTATTTGTTTATTTGTTTTCTAGGTTTATTTGTTTTATTTCCGCTATTTGTTTTATTTGTTTTATATTTTTCGCTATTTGTTTTATTTATGCGCGGAGGCGGTACAGGGCGAAAACCTAACCCTAGCCGACACACTGGTGAAGCAAATCGGCCATTTGGCCGTCTCCCAAGTCGGCGCCATGCGCAAGGTCGCCACTTACTTCGCCGAAGACCTCGCTCGCCGGATCTACCACATCCAACCCCACCATTCCGCCATCGACGCCTCCTACTCCAACCTCCTCCAAACTCACTTCTACATAAACCTAGATTACTTCGTTCTTCAGGATTACAACACTCATGGAATCGAAAATTAGGGTTTATGAATTACCTTTTGGATTTGTTTTTGGAGGCATCTCGTGGGAGAGATCGAAGGTGAGGGCGATCGAATGAAGGTGAGCGATCGAAGTTGGGAGCGTTTGGGAGGGTTTGGAATCGCCCGTCGGGAGCCTTTGGGCGTCTCGGGTGGGAGTGTGTATACGATTGGGGATTTTTTTGATATTTGAAGTTAAGGGTATAGAAGTTGGGTTTATTTACAAAATTACCACCATGCTGATTTGTTTTTTTTTCTTTCAAAAACACAGAAGTAATCTGAGCCATTGGATCATATGATCCGATGGCTGACAACCCTCCTTCCGTTTCATGTTAAGGGTTGGTTTCATTTCAACCAAACTCCTAATATAAGTGGGGACTATATAGAAAGAATCTTTTCCATCTTACATAAAGCACTCACATTTCAATTTAAAAAACAAATTTAAGTGGAGATAATTTATTAAAAAAACTTATAATTAAAATTTAAAAGCTCATGGATATAGAAAATAACATCTTATTGTAATGTGGTGAGAGAAATTGCTAAAAAGTTAAAATAAGAAACTCATATCAAAATCAACTAATTCAAATGCTCTAATTGGGAACTTTGGAGTAACCACCATGTCTTTTTGTTTTAAGATAAAACTATTGGGTTGCCCAAACCGAAAACCAAACATAAAAATATAATAACCGATCAAATTAAATTGGTTGAGTTTGATTTTTTGTTCGATTAAAACCGAACCGAACAGTGAAAAACCCTACTACTATACAGTATAAGTTAAGCGTGAGCTTTTGAATAATAATCCATAGACATATAAGTAATCGTAAGTGCATGTCTCATATTATTGCAGGCGGAGAATGATTATCGTGGTCCGTCGAGCACACTTTCTTTGTGGTCGGATCTTTTTATTGTTGGGCTTTTAATTGATTGGTAAAAAATTTGGGGCTCACAAATGATTACCCCTCCACGTTTATGATTCTTCCAGGCATCTTCTTCATTCATCAACACCCTGTCGCTTTCTTTCTTCACCTTTATCTAATGCTGGAGAATTTACGTTAACCCTACCCTTAAGCAAGTCATATATTAACCGTAGCTAAGAGCATTAATTTATGGGGCAGCCATTGACAGCAATTTCTATTTAATTACGATAGTAATTCATATATGGCACGTGGTTGCAAGGGAGATCCTCTATTTCAAGTTGTGTTGGTTTTATTACGTTTGGGTATTTAAATATATTTACTAAATTAACCTCATTCTGTGTGTGCAATACATATATGTCTTTATGTGATAATATTGCTAAGCAGTGGCGGATCATGATCGAGTGACTGGGGAGGGGCGAACGTTAAGTCTAATAGTTAAAAAAAATCGAACAAATTAAACAATTAAAAGTACATAAAACAATAACACTATAGATGGTTTGGCACAAAAAAATAAAATTACATATCAAACTACACGTGACTCTCTGCTATGAGATAATTGACATCAATGAGTATCTAAAGTCTAAATTTTGAAAACAATTCAAAATAATTTCATTTTCAATTATGTTGGAAACACCTCCCTTCTCCCTTTCGATAAATTAAACCAAACTATCATTCAACCATTCATCTTCTATTTCAATTTCAACATTATTAATATTTTATTAACCCATTAAAATTAATCATCAATTATCCACATTACAACAAATAATAAAATTAATAACCTATCTATTTTTCTAAGCTATTATATAAAGTATACAACTATAAGGTTTATTTCATTTGAATTGAATTGAATTATTCAAATTATAGAAGAAAAAAAATGATTAAAATAATAAAATAAAATTAACATATATGTGTAATGACCAAAGTAACTAAATAAGAGAAAAATCTTTTGTTAAAGAAAGAGAATATTCAACTGTTTGAAAATTGAAATTGAACTCTTGGTCTCTTGCTCAATAGTGAAAGCATTTTTTTAATTTTTTTTGATAAGGTAAGAATTCAGAATATCAAACAAACTTGTTAACCTGAGAGGCCGTAAGAAACGGCAGTTGCGAACGACTAAGTAAGTCAAAAGCAAGCAAGATTAGCTATGAAAGGTACAAATCTCTGAAAAATAAGAACAAAGAAGAGTTTGAGATCGAGGTGAGTAAAGCACTATAAAAATAGTGCCGCGGGCAACAGGTCAACCCCTCCAGGGCGTGCGAAATGGACAACTGACGTTCCCTCCACCGAGATGAAGGATCCTCAGAATCCTGAGAGCACCAAGTGACCTGACCCAATACAACTCGGTCCAATGCCAAACCCAGTTCCAACTCCTCGAAAATTAGTACATAAAAAAATCTCGAGCTAACCTGCAAGAAAAGAAGTCAAACTTGTCTCACAAGTAAACCATACATGTTTTACTTGTGACACAAGTGGGCTCATACTTGCGAAGCAAGTAGAAAATACTTGCCACACAAGTAAAATTAAAGAGCTTGACACGCAAGTAACCCACAAACTTGCGCAACAAGCAAAAATTAGGGTGAGATGAGAAGGATGTCGTCGGCGACGTAGAAGTCGTCCAAATCGGCCACCTCTAACCATCAAACACCAAATTTGTTCCAAACAAAATAAATCTATTAGTGAAATCAAAACCAAAAAAAAAACAAGAAGATTTGTTCAACGAAGTTTTTTTTTCAACGAGATTGAAGCCGGTGGGAGCTGGATCTATTGACAAACAGATCTCGTTTACAGACAAACAGATCTCACATAAGGGCATCATCAAGTCTAGAAAGATTCGAGCAAGGGACAACATAGATCTCGAAACGTTTCTATCCAATAAACTTTAATTGGACCTAAAAACACATTTGAATATGAGAAAGCAGTACAAATTAAGAGCTTCTCGCTCATAAATCAAATGGGGCTTCTCGCCCATAAATCATCATTATGAATGGCTTCCTCAGCCTTGTCCAAGAGTTTGGTCAATAGGTAATTTGTTCGTGATTAAGCCTTCTCTGCATGGTTAATAATTAATTTGTTTCAGGAACCCATGAATCAGAGAAAAAAACATTCAGAAGAGAAAGAAACAGAAGGAGAGAAGTCAGATAGCGCCCTCATCGTCTTCGGTTTAAAGGACGCTTTATAAACCGATAAGACGATAGAACCGACGATGGGTTTCCATAGCAAAATCTAAGCTTTCAATAAAGTTGTCTGAAAAAGGCGGATGGGGAATATTTTAGTTTGGGGCTTTCTGCCATTTATCTTACCGATATGAGCAGAGAAGAGAAAAAACCCCAAGTGTTTGGTAAAGTTACAGATAATAGATCAAAGGTGGAATTATGATCGGAGGTGACGGCGACATGGAGATATTAGGGTTGGGGCTTTGATTTCTCACTTTCTCTTTCTAGAGAAGAGAGAGGTTGGAGCGTTTGGGGGTCGGACGTATAGTGAACACATATTGATTTGGGTACACTACTATAATTGTTAAATAATAGACCTTAAACAAAATTAAAATTTGCCTTGTGCCCCAGCCTTTAAGTGAAACGAGAAACGATGCGTTGAATTTCTTAGATTTGGGTGCACTATTGTACTCTTCTTCCTCCTCCAATTTCTTAGATCTTCCGCGGTGCCGCCTCTGCAACTTCGAGTCTGCAACGCCGATGTTCTCCAATAGTGTTCGGTTCCGACTTCCATTTTTGTCGTCGCATCCACCGGCCACGGGCCACCACCCCTCAGTTCCTCCTGGATCCAGCCCCCGTGCCCCGACCCGCTGCCTCTACTCCACCTTACTCCCTATTTAAAGTTCCGGCGAACAAGGGGAGGGGGGCAACTGCCCACCCATGCCCCCTAAATCTGCGACTGTTGCTAAGTGCACTCACTACTATATATATTCTAACTTGTTTTTGATGAAATGTTTGCAAATCCCGAGGTGATAATCTTACAAAAAAAATAAATATATATATATATAATCACATTCTAGCAAATCATCCTTTTAGAATAAATCATGTAATTAAGTGTAAACTATCAAATTTGAATTAATATATATTTTCAACTTATTAGGATCAATTGATTGTGTCATTTTCTTAGTGCTTTGCAATTTAAAATGGCATACTACTTACGTAGTATATATACCTTATAGATTATAAATTAACGTACATATTGTTGGAACATTACTTGTTTTATGATTTTTTTTAGTCTTGATAATGACAAACTTTGTTGGTTTAATGTGTTGTTTAAATAAGTATATCAGGAACACTTCAAGAATACCGTCCAGAGTGATGGAACGTTGTGAGGGAACGACGGATGAAACGAGTGACGATCTAGAAAGCCTCTGCAGGAAGCTACACAACTTTCTATATTTGGCTAGTTACCAAATCTTGAATGAACGATTGCGGAGAAGATTCGACATCTAAGCATGGATCGTTTGAGAAAAGATGAGATCAAATCTGGAGGATTTGGATAAGGATACATGATAATATCGAAGATCGATCGGTTATGAGAAATATCTGAGCGGTTGAAGATTTGGAAAGATTTTTATATTCTTTTAATCCATTTTTAGCGAGGTCTAGTGAATGGAATATCACCACACTTAGGTAAGTTGTGATTGATATCAGATTCGGAAGGTGCTCTATAAATAGGCTAGGATAGAGAGCCTTATAAGGCTCTCTATGGCCTCAAACAAGCACCTCGCGCTTGGTATGACAGGTTTGCTCAATTTGTTTTGGCAAATGGATATAGACATGGTGTGATCGATAAAAAACTATTCCTACGGGAACAAGCATGAGAGGTACTAGTAGTATAAGTGTATGTCGATAATATTATATTTGATTCTAATAATCCAAAACTTGTAGAAAGTTTCAAGAATTTGATGAGCAGTGAGTTCGAAATGAGCATCATTGGAGAACTCACCTTCTTTCTTCGTCTACAAGTCGTCCAAAATGATGAAGGAACTAAGGTACATCAACAAAAGTATATTAAGGAGTTGTTTAAGAAATATGGTATGGATTCTACGAAACCTTTTGATACACCTATTTCTCTTAACACTCGACTTGATGCAGATTTGAATGGTATTGATGTTGATCAAACGAGGTATCATGGCATGATTGGTTCTCTATTATATCTAACGGCCAATCGGACATATATTATGTTCAGTGTGTGTCTTTGTACCAGTTTCCAAGCAAATCCAAAAGAATCACTCTTGCGAGAAGTAAAGAGAATTCTAAGATATCAAAAAGGGATTGACGGTTTATGCCTCTAGTATCCTAGGCACAACTCGTTCGATCTAGTTGGATTCTCTAATGCAGATTTTGCATGTCACTTAGTAGATAGAAAGAGCACTTCAGACACTGCTCAGTTCCTAGGTCACTGTCTTGTTTCTTGGGGATCAAAGAAACAAAATTCATTAGCAATGTCCATGGCTGAAGCAAAATACGTTGCAATTGCTGCATGTTGTTCCCAAGTATTGTGGTTAAAACAAAAACTCGTCGACTTTGGTATGTCTCTTAAAACCATTCCTATCATGTGTGACAACACTAGTGCCATCAATATCTCAAAAAATCTTATGCATTATTCTAGGACCAAACATATAAGCATAATGCATCATTTCTTATGAGATAATGTTGAAAAGGTTTCATGAAGATGGATCATTGTAGGACTGAAAGTCAAGTGGAAAATATTTTCACCAAGGCATTGGAAAGCCCTATGAATATCTACGGATGTTACTAGACATGATTTCATTGGAATAAACAAGCCTCAGTCCTGTATTCCCTCAATGCTTGACTAAAGAGGTAACATCACTCAGGGAACTACACATCAATCTTCATGTTTTCTAATGGTTAGTATCTATTCTTCTATGCTTTAGTCTTTTATCTACATTAGAATTGTTATGTGTTGCATGATCAAAAGCTCTTTAAACTTAAATGATCCTATCCAAAAGTTTTTTTTGGCCCAAAATAACCAGTTTGATATACTCTATCCCTTATTACAAGACGAAATGATAATTGGTTATAAGACTACCCTAAGCCTAGTCTAGATAAATGTTCCCTATGATCTCCCAAATTTAACCTTTAAATGAGGAATAATTATATAGATGACAAAATTATCTTAAGCCCTCACAAAACTTTGGATATGTTTTCTTTTTCATACCTTTTAACTATCCAAACAAGCCTTTTTATTCCACTCATGGTTACGGGGAGGGGAACTTGTGATCATCGGGAACAAAGTTTGTGGGTTTTATTCAGGCTTCTCAGATTTTGTGTAAATCCGTCTTTACTACTTTGAAAAAGGAGTCAAATCAAATCATATGTTTGAAGAGAGGGTTAGTCATTGTCTCAACAACTTTGAAATTTCTAACCATTGAAAAGTATTTTAAAGGGAACGATGGGACGAATTTCTACAGGTTTTACTTAATGGCGGTGTAATCTCAATTATGGATAGATTTACTGTCATTGAGATTTTTGGAAGAAAGAGAAAAGAATGTGATTTTTGATAAGGAAAGAGGGCTCTCTATTTATCCAAGGACAATCGGTAAAAATTCTTTCACCACTCTCTCTGCTTTCTGATCCCTCAAGAAAACCCTAAAATCTTAATCTTTCTCTCGTTCTCAACAATGTCATCTTCTTCTTCAAACCAAACTCTAAACCTAGATGCCCTCGACTCCATAGATATTTACATTCTAAAAGCCAAGATCATTGCTTTGGAGAAAGCAAAGGTTACCTCACCCTCTCCGGTTTCCAAGCTACAACCCATGTTTGACGATGTGGCTAACATTGGTGCTCAGGCTCCTAAAATTGTCCTTGGTGAACCTAGCACCATCAAAGAAGTTTTTGCGCAGTCTTAAGAGGATCCATCGGAGCGTCTCATGCCATCCAACACGAAGATTCCATCTGAAGCTAGTAAAGAAAAGGAGGGTCATGGCGACTAAGAGAAAGAGGCGGTGGACTCAAATCCTAAGGCGGACGAAGTTCTTACTAATGCGAAGGGAAAAGAGGTTAAGGTTACCGCTCCTCAGGTCTTCACCAGGCTTAAGAGCAAACCCAAATGTCTTGCTAGGAAAAGGGTTCCCAAGCCATCTCATATTCTCCATATCCCGGACTCTGAAAGAATTCCACCTCCTAAGAAGTCTAAGTCGGATGTCAAGCCAAAGAAATACAGTCTTCATTCCTCCATTTCGACCTTCAAGAAAAATATCGATGAAGAAGACGATGAATCAGAGGAGGAAGAATCTGAAAAGGAGGAGATTGAGGTCGAAGAAGAAGAATATGTGGAAATTGAAGAAGAAACCAAGGAGGAACAAGAAGTAGAAGAGGACAATGTCAAGGAATTGGAAGTTCCCACTACAAAAGGCTCCCAGAGAGTCTCTGGTCCCATTGTGATTGATCAGGAGTTTCTGAAGGACAATGATCTATTTGAGTTCTGGGAACTTCTAAAGTTTCAAGGCAGATGTTTCGATCATGACTGAATTTTTCATGCATTATCAACTGGTTGATCTTCCCTCTGGACCAATGGGTTTTACTACCATTGGAGACATTGATGTGTCATTCTCTGTTGATACCGTGGAAAAGGTTCTGGCCGGGAGTTCCTAGCTTTGGTTACAATGTTGTTCACACCTTTGGTCACTGGCCCAAGAACAAAAATCAAGTTGGGGTTTTAGGGAAGGCTTCTACGAGTCCTTACTCCACAAACGAACTTGGGTGCACTGGAAGAATTGCCCATCAGCTCTTGATCGAAGTCGTGGAAAAGGACCACCATCACTATCAACGACGTGCTACTGCTGGACAAGTTTCCAAACATAGAGAAGATCTGCTTGCCAGAGATTATGATGATGCACATGGCTAAGAGTACATAGAAGAATCATGGGTTGCCTTATCTACAGTTTGCCAAGACAATCTTGCAATTCAGGAAGTTGTATAAATCTATACAGGAAGAGGTGGTTGGATTCCCATTGGACATTAACAACATATCGAGGATGAAGTTCTCAAGGAGATTCCAAGGGAACATCAACAAAGAAGACTACCTAAAAGATTGTTGGGCGTTCTTCTACTGGCGGAAGTGTTGGTACCAAGATGTTATGTGAGCTTCAACAGATCTCCTCTCAGGTGCATGTCATCATTGACTACTTGGCTAATATATACACCGTTCGCACATCTACTGATCCCTCCTCCTCAAACCTTTGAGTGGAACCCCTGTCGTTACCCTACCAATTTATCCCCTCTCATATATTCTAAGATCTTTTGGATTAGGTTGTTTTATGTTTTCTTAAGATGTCTTTTGCTGCCGTTACTTCAAAAAAAAACAATATTCTATGTAATAATTTTCTTTATGCTTATGAATGGTATTGGTTTCAATTAAGTATGATGGATTGCTCTATGTCTTCTTTGTTTAAACTAACCATTTGATGAAGACAAAAGAGGGAACTTAGGAAAATACAAAGATGCGTTCTATTCAAGGAAATGCAGGCGGAACTTTGGCTAAGGGGGAATGTGTTGTTACACTTGGTAAGTAGGAACAACGGTGATTTCGTTGAGGGGAAACCTGTTGAAAATTTTCTTTAAATGTCTTATATCGAATGGTCTCTAGATGTGCATTTTTGAATAAGTTTGTCATCATCAAAATGGGGGAAATTGTTGGAACATTACTTATTCCATGGTTTCTCTTAGTTTTGACAATGACAAATTTTGGTTTAATGTTTTTTTAAAATAAGTATCTCAAGAACACTTTAAGAACATCGTCAAGAGTGATTGAACGTCATGAGAGAACGACGGAGGGAATGAGTGATGATCCGGAAAAGCTCTGTAGGAAACTACACGACTTTCTACATTTGACAAGTTACCAGATCTTGAACGAACGATTGCAGAGCAGATTTGACAGCTAAGCATGGATCATTTGTGAAAAGATGATATCAAATCTAGAGGATTTGGATAAGGATGAAGATAAAAGTGAAGATTGATCGGTTATGGGAATATCCGAGCAGTTGAAGATTTGGAAAGATTTTTATAGTCTTTTAATCCGTTTTTAGCGAGGTCTTCTGAATGGAATATCATCACACTTAGACAAGTTGTGATTGAGATCAGATTCTAAAGGAGCTCTATAAACAAGCTAGGGATAGCTAGGGTTAAAAAGGTGTTGTTGAAGATGGCAAACAATCGAGAAGTGAGAACTTAAGATTTGTTCGTGAGGTTGTGGTATTTTTCAGTAAAGATTCCACGAGAGAGTTTAATTACCCAGGTTGGTGGTTCGTTCATTTTTTAGGTTTACATTTAGGGTTGTAGAAGTTTAGTTGGTTGAACTTGGGTTGGTGCCTAAGTTACACGGAAACTTGTTGCTGGATCGACGTGCGTTAGTAAGAGCTTGCGAACTAGCGGTTAGGTTGTTCCCAAGGCAGCGGAAGTAAAACAATCGCAAGTAAAGCGGAATGTAAAAGACACAGTTCCTTTTAGAGGAACCCCATAATAACCAACTAGTTGTGTGGGAAAACCTCTACCTCCACTTGGAGGATTTTGAACGATCTACTTGTTTTATTGATTGTTCCCTAGTTACAATAGGCAAGACTTACACTTCTCTGTTCCTAGTAGTTGTTCCTAACTCTAGCAACATTGGCAAGTCCTCTCAACCTAGTTCTTAAGAGAACAACTCAACTAAACACAAGACAGATCGAACCTTACACCTTGAGCTCACTGTCGCAGTTCCCTTACTCCTGGGAACTTGGATTCACCGTCGCCGAGATTGAACACTCGTCGTCGGGGACTTCTCTTCACTTGTCTCTCTTTCTTGTTTGTATGAGGATGTGAATTCTGGGAGAAGTGCTTATTCCAAGCACTATTCATTTGGCTTTATACTCTTTTGAACTTGGGTTGCAATCTTCATATTCATGTTGTCTAAAATGCCCTTTTTCTTGCATGCCAAGTTTGCAATCTTCACATGTGACTTGATTTGAACATGGTCAACTCTAAATGTTGATCGGACCGTTGGATCGCTCGCCTCAGTCTGTTCCTTAGACTAAGCCTTTGTTTTGTCTGAGACAAGATCCCGTGTTTCACGCTGAACAGTCTTGTCTTCACATGTGAGTTCCCATTCTCCAGAGTTCCTTTGATAGGAACTTGTTGTCGTGTATTCTTGTGTTCCTTTTGCGTTCCCTTCTTGGAGAGTCTTTGTCAAACCTGGTGTTCCCTTGAAATACTTGGATGTAAAACGTTAGTTCCCATATGGTGTATGTCATTATCAAAACTGGAGAATGTGTCATTGTTCGAATGTTTGGAACCAGAGTTCCTAACACCGTCCCAACAATTTCCCCCTTTTTGATGATGACAAACACATTACAAAATAAGAAAGTATTTCAATGTGTGAAAAAGCATGACATGCATCTGAGTTCCTAAGTATGAGCCTTGGGAACGGAGAGTTGTTTCAACTTCTTTAGCACGCTTGGGACACGCGTCATTAATTCCATGGGAAGTCACATCGGGCGTTTCCAATACTTGGCCCTCGACGCTTTGAATTCTGACACATTTTCCCATTCCCGAGTGGCATTTCAACTTCTCGAAAACCAGTGTTCTGTAGCTAGTGCACGCGAGTTCCCATGATCTTTGAAAGGTCAGGTTTGAGTAGAGTGGACAAGGGAACTCTTACTCAAAATCATTTGTGAGGCTAGGGAACTCAAAAGGAACTAGACAATTACAACTCGATAATGGGACAAGGGATTTGGCTCATGATAAGCGTTTGTCTGGTTCACGGCTTAGGGTTGATTTTATGATCAACCGTCATAGTGTCTTGTAATGAGGATTAAGGGAATTCTGGTTGATCATTTTGGGCCAAAAGAAATGAAGTTCCAACTTGTACATCAAAAGCTCTAGACTAGTAATATGGCAAAATGAAAGCAATTATTCCTACTGTTCCCTATCATGCATTTCAAGATAAGCTAGCCAAGAAATGAGGGAATAACAAACAGGGACTTGTTCAGTTTAGAGTTATCATCCCTAGAAGCATCTGAAGACGCTGGTAGGGACGTCTATCTAAAGCTTTAGTGAGAATGTCCGCAATTTGCTCTTCAGTTCTACAGTGTTCCATAGAGATGTTCCCATGTTCCACATTATGACGTAGGAAATGATGCCTAATGTCTATATGCTTAGTGCGTGAATGATGCACATGATTCTTAGAAATGTTAATGGCACTTGTATTATCGCATCTTATGGGAACTGGGACAAAAGACATATCGTAATCCTAAAGTTGGTACTTAAGCCATAGAACCTGGGAACAACATGAGGCGGCAACCACATATTCTGCTTCTGCTGTGGAAAGTGCCACGTAGTTTTGCTTCTTTGATCCCCATGATACTAGGCATGACCCTAGGAACTGGGCCATTCCAGAGATGCTCTTTCGATCAACCAAGTGCCCAGCGAAATCTGCATCTGAGTATGCAACAAGCTCAAGGGAACTGTTCCTTGGATACCAAAGGCACAAGTTGGCGTTCCCTTTAAGGTACCTAAAAATTCTCTTCACCTCTTTCAAGTGTGATTTCTTAGGGTTAGCTTGAAAACGTGCACATAGGCACACAGAGAACATGATATCGGGTCTCCTAGCAGTTAAGGAAGACACCCAATCATACTTCGAAAGTTCCTTTGATCCACACTTATACTTGTCTCATCTGCATTGAGCCTTGAGTTTGGTGAGATGGGGGTGTCGATTGGCCTGGAGTGTTCCATCCCATACTTCACTAGCATCTCTCTAATGTATTTTTGTTGATGGATCCTTGTTCCCTCCTTGGTTTGAGATATTTGAAGTCCCAAGAAGAACGTGAGTTCCCCTATGAGGCTCATCTCAAACTCGCTACTCATCAAATTCTTAAACTTTTCAACAAGAAGCTCATTAGTAGCACCAAACACAATATCATCAACATATACTTGGAAAATTAGAATATCATTTGATTCTTTCTTAATAAAAAGAGTTTTATCTATGGAACCACGAAGGTATCCATGAGACAAGAGAAATTGGGCAAACCTGTCATACCACGCCTTGGGAGCTTGCTTGAGACCATACAGGGCCCTTTCCAGGAAGTAGACATGGTCTGGGAAATGCTCATCTTCAAAACCAGGTGGTTGTGCCGCATAGACTTCTTCCTTGAGGTGCCCGTTTAGGAACACTGTCTTGACGTCCATTTGATACAACTTGAAGCCTTTGTGGACAGTGTAGGCAAAAAGGAGTCGAATGACTTCAATCCTTGCAACTTGTGCAAAGGTCTCGTCATAGTCGATTCCCTCTTCTTGCCTATATCCTTGAGCAACCAGACGGGCCTTGTTCCTAGCCACTGCCCCAGTGTCGTCAAGCTTGTTTCTGAAGACCCATCGAGTTCCTATGATGTTCTTGTTCTTGGGCCTAGGGACTAGTTTCCACACCTTGTTTCTCTCGAATTGGTGGAGTTCTTCTTGCATAGCTTGAATCCAGTCTGGATCCTTTAGAGCATCATTGATGCTCTTGGGTTCCACCAGTGAGACAAAGGCATTGAAGGCACAGAAGTTGTTGAGAGAGGAATGGGTTTGCACACCTTTCTCATAGGGAGTGATGATGTTATCGATGGGATGGTCCTTCCTTTGGTGGTAGTTCCTTGTTTGAATGTTTGTGACATCAAGCTGTTCCCTTGTTTCTTCGTCTTCAACTTGAGTTTTCTCTTTATGGGAACAATTGTTCTCAACTTCTTCACTTAGTGTTTCTTCAGGATTTTCTTCATTGTTCCCTCGTTGTTCCTCCTGGACACTAGACTCTGGTATTGTTTCATCTCGGGGAACTAGAGAGTTGGATTGAGAGGCATCTTGAGGTTCTTCTGTTGTAGAGGGAACTTCGAAGGAGTCTTGATCAGTCTGATGTTAGGCTCCTTCGTCATTATCTGGTTGTGGAACAATGTTCCCACTTGGATAGTCTTCATCTCGCTTTCTTGGCTCATCATCGTCATCGTCTTCTTCTTGTCTGACCAGTTTGAACATAGTTCCCTTTCCTTGGGGATATGTTCCCATCTTTACAGATTGTTCATTGAAGACGACATGAATACTTTCCTCGATCTTCTTAGTTCTCTTGTTGTAAACTCTACACGCCTTGCTTTGAGAGGAGTATCCCAGGAAGATCCCTTCGTCACTCCTTGGATCAAACTTCCCAAGGTTGTCTTTGCCATTGTTGTGGATGAAGCATTTGCAACCAAAGGTCCTGAGATGAGAAATGTTGGGCTTTCTTCCCTTGATCAACTCATATGAGGTCTTCTTGATCATGGGATGGATCATGGATTGGTTTAGAATGTATGTAGCTGTGGAGATTGCCTCAGCCCAGAAGCTTTCGGGAACTCCACTCTCAAGCATCATGGTGCGAGCCATGTCTTCCAGAGTTCTGTTCTTTCTTTCCACAACTCCATTTTGTTGGGGGTGTGCGTGGGGCCGAGAAGTTGTGAGAAACACCATTGTTATCACAAAACTTTAGGAACTCTGAGTTCTTGAACTCAATTCCATGATCAGATCTAAGAGACTTGAGCTTCAATCCCATGCTAACTTCCATTCTCTTGATGAAGGGCTCAAATTCCTTGAATACATCTGATTTGAATCTCAAGAAAATGACCCATGTAAATCTTGAAAAATCATCTATTAACACATACATTTACCTTTTACCACTGTGGCTGGCTGTTTGCATGGGACCACATAGATCCATGTGAATCAGTTCCAAGGGCCTTGTTGTGCTTACCACCTTCTTTGGCTTAAAGGAACTCCTAGTTTGCTTGCCACGAACACATGCTTCACAAAGCTTGGCTCCCTCAATGTTAATTCGTGGAAGACCAATGACCAAGTCTTGTAGATACAACTTCAGAATTTTATTTATGCCTGCGTGGCCTAGCCTCTTGTGCCAGAGTTCCATGTCATCATGGGAGCTTGTAAGGCACAACTTTCTTGGTGGTTCAAAGTTAGCCCGGGTTTAAGCATTCTTTTCCCACAAACTCTTGGGCCTTAGCTCTTCTAATCTTCACTTATATCACTCTAAGCTTCATCAAACTCCACCACAATCATCTAAGATCCATCCTGTCCATGCTTGTTTACCTAAAGATCTGCAAAACCGAACAAAACAAGCCCAAAACCCGAATTTCCTAGAAAACCTAAAAACCTAAGAATTAGACTAAACTAAACTAAAACCATGCAAAATAAACATAAATATGCATCCTAAGCTACACCTATAATCAAGCAATCAATTGTTCCCCCTCACTGCCACCTACAAGGAGAGTTAGTTTTTGGTGACCCGGGCAAGATGACTCGTGCTTGGTCCCTTACAAGGAAAGACGGTTTCAAACATAACATAATTAGCAATATTGATATCACGAGAGTTCCTAAAGTGATAGGTGAAGTTCCTATGTTGGTTCCCATGAGTGGGACCTCTAGCAGGTTTGTTAGTCTTTTAGTTTTGCATGTTCCAATACTCGTGATTCCTTTAAGCTTGAGCTTTTCATTTGGGACAACTTTCCTTGTAGTGCCCATGCGCACCACAATTCCAGCAGGTTTTGTAGTACTCACCTAGATAGTACTTGGGATGGGGTCTTTGTATCCTGTTCCTATCCATGGTTTCTTTGTTATAAACTTGTGACCCGTTTCCATTGGCTATTTGGACATAGAGTTTGTGCCCAGTGTTCCCAGTGTAGTAGTCCTTTTCTCTACTTACCCCACTTTCTAAGACGCGTATTTTTTCCTCTAGATGGGCATTCTTTTGTTTTTAACATTGGAGTTCTAAGGCCCTACATTCATTTATCTTCTGTTCGTTTAGAGGAGACTTCCCATTCTTTGGGCTCTTAGACTTGTACCCAATCCCATGTTTGGTTGGGACAAATTTGGTTTGGGAACTCAAGGCTTCAGGACTCACATTTACCTTGTTCAACTTTTGTAGGAACTCATTTTTGTCACTCTCTAAGGTCTTAATCTCATCCTCACGGGCCACTATGTGGGATAGGTAAGACTGAAGCTTATCAATCAGTTTCACACAATTGGAACAAGATTCAAGACCAACTAACTCAGCATTTGTGTGTTCCAATTCATCTAGCTTCTTTTGCAGTTTTATGTTATCCTTAACAAGACTAGAGAGCAATTTTAACAATTCAGGTTTTTCATAGTTAGACAATGACTCAATAATGGTTTCAGTGGTTACCTCACTGGGTTGTTCTCCAGTGGTCTCCCCTATGGCCATGGCACACATGTCTGGGTGTGCCCAAGATTCGGGATCTTCATCCTCGTCATCGCTCTAGGTGGCGATGTAGGCCTTCTTCCCTTGTTTCCTGTCGTCAGTTCCCTATGGGTAGTTTTTGGCGAAGTGCCCCTTCTTGTAGCACTTGTAACAGGTGACGTCAATGAGGTCCTTCTCCGTGGGCCTGTTTTGGGAACTCTGAACCCTTGGCAAGTTCCCATTACCCTTTTTCAATTTTCCTTTGTTGTAGAAGGATAGAAGGGCCTTGGTGACAAGGACGAGTTCCTCATCTTCAGAGTCCTCTTGTTGCTCTTGAACAGATTTGAGCATCTTTTCCAATTTTAGGGCAATCCCTTTGTGTGCCCTTTCCTGTTCCTTGTCGTCTTGCTTTCTCTTCTCATATCCCACCAACTTCCCAAAGACTTGGTGAAGCATGGGATTCCTGTTTTCGGGATTTTTTTTTAACATGGTCCTCTCGTTGGCCCATTCACCAGTTAGGCCATTGAAGAGTTGTTGGACTTTCATCTTGTCGGTGATTTCCTCCTTGGTGATACCAAGTCCAATAAACTTGGAGCAAAGGGCCTCGAAGCGAGACTGGTAGCTATTGACAGATTCTCCCATCTTCATTTGGAAGTTGAAGAACTCCCTTCTAACATTCATTTGGAGATCCTCTCGGAGGTCTGAATTGCCGATGTGCATTTGTTGGATGGCTTCCCACATTTCCTTAATCGTTTCCAGATTCGCCACTCTGTCACAGTCCTGTTCCGACATGGCGTTCTTGAGGTACTGTTTGGCCTTGAAGTTTGCCTCCATGCACTTCCATTCGTTTTGTCCCCACTTGGTGAAGTCATTGCGAATGGTTGGGTCCACCTCGAAGTTTCCTACTTCGATGACACACCAAGCTTGAAAGTCGTGGCTACGCATCCAGTCCTTCATGGCTACGCATCTTCACATGTGACTTGATTTGAACATGGTCAGCTCTAAATGTTGATCAGACCGTTGGATCGCTCGCCTCAGTGAGCCTTTGTTTTGTCTAAGACAGGATCCCGTGTTTCACGCTGAACGGTCTTGTCTTCACATGTGAGTTCCCATTCGATGTGTATTGTTCTCTCCAGAGTTCCTTTGATAGGAACTTGTTGTCGTGTATTCTTGTGTTCCTTTTGTGTTCCCTTCTTGGAGAGTCTTTGTCAAATCTGGTGTTGCCTTGAAATACTTGGATGTAAAATGTTAGTTCCCATATGGTTTTTGTCATTATCAAAACTTGAGGCGTGCATCGTTGTTCGGATGTTTGGAACTAGAGTTCCTAGCACCGTCCCAACACTTGACTTGTCTTGTAATCGTTGAAATTTAATACATTAGTTAACTATTGAAACTCTTTGAACTTGGGATAGATGTTTTTCTTTCTACGACTTGTTGATCGGACATCAAAAATTTCTCTCTAACCTTATTCTAGTTCTCTAATTATTTACTAATAGGTTGCGATCCAACAAATATGCTGTTAAAGTGTTCATTAGTGAATGTGTAAATGGCTCACAAGTTTAAACTCACACGACAAAAAGATCGACGAGACTAGCTATGAAATGATCAATGCATATTTTTACGCGCAATATTGTTTGTTTGATAGTTGGCTCACGTAATTACAACATTTATAACTCACACCAATTAAAAACTTGCTGCTTCTAACATTAACCTTTTTTTTGAAAGTCCTGCATTGTTAAGAAAATGCACATTTATATTTCAACCAAATGACACTTTTAGTAGTCCAATACTTGTCCGGCCCCACCTTGTCATTTGCATAAACAAGAGTAAACAAATTCAAATTACTAAGAATTGTGTAACACATTGCAAATTCTTACATGTCCTATTTCTCGTAAGTGGAATATTATGTGATATCTTGAGATGAATATGTGAACAGTAATAGTATCATTTATGAATTTTGTAAAGCAATATAATTAAATCTTGTGCTCCGAGCCTCCGACCCAATTAGAAAGCATATTCTTTTCTTTTTGGATCCAAGAACAGAATAATTCTTATAAATTTAATTTTAATATAAAGTGTGGACTTGGTATAAAGATTTAAATTTAGTGAAGTTACAATAAGATGCAAAAATGACTTTTTTGCTGGAAAGTTTAACCATGCATTACGTACGCAATAACTCCGTAATTACGAAGAAGAAAGTACGGAGTAAGATGCAAAAATGTGTAAATTTAAGCCGCAAAAATGTGTCGGTGGCTGAAGAAACTGGAGGGTATTTTCGACCGGTTTTGCCTTACAATTATTCCACTATCGTGGTTTAAAGCTTGTTAACCACGTACTTGCCGCCCTAGCTTCGTTGATTGACATGTTTTATTAATGCTCTACATTTTTACTGTCCTTGCGCTAATAATCGATCAAAACCTATGCCATTTAATCTCAGTTAATTTCATTCCGGTTAATTCCAGTTAATTCCAGTTAAACTTTATTTTGATTTATTTTTGTTTCGTCCGGTTGTCGGTTAGCCAAAATACTATATATAAGTTTCGGTTTGATATGATGTTTTAGATTAATCCTACTTTAATTTATTAATCCTAACTCAACCGATTCTATTCCAAATTATAATTATTTGAAAAGGGTAAAGGAGAATCACTTATAAACGGTCTCTAATTTCAATTAAACAAAAATGACAAATTGAATACTAGTACTGTACAAGTTTGAATAATCTCACAACAGATTTATAATTTCGGAAATTCTTCCTCATGCCACCGTTCTAAATGATTTGTTTTCCCTTTAATTCTTGGATTCGTGCTTGTAATAGTGGGAGGCTCTGCTTTTTGTCTTTTTCTTGGTCAAGATTTGCAATGTGTAACCCTCCTCCTAATTTCGTTATTAGTCGTTTGTGACATCTCGCCATTTCGGAGAGCTAATCATGGCAAGATTGAGCTATCTACATTTGAAAATTGAAATTCTTTTTCATCTCAAGCGAAAAATAAATAATAAAAAAATAGCAAGTTAACAACAACAAATATAGTACTCCCTCCGTTTCACAATAGTTGTTCATATAGACTATTTTTCTTGTTTCATAATAGTTGTTCATATAAGAAATTTTTCCACTTATACCCCTAATAACTACACCCCATTAATTATATACACGTTTCCCAAAGCAACTTTTAGGAGTATAAAGTACCTTTTAATAGGGATAATTTTGAGAGAAATTTTTTTCCTTAATACATGTGCAAATTTGTCTAAGAACAACTATTTTGAAACAGAGGGAGTATTTATTTTCAAAATCAAAGACGTGTTTAGCTGTTACCATCTCTTTCATCTGTATTTGCCTCTTTCCCTCTATCCCAGCCCACATTCTCACCGAATTCTCTCTCCTACTGTCGTAGCAATCTTCTCATCACCTGCTTTCTGCAAGCTGTATTTGAACGTCAGCTTGTTTCTCTACTCTTTTCCTTCATAAATTCAACACCCCATTGCTCCCCAAGTGTCAGAGTATCTCTCCCTTCCCGACTTCCATCTCCATTTCCCGATTTCAACACATCTGCAATGTCGGCCTCCTCTTTGTAGCCCAGCCATTCCTTCTCGGTTGCTATTTCCCATCAATTTCGCTGGAATTCTGCACAATTAACAAACAATGGCGCCATTCGGCTGGCTAGGGGGGAAGAACGAGAAGAAGCAAAGGGGAACCCCGGTGGTAGTCAAAATGGAAAACCCTAATTGGTCGATTGCCGAGATCGAGTCTCCCTCGGAGGAGGAATTCATCACCGATGAAGCTAAGAGAAGGGGGAAAAACGCCAGGCAGATGACGTGGGTACTCCTCCTCAAAGCCCACCGCGCCGCCGGCTGCTTCTCCTCCCTCGCTTCCGCTGTCCGCCGCCGCTTAAAGTCCCGCCGCACCGACTCCGGCGACATCGGCAGGGGCGGCCGTCGCACCAGGGCCTGCTTCTACTCTTTCATCAAAGCATTCCTGGCCCTCTCTCTGGTCTTGCTTTGCTTTGAATTTGTGGCTTACTTCAAAGGATGGGATTTCGGCGCCCCCAATTTGCAGCTGAATCGCGTGATTTCGACGCCGCTAGGGTTTCGGGGCTTGTTCGATTGGGTTTACGCGAAATGGGTCCTGATTCGGGTGGAGTATTTGGCTCCGCCGCTTCAGATGTTGACTAATGTTTGCATAGTGCTGTTCTTAATTCAGAGCCTTGATAGACTGATCCTGTGCTTGGGTTGTTTCTGGATCCGGGTTAAGAAGATTAAACCCGAGCCGAAGATCACTTTGGATGTTGAATCAGGTGATGGCGAGGGTTACTTCCCCATGGTGCTTGTTCAGATCCCCATGTGCAATGAAAGAGAGGTATCTTTCATTATTCTGTTTGTTTAGAGTAATCTACACTTAATCACTTAAATTAGGGCAATTTCGTCTTTTCATTGCTTTTTGTTTACATTGAGGGTTGTTAGATGCAAAAGCCCCCAAAAAATACCTTGTTTGCATATGCTTAAAGTGATGTTGGTAGAGTACTAGAGTTTGGTGAATTGTGAATCTTATTTGTTTGTGATGTGATGTGATGATACTCAGGTTTATCAGCAGTCTATAGCTGCAGTTTGTAATCTAGACTGGCCAAAATCAAAACTGCTCATCCAGGTTTTGGATGATTCGGATGACCCAACTACACAAATGCTGATTAAGGAGGAGGTTCTTAAGTGGAAAGCACAGGGTGCCAACATTATTTATCGTCACAGGGTGATTAGAGATGGATACAAAGCTGGTAATCTCAAGTCAGCAATGAATTGTAGCTATGTGAAGGACTACGAATTCGTCGCCATTTTTGATGCCGATTTCCAGCCTACTCCTGATTTTCTCAAAAGGACTGTCATCCATTTCAAGGTAATTTGATCATAATACTTTAAACACGATCAATTTAATATAAGAATGAGAACTAAAATTTTGGTCATTACAACTAAAATTTGGGCAATGATTCACGTTGCAGGACAATGATGAAGTGGGTCTTGTTCAAGCTAGGTGGTCCTTTGTTAATAAGGATGAGAATTTGCTAACAAGGCTACAAAACATAAACTTGGTCTTCCATTTTGAGGTGGAGCAACAAGTGAATGGCATCTTCCTTAATTTCTTTGGGTTCAATGGCACCGCTGGTGTATGGAGAATTAAGGCGCTGGAGGGGTCGGGTGGTTGGTTGGAGAGGACCACAGTAGAGGATATGGACATTGCAGTCCGTGCCCATCTTCACGGTTGGAAGTTTGTCTTTCTCAATGATGTTGAGGTATGACATTGCATTTCACTCCATTTAATTATTTGGATACCAACCTTGCGTTTACTGCTTCAATATTGATGGGTTATCGCCTTTGATTTTGATATGGATCTTTACTTTTTAGTGTGAATGTGAGTTGCCGGAATCATATGAAGCTTATAGGAAACAGCAGCACAGATGGCATTCCGGGCCTATGCAATTATTCCGCCTTTGCTTGCCAGAAATATTCAAATCAAAGGTGATAAAAAGAAGCTTACTCTTAATCTTTGTGCCTTTTAGTATGGTCATTTTTTTTTTTAATTTGAGAAGTAATGTGGCTTTCTGTTTCGGGTCTTTTACAGATTGGAGTTTGGAAGAAGGCGAATCTGATTTTCCTGTTCTTCCTCCTGAGAAAACTGATCCTGCCATTCTATTCCTTCACACTATTCTGCATAATCCTGCCATTGACAATGTTCGTCCCAGAAGCACAGCTCCCAGCTTGGGTTGTCTGCTACATCCCAGCAACCATGTCATTCCTCAACATAATTCCAGCCCCCAAATCCTTTCCTTTTATTGTCCCTTATCTTCTATTTGAAAACACAATGTCTGTGACAAAATTCAACGCCATGATTTCCGGTCTTTTCCAACTGGGGAGTGCATACGAGTGGGTTGTGACCAAGAAATCTGGCCGATCTTCTGAGGGAGATTTAGTCTCTCTTGCTGAGAAAGAGACGGCCATTTGTCAAAGGAGCTCCTCTGAATCCAGTTTGCTTGAGGTAGAGGAAAAGGGTTTGAAGAAGGTGAATAAGAAGAAAAAGAAGCATAACAGGATATACATGAAAGAATTGTCTCTTGCCTTTCTTCTTCTCACAGCTGCTACAAGGAGTCTGCTCTCTGCTCAGGGTATTCACTTCTACTTTCTGCTTTTCCAAGGGATCTCATTCCTCCTTGTTGGTCTTGACTTGATTGGGGAGCAGGTTGATTGAATAAACACGAAAAAAATTAGTCGGGTTTGTAGGATTAATACGAATATAGTATGAATCTGTTACGAAATGATCAGGGGAGGGCATATGCTCCTGGTATCAGATTTAAAGAGATGAGTTATGTAAATGATAAGATTATATCAAGAGGATTGAGATTTGAAACCAAAGCAAGAGAAGAGGGAGGTCATCTAATGAGATGAACTCCCTTGTATAGGGAACATAATTTTACCCTCCTTTGCATTTTTTCCTTTGTTTTTGTATGTAGTTTGATGGGATTTTTTTTTTTTCTGGGTTTATTCTTTATGTAAGAAGAAAAAGTTATGGTCTGGATATCAATAAGTCAAGTTGTTACTCCTTATTTGGGGAAACCGAAGACTTTGGATGGAATAAATTGTCGAACTAATACTGCGATGGAATTGGCAAGTGTCGGAACAAGAACTTTGTGTTATGAGATGGAAATTTCTTGGTTTGAAATGGTATACAACTTCTTACAAAAAAAAGTTCTGTTTTTAGGATCTAAACAGTAAATAAATGAATTGTGGACAGCGTGATTGACAGGGACTCGCGAATAAAACGACGGGGCGGTCTTATTGAAAGGGAGACAAATGCATGTGGAAACAACTTAAGAACATAGAACGTGGGGAATACAAATCAATTTTGTTGTCTCAATATGAGAAATGTTGATTGTGTAATCTGTATTCCCAAGGGCCATCATTTGTCTCTTTATTGAGATTGGATCACATATTCACAAGCAAAGCCATCTCCTGTTGCACTTGTACATGGCTGTACAATTGTTTAATATAAACTGCTTTCAATAATCAAAATACATTTACCCTTCCACACCCACGATGCAGTATGCTTTCATAAGATTCCAATGCTAGACATGGACAAAATCACACAAACTAATCCTTCTAAAATCACACAAACTAATCCTTCTAAATTCCAGTGGCTTCATGTTTTCGTTAGCAATCATCAGTGAAAGTAAACAATAAAATTCCTTCCTTACCACAGAATAAAAATGAAAACAGAAGACATGAAACAGGTTGCAATCTATCATATGTAATATGATCCTTTAAAATATGATGAAGACCACAAAATCAACACAACCAAAGAATGCTTGTTGCAGCAAATGCAATATATAGATTGTTGTTAATAATAAAACAGATGGCTTCTGCTACAAATACCAGGCATACACATCCACTGAATTTCAGATTCTCTCAAACAAAGAAAAAACACTGCAAACACTGCAAACACACTAACAGATTATCACAATATGGTAGATAATCATCAAACTTCAGAGAATCAAAATCACACTAGCAGAGATATCACACACTTCATTTGCATTGCATACCATACATGTTCATGATTTATGAGTTTGTGGTGAAGAAGGTTGTAAGCATGCATATGTAACACAAGTCAAGACAGTGTAAGAAACATGACTCTTGACAATGAGAATGCGCATTCACAAGTGAATAATCTGGGTACCAATCTGTTGCATCACAATGAAAACCAGTTGAATTCAACATTCAGAAAGCATCTAGGGTCATAAAACATCCAACAGTACTTATAAAAAAATGTTTAAATGAATGACACATGAGATTGATGTGATTCTCGATGGTAGGTAAGGGGAGGGAGTTATTTACAGTGGATTCCAGACAAGCTCAACATCAAGATTTTAATCAAGCGTGTCAGAAAGTTTAGGCTTTCCTTTCTCTTCATATGATCTCCCTAATACGAGGATTACTGTGGCGTGCGCCAGATGGCAGGCTCCCCTTTTGCACATTATCAACACCAGCAGTTGCAGAATCAAAGCGTCCATTACGTGCATCAACTGTTACAGAACCAAAGACACCATTCATGTGATAAACAGGTTCAGAGTTGTAAGGTAAAGGTACATATCTCGCCATTTGGAAGCCATTCCAGGGATTGACAGTAGCAACCATAGGCATCCCAAAGCCAGCAATGCTTCCAGCACTATAAATATTATTGTAGCCATGTGAGAAAAACCCATACTGGAAAATCCCAGGCCAGTGATTGTCTTCCCCATGACCACTATAATAAGGTGCCATTGAGATTTGACCATTACTTAAGTTACTCTGCTGGTCTTTTGGAATTGCCCTTTTCACCTCTACCTGTTTACCGCCTAAATCATAGAGCCTGTCCTTCAAAACCTCTTCAACTGCGTCTTCGGATTCAAAAGTTATGAAGCCAAAACCCCTAGGCCTGTTAGTTATGTTGTCATGCATCACAACTACATCAGTAATCCTACCAAACTTTTCAAAGTAAGCCTTGAACTCCTCCTCCGTCAGATTAGCAGGTAAACCACCTACAAAAATCTTCTTAGTCCTAAACTGATTGTCACCATTGGTACTAGTGCTACTTATACTAGTTCCTCCGTGGCTATGATGAAATTGTGGTTGCTCACTTCTTGGAATTGCTCTTTTCACTTCTACCTACACAATCTTTCTTTAAATAAAAGGCGGGAGCAAAAATCTAAGGCGAAAAAACCACAATTTGAACAAACGAAAAAAAAAACACACACATTTGTGGCTTTCAACACAAAAGATTAGGGTTTTAGAAGAAGTTGATGAGAACTCACCCTCCTGCCAAAAATTTCATGGTGTTCGCTGAGGGCTTTGTCCGCAGAGGACGGATCAGTGAAAGTGACGAATCCAAAACCTCTAGGTATATCACTCATACGATCTTTGGCTATGGTAAGGGATAAAACCTCGCCATACCGACTGAAGTAATCATTGAGAACGTTTTCAGGCGTATCCCGCGGAATTCCTCCAACGAATAACTTTCGACAGTCGAAATCAGCCATATTGATGCTTCTTCAAACCGCGGATTTGCAGAAGAGAGAAATCTTTTAAATTCCAGGCGAAAATTAGCCGGAAAGATTCCCTCTGGTTTCAAATTGGAGTTCAGTTTTCCGGTTGCTCGTGTTTTCGTATTTCTCGTCCATCCGAAGATTTCACAAGATAAAAAAAATCACAAGATTAAAAAATATATAATTGGATACGTAAGAACTAAAAAGATTAAAATTTGTTTCTACCAAAAAAAGATTAAAATTTGTTTCTACCAGAAAAAAGATTAAAATTTATAACTAGTTGAAGTCCCGTGATATTCACGGGATAATTTTACTAAAAAACTATATAATTTTACGATATTAATTTAAAATACTAAATATATTTATATAATATCATAATAAATTATGCAATAGACAAACTATTTTTTGTAGATTGTACTCCATATTTTAATTGAATATATTTTTAAATATTTTTTCATTATTTGTGAAGATCTTGTCCAAATTTAGATTGAAATTATTAAAATATTGATTTTACTTTTTATTGAATATTTTTAAATAATATTTTCTTATTTTTTTAGACACTAATATGTATAAAATACTTGATTTTTTTATAAGGATAACAATAATTAGGATAAGTTATCTACAAAGCATAATCTAATTTTAAAATTTAAATTAAAATTCGATTTTTTTTGACATTTACATATAATCTTAGTCATCAACATAAAATTATATCTTTTTCTCAAAATAAAAATATATCAACATAAAAAAAAATTATTATTTAAAATTATATCACTATGTAGATATAAATTTTATACTTGGAGCTCAATCCTTGTTAAAAGATAAAAAAATATATATATTAAGACCCTAAATCTTGTTAAGAGATAAAAATATTAAATTAATATGGAAAATATCATCTCATAGGAATTTATGTATATAAAAATTATATAAATATGTTATCTATTGTAATAAACTAATACATAATGCATAGAAAGAAAATTATATACATAAAAAATTATATAAACATGTTATCTATTTAGTATATATAGCAAGAATACTATAAGTTGTTACAAAATTTATTAAAATATAAATTCACATTAATTTATTCAAAAATGCCACATGGCGCAAATTTTACAACAGATTTGGGTTCTGCTTTATAATGTATTAGGGTAGATGATTTTTTAACCAGGCCCATTACGATAGTGTAATTATACGAGTCCCAAGAGGGCAATACGCTTACCCTTTAGCCCATTAAGGGATTAGCTAATGCTGTTAATATTTATTGCGATTGGTGGAATGGTATTTTCTAGGATCGCTGGTTCAGATAAACCGAAGCCTAAACCAAGCCGAGCTACTTCGTCTGGTTTTCGTTGAAAATTTTATTTGACTTCGATTGAAAAAAGGTATCTAGCCTGGCTTATATTCAGCTCGAGCCGCATTTGATCAACTCTAACCGCGATATTATTTCTTCATGCTTCCTCCATTTTGTACTCAACTCTCAAAATAAACTATGGCTTGACTCTTTCGCATTCGTTGCTTGCCTCACTTTGTCGCACGTCTTCCATATCAGGCTTGCTTGTCACTCGTCTACTTTCTCTCTCCATCGTGTTGGAGTCGCTTGTCTCATCTCCTCTCTCACACTACAAGTTTAGTTTCCTCCTCCTCTTCTTCTTATGTCGTTTTGTGATTAGTTTTGAGGGTGTTTTTTATTTTGATTGTTCAAAATTTGATTTGATTGGTGAACTGTATGATATTTCCGAGGAATGATACCATTTTTCCTAGTGTTCATTTTGTTGGTACTTATCTATAAAACTTGTAAAGTTATCCTCAAAGCCACATAAATGTCATAGCATTCATTACAAATTTATGTATTTTTTTGTTAGAAGAAAAAGCGACAAACACTAAAATAGAAGAGGCAACGAACTACAAGAGGGGGTAGGGCTACTGAACAACCAGTCTGGGGGTAACCCTTCCCCGAAAAACAAGTTCCAAAATACTATAGACCCCAACAAGCGGGTGGCTAAGAATATGTAAGCCTAGAGGGAAATCCAAAACAAGAATGGCAAGATGGCCCACTGCTTGGTTTGCCGCTCTGAAGATGTGTCGGACATGGACTCTCCAAAACCTTTTCGGTAAGCCTTGACCGGGCTAAAAAGTGGGTGGCACCTCTCCAAAGGTTTGCCAACAACTACAACTGTTGTTGTTGTTGCTACAACTACTACTACTTCCGTCGCTCTGCATAATGGACCCTAAATACCTAAAACCCTCCTTCTTCATAACGACTTCTCCTCCCAACCGCCCTTCATCCCTGGGCTTTGTATCTTGCTCGTAAAGAAACTCAATATATTTTGTCTTGGTCCTACTCAGTCTAAAATCCTTCGATTCCAACCTCTCCCCTCCAAGTTTCGAGCCTATTACTGACACCCACTTTGGACTCACCCACAAAGACAATATCATCTGCAAACATCTGTAATAACTGTGGTTTTTAAGGATATTTTTGAATTTTTCTCGGATATCCTTTTAATCTCTTTGTCCGTTTTAACGCTTAATCCAATATTTTTATTGGAATTTAAATCCTAGAAAATTTATGGTGATATCCTAAAATCATAAAGAAATGATTTTATGGGTCGGTGTGAATTCTATGATTTTTCAGTAGAAAAAGAATATTTATTGGATAAGCCGTCTTTTTAATTATGTATTGTAAAGGATTTAAAATACGAAACGGAAGCCTTAAAAATTGAAGGTAGCGTGATAAAATCATGGAAAATTGATTTTATTGGTCTACATAATTTACGGGACGTTTTGTATTTAGTAAGTTTTTCCACCCGATGTACATAATTTTACCGCTTTAACGCGAGTCCCGTTCCGAGACGGGTTTTGTTTTAAAACCCATTGCCTCTTACTTAATGATGAAGGAGAGCCGAATTATTTCTCCAGCTAGCTCTCTGCGTTTAGATAAGAACCAGAAAAAGAGAGAGTTCGAGAAAGGATGTGGAATTACGACGGAATCGGCGAGCGATTCTCCACCGCCGCACCTCTCCTCTCTCCCCCAACCTCCTCCTTCATCTCCTCCTTCTTCCTCTTGGGATAGTTGGGCACGTTGCTGCACCAGGAACCACCAGAACCAGCGACAGAATCAGCACGGAACGACTGGCCTGGGAGGAAAGAATTCCACACCGTCGGTCATCTTGTTGCCTCGCCAAACGACGTCGCCGGCGATCACTAGCCCATCCGTCCACCACCCACTGCGAGGGCTGCCGTCGGGAAATACTCAACCACCCTCGAGCTCGGGGATCGAGCCACTATCGAGCCAAACGAGCCATGGGCTCAAGTGAAGGTATATACGATCGAAATTAATTAGCGGGTTGGTTGCGGAGCCACCGTAAGGACCTTTCGGTTCCGCTTTGCTAATTAAATTTATGGTTTTTATAATCTTGACGTTGATACGGTCCCACAGGTTTAAACCGCTCGAGAAACGGACGTCAGGATCTTCAGTTATAGCGAATACAAGTTTTGACACTGATTGGCAGGTAAAGGACTTCAGATAATTACTCGGGATTCGTTGTTAGTCCGTTTGATCCGAGATTTGGTCACCTTTAAGAACCGTTACTAATGAACAATTTTTATTTAGAAAATTGTTTCAAAAGTGAAGCGGATAATTAGTTATAATTTCGCCAAGATGGTTCCTTAAAGCATGATAACTAAGGATTTATTATAAGTCGATATTCGGAAATCAAGTCGTTTATCGATTAGGAAATTATAGAATTTGAGTATACAGCTAAGAAGTGTTTCCGTGAGCTCGTTGTTGAGAAATCCTTTTGTTATACTTGGCAGAAGGATGATAAAGATTATTGTTGAATTGTTAAGGACGTTGAGCGCGCCTTATAAGGAAAGTGGACGGTTCACTCTTGCATTATTGTTATTAAATGAGGAATTGAATCCCATTTAATATTGGTGTTGGGAACAACTTGTGTGCTTAATAAAATATGATAGGTTGTTATATTTGTTAGAAATAATGACCATGTTGTTTATTCAGTTATGCGGTAGAACTGGATTTAGGTTCGTTATGTGTGACCTTGTATGCTGTCTCACGCTGAGACATTGTTGTTGAATTAAGGTAGTTTCAGGGAGGGGAACGTGGTTCCATATCCTCTCTTTAAAAATATTACATTAGGAGGGGCCTAATCCTAATGGTGGGTCATGACTCTTCCCCTGCTCTTCGTGTGAAAGGGGTGATGCGCACTCTAGCTAAGTGCAATTGGTACGATGCAGTGTAGACGACAGGGTAATAGGCCTCTCTGATCTCTACATCACCATATGCAAATGAAAGATCAAGGATATCTTAAGTCCTGTGATCTTGGTGCAGGGTAGATGACCATGGATGAAATACTCCGATGATCTCTACAATACCAAAATATTTCGGCAGTAGTTCGAGCCGATTATGAATCACCAACCTGTTTGTGAAAAGTTTTGAAAGTAATATAAGATAAGTGCGTTAGGCACATTAATATACCTGAATGGTTCGTCCATTCGGAAAGCCATTCTTGCTCCCGGTTATGAATGATTCTTAATCAAACTTTGATTAAGTAAATCTGATTAGTTGACGGAGGCTTTTCAAAATGTGATCTGATTAATATGAGTTCCCAACAATTGTTCATGTTTCGTAAAGGAACCACAAGTTGTGGTGTCCTATCTCTTGAATGTGCATGCCTCATTCTTATCCTCTATGGGACTGCTAACTGTTGGATCATCGACCGGTCTTTATTCGGATTACGATGTCAATATGTTTAGTCACTACCATAGGAACCAGTCAATTTCTCCACTTGCTTAGTCTTTCATTAGACTAACCCGACCACTTTATTCAATTGCATGGTCGGCTGGTGTCCACCATTGTATACGACACATCAGGTACTTCTTGAAAGTTGTTTTGAGAAGTGGATCAAGAAGTTGAAGAAAAGTTTCCAGAAGTTGTGTTTGAGCGAAGTTTATGGTTGGGCCACTACAAAGCTAGTGTTGTTACAAGACTATTTGTATTTATTCCGCTGTAATGTTTTCTTAAACTTTGTAAAGTTTGAGTTATCAAGTAATAAAGATTAAGTTCTTTTACAATATTTTGGGGTCTTTCATTTTCATAGTGTTGTTTTAAATAAGTCCATCTTTTGGATTTTTAGTTTGTTCAGTCATTATAAAGCCTTGGGTAGCTTCGGTTTAGTCTTAATCGGGGTTACTGGCAGTAATACCTCCAGGGTAGAAAGGGGGGTGTTACAGAAGTGGTATCAGAGCTAAAAGTTCCTAAGTCTTGCTTAAGACTTTCATCCTTCCATATAGAATTATGGAGAATTCTATATTGGTGTTGTCTTAGAACCATTTACAGAAAGTGGTTAAGATTGGATGTCAGACTCGTGAAGAGATAGAAAGAGGAAAGGGAATTGGAGAACATGAGGTAATAAGTTTGTAATGGTTTATGTGAGAAAGGTCCTATAGTGGACATTTGATTCCCTAGAGATGGGAATGGATTCCGAGAAGGATCCATAGTAAGATCAGGTGAAGATTCCTAAAGTTGATCCGGTTCTAGATCAAGTTCTCAATAAATTCCTAATCTCTCTTTTGAGTCTGAATTGGGCGTACACTCGTCGTTTCTTCCATATTAGGAAACTTCTTGTGAGATTTTGAAGTTAAGTATTGTACTTCATAAAGACTTTCTAGTTTGAAGGTTTCCTATTTTAAGCTCGTATGATGGAAGATTTCAAGTTAAGAATTTTTATTAGAAAGTTCATGATTCAAAGTTATGTGAAAGAAATTGTTAATTCCTTTTCTTGAAATGTGAAAGTTCAAATGTTGTCTTTAAAAAGAAAATTTTAAAGTGAGTTTCTTTGACATCGAAGTCATAAGAGTAAGAGTTTTCATGAGAATATTTTTATAGGAAATTCTGAATTTTGTTGAAATTCGATTTTCAATAGAAGGAATGAGTTGGAACCTCTACTTCTCAATGTTAAGATTTGGTGAATCTTATAAGTCTTGAGTAATTCTAAAAGATCAGTATGGATCATGAAGTGAGGTAAAAGAATCCTGAATAGAAAGGGATTACCTTTGGAAACTTTCTTCAACAATTGTGTTTGTGAATCTATAGTATAGAATCATGGATATTCTGTACTTTTCTTTGCTCAGTTGGAAGTTAAAGAGCTTTGAAGTGCTCAAGTGTTGGATCAATTGAATTGTTAAACTATTGGAAGATGTGTTCAATTTTGAATCTGATAGTATTCGAACTCGGATTTTCATATATGTTGTTATCCTTTGAGTTAAGAGGATTGAGAATCCTAAAAGGAATGGAAATCTCTTTTTGGTTATAGTAAGGAAGAGAGGGAGAATATTGGTTCAGATCAAATGGTGCACAAGTGGTTAATCACCAAGGTTGTCGTGAATAAGGTTGATTGGTTAAAAAGGATTGAACAAGAAGAAGTTCATCGATGATGTGTTTATGTTCAATTAACTACTTAGTACAAGTGTTAATTGATTACATGAGTTGTTGATATCCAAATGATTAACCTATGTGATACGTAATGGGAATTTCGTGTATGATACCCAACTCGGGATAATGAGAAGAGACTTGAGGTCTATAATTGACTAGTAATGGAATCAGTAGTAAGATGTTCTAAACTGCCAATGGTATTGGCTTATGTTTCTTCAAGGATGGAAATGATAAAGTTCAGTTTTGAGAAGATCATTCAAGGAATGATTTTGATATGTTCGTTTGTGATATTTTAAACAGTTGGGAGAAAAATAGCAATCATCTATCGTCAATAAGGCTTAGACTCTATCGCTGAAAGGATAATTTCAGTTGTGTTTGGATTTTGAAGATTTTATATCTGTCAAATCTAATGTCTAAGATGGTACTGGTAAAACTGTTAAGTTGTTGGAAAGTCTCCTAACCACAAGCTCTACCTTTGCAATGTGGTTTGAATTTAAGTTGATGAAAAGGTACATGTTATCTTCTTATAGTTAAGTAAGAAGACAAGAGAATGATGAAGAAGTAATTGGGATAGGTTTAAGAATACCTTGTTTGGTCATGTGAATTCTTCTGTTAAAAGAAATTGGAAATTAAAGAACTTTCCTTATATGTAGAGAGATATAAGGATTGAATGTCTTGAACTAGATGCAGAGTTTGACAGTACACTTTTATTTGTATCGAGAAGATTAAGTTATAAAGGGTCGTTGATTTACAAGTGGATGGGCTCAAGCATTGAAATTTGGTAATGTATTGATACGTCACTTTAAAGTAATATGTCAAGGAGGCATACAAGTTGAGAATGATCGAAGAAGAATCTTTGCTATGAGTAAGAAGATGTTGGAATCACATTTTCCGTAAGGATTGCAAGTAAATGGACGCAAGCAATCAACTCCTTTATGAAACTTACGAAATTAAGTTGGGTTGAGATTGAGTTAAATCAGGCAGAGATTACTCAATACTATGGATTATAGAAAAATTTGATAATATGTCTAATTAAGAAAAGTCAAGGTATGTCATCAAGTTCTACCTTGAGGAGGGATTGAAGTGTCACATTCGAAGGGAAATGTGGGGCTCAGAAGTGAATTGGAGCATCTTAGGTCCTTTGAGACTGTTTTGATTCAAAACTTTTGCCAAGATGGTAAGGCCAGCTAATGTGCAAGTATCATCACAGAATTAGAACAAAGTGTTAGTAGCATCATTAAGATAAGGTCAGCAATTTTATATGATGCATTGGCTAACACGCCCAATTCTTCAAGAAAGTAGCTAATCTTTGTTTCCACAGTATTCAAAGTTAAAGCAAGTATGTTAGTAACCTATGTCGAGTTTCTGTCAAGCTGTTATGACTTAAGGGATATTTGAAATTGTTTTGTGATTTTCTCTTTTAAGAAAAATCTTATGACTTTGTAGAATTCTAGTATGAATTTTTAAAGAAATGTTGATTTGATATACGGAATTCATGAATAAAATTTCTACGATTTTCATGGTGGTGAGTAAGAATGTATTTTGTCTTCCATCTTGATCACATGGTAAGGCAAGATTACATGTCTTATTCCTATGAGAATGCAGTAAAGGGTTGTGTTGATTTTATTTCCCCATCCTGATCACATGGTGGAATTAGATCACATAATTCCTCAGGTTTAAGTTCGAAATAAGAAATTTGTAGAAGTTACATTTCTGTCAAGGTTGGAATGATTACACAAAGGTTGTGATGGGAATTTGGAAATAACCATTTGATAAGTGATTTCACTTGGGTCGTAAAGAATAAGACGTTTCTAGTATGATTTGGAAATCATATAAGTTTTGCAATTATATGAGTTTTGCAAGTATAGTGATAGAGCATATAGGTATAGGTCTTAGAGCATGTTTTTATTCCCGTTTTATGCATATTTAGCTAGGATTTCGTTTTAAGTTGTAGTTTAGGTTTTATTTCGGTTTAGTTCGGAATCTACGCGTTTGTGTGCCTTATTACAGGTTGAAAGGTGAAGCATGGTGGATATGAAGCTAAGGGACAGAGCTTAGGGGACTATGGTGGAGTTTGAGGAAGCTTAGAGTGATACAAGTGAAGATTGGAAGAACTAAGACCCAAGAGCTTGAGGGATAAAAACGCTTAAACTCGGGTCATGCATTGGAGTCTTGTTTTGATACCTCTATCTTGCAAAGCTTGGTTTTGGAGCTATAGAGGTCGGATGAAGCTGAATTTGGTATCACTGGAAAGCTAACTCGAAGAGCTACAATTCATATTTTTACTCTGAGTCCAAATTCAAACTCGAAGGGGGTCAAAACAGCCTCTGAAGTGTCACTAGAGTTGTTGCAGGCAAAACGCGGGCAGAGTGGGCATAGCGCGACCGCGCTTTGGGTGTTCTTGACCGCGCTTTGGCGCGTTTGTACGACGCTGACTCTGGCTTCCGTGTTATCTTTTGGGCCAACTTTATTTGTATTTTTGGATATTTTTAGCCACGATATAAATACTTTTCTTAGGGTTTCTTTGGATTATGATGCTATCGATTATTCTTATGTTCTAAGTTTGATTGAGTTTGGAGACTTGTGGGAGACAAAAACCCTAGTTTTTGCAATTGAAGATCAATTTGACTCTTGAAAGTTTTATTTTTCTTCAATGACAATTTCTAGCTAATTTTCTCATGTCCAACTAGTTAGTTGAAGTTGTATGCATGATTGTTTGTGAGATTTGAATTATTTTAGTTTGCCTTGACTAGATTGAATGTCTCCGTGCTTAATTGATTAAATTCACTTAGGATTATAATAGCTTGATCACCTATTTTACTTCTAGGTTGAATTACAACTAGAATAATTAAATAGACGGTGGAATTTGATTATTCATGGATGAATCCTTTGATTAAACTTATAGACGGTGGAATAAGGTTAATCAAAGGCAAAGAATTTAATCACAAGACTTCGTGAATAGACGGTGGAATTCATGATTATTGTTTCTATTGAATGCTTTGAACTTAATTGCATGATCAACTTGACATAGAAGATTTTCTAGGTTAATTGATTAAAAGGTTGTTAAAGACGGTGTATATTAACAACCACCTTAAGCTTGAATTCATAAATTCACAATAGATTAGTCAAGGGAAATTGAAATAAGGATAATCGAGGATCAAAACTCATGTATGCAATGGATACGAAACTGGTTGGACGCTTTTCTCCATATTTGAATCTTAAATCACATTTACTTGCTTTGTTCTAGTTAGGTTTACTAAGTTAGATTTTAGTTTACAATCACAAAATCCCCCTTTAATTTAGTAATATTACTTAAATACAAATATTCCGAGTCTTTGTGGGTTCGATCCTTACTTCCACTTTGCTAAGGTTAGGAAGTTAGGAATTTTCTTTGACAGTGTTTTTATAGCGACGTAAAAGTGCTCGTCATGTAGTTGTTTGAGATGAAAAGATGCAAGCTTTCTTTTGCATTATAGCAATTTCTATATCTAGTATCTTGTAAAACTTCTTTGAGTTAGTACATCCTTGGTATCCTATACCATTTAAGGAGTATGGTCAAACTTCCCAAAACAGTTCGATTAAAAGTAAAGAAATTTGGTAAGATTCTTTACAAATCTGTATTGGTCTCTGAAGAGCATGGAGTAACTCCGTACTTCTCTAAAAGTTTGGGATTGTTCTCAGTCAACGATTATTGGAATTCTCTAAGCAGTTTGCTAGTAGTTCATCTTGGTTGACGTCATGACCTAAGAAAGTCATTGCCTTTTTAGCGAATTGTCCTTGAAAGTAAGTTGATATGAACTCTTGGGATGGAACCCTTACTAAGGAATGATATTGTAGTAATCCTTTCTTTGGAATAAAGGATGTACTAGTAATTTCTCCATTAGTTGTTATTTGTTTTCAGGCTGTCTTAAAAACTTAAATCTCTTTGAGATAAGATATTCAAGTGAGGACTTTAAGCAGAACTCCAATGGGTCTGGAGTTTGGATATGTAAATTAGTATTGATTCTTAATCTCAGCATGATAAGTTGTTGGATATAGAGAGTGGACACGTGAGGATATGTTTTTAATCCTAAGAGTTAGGTTGCTCAACAAGTCAGAATGTTAAGTGAAGTCTAAACATTTCTTTGATGAAAAAGACTAAAAAATTATCAATGGAGACAATTTTGTTGGAAATTATTGGACTAAAGGTATTATTGTCCAATATGTTGGTATAATAATGCGTAAGAGTGTAGTTTGAAGTAGTTCAGAGAGATAACTACTTTTGAATGTCAGTATGCCCAAGCTGAGTTTTGGTTGAGAAAAGGATGTAAAGGATTGACAAGATAGGTTATTATCTTGTCATATGTTGGATAAATCTCATATTCTTGGTTAAAGTAATAGTGAGATTTTATCCCAAAAAGAAAATTGAGTAAGGATTTTAAGTAATCCTTGTAAAGAAACTAATTTAAGAAGGACTAAAGGTTTAGTTTGGATGACACCAAGGTTGTGTGAATCCCCTAGGCCAGGATTTTATTCAAAATCTGTTGACCAGATCAAGGAAAAGTAGTATGGGAAAGTAATATTATTTAAGATCAATGGAGAAGATCAAGAAGGTAAGACACCGGAATTTGTTATTCAAGATTATGGATTGCTTGGTTTCAAAACTGTTCATGTGTATCTGTTGTTGATGAGCTTTGAAAGCTTATTTCAAAGGAGGCATAGTTATAAATGTATAAGGATTTAAGATAAAACTTTTGATGGACTGACATGAAGCGAAATGTCACCGAGTTTGTTTTGATGTGTTTGGTTTGTTTGGAAGTCCTGATTGAGCATAGAAGACCAGATGAAATGTTATAGTCTTAATGAAAGAAGGATGCATATGGAGGTTGTTAATAAACTCACCTAGAGTGTTCATTTTAATGCAATTAAGATGACTTAGAAAGTACAGAAGTTAACTGAGGTGTTCATGCAGGAAGTGTTTCATCTTCATAAAACTCTAAAGACAATTATCTCTGATTGAGATGGATGGTTCATGCCAAGGTTTTGAAAGGAGTAACATCAAGCTTTGTGGAGTGAATTGAATTTTAGCGCTGGCTTCCCTCATCAAACTGATGAACGATGCAAAGAAACAAATTCAAACTTCCGAGGATATGTATTCTGGATTCCACACAAGTTGGAATGGTAGCTTGAGTTTGAGTGACTTCACACACAAGAATTTTGATCACACGATAAAGAAAATGACTCTTTTTGAGGCTTGGTAAGGCTAGAAGTGTTGGTTGTCAATGTGTTGGAATGACAATGCTGACAAGGTTCTTCATGGGCCAGATTTGGCCAAGAGAACAACAACTGATGTCGCACTAACACGATCAAGGGTGCTAACTGCTCAAAAGCAACTACAGTTGTGTGTTGTTTTAAAGCGAAAGCATGTTAAGTTCATTATAAAGAACGACGTTTTTGTTCTGGTATCCGCCTTGAAAGGCGTATTCCGCTGGGGAAAGCGAGACAACGTAAATGTTTTCCTTGCTTAATAGTTGGATCTTTCAAGATACTAGAAAGAACTGGTAAGCTTGCTTAATAGTTGGCATTGCCACCTCCAGTGCATTCTATCTGTAATGTTTTCCTTGATAGTATGCGTTCAATATATCTCTTGTACTCAACAATAATAAGATGGATATTCAACCAAATGACACCTATGAAGAAAGGCTAGGTTGAATCGTGAATAAGAAAGATACCTTTGGTTAGGTTACCTTAGTCTAAAAATGGAGGTGAAGGAAAGACTTGAGAAACTAGACAAGAAATGCTGAGCCATTTCCCAAAGTTAATGAACGTTGTAAAGAAGAAGTTTGGTAACTAAGAAATGGTTGTTTTGTGCCTGGTGCAGAAGTAACAACATGTTTTTTTAAGGGGGTACTACAAACTTCTGTATAGGTTTGTAGTGGTTGTGTGTATCTGCTTGTACTATCTTTCCTTGTGATCCGATTTCTCCTTGGTTTCGAGGACGAAACCATTTTTAAGGGGGTACTAATGTAATAACTGTGGTTTTTAAGGATATTTTTGAATTTTTCTCAGATATCCTTTTAATCTCTTTGTCCGTTTTAACGCTTAATCCAATATTTTTATTGGAATTTAAATCCTAGAAAATTTATGGTGATATCCTAAAATCATAAAGAAATGATTTTATGGATCGGTGTGAATTCTAGGATTTTTCAGTAGAAAAAGAATATTTATTGGATAAGCCGTCTTTTTAATTACGTATTGTAAAGGATTTAAAATACGAAACGGAAGCCTTAAAAATTGAAGGTAGCGTGATAAAATCATGGAAAATTATTGGTCTACATAATTTACGGGACGTTTTGTATTTAGTAAGTTTTTCCACCCGAGGTACATAATTTTACCGCTTTAACGCGATGTAACACCCCCTTACTTACCCTGGAGGTATTACCGCCAGTAACCCCGATTAGGACTAAACCAGAGTTACCCAAGGCTTTAACCTGACAGAACTTATTAGAACAAGGTAAATGAAACTGTTAAAACCTAACAAAATTAAGTAAAACTTTACAGCGGAAAAGAGAATAAAAGGTCTTATACAAGCCTTAACTTAAAAAGAATTAGTAAATAAATAGAACAACCTTCTATTTAAACAAAATCTTCATCCAGTCTTCCTTAAGTTCTTATTTCTGAAACTCAGCTTCGCTTTGAAGTAGTTCAACCATGATCTTCACTCAAGTATAGCCATTGGAAACCTTTCTTCAACCTTTGGAGCTTCAAACTTCTGAATCCGCCTCTTGAATCAACTTCCAAGAAGAACCTGATGTGTCGTAAACCAACGGTGGACACCAGCCGACCATATAAAAGAAAAGAAGATGGACGGGTTAGTCTAATGAAAGACTAAGCAAGCGGAGAAACTAACTTGGTTCTTATGGTTGTAACTAAACATATTGGCATCCAAATCCGATTAGACTCGGATTATGATCCAACAGTTAGCAGTCTTATAGAGAATAAGAAGGAGACTCGCATATTCAAGAGATAGGGCACCACAACTTGTGGTTCCTTTACGAAACACGAACAATTGTTGGGAACCCATATTAATCACATAACATTTTGAAAAGCCTCCATGGACTAATCAAATTGACTTAATCAAAGCTCGATTAAGAATCATTCATAACATGGAGCAAGAATGGTTATCGAATGGACTAACCATCTTGGTACATTAATGTGTCTAACACACTTATCTATCATTACTCTCAATCTGTGCACTCGCACCTTTAATAGTTCTTACGTAGTTCGGCCAACAACCGAGATCAGAGGGTCTATTTCATCCATGATCATTTACATATATCCTCGGCCAACAACCGAGATTCGGCCAACAACCGAGATCAGATGGCCTATTTCATCCATGATCATTTATACATGCTCGGCCAACAACCGAGATTCGGCCAACAACCGAGTGTCAATTGCACTTAGCTAGAGTGCACCATTGTCTTCCTTCAACGTGAAGCGTGACATGAGTCATGACTCCAATATTGAGATACGCTAGCAAGCTACGCCCCCCAATACATATTTTGTTATAAAGAGGTCATTGGAGACTCGTCTCCTACACCTGGACTACCTATTTTGCAACAGTGTTTCAGCACAGGACCACTAAAGAGATGTCTTGGAGTCTAAACTCTCATCTCTACCGTCTTATTTCACAACAATTTCTCAGCATGAGACAACTAATCATACAACGGTCCTAAGTTCAGTTCTAGCGCAAAAACTGCAATAACGACATGGTCGTTATTTCTAATAAAATAACAACCTATCAAACTTTATTCAACATACAAATTATTTCCAACATGAGGATCAAATGGAATTCAATTCCTCATTAATAACCATAACGCAAGAGAGAATCGTCCACTTGCCTTAGAAGGCGTGCTCAACGTCCTTAGCAATTCAACAGTAATCTTCATCATCCTTCTGCCAAATATAACAAAAGGATTTCTCAACAACGAGCTCACGGAAAACACTTCTTAGTTGTATACTCAACTTCTACAACTTCCTAATCGATAAACGACTTGAATTCCGAATATCGATTCATAAATAATCCTTAGTTATCATGCTTTAAGGAGCCATCTTGGCGAACTTATAACTAATAATCCGCTTCACTTTTGAAATAACTTTCTAAACAAAAAGTGTTCCTTAGTAATAGTTCTTAAAGGTGACCAAATCTCGGATCAAACGGATTAACAACAAATCCCGAGTAATTATCCGAAACCCTTTACCTACCAATCGATGTCAAAACTTGTATTCGCTATAACTGAAGATCCTGACGTCCGTTTCTCGAGTGGTTTGAACCTGTGGGACCGTATCAACATCAAGATTATAAAAACCATAAATTTAATTGGCAAATCAGAAACAAAAGGCCCTTACGGTGGCTCCGCCACCAACCCGCTAATTAATTTCGATCGTATATACCTTCACTTGAGTCCATGGCTCGTTTGGCTCGATAGTGGCTCGATCCCCGAGCCCAAGGGTGGTCGAGTATTGACCGACGGCATTCCTCATGGTTGGTGGTGGTAGGAAAAGCTGGTAGTCGCCGGCGGCGTCGCATACACCAATGCAAGGATACGTCAGCGGTATGAATTCTTTCCTCACGAGCTGCCATTCTGCCTTGATTCTCGCTGGTTCTGGCTCCTTTCTGCAGCAACACAAGCCCACAAATCAGAGAGGAATAAGATGATGAGGTGGAGGAGGAGGTAAGGAAGTGGCGGGGGAAGGAGAAGATAGCCGGCGGTGAAGGTTTCGGTTTCCCCGAGTCCGTCGTTCTTCCTAATTCCCTCACCTCTCTTTTCCCTTTCTTCTTTACTCTAGCTAGTTCGAACCGATCAACTTGGAATTTTCCAAGGCACTTTACCTCCCCCTTTAAGCAAGTGGAAGTCGGTCTAACGGGATTTCCCGTCTCGAATCGGGACTCGCGTTAAAGCGGTAAAATTATGTACCTCGGATGGAAAAACTTACTAAATATAAAACGTCCCGTAAATTATGTAGACCAATAAAACCAATTTTCCATGATTTTATCTTGCTACCTTCAATTTTAGGGCTTCCGTTTTGTATTTTAAATCCTTTACAATACATAATTAAGAAGACGGCTTATCCAATAAATATTTTTTTCTACTGAAATTCACACCGATCCATAAAATAATTTCTTTATGATTTTAGGATATCACCAACAATTTTCTAGGATTTAAATTCCGACAAAAATATTGGATTAAACGTTAAAACGGACAAAGAGGTTAAAAGGATATCCGAGAAAAATTCAAAAATATCCTCAAAAACCACAGTTATTACACGCGAGTCCCGTTCCGAGACGAGTTTTGTTTTAAAACCCATCACCTCTTACTTAATGATGAAGGAGAGCCGAATTATTTCTCCAGCTAGCTCTCTGCGTTTAGATAAGAACCAGAAAAAGAGAGAGTTCGAGAAAGGATGTGGAACAACGACGGACTCGGCGAGTGATTCTCCACCGCCGCACCTCTCCTCTCTCCCCCTACCTCCTCCTTCATCTCCTCCTTCTTCCTCTTGGGATAGTTGGGCACGTTGCTGCTGCACCAGGAACCACCAGAACCAGCGACAAAATCAGCACGGAACGACTGGCCCGGGAGGAAAGAATTCCACACCGTCGGTCATTTTGTTGCCTCGCCAAACAACGTCGCCGACGATCACCAGCCCATCCGTCCACCACCCACTGCGAGGGCTGCTGCCGGGCAATACTTAACCACCCTCGAGCTCGGGGATCGAGCCACTATCGAGCCAAACGAGCCATGGGCTCAAGTGAAGGTATATACGATCGAAATTAATTAGCGGGTTGGTTGCAGAGCCACCTTAAGGACCTTTCGGTTCCGCTTTGCTAATTAAATTTATGGTTTTTATAATCTTGACGTTGATACGGTCCCACAGGTTCAAACCGCTCGAGAAACGGAAGTCAGGATCTTCAGTTATAGCGAATACAAGTTTTGACACCGATTGGCAGGTAAAGGACTTCGTATAATTACTCGGGATTCGTTGTTAATCCGTTTGATCTGAGATTTGGTCACCTTTAAGAACCGTTACTAATGAACAATTTTTATTTAGAAAATTGTTTCAAAAGTGAAGCGGATAATTAGTTATAATTTTGCCAAGATGGTTCCTTAAAGCATGATAACTAAGGATTTATTATAAGTCGATATTCGGAAATCAAGTCGTTTATCGATTAGGAAATTATAGAATTTGAGTATACAGCTAAGAAGTGTTTCCGTGAGCTCGTTGTTGAGAAATCCTTTTGTTATACTTGGCAGAAGGATGATAAAGATTACTGTTGAATTGCTAAGGACGTTGAGCACGCCTTATAAGGCAAGTGGACGGTTCTCTCTTTCATTATTGTTATTAAATGAGGAATTGAATCCCATTTAATATTTGTGTTGGGAACAACTTGTGTGCTTATTAAAATATGATAGGTTGTTATATTTGTTAGAAATAATGACCATGTTGTTTATTCAGTTTTGCGGTAGAACTGGATTTAGGTCCGTTATGTGTGACCTTGTTTGCTGTCTCACGCTGAGACATTGTTGTTGATTAAGGTAATTTCAGGGAGGGGAACGTGGTTCCATATCCTCTCTTTAAAACAATATTACATTAGGAGGGACCTAATCCTAATGGTGGGTCATGACTCTTCCCCTGCTCTTCGTGTGAGAGGGGTGATGCGCACTCTAGCTAAGTGCAATTGGTACGGTGCAGTGTAGACGACAGGGTAATAGGCCTCTTTGATCTCTACATCACCATATGCAAATGAAAGATCAAGGATAGCTTAAGTCATGTGATCTTGGTACAGGGTAGATGACCATGGATGAAATACTCCAATGATCTCTACAATACCAAAATATTTCGGCAGTAGTTCGAACCGATTATGAATCACCAACCTGTTTGTGAAAAGTTTTGAAAGTAATATAAGATAAGTGTGTTAGGCACATTAAAATACCTGAATGGTTCGTCCAGTCGGAAAGCCATTCTTGCTCCCGGTTATGAATGATTCTTAATCAAACTTTGATTAAGTCAATCTGATTAGTCGACGGAGGCTTTTCAAAATGTGATCTGATTAATATGAGTTCCCAACAATTGTTCATGTTTCGTAAAGGAACCACAAGTTGTGGTGTCCTATCTCTTGAATATGCATGCCTCATTCTTATCCTCTATGGGACTGCTAACTGTTGGATCATCGACCGGTTTTTATTCGGATTACGATGCCAATATGCTTAGTCACTCCCATAGGAACCAGTCAATTTCTCCACTTGCTTAGTCTTTCATTAGACTAACCCGACCACTTTATTCAATTGCATGGTCGGCTGGTGTCCACCGTTGTATACGACACATCATGTATTTCTTGGAAGTTGTTTTGAGAAGTGGGTCAAGAAGTTGAAGAAAAGTTTCCAGAAGTTGTGTTTGAGCGAAGTTTATGGTTGGGCCACTACAAAGCTAGTGTTGTTACAAGACTATTTGTATTTATTCTGCTGTAATGTTTTCTTAAACTTTGTAAAGTTTGAGTTATCAAGTAATACAGATTAAGTTCTTTTACAATATTTTGGGGTCTTCCATTTTCATATTGTTGTTTTAAATAAGTCCAGCTTTTGGATTTTTAGTTTGTTCAGTCAGTATAAAGCCTTGGGTAGCTTCGGTTTAGTCTTAATCGCGGTTACTGGCAGTAATACCTCCAAGGTAGAAAGGGGGGTGTTACAACATCATACACCATGGAACCTCTGCTTGGATCCCGCTCGTCAAAACCTCCAACACCATTGTGAACAGAAAGGAGCTCAAAGCCGATCCCTAATGTAGGCCCACTCCCACTTAAAAAAAACAATATTCCCTCTCGGGCTGCAAACACTGGTCATTGAACCCTCGTATATATCATGAATGATTTTGATAAACGTGCTTGACACTTCTTTGGCCGCCAAGCTCTCCCAAATCAACTCCCTCGACAATCTGTTGTAAGCTTTCTCTAAATTGACAAAAAAACAATATACAGATTCTTCTTTCTCTCTCTATACGCCTCTATCAACCTCCTCAACAGATGAATAGCCTCCATAGAAGACCTCCCTAGCATAAAACCAAACTAATCCTTTGGTACCTAAACGAGCCTCCTCAGCCTCAATTCGATAACCTTCTCCCACACCTTCATTATGTGGCTAGGGAGTTTAATGCCCCTATAACTGCTGCACTGCTACACATCCCCTTTGTTCTTATATAACAGAATCAACCTACTAAGTCTCCACTCATCTGGCATCTTAGTTGACTCGCTACTCCTCAACCGTGACATGTAGGCTAGTTGCTTGTCCTTAACTTTCTCCTGAACCTCGTCGTTCCACCACACTACAACTCTTCTGTTACCAAATCTACCTATCGACATACCAAGCACCCCATATGCTGCTCTATAAATACATTTTGCCATCTTTCCCCATATCTTGTTTACGTTACTCCTTACTCGCCAAGCTCCCTTTGCCTCTGCCGCCTCGAAGATCCTCTCACGCAAGCTTTGTCATTGGATTATAATATACGACTCTACCTGATCCTAGGTTGAGCCTCCCTATTTACCTTCCTTTTCTTCCTTAACCACTTAAAATCCAAAACTAACAATTTGTGTTGCGTCGTTAGACCTTCAAGACAATCTTTATCAACATCAATTGGTCACTTATTCATACTACTTGGAATACCTGATCCCTCAGCTCTCTATTAACTAATATACCCACTTCGTTCTTGCTACTAAAAGCTCATGAGTACCACAACTTTCATCCATCCATATCTCGAGCTTTTCTTCCCTTCCACTTTGTTTATTCGATGCACACAATCTCTACTCTACGTCTTTGTAAAATCTTTAACAGTTCAATAGACTTCTCGATGAGTGTACCCACATTCCACGACCCTACCCTCAAACTTGTAATAGCTCTGCGTGTAACACAATTGTCTCTATGCCTTGGTGTCCAACCCACAAAACTCACCCAAAACGGTCGGAAACACCTGGAAAACTCACACAACACTAGGCAAACAACAAAATGAGTAACACACAGCTCACGCACCATCTATAAAATCTCAAACACGCACACAAATAGCACAAACACAAGCTATACAACAAGGAGATAGAAACAAAAAGAGAAGTAAAACCAACAATAGCTCCAAGCAAAGACCAAAGCTACAGAGAAGAGAGTAGGTAGGACCTGCCCCCCAATACTTTAAAAAGGGAAAAAAAAGGAACAATGTTACCTGCGTAGAGAGGTCCAAAGTCCTTCTGCACAGTCGGCGAGAAGGCTACGACCTCCAGACTGCACATCCAATTGGCTTGGTCGCTGGATCTAGGCATGAGGGTAAAGGGCACCAGATTCGGGATGGGAGGAAACGAGGGACCAATCCCACCAGATTTGTCGGGAGGGACAAGGCGAGTCCGTTAGAAAGGGCCACCAGATTTAGGGCACGAGGGGCCAAGGCCACCGGATCTTGTAGAGCGGCCTGGGCTTGTGGAGCATGCTGACGAGATGGGCAGTTGAAGGAAACAAGGATATAAAGGGAGGGTGGGGGGGGGGGGATGGAGGGCTTCGAGTTTGGAAGGGGAGGGGGAAGGTAGAAAGCGGTGGTGCGCAGATTAGGTGTGGGATTTGGACCGGTGGGGTAGAGGGATGAGGTGGGCGCCGAGGCTGATGGGTAGTGTATAGAGTGTCGGGAGGGAAGGGGGAGGAGTCTACGCAAGGTCGGGTCTCCGTGATCTGACAGGGGAGGGGCTAGTGGGCGTCGATTTTAGGGTTGTTAGGCGGCGACTTGGTGTCGAAAGCTTCTTAGATACCAACAATCGATTCAAATTGGGTTGGTCCATTTCGGGTTGGATGCTCAATTGATTAAGCAAAGTTGAGTTTGCAGGTCAATTTCGGCCAAGTTATTCGGTTAACGATCTAACTAGATTTCAGATAAGTCGGGTTTCACGTTTAGTCAGTTTTGAGTGAGTCGGGTTTTGGGTTTAGTTGGATTTTGGGTTAATCAGATTTCTGGTGAGCCGAATTTCGATTGAGATCATATATCGAATAATGATTTTTGTACTTTTGGTCTAAATATTTAATGTTTCATTTAAATTCAAAAGCATAATTATAATAAATATTCAATATTATTAATATTTAAAACATAATATAACTTAAAGATGATTTCGGCTCGGATAACTTCGAATTTTCAGATGATTTCGGGTTGGATAACTTCGGATTTTCAGATGCTTTTAAATCAGGTAGCATCGTGTATCAGGTTGAATCGGGCTTGTCCATTCGGATAGAATCGGTTTCGGATTAATCTTGGGTTCAAGCTTTTTACCAGTTCGGGTATACACTTTCTGTTTTTTTCAGGTGTCGGGTTGGGTTCGGAGTCTGGTGGGTCGGGTCAGTTCAAGTTTTGACAGCCTTATTTGGGCGAATTGACTATACATTGACCATATTTTATATGTAAATCTTTTGTGCAAATTGAGATGAACATGATTCACATCTCGAAGACAAAAGTTTGTACTCTCTAGGAGCTTAATCTTGCATAAAAAGATTGTGCTTTTATTTTCTTACAGGTTAAAAGATTTCTATGTGTTTCAGAGTTTGCATTTACAAATTAACTATGTAAATATGAACTAATCAATGATTTGTATGCTAGGTTTCCGCACTTAGTATTGTACTATGGCATTAAACCAGTTGTAGGAAAAAATGAACAATTTAGTAAAGACGTTTAAACGTAATGCTGAATGCTTGCAGTTAGCTTTATGCAACATAATTATTTGGTTTCGTCGTGCCAAGTAATACTTGCTATGTTATGAATAGAGTTTGATTCAAATAAAACAAACTCTTATCCTAAAACGTGATACGCATACACTTTTCATAGCTTATAGTGCACTTTTCATATTCTGAAGTGTACTTTTCATATTTTGCAATATACTTTTCGTACTTTGTGTTGCACTTTTAAAAAGTTTTCTTAAATCAATTTGAGAGATTGATGTCTTCGAGTAAATTGTTCTTATGTGTATTATGTTGGTGAGATTGATGGAAAAAACTAATTTTGGGAGGATTCGTACCAATTTGGTAATGCATTTTCACTTATTTGTAGTGCACTTTTCGTATGTGGTAATGCATTTTTCGTACTTTGTAGTGCACTTTTCGTAATGAATATGAAAAGTCGTACAGAATATGAAAAGTGCAAACCAGTGACGATTAAGAATAATCTCTCACAAGTAACAGCCGATTCCATGATTTTTTTTAAATCTACAAAAATAAAAATATAACAAAAATAAAAATTAATTCCAAGATTACATACAATTAATGTACCCAAACCATATATTGTAACCAAAACATCAAAATTAAAACCTGAAACTCTAAATTAGTAAATTTAGCCAAAAAAAAACCTTAAAACCCTAAGACTACTAAACCTTAATTTTCTTAAAAAAATAATTAAATAAACCGTGGAACCGTCAATTTAGAATCCCCGATACGATACCACCGTTTCGAACCGAGTTAGAACCGCCGGTTCCACGGTTCCAAAATATCCAGAACCAGATGAGAACAGGTTCCAATTCCAAAACCGGCGATTTTTCCCGATTCGATTAGAACCGAATCAATGTCTCCTCACAAGTATTCGCTAACACCCATTGAACCCTTTCACAGTTTAAGCAATCTCAACCCTAAGTCAATTAAGAGTCCAACTAGCTAATAAGCATAACATCACGAGATCGAATCCCCTTCTCCATTATAATGGCATAGTGCCTTCTATAGACAAAAAAGAAAAAGAAAGAAATAAGATGGTGCAGTGCAAGTGATGCTGTATATTTGGAAATTCTAATTTATAACCTCGCATGCCCAAATCGATTGTTAAGTCTAGACAACAGTACTACCTTAATACAAAATGTGAAGTCTTACTCTGAAATCTGAATTGATTTGAACACAAACATGTGAAGAAGAACAACAAGTTCCAATATACATCTCGGGTTGCAGAACACAAAATGCAGCAACCATAGGGTCACTCTTTGGCCTAAAATAATACATATGCAAGATGACACTAAAACAACCAAACAAGTTTCTATGCACTTCTTTTAACATCTCACACCACCAAAATAGCAGATCGTTCGACTGAAAGAAAGAGAAACAAGTGACGCATCAAACACAAGCTATGATTCATTGGATTCTTATGATTCATTTGACTTTTTCTTTGTTCAGTAGATTTCTTCCTTCTGATCAGCACTCTCACTTTAACCTGAGCTCTTGGCTGAAGAATCTGTGGGCGTTTCCTTGGGTTGTTCAGCCATGGTGCAATCATCTCGGACTTCAGGCGAACTTACACGATCGTCATCAGTTTCAGAATGGTGTTCATTCGTTGAGAATTCTGTTAAAGCACTTTCTTCAGGACTCTCCGCAGGGGAGAAAGGCTCCTTGACATCTGTACCAGTAACTTGTTCTTCGGATAATCCATGACTATCTACGTCTAAATGATTCTGGAAGTTCTCATTCTCTACTGGGATTTGCTTTCCTTGTACAACTCCATCACCTTTGCTTCCATCTGGTGATAGATCATCATTCTCCTCCACAGGCAACTCATTTGATTGTGCCTCTAAGTCCTTTGGATCAATTTGGCCCTCCTCTGTCAATCTTATTCCTTCAATAGATGGTTGTGGATCAGATACCATTGATTCATTATTCACAATTGATTCTTGTCCAAACTCTTCCTCTTCCATCATTTGACTACCCGAAGGGTACAAAACAGATTCTTCAGGTTCAGAACCATGAGTTTCAGTTTCATTTTGGTCACTTGCAACGTCATGTACTGTAGGATCTTCAGCATTAGTTTCTTCTGTACTGTTATGAGGTTGGGAAACAGGAACATGTTGAAAGTTGTCATACTGTGAATCCAACTCAGATACTGAGGATTGTTGCTCTTGAGATGATTCTAGTTCATTATTTGCAATAGTTGCATCTGTAGATGCTGGGAAAGATTGAAAAGCGTCCCAATCATCATCATCATCACCATCACCACCGTTGTCATCATCATCATTTTCGTTTGGAGGTGAAAGGGTAGCTGCATCATTCCATGTCTTGCTTATTTCTGATGGAAGTGGCACTTTTATTTCCAAATTGTGGCTCATTGGTGCCTTGTCATGCTCTTGTGTTACAGATGCACGGATGACACTCTGAAAAGTTACGAGAATGTATTGTAAGACTTTGGATAAAAAGATAGTCAATGTCAACTTGATTGATTTTTTTCTCAAAAGATGGCAGATAATTAATCTAAAAATGGCTTTTCTGACTCGAGTATGTGACCATTCCATCCTATTTTGAGGATATCAGTAACCATTAAAATGCCTAATCATGGGATTGGACAAGGTTAAAGTATGAACAGAAAGCAACAGGAATACCTGAATCTGTTGCCTATGACTTGTTGGCATTTCTAATAACACATCTTTCAGGTGCAGGGCTGCAGAGGGTATCTGAACAAGATGTGAAACAAGCTTGATAGCCACACTCCTTATTTCACGGCCTTCCTGTGCGTCCAATGGACCGCGAAAATTTAGGTAACTAATACAAAATACCTTCTAGAAGCAACAAAAGCAATGATGGTAAGAAAAATTAAGTGAAGCCTCCAGGATTTTAGAGCAATACCAATGAAATACAATCTTCGGTGCCAGACAAAACCATCACAAGTGCTTCTAAGAGTAGGCTCAAAAGAACTTTTTGACATTCAATACCCATTGGAAGAGCCTGCATAAGCATCAAGGTTCTCAAGCATTCTCCAGCTAGGGCTGCAGATTCGCTAGTCACTGGTTTCTGTTGATGAGAGCCACATATGTTCCATTAGAGTGATACAAGATAAACTATAAGAATTCTACAACTTAACTGATCTGTGATAGTACCTGGAGTATTTTCTGGATTACCATTATAATGCCTCCAAATAGCTCCCCAGTCAAAATCACCACAGAAGAGTCACCTTTTACAGCAACCTTCCTTTGCAATATGTTTTTTAACACCTGTAAGCCAATTGCTTGTACCTGTTAAGGGGGAAAAAAAATCATTCTTCAGGTGATTTTGCCAACAAAAAACCTTGACTATTGACATACTTAAATGCCTGCCATCTCTAAGAATTTTGAGCACCTGTATGTTGTCATCCATCAGGACACGATCAATACACTTGACACAATCTGCAAATGTAGCCATACTGATTGAGTCAATGGATCCCCTCCCTTGAAGAACTTCAAATTTGCAAACCAGACTGGCAAAGTTTAGCATTTGCTCAAGACAAAAAGCAAGCTTTGTATGCAATAATCTTCGTAAGTTGGACTTCTTGTTCTCTGAAAGATGAATGGCCTCAACACATTCCATCGTCAAACTATTCATAGCTTGTTCCCTAGCTGTAATGATCATCTGCAGCTGCAGCATTGTGTCGTCATTAAGTTTGGATTCATCTGCCAAGAAAAAAGGGTTAGCTCTCTAAGAAGCATTTTCTGCTTAATCACATCAAACTAATTAAGCTAGTTGATTCAGCATGCTGAAATCGTTTGAATACATCATCACATTACCAGTACACTCCCTTTTAAAAGAATCATTACTTGACACTATAAGATTGCAGACTTGCAGTTTACAATGCATTGGAGAAACTCAACGCTTTTTCCCACCTCTCCTTCCACCAAGCATAAGTGGGAACAAAATAGAGGCAATTTCTTTGTGTCTATCTCTTCCACATTCTTAGGAAGTGGTGCTTTAGGTAATAAATGCTAGAACTGGCCTGAATTGGGCTTGATGTAAATTTAGACACCAAAAGGTTGCCACATATATGACGTTTAGTTGATCAACCACGTACACTAGGTGAAAATTGCTTTTATACCTCTTTAACTAAAAGAAAATTGGGCTTGCAAACATCAAAAACACTATCTCAATAGGTGCTAGGTAGTTTTTAGACTTAGATAGCTCTGAACTTGGGTCACACGATATCTTTTTCATTTTTAGAGGGGGGAATGAAGTACTATTGTACATGATAGAAAGCACCGGATAAGAAAAATAAGTTAGTACAATTGAATTCAAAGCAGGAAAAAAGGCAACTCTAAAGCTAAAGTAGCATACCTTCAACCAATGTCCTCAACAACGTATCAATTGATTGGACAAATTCATTAATCTTTGAGAAACTGATCTCAGATGAAGTTACTCTAATGCACTGGTAGGTGATTAGCATAAAAGCCAGCATATACTTCAGTCCTTTCTGTATTTATAGAAACATAAACAGTAAGCACTTTTGCAAGCTATATTAATACCACAAATAAGTCATTATAAAGCAGAGCATTCAGCTGTGAAATTCTGCACTTTCAGATAGTAACATCTAGTTTAGCAACTTCATCATGAAAATGACATCTGGACCATTACCATATTAAAAAAAAAGTTCAAGGAACCCCTTTCCCTTCAATTTGAAATGGATTACTTTCACCATACAAAAATAGTGCCAGACTCAAAATCTAATTCTTGGTGAAAAGTCGCCAAAGTATACAAAGCCAAGAGTTATGGCTCTATTTGACCAAAAAATTGCAGCTATAGCTGTCCACAACTATTTGGAACTACATCAGGAACCTAATCCAACAATGCTTGTTACTCCACAACTGTAACAGTAATACCAGTACTGATAACAATTCAATGGCTAGCCACCATTGTAACGGAATGTCCAAGTGCTGGCATTGCTGTATCTAGTACGACTTGTTACTCCAGAACTGTAACCAGCAATACCAGTACTGATAAATCATTCAATGACCAGCCACCATTGTAACAGAATCTCCAAGTGTTGGCATTGCTTCTGTAGGCAGTCTGAAACACTGTTGCAACCAGAACCTCTTGATGCCCAAATGCACAACATTAACACACTAACTAGTACCCAACTATTCCACTTAATAACTATTTCTGAATTAGATATCACAAGTTTTCATTTTCCACTTGTCTATGCTTAGAGCATTGAAATTGCCAAATTACATTTCTATCAAGTAGCATAGGCTCCAAACAAGGATAATTACAGATGAAAAAGTACAAGAAAGAGAATTTTAATGCACCTTAAGTTCAAAACGGTTTAATAGTGTCCTTAGTGTGGTAAATAACTGAGAAATTATATCATCACTGGAACTGCTAGATCCATCCGGAGTAGTAGCATGGACACTGAATGAAAAACCAAATCAATTAGCCATTATTTATGGAAAATATTCATAGAAGACGATTTATTTATTACAATGCTACAAATTTACCTCTGGTAGATTTTGAAGAGGTATGCCAAACTTATTTCCATCACAAGGTCACCAAAATCCTCCATGTCAAGAAAGTCCCCAGGGCAGTTCTTTACAACCTATACATAGAAACATGATAGAAAATGACTGTTCTTGAATCTTTCAACAATAGAAGCATCTATATTCATCCATCCTTCCACAATAAGCTGCAGCAGTAATGCTAACATTGGACATGAATTTGAAAATCAGCACAGGCTTTGACAAAATGAAAAAGCAAGAAATCTGTTAAGTCAGTTATATTCCAGTGGACATGTCCGAGTTCAGTGCATTAATCGTCCATTTGAACAAAAGCTTAAGCTCTTGTGGTGCGGCACTCCCTTAATTATACACACTATACCCACACATTTATACAATTTTGATTTCCCAACAAATTCTAATGCCAAAAGACTGTTACACCATTAAACATGCGTGTGTTGCATCATTAGGGTTATGGTTGTTGACTTGTTGTCCCAAAAGTATATATTACATCATTAGGGTTATGTTATATGCATCTTTTATTATGCTGATAATGTCTTCAAATCAGATAATTTACAGTATATGACATCTTGAAATCAGATAAGTTACAGAATATGACATCCTGAAATCTGATAACACCAGTGGTTCCAAATAAGCACTCAGGTTCATTCATACTCCTATTACCTGTGATAAAATAGCAACAACAAGGCTGTCCCAAGACTTGCCTTTGCAACCAACATATGTTAAAACCTGCACCTCACAAATCACAGAAAGGTCTCAAAATATCATTATATTGAAAGCTTATTCAGGAATGTACAGGACAAATGTTTAAGTACTCTTAACATGCTTAGACAACTTTGTTTAGGGTTTTAATTGGGTCTAATTTTTTTTTGATTTAAAATTATTGATAAAATCAGAAGCACACAAAGAAGAGGTCAAGTATCCTAGAAAATATTGAGAAAACTACCCCAACCAAGTTTCTCTATGAGCCAATAACAAAGCAAATTATACTGCACTCTTAAGCCACACCCAACCCAATTTCCTACAGTTAATGTTCCTCTATTCCTCCAAATGAACCATGATTGACATATCATCTAAATTTTTACTTCAATTTTTGTCTAATATTGGTACTATTAAGTAGTGCAGGTGCAGCTGAAAGGATTTTATCAAGAAAGAAGATTCTTGTATTCAGATCTCAGAGGCCAAAAGCAAATGTTCAAGAGCATAAGAACTAATGTTGACCAGAAGATTCTAAGCACTGTATGAGAGGGCCACATTTACAACAAGACTAACAAGAGAGAAACATGAAACCCTAACCTGCAACAATTCTCTGCAGAGGTCTGCAGTAAGAAATCCAGCAATAAAAAACCTTCGAGTACAAAGATATTGAAATACAGGCAATACAGCTTCATGCATTTTCAGGTTAGGTTTAGCATCTTCAACCATTAAATCTCCACGTTTCAATTCAACAGAATCCACTTGCATTATTTGCTTGTCAAATGTTGGGTCATTCCCCTGAAAGAGAATAAGTAAAGCAAGGCCCCATATGAAACGAAAATCCTCCACATCCAACTCAACCATACTGTATCCAGAAATAAAGTCCTCCATTGTCTTTTCCTCAGTTCTATCGGAAGATTTAGAAACATTCACAGGAATAGCATCTAGTACAAGAGCTTGTAAAATCACAGGCCACGCTTCTTCCAAGCACAATTTCAAATTTCCATACACCACAGGTGACTGAATTTCATCAAGGAATGGCTTCCACTGTAATAACAGGGCAACATGTGAAAAATAATCAGAAGCTCAATATAGATATTCAAGGCATCAAGATTGCAATTTTCTCATTTAAAAGCTAACAATAAGAAAAGCCTAGGCTTACATTTTTCCTGGAATGGAGCTTAAAGCAAATATGACAATGATCTTTTAACGTCCACAACCAGAATTTTCCTAACAATCTTGAGCTTTTCGAAAACAACGGTAGCAGCACCATAGACTCCTCAGGTATTTCGGATGGATGTCTTCCCAAAAATGTATATGTATGACACTTGAGAGTTGCATGTGCAGCAAGCAACCTTACTTTGATCTAGAGCAAGATGACAACTCAGAAATTGTCCTACAAACATGGCTATAAAGGACAGACAGAAAGAAACATAAAACATTTACTGCAATGAGATAGGAGGATTGAAGATTGGATACACACCTTGCAGGATACCCATTCAGCAAAGGAGGGATAATAAAGTTCCTTGAAATCATCAAGTGGCCGTGAGATCAAAGAAAATATTCGCCTGGCAGCACCTTGATCGCCACGAATTATTCCGCTGGTTAGTATCTGAAACAAAGCACACATTAAAATTCATGTTGTACAGTGTTTTCACTGCAAAGCATAAACAGAAAGGCATGCAGAGAAGTGTGAACCTTGGTAGCCAACTGTAAGCCTGCCTCGAGAAGTATAGGACCAGCAGATGCATCCAGGGCAGACCGAAGGGCAGACAATAATTGGGCCTAAATTTCAGTCCCAGAAATTAAACACTGCTGTGGAATAATAATTTAATTGGAATAAGATTATTGAAAGTGACAAGGTACCTGATATTGTTCCAATAACAAGCGTTCAGGCAGCTCAGGGTCCGGCAGTCTTCCAAACTGAAAATCATGATGTTAGATACAATCATAAAAACATGACACTTAAAATCTGGAGGGCCAAACCCAAGGATGCAGTTATGGCCCTTTACCTTATCTATGATGGTTGATAGCAGTCCAACACCAATAGGTTGCATATGTTCAAACTGAATTGTGCTCACCTGCAACAAAAAGTTTAATCCAGAATTTATTTTAGACTTATCTAGAATTGATAAACTCGAATCGAAGAACATGATTTTAATTATATACTGTACTTTAGTTTTCTCAGTACCTGGTAAGCTAGAGTTAATAGCTCATGCAACTGAAGAACTAGCCAATCACTAGAGGCATGAGCCTTTCCAGACAAGCTCCTTGCTAAATTTAGATCAAAATGTGCAGCGTGCTTTCCAACAGCTGTAGGTAGATGACTTAAACACCTGAATATTATTTCTCAATCAATATAGTGCACATATAGAGAAAGCCAGCTCATCTCTTCAAAGAGAAAAGTTAAGTTGAATGATCAAATAGGTTGGTTCTAAAATTTGTGCTAATATCACACCATAGCAATAGCTAAAGCTTTTAATCTCCCTTTTCCGACTACATGAACACAAGCCTTACTTCAAAACCCTCATTTCGGGGAGAGGATACAGAAACAGGGAGCTTAATCAACTAGCACATAACAAGTAATTATAAAAAATCTCCATAAAAAGGAGGACAAAGTAACAATAGAAAATATGTTTCTATTTCTTTCAAAAAAAAAAGCACAGATCATGAATATTACAACGGGGTTGTGCATTCATGGACATATTTTAATAGTGATTGATGAATCCTTAATAGAAAATGTTCACAAGCTATCATGTGGCCTACCAAATATGGTCAAGTAAAGTTTTGCAGAGGAAAAAGACATTTATTTCTCTTCTGGGTGTTATTTGGAGAGGGAAAAGTGCCATCTAGCTATGCATTTTCTAACCCTTCAATCAATTGTTAGTTGACGGAAAAATCGTGCTTACATGCCCACAACAGAAATATATAAATGTCTGCTACAGGCAACATAGAAAGGCAACATACTCAGCTGCAAAAGCTTTAGTCCGATATCTGAGGTGCTTATTTCTTTTAAGGCCAGTAGAATCAAGGGGGTAGTCTTGCTTAGATGTGGATCTAGAGCTGGAAACCATGCTTTCATCATCTTCTCCATGGTCTAGTTGCCCATACGTTGAATGAGGATCACCACTTCTAGAATCTGATGTTGAAACTGAAAGAACCTAAATTAAGAGAAAATATCATGTTTGTCACTTGTCAAATAAAGCAAATAAATAAATCAAGGGAGAGATCTATCCAACGCTCTTTCTTCACATATAGAGGATAGACACTAAATTCCCACTGTGAATCTGTGATAGGATCTACAAGAAACATTCCAAAAATTTTGATTTCTGGTGTATATCAAGGACATGCAAAGGTTTTCACATCGGTTATCCGAGATACAACTACTCTTTAATATGATTAGCACTAATTCATGCTCCCATCCTTTTTATTTTCTTGAATTTTCCTATGTAGCAAAAAAAATGAATAATCCAATTCAAATAATATACGCCCTCTGTTTCACAATATAGGTCCCTTTTTCACGTTTCACAGGTTTTAAGACGAGCTTAAAATGGAATTATTGATGAGATGTTGCTTTTTAAGTACACAATTAATTGAGAATGAATCATATAATATTACCCAATGGGTGAGATTTATTAGTATTAAGAATGTGTTATTGGAACTAGAAATACATTAATTGAATAAATGAATGTCTTAGTTTTGGCAAGTTTTAGCATTAATCGATTAAAAAGGGACACACATTGTGAAACAAGATTTTGAGCTAAAAAGTACCTATATTGCGAAACGGAGGTAGTATGAAATAGAGAAACCCAAATCACAGTCACTAAAATACAGAGACCTACCATTTTTCGACACACTGATATCCAATGAGATGGGCAAGTAGGACAAGAAGCATACAATAGCCGCATTATTGTGCCGCGAACCAACTTTCCTATCCTTAAATAGAGAAAAAGGTGTTTTTCAGCCAATGTAAAAGAGTAGAAGTTCAAGTACATGGTCTGCATGAAGCTAATTAAAATGAACAAGTAGAGATCCACAGAAGGAAATATCTGACCTATTTGTGTATTGTTTTCTAAAAATGTAAAATCAGTGAATTTATAAAGACTATAGCACAAACATTGGAAAGTTGTACATACTCAGAATCTGTTTCTTCATCCAACATGTGGAACAGATTATCTTCAATTTGTTCATGAATTACTGAAACCTGAAACAAAGATCAGAACAAGAACATAGTTACATACTAATACATCAATAAATAAAAATTACATGATACATATTACATACTTTATGGATAGTTTCCAACACTGAAACAAAGGCAAACACTAACATTATGAAGCACTATAAGTATAAACTATTATAAAAAAAAAAAAGGGAAAGGCAAATCAACTCCAATACAGTTGAGGATCCATTTGGCAATTCCTTATGTGCACACTGTGAAACTCTAATATTCTCGCACGTGTTAGCTCAATTTTGTTCTTTCAATTAACATATCAACCACCACAAAACATCTTAATTTTGAGTTTCAATAATGACAGAAACATCATAGCACTTCAACTTGGTCTTAGCAAACTACATAAGGAGGTAGATGGAATATTTGGTGTTAGACAATTAATGCAGTGAATACTTAAAACATAGCACTGAGCTGCATCAAAAAATAAAAACCCAGTAATTGAGGTCATAGTGGAATTAGCAGGAGGAAGCCATGAACAGTGACAAAAGGCACCCTTCTTTAGGTCTGCATGAATGAGCTTCTTTCAGAATTTAAAACATGTCCAGGAATGTGTGTGAAAGCATATAACCAACATAAAATCTCGCATAATCCTCTTCCAATTGTCTAGATAGTATCAAAGCATGGAATGAACACATGCTCTTGAAAGCGTTAAAAACTTTTTCAAAGTGCCAAACCTATTTGTTCAAGTATAGACAATGTCAAAGAAATAAATGACGGGAATAATCTTTAAATGAAGGTGCTATATTAGTTTATATTTTATGTGACTGGCTATTTGTTGTTCTTTCACCATTCTGTGTAGAACTTCCTTAGCATCCTTTGTGCGAAATTGCTCTCATCAAATAAATATTTCTATATCTGTTCAAAAAGGCTTCTTCCATCAGCCCAGAGGATTAAATTTAGATATATATAGCAGATAAATTGCCAATTATCTGACTTGTCTAAGCTGTTGAAACTAGGAATTCAGAAAGAAAAAAACAGTGTGTAAGAATCTGAGAGCAAGCTAGTTCATTTTAGCAATATAGCTTAAATATTTTAATCTCCTGCACCATGATATTTCACATCAAAGTGAGGAAGATCATGTCTATATCTTACTGAGACAGATGAAAACGTAACACCAAAAAAAAAGGCAATACAGAAACAGTTCCAGAAACAGATCTAAGAGCTCACCGGATCTTTTTCAACTAGATGTTGCAAGGTAGATATAGCCAAATGCCTAAGAGTTGGCTGTCAGAAAACAAAAACAATGATTTCAGAAATGACCTGAGAATTAGATATAAATTCAGGAAGCTGTTAGAAGTATATAAGGCAAACCTGTCTTGAGCACAGAGTAGGAAGAAGAGTCTGCACATGTGAGTGCACTGAAGTAGCTTGAGGGGCAAAGATAGCAAGTTGTTGTGTAAATCGTGCACTCCTGCCAAATTAATAAGTAGCACATACAGGATCAGTCATTCATCTATATGAAGAGGAGTGATTTTACATTATATAGCAACAACTCCAAACACAATAGTGACAGAAAAAGCATAGATAATATAAGTACGAAAGAGGAGCTCTTATATCTCACATACTCTAGAAGTGTTGCTGTTTCTTGGCAGGAGCTTATCTCTGATATCACAGACTGCATACAAAAAAAAAGTTATAAATTCATTAGTACCAGTGCACTGCAACTCTGCAAAGCATTGCTGAGAAAAAGAATCAAAGTCATGAAAAAATATATAAAAAAGGAAAAGCACAAGAGAGAACATCATGAAACAACTGAATCACAGAAGTGCATCCACAGGGAAACATCTAAGGCATAAAGAATTTAGCATTACAACAATTTTACACCATAGCAATCACTAGTACCTTGCACCGTGAGAAAAAGATGCTGCCTGGAGAGAGTTCAGGGCCAATTACAGCTACTATAGCATTTATGAGGCGACCAAGTCCTTGATGAAGCTCAACCCATCCATTTTCCTCCGCCAATAATGTTTCCAGGGAAAGGCTAAGAGTTCCCTACAATGTCAAGAGACAAATAACATAGAATTGCCAGTAGATTATAATGTTAGATATGCATTGTCGCATAAAAAAACATAAATAACTGCAATGGCTTATGAAATACAGATTTTTATTTCTGAAAAATTCTTACTAGAAACAAGAGACGCGATTAATTTAAGATTTTGTGAAGTTCATTGAGGGCATAGCAAAGCATAGCATGAGAAAATGACAGCAAGTAAACAATAGATGCAAGTTCAGCAATGCTCAGCAGTTAACAATATCCTTTTCAGTACCTGAACATGAGAAACATAAGACAACCCAGCTGCTTCAATAGTTAAAAGAAGTCCATGCAGGGGCCAGATCTGTAAAGAAGCTACTGAGCTTTTTGCCAGTGAAGAAATTGCACTCACAGTTGCAGGTACCAAACTGGATAAGGCCATTCCACCAGCACTGCGGAAAAGATAGCAAATATAAGGGAGGAGCATTAAAGTTCAAGGTCAAAATTACAAGTTTCTTACAATGATCTAAAAGAGGCAAGGTTAATATTGACTGAAACTTTTAGAGCCATAAGTCAATACATTGTTACATATGACAAGATTGTCAAAACATAGTTAGATACTTAAAACCCACCTAAAGCTTTGCAAGGAAAAAACTAGTTTTGTGAATGGAAAATTGTTCAAAATAACTGAAAATATCGTTGGTATGTGCAATATAATCCAAACAAAGAAAACAATGATGGACAATGCAAACAACCTGGAATGTTCTGCTGGAGTTGGGTGAAGAAAGTGCTCACTAATATCTTTTTTAGCCTAATGCCCCCCCCAGAATAATTCTAAAACTTTGAAGTTAAAAAAAAAAAGCGAAGATGCGTTCTTAAATTCAACCAATATGCCATTTGAATCCCCAGCAAGGAAAACTGGAGGACAGCCTTGCTTTTCTCTCTAAATCCAAATGTCATAATGGTCAAATTATTCCAACAACAAATAAACAAAAAATAACTGAAGATAAGTTCTTAAACTCAACCGATATGCCAGTTTGAATCCCCATCAAGGAAAACTTCAGGACAGATTCGCTTCTCTCTCTAATCCAGATGTCCAGTAGCTTAATGGTCAAATTATTCCAACAATGAAAAGATACACAACCCTTCATTTACCCACTTCCAAGCCTTTCAACAACCAAACAGATCTCATTATGAGAGTTCTGCTCCCCAACCAGAACCTTGTTTTGGTTAGAGAGACATTGAATAGTTCAATGTCGATTCCTTTTTCTTTTTATTTTTCCAATAGTTTATGGAGCAGAACTTCAGGATAAATTCCCTTTTCAATGGTTCAATGATACATGAGCATTGTTATTTTAATTGAAGCTTTTTCAATATCACTTTCTGCCCGTAATTTTTTACCCAAAATTTCTAGGTAATGAGAACATGAACACGTCACTACAGAAGCATGCACATTCATTTTCTGATCTCATATTCCTACTGATAGGGAAGTGTGTTACCTGCGATGGATGCAGCCAAGTGCCAAAGCGACAGACCCAGCATAGATGGAATCCGTTGTGACAGCTAAATCAGAAAGGAGAGATTTTGTCTGTTGTTTATCATACAAGAAAAGGGTTCATAAGTATATAGAGCAGTATAAACATGCAAAATTTGAAATTCCTAAGGGAGCCTCTGTGTGTCGGAGGGGAGATGGCATAGATGAACTCACCATTCTTGCAGTAAACAGATCATTGCCTAGACGAGATAAAAATCCAAGACCTTCTGAAGCCGCTCTACGTTGCGATGCACATATATCACCCTCTGCCAGAATGCCCTGTCAAATCCAGTAGATAGAATTTCAAAAGACAAAAAGAGAAAGGGCACATGCTCTAAGAACCCAGGTCTGGAAGGCAATAAAACCTGAAAAATTGTCTGCATCACACTTAATATTTCTGACCCGAGTTGCTGAGGATGAAAAATGAGCAGAGCCTAAGACAAAAAAAAACAAAGGAATGAACATGAGACAGCTAGAAAAAGAAAGTAGACGATGCAAACATAGCAACAAGGCAACTAATGTTTGGGACCTTTAATCCAGCAAGTAATCCAACACATATGTTGGTCACACTTTTAGAGTGCCATGATTGCCTTTTGCCAGCTTTAAGACACTGTTCAATGATCCCAAGAAGTGATCGTATTCCACTGCTATCCTGAGATAAGATTCAAATTCAAATAAAGATGCTACAAACATACAAATGAATAGAAAAATAGGCAAACGCTTCTTGAAGCATCAATTACCTGAAAAGCAAACATGGTACCAAAGGAAAGAAGCATCTGGTTGACCAACATTTTGCTAACAGTTTCAGGCTTCAACATCAAGAGAAATACAGTTAGAATGGTGTACCTATGAAGCATGAAAATCAAGCATTCAACCACATCTAAATGTTCAATTTTATTTGCTCATAAACATGTGAAGAAGCTGCTAGAATGAACCACTGTAGAGATAATGCTTCTATTTGGGACAGATATTGAACCATTGAAGCACATGAAATAGAGAAACTCTTTAATAATAAATATAAACTTTCATAGGTTTGCCTCATTCCTTCTTCCACAGTGCATAATATAACTAAAAGCCCCATGAAACTTCTGACTCTTTTGGAGATTGAAAGCAAAAAAGCAAAGCAGATATGACTGGAACAATATAGATAGCATAAAAATTCCAAACACCATAAAAAACACTGAACCATTAAAAAAGGATGTACAAAACATTTACAAACTATCCATATTCAGCCCCACCTCCATTAACCCCATGGAACTTCTGGCACTTTTATAGATTGAAAGCAAGATAGATGAACTAATAGAAAATATATGACAATAAAGATGCCAAAGACCATTATTAGGAATTCCCTATATATATATTTTTTTGAGTGAAAAATGTCCTATAGATGTCTTCAATAATATAAAGAGCTGAAAAATGATATATCATGCTCTAACATTGCAAATTCACACACAAAACATATCAAAGTAGAAAAAAGACAAGAAAAACAGAGCAAACATCAGTATTTATCCTACTAGTGAGCATAATTGCAAGTTTTTTTCACTGTATGTGAAGATGTAATTCCAAAATCTGCACAGTATGCAAGGATCATGAACAGAAAAACAGAAGAACGTGTTACTAATCCTTACAGCAATATGAGAGCGTGAATAGAAGTTCAGAGTCCCAGCACATGACAGAATAACGGGATTATAACCAAAGAGACTTACTTGAGGAAAGCTAGGAAGTTCAGAATCCCAAACACATGGAACTAGACCATCTTTTCCACCCTGAAACGCACGTAATTCGTCTTCAAACCAATCTCTGAGTAAAAAAGCAGAGGTTAAGTAGTGCAATAAAGAAAACTTAAGTAGGTGTATGACAGGAATGATCAAGATCAGAAATAAAAGACATTAGGATCTAAAAGCATTATAATATATAACATTAGTTTGAGCCACCTGTTAAACTCATATTGCAGTAAATCACCCGTTAAATACCCCATATTGCAGTAAACCACCTGTTAACAGGAGAATTGATGGAAATGGCTCGGGGGTGGTTGATTGTTAATGGAATGAGTTTAACAGGTGGTTTACTGCAATATGGGTATTTAACAGGTGGCTTTATGCAAATACCTCTAATACATATACATACGACAGCAAAAAAATACTCATCGATCACATAATCTTGCAAATTAAACACCCACAAGCTTCTTTCCCGAAAAGAGAAAAAACTAGTGCTAGCCTTGTACTTGCACACAATTCCAACAATTAGAAAATTAGCCACCAATACTAACACTTAGCACTAGCAGTTTATTGTCATTTTACACCTAATGGCAGACTTTTATACAAAGCACTATTAAAAAGGAATTTGTTTATAAATAATTAATGTTCTTACGACAGAAAATGAAAATCAATTGCCAACAAGATGAATAATAGACCACCTTCCAGGGGTCCATGGACCCAGCCAAGAATCTCTCTTGTCCAACAACAGCCTTAAGCAAGAGCTCTCCTCATATCCAGATGGGTTCCTGTGTTGCCAGATTTGTGCGGAAGTTTGTAGGTGACAGAGAGAAGAAAAACCAAAACATGGGTGAGGAAAACTCAATAAAACATTGAAGAGAATGAAAACACTAACATCATTCCACAATTGACAGTATATATTTCACAAAAAAAGGTGCCAATATTAACCTGAATGGAGCTGTACATAGCTGGATAATCTGGGAGTGGTCATTTACATAGGCATTTGGGTCAGGGAGTGATTGGAATGCGATTAATGTTCTAATGACAAATATATCTCTTGCACGTTTAACATTCAGAAGCTCCTTGGTTGTTAAGGCTGTTACATAGGATAAAGCACTGTCCCACAGAAACCAAATTTTAATATTAAGGCACTGATCTGTAACTGAAACAGAAAATAAGAAGTCTCCTTGTAGTTATGTAAGACTCTAGATATCATGATCAAATAATTACCTACTGAGGTACATCAGAATGGGTTGAAGTAAAATCCCATTTTTCATGGCTTGGCGAGAGATAAAGCATCTTACAAATGCTGTAAGTGCATCAATAGACGAAGACCAAACACTGCAAGAAGAAACAAATTCAAAATTTAATATAAGTTTTTAGGGGCGCATCCTCATGCTCTTTGGCTTTTATACACTGCCTTTGAGATGGATTTAGTCCCTATATCAATTTTGGTGCATTCTAACTAAATTCAGTTATTATTTTCACATAGCTGAATTTTAGTTTTTCTTGGGTCTATCGGGCGTACCCCCTTTCCCTTGGGCAGGGGTACCCCCATCTTGACCTCCCAGATTCCGTTGTAGCAGAGCCTCACTGGGTCAATGATGATGATGATGAAGTTTTTAGGTTCATAATATCTGAAACATCTATTTTTGAAATTTGCCATCTTAAGAAAATAATCCATGTTAAAAGCCCGCTTTGAAGGAAGGAGGGGCGTAGAGAGGAGAAGGAATTGCCTTTGATATAATATAAGAGATCAGCCTAATAAGTAATAAGCATACAATATTGCACATAAGCTCATTTTCTAATACTAATCATAAATCTCAGCAAGGTACCGTGTTTCATGATATGAGTAAAATACCCGGAGGCTCAAGGGTTCCTCTTTGGCGTAATGTCCTTATGAAATAATAAGAAGCTTATAAGTAAGAAGTTTATAAGTACTTGTAAGCTCCTTATATGTACAAGAACATCACTCCAGATGAAGCCTGAGAGATATATTCAAGATATCCTATTATTTGGATTTTACTGCAACTGTAGAATACTTGGTTAGGTGTGATTATCCAACTTTTTTTCCAAGGGTTTATTTCCTTTTTACGGTATAGTTTTTATATATTGCCCCAAGAACATAGGTTATAAAGACTGGTTATTTTATAAATGTGTTTTACCTATTAGCAGACAGTTTTGATTTGCAATTAACAAACAAACCTACAAAATCTATAGCACATTTGACAAATAGAGATTTCCATCCAACTTGCAACTCTAGAGAGGGCTTCTTTAAATCTAATTCCTGTTCGGTTGAGGCGCTTTAGTATCATTATAATTTTTCAAATCTTCACTCCTATTACCAGAGACACCTATTCATATGCACTTTTTTAAAAAGTCAATACAATCAGGTAATTTTGGCATCAGGAATATCGTTGTAGTTACTAACCATAATTTAGATGTTAAATCTTCACTGTTTGCAAGTTCAATGTCTGCATTTCCAGTAAAGAGGGGAGCCCACAATGTGAGAATATCAAAAACTTGCTCTTCAAGCTCCTGCACCAAAATATTGTGCGTCAGTAATCTATAAACACTCGTAGACTATCAAGAACAGTGAAAATCAGTAATCCCCACAACCTCCTTTGGCATAGATGCCAATAGTGCTGACAAGAGTAACCATCCAGCTTCTTTCTCAATAGTCACAGCACTTGGATTTCTACTAGATTCTGTCAACATTTTCTTAGACACTTCAAGCACTGACTTGGGCAATCTGGACATAGGTATCACATCGTATTATCCTTCTTAAGAAGCAACAAGGCAAGTTTTATGTGTACATCTAGAAACAACAATATTATGGGTAACAAACAATTCCAACACCCAAATCCTTTCAACAGAAGAAAGCTTTCAGAGACCATCTCAAGCATATAATGAACAGAAAGTTTGGGAACTTTGGGTACAATGAAGGTGCATTAAGCATGTTCTCCTAGCACATAAATTAAAGAAGGCTAGCTGTTATTTGCAAGTTGACACTGGTTGCAATGGCATAGTTTACCAGGAATGATTAAACAGATATTTTACAGGTTAACAATATATGATGCTATACAAGATCCTCTTGACATGTAGCAGGTCGCTATTATCTTCTTTTATTATTCTAGCAAGTTTATGGGGAAAAAATGTACCTTAAATAAATGTTATGCATACCCATATGCTGATATAGAAATACAGTCTTTCTGCCTATAGCATAGAAAAGACCATAAATTACACAGCAGCACCACCCAAAAAACTCAATACATACTGTTTCAGACTCCTTGATAGATGAAGACATGATGATACAAGAAGCATTTAATAGTTGCTTTTAAATAGAAAACAGAATTTATAGAGACATCAAAAAACTATAATGTATCAAATAACTACATGACTAGCAAGAAGCTCAAAACGATGAACTGAAGTCAGACAGACAGACAATGACAGCAATACATAAGACAAATTACAGAATAGACATACTTAGCTGGATAACCAAGAAGTAACTTCGGTGAAATTGATACTAAAGCAGAGAGCACAGTAGCTTGTCCATGAAAAGAATCAAGTTCAAGTTTCAAATTGCTTCCCTGCACAGAGACCAGTCAAATAAGTTCCATTATCATATATAAATTATTTGAAACTTGAGGAAGAAGATTTATTAACAATCGTAAGAAAGAAATTTTATGGGTCAATTAAGTTCCATTATCAGATATAAATTATTTGAATCTTGTGGAAGAAGATTTATTAACAATTATAAGAAAAAAAATTATGTTCTAAGATAGAACATGACTCATGAACACATAGATAACCTACTAAGTATTAATGATGAACCACAACGAGATCTAAAAAGCTATGGTGGCATAAATCCCATGACCCCTTTGTTTCTATAAAAACATCTCAGTTGGGTGGTTTTTAATTCAGCATTTGTCAAGAAACTAGCTCCATCATGTAGAGGAAGTGTGCAAAAGTAGTCTTAATAAACAGTTGGCTTACAATAATTTAAAACATTCTGGTGTAATTAAATTACAACCAAATAGAAAATGACAATAGTTATACACATATCTGACCACGATATGTCCACAATAAATGTGTCTGGTATGTAAAGTGATGTCAAGTGTGCTCAGCTTGAGCATGTCCAACATGGAGTATTTGCAAAATACAGATATGGTTATTTACAGTTGGATTGTAATTCACTAACGCTTCAATAGTTTGGATTTTCGTTTGCCAAAGGCTTGTTTGGACAACAAACAATAAAGGAGGCTTGAGATGAGATAGGAACTTAAAAAATACATACTCTAACCTTTTCAAATGCAATATTTTCTCTCAAAGCACTTAAAGTGGTAACGCCGTAAGAAACCAGACCACCAACACAGGTGGGATCAACTTCAGCCAGAGCTTGCACAGTTAAAGCAGCTTCAACACGTACCTGGAATCAAATCAGCTAACTATATTAAGTATGATAAACCTGATGGCATTGCAGAAGAGTATAGCAAACTAATATGGAAACATCTATTTAAAAAAGAATCCGTGTACAATATATCCTTATGTTAACTAAGTATAATTTAGATAAACTTGCCATATCATATTTCTATGACATTTGAGTGGTGTTAATAAATCTTTATCATTTAAAAATAATTCTAGCCTGCACCACTTGTCATACAATATATCCTTATGTTCAAGTATAATAACACTATAGGCATGGAAGTAACATCAACCCTTTTCAAGAGGACCAGAATAGCACGATGATACATTCTGAGCTAGACTCCGACAAGTTTTTACAGCAAGCTCAAACAGAGATGACCAAATATACAAACTAACATAACACAATGCAACATTTAAGTTCAACTACATATAGCATTTTGCAACAATCTCAAACAGAAATGACCAAATCAACAAACTAACAAGTCAAAAGCAAAAATACTCTCGTGCATTTCTCAGAATAAAAAAGATACTTTATCCAACATACACACACTAAATATATAACGTTTTAAGCACAGGGCCCTTCAGCTACAGCGGTTTCTTCCTTTTTTAACATAAAGGGCCAAAACACAGATAACACAAAAAGCATCAAGCCATTCAAGCAGAATTGGTTTCCTACTTTTTCTTCCAGGTAGAACTACGCCATTATGACCGGGTCACATACTTTTAATTGCTTGTGATTTTGGTATGTAAATTTATAACTCTACATACTTCTCACCAGCTTCCATCATCTTTCTTTTGTCTTACAAGATACAAAATTAAATTCATTTATGCACCAAGAGAGAGAAATCGATAAGTTGGGAGCGATTGAAATAAGCATGTATACACAGTGAATCACATATAGTGCAAGATAAATAATCAGTAGGTACAAAATTAATTTCACATAACAGAGCATGCAATGTGTATATATTGGCAAAACAGAAATCAGATCTCCTTCTACTGATGTTTGACAAGCTGAAAGAAATAAGAAAAAACAAATTCTTAAGATGTTAGAATAACTCACAAGCTCAGAAGAATGTGATAATGCTGCAACAACGGTATCATCAAGAACTTCTTTGAACTCATATGGAACCTGTAAATGCATGAGCACACTTAGGTTTCTATGCAAATGTGGTGAAATGAAAACTTCAATAGTCAACAGTGACCACATAATGTGGTTGTAGGATTAAAGCAAGTAAGAAATATCAAATGAAGATGTAATTCTAGCAACGTAATGCATGTAAACAGGCTTGCTTCCATTTATGAAAATCTACTATATGTTAACATGGACAATTTGAATATACTCGAGCAAATCGAACCGTTAATTCTGCATAAGAGCATGATGAGATATTCTTGTCGATTCAATGAAAAAGGCATCATACTAAAGACCATAGATTGGAGAAAAAAAGCATCCACACTTATCAGGGCATGAAGAAGCTTTTATGTATAAATGGGGGGTCAACTACCTATATTGGCAAAGCGATCTAATTAAGAGCAAAGAAAGGCCTAGTCCAACTTCTCATCCTATTTTTTTAGAATGTGGCCCTATATACTTGATTAGGTCCACTTGCATTGCCCACATATATGGCTAGTTGGGTTTATTTTTAATGAAGATCTATTACTTCACATTTTGAGTTTACATTGTATTGTAAACCGCCTATTACAAGCCTGACCCATAGATTGTGCAGATCTTGAAGCTTGTATATTTGTTAAGTTTATATATGGGTGTTTATGTGCTTATATAGGGGAGTAGACGGGAGGTTTTGGACAGGAGAAACATAGCAGACCTGGGTATAGCCCATTTATTTCATTTATTTTAGAATTTTTTTCTATGTTTGATGTAAATTTAAAATAGAAATTTAGTCCACTGAATTTCCCTAACATGGTTATATGTATATGGAATTTTGGAGTGCATGCTTTTTGAGAGATATTGAGAATGAAAAGGCTTAATTTTATTCTCTGGCAGAAAACCCCTATTTATATTACAAAGGGAGACAGAAAAGAAGACATTTAATTGTCACCTAGAAACCATAAAAGCATCCCTGGAAACTCTAAATACATTCATAGAAAATCTAAGTACAGACAATAATGATATTGAATATTTACTGCTGAATTTACTCTTTGAAGACAACTAACTTATAGCTGTATTAACTTTATTGTCTAACATCCCCCCGCAAGCTTGGCCATACAAATCATCCATGCCAAGCTTGGATGTAAGCCACTGAAATCTCGAAGGATGGAATCCCTTGGTGAGAAGGTCAGCCAGCTGAAATTCAGAGGAAACATGAGTGATTTGTATAATTCCAGCATCAATCTTCTCCTTGATAAAGTGTCTATCAATTTCCACATGTTTTGTTTTGTCATGTTGAACAGGATCATGAGCTATACTGATGGCAGACTTATTGTCACAATATAGTTTCATGGGATCTTGCCACTCGATCTTCAAATCATTAAAAATAATTCTCATCCAAAGTAGTTCACAAATGCCATGAGCAGCTGCACGAAATTCAGCTTCAGCACTGGACCGAGCCACAACCCCTTGCTTCTTACTTCTCCAAGCAACTAGGTTCCCACCAAGGTACACACAATAGCCTGTAGTTGAGCGTCTAGTTACAATATCCCCAGCATAGTCGGCATCTGAGAATGCTTCAAGTTGCAGCTTGTGACTCTTAGTGAACAAAATGCCCTTTCCTGTAGTACCTTTAAGATACTTTAGTATCCTATAAGCCGCTTGGAGATGAGGTTCTCTAGGATCTTGCATGAATTGACTAATGACACAGAGAAAGCAATGTCAGGTCTGGTGTGAGCAAGATATATCAGTTTTCACACAATTTCTGATACAATTGTTTGTCAACAGCTGGTTCAGTTTCAGCCTTACCAATCTTTTGGTTGTAGTCAATGGGAGTGGAAATCGGTTTGCAGTTTTCCATCCCAACTTCTTGGAGAACATCTTTTGTGTATTTTTGTTGGGAGATGAATATACCGGATTTGGATCGAGCAACTTCGATTCCTAAGAAGTACTTCAACCGGCCAAGTTCCTTTACTTCAAATTCAGAAGTAAGGATGGCTTTCAAACGAGCTTGTTCAGCAAGATCATTGCCCGTCATAATGATATCATCCACGTAGACAAGGAGGATGCTTACCCCCCGGAGTCAGAGTGCCGTACAAATAAATTATGGTCACCTTGACTCTGAATATACCCAGCAGCACGCATCACTCCTCGAAACCTGCCGAACCATGCACGAGGAGACTGTTTTAGGCCGTACAATGCTTTCTTTAGTTTGCACACATGATGTGGAGAAGTCGAGGAAAAACCAGGAGGCAAACTCATGTAGATATCTTCATTGAGATGCCCATTAAGAAAAGCATTCTTCACATCAAACTGAAACAACTCCCAATCATAATGGGTGGCAATGGACAAAAGCAAGCGAATAGTAGACATTTTTGCAACTGGAGCAAACGTCTCCTGATAGTCCAGGCCATATGTTTGAGTGAAGCCACGAGCCACGAGACGCGCTTTGTACCTAGCTAGCGACCCATCAGCATGATATTTAACGGCATAAACCCACTTACAACTTACAATATTGTAACCAGGGGGCCGATCCACCAATTCCCACGTTTGATTAGCCTCAAGGGCAGCCATCTCGTCAGTCATAGCTTGACGCCACTCAGCTGATTGAAAGGCTTCCCTAACATTTTTTGGAATTCTGATTTGATCAAGATTAGAAAGAAACTTCTTGTGTTGATCAGAAAAACGGTCAAGAGAAGCATAATTACACAGAGGATAAAGAGGCGTTTTTGTACTAGTCTTGGAGCCTTTCCGAAGAGCAATTGGCATATCAAGTTCTGATGCAACAGGCACAGGACTCAGATCAGAAACTGGTTGGTGAGAAGAAGTGGGAGCCCGTCGGGAATACGTCTTGTCGAACTTGGGATAGGAGGTGTGGGAATTTTGTGGTTGTGGCGGTGGAGGAGGTGAGTTTGAGGGCTGCTCAGCTGAGAGTAATAAGGGTGGCTCAGCCAAGAGAGTTGGTGAGTTTAAGGGTGGTTCAACTGAGGGTACAGCTGCTGCAGAAACCATGGTAGGACTAAGAATTTCAGATGAGTTAGGATCAGCAGGAGAGGGAGGTTTAGTGACACTGGAAGCCTCGGGAGGGCTGGTGGATATGAGAAATTCTGTTGAGACAGAATCCGCTGAATCTATAGCATGGTTTTCGAGAGCAGGATTAGATGAGGAGCTGTAGAATGGTGTATTTTCAGCAAATGTAACATCAGCAGTAACAAAGGTCTGTTTGGTAATAGGACAATAGCACTTGTAGCCCTTTTTTGTGTTGGAATAACCGATAAAGATGCATTTTTGAGCCCGGGGATCAAGTTTACCCCGATAGTGAGGATGGACATGTACGAAGGCAGTGCACCCAAAGATCCTAGGCTCTAATCTATGATCAATTGATAGATGAGGAAAAAATGATTGGAGGTGATCAATTGGAGTTTGATATTGAAGGGTCTTTGAGGGGGTTCGATTAGTTAAATGAACAGCAGTAAGAGATGCTTCTCCCCAGTAAAACTTTGGAACATTGGACTGAAACATGACAGCCCTAGTGACATTAAGAATATGCCCATTTTTTCGCTCAGCCAAACCATTTTGCTGGGGTGTATAGGCACAGGAAGACTCATGAACAATGCCCTTTTGGAGGAAAAAAGAAGATAAGGTTTGATTGAAATAGTCCTTGGCATTATCAGATCGAATACGTTGAATGGATTTTCTGAATTGATTAAGGATCATGGCATAAAACGCAGGAATGATATTACTTGCTTCAGATTTGTGTTTAAGCAAGAATAACCAAGTAACTCAAGTGCAATCATCAATTAGAGTAAGAAACCACCTAGACCCATTTATATTTTTTAATGGAGCTGGACCCCAAATATCACTATGCACTAGCTCAAAAGGGAGAAGACATCTTTTATTTCGAACAGGAAATGAGACACGTTTATGTTTGGCTTTTTCACAAGTAGAACAAACAAGGTTCTCTGAGTTTAAACCAACAAACAAACTAGGAAACAAGTGCTTCATAAGGGAAAGAGATGGATGGCCAAAGCGGTAGTGATAGAGCCAAAGCTCGGCTGTTTTCGTAGTGCTGAGATAGGAAGTAGCCAGAGAGTTCTCCAAGATGTAGAGGCCCCCACTTTCTCTACCAAGTCCAATCATCGTCCTCGAGTCCTGCTCCTGTATAATACAACCAGTAGGAGAGAAAACAACACTGCATTTCAGATCATCAACCAGTTTCTTAACTGAAATGAGGTTAGAGGAAAGAGTTGGAATGTATAAAACATCATAGAGTGGCAAGGAAGAAGAAATAGTAATAGTGCCACTCCCCAGGATGGGTGCCTCAGCACCCATCCTGGGAGTTCACTGAGGCGGTGTTTGCCTTGGGCTGAGTTGGATGCAGATTAGAGGGAGGTTTTGTAGTGGAGGAGCCAGCTGTGAAGTTTGGAGAAGTCCTCTTTAGGAGGCCTACCAATAAGTTCCCAACATCTCTCCTTTGTGTGTCTGGACTTCTTACAATGAGTACACCAAAGATCATTAATATCCCTTTTTCCAGTTTTTGAAAAAAGAGCCATATTTTCAGTAGGAGCAGAAGAGGAATGAAGCATGATGCCTCGCCTTGTTTCTTCCATTCGAATAGTGGCAATGTTCTCTTCTAAAGAGGGAAGAGGCTTGGAGCCCAAAACTTGGATGCGAACTTGATCAAATTCCGGATTTAGGCCGGCAAGAAAGATGTAAGAGCGATTCCGGTCAATAGAGATACGCAGCAACTCTTGCTCAGTAGGGTCTTTTAAAATAAGAGATTGAGATAAATCTATCTCCTGCCAGAGGTTTTGAAGGACAGTAGCATACTCAGAAACCGTCAAAGCACCTTGTTTGGTGGAGTAGATCTTGACAGAGAGTTCAAAAAGGGCAGCCTCATCTTGAGCTTTGCCATAAGAACGCTTCAGAAAGTTCCAAATATCTTTTACATTTGGAAGAAAGATACAGTTGGACCCAATGTTGGAGTCCATCGAAGCCCAAAGCCACGACTTGATGATTGAGTCCTCACGAGTCCATAGCTTGAAGGTGGGATCTGCTGGGTTGGGAGGAGTAGCTGTGAGATGATCATCTTTGTCACTACCAGTAAGAGAGGCTCTGACAACCTCAGCCCAGATCCGATAATTCTTCCCATTGAGCCTGTAAGCAGGCTGGATAGGCGGAAATGTTGAACGATTGAAGTTTGTGGTGGTTAGATCAGTGGGATCAATAACTTGATCTTCTGGATTCACCATTGAACCAGAAAGAATAGTAGAAAAGGCGGAATAGATGGTGGACAAGTTTATGAAAAAGTTGGCAGCAAAGGTGGCAGCCAAAAAATAATTTGGTGGTGGTGAAGCCTAGATCTGGCGGCAAAGGTGGCGGCCAGGAATAAGGAACTCAAAATTCTCAAAAAAGCTCTGATACCATGAGAGAGATTGAGAATGAAAAGGTTTAATTTTATTCTCTGGCAGAAAACCCTATTTATATTACAAAGGGAGACAGAAAAGACATTTAATTGTCACCTAGAAACCATAAAAGCATCCCTGGAAACTCTAAATACATTCATAGAAAATCTAAGTACAGACAATAATGATATTGAATATTTACTGCTGAATTTACTCTATGAAGACAACTAACTTATAGCTGTATTAACTTTATTGTCCAACACTTTTCATACTTCCACTCTAACAAACGATGGAATTTGCCGAAGAAGTAACATTGGACCTTAACAAATTCCATAGTTCTGCAGGGAGTGGGGGTGTGCACGCTTTTTGTATGTCCCGAGAGAGTAGGGTTGATAAGGGGTTAAGATCACGTCAAAAACCTGAAGAAAACAATATATAATTCTAGAGGCTGTAAAATTAGAAGTTTCAACCGAACCCAGCCAAACCGTAACTAATGAATAGCATGGACCTTGACCAGCCAAATGACCCACCATCCCATCCGGGCTTTTCCCGTTTGTTCTGTTCCTATCATCACAACCCCTCTACCAAGAGATTTGTGCTCAGATGGCTGATGACATCAAGTGGAAATTTGTCCTCAGATGGACTGCAAAAGTCTCATAATCAACGATACCTTCTCCACCAACAAACCTAAATTCAGCAACACCCGAAATTCGGAAGTCTCAGTAAGAGAAGTAGAAGATGGGATAGCCATTTCCTGCACAAGTTGAAGAATCAGGTCTCCTAGGGGATGCCGCAAGGGAACAAGGAATGGAAGTCGATCTTATTACCTCGAGAGTTGATATTTTGGAAATCAGTTCAGCAAAATTCATCAGCAAGGCTTAAGCTCAGATTAATAATAAAGAGGTTTATTTCTTTGCTTCCAATGTTACAGTTTGGGATTGTGAAAGGAAAGGACGACTCAAGTAATTATTATGCTTCATAAATCAAGAAGAAACTAGTACAAGACTTCTGTGAAAACAGAAAATTCTACTTGAAAGAAATTTCAATACTTAATTGTTTGGATGTAAAAAAAAAAATAATTGAAGACTAGTGCAATATTGGCAATGAAGGAGCATACAATCTCAAAAACACCACACTGATCAGGAAGGAAAACATACAAGCAGATGAAGGATTTCTGGTTCCCAGAGATCAATGAATCAAATCCGAGAAAACAATGGTGGAGCTTTGACAACAGAAGGAAATATGATGGAACTTCAATCGCACAAGAATTGAAACGAAGCTTGCCGGAATAAGAATCAGGGATGGAATTTGTCAAGCTAAAACAAGGAAAGAAGACGATGGAAGCATACAATTATAGAGAATAAAAAAGCTATTTCTATTTTCCAAATTATGGTGTTGTAAATTTTCAACTGAAGCAAAGGGATCAAAATTGAATGGTTGTATAAAGAATATTTATACTAAATAGAATTCTTACTGCATAGAGGTTCTCTCTAGAAATCTCCACACTAGTGATATCTATGGAAAAACATCTGACTGAGTAGAGAAACAACTCTGGGCTTTTTCTTCAAAGTGATAAGGTGTTGAAAAAATTCATATGCCGCCTTGTTTTCTTTGCCATTGGAAAAAGACAGTTGAGGTTAAGAATTGCAACAGAATTGGAGTTTTCATTGTTTGAAGAGTTCTCATAGGAATAAGCATGTATCTATCTATGTGTAAATGTGTACGCATGTTACGCGTGTATGCATGAGCATATGTATATGTGTATTAAACATTAAGTATCCCAGCATTCTCAAATAATGCACAAGAGAAACATGAGAACAATAAGCTCAGACCTTTATCAACAAAAAGAGAAAGCCTAAGCAACATGCTAGAAAAAATAACAAACTGGTACTACCTATCATTTTCTCTCATTTCTCTCCTTGGTCTACCCTTAAAATTTCAATAATGCACACCAAAGGGTCACCAAGAGAGGATGCAACAAAAACAAATTAGAAATCACATCAAGTGCAGTATAAATGTCTTACCTCACCCAATGTTTTCAAAGTATATGACAGAGTACGTAGTGCAGCAACTTTCATAGTGGGACTAGCATCATGGGACTGAAGCTGAAAATTAAAGCAAAACATTTTTATGAGAAACTTCAGGTTCTATTCAGCCCTTGATGTCAATCAATAATCTAACTTGGCAAGATAGCAAAACCTGCTTTGCCAGAACAACTAAGAAGCTACGCTGAGTAGGCTCCGTCATCTGATCTGTCACACCAACCCTAAGAATATAAAGAACACATGCCTGGGAAAGACCACAAATATATCTATTAGTAAACAATAGCATAGAGAAAACCATTAATACTTTCATGACCATATCTAAGTTACATACTAAAAACTTGGCAACTAAATGCCTGCAAAACAAGGAGCATGTTTGCAATTCTCTTTTCAGTAAGGAAGTCTCTTATTGCTTCCCAAAAAATCAATCAGATGCAATTAATTTACAAACAGGCAGAAATCACTGAACAGAGTACTCCAACCGACATTTTCATCCAGCATTAATTAGCTATTACAACTGATGGATCTTTTTTACATTGTAATGGTTCCACAGTGAACTCCAGTGAAAATCAACATCAAACAATTGATTTTTGTTCTTCTTATGACTCATCTCTACTAGCAACATGCTAAATCGGTCTCGTTGTTACCAAAAACTAAGCATACCATTAAATATTAATTATGTGAAAATAAAAGGATCCCTGCAGATAGCATGAAATAACTTACAGACTCCAACTATACATAGTGCAGGATGTTCTGACGTTCACACATCCTCAATACTCAGGAAAAAAAAAAGAGTTAAGCCTTTCTTTAGCTTGACTAATATAGAACTGAAAGCTAAAGTAATTCAATTCCATTCAAAGAATTTCCCCCCTTTTTGGAAGGTGGGGCAGGGAAGGCACTTACTTCCCCGTTTCCTATTTATCATGTTCACTTATTTTTTCCAAATCATCATGTTCACTTAGTCACTTCGATAAAGAATAAAAGCCATTTGAGAAAGGAAATGTAACTACCAGTGCTTGTGCATCAACAGAAGTGTCAAGCCGAAGCATATCCATTACTTGTACAGAATAGTCTTGAAGCTCAGTATCAGGATGCAAATACTTGAGTCGTATGGCCTGAAATTTCCATTTACAGAAGGATGCATAAACAAGAATCAGAAAACAAAAGACAAACAATGATCAAATATGTCCACTTAAGACAAACAATAACTATATCGAAAGCTAAGTGCTATAAAATCCCACATGGTCCCTAGCTGCTACTTGCCTTTTGAGCATAAATTGTCTAAGCAATATCCCTGTGAACCATATAACTAATAGAATCAAATACTATCCACAGAACTGCAGAATATAAACCTGATTGCAATAGTTTGAATGATTGAGATTACCAAAAACTGTGATAGTCAGACATTGAATAATTCCCTTATCAGGAGTTGTTTTATTGTAATAAAACCAAAGGGAGAGAGAAAAGGATGTTAAAATCTTCAAATCAGCCTGACTAGTAACGAAGGAAAGCTCACAAAGCCATGCAAGAGCTCAAACACAAAGGCATAAGCCTGCCATGAGTTGGTATAAGAAACTGTGACCCATGGAGACATACCAAAGACACAGCTAGTTTGTACTAATAAATCTTTAATGCAAGTCAGCAATATAAAATACAGGAGTCGTGAAATAAAACATTACATAGAAATCATTTACAAGAAGCAAGTTCAGTCCAAATCTAATACTTCTATAAAGAGTTCTTTCAAGTAAATAGGAAAAGACACTAGAGTTGAAGCAATGATTAAAAACTATGCAGTCTCATAAATACAATCAACATAACAGCATGCAATGACATAAACAATCTCCTATGAGTTCAAAAGAATCTATTCGGCAGGGGTCACAAAGATCATGTCTACCTGTAGGAAAGACACCCATGACAAAGTCAGGCCAACTCTGAGAAGCATCAACCTAGAGCCAGTAGCTGCAGAATAAAGAATTTAAGACACGTTATATTTAAATAAACAAAGCAAATAAGTTTTAATAAGTACATGAAAGCAAAAATAGAAGCAATAGCACAATTAAGTTCTACGAGATTATGAAAAGAAGAATTAGATATGAATCAAGGTTATTAGATACAGCATGAAAGCCACAATTGAACTAATACAGCATCTGACAAAAAGTTAAAACAGCCCAACTAAATCAATCCTGAATTTTTTTTTCTAGCTGGGCTATATTGATAGAGTACAATGAGATCTGAATAACAAAGAGTTACTTATTGTTCCCCTTTTCTTTCTGGACTATTTTCTGCATTTGGCTCGACAGGATATTAAAGAGCTCTTAATCATTAGCCTTCTAAAAGGATATAGTGATATACTTGGGAATTATATTGCCTATCCTGCGTCTTTGCAGACCCTTTGAACTTTGTGTCAAATGTCTCACTCTCAAGTGAATGGATGGGAAAAATCCACTACAGAAGCTTCATATGTTATAAAATGAATTCTTCTTTAACCGACAAAAAAATATTAAAAAAAAAAAAAAAGAAAACAAGTAGACTTTTGAAGGACAGCTTGTGACATCCTTAAATTCACTGCACACCTACAATCCTTCATATTTTCGTAACACACCAAGCTAACTAAGATGGACAAGATGTCTCAAATGTCAATATGCAGACAGCAAGAAACCACCCGGTCCACCCTTATTAAGAATGCTGCTTCTCTGGCCTCAGAAAAAGTTTGTCTCTAACTCATATCGTTAACCATTACATTGATATCTCAACTATGAGAAATCTAATAAGAGAATGTCCAATCAATTTCTTTTGAAATATTTTTTTTGCACTCTCTTAAACAAGAAACATTTGGACAATCTAGTGCTGAAACTACCTTTCATGAAAGGATGTGCTAAGAACTTCTGCAAGCAGCCCTCCATTTTCTTTGCAGGAGTTGTTTGGCCTTTTCCCCGAGGATGCACCTGGAAAGGAAAGAAAAATATAGGATATTGTTACATACAAGAAAGAAAATTGATCATATTTCGGGAAATTAAAAGGCAAATAATGATTAAACAATAAAACTTTCAGACTTGAAAAAACCGCACCTGCTCCTCAGGGTTCATCCAAAGTGCAAGTAAAACCCCCAAAGCTTCAGCAAATGCATCCCGAACAGATGAATTAGGATCATCAAGCGCCTGATCAGGTTCAATAACAGATTAATGAATAAAACATAATATGTCATCAGACACAAAACCTTCTTCAAGTATAAAGGTCATATGCACAAATTTTGGATGATACCTGCCTTGACACAGTAGGAAGCTGAATTTTCAAACTCTGCAATTCCTAAACCAGGTCCCCCAACATTAGCAAATGCCTTCAAACATCTAGCAGCAGTTATCCGCACAATAAATGACTTATCGACAACACCAAATCTCATTATAAGACGGAAAGCCTCGGTATATGCTGCAGAAGCAGCAGTACCACCAGAACCTTCCAAAGCCTTCTGAAGCATGCTAAGTGCCTCTTTTCTCACATACTCCTGTATAAATACAATCAGATACATGCAAAGGATTCTAATTCTGGTTTTAGTGTACCATTGTCTTTCAATCATTTCCAGATCTTAAGATTTCAGCAACAAGATACATAAAAGGTTAGCAAGTAACTTTATTTGAAAGGCACCATTCATAATCGTCATTATTCCCTACAGGCAAGAATGAAATATTGACCACAACCTCCTAGCATTTTTAATTAAAAAATGCTATGTACAGAATGAGATGTATGAACATCAAACTTAGTGACGTTATACATGAGAGCTTAATCTACAATGTCCAATTGTCCAAATGAAATTACCTCATTGGACTTCATCAATTTAGTAACAATACTAGTTGTTTCAAGCAAACCAGAAGTAATCCTTCTCCCAAAGAAATGATATAGTTCCCCCAGGCATTGAGCAGCACCTACAAAGTTCAAGAAAATATATAAATCAAGCTAGAAAAGTTCAACAGTCCCAGACTATATATAGGTTATAAAAGGAGACTAAGAAACATGAAGTACACAAATTAACAAACAAATGCACAACAGAAGAATCAGAAAATCAGAGATCTAATTCAAACTTCAATTTTATCCCCCACCCCATGCCCCATACTACTAGCAGGTTAAGACTTGTAATAGTTCGAAGTACACGGTATCACGTACCGACCACAGTAAGATAATAATTTAACCAAAATTTAAATATGGCTGATCACATCCCATTACAGAGATCCAAAGGTGATTTCTTTATCTTCTTAATCTATTACTGCAATAAACAGCTGAAATCAGGCATTATACATCTCAATACTATAACGCCGCACCAAACCTCCACCCAAAACAAAAGGGGAAAGGAAAAGGAAGAGGAAAAGGAAAAGGAAGATTCTACTCAGCAGAATTCAACTCCCACCCCAATGTAAAATGGCAAGGAAGCATAATTGCAACTTGAAATAATGAGGGAAATAATTTTCTGAGCACGCCCTGGTGACTTTGTTGATTTAGGATCACAACTATGGACTTCAGGCAAAGCAGGCCAGATCCAAATGTTCAATTAGGATAAGAGGCAAAGATAATCTCCTTAAATGTTCTACAGTACTACATAATACCGAGCATCAAACACGTTACAAATCAAACAAAGGAACACAGAAGGCATAATACTATATAAATATAACGAACCAGCAACTCTCTGAGGCTCAACTCTCTTCCCATCAGATAAGAAGCCCTGGAGAGAGCTGACCCTTGAGTATATGGAAATTGGATCTCCTTTCAAAATAATCCTAACCATGGCTACCGAAGCCAAATGACGCACAGGCCGCCGTGCACCTATTGTAAGTAATGAATAAAGCGCATCTTCACATTTCCTTTGCCATAGCATAATTGAGTCCTGCAAACAGGAACATATATCCATCAAGTCTATAGTTTAACTCCCAAATCAAACGGACCAAGTAGCAAGAAACATCTTTCCATCACACCAAAGCCATGCAATCAAGCAGTCCATAGCTACCGAATCCAAGCATATTGATAACTCTAGTAACCAATAATAATTCTGATTTCCAACACTGGTAAGAACAAATCCGCACCAACAAAGTAGAAGAAATCTAAGCAAATCAAGAAGACGGAAATGCAGATTGCCGAGATGCCGACCTTAGGTTCATCTCCAATGGCGGATATTAGATCAGATAGGAGATCGAAACACAGAAGAGGATCGGGGTGCTGTTGAGCGGCGGACGCAACGATCGATTCCAGCTGAGCCACCAGCACACCGAATCTCGAGAGCGGTACATCCTCTCTCGCGAAGTTGTTGCGCGCCATGGGAAGAGCGAGTGTGTTGCTGTAGGTGTAGATTCACTAATTTTCCTTCTTGTTTGTGGAGAAGACAAGTGCAAACATACTGTTCCTAGTTTCTACAACGCCTAGTCGGGATTATTATGGCGCCCCACCGATGGAATACACAGGAGCTGCTTTGGCTGGTCCTATAAATCCTCTAGAATTAGGATCATTGATGTTAAATTAAAAAAAAATGCTTCGGTCTCACACTTTTCATAGTAGAGCACCCTTCAACCGCGTTATTACGACTGCAACAGTTCAGACGTAATATGATGCTTCTGGCTATAACGATTGGAGCTTTCATCAGTCGAATAAAATTAAATATCTTTACATCAATGTCACAGATCGTAACAGTATCACTGGGCGTAACGGCCAAGAAGCATTTGGCCGTCACGGCCACATATCTGCAAAATGTTATCTCCACTCTTTTGCTTAGCACATGACCGGATTTTTATGAAATATTTTGTTTCAATATTTGTAGGAAGAGAATGAAGCATACAATGGACTTGATGAATTGCAATGGACAAACTGATCATGTATGCCAAAATTCCATGGATATCCTCAAGTGCAAACATAAGCGATTTCGTTTGCCCGAGATTTGTATTGTAGTGGATATCCATCTATGCAACCAAGCCAGAAAAGACAACCAAAGCAACAGGATCATTATGTCTTCTTCGCTAGTCCTGATTCAATATCACTTCTTAAGACAACTCCATACGTTTTAGTACTCGACTCCACCTAAGTTACAAACAAGTAAGTCATATTCTTCGTTTTTTTTAGTTTTATGCACTTCTTCTTTTAGACAAGGCTTCTATTCTATTGGATTCAACCAGAACGATCAAAGAATATGTGGTTGTTATGGCTATAAAGGTGCATGGTCGCTACGATCAAAAGGCATCTGGCCGTTACAACCATTATGTGTCAAGTCGTTACGACGGTATTCAACAAAATAAGTTTCCATACAGCTAACCCTCTGACTCTCCGTACAAGTACGGTATGCCTTTTTTGAAAATTGTTGGATTTACCTCAACATGACTGAATTACACTGTAGCGGGTGCTTTCTTAGCCTATGAGAGGAAAGAAAATTATTCTTCGGTCGTGGAACAACTTCAAAAGCTTTGTTCAATGGCACTTATTGAGCCTACTTGCATGGTGACAGATCGTGAGTTGACTTTGCCGAATCCATTGGATAAGAGGTTCTCGAGATCAAAGCATCTCCTCTGCAAGCATCATATTGAGAAGAATATTGAGGCTAGAGCAAAGAGTGTAATGAAGAATATGCAAAGTGCAAAATACTTTTCAAATAATTATTGGGTACTGTTCATGGAAATGACCATAGATGGCAAGCGCAGAGTTGCAAGATGTTTGATGGATGACTTCTACAAGAATGAATTCCCACAAATATTTGCCGATCTATAGCATCAGTGTGCCAATGCAGAATATGAGATAATTCATCCCGAGATGACCACTCTACGAGAACCGATAAGTGAGAAGAAGCATAGGGGGTGGCATAAGAATAGCCCAAACAAAAGATTTTTGAGCGAGTGAGAACATGTTGATAAGGAGTTGAATAAAACATCGTCGAAGAAACCTAGAGGCAAGCCACCAAAACACCCATGACCCCCCAATTCACCAACTATTTCAAGGGTGCCCCAAACTCCACCAACACCCCCGTAGAGCACTTTGGACCCCCGTAGAGCACTTTGCTCATTCCATGACATCTATATGTGTATGAGGCCATACTTCACTGGTTTTTCATATATTGCGGCTGATAGAAACTGTGGATACATAGCAGTTGCACACTCCCTTGGCATCACTCAAGACAACTAGAGAAAAGTGTGTGAAAGCATGATTATACACTTAATGAGCACGAAAATTGGTTTAGGGGTACTTTCTATGATCATATAGTTGAAAGCATGAGGTGAAGACTTGGTATTTTTTGGTAATGGATTCGCCCCCGTCAATTATTAGTTAACAATTTCAGAGATGGGTTTCTTGGTGGCAACGGCATTCAATTGTGCTTTTGCATGTGTGGGACCACGTTGAATCAAATGTACCTTCCGTTAGTTTCCCCTACCAAAATATTAGATAATGGGACAATCTTCATTTGATTTTTGCCAAATGAAGCTCATTTTATATTGGTAAGAGAAATTTAATTATCATCCATGTGTACATGTTTCCATGTCTTCGTACTTATGTAATCATCTATTATTGTAGGTATCTTTCTCGGACGACTCGCCAATGTGACATGTTTATTCACAACAGAAATAGAAATGTGGTAATAATGCACTATATCTACTACTTTAACTCCAAGACCGTTTGAACAAGTTCAAGGGTGATGGCAACCATGTTACGCTTGATTTGATGTCTAAATATGAAGACAAATGCTAATTTGTAGCTTTCAACTACATGTTGTTAACTGTGTGTATTCTGTTTTGTGTTTATTTTTCAAATGTATTTTGATTTTGTTTGTTGTTTGTCTGTTTTGTTAAAGTAGTCGTTACGATCACTGCAACATCAGCAGTTATGGCCAATGCCACTCTAGCCGTTATGACTGGTCGTAATTGCCAGGGGCTATTATGCCATACAGACATGTGTTCTCATAAAAAAAATTATTTTTCAATTGGTTTTTGAATTGGTTTGGCATTCATGTCAACCATAGAATCGAGTTTCAATCATGTTCGGATAATACTTGGAATCCTCAAATAGATTTTCTAGCATACATAAGCATCGAATTCTACCAAGTTCGGAAAATACATAAATGTCATAAGTTAGAAAATACATCATTATCGTGAGTCAGAAAGTACATAAACATCATAAGTCAGAAGTGTGTAATAGCTCACTGATCGAGCGCTCTTGCACCAAAATACATAAGTCGGAAAATACATAAACATCATGAGTAAGAAAAACATAAAAATCATCTGTCGGGATCATCATCATGCCTAGTCTCACTCCTCTCTGACCTCAAGCAGGGGCCACTGTCCTCCTAGATCAATAATAGATCTTCTAAGGGCCTCGTGTAGCTCAAGATCGCCAACCATAACAAATGGTGAAAGATAGTTTACGACCCGTTGCATGCGTTGTATATAAGAAATATTTAAAACATACCAAATTATTGGCCGAAACTTCAAAATCAAAAAATATTACCTGCCTCACATCTTGTGCAGACGGACTCACATACAAGTGAATATGAGGCTCATACCACGCCATATAATCTGAAGAACAAGCCAACTCGTCATCCGTGACTAGAGGTCCTATGAGGTCTAGAATAATAGAGTGTAGGTTTCTTGCATCCCAAACCCACTAGAACGTGTCATACGAGACCTTGTAGCTCCTCGGGTCAGATAATCATGTGGCCTTGATTAGCAAGATAGGGGGTCGTGGTATCTGTTACACACGGTTGTATTGCCTAGAGGCTCGATCAGGCAGGCATATATGACTCGGATACATCAAGGAATGATATCACATCGTGGAAACGGGAAGATGACTAGATTGTTCCAAAATCTAACTCTTCATAAGGTGCCCAATTGACCTAATACATAACATTCTTAATAAAGATTATCTTATAAACAAAGCAATATTTATTATATATTATATATACTTACATCTTTCGCATTCATGCGATCAAGCTCCTTTTATAAAGTAGTGTATACCATCTAGTGTACCACCAGTACCCCATCTCTCAACCCATTGTACACCGCATCTCCACTTCATGTCCACAATAGGATAAAAAGCTAGGAAGTACATGAAATTCATGCCTACACAAAAGTTATAAAGGAATTCATTACTTTTCTTTGTATTTACAAAATTAAAAACATTGAATCGATCACTTACCTATAATAGTGTGGTACAAATAGACATCTGGTGGGCGTCAAATCACGTGCACTTCTAAGGCCTTGATACAAATAAGCGAGCACGACTGAACCCAAGACATGCCCTCAAATACCTCCAACATCTCGTACTAGGCTGATACATGAAATGAGAATTCGATGATGTGACTTATTTGGAAATAATGTGGATGCCAACCGATACATTAGAAAACCTACCACTACAACCTCTAGATCATCCACCACACGCTGACTCTCGCAATGCTTTTTGAACATTGTGTGTGGTATCTTGCCCTTATCATAGTGGCTTACTAGCCACACTATAGATAACCCAAACAAATCGAGAAATTATAAAATCTACTACTCCCTCAACTCGGTATGGGTAAGTCTCCGCTCATCAAGCCCAAAAGTAACTGCATCTCCATCAATCCTGACACCAAGGATGAGAGCCACATCATGTAGTGTAATTGTCATCTCTCCCCATGGAATATGGATCAAGCTCGTCTCTAGCTGTCATCGTTTAATAAACGCCTCAATTAGCAAAACATAAACCTCCCTATGCATTATGTGTTGTAGATGAGCAAGTCCACTGTCCCTTACTATATCAATCCAACTGTGATCCCCAACCAACAACCACTTAGATAATTGGGTAGTACGCCCCTAAATCCTAATCGGTTGACGCTCCTTTACAATAATGCTAATAAGATTTAATGAATAAAAGAGGTTAAGGGGAGTGTATAAACAAATAATGTACCCTTCCAACAAAGATGTGGTGGGCTACATGCTGCTTGAAGCCCAAAAGCAACTCAGGTATCCCTGGACCTCCAAGTACAAGACTTGTCAAGAACGGGTAAGAAAGGATCGATGTTGAGGGAACTTGATGCATTTCGCCTCGCTACAAGGACCGACGTCTCGTGTTATGAATCCCGTCTCGATCTTCAACGAGCAATGAAGCGGAAGTGTTCATAGGGTTTCCCGACAACAAATAAATTTGTAGTTAAGACCCCGCTGAGTATAGGGAGGTCAGGATCGTCCACGGGAAGCAAGTTTTGTTTGATTACTAAACTATGAAACAAGGAAACACAGAAACAAAGTAAAACATAAACAACAATAGAAACAAGGCTATGACAGCCTCGGTACCGACCTTGTCAGGGTCGGTAACGATGCTGGGTTTCGACACGAACAAAGCAACTAAACACAGACAAACAACAGGCTCGATACTTACCTGTAACCCTCGATAACGAGTCTGAATAGAGTAAAAACGAAGGTAATTCAAGTGGAGAAAAATCTAGGACAAGGGTTTACCACAACATAATCATGCATAAGAAATAGTCTGAAGGATAAATAACATGCCTTAAGGATAAAGCTATCAACTTTCGTTGATTCAAGCAAGCAAATCAATCAATTTTCACAAATCAATTCACTCTCTACTTATTTTTGCTCCAAAGCTCGAAACCTTCGTTATCGAACAGTATCAACATTCAAGGTTACAACTTTCTCTTTCGATCAAGCAATAAACTCGAATTACTTCGACTTTCGTCTAAGTATAAGCACAAAACAAGTAGATAAAGTATAGAAGGCAATCAAACATTCATCACACACATTCAATCATGCATAACTATGTCGAGTTTTCAACCCCGATCCTAGAAAAGCTAACTACTCACTCATGATCGAAACAAAACAAGCAATTAAATTGAATGAGAACATTGAATAAGAACTAAACAAAAGCTTACTTGAATTATAAATCAAAACTCGTCTTCAAACACAAAAAAAACTCAAAAACAAAGAAAGCACAAGCTCGGTTCTCTCTCTCTCTCGTCTCTTCCTATCGTCCAAAAGAAATCCACGATCGCTCCTCCTAAAACTAGACTTAAAACCAGGTATTTATACTAAGAGAAACTATCTAACAAGATTCCTAAAAGATAAAACTTCCTAACTTAAAACATTGCGAGATAAAAGATATAAAAACTAAAAGTCGACGCCGCCCACCGACATAGGCCACCTCGGTGTCGCCCTGCCCAGGGTCGGTAGACTCTTGCTGAACTTCTCTGACCAGAACTCTGTTGCACAGCTCGGTACCGACCCTCACATGTCGGTATCGAGGTCTTTGTCTTGATTCTTTGTACATTTTGCATAACTCCTTTTGGATTTGACGGGATCTTCAAAGTGTACTATTCTTCTCTTCTCTTCCACATGCTTCACCATCAATCTCTCTTGATCTCAACTCCCTCGGAATGCTCCTTTCTGCTTCGAAAACCTACAAAAAACACTAAAACGGAGTAGCTTCCATACTTTTCACAAAATATGTAATCTTATCCAAAAACACACAAAACAAACACAAAAACTCAACTAAACTAAACTAAACAACTAAGAAAAACACCTAAAAACCATACTAGAAACATGAACATCAGGAAGCAAGCAAGATAGAGCACACAGGGGCGCGCAGTTCGAGAATTGATGGTACAACGCTAGGGTTTCTAGCGGTGTCTCGATGTGGAATTGATTCCGACAAGCGAAACCTCAGAAGGAATTGTAAGGCGATTGGGAAGAAGGATTCAGAAAGGTTGACACTTGAAGGCCTGAGGAAGAGAGTCTCGATTCACTAAGGCAAATTCTATTTCATTCAAGCCTAAATTGAATTTAAGAAAGTCTGAAATATTAATAAAAAATCTAGATCTGACCCTAGAAACCCTAGCGAGAATGGGCCCAAGCATGCAAGCCCAACCCATCTCGTGAATTAAATAAATAAACATAGTAATTGTCTCACTTAAAATCCCGGTATGAAATAAAGATAGAAACCCGAAGACTCGAGCCTCGGAAGAGTCGCAGACACTCGGAATCACCGCCAGATGGAGCGCGGCCTGACCCAGGGGAGCGCGGGCGCGCTCCTAGGCTTCCAGCCCGCGCCCGAAGGTGTCGCCTTTCTGTGGGCGCGGCGCGGTCACGGACGAGGGGAAGTGTGGGCGCGCTCCGAGGCACCTTCCCGCGCCCGCAGTGGTTGGGATTCTGGTGGCGCGGCGCGCGCACATGGGCTGGAGCGCGGTCGCGCTCTGCGTGGTTTCGGCCGCGCCGACGGGAAATCCTTCCGAAATTCATGGCTCGACCCCCGGCTCCTCCAATTGATCCGAAAATGTGTCTTGGACCAAAGATGTCATCAATATAGTTGAAGGCGGGTCTTGAACCGAACTCTTGGATTGAATAGCTCGACTTGAGGTAGAAACCATTGATGCCGTCCTAGGCCGGCATCAATCCGATGGGCGTCGGTTTTGACGCGTTTGGGCATTACCAATATTAGGGGTGGGAGCTGGAGGAATCCAATCCGATGGGCTCTCATCCAATTTGGGAGGATCACCCAATGCTAGAAAATTATGAGGATTAACCATGCCCGAATCTTCAATTTCTTCATCATCAAACTCCTTGAAGTCGTCATGGATAACCGGTGTAGCAAAATTGTACTCCAAGGAACCATGTCGACGATTGTGACTAGGTTCCTTCTCATAAGGCCTTTGGTTTCTAGAAATAGCATTATGATCAATTACGGGTGTTGGAAAGCGTTGGTCATGCATGCAATGAAGTCGACGTGCTCGGGCGTCGTCAACAAATTGTTGGCGAGGCTTGGCACTACGAGAGGTGGTGGCGTAATAACCATCATCTCCTTGACCATAAGAATTATTAAGAGGGAGTTGAGAAAACATACATTAGTCTTCGGCATAGATACTCGAAGACGGATCATAAGCATTGGGGTCGCTATGAAGCACCCGGGTGTCTTGGCCAAGTCTAGACGCAGTGGCGAGCTCTTGTTGTGGAACTGACGATTGGATAAGCTCGACGGGGCCTTTGTCCGTGTGTCGAGGGTCTTGAGTATCAAGAGGAATGGTTTGAGTACCCAAAACTAGATCCAACGAAGGTTCTGGCGCGCCAATAGTGATGCCCGAGGCCTTAGCGTGAGCGCGCGTCAAAGGCCCGGGAGGAGGTTGTTGTTGCGCCGGGAGTGTAGCCAAGACTTGTTCTTGGTTGGAACTAGCAATGTTGATGCTCGGTTGGGTTGTTGGTGGCACAATAGGTTGTTGTGACAAGGATTGAGCCTTCAACTGAGTAAGTAACTCGGTAACCACTAAAGTTAAGCGGTCATTCTTTTCATCCGTAGTACTATGCTCAACCACGACAACGGGATTGAGTAGATTATCGCCATCACTTGCTTTAGGGTAACCTGAACCATCATGAGAAGACATGGTGAGTAACAAGGAACAAAACGAACAAAGCAAACAAACACGCAAAGTCGTAGCTCTTGATCCGAGCGATGAACTCACACAAGGTCACGGGTGGTTTTTGTGCGAGAGGCGGCTTAGGCTCATGAGTAAAACAATGGTGTTATTGAAGCAAAGCAAACTTAAGGCAAGATATGCACCCACACAATTTAGTAATATCAAACAAGTAGTACTAATCAAACAAGGAATGATGAAAGCACTAAATATGTTAATATCACTAACAAAGTGTGGTTTATGAGTTACCTTATTTTGGCTATGCCACCCACAAATCCTCTTTTTTTTTAACAAATGTGCGAGAGGCGGCTTAGGCTCACGAGTAAAACAATGGTGTTATTGAAGCAAAGCAAACTTAAGGCAAGATATGCACCCACACAATTTAGTAATATCAAACAAGTAGTACTAATCAAACAAGGAATGATGAAAGCACTAAATATGTTAAAATCACTAACAAAGTGTGGTTTATGACTTACCTTATTTTGGCTATGCCACCCACAAATCCTCTTTTTTTTTAACAAATGTGGTTTTATGGCTTACCTTATTTTGGCTATGCCACCCACAATTGAGTTGTTGTTTTTTTTTAAATTAGGGCCGAATTTTGGTGTTTTTTTATGCTGAATTTTGGCGACCCTCAAACAAACAACGATTGATATGCAGCGATAATTGTAGTTCAATGTGATGAAACACAAGCAAGACAGGCTATCAAGTAATGAAAATTACTAACGATGGGCAACCAATCAAGCAAAGTAAAGCAATGAACAAATCACACCACAATTGTACTCAAATGACAAGAAAAATTAATTAGGGTTTGGCGATTTTTTTTTTTGGATTTTTGCTGAATTAATAGCGGAAATTATGGTGGTGAAAGTGCAAAGATCGAATCAGGAGACTTACAAGACGATGGCTCTAATTCCAGTTGATGCGTTTCGCCTCGCTACAAGGACCGACGTCTCGTGTTATGAATCCCATCTCGATCTTCAACAAGCAATGAAGCGGAAGCAAGCAAGATAGAGCACGCAGGGGCGCGCGGTTCGAGAATTTATGGTATGACGCTAGGGTTCTAGCGGCGTCTCGATGTGGAATTGATTCCGACAAGCGAAACCTCAGAAGGAATTGTAGGGCGATTGGGAAGAAGGATTCAAAAAGGTTGACGCCTGAAGGCCTGAGGAAGAGAATCCCGATTCACTAAGGCAAATTCTATTTCATTCAAGCGTAAATTGAAATTAAGAAAGTCTGAAATATTAATAGAAATCTAGATCTGACCCTAGAAACCCTAGCGAGAATGGGCTCAAGCATGCAAGCCCAACCCATCTCGTGAATTAAATAAATAACGGAAATAAAATTAATACCAAACAAATAAATTGTCTCACTTAAAATCCTGATATGAAATAAAGATAGAAACCCGAAGACCCGAGGCCTCGGAAGAGTTGCAGACACTCGGAATCACCGCCTGATGGAGCGCGGCCTGACCCAGGTGAGCGCGGGCGCGCTCCTAGGCTTCCAGCCCGCGCCCGAAGGTGTCGCCTTTCTCTGGGCACGACGCGGTCACGAACGAGGGGGAGCGCGGGCGCGCTTCGAGGCACCTTCCCGCGCCCGTAGTGGTTGGGATTCTGGTGGCGCGGCGCGCGCACATGGGCTAGAGCGCGGCCGCGCCGACGGGAAATCCTTCGGAAATTCGTGGCTCGACCCTCGACTCCTCCAATTGATCCGAAAACGTGTCTTGGACCAAAGATGTCATCAATATAGTTGAAGGCGGCTCTTGAACCAAACTCTTGGATTGAATAGCTCGACTTGAGGTAGAAACCGTTGATGTCGTCCTAGGACAGAACGCATCAAAACTCGTGTATGTATGCCTCCTACGTCCTTGGTTGGAGGAAGGACCAATTGGAGTCTCATCCACTCCACCTCCTGTAGCCTCAGCTTGTGTACCAGAGTTCCATCCTCGCCTCGTGCACGGGACCGTCGAGGCGGGTTTACAAGCGTCAGTGTCGAAGCCTCCAAGCGAAGAGGTGGGTCATCTACCCTAGAGACCCTAGCAGGTTGTGATGAACACCGAGGTATGACCCGGTGATGTCCTCTAATGTAGACCTGACTAGCCAACTGAATTTGCTACTCATCATTTGGCTCGTTCTGCACGTCATCTCGTGCCACTTTTTGAGCCTCCGTTTGCGACTTAGTCTGCTCCCTTTGTGCATTTATGCAATGATGACGAGCTGACCTATTTGCCATTTGAAACAAAAACAATTATGCAAAAGGGTGAGCATCATACAGAAATCTATGGTAAAAAAGGATGGCACCTTTCTGCATTTCTGGTTGTAACGGCCAAATTTCCAAGGAGCTTGATTTTCCATTTAATTTCCTGTACAATTTCTTCAAAAATTCTTTTAATACACTATTTACAAAATTCATCGATCAAACTTCTATACTTAAGAAGACTTGAACAAGAGCCTCCAAAATGGGTCCCCGACAAGGATTCCCTAATGGGAATTCACCAACGGTTCCACGGTGGAGATTCCCCAATGGGTTCCCCGGCTGTGATGCGACCCTGCCTAGGCTCGGACCCAGCTCCTACCATTCGGAGACGGCCTAGACCTTGGAGACCCCCTTGGCTTAGGATTTAGTCTCATTTATGTATTTATTATATTATTTCTATTTCCGTTATTTATATTCCGTCTTTACTATTTTAGGCGTGTGTTCTCTTATGCTTAAGAGACCGGCCCATTATGGTAGAATAAAGCCCATTAGGGTTTGTTGCATCTTTCTATTTATATTAGCTACTATATTAGATTTATGGGCTTGTCGGATGTGGGCCTTGATTGCATGCTAGGCCCAATCCGATTTCCCTTCTTTGTACCTAAGGTTTCGAGCTTGCTCTCTATATAAGAGGCACTCGGGACTCCTTTCAATCTACGTCTAAAATGAATTAAGCCAGAGCATTAAGTCGAGTTTCTCCTTCCCTTTGGCCCGGGCGTCACCCTATTCTTTTCCCGACCCCATACTCTCCTGGCCTACGTCAAACTAGGCCCCCTTCTCAATCCTTTCACTTCACCTCTCATCTCAAAGTCTAGGCTTCAGCCTCAAATCTATCCGGTTACTATTTGTCGGAGAAGATCCGAACGTTTCGAGCCTAGATCCGCCCCTTGTGACCCTAGGGTCGCATCAGTTGGTATCAGAGCAAAGGCGGCTCGAACGGTCCCTTCTCCGACACCGCCATCCAGTCCGCATCGGCCACCGGCCCGTCTCTGTGGGTCGATCGTCCCCTCCAAGAGACCTCGTAAGTTTGGCCACTGTTGTTAAAAAAAAATCCGATTCTGCACAAAAAAAAATCACGAGATTTTGTTTCAATTTTTTTTTTATCCTTCCCTAAATATATCTTGTTGGAATCTCTCTCTGCATGTATCTTTGCTAATAAACTTGCAGAGATACCTTCGGTTGAGATTTGCCACCTAGCAAATATGATTACTATTGTATTTCACGTTAGCATATCCTTGTTTATTGCCAAATAAAAAAAAAGAGCCGAACATATTAAAAAAAAAGAAGAAGATTCGGTCATTTAAAAAAAAAGTTGTTCAAGTTAAAAAAGAAAAAAAAAAAGAAAGAGTTGAGCAATTTCACAAAAAAACAGCCGAGTAACAAAAAAAGTTTTTTTTTTATCTTATAGTTATTTTGCATTTTTGTTTGTTTTGATTTTATTTCCTTGTGTACGAGATCTTATCTTATAAAAGATCTTCTTTTCATTTATTTCTAGGTTAGTTTAAATATTTTCCTATTATAAGAGAATCTTTCGAATTGTGGAAGATCTCATTGTAAAAAAAAAAGAGATAAAAAAACCCGAGAGGCCAAGCCATGTCTTGGACCTGCTCGGAAATATGGGACGATTCGGATTCTTGGGATCGGCCACATCGACGGGTCAAATCTCGTCCCTATAAACCGCTTCCAAGAGACCACCCGGATTGGATCCCACCATACCGGCTTCCCGAGAATCGGGCCCGCTACTACGGAGAAACTCCTAGATCCCGGCATTGTTCCAATTACGAGCGGGATTGGAGTTCGCCTCCTCGGCGCCCACACGAAACTCCCAAGTCCTGGCATCGTTCCTATGACGAGCGGGATTGGAGTCCGCCTCCTCGGCGCCCACCTAGCCGAGTTCGCGAACCGGACCCACGGCACCAACCTAGGCCACGGCCAACCTCGGTACACCATGTGCCAAGACCGGCCCCTTCGGCCGAGCCCTCGCCCTCTTTTGTGGCCGAGAGTCCTAGCATCGAGGATAGGTTGGCGACTTTAGAGCGCAAGCTGGCCGAATACATGGCGCGTTTTCATCCTACACTCATCCCGACACCCCAGCCACCATTGGCGACGACGCCGAGTGAGCTCATCATCGAGACCGTCTTGGCTCCTCTACCACAGCCGGCACCCATGCCAAGCGACGCATCGAGCGACCCGACCGTCGGTACCGAGGACTCACCCATCGGTATCGAGGCCTCACCCTTCGGTATCGAGGTTCTTGCCTTGCCAACGCCCATTCCAGCGCACTCCTCCCTTGTTGCACCGACACCTAAGGTCGAGGACCTGTCCCAGCTTGACGAGCTTTTACCTACACCAGCGCCCTCCTTAGAGTCTGACGCTGACCCCGAGGCCATAATCGAATCTGCCCCTGTGTCGACAACATTTACTTTGTTCTTCGAGATGACCCACGTCGATGGCATGGTTTTGATTAGGTTGCATCCTTCTTCTCTCGTCTCCACCACGTCGAAGCGAGGACGCTTCGAATCTAAGGGAGGGAGGATGATGCGACCCTGCCTAGGCTCGGACCCAGCTCCTACCATTCGGAGACGGCCTAGACCTTGGAGACCCCCTTGGCTTAGGATTTAGTCTCATTTATGTATTTATTATATTATTTCTATTTCCGTTATTTATATTCCGTCTTTACTATTTTAGGCGTGTATTCTCTTATGCTTAAGAGACCGGCCCATTATGGTAGAATAAGGCCCATTAGGGTTTGTTGCATCTTTCTATTTATATTAGCTACTATATTAGATTTATGGGCTTGTCGGATGTGGGCCTTGATTGCATGCTAGGCCCAATCCGATTCCCCTTCTTTGTACCTAGGGTTTCGAGCTTGCTCTCTATATAAGAGGCACTCGGGACTCCTTTCAATCTACGTCCAAAATGAATTAAGCCAGAGCATTGAGTCGAGTTTCTCCTTCCCTTTGGCCCGGGCGTCACCCTATTCTTTTCCCGACCTCATACTCTCCTGGCCTACGTCAAACTAGGCCCCCTTCTCAATCCTTTCACTTCACCTCTCATCTCAAAGTCTAGGCTTCGGCCTCAAATCTATCCGGTTACTATTTGTCGGAGAAGATCCGAACGTTTCGAGCCTAGATCCGCCCCTTGTGACCCTAGGGTCGCATCAGGCTGGGATTTCCCAACGGGTTCCCCGGCTGGGATTCCCCAACGGGTTTCACGGTTGGGATTCCCAATGGGGTCGAGGTCGGGTTAGGTGTTGGGGCGGGGGTACCTATCCCCGTCCCATCCCCATACCCTAACGAGAAATTACTTCCCCCATCCCCATTAAAAATTCTCATCCCCATACCCACAATAGGGAATCCCCACATAAAATGGGGAATCCCCACCCCATCGTTATCCCTACTTCTAGATGAATATTGCTCTGTTTTCTATCAACGTTCATTTTAAAATGGTCAACTATTATTTGTTTTGACAAATTAGGGATGTCCAAAGGGTGGGTCGACCCATAACTCGATCGCCCACAATTTTACGAATTACGAGTCAAATTTTTTAGTTTAGCGGTTGGCTAAAGAGTCATACTTTTTTAGTTTACGGGTTACAGATTGGGATACAAGTCGATCCGTCGGGTTACGGGTCGACCCGTAATATTAATAAATAAAAATAAATTAATACTGTTGTAGTTAGTGAAAGGAAGAAATAGAATTTTACAGGTCAAACGAGTCGAAAAGGGTAAATTTTACAAGTCAAATGGGTCGAAACAGGTCAAACTGGTCGACCCGTAAACCCATAACCCGTAAAACGAACTGCATGTCGGGTCACGAGTCGACTTTATTTTTTTTACTATAGTTGTCGGGTCGACTCGTAAATAGGCATGGCAATGGGTCGGATCGGGGACGGGTGGACAACTTCCACCACTAGACCCGACCTTATCAACCGCCCACCCGACCCGAGAAAAAAATCCGATGGGTCTCACCTGAAACCGAACCACCCAAACCCGTCGGTTTTCGGGGCGGGTCGGTTATTTTTTCGGGTGTTGTTTAACCTACTGAAATTTGTAACTTGCAATTAAATACTTGGACCATAAGATCATAATTGACATTTAAATAGAGTACATTATTACATCAAGATAGACCAAATTCAAATTAAAATAAAAATAGTAAACAAAAGCCAATTCAATGCCATTATATAATATGGTCTACACATAACACAAGTGTTGCTTTGTCGTCCCAATGATCCACTCCTCCTTGTCTGAAGGTCACTAATTTCTAGATCCATAGACCATAATCTTCTCATTTGAATCACCATGCAGCATTACCTTACTAGTATTTATAAAGATCTGCACATGAAAAACACATTAAAAATAAAACAATCTATAATGCAAAGAAGACATAAAATTCAAATTTAAGAATATATATACAGGGAATTGGAGTTACAATAGTGACAACATTCAAATGAAATAAAAATCACAACATGGTTCAGGGTTCATATACCTTGCTGAAAGACAACAGAAGAATTAGCATCCAAAAGACACATTGATAGTTTATACTCATAATTGCTAAGAAACAGTTTGCATATATTAGTGCTTTGAACTTAAAACAATTTGAGATCATTAATAGAGGAATCTCTTGGTTGCTTTATTTGACAAAAAAATTCTCATGGGCATGTATTCGATCATACTACTAACAAACAAAATCTTGACAAATGATTACAAGAAAGACAAATTTGTATACCCTTACAAAACAGCAGAGGAAGTGATTGACTGATTGCATTCAAGAGAACAACACACAGAAGTCAATCAAGTCACCATATATACCAACATTAACAAAGTTTTCATGCTATCAATAGCCACCATACATAGCTAGAAACAAGATTTCGAACTTATAGACACACACAAACCAAACTAGTTTCAGACAAGATAATAAAACACAACTTCTACACCCGAAATCAAATAAGTTGCTTTGAGATTTGAGTTCAAGTCAATTCACCCTAATTTTTGTTCTTTTATTTCAACTATTCAAGTATACAACACAAATTAAGCATGCCTTCCACAATAAGAAAGTCAAGACAAAAACTCACACAGATGGGTGATTGAGGCAGATCTAATGGTGACTCCTCCTAGAGAAGACCCGGCGTGGTTGAGGCGTCTCCAACAAAGAGTCCTCCCAAAGCAAGCACGGCGTGTCGGCGTGGTTAAAGTGGTCTCTGACATCTCCTCGCAAAGCAGGCAGAATGGTGAAGAATAAAGGAGGAGAAGGGGAAGATGTAATATCCGCGATATTCCAAGGTTTTAAAACCGAAAATAATATAATATTTATTTTATAAATTCTTTTCTCTAAATAAAAAGATAATTTCTAATGTATTACAAAAACCCTTATTTTCTCTTTAAAAAGAGATTAACAAGTAAATTAAATTAAGTAAAATCCAATAATATATTATAAGGGTTATGAATAAATAGAAAGAGCATTTAAATAAAAATAATGTTTTATGAAGTGTGAATTTTATTAAATAAAATGAAGTACATTAAGGCATTAAAATTCCATTGAAAGTCTAGTAAAAAGAATGCAAGAGCCGAGACTTGAACCCGAGACCTCTTGCAATACACTCCACACGCCCCACCCTCTCATCCGCTAGACCAAGTGCACTTTCTTATTCAAACACCCATGCTTATTAACTTAAATCAATTAATTCCTTTCTCCTTCAAAAAAATAGACATCAAACTATGTCTGATGTGAAGTACGTAGATGTGACTCCCTCCCAATGCATGTCAATGGAAGCTTCTCCTACCTCCCTTTGCCTTGCAAGACACCTTCTCTTGCATCATCCTTCCATCACCACCAACTAGCACACCCTTAGCCAATAGAGAAGCATCATCCTCTCTTCCATTGGTCCATCACCATGGCCATGGATTGAGAGCTTGGCCTCCCTTGTGTTGGTGATTTGTGTCAAGTCATCAAATCCCTATAAGAGCATGTTGAGGTTTAACGGGTCATATTGGAAATGTCAATTGTAGAATTGACTTATATGACATTCCATGATTTAATAAGAGAGTTGTGATAAGATCCAAAGGTAGATTGCACACCAACATCGAGGCATAGAACCTCGAGTGCTTCGGCCTAAGGCAAGGGCGCGCCTTGGCATAGGCGTGGCTTGGAGTCGGCGCGGTGCAACGGCACCGTGCTAGGGCGTGGCACGCCGAGGACTCGGTCTTGAGGATTCGAGGCTCGGTTAGTGTGGCGCGCCTAGGGATTGAACTTGAGGCTCAAGTCTCGGTCACTAGAGGCGCGCCTAGAGTGATGCAACGGCACGGCAAGGCTACGACGAGGCTAGAGACGCGCCTAGGAGGTGCGGTGGAGCTTGCGGCGCTCCTAGGGCATTGGCCCATGGCGCCGAGCACGAGTTGTGAGGCTAAGGTAAGATTTTGAGCTTTGTGATTGAGTCTATTAGCTTTGTGCATATTCTAACAAGGTTAGGAAGCTTAACTTTAGCTTGGAGAATGCTTTAAGCAAGAACCAAAGCTTAACTCTAGCTTGGCACATAGCTATGTATGCTAGAAAGGAGTTAAGAAGCTTCATACTAGCTTAGAGTTAGCTCTAGGAGCTTGGACAAGCTCAAGACTCATTGTATAAGCTTTATAAGAAGCTCATGTAGCTAGGAAGTAGCTCATGGAAGCTCAATCTAGCTCACACTAGCTTAAGTTAGCTAAACAAGCTAGAAAGTCAACTCAACGCAGCTCAAGCTAGCTCAAGCCAGCTCAACTAGCTAGGTGCTAGCTCATGGAGCTAAGGGGTAGTGACCTAGCTAGGTACCTAGCTATGCTAGCTAGGTGGTGGGCTAGGTGGGCCGGCCCATGGGGCGCGCCTATGGGCTGATGGGCCGCGTGCACATGCGCATGGCATGGGCCTTGTGCCTTGTCATTTGGGCCGATTGCCATGGGCTTTTGGATTGGATCTTTGGGCTTCATCTTGGGCCTTTATAGGCTGGATTTAAAGATGATTTGGAGTCCATGGGGGGATGTATGTAGACGCCCCATTTGATGACAAGGAGAGAGGGAAGGAAGTTGTAACCAACTCCCTAAATTCACTCTCAACCACACACGCATGCAACCGATTGTAACCGCCACCCATGGCAGTTTTTGGGCAAGTTTCTCACGCCTATTTAAAGGGCAAATGATGGCCATTTTGAGGCATGAAACACATGAGAAAAATCAGAACTTGGTCCCAAAGAAATCGGTGAAAGAAAACGTGCAAGAATCTAGAGATCTTGTCGGTTTTTGAGTGCAAACACAAGAGTGTTCTCAAGAGCAAGTGTGGCGTCATGGATCGATGTTCATCATCAAGGAAGGAACCTCAAGAGACGTTGTATGGGCAGAATGTTCAAGTCAAGGACGAACCCCAAACGTCGGTGGAAGACGGCTTCGTTCAAGTCAAGATCGAAGAGGAATCAATAGACTCGAATAAGGTACGCTTGTTCTCAATGGTTGTGTCTTGCCAACACTTCCATTGGTACGTTGTTACGTTTTATCTCACAGCGGTATTGCATAAACCCTTGGCATGGAATAGGGGCAATATACGTTGAAGGAAAGATCGGTCTAACCTTTCGACTCGTAACTTTATCCAAGTCGACTAACAAAAGTAATAAAGGGGTCGATGGTGATTGCCTTCATGGCCTACACCCTCGAGAATACCCTTCAATGGGTCTACTCGTTATGCCTTGATTATCCAATGGATCTACAAGGATCGACTTCCCTTCAACAAAGACAAAGCAAACATATTGAAATGATTGCATGCAAACCCTATAAAAACCAACACCTTGGCTCAAGCCTCCTCCCAACTCACACCATCATTCATCTTCTACTCCTTACAATTGTTCTCTAGTGCTCCAAAAATCAGCCCCATTCAAGCCTTGTTCTTTCATTCAAAACACCACCAAACACCCTCCTTCTCTTCCCCTTGGAGACCGCCGGCGCCGCCCTTGCCCCGCCTGCCACCGCACGCGCCACCGACGCCTTCGTCGGAGCACCGCCTGCCCTCGTCGTCCTGGTTGCACCGCCCCTGACCGCCGGCCTTCCCCCGCCTCCTTCTCCTGCATTCTGTAATACAGAAAAGCATCCAGTATAATTCTAAATCCCTATTTTTATTAAATTGATTAAGTTATGTATTTTAAATAAGTAAAATAAATAAGTTAGATTAAATCTATTAATATATTAAGTAGATCTTGTTAGTTGTAGAGGAAAAATAAATAAGTTAGGAAAAGATATTAGTTACTATGGTAAATATAATCCTACTAGGTTACTTAAATCATATCATAATATTATGCTAGACATATGATATTTATAATATTAAAAGATCCTTACAAAAAGTTATTTTTATAAAATTACTAGCATATGAAATATAGTTTTTAATAATAATAATATCTCCTTTATAAATAAATAAGATTTATATAAGATAATAATGTTGCATGTCTTTAGTTATAGAGAAATTGAAGATATATGAAACTATTGCTAATAATAATAAACATATTATTTAAAGTTGCCATGCTTATAAAAGTGTAGAGAATTGCAATAGATATAGTTTTATTTATAATATATGGTAGTGGTAATAAAATACTTATGACATATTATAATAATAATTATTCTAAATAAATTGTAGAAAATTCTTATAAAAATGTTGTCACAAAAGTTGTAGCCATGGACTATAGATGATATGAAATATTGCTTTTATAAAAGGATAATGTTAATAATAATTATATTACTAAAGTTATTATTTAAGAAAAATATTATTTTAATATATATCTAAGTGTAGAGTTTTCTTACAAGACATAAGCTCTAAAGTGAATATAGAAATTACGATCTCATATTGATCTTATGATATTATATAGTTGCGTGGTTGACTTGCATTGAAAGAAACAATTTAAATATGAAAGAGAATATTATTTTATAACCTAAGATATTATAATGGACTACAAGTATAAAGTGAGATATTTATAAGCCATGATCATATATTTTGTAAGCCATATAATATGAAAAGAAATAAGAGAATAAAATAAATAAGAATTAATTTAATATATGTTAATTTAGGGAAGTTACTTTATAAAGTAAATAGAAAGTCCTAATTATGGAAATTTTCAAGAAAGGAGATTATAATTATTTAACATGAATTATATAATTAAATAAGATTCTATTAAGAAAATATTATTAATAAAATATTCTTGGTGAGGAAATAATACTTTAAATTCATTGAAGAACCTTTAGAAATTTAAAAGTAATATTTTAATTAAGATAAGCTTGTAAAAAGGTTTAAGTAGATTTCTTATAACTTTAAATGTGAGTTTGTACATTTAAAAGAAAAAAAAATACCTTTTTGGTAAAGTATGTTATTTATGAAATTATACTTGCTTAATTATATTAAGAATTTAGCAAGTGAAATTAAAGGAAATTATTTTAATAATATTAAATAAGGATTTTTAAGGAATAAAAGGAATATTACAAGATCAAAATAATAATAAAGGAATATTATTATTTCAAATAATCATCTAAATTATTATTATATAATTTAGAATTCCATTTCTCTTATATTAAGTACATAAGAGAGAATCCGAGCGTTAGGAGGAATTCGTATTTAAAGTTCGCTCGTAAATTCCGTGTCGATAGGTCGGGATTCTCGCTCGAAGTCGTGAATCAAATATTTCCGTCAAAGCTCGATAGTAGACTCGTGGAAACCAAGGCAAGTGGAATTTCCCCTTGTGACCTTTTATATTTCGTTTCCGTGAAATTCTCGATGTTGGGAACAACTTGCGTGCTAAACAATAAATGAACCTAGTAAATATCGATTGTTAGATATAACGACCCCACTGTTAGCATAGTTCGCTCTTTATTATTATCCGATAGGAATATTATTATGCTAGCTTTGTTGTGTCCTTGTTTGTTTACGCTCTCGTTAAGAGAACGGTGTTGAACGAACTAGTAAGGGGCGTGGTCTAGCCGACTCCTCTATATAATATTAGTAAGTCGTAATTGCCTACGTGTTTGAAGTACGACTTTACGGATCATGGTCCAGTCCGCTCGATTGCATGGAGGGACGTGCGCACTCTAGCTAAGTGCCGGGAAACTGGGTTTCCCCTTGGTGGATCGGGCCATCTAAGCCCCCACCCCCCCCCCCCTTTAAAAATCATTAACGAAATCGAATATTTTCGTCACTATATAAGATAAGTGCACAATGCACATTTAAAAGATACCAAAACCGGACCGACCTCAAATGATCGATCCGGCTCTCGGTCCGCTCAGGGCGCGAGAGGTTTTTAACTTGTATGAATTAATAATGTTCCCCAACATACTTTCGATTCCAAAAGAAGTCTACAATTTAGTAGTTCTTCTCTCAATTATCAAGCTATCTCCGCTTGAGATACGCTCTCTTTCGCACCATTAAAACCTCACATAAATAAGCCTCATCTTAAACACAACCTGAATATTCTCCTTCAATATTATTTGGATTCCCAAAATACCCTCGGGACGTTCCATTCCCGCTTGCTTAGTCTCTTAGACTAATTCTTCTTTTCCGCATGTTTGCCTGACATTCTCTCACCCCTCGCGAATTATGCCAGAATCTAGGAACCCCAAGAAGGCGTGAAGTGAAGACGAAGGAAGAACGAGAACTTCCAAGATGTACTATTCATTACGCTTTGGTTTTAGTTTCGCTATGTTTCAAGAACAAGCTGGTTTTGCTTTTCGATTCCGAGTAACTTTAAGTTTGAAGACAATGTAAGATGTTTTGTACGAACTATGTCTCCTTCGGGAGCACTTTTCCTATTTTAATGAATTATGTTTATTTCCGCATTATTATTGTTCTATATCATTCTAAAAGCCTTGGGTGACTTTGGATGGTAAAATCCGAGGTCACTAGCGGTAATACCCAATGTTGGAAAATAGGGGTGTTACAGAAGACTCGATTTCGGACTCGAGAGGAGGAGGGGAGGGAGTGAGGAACAGATCTAAGAAAGTTGAGACTTTAGAATGAGATGCGTACGAAAGTGAATGTCAAAATGAGTAGCAGAAAAGAATGGGGAAAAGAAAATTTAGGGTCTGAAAGTGAATGTAAAACTCAATCGCTTGTGACCCGATCCCTCGCCAGCCACGACACTCCCTCACCCATGCCATCGCAAGTCTGCCTTGTCTCCATCAACGTCGCGGATCATGTCCCATACCTGGCGCGCCAGCCCAATGTCGAGTGACACTCACTACGCCCGCGCGCGCCTTGTCCTTCGACCTTGGTCTTGACACCTCTAGTGCCTTGGCCGCGACTCTGGGTCATATCTTGCTAGTTTTAGTATTATTTATATATGGAGCACTTCTATTTATGTTGCTTTACTTTTAGTAAGTTGTTTTTGGACTTTTTAAGGAGGTGGGCCTTCATTTGCACACAAGGCCCATTCCACCGCCTCCCTTGTTTGTCCAAGGTTGGATCCACCTCTTTATAAGGCCCCTTCAACTCTCTTTACTGGTTACTCATAATTTCACTCCAAACTTTCAAGTAGACTTCTCTTCTTAACTTTGGAAAGTTTTGTTCGTCACCTTGGTTCTATCTCAAACACAATCGTTCTAGCGATAACATTGGTTCATCAAACTGAACTCACCACGTTGAGTTTGTTGAGGATCCATCACGTTGGATCTCGTTTAAAGGCCGAGAACCTCTTTTGTTCTAAAGCTTCCGCGCATCCCAAGTTCCCACGAGACCGGTTACACGATCTAGATCGCCCTCACGACATTCTTGAGTCCAAACAAAGTCAAGGTCGCATCAATCCTCCATATTATTGTTGTAGACTAATATATCATCAAAGAGCACAATGAAAAATTGATTTACTATATCCTTGTACACGTGGTTTATTAGCTCTTGAAAAGTGCATGGAGTATTTGAGACAAAGTTAGACAACAAATGAGGCGTCGTTTGGGACAAATTTTGGAGCACTTTTTTTTCTATCTTGTTTTGCTCAATTTGAATCCTCTAAATAATATAAGGGTAGTTAAGCACTTTTCTAAGTGTATATATGATTAATAACTACACCCTAACTAAAACCCCTTTTCGTGTGTGTGTTTTTCCTTTTTCTTTTTGAAATGTAAGAATTAACCAATTAGGTCAAAACCATTCTAGTGTTTTTGTTTGCCAAGAAGTGAGATTCAAAATGATTTCTTTTCTTTTAGTTGAAAGAGAATCACTACTCTCTACCCTTCAAGGCGGTTTTATTAATAAGGTAAAAAAGGCTAATAATAAGCAAACAAGGGATAGCCCGACCTTTTACATCATCTAAAAGCAAAGATGAAACACCCTTAGGAGGATCAGGCAAAAACGAACTCCTAAGCTAAATGAGATCGCTAAAGAAGCGAGATAGTCAACAACACTATTCGTCGGCCTCTCTATAGATATGATGAAATTTGATCTCTCAATCTCTACGAATGAAGCCTTGTCACTTATGTACTATGCTAGCAAGTGGATCACTACAATCCATAGATTGCCTAAGAAGTAGAACCACCAACTGTGAATCTACTTCTAGAAGGACCCTCATGTAGCCCTTGCCCAAAGCAAGACTCAACCCTTGAGCTACACCCCACAATTCCGCCATCGAAACCGTACATACCAATATTATGCACAAATCCAACCTACCACCTACCATCCTCATCAAGGAGCAAACTGGCTACAATCGCTAATCCATCATCCTTTACTGACCCATTTGTGTTTAATTTGATCCGATCATGTCTCGATTGTTCCTAACAGATGTAGCGTTCCTCAACACTTGTTGCATTGCTTGGAGGCCTCAACAACCTCATAGCCCCGTTATATTTCGCCGCATATTATAGGATAAAAGCTACCCTATAACTTTGAAGACCTTCATGATAAAAAAAAATAGGGATTTTCCTTTTGATACTCCTGTGGTTTTGACTTTTCCTTTTGGCGCCCAAATTTTTTTTATTCCTTTTGATACCCTCATGTTTTTAAACAATTCCTTTCCGTAACCTAAATAAATTAATTCCATCCATTTTCTAATATTTCCGTTAAAAAATTAAAAAGAAAACAAAAAACCTAACTTTTCTTTTACCTCTCTCTCTTCTTTATCGACTCTTCAATGGCGGAAGAACCGAGGCGAGTCCGGCGAGAAGAGCATGACGGTGTCGGGACTAAAGAGGTCGACAGAAGAGCATGGCGATGTTGATCGGGACTAAAGAGGTCAGCGACCGGCGAGAGAGCAGCCCTCCTCAACCTAGCAGTGGGCGACTTGAGCAATTTGAGACAAGAAGGTGCAGATCTCCGACCCAACAGCTATTCGACCCAATTTTGAGATCCAATTTGTGTTTAAATTTAAGCTTGAGTTCCAATTTAGTTCCAAGTTTATTGATTTGGGTTCCTAGCTACTAATTATTAAAGTATGTGAACTAAGCAATTACAATGAAAATGTCTCTTGGGATGCTTTGGAGAATTGCAGAACATGAGGAAGAGGTTTTGTCCTATCAAAATTAAATACAACACAACAAACAAACAAACGGAGCAAGAAAATCCATGTACTAATTCAGTCTTGGAGAGGATCCCTGTGCTAATTCAGTCAAGAGTACTGAGCCAACTCGGTATGAACTTCCAGATTTTGATTTCGAAATTATTTATTTTCTACATAAAATGGACGGAAATAGACGGAAATGGAGTCTTGGACAGAATGTCTTGAATTTGGCTACGGGAGATACTTGGTAGAAACTAGAGGGCTACTAAAAGGAAAAAAATAAATTTCAGGATACCAAAAAGAAAAGATAATAACTTAAGGGTACCAACAAGAAAATCCCTAAAAAATAAAAGACTTATGCCATTTTCAAATCCGCCGTAAAGCCATTGTTAATATGTTGGCCATGCCAAATAAGGCCATCACTATGCTCATAGATGCAAAAAATGTTAACTCATAACTAATAGGCGAAATCAAAATCAAAGAAAACATCCTTATCAACAATCTATGGGTGCGTTCGGCAAGTGTTTATTTGTGTTCTTATAAGCACACAAATGCTTATTTGCAGAAATAAGCAACAAAAGTGGGTGTTTGGCAAAATTTCTTATCGAAAATAAGTTTGCTTATTTCCGATGCTTATAAGTAGACAAAATAATCAACACCCCCATGCTTTTCGAATATAAGCAAACTTATCTCCAAAAGTATAAGCACATGGGCCCCACACCCATTTTTTCCACTACCCCCACCATTACCCCCAATCTCCTTCCACCATTAATGTCCAACATTTGCCATTGACGCCCAACCTCCTTCCAGCATTGACGGACGACCGGCTGTGGCCACCGAAGAAGACAACCGATGCCGGTGAAGAATTCTTTCCCCTCGGCAAACTCTCGAGTCTTGATTCTCTCTGGTTAGGCTTTTCACGACTGGCATATATCTTCTCTGCCCATATGAAGGAACCGGGCCTAGGGAGATAATCAGGACGGAACGACGGACTCGATCGGGAGAAAGCATTGTTTCACCGCCGACATTCTACTCTGCTGCTCAAAGAACCCCCAATGCCCCCATTATTTCCCCAGATCTGTTTTCTCTTCCTCGCCATTGAAGCCCCGAGCTTGGGGAGAAGAATTCTTCACCGCCGACGAACACCATGAGAGAATCCGGCCGATACGACGAAGCTCCAAAGGAGGTGAATGATGGGGGTGGTCGGAAGAAGGCGCCGCCGGCGAAATCGGGAGTAACAGAGAGAGAATCAGGACGGAACGAAGGACTTGTGAGAAAGAATTCTTCGCTGCCGGCATATATCTTCTCTTTGTCGTCAAAGCCTACAAATTCGTCGTCGATATTGATCGGTTTGAGCAATTGTCCTTCTCAATTGAATTTTGAATCCAATATTTTTGTCCAACGATTAGAATTTGGACAGAACGATGGATTCGGGAGAGAGATTTTCTTCACCGTCGGTGTTATTCTTCTCTGCCTCGACAGGCCCAACTTCATTCAACTGATAAACAACCCTAGTAACGAAGGAGAACGACGGGAGAAAGAATTTATTTCATTATTAATTTTCTTTTTAAAATTATTTTATTATATTTATTTTAAGGGTAATTTGGACATTTCCTTAATTATCTTTTAAAAATCAGCAAACCCTCCAACCGAACACCACTTGCTTATCTCAGGAACAAGCATCGACTTATCAACATATATATGAACTTATCAGTACAATCGACTTATCGGTAACTTATCAGCACAATCGGCTTATCAGTAAAATTTACCCGAACACATCCTATAACTTTTATACGATACATCAAGTTCAAGTCATATCATTGCTTTGAAAATGTGCAAATTAAGCCTCTCAAGTCATATCATTGATTTTGGATTATAAAAAAGTCAAATAATTGATTCTCCATAGTTTCTGACTCGAAAAAGTATGCCATCCATCGTGCTTATCACCCAAGAATTTTACTTCGGCTTAAAACATATACAGTCTCCCGTACTTGTGTAAATTTGTCAGATAGACACCCCACCTTTGGTTTGAACCTATTGAACACTTAAATTTAACAATTTGGACCTATTAAACACCTGGTCGCTGACAATCTCGTTGAGTGTAACACACGCATGTTGACATATTCCAATTTTTTGTCCAAATGTGTGCCACATAAGCTTATTTTGCCACATAAGATGCCACATAAGCCCAATCTTTAACACCATTATTTTAATAAAATCAGAAAATATAAAAAATACAAAAAGAAAAAAAAAATTACACAAGTACATGGGGTTGTATATGTGCGTTTGACTTACACGTACTTCGCCACGTCAGCGATCAAGTGTTTAATAGGTCCAAATTGTTAAGTTTAAGTGTTCAATAGGTCCAAACCAAAGGTGGGGTATCTATCTGACAAATTTGCACAAGTACAGGGGGCTGTATATGTTTTAAGCCATTTTACTTCATTAACTTTTCTTCTAAATGAAGATTTTTGTCTTGCATATGGTCGATTTTTTCATTGTTAAAAACTTAATAACATATTTGATAAATTGTTTTGTGCTAGATTTCCTTGGTAGGAGTTAATTATCAAGATTGTAGCTAAAAATAGAGTATTTAAATTATTTATTGGGCATGCTACAAGCCTGCAATATAGTTGGCCAAATTACTGAGATTTGGTATAAGAAGTTATTGGTTTGCAGTTCAAATAATGAATTATATAATATTCAATAGCTAGCTTTTCTTGTTTGCCCATAAAAATAATAAATTTCTTTTAATCCCGGACCCGGAATATGATTTTTTATTTAAATTATTTTATCATGTCCCCTTGCATTAACGTTGACGGTGGACTATAGAGCTTATATTTATCACGACTTTTAACCCCGAAGATAAATATCATCTTATAATTATGCCAATAAGTCCAATTACTTCTACTTTCCTTATCATTTGTCAATTCGTCCAAGTTCTCCCAATAATTAATTGCGATGGAGCTGGAAACACATTGTAGTGCTAAGTGCTCGATCGAAAAAGGAGGGTAAAATATTAAGATGAGCAAACTGACTTGAAATGTTCAATTCGTGCTATGACGATGAATCGATGATGAGTGATGACCAGATCCCAAACTGAAAAACATAATTAGTTATCGTGCTTAGAATTAAAATTTACTTGTGCAAGCAAAGTACGTAGCAGAACCTAGCTATGACCATGTCTGCTGTCAATTTTATTTGTGTCTGTACAAATTTCAGTGTTATATCATATATGTACCATTTGTACATAGAATCACGATTCACGCGTTATATATTTACGTATATTCGTAATAGAGCCTGATCTCAAAAAAGAAAATTTGAAGAAATTATAATAGAGCCTTGTTAAAATAAAAAATTACATACAGTATAACTAGCATGGTTTCCCGCGCCTTGCGCGGATTTTCTTAAATTTTTTATTAGATTTGACTGAATAGTTAAATCTCTTATATAATAAAAAATTTATTATATACAATTATGGTTAGTTATTGAGCATATATGAATAGCTAAAATAAAATATAGTTAAAATCTTATTTCAAAATTGTATCAGTTAAACTCTGATTTATATTCTTTGATCATATTACTTAGTTAAAATCTAATTTTAAAATTGTAGATTAAATAAATGATAAAATCGTAGGTATAAATTTGTTAATATATATAAAAAATAAAAGTTTAATAATAATTTTAAAAACTATTTTGTGAGTAATTTATAGGATTAAATTTTCAAGATATATAAGACCAAAGTAAAAATAAAAATAAAAATAAATTGTTATCTATCTGCATAATAACTTTCAATTATCCATTATTAGTAAGTAAGTTGGTGAGAGATCCTCTCTTAATTATTAAGGTTTACTATTATAAAAGTTTGTTCAACTTTTTTTTCATCAACTTTCCTACTTTAGAAAGTGTGTTTAACTTTACACAACAAATAAACAAAGTATGTATATAAGATCAAATGGGTAAATTTTTTTATAATAAAATGACGTAAATTTTAATGGCAATTTAGATTAAGAGATATCTTTTGACAATATTCTGTTTACTTTTTCAAATTTGAGGGAATATTAAACAATAATTTAAATCAATGTTCACGAATTTTCAAAATTTTAATTAACAAATATAATTGTTAAATAATATAAAAAAACAAAATATGTCGTAATTGTTAAAAAAGTATAAAAAAAATGTAAAGATATTATGATATTGTTAAAAAATCATAATAATAATTTCAAAAACAAAGTCATACCAAAGTTGCGTTAACAAAAAAATTCATATTTTAAATAATAATAATAAATCACATTAAAAAAATTTAAAAACATAATATAAAAAATAAAAATATACATATTAGCTAAATATTCAATCATAGTGATCAGTGATGCGATAGAGTTGCTCGCGAAAATGAGTGAAAGATGTGGTAAAAAAAAATATATTTTTTCATATCCAAATGGTATGGTAAATCACAATTACCCATCAATGGACAAATTGAAATTAAAAATCACGAAGAAAAAAAATTTATCGGAGAGACTTGGCTTCATATGTCAATGGGATTACCCACCAAATTCTGGTATCTTCCATCAATTTATGTACAAAATACCAAGTTGAAAATTAGTCATGATGTTTTTTTATTGATGGAGAAGGTGAATGAAAGGATGATGGAATCAACAACAAATCGACCAGTCAAAGGAAGATAGCATGGAGAGTAGCGACAAATCGATCAATGAAGATCGCAAGAAATTGATTGATAGGTATTTTAGCGCAGAGCAACCAAAAATTGGCTTCAAAGGCTACCATTAGCAAGGAATCTAAGGACATATGAGCAGTATATTCTTTATGGAGAAGGAGAATAAACTTTATGAAGAGATATTGAATGAACCTAGAAAAATAACCCAGAAGATGATTTTTTTATTAATGTATTTCGATTTAAATTATTTATTATTTATAATTATAGTTAAATATGACATGTAAATGATGGTCAGAATATAATATGACGTGGTATATGACATATAGAAAAATATAATGACATGGCTTAAGGAAAAGGTGACACGTGGCAAAATCAAAGGTGGCGTATTTTGAAAACGACACGTGGAAAAAGCTGAGGTGGCGCAATATAATGGCTCCAATCCTTATTGCTTTTATGTATAATATATAGTAGATTCACAAAAATATGATAGTTTTTTGAAACAAAATTTCATTATATTTGATCTTTAATATTTTTAAATTTAAATATTTTTTAGAATAAATGGGTTTCTCTTTTTTCAAATTAATTAATATTTATCCATATTCCTCGTATCAAATAGTTGAAAGCTTATTATAAAAAAATTATACAAAAAAGGTTAATATTTCTTTTGATAAATTGAACAAATTAAAGATTAATATAAATATGTTTATTGAATATTTCTTTTAAAACGTTAATGTCTTGTTGAAAAATAAGTTAAATATTTTTTTAATATTTCTTTTAAATACTTTGTTTAATACAGAGTATAAAACGTTATTATGTTGATTTTGTACATAATATTTTATAGAGGAAGATTTGTATGTTAATCTATTTAGGAAATTTAGCACGTAATAATTTTTCATTAAGGAAAAGATTTTTGTATCCAAAAAGTGTTTAGTAGATTTTTTATAATTGTAGTTAAATATGGAATATAAGTGACGGGGTGAAAGTAATATGACATGGCATATGACGTGTCAAAAAATTAAATGACATGGCTTAAGGAAAATACAACATGTGGCAAAATCCGATGTGGCGTATTATAGAAGCGACATATGGACAAAGCTGACGTGGCGCAATGTGGTGGCTCCAAACCTTATTGCTTTTATATATATAGTAGATTTTTGGATGATCTACCCTAATCTACTATATATATAAAAGCAATAAGGTTTGGAGCCACCACGTTGCGCCACATCAGCTTTGTCCACATGTCGCTTCTATAATACGCAACATCGGATTTTGCCACATGTCGCCTTTTCCTTAAGCCATGTCATTTAATTTTTGACACGTCATATTATTTTCACCCCGTCACTTACATGCCATATTTAACTACAATTATAAAAAAATCTACTATACAATTTTTTATTACAAAAATCTTTTCCATAATGAAAAAATTTTACTTACTAAATTTCCTAAATAGATTTACATACAAATCTTCCTCTAAAAATTACATACAAAATCAACTTAATAACGTTTTATATTAAACAAAATATTTAAAATAAATATTAACAAAATATTTAGCGCTTTATTTTCTTCATATTTTATCTCCTTCTTTTAAATTATACCTATTTATGAAATATTGTCAAGGAAAATGAGAAATGTAGATTATTTTATCTTAATAATATATGTTTATTCTCAATTTTAAACTTAATAATCTATATTTAATTTGTTTTATGTAAATTTAAAAAACAAAATAATTTTTATACATATTACAGGCAATAAATTACTTACATTTAATTTTTATTCATTAATATCTTTTTTATAGAATATCTAAAAAAATATCAAGTCATAGTCATGCAGGGCACGACGGGGACAACTAGTACATTATAAAGCAGAACCCAAGTCTGTTGTAAAATTTGCGCCACGTGGCATTTTTGAATAAATTAATGTGAAATTATATTTTAATAAATTTCGCAACAACTTATAGTATTCTTGATATATATACTAAATAGATAACATGTTTATATAATTTTTTATGTATACAATTTTCTATCTATGGATTGTATATTAGTTTACTACAATGGATAACATAAATTCCTATGAGATGATATTTTCCATATTAACTAAATAGATAACATGTTTATATAATTTTTATATACATAAATTCATTGAGATCATATTTTCCATATTAACTTAATATTTTTATCTCCTAACAAGATTTAGGGTCTTAATATATTTTTTTTCTATCTTTTTAACAAGGCTTGAGCTCCAAGTATAAAATTTATATCTATATAATGATATAATTTTAAATAATAAATGTTGTTATGTTGATATATTTTTTTTTACTTTGAGAAAAAGATATAATTTTATGTTGATGACTAAGATTATATATAAATGACTAAGATATAATTTTACATTTTTCCCATTTCCAATTTGGTGTGCCCTTTGAAAAATTCTACCAAAAAATCACTCTCATACTTCATTCAGAAAATATTACTCATCTTTTTCATCTTTTAATTTTGTTAAAAATGTTACTGTACGTATCATTTTAGAATTATAAGTAATAATTTATTAATGAGTTATCAATTTTGACAAGTTTTCTTTATTTATCGGTTATAAATAAGGTGAGTAGTTAATAATTTGTAAGAGATTTGATGTACATGCAATTAGTTTTAACTAGTATGTATTTCCGTACCTTGTACGGGTTTTGCTTAAATAAAATATTTATAATAGTTTTTTTCAAATACATGAATTATCTAGGAACAAATAATCATGATCTTAAGGTGCAAATTAATTTTTAATTTGTATATAAATAATATAAACTTAAAAGTTTTTTAGAATCTAGAATTCTTTTTTATTAGTAATATCCCAATTTAATAATAAATTAATTTATCTTAAATAATTTATTTTAATAAAATTATCTTTAAAGTTTTTCTAGAATTTAGAACTTTTTATTATTATTAATATTCAAACTGAATAATACTTGAAAAATAAATTAAATCAAGTTATCTTAAATAAATTATGTGAATCAGTTTCTTTTATTTTGTTTAAAAAAATTCAACAAATAAATATAAATAATTTATTTTTTAAGATATAAATAATATATTTACACATTGGTCTCCCATAAAACAAATATTCTAGAATTTGCATGATAGCATAAAAAAATATCCTAATGATCTTCCTATCTATCATATCCAAAAATAAAATATTGTTTAATAATGAGATTTTCTATCCTATATTCTAAAAAAACATGAATAAGAATTTATCAAATCCAAAAATAAAAGATTATTTTAAAAAAAAGGGTGATGTGGTCCAATCTAAAAGTGACATGTGTCGTTTAATAATTTTTTTATTCTACCCAAAAATCACTCTCATACTTCATTCAGAAAACATTACTCATCTTTTTCATCTTTTAATTTTGTCAAAAATGTTACTGTATGTATCATTTTAGAATTATAAGTAATAATTTATTAATGAGTTATCAATTTTGACAAGTTTTCTTTATTTATCGGTTATAAATGAGGTAAGTAGTTAATAATTTGTAAGAGATTTGATGTACATGCAATTAGTTTTAAATAGTATGTATTTCCGTACCTTGTACGGGTTTTGCTTAAATAAAATATTTATAATAGTTTTTTTCAAATACATGAATTATCTAGGAACAAATAATCATGATCTTAAGGTGCAAATTAATTTTTAATTTGTATATAAATAATATAAACTTAAAAGTTTTTTAGAATCTAGAATTCTTTTTTATTAGTAATATCCCAATTTAATAATAAATTAATTTATCTTAAATAATTTATTTTAATAAAATTATCTTTAAAGTTTTTCTAGAATTTAGAACTTTTTATTATTATTAATATTCAAACTGAATAATACTTGAAAAATAAATTAAATCAAGTTATCTTAAATAAATCATGTGAATCATTTTCTTTTTATTTTGTTTAAAAAATCAACAAATAAATATAAATAATTTATTTTTTAAGATATAAATAATATATTTACACATTGGTCTCCCATAAAACAAATATTCTAGAATTTGCATGATAGCATAAAAAAATATCCTAATGATCTTCCTATCTATCATATCCAAAAATAAAATATTGTTTAATAATGGGATTTTCTATCCTATATTCTAAAAATACATGGATAAGAATTTATCAAATCCAAAAATAAAAGATTATTTTAAAAAAAAGGGTGATGTGGTCCAATCTAAAAGTGACATGTGTCGTTTAATAATTTTTTTATTCTACCCAAAAATCACTCTCATACTTCATTCAGAAAATATTACTCATCTTTTTCATCATTTAATTTTGTCAAAAATGTTACTGTACGTATCATTTTAGAATTATAAGTAATAATTTATTAATGAGTTATCAATTTTGACAAGTTTTCTTTATTTATCGGTTATAAATAAGGTAAGTAGTTAATAATTTGTAAGAGATTTGATGTACATGCAATTAGTTTTAACTAGTATGTATTTCCGTACCTTGTACGGGTTTTGCTTAAATAAAATATTTATAATAGTTTTTTTCAAATACATGAATTATCTAGGAACAAATAATCATGATCTTAAGGTGCAAATTAATTTTTAATTTGTATATAAATAATATAAACTTAAAAGTTTTTTAGAATCTAGAATTCTTTTTTATTAGTAATATCCCAGTTTAATAATAAATTAATTTATCTTAAATAATTTATTTTAATAAAATTATCTTTAAAGTTTTTCTAGAATTTAGAACTTTTTATTATTATTAATATTCAAACTGAATAATACTTGAAAAATAAATTAAATCAAGTTATCTTAAATAAATTATGTGAATCATTTTCTTTTTATTTTGTTTAAAAAATCAACAAATAAATATAAATAATTTATTTTTTAAGATATAAATAATATATTTACACATTGGTCTCCCATAAAACAAATATTCTAGAATTTGCATGATAGCATAAAAAAATATCCTAATGATCTTCCTATCTATCATATCCAAAAATAAAATATTGTTTAATAATGGGATTTTCTATCCTATATTCTAAAAAAACATGGATAAGAATTTATCAAATCCAAAAATAAAAGATTATTTAAAAAAAAAGGGTGATGTGGTCCAATCTAAAAGTGACATGTGTCGTTTAATAATTTTTTTAACCTCCGTTTTAAGTTATAGTTATGATGCATATGTATAAATAAGAAATATTTTTCGGTTATTTCAATACACATCAAAACTACTAATGCATATGTATAAATAAGACATATTTTTCGGTTATTTTAATACACATGCAATTAGTTTTGATACACATACATAAATAACACATACTTTTAAGTTATTTTTGATGCACATATATAGCTAGTTTTGATGTACATATATTAATTTTGATACACATACATATACATAAATAATAAAATCATTTTTAATTGTTGGGACAAAAAATAAAGCACTTGATTCAGTAGCATGGGCTGCAATAAATACTTTTTTTAGTAGGGTTGATATTGGGTTGGATAATGGGTGAGTGGAGCCATTCCACCACTCGACCCACGAATTTTAATAGTCCACTTAACCCACCCGTCATCCGTGAAGCATTTCACTTTTATTCGACCCACCTTAGTAAAATTACTTCCACGAGTCATACTATGGAAAAAAATACATATAAAGCTTCTATTTTACAATTAAAGGTGTAGAGAAAAAATGTAAGGGGATAAAAATTAGTATATATACCTAGGGTAAAAAATACGGATGGTAAAAGGGTATGTCGGGTGGAGGGTGATGTATCGGGTTATATGGATAATAAATCTTATACATATTAACGCAGTAGGAAGGACGAAAGACTAGCAAACGTAAGTCTTGAAGAACAAGGAATCGCAAGCAACGAAACCCTAGAACACAAAAACTGGAAATCCACCAAATTAAAGAGAAAAACTCTGTATTGAATGATAATACTGATAAGATATGTTCTCAGGGGTTACATATGATCTATATAGAGAGAGAGAGGCAACATAAGATATAAAGGTATAAAGATATAAATATAGAATATAGAATATAAAATTGTATCACCCAGATAGTTTATAAAGGATTGAGGTGCTACCCATGTCAACAAGAGCTCTTCCTTTTCTGGGTTCAAGAGAGAACAAAGAACTCAGAAGTTAAGCACGCATGGGCGAGAGTAGTACCAAGATGGGTGACCTCCTGGGAAGTCCTTGGGTTGGCATGGGATAGCGCTTCTAAGGCCTCGGGCCTTACAAATGGTATCGCAGCTGACTTTAGGTTACAAGTGCACTTAGTCCAGAGGGCGGTGACTCGACCTAGAGGACGGTGCTTGGGCCTTGACGAGGACGTCAAGTGTTTAAGTGGTGGAGATTGTAACACCCCGATAGTTTATAAAGGATTGAGGTGTTACCCATGTCAACAAGAGCTCTTCTTTTTCTGGGTTCAAGTGAGGACAAAGAACTCAGAAGTTAAGCTTGCATGGGCGAGAGTAGTACCATGATGGGTGACCTCCTGGAAACTCCTTGGGTTGGCATGGGATAACGCTTCTAAAGCCTCAGGCCTTACAAAAATATAAGATAGAAACCCTAAAAGATAATAAAACCAGAAATTATGAAAAATGCTGAAAATACTTAAAACCCTATTTTAAGCCCTAAAACTTCATTAAATGCCTGAAAAGCGCCATATGTCATGGAAAAGGTTTGGGTCTTGCTCAAAAGCAAATTTCCTATCCGGAAAAGTATGGCACGACCCAATCGGACATCGGACAATCGGAATCAGTTTTGCCGAGAACGTGATTTCCGATGATCTAAAATTTCTCCTATGTGTGCTGAAAACCTTCCTATATCAGTCTCCTCCACCTCAGAAGAAGTCGACCCCGAGTTCTCTACTGGATATAGAAACTCATCAGCATGAACTCTCATGTTGAACACTTGAACTCTTATACGCTTGTCCGTTGCAGTTTTGTTCTTTAGTCTAGTAGTCCCATGTATAGCTTCACCTAGATCCTTCTCAATCTGTGACATAATTAGGAAATTAGACTTCTTATTCCCTGCAGGTATATCAAAGTGCAAAACAAGAGCCATAACAATTTTATGTTTTGATGCGATCCTGCCCTGGCTCGGACCCTGCTCCTACGGACCCGAGACGGCCTAGACCTTGGAGATCCCCTTGGATTAAAACTTAGTGTCATTTATGTATTATTTATATTTCCGTCATTTTTATTTTCGTCATTTCCCTTTTAGGCGTGTCTCCATTCTTGTAGGATGGGCTAGCCATGTTATTTCCCTTTTTAGTTGTTTCTATTCTTAGTATTATGGTTGGATGTTGGGCATAGTAAGTATACTAGGCCTAGTCCACCCCCATCTAGAACTAGGGTTTCGTGTGGCCTCCTCTATATAAAGGAGCCCACGCCCCCTTGTACTTCTTACGTCCAAAATAATTAAGCCAAGCTTTGAGTCGAGTTTCTCCTCCCCTTGGGCTCGGGCGTCACCCCCTTTCTAACTCTCTTCCCTCGCCCTTGATTCTGCCTCGCCCCGCCCTTGTTCCGACGAGCATTAGAGGCCCGTGAGTCCACTTTATGGTCACGTATTTATCTCGGTTACGATTGTCGGAAATAGATTTAGGCGTTTCGAGCCTAGATCCGCCCCTTCTGACCCGAAGACGAGTAGGGTCGCATCAATTGGTCGTGGGCCTCTAATGCTCGTCGGAAAGTGGGCGGGGCGAGGCAGAATCAAGGGCGAGGGAAGAGGGTTAGAAAGGGGGTGACGCCCGGGCCAAAGGGGAGGAGAAACTCGACTCAAAGAATTGGCTTAATTATTTTGGACGTAAGAAGTACAAGGGGGTGTGGTTCCTTTATATAGAGGAGGCCACACGAAACCCTAGTTCTAGATAGGGGTGGACTAGGGCTAGTAAGCATACTAGGCCCAACATCCAAGCATATAATACTAAGAATAGAAACTACTAAAAAGGGAAATAGCATGGCTAGCCCATCCTACAAGAATGGAGAACACGTCTAAAAGGGAAATGACGGAAATATAAATAATATAAATAATACATCAATGAGACTAAGTCCTAATCCAAGGGGATCTCCAAGGTCTAGGCCGTCTCGGGTTCGTAGGAGCTGGGTCCGAGCCAGGGCAGGGTCGCATCCTGTTTGCCCCCATGTAAACATCATTATATTATCTCGCCCTTTTTAGGTAGCATCATTATTGAACAACCAAGTGCGGCCAAGTAAGGCATGGCAGACATCCATGTCTATAACATCACATAGCACGTCCTCCTTATAGTGCTTACCAATAGACATGGGTAACTTTCAAGTTAAGGAAACCCAAACTCGAGAACCTTTATTCATCCAACCTAACTCGTAAGACTTCTCTCGAGGTCGTGTCGACAAACTCAAGTAGTCCATCAATTTTTGAGAAGCCAAATTCTCTGTACTACCATTATCTACTATCAAGTTACACACTTTGCCTGTAACAGAACAATGTGTTTTAAACAGATTCTTCCTTTGCCCCTCTTCTTTGGAGGACATTAGGATCCATTGGAGCACAATTTTCACTTTGTCATCAGTTCCCTCCTCAACGAACTCAACATCTGAATAGACATCTTCCTCCTTATCCTGGTCCTCATCATCATCAACATTCATAATAGCAGTTGTTTGCCTAGATGGCCAAACATTTGATTTGTGACCCTGGCCTCCACATCTATAACACTTGTCAATAGATGCTTTAGCATAAGAATTAGTTTGTTTTTTGTTGGATGCTTTAGAAGTACTAGCACCCTTCTCCTTATCAATTGCTAAATTCTTATCCTTAGATGTTACACCTTTATCCTTGTCACTCGTTGTAACACCCCTATTTTGCAACATTGGGTATTACCGCCAGTGACCTCGAATTTTACCGTCCAAAGTCATCCAAGACTTTAAATAATTTACTGAGAATATAATTAAAGAAGAATATTGACGAAATGCGGAATTTTATTCATTGATAAGAACTTTCGTTCATTACATTGAGAGTTGTTTTACAAATGATATAGCAGTGGAAAATGAAGCCCATATTAAAAGGGTTGAAAAGAGGTATTTAAAAATACAAGTATGTTTCTCCAAGACAAATCATATGATAATGATTTGCTTGGTTAAAAATAGAAAAAAAAACTGGTACACTATCTTCTGAATGCTTTGCTCTTTGAAAATTCCTTCCTTCCTTTAACGTCGTCTTGCCTTGACCTTTGATTCTCGCCTAACACTTCTCGAACCTTCTAGACTTCGTCTTCAATACTTCGGTGTACTTTCCTACAGTCTTGCATTTGTCGCGAAGGGCGAGAAATACCAGGCAAAAATGCGGAAGTGGGGGAGTTAGTCTAAGGAGACTAAGCAAGTGAGAACGGAACTTCTCAAGGGTATTTCGGTAATTTGTAATATTCGAGATATATTATCGGGATATGTTTTAAGGTATAGGTCTTTATGTGGGGCTTATCGGGACGGAGAAGAGTGTATCTCGAGAGGAGATAACTCGTTAATCGAGAGAAGAACTACGAGATTGTAGACTTCTTAGAGTAGAAAGTATGTTGGGAATGTTATTAATTCACACAAGTTTTGAAAATCTCTTGCGCCCTTGCGGACCGGGAGCCGGATCGATCATTTGAGATCGGTCCGGTTTTGATGTCTTTTACATGTGCATTGGCACTTATCTAATATCGTGACGAAAATGTCGATTATGTTAATGATTTTTAAAGAGTGTGGGGGGCTTGCATGGCCCGAACCACTTAAGGGAAAACTTAGTTCCGACACTTAGCTACGGTGCCACTCATCCCTCCGTTGCACTCGGAGCGGACTTGGATCATGATCCTGAAAGTCGTACTTTAAGTGCATAGGCATACGACTTAGTAAATTATATGGAGGCGTTGGGTTAGTCTCGCGCCCCTCACTAGTTCATTCGAACCGATCTCTTAACGAGATCGTAAACAATCAAGGTCACAAATAAGACTAGCATAATAGTCCTATCAAATATTAAATAGCGGAATAATAATAACAGGGGGGGTCATTATTTCTAGCAATCGATATTCCTAAGTTCGATTATTATTAGCAAACAAGTTGTTCCCAACATCGAGAAATTTCATGAAACGAGTTTATTAAGGCTACAAGGAGAAATTCCACTTGCCTTTGCTTCTGCGATAGCGGATTAACAAAAGAGCGGAAATGTTGTTCTCGAAACGGAACAGGAGCTCGACCTATCGACACGGAATATTCGAACGAGCTTTAATAAGAATTTTCTTTAAATTCTTTTAAAGTTTTGGAAATCTCTTATATCCTTATTATAAGAGAATAATTTCTCAATTATTATAATAATAATTTAGGTGGAGATGAATAAAATAATAATATTTCTTATTATTATTTTAAATTTGTAATATTCTTTTATTCCTTATAAAATCCTTATTTTAATTTTATTTACTATAATCTTTGATGATCAAGTCATGACATGATTTATATTATTAAAATATTCCTTTTTAATTTAACTTATCATTCTTTCATTATAACCAAGCAAGGATAATGTCTTTATAAATTATTAAGATATAGTTTTCATAACTATATGAAATATTCTTTTTAAAAAAACCCTTCTTAGGATGTGAAAATTCTAAAATACCCTTGTCATTAAATATCTTTTATTTCTCTTATTATTATTTTAATATCCACCTTATCAAATAATATCTTTTTAAATCTTATAATATATTCTCATTATAATATCTTTATTATTATGCTCTTCATAAAAGACATGCAATAATAAATAAATATATTTATGTTAATATATCCTTTTCTAGTATTTTCCTTAAGTAGGAATATCTACTAAACTTATCATAGTAACTTTCTATGTATATGATATAGTGATATTATCTTATTATCTATTTACATAATTTTCCCATATATCTTTAGTTTATAACATAGAAACATATCTTAGAATATTATTTAAATCTCATATTGATCATATTAATTACTTTCTTTATTTATGAAAGATAACAATAATTTCTTGTTAAATTAAAAAGGTTCTTCATATCTAGAACATTATTTTATAAAATATGAGTATGCAATTCATTATTTTATATATATAAGTATTGATAATATTCTTAGCATATCTTTTCTAACAACTTAGGTCTTTACATTAATATCTTTAAATCTAGTATATTTAATATATAAATATCTTATTATCCATGTATATATAAGTAATGATGAAAAGTCCATTATTTTATTTAAGAAAACTCATGTCATAAGATCTATTTTATATTAAAATAACATGTATGATAATAATTTTATCCATGTACAAGGAAAATAATAATTTGATTTATCTTATTCTAACCACCTAGATTTTATGCTCTTATGTGTATCTTTATAAAAACACATGCAAATTATTTAATATATCTTTTTAGTCTTTAACTTAATCATAAAAAATTATCTTATGATAACAATATCTTATCCATATTATTTCCAAGTTTATAATAAGATTAAAAACATGCAAGACTATTTTCTTCTTTTTTTTACTAAAGTCTTGTTTTATTAAATCTCCCTTATTTTGGACTATTACTTTTATAATAGAAGAAAAAATATGTCCAATCTAATATTATTTTTTTTAAATCCGAATTTAATGTTAAGAAAATTATTTTTTTTGATTCTTACAATGTATTGGAATTTATTTAATACTTACTAGAAATATCTCTCTTTAGATATTCTTATAAATCCCGTTAGTTTTATTCCATTTTTAGAAATAAGGAAAGTAATAAAATAAAAATCTAATTTTTCCTAACAACTTAAATCTTATGCTGCTTTTGGAAGATGCTAATAATAATATCTACTTATTAAAATAAAAAGGCTTTAAAACAAATTAATAAAAAAAGGAAAATAAACCTTTCTTCTACAGGTTTGTGCGTCTGTTGGACAGAGGAGAAGCCAGGGGAATGGACAAGGGGCGGCACACCAGGGATGGGCAGCCAGCAGGCCGGCGGTGGTCCGGAGAGGGTCCAGGCGGCGCGCGGGTCCGGTGGTGGCTTGGTGGTGAAAGGTTAGTGTTTAATGGTGTTTTGAAGGAAAAATTCAGCAATTTAATGGCTTCTCTTAGGCTGATTTTTGGACAAATTGAAGAGCAAGAAGGCTTAGGAAGAGAGAAGAGAGATTATGTGTGTCTTCTAAGTGGAGAAATCAGCCCTTTAAATAGGCAATTCCATGGAGCTTGGTGATCCATGGCTATGGGATTTCACCAATGGGGATGAAGGGGATTGATGTCCATTGGGGGGAGTTATGCTTGTTGGGTGATGATGTTTGATGATGTAGTAGAGTTGGTCTTGCAAGCAAGAATGAGGAAAGGGGAGGCTCCATTGACATGCATAGGAGAAGCGTCTCTTCAATCAGACAAAAGTCTGATGCGTTTTGGGAAGAAGAAAAATAGGATAACATAAAATTAAAAGAGGGGGTTTATGAATTGATGAGTTACAGTAGCCTAGCGGTTTGGAGTGTGTGTGTGGGAAGGGGAGACGCAAGAGGTCTCGGGTTCAAATCCTGGCTCTTGCCTCCTTTTTATTTATTTTACCTTGTCCTATTTTTGATCCTTGTAACACTCCATTATTATAAAATTCGAGAATTATATTAATCTTATTTTATTTGAATAAATTTTACATTTTCATAATCCTTCATAGAATGTTCTTAAATTTATTTAAACTCTCTTTTAATAGAAAAAATATTTGAATAATTACCCAACATGCTTAATATGTTTAATTAAATTCTCAATTGTCATTGTAGTAAACTTTTATAACCTTTCATAATATAATATGAGATTATAAGGATTATTAATTTCTCTATTTTAGAGAAAAAAATTAGTGGGATAAATATCCATTTTATTATATTTAGAATTTAGCGGATATTACACACGTTGTTTCATAGCTATTCTGTTGCAGATATTTGCGGAAAGATGAGAAATTTCTTGGGGATTTTTCCATTAATTCAACCTTTAGTGCCAGACTTGAAGCTTCAGTTATAGTCCAAACTGTCTGCTGTCCCATCTTCTTTTGTAAAGAGCCCTTCAAACCATTGATAAAGTGGGCCACTTTCTGTCCCTTTGTTTCTCTCAGATCGTTTCGCTCATTTAATATAAGAAATTCAATGGTGTATTCCGGGTCGCTCCTCTTGCCCTGAACACACTCTATATACATCTTATATAGAATCTGTTCATAATCATCTGGTAAGAACCTCCCCATCATCAACTGTTTCATCCGCCTCCATGTCTTGATGGGTGATCTCCTCTACATCAGCCTGAGACTAACAAGTTTCTCCCACCAGACTACAGTCGTACTCTTTAGACGGATCACCACCATCTTAACTTGTTTGCTCTCCGAAACTCCCATGACATCGAAAAATCTATCAACTTCGATATGCCAATCCAAGAACTCTTCAACTCCCATACTCCCAAAAGAATAGAGTGATATCAGCCTTGACTCGATAGTCATGATGTTTCAGTTGATCACTCTATTTAGTCGGATCCACTTCAAGGACCTCCTCATCTGAATTGGAATCTCCTCCATCAGGATCGACCCCACCTCGTGGATGATGAACCCGGTTTGCTCTTCTGCCCAATTGTGGATTGTTGTTATTATTAGCGAGAATATTATTCATCTGCATTGTTAATGCCACCATCTAATTCGTCAAACCAGTAAGAGACACGATGAAAGCCACTGTAATCCCTTCTAGGTTTGCTCTCATGACTAGTTCTCCCATGATGCTTTAGAATCGAAACGGAACAAGAGAAAGCTTGCTCTAATATCAACTAACGCAGAAGGAAGCACGAAAGACTAGCAAACGCAAGTCTTGAAGAACAAGGAATCGCAAGTAACAAAACCCTAGAACACGAAAACTGGAAATCCACCAGATTGAAGAGAAAAACTCTGTATTGAATGATAATAATGATAAGATACGTTCTCAGGGCTTACATATGATCTATATATATATATAGAGGCAACATAAGATATAATGATATAAGATAGAATATAAAGATATAAGACAGAAATCCTAAAAGATAATAAAAAATAGAAATTACAAAAAATCTCGAAAATACTTAAAACCCTATTTTTTAAGCCTTGAAACATCATTAAATGCCCGAAAAGCGCCTTATGTTTGGGCAAATCCTTGAGCTCAGAAGCGAATTTCCTATCCGGAAAGGTATGACACGACCTAATTGGACATCGGATCGTCGAAATCAGTTTTTGCCGAGAACGCGATTTCCGACGGTATAGAATTTCTCCTATGTGTGCTGAAAACCTTCATGCGTCACATATCTTCCCAGTAACACATTTCACTTGTCACCGAACTGTCCATCGCATGCTTTTGTCGGGTTTTCACCCTTTTATTGACGATGGGTTATTCAGATGGGTAGCTTATCCAAGTATAATGTCCAATCCTACTTTTCTGTTATTTTGATGCACAAGTAGTTAGTTTTGATGCACATTTTATGCGCGTCTCATGTGTTCATTTTTCAGAAATAGATTTTTCAGAAATAGACAAATAATTTGTCCAAAAATTGTCCGTGTTGTCTTTTTAAATGAAATGATGAAATAATTTATTTATTTGATTTCTCTTCATCAAACATCAATTTTAATATTTGATTTCTCATTTTGCATACGGTCTTTCACATGAGAATCAATTTCTTAATAATTGAATTTCTGAATACTTATGTCAATTTTAATATTTGCAATCTTTAATGAACAAAGAAATTAAAGATGAGGTGTGATTAGACCCGTCAATCGGGTCGAGTCGGGCGGGTTCAGTTTAAATTGGGTTCGGTTTCATTATGGGTCACGGGTCAATCGGGTCAGGTTGTAGCGGGTTTTCGGTCGGGTCGGGTTGACCAGCGGGTCTAAAATATCCTTTTTTTTGTGATTATTAAAATCAATTTTTAATTAAAGAATAATATTTAATTATAATATATTATTTTCATTTATTTGAATAATAAATATATTATAATTTTCAAAATAAATTTTAAAAATTCTATAAATATACTAAATCGGTTAACCCAACAGGTTTCGGATTCTATCGGGTTCGGTTGATTTCGGTTTCAGGTTCAAATTTTCGGATCTTGATCCTAAAATTATCGGGCGGTTCGGGTCGGATTAGCAGGTTCGGTCAGCTTTTGACATATCAAATGCACTTAAGTTTTATATTTAGTTTTTTGAGCAAATTAAGTTTTATATTGTTAGTTTGTAGGTAATTGGTCAATCCATCTATCCAAACTCAAAATATAAAATTTGTGGACTTACATTACGTGTAACATATTTGTGTTCAAATATCCGTTGAAATTGAAAAATCAGCATCATATAATTCATATAACCCAAAATCAAACGTTACAACGTTAACCGGTTAATTTAATTATATTTTAAAAGGTGGACCGGGTCTAATTGTCCGTATCCGCCTTATAAAACAACCCCCAAAATTCCCACGTCTTCTCCTCTCTCCCTCACAAAAATCTCGGGTATCATTTCACCACCCTACCCTTTCTCTGTTTCGTCTCTCCCAACCTCCCCCAACTCTCAAATCTCTCAAGATCAAATGTACAAAAACAAAAATTACACCAAAATGAAAGAAAACACAAAAAGGAACAACAAATTGAAGAGAATCTTGACATTTCCGATGAGGATACTGGGGAAGGCGAGGGATCTATACGTGGACGCCATGAACAGCTACGCCGACACCGCTTGCTACGCCGGCGCCGGATTCGGTGCATCGGCTGCCGATCCCCTCCCCAGGAGCTTCAGCGCAACCTCCCACCGATCGAGCGACGCCGATTTCAAGGACCTCATCCGAGCCGCCTCTTCTAGGGCGCACGCTGATAAGCTGGACCTCAACGCCCTCAATCAGAACACCACCGCCAATCCAAAAAAGGCGTTGAAGGCGGTGCCGAGGAGTGTGAGCGTTGGTATGGCGAAGATCGACGAGGACAAGCCTTGCGAAATCGGAGACGACGAAATTCGTGAGTTGAAGGGATTTGGCGGTGGATTTGATGATAAGAAGAAGAGTAAAAAGGGGAGTGGATTGTTTTCGAGGAGCAAGAGCTATGCCGTTTCGAGTACGGCGACGAACAGGTTTGATCGGTGAATTGCCGGATCTTCGAAGATTAATTCCTTCGATTTGAGGCAGATCGATTAATTGGATGAACTATCGTCGTCTGTAAGTAGAAGAATTGGATTCTGATGTAGATCAGTAGATGGTGATGTGTCTTTTTTGTTGATAGGGGCGTTTCAATTCCTTGCTTTTTTGAACTTCTTCGTGTTAATTATGAATGAGTCTACAAGGGTGATTATGAATGTTTTAAATTTTAAGTTTATGGTAAATTAAGTTTAGTGTGGAACAGTCAAAATTGTTATCGTAAGTGAATTACTTTTCAAGTGAAGATGATCAATTCGACTTGATTGTCTAATTCATCTCCACGACTGATATGATAATCATATGAACAAGGTTATCAGGATCGAGATTCTAGGTTGGGGGTCTTTTTGATTAGATTGTAAAATCGGATCGCAAGATCGAGATTCTAGGTTGGATCGTTGGGGGTCTTTTTGATTAGATTGTAAAATCGGATCGCAAGATCCTACGTTATAATAGATTGTATATTTTATTATGTAGTGTATGAACTAAGAAAATGATAAACCTTATTAACTTAATTATTAAAAATGTTGTAGGATGGACTAATCAACTATTTTAATGAAAATGATACGTTAATCGTAAAATTATTAATAATATATAGTTAAAATTCTCATTTTATAGGATCGTTAGAATCGTTTGTAGGATTGTTAGAATCGTTTATAGGATGCTAAAATCGTATGTAAAATCGGGATCGGATCGAAATTGTATTATAAATTATTTAAGATCCTATTCCAACAAGATCCTACTTGGGATCGTGGATAAAATTGCATATGAATCAAGTTCTTATGATGGAGACACAGTCAAGCTAGGGTTGCCTAATCATATCGTAATCTGCGGGACCTGAAAAATTAGGCACAAACTAATAATTCGTGTTGACAAATGACAATCAAAACAAATTTTAAGAAGGAGCAAGCAACTAGGATATGTTGAGTGGGTTTTTTTTATAATAAAAATGACTTAGTTATCAAATCACAAAGAAACAAGGAAACTTATCCGATGATGTATATGACGTGGTCCTGGATATATGAGTATGACATATCTATCTAGACCTGACTTCCAAAACGTGCGAAATAAATTTTCATTTGTACAATCAAGAAAAATGGTGAAGCATCCACACACAAAATAATCAATATAAAATAAAATAGAATTGGAAATAAACTAAGATAACAAGGGATAAACATGAATAAAATTGAAAATTCAAATCAGGATAATAAGCTACGGGCTGCAAAAACAAACTACTCTGATTTCTTACTAATAAGGCCCACAATCTTACTAATCAGTTAAAACACTAAGATTTCTTATCTTATCTTTCTACCAAGTGATCATAAATTTTTAAATTTTTTAAATTTTCAAAATTTGACCACTTGTCCTATCTAGGCTCATGTTATGCACCGCGCATAGAATTAGTTTGTAACATTTAATTTATTAGAAATTACAAAACTAGTCCAAATATACTTTTCCTCCCTTTTCCACATTCTCTATTTTCTGCAACCCTAATTCAAATCTAAATTTCTTAATACTGTTATTTCTTAACAAATGTCGAGTGACAATGAAAGAAGCTCTAAAGACGAGTTACGTAGTCGAGATTCCATTGTACGTTCACCATTCATATAAGCGTTTTTTCTATTTTCGTAATTGTATGTGCACGTGCGCCGATTGCGTGCAAAAGAACTATGCACGCAATTAACAAATGTGCAAAAAAGCCTTGCACGCGAAACACTTGTGTGCATAAACAAATTGCACGCACAACTTTTGTGTGCAAAGAAGCAGCGCACGCGGGATTATTGCGTGGATATTATAAATGCACACTGAATTGTTAGGTGCAATATATGGACGACGAGACGATGGAGTAGGGAGTGGATGTATCCGTACATTTGAGGCAGGCCTTCATGGGTAGTCAGAGGCAGCACGGGGAGACGATGGAGCGGGGTGTGGACGGAAGTGAAGAGGAAGGACAAGGATAAGGAATCGCCAGCCTGGTCGCAAGTGATGTCTTCAAAACAGTTGGGAGTAGAGGAAGGAAGGAATAGGGGGAGAAGGGTTTGGGGGCTTATTTTGTAATATTATGTAAAAGAAAAACTACAAACTAAAATAGGGGTGCGCTGCATAGCTGATATGCCTATCTATTAAACCCACACATCTCTATTTTTTGTTGTGGAATTTGGGAGAAAACTTGTAAAAACTAAACTGATTTTACTAATTTCCTCGATAATATTACTTTGATATGTTATTTATAGGGTCAAGGTTTTGGTTTTTTTTTTATAGAAAACAAATATAGATTAACTCAAGTGCAAATCTTGTTCTAATACATCATAAAGATCAACTGGAAAGTGAAAATTACTAGAAGTAAAATAAGGGCTTGAAGGCAAAAGACGACACAACGCGTGAGCTACTCGGTTTGCATTGCATTTGCAGTAAACCCATTCACAAATATCCAACATAGCCCCTTGTTCAAGAGCTTGGAAAATAACATCACCAAAAATTGTGTGTGGGATATCACCTCCTTTTGCCACTCAAACAACCTTCAAGCAATCGGACTCGAGAATCACCCTATTGAAGCCCAAAGACACGCAAGCACGAAGACCCCATAGAGAAGCTTCTGCTTCAGCAACATCAACTGCGGTTCCACCCTGGATTTTGCGAGCACCTGCAAACATCACCTGACCTGTAGAATCCCTCCCAACGAAACCAATTCCACATTCTCTGCCCATTACAGCTGCATCAACATTCTTCTTGATAAAGCTTTCCGCTGGTGTCTTCCACTGTGAGTGTTCACTCAAATGTGGTGTTGGATCAGTTTTAAAAATCGCATGTGACCGCTGATACTCCTCAAGCAAACCCATACAATCCTCAATAATGGTCTTGTAGAAAGTTGATTGGTGTTCAAACAAAGCCTTATTCTGAGCTTTCCAAATTCCCATCAAAAGCATGCCCACTGACTTTGTTCAGCTATAGATTTAGCCATCAAAATGACTTAGTTATCAAATCACAAAGAAATATGGAAAGTGAAAATTACTAGAAGTAAAATAAGGGCTTGAAGGCAAAAGACGACACAACGTGTGAGCTACTCGGTTTGCATTTCATTTGCAGTAAACCCATTCACAAACATCCAGCATAGCCCCTTGTTCAAGAGCTTGGACAATAACATCACCAAAAATTGTGTGTGAGATATCACCTCCCTTTGCCACTTGAACAACCTTCAAGCAATCGGACTCGAGAATCACCCTATTGAAGCCCAAAGACACGCAAGCACGAAGATCCCATAGAGAAGCTTCTACTTCAGCAACATCAACGGCAGTTCCGCCCTGGATTTTGCGAGCACCCGCAAATATCACCTGACCTGTAGAATCCCTCCCAACGAAACCAATTCCACATTCTCTGCCCATTACAGCTGCATCAACATTCACCTTGATAAAGCCTTCCGCTGGTGTCTTCCACTATTAGTGTTCACTCAAATGTGGTGTTGGATCAGTTTTAAAAATCGCTTGTTACCGCTGATACTCCTCAAGCAAACCCATACAATCCTCAATAATGGTCTTGTAGAAAGTTGATTAGTTTTCCAAATTCCCCAACAAAAGCATGCCCACTGACTTTGTTCAGCCGCAGATTTAGCCATAACAGCCTCACACCAATCCAAAAAACATCCTCTTGAGCCTATAGAGTCGAATAGATTCGGGTATTCCTCCCAAATTGCACATGGCAATTGAATTCAGCTAAAGCATGCATGACCGTCTCTTGTTGCCCACAGAAGTCACAAATTGGGTTTGCAACAACAAGCCTCTTCATGAGATTGTCTTTGCAGGGCAGCAAATTCCGGCCAGCTCTCCACACAAAAGAGCGTACTCTCGGTTGCACATTGATCTTCCACACTTGCTTCCACAATTTTTTAAGGCAATCACCATTAGATATTTCCTCCATAATTTGTTAGCTCCCGACACTTAGCCTCCCACACATGATAGGTCGTTTTTACTGTCAATTCACCATCATTAGTATGATACCATACAATCCTGTCTTTTGCAAGCCTATCCACCAAATGCAAATCAATAACAATATCAACATCATTTGGAAACATATCAGCTCTAACTTCGCTCTCCTTCCAACAGTTGTGATCCCAATCAATCAGTTTGCTCACCCTCTGATTTTGATCAACATTACAGAGGCTTCCCATCATCTTAAAAGACGAAGGATGAGGCACCCACTTGTCTCTCCATACATACACATCATCTCCATTCCCAATCTGCCAAAAGGAACCAACCTCAATCAATTCCCTAGTCTTACATAGGCTTCGCCAACACTAGCTTGGGGCATAGCCAATAGAAGCTTTTAGGAAATTGGTATTTGGATAATACCGAGCTTTAAAAATTCTAGCCACTAAAGACATTGGGTCTTGTAGGAGACGCCAACCCTGCCTTGCAAGTAAAGCAAGATTGAAACTCTCCAGATTTCTAAATCCCAATCCACCAAGCTCTTTTGGCTAACACATGCGCTTCCAACTCATCCAATGAAGCGTCTTATTTGTATCAGATCCACCCCATAAAAATCTTCACATTAGTTGCTCCATTTCCTTACAAAGACCATTAGGAAGCAAAAAACATGACATGGTATACATTGGAATAGATTGAATGACAAACTTCAAAAAAACTTTCTTTCCCGCCCTAGACAAAGGACTAGCCTTCACCCTTTCAGTTTCTTCCACATCCGCTCCTTACTTTGTGAGAAAACTATCTTCTTTGATCTCCCAACCATAGTTAGTCGGCAAACCAAGATAACGCTCATGCTTTTCCACCTCTTGGACATTCAAAATCCCATGAATGGAAGCCTTACGTGCTTATTCTACATTCTTGCTGAAAGAGAGCTCCAATTTCCCAAGATTAACTTGTTGACCTGAAACTACTCCATAACGCTGGAGGATATTGACAATTTCTGTATGAAGTTAAAAAGAAAGAAGACCGTAAAGGCTGTATGATTACAAGCCGTATGAACCAAAGCCTATTAAAACAAAATGTGTACAATAGAAATGGATGAATCTTCACCCTTCATTATCTCTTAACACCCCCCTTGAATATTCATCTTTTAATTTGGGGTTATGTATATGCTGCCTCGTTAAAAACCTAGCTAGGAAAAACCCAGTAGGATAAAAATCATAGCACAGGAAAAAAGAGTACAACTTATCTTATACGCTTTCATAATATTGCCTCATTAAAAACCTTGTCAGGTAAAACCTATTGGGAAAAAACCTGAGCAAATGGAAAAAGAGTGCAATGCATATAATTCTTCCCCTAAAATCAACGTACTTCTCGAAATCTGCGCATTCCGATCTTGTATGCAAGTTCTTCAAACTTCTTAGGTTGTAAGGATTTTGTGAACAAATCTGCAATATTTTTTCTTGATCAGATTTGCTGGATTTCGATCTTGCCCTCCTTCTCTAGATCATGAGTTGAGAATAATTTTGGGGAAATGTGCTTTGTCCGATCTCCTTTGACGTAACCCCATTTGACTTGTGTGACACATGCATAATTGTCTTCATATATCATGGTTGGATTTTGTGCAATTGATCTTATTTTGCATTCTTTTTGTATATATCCAATCATTGACCTTAACCAGACACATTCTCTTCCTGCTTCATAAAGAGCGATTAATTTTGCATGGTTTGATGATGTAGGGGTAAGCGTTTGCTTTGTTGACTTCCATGAGATCGTCGTATCTCCGTACGTGGATACATAACCATTTTTGGATTTTGCCTTGTGCGGGTCTGATAGATATCATGCATCTGCATATCCAACAAGAGTAGCACTTGTATTTCTATGATAATACAACCCAAGGTCAAGAGTACCTCGTAGGTATCGAAATACATGTTTAATCCTGTTCCAATGTCGTCTTGTTGATAATGAGTTGTATCTTGATAACAAGCTTACAACAAAAGCAATATCGGGTCTTGTATTGTTTGCGAGATACATTAATGCACCAATTGCGCTTAGGTAGGGGACTTTAGGACCAAGAATATCTTCATCATCTTCTCGAGATCTGAATTGATCATCTTGTATACTAAGAAAACGAACTATCATGGGTGAACTCAATGGATGTGCTTTGTCCATGTAGACCATTTTCAAAATTTTCTCGGTGTAATTTGTTTGATGAATGAAATTTTCATTCTTCAAATGTTCAATTTGTAAACCGAGACAAATTTTGGTTCTTCCAAGATCTTTCATTTCAAATTCTTTCATCAAATATTTTGCAGCATTTTCAAGTTTATCGGATGTACCGATAATATTTAAATCATCAACATATACTATAATAATAGCAAATCCAGTTTTGGATTGTTTGATGAAAACACATGGACAAACAATATCATTATGATATCCTTCTTTAAGAAGATACTCGCTAAGCCGATTATACCACATCCTTCCAAATTGTTTTAGACCCATATAATGATCTTTGCAATTTTATAGAAAACATTTCCCGAGGTTTTGTTTTACATACCTCGGGTAATTTTATTCCTTCAGGAACTTTCATGTAAATATCACTATCAAGTGATCCATATAAATATGCAGTTACAACATCCATAAGTCACATTTATAGTTCCTCTAAAACGGTTAGACTGATTAAAAATCTTAATGTAGTTACATCAACTATAGGGGAATATGTTTGCTCATAATCTTAATGTAGTTTAATTTAATCTGCATAGCCTCTTTCCATTTTGGCCAATCATGCCTAATACGACACTCATCAATAGTTTGTAGTTCAATGTCATCGTCATCAACCACTATTTCGGTGGCAACAGAGTATGCGAACACCTCATCAAGGATAATGTCTTTCCTGTTCCACTGTATTCCAGAATAGACGTAATTTACTGCAATTTCATAATTATCAATGCCTTTGTCATTATCTGAAACAATTTCCATTTTGTTCTTATCTGGAACATTCTCCGTTTTGTTTCTATCCGGAACAGTTTATATTCTGACACATCTCCTAGATTTTCGGAGGTATTTTTGTCATGTTCTCCCCCTGAATAGGAAATTGGTGCGGCTTCATTTGGATTATTCAGTCGCCTATTCTTTCTTGGTTTTAGATCTTTTGATCCAGGCGGGTGGCCGCGTTTTCGGCGCGCTATACATTCCTTTTCAGGAATGTTATCTATTTGTGCAACATGGATTTCAATTCTCTCAAGGGCATTTACAGCTGGCACATGTGACTTTGTCACTTTGTTTGTGTTTATAAATGAGTCAGGTAATTGATTTGCTATACTCTGCAAATGTATAATCTTTTGTACTTCTTGTTCACACATTTTTGTTCGTGAATTAAGATAAGATAACGGTGAAGCGTTTCAAGTAATTTCTTTATGCCCTTTTCCACCAAGCTTAGGAAATTCATTTTCATTAAAATGACAATCATCAAATCTTGTTGTAAATAGGTCACCGGCGGTTAGTTCAAGATATTTAATAATTGATCGGGATTCAAAACCAGCATATATTCCCAATCTTCTTTGTGGACCCATTTTTGTGAGTTGCGGTGGAGCAATAGGAACATAAACTGCACAACAAAATATCTTTAAATGTGATATATCTGGTTCTTTACTAGTCACTAATTGTAACGGGGAGTCTTATGATATGCAGTAGGTCTTATTCGGACCAGAGATGCGACATGTAATATAGCATGTCCCCAAACAGACGTTGCCAGTTTAGACTTCATCAATAATGGTGTAGCTATTAATTGTAATCGTTTAATTAGAGATTCAGCAAGACCATTTTGTGTGTGAACATGAGCCATCAGATGTTCAACTGTAATCCCAATTGACATACAATAGTCATTGAATGTTTCAGAAGTAAATTCTCCTGCATTATCAAATCGGATTTCTTTGATTGTATAATCCGGAAATTGAGCTCGTAAGCGAATGATTTGAGCTAGGAGTTTAGCGAAAGCTATATTTCTTATTGATAAGAGGCTCACATGTGAGCATCTTATCGATGCATCAATTAATACCATAAAGTATCGAAATGGTCCACATAGTGGGACTATCGGTCCACAAATATCACCTTGTATTCGTTCTAAAAATGTTAGATTTACAATTCCAACATTATTCTTGGAAGGTCTGGTGATTAGTTTACCAAGTGAACATCCACTACAGTTACAATCACTTGCTTTAAGAACATTTTCTTTCTTTATTGAATGCTCAGTTGAACTTTCAAGGATTCTATGCATCATTCCATTACCTGGATGACCCAAACGGTCATGCCATAATGTAAATATCTTTTTATCATTTATTCTCTCAAAAGATGTTACATTTGTTTCTATTGGACTTATATATGTGTGATAAAGTCCAGTAGAATGGGCTGACAATTTTTCTAAAATCTGCTTCTTGCCACATATTTGTTTTGTGATGCACAAATATTCTTTATTGCTCTTATTTATGGTTTCTACATGAAAACCATTCCGACGCACCTATTTAAAGCTTAGTAAGTTCCTTTGAGACTTACTTGAATATAATGCGTCATTTATGATCAATTTTAACCCTTTAGGGAGCAAAACACAAGCTCTACCAGAACCTTCGATCAATTTTGTCACATCAGAGATTGTTTTAACATTTGCTTCAAGCAAAGTTAATTGAGTAAAGTATTCTTTATTTCTCAAGATGGCGTGCGTAGTAGCGTTGTCCACTAGACATTGATTCTTGCTACTTGATATATCTTTAAACGTTTCCATATCTTCAATATAGAGAAAAAACAGAATTAAGAACATAAACAATAGATTTATTTTTGGTACATTGAGTATTTTACAAGAATGCTGATAAAGGAAAACATACTACAATATTTTACATAATATTACATGGATCGAGATTCTAGTTTTCAGTAGTTGATATTTTCATTGATCCCGAATTCATCATCTATGATGAGATCAGAGACATCCAGGCTTGGTGTAGGTTCAGTGTCGTCAACAAAATGAATCTCCACGTTCTTCCCCTTATCTTTTGGGGAAGCTTGGTACAACTCAACCAAGTGTTTGGTTATGCGACACACCCTTGCCCAGTGACCTGTCATACCACATCTATACCATATAGATTTGGGCTTTTGGGAGGGTCCTGTAGGACCTTTCTGGACCATTTACTTATCATTCCCCTTGGAAGTGGATGCATCAAGAGAGTTATGCTTCTGATAATCACCACAACCTTTATTACGGCCACGTCCTCGACCACGGCCCCGACCACGGACACCACCACGATTATCATCCTGTCCACAGTTATCTTGATGCCTATTATCATTTCTTTGAAAGGCATATGTTGCATTTGTTTCATGGCACGGTGCAGTACCAGTTGGCCTTAGGCTGTGATTTTTCATGAGCAGTTCATTATTCTGGTCAGCTACAAGTAGTACTTGTATCAAGTCTAAATACTTCTTAAACTCCCTTTGTGTGTACTGTTGTTGTAACAACACATTAGTAGCATGCATGGTTGAATAAGTTTTTATCCAGCATTAGCTCTTTAGAGATTTTCTGCCCGCATAAACGTAATTGAGAGGTTATACGAAACATGGAAGAATTGTAATCATTAAATGACTTGAAGTCTAATAACCTTAAATTAGTCCAGTCATAATTTGCTTTACGAAGCAAAACTTGTTGTTGGTGCCCATAGCTTTGTTCCAGGCTTTCCCATAATTCTTTGGGATTTTCAACCAACAGATATTCAGATTTTAGGCTTTCATGTATATGATGGCGAAGAAAGATAATCGCCTTAGCCTTTTCCTACGAGGAAATATTTTCATTATCTTTTATGGTCTCTTATAGACCATTTGCTTGGATGTGAGCCAGTGCGTCAACTCTCCATTCTAAATATCTCTGACCCAATAACTCGAGAATATCAAATTCCCGCTTTGCAATATTTTCCATTGGATCAACTACATAATTAAATAAAATTATTAATCAGTGATGCAAAAATATGCATAAGAGTAATTATCATTTCATTATATATGAATCAAGTAATTAAATATACTAATTAACCATGAACTATATTAAATAATGTATATGTGTGATTGAGAACAAGTGAAAAAAAGTAACAAATATGTGTGATAGAACCAAATGAAAAACGTAACATGCATGTGTGTACTATTGCATGTTTTCATTTTCATTCGAAAAAATTTATATAAAATGTTTATTGTTTAGTCAAAGCAAAAGAATGATAACATGTGTCATATATACAAGTGTGTAGTCATTCATAATAGTGTAGTCTAGCTATTTGCTTTTAAATTGCTTGCAATAGTGGGTAAACATTACAATAACCTATAGATGAAGAGTATTCAAATTGTCTCACAATCTACTTCATGCCAGATATTTTCATAAAGCTTGTTTTCTTTCTGAAGAGTTCAAAGATAGACTTTTCCAGAGAAAAACAAGCAAGAGTTTATATTAGGGTTGGTCATGGGTCGGGTTATGGGTGGGTGGAGCACTTCCACCACTCGACCTGCAAATTTTTTTTATCACCCGACCCACCCATCACCCGCGGAACCTTTCACCCATATCCGACCCACCCGTCACCCGCGGGTGAGTCGGGTGACCCGTTTCACCCGCGAATTCTAAAATTACAATAGAATTTTATAAAATTTAATAATTAATATAAAAAATTAATGCAACAATCCGCATACATCGGATACCCAAGATTCACATATGCTGCATGTTGGATCGTGACGCGTTAGTAACAAGTCAGGGAACTAATAACGTTCCCTGGGCAGCGGAAATAAATAATAAGAACACAAAATTTAGAGAGGAAAACTTTCTGTCCGACCAACAAGTCGTAGAAAAAAAAACCTCTACCTCTGAGACTCCTTCTCAGAGGATTTTCAATAGAATACCTTTATTAAGTTTCAACGATTACAAGGCAAGTCAAGTTCCCTGGTAACTAAGGCACCAACCAAAGTTCAACCAACTAGACTTCTACAACCCTAAGCGTAAACCTAAGACAAAGTAAACTACTGACTTACTTGTGGATTCTTCACCGGAAATAGCCACACACTCGTACACTTGAAAAGCTCTCTCTCCAAGTTCGTCGTCTACAACCACTACTCAACCCTAACTATTTATAAGATAAGTCAAGTCTGATCTCACACGTAATTCTTGCCTAATTACGCTGATATTCCACTTAACAAAATCCCACACAATAAAGAAAAGTATTATTTTGTGATTTCAGATCCTCCACCATGTCGATCTTTTCCAAAATCGAATGATCTCGGATTTGCCTAGATAAGATCGTGTGAAGATTGATCTTATCTTCTCTTTTATCTCCTTAAGTAACCGCCTACAGTTGTAAATCTTCGTAGAAGATCGCTCGCAGAAGATATTGTAACTTGCCGTTTATAGAAAGTCGCGTTCCTTTTGAGACGCTCTTCCTAAATTTGTCACTCGTTCCCTCCATCGTTCCTCACAATGTTCCGTCACTCGTGACCATGTACCTGTTTTCCTGAAACACTTACATGTAGAAGCAAGTTATATCAACTAAGTTTGTTATCATCAAAACTAAGAGAAACCATGGAACAATCATTGTTCCAACACTGCAAAAACCAACATTCATACCCCTTAGCAATAAGCCAAAAACGTCATTAAGAAATCTAAGGAAATCTGCAAAATTGGGTCGGGTGTTGTGCGACGTGAGAGTGTTGAGCGGCTCGAGAGTGATGTGCGGCGCAAGAGTGTTGAGCGGCGCGAGAGCTGATCGAACTCAAGAGGGCGAGCGGCGCGAGAGCGGATGGAGGGAGAGCGGCGCGAGAATGGATGGAGGCTGAGAGGGTGAGCGACGCAAGAGTGGATGGAGGCCGAGAGAGCGAGCAACACTCCAGAAAACTGAGAATTAGGTCTGGAATTATACGGAGTAGTTTTAATATCTTAAAAAACCCTAAATTTTTTTAAAAAAGCCCCAAGGTCCCAAACTTTTTTTTATGAAAAAACTAACCCTATTTTTAATTTATGATAAATTTAACGGGTGGTAGACGGGTGAAACGGGTGGTGGGTGATGGGTCGGGTGGTGGATCGGATGATGGGTCGGGTTAAACGGGTGTAAAATTTCACCCATATCCGACCCGTCACCCGACCCACCCGTCACCCGCTTTATTACGGTTTTTCACCCGTAAAATTGGGTCGGGTGAAGCGGGTGGGTCGGTCACCCGCGGATAATGTCCAACCCTAGTTTATATATCCTTTTCAAAGAAACGAGAGCTTATGTTTATACATGAAGATGGAGTTCAACTTCTTTTGAAGAAATTCAATGGAAGAAGAAGAAGATTGCAAACAAGTTTATGAAGATTCAAAGAAGAAGACTTTTGGTAAACATCTTTTAGAAATCCTAATAGGTATTTTTACATTTCATCTATTTCTTCCATTCTTTTGATCTCTACCCCATAAGCACTCTTTTTCTCCTTTATATTTCCTCCACATATTTTTCTCTACTCCCTTCTTATCCTCTCGACTCCCTTTATTCATATACTTCCTCATTCTCGTTTTTTTTCGATCAACATGTCTCATTCCGACCAATTTTTCATTGGAGTTATCATATGTCTTACAATTATCTATATAATCCTTAAGATTTTGCTCTGGATCTACACATATCGGATTTAATAGGTATGTAAAATCCTTTTTTAAGATTAGTTTAGATCTGATGTAAACTAGGAGTTTTATTTTGATCTTGAATGTAAAATTCGATCTTGTTGTAAAATCTGTTCTAATAAAATGAGGTGTATGTTCAAAAATCTTTCGTTTCATATGAGAAAATAATTTTTGATGCAAGCTCTCATATCATTGAGTCATTAAAACGATGATCTATAAAAATATTTTAGAAAATTGAAAGCAGTATGAAATAAGTACTACCTTCAAGATCTTGCCACTCAATTGGAATTTTTTTTTGAGAAATCTCTTGTGTTGATAACGTGTTGTAGAATTTGGGAGAAAGCTTGTAAAAACTGAACTAATTTCCTTGATGATATAACTTTGATATGTACATGCTATTTATAGGGCCAAGGTTTTGGTTTGATCTTGCCGTATGAACTCTCTCTAAAACCTGATCTTTGTAGCAACTCAATTGGCTTAGGACTCGTTGGAATAAAACAATTGAGAAAGAGATTTGAATGCATGTTTATTGTTTGACTCGTTGGAACTCAATTGCATGTATCCTGCTTATCCTTTTTCTCATTACTAATGTCCCTATGATTCATGATCGTTTCATGTGTTAATTGGATATTAAGTTTGCATGTCTCGTTGTCATGTTTTATATCTGATCAGGATAGGAATAACCAAAGGGAATAACTTGTTTGAATCAATGATCAATAACTTGATGATGAAAGTGGATGCTTGAATAGGATTGCTTTTCCTAATCTGATAAAAACTCAACCTTTGGTTTGTTTGATTTATTGCTTAGTCTACTTTAAAACCCAAGTCCACACTCTGTCTATCACATCTTTGACAAAGCTACAATCTCTCCAAAGGTAGATATCGGACTATTCTCCATTCCTACAAAGTACACATGTGTTATCATGGGTAAGGCCCCTCCTTTTCATATGGTTTTTGGTAGGGAGGCGCCCTTGTTAGGCTAGACAAAACCGGAAGATCCATTTTCTAGGCTTGACCCTTTTCCATATGAGATCACACGAAGCAAGAATCGCCCCCTTCCATCTTAACATGTCATAAGGCCTCGTGTGTTAAGCTTGCGATTAGGGAGGGTGAGTGAGTCAAGCCATGTGGGATCAACATTTTGCATGTCTTCTTGAAGAGCTCTCTTGACCGGTTCTAGAAGATTTAGGAGGCTTTTCCACGCCCAAATGTGTGTTCTCTTAGGCTTAAGTGCCTAAAACTTCACCCTCCTTGTGTGATTATGCGCCACCCACTTTGCCCATAAGTTAGGCCTATCCATAACAAGTTCATGGCCTAGCTTAAACAATGTCACTCTATTCCAAGCTAGGATCTCCTTGATGTTTAAACCCCCCTCTTCATGGGGCTTTGTCACCACCCTCTTCTAAGAAACTAGGGCCTTCTTTCCTCCCACCCTAACGACCCAAAGAAAAGATCTACAAAGTGATCCAATCCTTTTGTCTACCTCCTTCTGGAAAATGGTTGTTTGGAACCAAAAAGAGAGCAAGCCTTCTAGCATGGACCCGATGACTTGTGCCCGACCCTCATAGGATAGCATACGTGCTCCACACCGATTTATGACATTTGTGACCTTGTTGAGGAGGGAAGCATAGTCCAAAACTTTGAGCTTGTCAGAGTGAATAGGCATGCCAAGTTAGCCTACCGGGAAGGTGCCAATCTCAAACCCCAAGATAACAGCCAAGGAACTTCTTTCCCCAAGTGAGACCCCTCCTAGGAAAATTCGGCTCTTATGAGCATTATCAATGAGGCCCAAGGCCTTCCTAAAGTCGAGGAGGCGGCCCTTGATAGCATAAAGAGTGGCACAAGGCTTGCAAAAAATGAGCATAACATCAACGAAGGGGATGTTGGTAAGTTTTAGTTGCCGACACTTAGGGTGGAATCATAACGTACTCTCTTGCGGTTCTTGCCTTCTCAAGACGTCAGTTGAAGATCTCCATCACAAGAACAAAGAGGAAGGGGAGAAAGGGTCCCCTTGGCAGAGCCTTCTTTTGCCGACGAAGAACCCCTTTGGCTCACCATTGACAAAGGTGGAGTAGCGGGGTGTTGTCAGACTTTGGAGCACAAGTTGGGTGAGCCAAGAGGGGAATCCGAAGTAGTGCATGGCTCTTTCAAAAAAATCCCCAATCCGCACAATCAAAGGCCTTGTGCAAGTCCACTTGAATCAAGCATCTTCTAGTAGTGTCTCTTTTTTCATAGTTGGCGGCTAGGTCTTGGCCCACCATGATGTTGTGGGTGTTAGAGCGGTCGGGTACGAAGGCTCCTTGACCCATCGAGATTATTTTGTTAAGGAGAGGGCAAATGCAGCTTAATAGGATCTTTGAGATAGCCTTTTAGAAGGTGTTGCAATATGAAATCGCCTAAAATTCTTAACTTGGAAGGGGTTGTCCACTTTCGGTACAAGGCTCACAAACGTGTTATTCCGATCCCTCAACAACCTCTCGGCTAGGAAGAATTATCATACGGCAAGCACCACATCTTCCTTTACTATGCTCTAATTCTTCTTGAAGAAATGACTCCTAAAACTGTCGGGTCCCGTGGATTTATTAGAACCAATGTCCATAAAGGCTTGCTTGATTTCTTCTTCATTCGCCATAATTCTCAAGCTAGCAAAGTCTTCTTGTCGGAGGACTGAACCACGTAAATATTCAAAGTTGAAGGAGTGTGGTGAGTTAGGTGAGGCAAAGAGACGCTCATAGAAGCCCACCACCTCCTTCTCTATTTCTCGAGGGTCCTCAAGAGTACACCCTTCCCCATCCTTGAGCATATGAATAGCATTCCTTGTCTTCCTTTCTTTGACCCAGTTGAAGAAGAAAGAGGAAGTTTCTCCATCCATACTCAACCAATCTAACTTTGTTGTTTGAACCGTAGCATTATGGAGGTTGCTCATCTGGATTTCAAGCTCTTTCTTGGCATCTACTACCACTTTTTGTCTTGTAACACATGAGAAGTTTCCTTGGAGAGCTTAATGTGCAAGTTTCAATTTTCCCACACTCTCTTCCACTTGGCCTTCCAAAATTTTAAATTTTGATCGTTGCCATCCCTTCAAAGCTTGCTTGAGCCTTTGTAGCTTATAAAGGAGGATAAATTGGGTTGTCCCAACAACATTCTCACCTCAAACCCTCATGACCAAAGCATCAAACTCATCATCTTATACCCAAAAGTTGAAGAACCGAAAAGGAATCCTCCTTATAGTAGTGCTCGAGTTAAAATGGACAAGCCCGAATATTACAACCCGACACGAAATTTTGTCCAACCCAATTTGACCCGATTATCAAAATATATAAATTTGACACGGATCCGTACTTACCCGAAACTGAACTGGTTCGACCTGAACATGACCCGACCCACCCGATTAACACCCTAGATGTGTGTGTCCTTTGATATTCTTAATTTACTATTATATGGAATTCTATTTTTTCTAGTTTGATCACTTACTCATTCGAATATTTCCAATATAGATGATTAAATATATAATGTTGGGACGGTGTTGGGACCTCTGGTTCTAAACATCGGAACAACGAGACCATTCTCCAGTTTTGATAATGACAAACACCATATGGGAACTAATGTGTTTTTGTCCAAGTATTTCTAAGGAACACAGGTCCAGCAAAGAAAGTTCCCACGCTATGAGAACTCCCATGAATGGCTAAGGAACACAAGCATACACGCTGAAGAGTTTCTCTCAAAGGAACTCTGAAGAAGACAGTTCCCATCACATGGGAACTCACATGTGAAGACAAAGACCGTTCAGCGTAAATCGCGGGATCCTGTCTTGGACAGAACGAAGGAACAGTCTGATGAGCAGACTGTCACGAGTGATCTAACGGTCCGATTGATTCAAGAAGTTGACCAAGTTCAAATCGAAGTCACATGTGAAGATTGTACACTTGGGCTGCAAGAAAAGGGCATTTCGGACAACATGAAAGATGCGATTGAAGCCCAAGTACAACCGAGTATAAAGCTAAATGAATAGTGCTAAGTTCAAGCACTTCTCCCAGAACTCACATATACTCCCAGAGAAAGAAAGACAGAAGAAGAGAAGTCCCCGACGGCGAGTGTCCGATCTCGACGACGGTGAAGCTAAAGTTCCCAAGAGCAAGGGAACTGAATTGTCAAGGTGTAAGGTTTGACTTTCTTGTTTTATTTGAGATGTTCGCTTAGGAACTTAGTTGAGAAGATTCATTAGTGTTGCTAGAGTTAGGTAGAACTCGTAGGAACAAAGAAGTTTGAATCTGGTTGTTTGTAACTAAGGAACAAGCAATAAAATAAGTAAGTCATTCAAAATCCTCCAAGCGGAGGTAGAGGTTTACCCACACAACTAGTTGGTTGTCGTGGGGTTCCTCTATAAAGGAACTGTGTTCTTTCAGCTTTTAATACTTGCGATATTGTTTCTTCCGCTGCCTTCGGAACAACTTAACAGCCAGTTCCCAAGCTCTCGCTAACCAGTTACGATCCAACAATTGGTATCAGAGCGAGGTTGCTCTAGATTTGTGTTAGCATCGCAGGTGTCAAAATGGCTCACGAACTCACCCAAGTCGGTCACAACAACAACAAGCCACCAAGGCTCATCACTGGTAGATTCGAGGTCTGGCAACGCGACATGAAGAATTGGATGCGTAGCCAGGACTACCAGGCTTGGTGCGTTGTAGAGAAAGGGAACTTCAAAATTGATCCAGCTATTGAGAATGACCTCACCAAATGGGGACCAAATGAGTACAAGTGCATGGAGACCAACTTCAAGGCCATACAATACCTCAAGTATGCTATGACGGTGCAAGATTGCGACAGGGTGGCAAACCTAGACACAGCTAAGGAAGTGTGGGAAGCCATTCAACAAATGCATATTGGGAACTCAGACCTCCGAGAAGATCTCCAGATGAATGCGAGGAGGGAGTTCTTCAACTTCCAAATGGAAATGGGAGAGTCTGTCGATAGTTACCAATCCCGTTTCGAGGGACTTTGCACCAAGATGGCTGGTCTTGGGATCACTAAAGAGGAAATCACTGACAAAATGAAGGTTCAACAACTCTTCAACGGGCTGACTGGAGAGTGGGCAAATGAGAGAACGATGTTCAAAGAGAACCCCGAAAACAGAACTCTTATGCTCCACCAGGTCTTTGGAAAACTGGTGGGACATGAGAAAAGAAAGATAGATGACAAGGAGCAAAAGAGGGCACACCAAGGGATTGCCCTCAAACTTGAAAAGATGCTCAAGTCAGTTCAAGAGCAACATGAAGAATCTGAAGAAGAAGAGGATGAGGAACTAGTCCTCGTAACAAAGGCCCTTCGATCCTTCTACAAAGGAAAGTTCAAGAAGGGAAATGGGAACTCACAGAAAGGACAAAGTTCCCAAAAAAAACCTGTTGAGAAGGACCTCACATAGTAAATCTTGAGAATGAGCTTAAAACTCTAGAAAGTGATGAGAACACCCTTCTACAAAACCTGAGTAAAACAAATGGGAGTCTTGAAGCCTCTAGTTCCCAAACCAAGTTTGTCCCTGCAAGACACGGAATAGGGTATGAGTCAGAGAGCTCTAAGAAAGGAAAGTCCCCTTTGAGTGAAAAAGAGATCAACGAGTGTAAGGCCCTAGAGCTTCAGTGTGAGAAACAGAAAAATGCACACTTAGAAGAGAAAATTCGTGTCTTGGAGAGTGGAGTGAATGGAGAAGTAGACTATTACACTAGGAACACTGGACATAAGCTGTATGTTCAAATAGCTAGGGGAAATAGGTCGAGGGTGTACAACAAGGAAACTATGGATAGGAACAGGGTACAGAGACCCCATCCTAAGTACTACCTAGGAGAATACTATAAGACCTGCTGGAACTGTGGTGCTCATGGGCATTACAAGGAAAGCTGTCCCAAAGCTAAGGCCCAAACCCAGAGAAACCACAAGTACTGGAACAGGCAAAATCAACAAACCAACAAGTCTGCTAGAGTTTCCACAAAAAGGAACAATCATAGGAACTTTGCCTATAACAAGTACTCTCGTGATATTAACATTGCTGATTATGTGTTATTTGAGACTGTCTTCCCTTGCAAGGGACCAGGCAAGAGTAATCTTGCTTGGGTCCTTAAAAACTAAATTTTCTTGTAGGTGGCAGTGAGGGGGAACAACACATGGGTCATTGATAGTGGATGTTCTAACCACATGACTGGAAACAAAGACAACCTCACCTCACTCCACCCAAAGGCCGAAGGAGGTCATGTGTCCTTTGGCAACAAGAATAAAGGGGAAATCATAGGAACAGGGGAAGTACTACTCAACAAATCAATCAAAATCAGCAACTTTAACCTGGTGAAGGACCTGGGATTCAATCTCTTGAGCGTTTCTCAGATATGTGATCAAGGGAACAACATCGTCACCTTTGATTCAAGAGAGTGTCTAGTGATCAACAAGAAGACTAACAAAATCATCCTCAAGGGAAGAAGGTCCAACAACATCTATGTGGTGGATACAGACTTCGAGCCACCAAGGAAACTGTGCTTGGCAAGTTCCCTTGACGAAACGGAACTCTGGCACAAAAGACTGGCCCATGCAGGCATGAGTCAGATCCTAAAGCTCTATCTACAAGATCTGGTCATTGGTCTTCCTCGAATAAACATCGAAGGTGCCAAGATGTGTGAAGCTTGTGTTCGTGGCAAACAAACCAGAAGCTCCTTCAAACCAAAAAGGGTAGTCAGCACAACAAGGCCCTTAGAGCTAATTCACATGGATCTTTGTGGTCCCATGGACACCGAAAGCTTCGGAGGAAAGAGGTACATGTATGTTTTAATTGATGATTTTTCAAGGTTTACATGGGTTCTTTTCTTGAGATCAAAATCAGATACCTTCAAAGAATTTGAGACTCTAATCAAGAGGATGGAAGTTAGCATGGGAATCAAGCTCAAGGCACTCAGATCTGACCATGGGACTGAGTTCAAAAACTCAGAGTTCCTAAGGTACTGTGCCAACAATGGTGTATCCCACAACTTTTCGGCTCCTCGCACTCCTCAACAAAATGGCGTGGTGGAAAGGAAAAACAGAACCTTGGAAGACATGGCAAGGACCATGATGCTAGAGAGTGGAGTTCCTCCAAGTTTCTGGGCTGAAGCCATCTCCATAGCTACTTACATCCTAAATCGAGCCATGACAAGGCCCATGATCAAAAAGACATCCTACGAGCTGATCAAAGGAAGGAAGCCCAACATATCTCATCTAAGGACCTTTGGATGCAAATGCTTCGTTCACAACAATAGGAAGGACAACCTCGACAAATTTGACCCCATAAGCGATGAAGGGATATTCCTGGGATACTCTTCCCAAAGCAAGGCGTACAGGGTCTATAACAAGAGGACCAAGAAGGTAGAGGAAAGCATTCACGTCATCTTCGACGAAAAATCTGTAAAGATGGGAACAGAGGTCCAAGGAAAGGGAACTTTGTTCAAGCTGGTCGGACAAGAAGAAGACGACGACGAGGATGAACCAAGAAAGAGAGATGAAGACTATCCAAGTGGGAACAATGCCCCACAATCAGGGAACAACGAAGGAGATCAAAATTCCACAGATCAAAGCTCCTTTGAAGTTCCCTCCTCAACAGAAGAACCACAAGATGCATCGAACTCTCTTGTTCCCCAAAATGAAAATGTACCAGAATCCAGTGTTCAGGGGGAACAACGAGGGAACTTCGAAGAGAATCTTGACGAGAGTCTCAGCGAAGAAGTTGAGCATAACTGTTCCCCTGAGGAAGAGGAGGCTCAAGATACAGATGAAGAAGAGTCAAGGGAACAGGTTGATGTCTCATACATCCGAACCAGAAACTACCACCAAAAGAGAGATCACCCCATCGACAACATCATCATTCCATTTGACAAAGGTGTTCAAACTCGCTCCTCTCTCAATAATTTTTGTGCTTTTAATGCCTTTGTCTCGCTGGTGGAACCAAAAAGCATCAAAGAAGCTCTAAAGGACCCAGACTGGATCCAAGCCATGCAAGAGGAACTCCACCAATTTGAGAGGAACAAGGTGTGGAAGCTAGTTCCTAGGCCCAAGAACAAGAACATCATAGGAACTCGATGGGTCTTTCGGAACAAGCTCGATGATACTGGTGTCGTAGCAAGGAACAAGGCTCGACTGGTTGCTCAAGGCTACAGACAAGAAGAGGGGATCGACTATGACGAGACCTTCACACTAGTTGCAAGGATCGAGGCTATCCGTCTTCTCATAGCCTACGCAGCCCACAAAGGATTCAAGTTGTACCAGATGGATGTCAAGACGGCCTTTCTCAATGGGCACCTCAAAGAAGAAGTATACGTAGCTCAACCCCCAGGATTCGAAGATGAAAAGCTACCTAACCACGTCTACTTCCTGGAAAGGGCCCTCTATGGACTCAAACAAGCTCCTCGAGCATGGTATGACAGGTTCGCTCAATTCCTTTTGTCTCATGGATACCTTCGAGGTTCCATAGACAAAACCTTGTTCCTAAAGAAAGAATATAAGGATATTTTGATCGTACAAGTATATGTTGATGACATTGTTTTTGGAGCAACTAACGAAACTCTTGTAGAGAAATTTAAGAACCTCATGAGCAGTGAGTTTGAGATGAGTCTCATAGGGGAACTCACGTTCTTCTTGGGACTCCAAATATCTCAAACAAAGGAGGGAACAAGGATTCATCAACAGAGATACATCCGAGAAATGCTAGTGAAGTACGGGATGGACCACTCAAGGCCCATCGACACTCCCATCTCACCAAACTCAAGGCTCAGCGCCGATGAAACAGGGGTAAGTGTTGATCAAAAGAACTTCAGAGGTATGATTGGCTCTCTCCTATACTTAACTGTCAGTAGGCCTGATATTATGTTCTCAGTGTGCTTATGTGCACGTTTTCAAGCTAACCCCAAAGAATCACACCTGAAAGAGGTGAAGAGGATTTTCAGATACCTCAAAGGGAACGATAACTTGTGCCTCTGGTACCCAAGGAACAGTTCCCTTGAGCTCATTGCTTATACAGATGCAGATTTCGCTGGGCACCTTGTTGATAGAAAGAGCACATCGGGAATGACCCAGTTCCTTGGATCATGCTTAGTCTCATGGGGATCCAAGAAGCAAAATTCAGTGGCACTCTCCATAGCAGAAGTAGAATACGTGGTTGCTACATCATGCTGTTCCCAAGTGTTATGGCTCAAGTCCCAACTTCAGGATTACGGTATGTCCTTTGGCTCAGTTCCCATACTCTGTGATAATACTAGTGCCATTAACATTTCCAAAAATCCTGTGCATCACTCTAAGACTAAGCACATAGACATTAGGCATCATTTTTTACGTGACAATGTTGAAAATGGGAACATCTACATGCAACACTGTAGAACGGAAGAGCAAATTGCAGACATTCTCACTCAAGCTCTGGACAGACGTCCCTACCAGCGTTTTCGAATGCTTCTAGGGATGATAACTCTAAACTAAGCAAGTCCCTGTTTGTCTCTCCCTCGATGCTTGACTAGTCTAACTAGAAATGCATGATAGGGAACTATAGGACTCATTGCTTTCATTTTGCCATATTACTAGTCTAGAGCTTCATATGTACAGTGGAACATTATTTCTTTTCGGCCCAAAATGATCAACCAAAGTTCCCCTTAACCCTCTCTACAAGCCACTATGACGGTTGATCATAAATTCAACCCTGAGCCAGGGACCAGACAAACGCTTCTCATGAGCCAAACTCTTTATCCCTTTATCGAGTTGTAATTGTCTGGTTCTTTTTTGAGTTCCCTAGCCTTACAAAGAAAATTGAGTGTGAGTTCCCTTAACCTCTCCACTCAATATAACCTTTTCGAAAGATCATGGGAACTGGTATGCACAAGCAAGGGAAAACTGATGGATCTGAAAAGCTAAGACATCACTTGGAAAACGGGAAATTGTGTCAGATTTCGAAGCATTATGGGCCAAGTGTTTGAAATTCTCGAAGTGACTTCCCTTGGAAGAAAGCGACACGTGTCATAGGCGTGCTACGGAAGTTGAAACGCCCCTCCGTATTCATTGGCCAACGGTTATCGAGGTTCTTTCTAACTTCCCTTTCTACCCTCGTCTCTCTTTCACATAAAAAACCCCACTTTGCTATTTTTGGGTTCTTTCTTCCTCATTCTTTCCTGTAACCCTTTCTCTCTGCAACTTCTCTTCCTCCCTCTTTCGAGAAAACCTCCAAAAATCATCTCTTCCTAAAACCTTCCCATGGCTCCAGCCCACTCTTTCGAACAAATTCGTGAGTGGATCCACAAAAACCCTAAAACCCTCTTTCTTTCCATGATGAAAGACATCGAGAAAGAGCAAGATCTTGTTCTTCGCAACGTCCTCATCGAGGGACTCTACAACTATGTTAGCCCTTTCCTTCCTCCTCCCCCTACGGCAGAGCAAACCCTCGCAATGCCTTCCTCAACCGCCACTTCCTCTCAACCTCTTCCATCTCCTCATCCAATCACCGTCGTCTCCTCCGGAATTGTCATCGTTGACAGTTTTGGATCCGAACCCCCTTCAAAACACGAAAAACCAAAACCCTCCAAATCCAAACACTCTCACAAATCCAAAAACAAATCCTCCAAACGCAAACACTCCTAGATCTCTTCGCCTTCCCATTGCTCGGAACCCAAGAAGAAATCTCTCCTCAACATGGAGGAAGTCCTTAACCTCTCCAAACCCGACGCTTATGCCGTCGTCGACCCATCCGAAGTCGCAAAGCTCTTTCGCCCACACCCTAAACCTATCTATGCGACCTCTGGTCCCAAGGATTCCACAACCCCCTCCTCCTCTCTTCCCATGGTTGAGGGAACTTCTAACCCTCTTCCCTCTTCACCACAAAAGACTTCTCCACCACCCACCTCCCCCATTGCCAAAACTCCCTCTCACACTCCACACGCTGCCTCTGGGAACTCCAGTCCCAAGGCTCCCAACACCACTCCTCCTCCTCCAACCTCAAAGGTGTCAACTCCACACACCTCACCACTCCACCCATCTTCTTCACCACACTCTCCCTCCACCGTAAAACTCCCTTCCTCTTCTCTGGCCAAGAAAACCATCGACCTCGATTCGGACGAGGATGATCTCCCTATCGGAGTCATTGCTCGCAAAAAGGCCAAGGAGCAGCCGCCCATAGTCATGGGAACTGCCGAAGAAAATGTGCGCCTTGACGCGCTCGAGGCCGAGCTCCAAGCAGAGATCTCGCGGCCCTCAACTGCAGAAGGGACTGCTGCCTCCAAGGTCCCAGAAGAAAGGGACCTAGCACCAACTGACGGTGCTAGGGCAAGCACAAGTCATCAAGATGAGGATGACGACGAGGACATGGACCTGTCCTCCGAAGAAGAAGGAACCTCGGATGATGAGGCCACCAATGATGTGCAAGAACCTGCTCTGGATCACGGACGCCAAATGGTGGTGTCCGAGGTTGCCCAAGAACAAAGGGAACCTCCCCTGATGATCAAAGCAGCTGTTTCCCCCCAGCTGAAAAGAACGACTGCCGTCTCCAGGGGGAACAAGAACAAGAAGGGGAAGGGAACTGCTTCCAAGAAGATTCACATCTCTGAGCAACACAAACTTCTTCCCCCTCTCATCCTCTCCGAGCAATAACTCCAAGACCAAGGGCTCAGGCAATTGTGGGACTTGATCAAAGCCCAAGGATGGGAACACATCTGTGATGAGGTTGTGAGTGTGGATCCCTCTCAGGTGCGCCTCTTCTACAATCACTTCGTCGTCCAAGACAAGGGCACCCAGGGAACTCTCTCCCTTAATGGCGATGACTTCATCTTCACAACCTCCACCATTCGCCTTCAACTTCAGGTTCCTGTCCAGGGCCTCAAGAATTGCCCGCCAAGAACTGGGGAGACTACAATAGCGAGGTGATCTATAATACAATCTATGAGGGTCGTGTTCCCACGACTAGAACGTCGACCCATCATCTGTCTCTCATCGCCAAATTGGCCTACCAGTTCATCATAAATGTGGTGATCCCTCGCCAAGAGAAGCGCCTCCACATCAACATTCCTGACGCCATTCTTCTCTATCACTTCCTCCTGAAGAAGCCCATCAATCTCCCACGAATCATTCTAGGGCACATGGAGAAGTGCATGGCCTCTAAGTCTCATTCCCTTCCTTACGCTGGCCTGATCAAGAAACTCATGCTCAGAGAGGGCCTCTACGACTCATCCAAGGAAGAAGTGACCATAGGCCGGCAACTGGACATCTCTATGGTCCAGAAGATGCGTCACTCTGAGCCAGTTGAGGACCAAGGGACCCTTCCCTCTAGTGATGGCCCAGAGGATGGGAATACACAAGTGTTGGTGCATATTGCCAACACTCTGGATAGGATGGCAGGGAACCAAGAAAAGATCATCCACGCCTTGAACAGACTGAGTGAACTCCTGCTCCCTCGAAGGCCATGATCTCCCCTTCTCTTCCCCTTCTCCTCACTGTTCCCACAAAAATTTTATTGTGTTCCTATGTACATATTTTTGCTTAAGTAATGAAATGGTTTTTAGTATGATTGCGTGTTCCTTTCCTTCCTATTTATGTGTTATTTGTTTTCGATGATGTCAAAAGGGGGAAAGACAAAAAATGGGAGATGAGCTAAGTTGAAAAGATATCACAGAATATGCCTAAGATAAGGGGGAACAATTGCATAAAAAGCTAAGTACGAACTCAGTGTTTCACAAGAAGTGGCTCTCTAAGAACTTACTTAGGAACTCATCTGCATATTATGCTTTGAAATACTTGCTTATTTTGTGATGGGTTTGTCATCATCAAAAAGGGGGAAATTGTTGGGACGGTGTTGGGACCTCTGGTTCTAAACATCGGAACAACGAGACCATTCTCCAATTTTGATAATGACAAACACCATATGGGAACTAATGTGTTTTTGTCCAAGTATTTCTAAGGAACATAGGTCCAGCAAAGAAAGTTCCCACGCTATGAGAACTCCCATGAATGGCTAAGGAACACAAGCATACATGCTGAAGAGTTTCTCTCAAAGGAACTCTGAAGAAGACAGTCCCCATCACATGGGAACTCACATGTGAAGACAAAGACCGTTCAGCGTAAATCGCGGGATCCTGTCTTGGACAGAACGAAGGAACATTCTGATGAGCAGACTGTCACGAGTGATCCAACAGTCCGATTGATTCAAGAAGTTGACCAAGTTCAAATCGAAGTCACATGTGAAGATTGTACACTTGGGCTGCAAGCAAAGGGCATTTCGGACAACATGAAAGATGCGATTGAAGCCCAAGTACAACCGAGTATAAAGCTAAATGAATAGTGCTAAGTTCAAGCACTTCTCCCAGAACTCACATATACTCCCAGAGAAAGAAAGACAGAAGAAGAGAAGTCCCCGGCGGCGAGTGTCCGATCTCGACGACGGTGAAGCTAAAGTTCCCAAGAGCAAGGGAACTGAATTGTCAAGGTGTAAGGTTTGACTTTCTTGTTTTAGTTGAGATGTTCGCTTAGGAACTTAGTTGAGAAGATTCATTAGTGTTGCTAGAGTTAGGTAGAACTCGTAGGAACAGAGAAGTTTGAATCTGGCTGTTTGTAACTAAGGAACAAGCAATAAAATAAGTAAGTCATTTAAAATCCTCCAAGCGGAGGTAGAGGTTTACCCACACAACTAGTTGGTTGTCGTGGGGTTCCTCTATAAAGGAACTGTGTTCTTTCAGCTTTTAATACTTGCGATATTGTTTCTTCCACTGCCTTGGGAACAGCTTAACAGCCAGTTCCCAAGCTCTCGCTAACCAGTTACGATCCAACATATAATGACAATCTAAGCTTATAAACTGTTCTAACACCTACGAACTCAACCCACAAAAATATACTTTATAAAACATTAAAAATTACTAATTATAAACATATGTAAAATTTTTGCCTTGTACATATACACGGACATATCACCTAATTCTACTAAAAAAATTAATACTTGTAATCCTTACTACTATAAAAGCAAACACAGCTTTAAAATCCGAGCGTTGATTTTTATAAAATCACCTTGTTACTATCGTGCGGCTGTTATTAATTCATTATTTCTCAGTAATAATTTTGATATTTTAATGTTCCTTGAAATTCGTGTCGTATTGCTTAGCTCTTAAGTAATCTCGGGATATATATTCTTGGAAAAGCGTGATCGACTTAGGTGATATTTGGATGTGAACGGATAATTTTGACATGTCTCGAAAAACGTGTCCAAGTTACTTCGCTCGTAAGAAAGCTCGGATAAGTTTGTTTCTTAGTTGTGAAGAAAGCTCGTATACGTAATAAAACAAGTTTTAAGACTTTGGATGGCGTAAAGTCAATTAAATTAATACCAAAAGGTTTTGCTTAGCTCTTAAGTAATCTCGGGATATATATTCTTGGAAAAGCGTGATCGACTTATGTGATATTTGGATGTGAACGGGTAATTTAGACATGTCTCGAAAAACGTGTCAGTTTGTTTCTTAGTTGTGAAGAAAGCTCGTATACGTAATAAAACAAGTTTTAAGAGATTGGATGGCGTGAAGTCAAGTAAATTAATACAAAAAAAAACCATGCTCCTTTAAATAAATTTACGGAAATGACATTTCCATATTCCTTTTCCAAAAAAAAATCATGCCCCTTTAAATAAATTTACGAAAATGTCATTTCCATATCTCAACAATAATGAAGTCTCCGTCTTATAATCGCCGCACAACGCGCGGCCTAATTGCTAGTCCTTACTACTATATCCTTACTACACAGCTTCAAAATCCGAGCGTTGATTTTTATAAAATCCCCTTGTTACTATCGTGCGACTGTTATTAATTCATTATTCATTATTTCTCAGTAATAATTTTGCTATTTTAATGTTCCTTGAAATTCGTGTCGTATTCCTTAGCTCTTAAGTAATCTCGGGATATATATTCTTGGAAAAGCGTGATCGACTTAGGTGATATTTGGATGTGAATGGGTAATTTTGACATGTCTCGAAAAACGTGTCCAAGTTACTTCGCTCGTAAGAAAGCTCGGATAAGTTTGTTTCTTAGTTGTGAAGAAAGCTCGTATACGTAATAAAACAAGTTTTAAGACATTGGATGGCGTGAAGTCAAGTAAATTAATACCAAAAGGTTTTGCTTAGCTCTTAAGTAATCTCAGGATATATATTCTTGGAAAAGCGTGATCGACTTATGTGATATTTGGATGTGAACGGGTAATTTAGACATGTCTCGAAAAACGTGTCGACGTAACTTTGCTTGTAAGCAAGCTCGGATAAGTTTGTTTCTTAGTTGTGAAGAAAGCTTGTATACGTAATAAAACAAGTTTTAAGACATTGGATGGCGTGAAGTCAAGTAAATTAATACCAAAAAAAACATGCCCCTTTAAATAAATTTACGCAAATGCCATTTTCATATTCTTTTTCCAAAAAAAACCATGTCCCTTTAAATAAATTTACGAAAATGTCATTTCCATATCTCTACACTAATGAAGTCTCCGTCTTATAATCGACGCGCAACGCGCGGCCTAATTGCTAGTCTATTATAAAAGTGTATGTAACTTTTGATCTTGCCCTTAATGGATGCTATCCGGCCGTTCAATTTTTCCCTTTGTTCCGCCTCCTTTGCCCTTCTTTTCCCGTCTCTATCTCTATACCCTGAGGAGGAGCCAGAGTGAGAGAATCAGGACAGTACGACGGACTCGGGGAGAAAGAATTCTTCACCGCCGGCTATCTTCTCTGCCTCTTCAAAGTACAAATTCGTCTCCAAAATTGAGCGGTTTGAACTTATCGTTCTCAATTGAATTTCCATGTCTTTATGTCAGCTGTGGTTCTCATTTCTCAATTGAGAGAGATCCACTTTTTTTTTGCCGCTAGCGCCTGGCTGAGTTCCCTAAATTTGAATCTTGGGTTAAGGTTTGAACTCAAATTACCATTCTGATTTCCAAAATTGATGTTAATCCCTGTTTTTTTTATAGTAATCGAAGATGGCCGTTGCTGCAATTCCCATAACCAAATCGATGCCGCTCTTGTCAGTCCGGACATTCCGGAAGGAACTAACAAGGGACGAGAAGAGTGTGGTGCGTCTGGTGAAGATGATGGATCTGGCGAACGAGGCGGTGCGCAAACAGTACCCTATGGCGGCGCTGGAGGTGCTTCTTGGCGGATGTAGAGGGAGAGGCGTTGGAGGATCAGATGTAAGAAGAGGCCGGTGCCGGCATAGGCTGACAGAGTTGCAGGTCACCGGATCTAAGAAGGCGTTGCAGAGACCTTTAGATAGGAGGGTGAGTGGTGGGCGATAAGTTTGCCTTTTTAATCAATGAGGGCGTCATCGAGAGCGGCTTCCCAATTGCTTGGAAATTTCAATCTATAGGTAAGTGTCTTTGTTTGTGGTCAAACTTGTAATCAGCCATTGCACATCCAAGAAACAAAGAATTTCACTTTTATCATTTATCCCTACTTAGCTATATATCCAATAGCTATTTTGCTAAATTGTTGTTTCGACCGCTTGTGTTCTTGTGAATTATTAGCTTTAACCTTCGTTGCTTTCGGCATTTTTGTGTGAATTTGTAATAGCAACAGGGAATTTCGAGCCAAATCAGAGAGAGGTGAGAAGAGGTATATCTGCTTTTGCGGCTAGGGTTTCGATTCCTAATCTAATCATCATTCTTGTTTTGGTGTAAAGATGATAACTTGAGTTCGCCGTTTTCTGCTCTGCAATCTCCGGTTTCCGATGTTCTTTCTAAAGACTCTGGCTTTGTTAAGCACGTTGAGCCCTCTAAAAGGTAAAATTCAGATTTGCACTTGCTATTTCTGTAAATTTTTTTTTCTTTTGTGTTTTGGTTCGTTTTGATATAAAATCATTGACTTTTGAGATCCCAAAAGTCTAGGGAAATTATTAATTTAGAACCTGATTGCCATTTTTCTATTACCCAGAATGTAATCTAACTTGCTTTGTAATCAATTGAAGCTTTGAATTAATGTTTAATTTCACATGCAATTGGAACTCTCTGAATCTTAAATACTACTCAGTTAACAGCCTTTGCTAGAATGAAGACAAATAACTCATGACAAGAACCACTCCATGTTAATCACGTGAACATAAATGAATTAAAGAGCCATTTGCAAATGGGGAAAAATGTAAAATTTTTGTTGCATCTAATTCCAGCATGAAATTGAGGAAGTGGGTAATAATCTGCATTAATTTTTAAATAGCTTGATATTCTTGAGAGTATGTCACTGTGAGGGGTGAGAAGATCGCTTGCTATGTCGCTGTGAGGGGTGAGAAGGCAATGCAGCTTCTTGAGAGTATTTTGAAGATCAAGGAATACGAGTTGTTAAGGCGCAACTTCGGTGACACCGGATGCTTTGGATTCGGTATCCAGGAACACATTGATTTGGGTATCAAGTATGTATTCTTTGTCTTCGTAATTATAGTAGTTCTTATTTGTTTGTTTAGCTTGTATTAGTAGTAGCAGCATGACTACTATGAGGTGGTTGTGTTATAGTATCTCGGAATAGTTTGAACTTTGAGTCTGTTCCTTTTTGAGTCGTGGATTATTTAGCTTCAATATTTATGTAATTGCTGAGGTTTGTGTTGATATCATTTGGTGAACGATGTTGATTTTTGGTTTATCGGGATATATGTATTTTGTACCTTTAGTTTGGATTTTTCGTGGCATGCTTTAGTATAATTCAATGTTTCTTGCAACTATATGGACTTCTACACCTGTCTAGGATTTGAGCTTTACTATTATGGAGAATTAGAAGCAAACCTAGAAGATATGGGTACAGTATTGATAGCAGAATCGTCAATCGTAAATTTTATGCAATTGGAATTTTGGTAAAATATGTGAATGTTATCGGCTACCTCTAAATATGCTTTTCTTTCATGGGCACTAAGCAATCTATTATCCTATGTTAATTTTCAGTGCCTTGATTTGTGCATACCAGACATGCATCAAATGGTTATGTAATTTTAGTTGGCAACAGAGTTATTTTATTTTCAATCTCAATTTGCCATGTACAATCCATCTGGTATCTACGGCGTGGATTTCTTCATTGTGTTGGAGCGCCCAGATATCGTGTTGCTCGTAGACGCCGTTGCAAGGCCCGTGTTGGAATCCAGCACATTCACCAAGGACGATTCCATGAAGTGGTTCCATATGAAGTAGTTAGAAAAAACAATAATAGTAAATGAATGGTACACATGTATATTTAAGAATCTCAGATGCTTAAGCTTCGATTAATTTGGTGTTTTCGGTGAATTTGTAATAGATGGAAACAACAACATACCTCAAAACAATTGAGTCAAAGATGTAGAAAGGATTAACAGGAACAACCAAGAGATAAACGATTAACAAAATACCCAGACCCAATTGAGCAAAACCTATAGAAAGAGTTAACGGGATGCACACCTACAATCTCAGAGAAGGCCTCATAAGATGGAAATTACCGCAAGTTGAAAACTTGGATAAACCAGTATATGAGGGAGAAATGCAAGAACTTATAATTGAGTTTTCAAGATTTCCTTACCAAATGCTTGATCTCATTACCATGTGTATATGATTGTAGGTGTGCATGATCTTAAAGTTGATCGTGTACGATCATATAATTTTGTGTGGGAGAGATATTAGTTGATTTCACGAAAGAAATGGGAGGTGTGCTCCAACTCTGAAACAGACCAACTCGCATATAAAATCAATCTCATAGGAGTAGTTTCAATCATCTTGCACAACTTTGATCAAACGAAAATAAATAATGATAGGTGCAACTTTGATCAGACGAAAATAAATAATGACAGGTCATAAGTACCGATCAAAAGCATATATGTAAATTGTATGCATGATTTTTTTTTTAATTACACTATTATTACAGTCAAATACTATACCTCTAAGAATTACATTTAGATTTGTATATTAATTAGATACTATAATTAAAATAATTTTTTTTCTTCGCGTGCGAAGCACTCGATGCCTGCCTAGTAAAATCAAACGCACTAGTCATTAATAAAAGGACATCGATTACTCCTCACCATTTGTAGACCTAAATTTTTGACGGATCCCAACCCTCACCATTAAAACCTTTGTATCAAATCCTTTCAAAATCTATTATATCAATAACAAAAATCGAAGGTTAAATTTAGACCACGAATCACTTATAAGGTAAAGACAAGATGCATGTTTTGGGTGAAATGGTGAATGATAATTTTGACAGCTATTTTCATCGGATCTACAATTCAGCTAGTGACATTGAATTTGCATTACGTGTAGAAAGTATTGTTTTTATTTATTGTTAACAAAAGCTTTCATAGCTCAGTTGGTTAGAGCACCCGTTTAGTAAGCGGGAGGTCTTGAGTTCAACTCTCAATGAAAGCAATTTTTTTATTATCAAATTATTTGTCAATTCTTTGTTGGCCTTTGATTATTGGTTAGCCACCGTTTCTACAGATTTGGCAAGAAACCTTCTTACAATTAAATGTCACTTTTTGTATTTCTTGTTGCATACTTAGGTGTGGGTTTTGATTTTGGGTTGGCCACAGGTCCACAACAAATGCTCTGCGTTGTTTGTACTTCATAGCTCTAAAAGGCAACCCTCTTTGCCATGTTTGAATGGATGTGTTTTCTGAGCCTGAAGCTCTGAACAGCCCTTCAAACAAATGAAACCCCAAAACACACTTTTAAACAAATGATGCCATTTCCCCCAACTAAAAAACAACGATCACAAAATCACCCATTTCACTATGTTTCACTACTCCTTTACATTTCAGGGACTCCAACTTTTCTGTCATACCAAGCTACCAGCAAAAGAAACTAGGGTAAAACTTTATACACATTTAGAACAATGCAAGTCTCGTCTAGCTAGAATCAACTCCTCCTGCAATCCAAGTTCCAAAATCCAACTCTAAACTTGGAGATCCTGCAAGAGGGGGAAACAAAGTGAAACTCAGCTTCTACCACAAGCATTTTGGAAACATCCACACAAAAAGTTTATAACTGTTTGACCATTTTTCACATTTTAGACCCAGTCACTGAAAGCATAGAAACTAAGACCTTACACAATTCATGTGTTTGGATTCAGTGAGCATGCTTCAGGAGAATGAATTATGAGCAACAAGAGAGAGCATCCTTGAAAGGTTGCTGAAACTCAGTAAGCATGGTTAGTTCAACATTGATGCCCAAGTCTGTATAGTGTATACATGAATTTCAGCATATTCTCCCTCAATACTCTCAAGCAACATTCACACGTTCATTAAAGAAGACTCTGCAAGCATTTGACTCAGTGAAGTAGACCAAACATATACGGAGTATCAATCTTACAGGACTCTATGAACAAAAATACAGCAATATTAACAACTTCACTGTCAAAGTGTGTTCTAATTACTGTCTATAAAGCTGGTTTCAGATGAAAAACTGAGTTCAATAGTTCTTATCCTAGCATAAGGCATAAGCTGATGAAATAGTGAAAATTTTGCAAGGCAGAAAACTAGCAAAATACTTACTGAAGATTTTGCAGCAGAATCCACTCCATTATTGCCATGTCCAACAATTCTACACCCTGATATTACCAGCATTCTCCACTGTAACAGCACCATTCTGTGAAGACTCTCCTTTCTTGACCCAAACCAAGCTACCTTCACACCTTGCTCTCTCTGTCTTCAACATAACCCTGCGCTCAAATTTTGCATAGCTGCCGTCCTTCCTCCACCCCTTCCGGTTCTTTGCTACAATTGATCCACGGCTACAGCTTTCCACTGGTGCACTAGTCAAGGAAAGACCTGCGAGTTTGCCTTCAGCCTCAGCTCTTGAAGTATCATTGGCATCTTTGGTCTCCCTCACAGCTACAACTTCTTGTCCTGGATTCTCTTTGTCCTTCCCATCTTTCTTCAGCTGCGGTTGTAATATGTCCTCCACCTTCTGGTTTCTCTTCTTGAACGCCTTCTTCTCCTTCTTCTTTCCCCTATGAAGCTTTGGAGCATTCACCATTTCATCGGAACTGTGAGTTGGAGGCGGCGTTGACTGGTTCGAGTGGAGCACCGGTAGTGACTTCGGCTCCAGTTGGACCTCAATATTCGCTTTCTCCTCTAAATCAGCTTTTGTGGCCAAAACGCCTTTGTTCGGCTGCAATTGAACCAGGTTCTCTAGTTGATTTGTTTTCCAGTTCCTCGCATTCGCCTTCTTCCGGTTTCTATTGTTGAGTTTCCGATCGTTAACCTCTTTATCGGAACCGTGAATTTCACCAGGGGCCTGGACAGCGGTTTCGGCCTTGTCGGCCTCTGATAGCGGCGGCTTCAACTGGTACGCTCGAACGACCGGTAGCGCCTTCGGCTTCTCTTGGATCTTGGCATCCGCTTTCCCCTCTAGATCACCCTTTGTGGACAAAACGCCTTTGTTCGGTCGCGATTGAGCCAACTCCTCTTTCTGATTTGTTCTCTGGTTCTTCACGATCGGCTTCTTCATATTTCCAGCATTGAGCTTCCGATCGTTAACCTTGTTGTCGGAACCGTGAATTTCACCAGCGGCCTGAGGAGCGGTTTCGACCTTCAGGACCTCAGATGGCAGCGGCTTCGACTTGTCCTCACGGAACACGGACAGCACCTTCGTCTCCAGTTGAGCCACCGGCTGGCTGGCTTGGATCGGCGGAGCCTGCTTTGGTCGAATCATAGTTACAGCTGGCGCCTGCTTCGGTGGAAGCACATCTAGAGACTTCGCCTTGCTTACTTCAACCCAGCGACAGTTTGCTTCCTCTCCCTGACGACGATTGCCGTTAAAAGGCATCCGAATCGCATTGCTAGGGTTAGGGTTTAGGTGAACCACCGACTTTTCGTCTGGCTGAGACTCCTCTTGCTGATCATCATCACCTTTACTCTTGTCTTCCAGCTCTGCTTCTGCTCGTTCTTGCTCATCTTGAACTTCAGTGTTTCGTTGAAGCTCCTTCTGTTGATTCTCTTCCTCTTGCTTCTTTTGCTGTTGTTGCTTCATCCAGCGATCGCGAAGATCAAGAAAAGAGACGTAGTTGGCAGGCAAGGAAGGAGGAAGTCTCTTTTTGGTGTCCTCCATTGGCAATGTAGCAGAGAAAAAAAGGTGAAGATTCTCGTTCACTCACTGAACTCGAGTAAGCAACAGAGCTCGGGGACGGACGACAATGGCGGGCGAGGATATCACGGCATCGGGATTGCCGTGGAGATCGGTGGAGGAGTGGGGAGTTTGAATGGGAGGAAATCTGATAAAAAAGAGACGGAATCCGTATTTCAGTGTTGTTGTTGTGTTGTGTACTCTTTTTCGGTTCGAGAATAGGAGGAAAGTCACGCTCCCGTCGTTTTTTTTACTGGTGTTGATGGAACAGTCGAACAGATACAAATGGGAGGGCCGGCCCGAGTAACAGATTCACATCCCATTTGACCAATGTATTTTTATCTGTAACGTAGCCTTGTTTCACTTTTCTCACAAAAACTAATTTTTACCCATACGTGAAACTAGCCCTCATTGATAATTGTTGCTAGGCGCCCCGTACAAAGAGTCTATGCGCCCCGGTTATTTTAGTTGGGCCATACTGACCGAAGCAATAATGAAAGGGTAAATTACACAAAATCACCCTTAAATTTGCTCTATTTTCACAAACCACCCATAAAATATACAATTGCAGAAAACCACCCTTAAATTAATCCTGTTAGCAAATTGTTTTCCACTGTGCACTTCATCCTCCGTCTTTTTTCCCATTCTATATTCCACCTCCACCTCTTGCTTCATTTTTTTATTAGGTAATAATTAGGAGACTCCTTCACGGAGGGCGTCCTAGGCTCCTAGCGCATCCTGGCGGATGAGAATCTTAAGTTCTTGGTAATTCCGAATATCATTAACAGAGAAGTTGTGGCCCGGCTTAGTAATTTTATCAGCCACATCATTAGAGCCCCTGTTAACGTGGAAGATTTTGATGTTCTGGAAATCTTGGAGCGAGACTAGAACATCATCCATGATCATTTCAATTTCCCAAGGACAGTATCTAACCCTTTGAGCTGCTTTGATGACTTGTATATTATCTCCTTCTATTTCTAGACTTTGACGTTTCCATTGTCGTGCCAGCTTAATGCCATCTCTTAGTGCAAGAGCTTCTGCTTTTATAGCTGTAATATCCGCGATATTCCAACATTTTAAAATTAATATAATATAATATTTATTATAATAAATTAATTTCTTTTCTCTAAATTAAAAATGAGAATTTCTAAATATCAAATTAAATTCTATTATCTCTTTTAAAAGAGATTATCAAGAAAATTAAAATAGATAGAAATTCAATAAAATTAACTTGAGGGGCATAGATTATTAAAGTGAGGTAAATTAATAAGAAGAGCATTAGATAAAAATAAGGTCTTTTAGAAATTGAATTTATTCCGTAAAATAAATTACACAAAGGCCTAAAAATGCAATTTACAAGCTTTGTAAAAAGAATGCAAGAGCCGGGATTTGAACCCGGGATCTCTTGCACTCTACCCTCACACGCCCCTCTCCAATTCCGCTAGACCAATTGCAATTTCTTGTTCACTTAGCCCAACCTTTTCCTCTTATATCAAATAAACTCCTTCTTCCAATTTGAACATCAGACTAAAGTCTGATTGATGTACGTTGATTTGAAAAGCACCCATTGCATGCCTCCTCCACCCCCCTCTTGCTTGCTTGACCACCCTTGTGACCTCACCTCTCATCACCATGGAAGAAGCACACCAAAGACCAATGGGTGATCACTTCCTCCACCACCATTGGTGAGTCCTCCATGACTTGGATCCATGGCCTCACCCAACTTGACTATAAATAGGCTCCTATTCATCCATTTTCTCACACACTCACACTCTCATTCCTCTTCCAAACAAAAGCACTAGTGATCCTCAAAAAAAAAAATCAGCCACTCTCTAGGATAATTTTCTCCATTAAAACACCACAACAACACCATCAAAATTCCTCTTCTTCCCTTTGGAGCCACCACCGGACCACCTTGGAGCCACCGGCTGGACCACCAGCCGATCACCGCGCCACCAGCACGCCGCCGAGCCTCGCCGGAGCCCCTGGCCGCGCCGCCCCTGCCCGCCGGTCCTCCTCCTCTGCCTTTCTCCAGTGTTCTGTAATTTACAGAATACTCAAAGTATAATTCTATCCTAATTTATAATTATCCAATTTATGTATGTTTAAATTATAAGGCTTTTATAAATTGTTAGAAAGTATTTAAGTAAATTAAGGAGTAAAAATATGTGAGGGAGATCTTGTTAGTTGAAAGCTAGAAACAATTTTGTTTTACCATGGTAACTTAAGACTATAAACAATTAGATCAATTTTTGTTGTAATTATTAGAAGTATAAATAGATTTTATAAAATATTGTAGCATACCAAATTAATAATGAATTTGATCATCTCTAAGATCAAATAGAACTTTAGAAATTTTATGCATGTCTTAGACTAAAAGATAGTATCCCTTTATATGGTCTTATAAATAAAAGGATGATTAAATAAAATCATTATCTAGAAAAAAAATGGTAGTACTATTATCATTCATATGTGAAATTTATAACAAAGTCTCTAGTAGATAAAAGTTATTGCATGGCTTAATCTATAAAAGATATAGTATTACGAAATAAAATCTTTATTCAATGAGAATATGAATTTAGCATATCTTTATATATGGGGGTTATTACAAGATATCATCTATTATTAGGATATGATAAAATAATATATGTTAACATATGATTCTTGGTTATAGAATATGATAGAGATCTAAAAACTATAGTTTGACTTGGACAATGATTTCATGAAAATATGCTACTATTAATGGAAATATTACTAAAGTCATCTATAAGAAAAAAAAAATATTTTAATAATCTCTAGGTGTAGAGATTTGGTACAAGACATGATTTCTAGGATAAAAATATCAAGTAAGATATTACAAATATTCTAGGATATTATTATAGCATAAAGATGACTTGCATGAAAGAAATCTTCTAATTATAAGGAAGATATTATTTTTATAAACTATAATATTATAATAATAAATTATAAATATAAAGTAGGATATTATGAGTCAAAAGTATATTGTTACAAGTCATGAGGATATTAAAATCTATGATCAAAGATATTTTACAAACTATATAACATAAAAGGACTATAGGAATACAATAAGTAGGATTAATCTAATTTTAGTAAGCTACTTTATAAAGAAATTAGAAATTTTTAATTATGGAAAACTTCCATGTAAAGGGATTTTAAGCACGACAACTTTATTTAATGTGAATTATGTAAGTAAATGCAATTCTATTAATAAAATATTATTAATAAAGTATTCTAGATAAGAGTGGTAATATTCTAAGGTCCATCCAAGAATAATTGGAAATTTAAAAGTAATAGTTAATTAACATAAATAAGTAAAAAGGATTGTTTTAATAATTATTTTAATAAAGGTTTTATAGAATAATAAGGATATTACAAAACCAAAATAATAATAAAGGAATATTATTATTTTAAGGAAAATAACTTTCTAAATTATTATTCTAATAATTTAGAATCTCAAACTCTCTTATAAAATATTATAAGAGATAATCCAAACTTTGGGAGGAAAATCATGACTTAAGCCTTTCGCAAATTTCCGTGTCGATAGGTCGGAATCCTCGCTCGTAGTCGGGAATTGCATAAGTTCGTCAAAGCTCGTTCGTTAGAATCGTACGCTAAGGCAAGTGGAATTTCCCCTTGCAACCTTTACATTTCATTCCGTAAAAATTCTCGATGTTGGGAACAACTTGTGTGCTTAAGTATAAATGAACCTAGGAAATATCGAATGCTAGATATAACGACCCATTGTTAGCATAGTTGTTTTTTATTCTCGTAATAGGACTATATATGCTAGTATGGTTATTATCTTGATTGGCTTAAAACATATACAGCCCCCCGTACTTGTGCAAATTTGTCAGATAGACACCCCACCTTTGGTTTGAACCTATTGAACACTTAAACTTAACAATTTGGACCTATTAAACACCTGGTCGCTGACAATCTCGTTGAGTGTAACACACGCATGTTGACATATTCCAATTTTTTGTCCAAATGTGTGCCACATAAGCTTATTTTGCCACATAAGATGCCACATAAGCCCAATCTTTAACACCATTATTTTAATAAAATCAGAAAATATAAAAAATACAAAAAGAAAAAAAAAATTGCACAAGTACAGGGGGCTGTATATGTGCGTTTGACTTACACGTACTTCGCCACGTCAGCGATCAAGTGTTTAATAGGTCCAAATTGTTAAGTTTAAGTGTTCAATAGGTCCAAACCAAAGGTGGGGTGTCTATCTGACAAATTTGCACAAGTACAGGGGGTTGTATATGTTTTAAGCCTATCTTGATTGCTTGTGGTCTCGCTCAGAGATTTACTTTGAATAAACTAGAAAGGGGTGCGGAATAGCCGACGCCTCTATATAACCTTACTAAGTCGTACGTCCATACGACTTTCAGGATCATGATCTCCATCCGCTCCGATTGCAAGGAGGGATGTGCGCACTCTAGCTAAGTGCCGGGGAATTGAAGTTCTCCCTCGGGTGGCTCGGATTATCCGTGTCCCACCACTCTCTATTAAAAATCATTAACAAAATCGAGAATCTTTCGTCACTATATAAGATAAGTGCCAATGCACATTTAAGATACCAAAACCGGACCGGTCTCAAATGATCGATCCGGCTCTCGGTCCGCTCAGGGCGCGAGAGGTTTTCACTTGTATTAATTAATAAACGTTCTCAACATACTTTCAAAGTCCTAAAGAAGTCTACAATCTAGTAGCTCTTCTATTGCTTATTGAGTTATCTTAGTCTAAGATATACTCTTCTGTGAACCATGAAAACTCCACATACACAAGCCTTATCATATAGCCCATTCATAAACACAACCTTATTATTTCCCTCGAAAATAATTAAAGTTACCGAAATACCCTTGGGAAGTTCCATTCCCGCTTGCTTAGTCTCCTAGACTAATTCTTCTTTTCCGCATTTTTGTCTGGCATTCTATTGCCCCTCGCGAATTATGTCAGAAACCAGGAACCCGAGCAAGGCGTAAGGCGAAGTGAAGTGAAGGAAGGTCAAGGATCCGTCAAGATGTTTTTATCATTTTCTTTTGGTTTAATATCGTTGTATTGACTGAACAAGATGTTTTCGTGATTTGATTTCAAGAACTTTAATTATGAAGACAATGTAAGACGTTTGTAAGAACCAAGTCTCCTTCGGGAGCATCTTTTCCATTTTATGAATTATGCTTATTTCCGCTTTAATAATGTTCTATATCATTCTAAAAGCCTTGGGTGACTTTGGACGGTAAAGTCCGAGGTCACTGGCGGTAACACCCAATGTTGTAAAATAGGGGTGTTACAATTGTTGTATCAGAGCTAAACGTTTTGTTTTCAAACCCGAAAACTTTTAAAACCAAAAACTTTCGAAAACCGAGGACTTTCAAACCCTAACTTTCTCTTCCGCTATTTAAACATTTACATTTATAGAGAAATTTCCTTCTCTATCATCCTAAGAAACCTAGGAATACTAACATTCGAATTTCAAAAGTTCTTAGCTAAGAAAAGTTTCTCAAGAAATATTAAAAACCTTAGGTGTCAAATACTTAGTTCTAGAACTAATACTTTTATAAAAGTTTCTTTTTATCTTTTAAAGAACTTGAATATTTTGAGTATTTCAATCCATGGAAAATTCAAACATTTCCTTAGAAAGATCAAATTAAAACTCATACCATTACAATTTGTTAGTAATTCCAAGACTTGTTTTATAAGCCCACATGTGCTAAGAAAATGAAAAATGTAAAGCAAAGTTTTAACTTATTAAATTCTCAAATCCTTGACTTCCTTCATTACGTCTTCATTTCATAGAAACTAAGGAGGTTCTATATTAACGCCTTTTCCTTTCTTTCCCTTCCTCAGATACACCATGGTTAGCCCGAGAAACAACCACCCTGGAAACCACGCCAATGGAGCCCACTTTGGGATGCATGCTCCGAACCCCTACTTCCCCTATTACGACGATGAGCACGAGGAAGATCAGCCTGGATTCAATATGGAAATTGATCAAGTCGGAGAGCCGTGGGAGGAGTCGGAAGAAGATCCCGAGGAGGACCCCAACCTCCCTATCGAGCTTTCAGATGACGAGCCCGCTCCGGCTGCACTGCCCCCGTCACTAGTGTACGAGCCTGAGGGTTACCCCTCGGAGGATGAGGAAATGGCCCCGGGTTATGAACCCGAGGACTACTCCGATGAAGAGGATGAAGAGTTGGTTCCCGAGTACCAACAAGAGGCAATAGTACCCGAGCTCGACTTTGAGAACGGGAAAAATGAAGAAGTGAACAATGAGGAGTTCGAGCTTCTGTGGCAAGCCCAAGCTGAGTGGGATGCCATGAATGAGGCGGAGCAAGAGTTTGAGGAGTCTGAGGAAGAGGATTCGGACGGGGTGGTCATTTACCCCGAGACACCACCGCCACCACCAGTAATGGAGTATGTGCCACCAGCTCCCATGCCACCTATGATAGAGGTTCCGAGGGTCATGCCGTCCACCAGTCGGATCCCAAGGATGGAGGTAGTTTCACCTCCCCGAGCGCCCGAACCAGACGGGCCAATGCCACCAATGTCACACTTTTGGTGCGAGGAAGACGAGGCTCTCATCCGACGTCTTCAGTTGGAATCCAACAACATGGAGGAGAGATTCTACGGGCCACCTTCAATATTCGAGCGAGCTAGGCAAGCCCCTAGGGAGATTCAGATGGAAGGGTTCACTACTTGGGAGGAGGGTGAATCGTCCAACCGCCGTGCTCGACTACCCTTGGTGAACGCCCCACCACCTTCCGGTGTCGTGCTCACTGGAAGACGCAGGGTAAACCGTGGCTTGCTAGAGAGCCACCGCAACGAGTGGATCGCCAAGACGAAGTGGGAGCGAGAGGAAAGGCTCCAACTTCGGATCTGCATCGCGGAGCTTCAGGCCCGCGAAAACCGTCGATATCGCAGAATAGAGCAGGCCAACTTGCTCCTTAGCAACGACTCGGGGATCATTGATGACACTCTCTTCGAGGAAGGATTCCTCGATACTTATACTGATCGTATCTAGTTCCCTTAGCATTGTATTTCCTTTCCAAGAAGTGAGCTTAGACCACTTCTTTCGACTTCATTTTGTACCTAGAAAGTCAACTCGGATTAGCTTTCTTTCCTATGTTAAACTCGGCTTAAGATATAAAAGTCCTTGTACTTGTCTTTATGAATCTATTAATGAAAATTCCTTTCAGTTATTAGCACTTGTGTATCCATTCTTAACTATACTACTGAGTTAGCAAATGAAACTAAACCTAAAACGTTCAGATGGTCAACACTAGAGCTACCAATCGCAGTTCCACTGAACTTAGGGAAGGACATGATGAGAGTCAGTCTGAAGCTCGAAGGGGACCACGAGAAAACCCACCCCCTGCACCTGTAGCGCCAATTGCATTCAATGCGGAAACTATAGCCGCACTCCGTACTCTTGTACAGCAATTGATTCGAGAAGAAGTTCGTGCTGCGGTTCCTAAACCCGCATACATCGAAGTACCAAAGGGGGTGCCAAAAGAAGTGCAAGAAGAAGTAGCCCAAGTGGCGGAAGTCAATCCCGAGAGGCGAAACCTGATCAGCTTCACCGAGGGAATCAAGGCATTCAACGCCATGAAGCCCGACTCGTACGACGGAACTGGAGACCCGTCAGGAGTGCAGTACTGGTTCTCTCACATGGAGCGACTCCTGCACAACATACCATGCTCGGAAACAGATAAGGTGCACATGGCTGCACTTAAATTAAAAGATGAAGCAGGCGAGTGGTGGGAAAGTTCTAGTCTATCCAGCCGCCCAGATTTAAGCTGGGCGATGTTCAAGAACAAGATGATGCGCAGATTCTTCACAGAATCAATGCGAGATGAAAAGCTGGATGAGTTCCACTCCCCGAAGCTGCATGGATTGAACGTGCTGGAAAGGGCTAAGAAGTTTAACCACTTGCTGCAATATGCTAATGAGGAGATTACTACTGAAAAGCAGAAGATCAAGCACTTCCACCGCTGGATGAGCGACCACATCAAGCCTTGGATGGCAAACTGCTCCTTCACGACCTTGGAGGAGTATGTGGATCATGCGCATAAAATGGAGTCGACTCTGAAGGTTCCCGATCGCAAGAAGTTCGGTGGAGGAAAGCCTCACCACTCCAGTCACAGTGGGTTTAAGAGGCCAGCATCGCCGCAAGGATCTCAGTGGTCAAAGAAAAGCAAGCACAAGGCTTCGTCGGTTGGTACAAGACCAAGCCTTGGGGCTGAATCCACAAAGACCCCAATCGTCTGCCACAACTGTGCTGGACCCGGGCACATAAACCAGAAGTGTCCCAAGCCCCCAAGAAGATGTAACAACTGCAACAAAGATGGACACCTCCGACAATTCTGCAGGCAACCAGCGAATCCAGCAGGTCAGACCCGCTCGAACACAGTATCCCAACGACCGCAGGCGTCAAACAAGCCAGCAGGAACCACTTCGGTTCAGTCCACAACACACCAGAAAGGCAAGGGGCCTATGAATTCGCAGGGTCAAGGGCAGAGATTGTATGAGATGCGCACCACTGACAAGCCAGAGGAACCCATTTGCCAAGGTACTCTCCATATCCGTTCTAAAGATGTGTTTATACTCTTCGATTCCGGTGCTTCACATTCTTTCATATCCGAAAAATGCATAGAACTTCTAGGATTAGATAACCTCAAGGAGTGTGAGCCATTCATAGTGAACCTTCCAAATGGAGAAAAGATAATAGGAGCAAGACAGTTAGGCAGATTTCCCCTATGCATTCAGGGAGTAAACTTTCACTCCAACTTGATATGCATCCCGATGGATCCCTACGACATCATTCTCGGAAGAGATTGGTTGTCTCAGCATGGAGCAATAATCGATTTCTACACCCGGACTGTAACCATCAACTCTGGAGGAAAACACGTTTGCAGATTCAAGGGAAAGCGAGAAGAAGAAAACGGGAAAGTGATCAACGCCATGAAGGCCGGGAAGTTACTCCGACAGGGCTGTGTTGGGTATCTTTGTTACCTCGAGCCAACGGAGAAAAGGGTCATGGATATTCAGGAGATCCTTGTAGCCCGAGAATTTCCCGACGTTTTTCCAAAAGAACTCCCCGGATTGCCTCCTCGACGAGAAGTCGAGTTTTCAATAAGCCTCGAGCCTGGTACCACCCCAATCTCTAAAGCGCCCTACAGAATGGCCCCGCTAGAGATGAAAGAACTCAAGAGTCAGCTCGAAGAACTGCTTGAGAAGGGTTATATCCGACCGAGTGCTTCACCCTGGGGAGCGCCCGTGCTATTTGTGAAGAAGAAGGACAGAACCTTCCGTTTGTGCATCGACTACAGAGAACTGAACAAGGTCACCATCAAGAACAAGTATCCTCTTCCAAGGATAGATGATCTCTTAGATCAACTCCGTGGTGCAAAAGTTTTCTCCAAGATCGACCTAAGATCAGGCTATCATCAACTTCGGATCCGCGATGAGGACATTCCGAAGACCGCATTTCGCACTCGCTATGGCCACTACGAGTTTATAGTGATGCCATTCGGCCTGACTAATGCACCTGCGGTGTTCATGGATTTGATGCACCGATGCTTCCATGAATACCTCGACAAGTTTGTCATCGTCTTCATTGACGACATCCTAATCTACTCCGGGAATCGAGCAGAGCATGAAGAACACCTTCGAACAGTGCTACAAATCTTAAGGCACAACCAACTTTACGCCAAATTATCCAAGTGTGATTTATGCCTGAAAGAAGTGGATTTCCTAGGCCATGTTATCAATCAAGACGGAGTAATGGTGGACCCAAAGAAGATTGAAACAGTCTCAGAATGGAAGCAACCAAAGAATGTAAAATAAATTCACAGCTTCCTAGGACTTGCAGGGTACTACCGAAGATTCGTCGAGGGATTCTCAAAGATCGCCCTACCAATGACGAAGTTGCTCCGGAAAACCCACAAGAAGTTTGTGTGGGACGAAAAGTGTGAAGAAAGCTTTCAAGAACTCAAGAAGCGTCTAACAAGCGCACCAGTTTTGACTCTGCCAGACGGACACGACGGCTATGTGGTCTACAGTGATGCCTCAAAGCAAGGCTTGGGATGTGTGCTTATGCAGAATGGGAAGGTGATTGCCTACGCATCTCGTCAGCTCAAAGTTTATGAAGTGAACTATCCAACCCACGACCTCGAACTAGCAGCGGTGGTGTTTGCCTTAAAAATCTGGCGACACTACCTGTACGAGGTCAAATGTCAGATCTACACAGACCACAAGAGCTTGAAGTATGTGTTCACCCAGAAGGAACTAAACATGAGACAGAGAAGATGGCTGGAACTACTGAAGGACTACGACATTGAGCTGCTCTATCATCCGGGCAAAGCTAATGTCGTAGCAGACGCTCTCAGTCGTAAGACACAACAAGAGGGCATGATCGCAATGCTAACGACCCAGCCAAAGCTGCTGCAGCAAGAACTGATCAGGGAAGGCATTGAGGTCTGGTTCGAAAGACAACAAGGTTGTCTCAACACTTTGGAAATCCAATCCGATTTGCTAACGGAGATTAAAGAAAAGCAAACTGAGGACGTCATGCTGATCAGGATAAGCGGCGAAGTACAAGAAGGCAAGGCACCAGGGTTCGTCATTCAAGATGACGGTTCCCTATGGTTTCAAAACCGAATTTGTGTGCCAGCAGTGGACGAGCTCCGAAAGATCATCTTAAAGGAAGCCCACTCATCTGCCTACTCAGTACACCCAGGAGCAAGTAAAATGTACAAGGATGTACGCAGAAATTTCTGGTGGCCAAACCTGAAGCAAGATGTCGCAGAATTCATATCTAAATGCTTGGTCTGCCAGAAAGTAAAGATCGAACATCGAAGACCTGGAGGAAAGTTGCAATCCCTTTCCGTGCCAGAATGGAAATGGGAAGATATTACAATGGATTTTGTGACCAATCTGCCCAAGACCCAAAAGCAGAAGGATTCTATCTGGGTTATCGTGGATCGACTCACCAAGAGCGCCCACTTCATCCCCATTCAAAAGAAGTGGAAGGCTCCAAAGCTAGCAACAGTTTTCGTCAAGGAAATAGTCCGCCTCCATGGGACCCCAAAGACGATCATCTCCGATCGAGACGGTAGCTTCATGGCCTCTTTCTGGCAAGGACTACACAAGGCCATGGGCACAGAACTGAAATTCAGCACAGCTTTTCATCCTCAAACGGATGGTCAATCAGAAAGGACCATCCAAACTCTTGAGGACATGCTTCGGGCATGTGTGCTCGACCGCACAACAAGCTGGGATGACAGCTTGCACCTTATAGAATTCACCTACAACAATAGCTGGCATTCCTCCATCTAGATGGCTCCCTTTGAAGCTTTATACGGCCGAAAATGTCGCTCCCCGCTTTGTTGGGACGATAACGCCGACAAGATTCTCTTAGGACCTGACCTAATAGAGCAAACTGCCTCCGAAGTCGCCCTCATCCGTCAAAGAATGTTGACCGCCCAGAGTCGACAGAAGTCTTATGCAGATCTGAAGAGGAGAGACATTGAGTTTACAGAAGGAGATAAGGTTTTTGTCAAAGTATCTCCTTCAAAGGGCGTTTTCCGCTTCGGGAAGCGAGGCAAGCTCAACCCTCGCTATGTAGGACCCTTCGAAATCCTTGAGAGAGTCAGCAATCTGGCCTATCGAGTTGCTTTACCACCATCTGCTCACCCTGTACACAATGTGTTCCATGTGTCACTCTTAAGGAAGTATGTGCCCGACGAATCTCACGTGATCAACTTCGACGATGTCGAAATCCAGTCGGATGGCACTTACGAAGAGAGACCAATCAAGATTGTAGAGCACCGAGTCAAGCAATTACGCAACAAAGAAGTACCTTTAGTCCGTGTACTTTGGTCCAAAGATGGCAACGAGGCTACAACTTGGGAAACCTGGGAAACCGAGCAAGACATGCAGAGGCGTTTCCCAGAGTTAATGTCTTCTTGAACGTCACTAGTATAATCCTTTTAAGAGGGTACTAGACCCCGTAGTTCCCTCACGAGTTGTGAATCTTGTAATTGCTTTTGCCTCTACATCTCAGTACCACCCTACTTTTCTCTAGTTTCGGGGACGAAACTAAATTAAGGGGGTACTATTGTAATATCCGCGATATTCCAACATTTAAAAATTAATATAATATAATATTTATTATAATAAATTATTTTCTTTTCTCTAAATTAAAAATAAGAATTTCTAAATATCAAATTAACTTCTATTATCTCTTTTAAAAGAGATTATCAAGAAAATTAAAATAGATAGAAATTCAATAAAATTAACTTGAGGGGCATAGATTATTAAAGTGAGGTAAATTAATAAGAAGAGCATTAGATAAAAATAAGGTCTTTTAGAAATTGAATTTATTCCATAAAATAAATTACACAAAGGCCTAAAAATGCAATTTACAAGCTTTGTAAAAAGAATGCAAGAGCCGGGATTTGAACCCGAGATCTCTTGCACTCTACCCTCACACGCCCCTCTCCAATTCCGCTAGACCAATTGCAATTTCTTGTTCACTTAGCCCAACCTTTTCCTCTTATATCAAATAAACTCCTTCTTCCAATTTGAACATCAGACTAAAGTCTGATTGATGTACGTTGATTTGAAAAGCACCCATTGCATGCCTCCTCCACCCCCCTCTTGCTTGCTTGACCACCCTTGTGACCTCACCTCTCATCACCATGGAAGAAACACACCAAAGACCAATGGGTGATCACTTCCTCCACCACCATTGGTGAGTCCTCCATGACTTGGATCCATGGCCTCACCCAACTTGACTAGAAATAGGCTCCTATTCATCCATTTTCTAACACACTCACACTCTCATTCCTCTTCCAAACAAAAGCACTAGTGATCCTCAAAAAAAAAAAATCAGCCACTCTCTAGGATAATTTTCTCCATTAAAACACCACAACAACACCATCAAAATTCCTCTTCTTCCCTTTGGAGCCACCACCGGACCACCTTGGAGTCACCGGCCGGACCACCAGCCGATCGCCGCGCCACCAGCACGCCGCCGAGCCTCGCCTGAGCCCCTGGCCGCGCCGCCCCTGCCCGCCGGTCCTCCTCCTCTGCCTTTCTCCAGTGTTCTGTAATTTACAGAATACTCAAAGTATAATTCTATCCTAATTTATAATTATCCAATTTATGTATGTTTAAATTATAAGGCTTTTATAAATTGTTAGAAAGTATTTAAGTAAATTAAGGAGTAAAAATATGTGAGGGAGATCTTGTTAGTTGAAAGCTAGAAACAATTTTGTTTTACCATGGTAACTTAAGACTATAAACAATTAGATCAATTTTTGTTGTAATTATTAGAAGTATAAATAGATTTTATAAAATATTGTAGCATACCAAATTAATAATGAATTTGATCATCTCTAAGATCAAATAGAACTTTAGAAATTTTATACATGTCTTAGACTAAAAGATAGTATCCCTTTATATGGTCTTATAAATAAAAGGATGATTAAATAAAATCATTATCTAGAAAAAAAAATGGTAGTACTATTATCATTCATATGTGAAATTTATAACAAAGTCCCTAGTAGATAAAAGTTATTGCATGGCTTAATCTATAAAAGATATAGTATTACGAAATAAAATCTTTATTCAATGAGAATATGAATTTAGCATATCTTTATATATGGGGGTTATTACAAGATATCATCTATTATTAGGATATGATAAAATAATATATGTTAACATATGATTCTTGGTTATAGAATATGATAGAGATCTAAAAACTATAGTTTGACTTGGACAATGATTTCATGAAAATATGCTACTATTAATGGAAATATTACTAAAGTCTATATAAAAAAATAAAATATATTTTAATAATCTCTAGGTGTAGAGATTTGGCACAAGACATGATTTCTAGGATAAAAATATCAAGTAAGATATTACAAATATTCTAGGATATTATTATAGCATAAAGATGACTTGCATGAAAGAAATCTTCTAATTATAAGGAAGATGTTATTTTTATAAACTATAATATTATAATAATAAATTATAAATATAAAGTAGGATATTATGAGTCAAAAGTATATTGTTACAAGTCATGAGGATATTAAAATCTATGATCAAAGATATTTTACAAACTATATAACATAAAAGGACTATAGGAATACAATAAGTAGGATTAATCTAATTTTAGTAAGCTACTTTATAAAGAAATTAGAAATTTCTAATTATGGAAAACTTCCATGTAAAGGGATTTTAAGCACGGCAACTTTATTTAATGTGAATTATGTAAGTAAATGCAATTCTATTAATAAAATATTATTAATAAAGTATTCTAGATAAGAGTGGTAATATTCTAAGGTCCATCCAAGAATAATTGGAAATTTAAAAGTAATAGTTAATTAACATAAATAAGTAAAAAGGATTATTTTAATAATTATTTTAATAAAGGTTTTATAGAATAATAAGGATATTACAAAACCAAAATAATAATAAAGGAATATTATTATTTTAAGGAAAATAACTTTCTAAATTATTATTCTAATAATTTAGAATCTCAAACTCTCTTATAAAATATTATAAGAGATAATCCAAACTTTGGGAGGAAAATCACGACTTAAGCCTTTCGCAAATTTCCGTGTCGATAGGTCGGAATCCTCGCTCGTAGTCGGGAATCGCATAAGTTCGTCAAAGCTCGTTCGTTAGAATCGTACGCTAAGGCAAGTGGAATTTCCCCTTGCAACCTTTACATTTCATTCCGTAAAAATTCTCGATGTTGGGAACAACTTGTGTGCTTAAGTATAAATGAACCTAGGAAATATCGAATGCTAGATATAACGACCCACTGTTAGCATAGTTGTTTTATATTCTCGTAATAGGACTATATATGCTAGTATGGTTATTATCTTGATTGCTTGTGGTCTCGCTCAGAGATTTACTTTGAATAAACTAGAAAGGGGTGTGGGATAGCCGACGCCTCTATATAACCTTACTAAGTCATACGTCCATACGACTTTCGGGATCATGATCTCCATCCGCTCCGATTGCAAGGAGGGATGTGCGCACTCTAGCTAAGTGCGGGGGAATTGAAGTTCTCCCTCGGGTGGCTCGGATTATCCGTGTCCCACCACTCTCTATTAAAAATCATTAACAAAGTCGAGAATCTTTCGTCACTATATAAGATAAGTGCCAATGCACATTTAAGATACCAAAACCGGACCGGTCTCAAATGATCGATCCGGCTCTCGGTCCCCTCAGGGCGCGAGAGGTTTTCACTTGTATTAATTAATAAACGTTCCCAACATACTTTCAAAGTCCTAAAGAAGTCTACAATCTAGTAGCTCTTCTATTGCTTATTGAGTTATCTTAGTCTAAGATATACTCTTCTGTGAACCATGAAAACTCCACATACACAAGCCTTATCATATAGCCCATTCATAAACACAACCTTATTATTTCCCTCGAAAATAATTAAAGTTACCGAAATACCCTTGGGAAGTTCCATTCCCGCTTGCTTAGTCTCCTAGACTAATTCTTCTTTTTCGCATTTTTGCCTGGCATTCTATTGCCCCTCGCGAATTATGTCAGAAACCAGGAACCCGAGCAAGGCGTAAGGCGAAGTGAAGTGAAGGAAGGTCAAGGATCCGTCAAGATGTTTTTATCATTTTCTTTTGGTTTAATATCGTTGTATTGACTGAACAAGATGTTTTCGTGATTTGATTTCAAGAACTTTAATTATGAAGACAATGTAAGACGTTTGTAAAAACCAAGTCTCCTTCGGGAGCATCTTTTCCATTTTATGAATTATGCTTATTTCCGCTTTAATAATGTTCTATATCATTCTAAAAGCCTTGGGTGACTTTGGACGGTAAAGTCCGAGGTCACTGGCGGTAACACCCAATGTTGTAAAATAGGGGTGTTACAATAGCTGATATATTCCCCAACTTGTTTGCTATTATATCAATCATCATGCCATTGTGGTCCCTAAGGATAGCCCCTCTAGATGTTAATCCGTTATTCATTTTTGACCCATCAAAGTAACATTTAATAAACCCAACTTGTGGTCTTTTCCATGCTTTTGATTTTGATGTTTGTTTTTTCAGTCTTCTTCTTACTTCCTCGCCTTCATTATCATCTTCGGACCATTTCTTTGACTTCCTCCATTGATCTATTTGTGTTCTTATATATGAGGGAAGATCTAGAATGATCTCATTTGCTGCATGTTGGAACGTAATTTTGTTTCTCCGATGCCATATGCTCCACCATGTGACTGCTAGCTCAGTAAAGTCATCCCTTCCCAAGATATGGTAAAGCTTTGTAAGCATAGTTTTTGCGTCTTTATTTCCTGGATCATATCCGCGTATCCTCATTTCACTTGCTTGGTTTATGTTTTTGATTGTGCTTAATGTGTAAGGACACTTGATCAACAGATGTGTAGTGTTTTTCATTTGTATAGTTGCACAATATACAGCCTCCAGGCGTGGAGACATGTTTTTCTCTCAATCTTTCTTTGGTTGGCAATCTATTCACGTTGATTTTCTAAATAAAGTTCTTAACTTTGGGTAGTGTATCTAGTTTCCATATCCATTCCACTATAAATGAGTTTTGAGTTTTTTTTCTTGTGTTATCAATTTCATGGTTGATGAAGTAGAGAACCATCCATTCTTGCTTGGAGCCCAATAAAGACGGTGCTGAATATTGTGTTCCAAAATCACTATACCTGAAATTATGTTAACAATTTCTTTTGGAAGGACTGATTTAAGACTTTGTATGTTCCATTTCTTGTCCACTATAATGTAGTCAGAGACTCTGGAGGTTACATTCTGGAGTGATGGTTGTAGGGCCAGATTTTTCAGGGGTTGGTCTAGGGCCCAATTATCCAACCAAAATTTAATTGTATCCCCATTTCCCACTTGCCATATTAGTCCTTTTTCAAACTCCTTTCGTAGGTTTATGAGTCGTTTCCATTGTCATGATGTATTTTGCTTAAGTTTGTATGAAAACAAATCTTCTTGCGCATATATTTCTCCTTTACTATCCGAACCCAAATACTGTCTGGTTCCGCAAGAATTTTCCATAGCAATTTCATTTGTAGTACTTTATTCATATGTTTGGTTTTCCTTAGCCCTAGTCCTCCCAAGGATTTAGGCTTGCAGATTTTATCCCACGCAATGAGTAGTTTATAATATTGGTCTTTGTCCAAAAGAATCCTCTATTAATTCTATCCAATTCTTCATGTATTTTGTTTGTCAATATAAAACTTTGCATAATATAATTTTGTTACTTGCCAAGTTTGCTTTAACTAGAGTCGCTCTTTCTTCATGAGAAAGATTATTTGTCTTCCACTTAGTTAGTTGTTGTTGTGCTTTTCCTATTGTGTCTTTGAACATTTCTTTATTTGTTTTACCACTAATAATTAATAGAGCATCCTAAGTATTTTCGATGTCTGTCATAGCTGTAATTCCTAACGTTTGTTAGATTTGTTGTTTTTGTTGGTTGTAAGCATTTTTTGAGGTTTGGAAAGCTGACTTGTGATAGTTTACTTTTTGTCCTGATATGGTACTATACTCTTCATTGACTTCTTTAATTTTCGCACATTATCCTTGTGTTCCTTTGACAAAGATAATAATGTCGTCTGCAAAAGCTAAAAAAGGATCCTAGTTCCACAAAGGGTAATGGAGAATCCAATGGATTTCCGATCGAGGTTACTTATAGATTGTAATTTCCTAGCTAGAATTTCTGACCTAATAACAAACATGAAGAGAGATAGCGGGTCACCTTGACGCATTCCCCGCTCAGGCAGGAAAGGATCCGTCGGTCCATTATTAACTAGTACCAATAAGGATACCGTACTAACACACTCCCAAATCCATCCTATAAATTTGTTGTCAAAACCGAATTTTTTCAGCACTCCAAAAAGAAATTCCCAGTCAATTCTATCATATGCCTTTTCCATATCCAGTTTCACTGTTACCCATCCTTCCTTTGCTTTACTCCCTCTAAAGGAATGAAAAATTTCATGGGCAATGAGTACATTGTTGGATGGATCGGTTGTTCACAAAGGCACCTTGTAGATGATTTTGCCTATTATTTTCTTAAGCATTTCTGTGATGATTTTGGAGATAATTTTGTATATTGTTGTACACAGGCTTATTGGTCTATAATGATTTGTTGAACTTGGATTTTCAATCTTCGGAACAAGGGAAATGAACATATGATTAATTTGTTTTAGCATCCTTCCTGAATGGAAAAAGCTCTTCACTGCTTTTATTACTGTAGGACCAATAATGTCCCAATATTTTTTGTAGAACTCTGCTGTCATTCCATCCGGTCCTAGAGACTTGTTAAGTCCTAGTTGCATCACTACTCTTAATTTCTTCATTTGTTACTTGTTTTGTTAGATTGACATTGTTTTCCTTTGTGATTTCTTGGGATATTAAATTAAGGTATTCTTGAGCTAACAGTTGATTGGTTGGCTCCTTCATATATCTACACCTAAAATCGTTTTTAATCTCCTGCTTAATGTTATCTAATCCAATAATTTGTGTGCCATCACTTGTCCTTTTCTCCTTAATATTTTTCCTATTTCTTTTCCTGCTTGCAATCTTGTGAAAGTAGCACGTGTTTGCGTCCGATAACTTTATATGCTTGGTTTTTTCTCTTTGTCTCCAATAGGTTTTGTGATAGTTCCGTATACATTCTTTTTGTTTGATAATTCTGATTTGCTTTTGTACTATACTTGGATGGGGGAACTAGTATTTGTTTTTGAAGTTCTAACAGGTTGTTCTCTATTTCTTTTAGTTTCTCAAAGGTATTCCCAAAGGTATGTCTATTCCAAAATTTTGCATTTTTCTTTAGTAATTTTGTTTTTTTACTACTTTAAACAAACTTGATCATGGAACATCCAATCTTCATGCTTGTCTTACTACATTCCTAAAATCTTTCCTATACATCCATATTTTCTCTAGCTTAAAGGGGAGACATTTAGAAATCTCTTCATTACTGAGGTCCACTGTAACTTTACAGTGATCTGAAGTTGTGAAAGCATAGTTTTTTGCCCTAATATTTGGGAACCACTAAATCACCCTATTGCTCACCAATGCTCGATCTAGTTTTTCATAGGTATTTTTATTTTTCGTTTTATTTTTTCTCCACTGTATATAGATTTCCTACAGAAGGGATATCTAATAGTTCACAATCATTTTTAAATTTTATAAGTCTTCTAAATCTTTGTTGTGTAGGGTAGGGACTCCCTTTCTTCTCATCCGGATCTTGTATCTCGTTTAAATCTCCTAGAATTATAATGGGTAGATTCCTGTTTTGTACTGTGCTTGTTATATTTCTCCAAAACTCGTCTTTAAGTCCTTCATTATGAGGAGCATACGCAAAGCAAATCACAATATTATATTTGGTTATTATATGATGGTACTTTAAGATAATGAATCTTGGTTCGTGAGCGAATACCATTATTTCATCATTAGTGAGTTGATGTTCCTTCCACATGACCCCAATTCCACCTGCTTTGCCACATGCAGGCGACCAAAGGAAGTTATCGAAACTTGCTCTTATCCACGTTTGATCACTTGGGGTTTTCTCAGTTTTAGTTTCAAATATAGCCATTATTTGTATCCTTTCTATTTTGCAAAAAGAGTCAATTTCAGGCCAAGAGAATTTTCGACCTATCCCCCTACAGTGCCATGGACCTGTATTCATAATAATTATTGGAAACAAGCCTACCCCAAAGAGGGGGTTCAGATGTATACATGATAATTTCCATAAAAGTTGCAAAAGGAGTCTGTTTTTGGTCATAATTATTCCACATAAAAGTAGCAATACATTGCATCCTTTCATGTGAGCAATGATAACAAACGGTTTTAGAGAAGTTCCAGGCAACATTTACATCCTTTAGGATTGATCCACTATAATCAGATTCTTTGATCTTCTCCTTTTGTATTTTATACAACCTTTCTTTGACATTATTACTGACCAGTAGGATTAGCCTGCCCTGCTTTCTATTTTGCCAAGCATATATAACATGGCTAGTTTCAAAGTGGGTGTTTACATAACTAATATTGTCCTGTATCTTAATAAGCTTACATTTTTGAACGTACAAGTTCTTAAGAGCTACTCTCACAATACAAAGGGTGCCATAATTACATTGATTTTCTTTCCATTTTACTAATATCGAATCAATCTGGACTAATAAGGCTTCTTGTTCCTTCTTCATATTACATGAGTAAAATGGGAATTCAATCTTGCATTGCTCTCTATTATCACACCACCAGCAGCACCACTGGTTCTCACCCAGTTCCTTTATCCAAGTCAAGTTTCTATTCCTGTCACAGAAAGGTACTTCCACAATATAGTCAAGAATTTCATTATATGCATAATCAAGATAATGCAAAGGAATTCTATATATCACATGTCTCCTCAGATTCCTTGTCTTAATCCATATTCTATTCAAACTCTTTATTTTCCCCACCATGTCAAGCTTGCCTCTTGTCTTGCTCGTTTCTTTCCTAGTCCCCATGGGGCCAGTCTCAAAAGGCTTGTTCTGATTACTACCCTTCAAGGTCTCCTCGACCATGGTAGGATTAGGATTAGGTTGAATTTGAGCTGACTCAAATTCTTCATGCTCTTTAGAAAATTGGGAATTTGAGCAAAGAACTTTCTTAAAGGAACTCTTTTATTTCTTCATTTCTTCATTTTGCTTCTCCATAAAGAAGTGGGGCAAGTAAATTTCCCAAAGCAGTTAAGAGAGAAAGTAGGAAAAGGTGATGAGCAAAAGAGAGAAGCGAATGTGGGAATAGCAGACCCCCAATAATCATAAAGTCCATAATAGCACATAAGATACATGTACAAATAAAGAATCATTGCTAAATTTCTCATACTTTCCTGGCATGTGTTCATCTGCGCATTAACACACTAGAGATAGTTAATCAACTCAAAACACCAGTAAAGGCAGACCCTTACTTCCTTATGTAGTTTGATCAACACACCCATCATCTAATCAGCGGTATAATTATGAGCAGAGAAGATTAGGTTCAGAATTTTCTCTTCATCATGCATCACCCTTATTACTGTTTAGGGGCATTATCCATCTTTCTTCCCATTTACACTTCCAATTTCTGCTCATTCTATCTTCAAAATTTCTAGTTATTAGCATGTTCATATCAATAGACTTATGATACCATAAACAACAAAACATTTTCATTTCATACATGCAACACAAGATAGTATATAGTATAACCAAATATGTTTAAACTATCCAGTCATGACCAAACCACCTAGGATGTAATTAAACAACGGTGCAGTATAATTGCAAACCCTTGCTTCCTTTGGTGGTTTAATCATAAATCATCACACTTAGCAACATAACAATTCCGTTTTCCAAATATGCTTTCATGTCAATTTTCAGTTTCACCTTTCCTTTCTCTTTTCTAATGCCAAAATAATTGGCTTGGTTCAATCCATTGGTCTTGCCACCAGATACATCAACATTGGCCATTCTGGCATTGGGTTCAAACTTTCCAGGAATTTTCCTAGAAAGGAGTTGTTCTCTTTAGTGTCATTCGACATTTGTTCAAAGGATTGAGTTTTAAAGAGCATGTTCCACCTCACAACACAACGAACATCAACAAACATTTCATAAATACTAGAATAGGAATAGTTACACGTGGTTTTTGGCTTCGGATTTGTTCCCGGCGGAGGTGCGGACTTGCTACTCGTGCCGCCATTCCACCATCCTCGAGAGGTGTTGATGCTGTTGAGGCCATCTTCCTTTCTCATTCTCCCGGCCCTTCTTTCCTTCCTTCAAAGATTTTGAATGGTTGTTTTGTCAGCATAGCTGAAGAGTCGAATCTGTTCCCCATCTTTTGATCCACTTTGCCAACCGAGCCTGCTCCTTCTTCCTTGTGGTAATAGTTGATTTCCCCCCAGATTTGACAGCATTAAGCTTCCATGTGCAGATTTTCGTCATTTTTTCGAACGGGTTTACGCCTCTTGGGGTCGCTTCCTTTGAAACGCCACTTAGGGTTCGAGATCGCTCCCGATTTGGTCAGGATAGTGTTTCTAGTGGGGATTTGAATCAAAATCAAGATGAAAAGGAGCAGAAAAAGCATGGATTTCATCTAGATTTGGGGTTCGCAATTTAGGGTTTTTTCGAAATTAGCGTCGCACGAGAAGGGATAAAGGGTTCGGGTCTAGCGTATAAGAGCAAGCCCAAGAGATTCTCTATATACATTGATTATTTGTGTTTTTGGAGAATGCTAGACTTTTTTTGGCCCAACAGATTCTCTAACACATTCTCCAAAATAGATGAAGGGGGAAAGTGAAGTGTTTTCCCTAAATTTAGGGAATTCTCCAAATGCATTTGGAGAATGAATTAAATGTAGATGTATACATATTAACTTACAATTGGTCATATTAAAGTTTATAGTATTTTGTAAAATATTTTATATATAAAATAAAATTATTGAATGTTAGATTTTTTAAAATAAAAAAACTGTTGGAGTTGAAGTAGATATTATTTAGTGAATTTGACTTTCAGGTTCAGACATGCCCTAATATCATATACCTCTTGCTTCATTTATTTTGCGTTAGAAGGGCCAAAATAATGAAAGCTTGAGCCCTGGAACGACCAAACACCCCTCAAACAGAACTATGCCGCCCCAAACAGCAAGCTTCCGCCTCGTGCACAACATCTTGAACCACCCCCCTCTCAACTCTTCCCTCTCTCCTCTCTTCCTCCTCCGCAGCCGCCATCTCCCTCTCTCCACGGTCTTCTCTTCCTCTACTCCTAGAAAGCACAGAAATATCCCTCTTTCCTCTCGCAGTCTTACTCCTCCGGTCCTCAATCTCAAGAGCCGGAGCAAGGGCTCGTTGGCTGATAGAGATAAGGGAATGTCGGATTCAGAAAGTTCCGTTTCTGGGTTTAACAAGAGGAGGGCAGAGGGGAGGGATAAGAGCAACAAACCCAAGACCCTTGAGAAGAAAATTCGGAAGCTCAACCCTGTTAGTACTATTTCTTATGTGCAGGTTAGTTAATATTTCAGCATGTACTTACAATTTATGGGTTTAGATGGGTATTCTGTCATTTTTTTTAATGAGTGCCTATTAAATTTTTTCTATTCTCAAATTTGTTGGAGCTTCATGAGGTTTGGATTTTGTTTACCTTGTCTTCTTCTCTTGCTTCCATATTCTGTGCTACAATAATGATACTTGTGTGTGAATGGTGTAATTCATGAAAATATAACTCCCGAAGTTTTCATTTTGAAGCTGATATATATTTTTATTTTTAGTGTGGATTTATATTTGTTAGTATTAGTAGATTTCATGGCATTGAGATAGTGCATTCAAAACTATCACCTATGGTTGCTATCCAATGTGTGAACGTTGATCAGACTGCTAGTCTTCTACATGGGTTTTTTTAGCTGAGGGTTTTGCTCTATAAATCATTGGTAATTCTCTTTTTGCTGTTATTTTTCTGCCTTTGTTATTGACAGATTATTGGAACTGGAATGGACACTCAAGATACTTCTTCTTCTGTTCTGCTTTTCTTTGACCATCAAAGGTTTATGTTTAATGCAGGAGAGGTAAGCTGCATTTATTTGCCACAATGAAGAAGCTTCATATTTAATAAGGATAATTTGATTTTTTTTTTTCTTCCAAGAACTGTTCTTTAAAGAACTAGGTGCATATGAGGTGCCATCATTATTTTAGTAGAGAGACATTTTGAAAGGGTAAATCACACCTTTGGTGCTAAAGAAGAACATAGGGATTTTTCAGTCCAAACTTACAAAAATGTTATCCTGCAGGGATTGCAGCGATTTTGTACAGAACACAAGATTAAGTTATCAAAGGTACATTTGATTCATCTAGTCTCCTGTATATTGCCAAAGAACACATCTATGCACACTGTTTATGAGAAAGACACGTAATTATTTTCTTCTAACAGATAGATCACATATTTCTTTCTCGTGTGTCCTCAGTAACTGCAGGTGGACTTCCAGGTTAGTACAAATGCTTACCTGTATTATTTTTTCTGAAATTTTAATATGAGGATTCCTGGATTTTGTTTGGCAAAGTTTGTTGTTTATCCAAGGCTTGGTGAATGATGAGTCTTTTATATGGTTATAGGTTTGCTGTTGACAATGGCTGGGGAAGTCGGGATGTGTGTAAGCCTTTGTTTATATAGTTGTACTTATTTCCTTGCATATAGAGTGACAACACTTGACTATTCATTGTCATAATGAAGGTCAACATATGGGGTCCTTCTGATCTCGATTTACTGGTTAAAGCAATGAAGTTATTTATTCCAAATGCTGCAATGGTTCATACTAAAAGCTTTGGGCCCTTGCAAAGCCCTGGAGAGAATGCTATCTGGGATGATAAGCAGTTTTCAATGCCTATTGTGCTTATTAATGATGACGTAGTTAAGATATCAGCTATTCTCTTGTCTCCAAGTTACTTGATGGGGTTGGGAGAAGGAAATAACCGGGCAGCTTTAAAGTCTGGTGAACTCTCTGTGGTCTATGTTTGTGAGTTGCCTGAAATTCAGGGCAAGTTTCATCCCGAGAAAGCTGAAGCCCTTGGACTCAAGCCTGGGCCCAAGTATAGAGATTTGCAGCTTAATAAATCTGTGAAATCTGACCGTCTAGATATCATGGTAAACTTCATATTTGAATTGTGTGGTAATATTCAACCCAAGTTGGCTTGTTATGTATTGTCATTCTTGGATTTTAACTTTTCAGGTTCATCCCAGTGATGTATTGGACCCTCCTATTCCTGGTCCAATTGTGCTCCTTGTTGACTGTCCAACAGAATCACATTTGCAACATTTGACATCTTCTAGCTCCCTAGATGCTTATTATGCAACTCCCTTTGTTAATCAATCTGAAAGTGAAAAGAAGGTGAATTGTGTAATTCACTTGAGTCCATCTTCTGTCTTAAAAACTTCTCACTACCAGAAGTGGATGAGTAGATTTGGGGATGTGCAACATATATTTGCTGGACATGAAAGGTAAATTGCTTTATTCTTGTACAACTTCCATTCTTGTTTCTTTCATGGCCTGGTTCTATCGCATGTGGTTGTCTAATATTAATTATATTTTTAAATATCTCTCCCCTGTATCAATGATCAGTTTCTTTTGAATTTTCCTTCTTCGCAGAAAGAATGCTGAAATTCCAATTTTGAAATCCAGTGCTAGAGTTTCTGCACGTCTTAATTTTTTGTGTCCACAGTTCTTTCCAGCTTCTGGTGTTGTGCCTGTTACAAGCATTAACAGTTCAGTACATTGCTCCAATTCTCTAGCCAAGGTTTGTTACTCTACCCGTATTCTACAGCTATTTTAGATAAATTTTGCCAGATGTCAGCTATTGGATTTGAATAAATACTCTTAGTATGTTTTCCTGACAGGAAATCCATGGAATTTCTGCAGAAAACCTCATGAAGGTATCAATCTATCTATGAAAATTAATAATGTTCTATTCTCTTACATGTCTTGTTGGCTGTCCCTGCATATGTGAATTCCCACTGTTTGATGTTGATGCTCTATTTCTTCTATTCTTCAGGCTTTACTTTTTTTTTTTTTGGGTACAGCTGTACTCTTGGGTATTTGTAATGTAATTGTCCTTGTCAGTAGTTCAAATATAGTATGATTTCTCCTTTGTTTGTTTCTGTGTTGCTTTATTTCTTATTTCTTAATGCTTCTAGGGAGTTGAGTTGCTTACATTGGTAGGGTCCAACATTTGGTGCGTGTATATTCCAATTATTCAAGTTTAACATTGAGAGAGAGTAAATAAAACCTCTGTTTGTTTCATGGTGCAGTTTCATTTACGACCTTATGCACATCTTGGTTTAGATCGGTCTTGTATCCCAAGTTTTACACCACATGAAAGAATAATTCGTGAATTACTTGAAGAGATCCCAGAAATTGAGGTTGCATCTGATCAAGTCAGAAGGTTATGGATAGATATGAAAAAAGAGAAAAGGAATGATCTACCTAACAGTTTGGAAAATATCACGAGAGAAGATATGGAGATCACTCTGTTAGGAACGGGCTCCTCACAACCCTCCAAGTACAGGAATGTTACTGCAATCCACATCAACCTTTTCTCAAAAGGAAGCCTTCTTTTTGATTGTGGCGAAGGAACTTTGGGGCAGTTGAAACGACGGTAAGACTAGTCCTGTTGTGTACTATTTACAATGTTATGTGGTAGGGAAATCATGTTGTTCTGTTGTTTCTGCAGGTTTGGTTTAAAGGGTGCTGATATTGCAGTGAGAAATTTGAGATGCATCTGGATTTCACACATCCATGCTGATCACCACACAGGCCTTGCAAGGATACTTGCCCTACGAAGTGAATTGTTGAGGGGAACTCTTCATGAACCATTGATTGTTGTTGGGCCCCGTCAGCTGAAGGGATACTTGGATGCATACCAGAGGCTTGAGGATCTAGATTTCCACTTCCTTGATTGCAGGCACACAACAGAAGAATCTCGGGCTGTTTTCGAGAAGTCAGAATCAAACATGGATCAATCTTCCTTGGGTGATCGAGGAGTGAATTCTCAGATAAATGTTGAAGGCGGTGTCTTTGCTAAAGGAAGCCGAATGCAGAGCATTTTTAGAAAACCTGGAGGCAGTCTTGTCGATCGCAGTGTTGCCTTTCCAATCCTAAAGATTTTGAGGAGAACTCTGCAAGAAGCAGGTATAGAGGGTTTGGTTAGCTTTCCTGTGATACATTGTCCACAAGCATATGGCGTGGTCCTAAAGGCATCGGAGAGAATCAACAGCGTTGGAAAAGTAATACCTGGCTGGAAAGTTGTCTACTCTGGGGATACGAGGCCGTGTCCTGAGCTGATTGAAGCATCTCGCGGTGCAACACTTCTCATACACGAGGCAACCTTTGAGGACAGCATGGTGGAGGAGGCGATAGCAAAGAACCACAGCACGACGAACGAAGCCATACATGCTGGAGAGTCGGCTGGTGTATACCGCATCATCCTGACTCACTTCAGCCAGCGCTACCCGAAGATCCCCGTCTTCGATGATACCCACATGCATGACACGTGCATAGGGTTTGACCTCATGAGCATAAACATGGCCGATCTACCTGTCCTCCCCAACGTTCTTCCTTACCTTAAACTTCTCTTCAAGGACGAGATGATGGTGGAAGAGGAGGAATCTGACGGTGCCGCTATAACGGAGCCTATTGTTGCCGCATCATAATATTATATGTTCCAGTGATTATGCTTTGTCAATGGTTTTATTTGCCCTTCTTTGCAATTTGTACAGCCCCCGCGCTGATTTCTAGTGCCGTTCTCTGGTAAACATTATTGCTTATCTTAGGGCATTTTTTTTACAACATCGCAAAAAGATGACCCTTTCTGAAAGGGAAAAAATGCCAAAATGAGTTGTTATTTATTTTGATAAGGTAAAGATCTAGGCAGGAAAATGTTAGCTTTCATTCTAACCTAGGGTGGGTCTTCGGTTTTTAATAAAAAGGTTTTGGTGAAGCCGAATTTGATTCGAAGTTAGGTGTGAATCCGGTTTTAAGTGAGCCTTAGGTCAAATTCGAGATTAGGTCAATTTTAGCACAGTAAAGCTGTAAGAACACAGATAATGGCCTTGAAAGAGACTCCGACATGCGATCAAAAAACTATCAAAAGAATAACTTTTTTTTTTCGAACATCAAATGTAAAAAATAAAAACTCAAGGACACCAGAATTTTTCTGAAATACGCATGGGAGCAAAAATAATTCTCGAGTTACGCTCGGTTTAAAAAAATTTCCCGACATAGGTTGGATTTTAAGGGTTGGACTACAGTCGCTGGGTGAGCCAGCGACTCATTTTAATTTTTTTTTAAATGGGCAAAGTCGCTGGCATGGCCAACGACTTCTTTGAAAATCCAAAGCCAATGGGCTGGCCAGAGACTTTGCCCCATCAAATAAAAAAAAATTACAAATGAGTAAAAATTACAAATGAGTAGCCAAATACTATAAAAAAATTCAGCATTTATAAACCCTGGTTTAATACAAAGTTGATATGGTGTGTGCGGGCCATGTTCATTCCTATCAAAAGTCTAAAAAGTCCACTTTTTTCAACTTCTAACTCTGCTAAATTCATTTATTGTAATATATCATCACGAGAAACCTGCCGAAGTCCACTTTTCAAATTTTTTTTTTTAATTTGATGGGGGCAAAGTCGCTGGCCAGCCCATTGGCTTTGCATTTTCAAAGAAGTCTCTGGCCATGTGAGCGACTTTGCCCATTTAAAAAAAATTTGCAAATGAGTCGCTGGGTGAGCCAACGACTTTAGTCCAACCCTTAAAATCCAGCCTATATCGGGAAAACTTTCTAAACCGAGCGTAAGTCGGAATTATTTTTGCCCCCATGCGTAATTCAGAAAAAAATTCAAGAAATTACTCTTATATATTTATTGTTTTAAATATAAAAATAAATTAAATAATATTATTACTAACACTCTATTTGTAGGCTTGTAGCAACCCCTAACCGCACTTTCCTTCCCGGTCTATTCATTCCCTTCCTCTCCCTGAAACCAGACGGCAGCACAGCTTCGCTTTTGGGAAAACCAAGGGGCGCAACCAATTCAATCTAACCACGAAAAGCGAGCGATTGGAGTGTAGAAATGGTCTTCGGCCAAGTAGTGATTGGGCCACCAGGGTCTGGTAAGACTACTTACTGCAACGGCATGTCTCAATTTCTCAGCCTCATCGGCCGGTAAGTTCTTAACCTAATTTCACTGTATTGTTGCAAATGCTAAATTGGTTTATGGACGATACCCTGCCAATGATGCAGGAAAGTAGCTGTCATCAATCTGGACCCTGCCAATGATGCATTGCCGTATCCTTTGCTTTTCTGTTGGTGATGTTTCCTTTCGATTTTGTTACTTTGTGGAGGATCTGTATGGCCTGTTTTTTAATTTCCTTAAGACGGGAGAATAGTTATGAGTGTGCTGTGAATATAGAGGAGTTGATAAAGCTAAGTGATGTTATGATTGAGCATTCCCTTGGACCTAACGGAGGTCAGTTGCTACTTGCTACTGCCTTGCTCATCCTTTTTTTTTCCCTCCATGAATCCCCTCCCCTCCATGAATCCCCTCCCTTCATGCTTTGATTGAAGCACCTATTTCAGTTTCAATCTATATTATGTATTCATAAGCAATTGATAACAGCCCTTTCGATACTAAATCTTACCTTTGATGAAATTTTGGGAATCGGATGTAAAGTTTGGAAACTCTATTAAAAAGTGGTTAATTTTATTGGTCAGGTACATTGTGAAGCCGAATACTGCTATAGAACACTGAGACAAATTTTCTATACATTATTATATTTAGTTTATTAGGGGACTTGTTGAAGAGGTACAAGAAGTTTCTCTATTTGAGGTGTTTGAAGCTCGATATCAGCCATCTTTTTGGGATTGGTTAAATGCAATATGAAGACCATGATTAGCTTACAGCTAATATTTTTTAATCTCTTACAGGTCTTGTATACTGTATGGATTACCTGGAAAAGAACATTGACTGGTTGGAGTCCAAACTTAAACCTCTTATTAAAGGTTGGCAATCTGTTTTGTGGTAGTGATGTAGGATTTTTTTCATACATAGATCTGGGTTTTTGTTTGTTTGTTTTGGTAACTCCATGTTTTGGAAAAAGAAAATCAGATCAAACATGGTGCTGAATAGCCAATTCTCTGATGTCTTGGTAGATATCTTGAAGTATCCTCCTTTTATTTACTGAATTCATAATATTTTTTTTACTTTAGTTGGCACTCATATAAGATTTTTGTCCAGTTGTCATTTCTTTTAAGGGAAGTTAGAACTAAATTGCTTGCCGATATCTAACTGGATGCAGAAGTTCATTAATATATAAGAGCATGCTTTGGGTGTACTGTGTCAACATAAAAAGATATTAGTCAACATAAAAAAGAGTTTTTTTTTTTTGTGTATGTGTACAATTGTGGAGTTGTTAACCTAATGATATATTTTGTGCAGATCACTATCTTCTGTTTGATTTTCCGGGCCAAGTTGAACTATTTTTCCTTCATTCAAATGCCAAGGCAGTTATAATGAAGCTCATAAAAAAGTTGAACCTTAGGGTATGTCAAATCCTATAGCAATCCACACAGCTGGGAATTTTCTTCACATACACCATTTGCTTCCTACTTATATTTTCTTACTATTACAATGTCAACTTTGGGTTTTTCTTCTTTTTTTTTTTGCAGTTGACTGCTGTGCATTTAGTGGATTCTCATCTTTGCAGTGATGCTGCAAAGTATGTAAGTGCTTTGATGCTCTCATTGTCAACAATGCTTCATTTGGAGCTTCCACATGTAAATGTGCTGTCAAAGATTGATCTGATTGAGAACTATGGAAAGCTCGGTGTGTTCTCATCATTCCATTTATAATTTTTTTATATACTTCCTGTTTTATGTCCTACTCTATCTTGCTTCTACTCACATTAGAGGTTTTTTTTCATAGCCTTTAACCTTGATTTCTACACGGATGCCCAAGATTTGTCTTATTTGCAACAATGCCTGGATCAAGATCCTCGAGCTGCAAAATACAGGTGTAGTACTTCGGTTAGTTTTATTTGTATAAACTGAGAGTGTATGTCCTATTAATTACAAATAATCATGATCTTGTTGTAGGAAGCTCACAAAGGAGCTGTGTGAGGTGATAGAAGATTATAGTCTTGTGAATTTTACAACACTGGATATTCAGGCATGCTAGCCTTCTACATACTCTTGAGCTTCTTGCTGTTTTAGAAGATCGTCCATATATATATATGTTTTATGGGTAGTTTTTTGATTTTGCAGGATAAAGAAAGTGTAGGAAACTTGGTCAAGATGATTGATAAGACTAACGGGTATATCTTTGCTGGGATAGATGCGAGTGCAGTGGAATTCAGCAAAATTGCAGTTCGTCAAACTGATTGGGATTATTACAGATATCCTTTTGAATCCTTGTCTTTGTCATTAAACTTAATCTCTTTATACTGATAGGGATAGGAATTTGACCTTATACTCTTGTAGCTAGACCTGCCATTTGGATTGAATAGGTTGAGTTGGGTCATTTTATAGTGTTAGTTGATTTAGAGTTAGGGGTCAAAATGTGTTCAAGGCAAACTATGGGAGTGACTGGTCGACTTTTGACAGTATAGGATTGTAGATAAAAACAAAAACAAAAACACTTAAGACATTCAAAATTCTTAGTTTTAGCCAGTTGGCTTAATAGCTTTCTATCATCCATAATTGAGTTTCTACTTTAATCTCATAATGGCTCAAAATTAACAATGCTTTTGTTAGCCTTGACGAAAGTTGTTCTACAGTGGCAGCTGTGCAGGAGAAATACATGAAAGATGATGATGAAGTTGTAGATGATTTGGATTGATTGAAATGGTATCTCAACTTTGTTATGCCTCTGTAACAAGAGAGGGTCTTTCAAATCTTTTGGGAAAGAACACCAGTAACATATGAAGCTTCAAACGAACGGTTGAACTGTTGAATCAGGACAAATCTTGTTATACATTTAAGTTACTTGTGTGACAAATCTTGCATACACAGGAATGTTTTTTTGATCGGGAATCGCAATCTTGTTCCTTGAGAAGTTATTGATTGCTGGTGTGACATGAGACTATGAGAGTGAGCTTTCAACTAACTAATTGAGGGTCATCTGTAAGTCATATTTTTCTTTCTTACTCAAGTTCATCATTAGTTTTGTTGTTTTTCTTTCCTTCTTTTGTCCCCTTCCGGACTGTATTAAATTGGCCTTGTGTCGGGATAGTTTTTTTTTTCCCTCTGTTCATAACCATTCATATGAGACAACAAAAACTATGGTCGTGCTTCAGGTTTTCTTCTATAATAATAACTTGCAACTTTCGTTTTCGCTAAAATAAACAATAATCTAGTATTCTAGTCTAGGAGAGAACTAGGAGTTATCTATCACTAAACAAGAACGACGACTAATCTAAAATCACAATCTCTGTCCCTTATGTGCACTTCATTTATCCAAGCCAATTTTCACACTGCCACCATTAATTTTGCGGTTCACACTTGACAACATTTTATGACCTGAAAATTAAATCGACGCCCCTCCTATTTTCCCGACGTTGTAAGATCAAATTAGAGCGATCTGTAGTTTTGTTAGAAGAATACTTGGGCCATAGTTTAGAAAAATCGTACTTATAATACTAATACTAATCAATGATTGAATGTGCAGTCGCTTTCTCTTTTGCCTTTGTTAATTTGAAATGGCTGGCCTGGCCCACAGCCTGACTGGCTTTGTTTTGTTTGGCAACATGCAATCCTGAAACACGTTAGAGATATACAATATGAGCAGCGGAATTGACTAAATATTCCGAATCAAATTATCTTACCTTCTCAAGATCCAACATGAGTGCAATTTTTTTTAAAAATAAATTAACGTATATTTTTGTTCTCATAAATATCTCATATTTTGTACTCCCTCCGTTCAGAAATATATGATGTTTTAGCTTCATTGTCTTGTTCAATAATATTTGATGTTTAACATAATTTACTGCGTTTTTTCCAATATTATCCTCATTAATTAGAAAGAATAATAAACACATAAAATTGAAAAGGAAAGATCTTCACAAGATTATGGAGTATTTAAGTCAAAGCATATACTTTCTAAATTTTAGAGAAAAATCCTAAAACACATGTATTAGTGAACGGAGGGAGTATTGATTTGGTAGAATTCCCTTACGATCTCTCACTCCATTCAACTCCCTCCAATATCCATTCATTATAACCACTTTTATGATTTAAAATTTGAACTATCACTACAATTTAAACTTCAACTAGTTATTTAACTCTTGTATTGGGGCACCATCTTATCACCCTAAATTTTTTATTATAAATAAACTAGTTATCCTAATTCTAAGAGTGTGTTTGCAATGACAAAAAAAACTAGTTTAAAATGTAGTAGTAGTATTTTTTTATACTTCTAATGTGTTTGCTTTCTAGCTTTTTATCTATATTAAAAGCTTCAAAATAAAGCTTTTGAACTAGTTTCTAGCTTTTTAGGTTTAAAAAGTCATAATTACCCCTCTGTTTATACATAGTAGAGACATAAAAGAGATAAATATGACAACTCATATATTTAAACTAGTTTTTATTATTTTTTCATACAAATAAAGATTAGTTTTTTTTTAACATACAACTCTTTTATAAGCTACTAGTATGTATTCCCGTACCTTGTAGGGGTTTTTCTTAAGTAAAATATTAATAATTGTTAATATCTTAATAATCTTGCTATTTATCATATCTAAAAATAAAAGATTAATTTTTTAAAATTAAGAATGAGATTTTCTATCAATTGATTATAGTCATATAAGATTGTACGTATATTACACTATCTTTATATTAAACTTAATTATCTAAACCTAGCATATGCATTCTATTTAAAAATAAAATAAATATTCTAATATTTGTATAATATATAGCATAAAAAATATCTTAATAATCTTCCTATTTATCATATCAAAAAATAAAAGATTATTTTAAAAAAAAGGGTGGTGTACTGGTGTGGTCCAATCTAAAAGTGACATGTGTCGTTTAATAATTTTTTTAACCTCCGCTTTAGGTTATAGTTATGATTTTTTTAACTACCACTATAATTTAAAACTTTAACTAATTTTTCAACTACTTGTGCAAACACACCCTAATACTCACCATGCTCTTGATCTACCTTCGGAGAGAGAGGGGGGCGAGTGAGAGTTGTAGGCCAACCTCAAATTTTTGATAAAAAAAATAATTTTTTGAAAAATATAAAAAAAATTAGGTTTTTTTGATAAAAACTAGTATATTTAGCTACAAAAGAACTAGGTTAATTTTTTATTTTTATAAAAAATACAAAATAAGGGTTCTCAAATACAACATTTTTTTATACAACAAAATATAAAATTTTATACACTATTCTAAAAATCCCTACTTAGTTCCGTCTAGGTCCTACCTAGGCGTTGAAAGGTCATATCCCGCATAGTCTTCTAGGCGCCCGTTTAGGCCACCTAGGCGGTCCATGACCACCTGGGGACTGCTTATTATTTTTTAGAACACTATCTGTGTAAAAAAATTATACAAAAAAATATTTAAAAAATTATATATTTTTCATTTTTTTGATGTAGTCAAGAATTTGGTTCAGAAAAATTTACCCCCTTTAGATCGAATTGTTGGCTACGCCCCTGTCTACCTTCGTAACCTTCTCCATTAATGTGTCATTTTGTATATGCTCCTCACAAGTCGCAAATCGCAATGTACCACTGTACCGGGCAGTCAACGGGCCATACGAGTGTCACAAGTAATAATATAAGGCCCGTTAGGAATCGTCGTCTACCGAGGCGATATGAGGAATAAATTTTATTTATTTGCATTAATTAATTTAAAGTTGTAATTTTTATAAACTGGAGTTATCTCCCTTCTCGGGTTTTCTTTACGGTTCTTTCCCGGGACGCCTTTCTTGAACCGTTAGGGCTTAGGTTTAAATATTTCTTGTTACCTTATCAGTTAATTAATCAAGAAATTAGTTTGCCCTAGTTTTGCTTTGCTCTCTTTTACGTAACTTTGCAGAGGCTGAGTTCCCCTCGAACTCGACTCATCGCCTTGAACCACAGGGCTCGGTACGAACCCACCTCGTATCAACGTACCTTCAAATTTCAATTCCATACACAATTGAAAGAGCGCTATACAAAGCATCCCAGCCCGTTCCGTATCAGTATTAATCATTTGCCTTTTAATGAACAATGAACATCTTTGTAAGCTATTGCCAATCCTACATCATCATTTTTGCATCCCTTTTCCACTTTTTTGACAAATTAAGTCAATTTGATTATTAAATTTTTTATTTGTTTGTTTGAATTATTAACCCTTGAGAAAATAAAGAACCCTAAAATAAAAATATTTTTAAAAAAGTTACATAAGAAAAATAGATATAAATTTTGAGGCTTAACCTTCTAGTTTTAAGGAAGAAAGCATTATATTTTTTTTTAAAATAGAAATATTAGAAATCATCAATTCATTAGATTTCCAACCATCAATTTAAAATATAGTAGATCACCTTTTCAAAAAATAAATATAGTAGATCAAAAAATAAAATCTTGGATAGTTAGAATGTTGTTTTTTTAGAAGAAAAATATTATGTGAAAACAAGAATTTAACCTAGCACATTTGAATGAGAGCTTGGAGTTTTATGTTATGCATTCTCTAATTACAAATTTATAACCGAGAGAATGACATAAACACACAATTCAATAAGCAAAGACATTGTATATATTTCTACCAAAAAAAAAGACATTGTATATATGTATTGTATTATGTTAATAACCTCAAAAAATTACAGATTAAAAAGAGATTAAAAAGAGTATATGGAATTAACATTTCAATTCGCCATGGACATGGTCTACTACCCTTAGCTACATTAATTATAATAAGATTATCACCTTCTAATCTAGTTTTTTTAAATTCCTCTCCTTAGTTGCGCTCACTACTCTATATATTGCAAACACTTCTTGTTATAATAGACTCTACTATGAGCTATAGAAAGCATCCGTAAAAAAGACCGTGTATAACCTTGGATAGTTAGATGACATCCCAGTTTTCTAACCAAAAAAAAAAGATGGTATCCAGTCAAAATAACTTACTCGCCTAGATCATTTGTAATTTTGTATCATAATTTGTCAATTTCCCATTAATTAAACGGTTCAGCTAATGTGTGCCACGAGCACATATTAAAAAGTATTAATTTAGGAAATTATTTCAAAACTCTTCCCTAAATTGGAATTAATAAACCCTTTTTAACAAAATCAAAATTAACAAATAAAATCCAAATTTACCAATATTAGAATTCTTATTATATGCACGTGGGCACACATTAAAAAAATCCTTATAAATATACAAGAAAGTTTTAACAAAAAAATATACGGAGTACATGAAAATGGCGGGTCGGTCCCCTGGAAAATGCTTTCTTCCAAAGTGATTGAAGTGAAGCTTGTATGCACCCACGTACGTGGCAACTTCTTTCCCCTTACTTTCCACCTGCGATTCCTACATTTTTTTGGAAATTCTTTTGATACCCCGAATTTTTATTTTTTTTATTTGGTGTCTCAAAAAAACTTATTTTTCTTAATATCCTTCAACTTTATAATAAATTCACCATGTACCCATAATCTTACAACTTAAAAAGTTATCCTCAAAGACTTAATAAATGTTAGAGCTTTTATTCACGAGTCAAAATTAGTTTATGGGCGTAATTTTTATTATTTATAGGCCTAAATTATTATTCCAACTAAATCAGACCGAGTGCATTGCATACATAGTTGTAACATTAAGAATTGTGAATAAATGTTATGTATTTGTATATTTTAATCTATAATCAACAACTACCTGATTGTTCGTTGGCGCTTGGCTGACCCATAACATTAAGAATTAGTGCATCGACTTCTATTGGAGTTGGAGAGATTTGCTTAATAATTTTGCATCTTAATTTAAAAATATTAATTTTATAACATTTGGTATTACACACAAAACAACATCAACCTTTGATATTACACACAAATCATATCATCAACCCTTGACATTACATTATTAATTTAGTAACTTTTGGTAACACATACAAAAATAACACCAAGCTTTGGTATTACATAAGTAATTAAAATCATTAAATTACAACTTATGATATTCCAAACAAAAGTAAAAAAAGATAAGATCAACCTTTGACATTGCAAATAAAAGATAAGATTAAATTTAATGTATAACCATTCATCTTCTACTTTTTTTCTCACTATATAAGTCTATCACTTTTGTATGAGTATATATCAATTTAATCAACTACTAAGAAAAAATAGAAGACAATCCTCAAATTACATAAAAAGAAGGACCAATCAAGGAACTATTGGAAAGGGGAATAGTAGAAAAGACTACAAAAGCTAAAGGGATAAATGTTACATACATAAAATTACAGTGTTTCGTTCAGGTTAAAATTTATCTTATTTCTTTTTTATTTCAGTGTTCTTTCTTGATGATAATTTTCAAAATTTGTTCACTATTTTGATAATAAAGTAAATAAATTATGACAATTTTAAGTAATTGTTTTATCGAATCCAATAAACTTTAGTTTCTATTATTAAGGATTGATGAATATATAATAAAGAATTAAGTTATATTTTTTTTATAAGATTTGTTGATTTGAATTTTAGAAGTTTCTAAAATTATTTGATTACATCATGAAATTGAAATATGTCAACTTCTATTGTTCATATATGTATAATATTTTATTTTTATTATACGCTTAATTAAGGATTGTAATGAAATCCAATTACCCCCAATTTAGCATGATTAGTCATACTTTTACACATTTAGCTTGTATTCTAATTCTAATTGTCTAATGATTACCAAAAATATGTACACTTTAAAAAATAACAAACATAAAATATAAACTTCGCCTCGTCCAACAGACGGGTTAAGCATTCTAGTTGCTCTAAAAGTTAACTTCTCCGTCAAATCTTATTTAAAATAATAATTAATTACTCTAAAGGCTAACTCCTCCGTTAGATCTTAGTATAAAAAAATAATTAATTAGTAGGGCCTACACTCTCTCCCATTATTCATTTCAATTCCCGTACACAATGACATTTTATAGCAATAATTAATTTACAAGCTTCGTCCTCTCTCCCCTGAGCCTCGTGGGGCTTTTTTGCTCAGACGGCTCTTCCCAATCGTCCTCCTTTTCGTCATCTAGTTTCTCTCCTTCGACCAAGGCTCCTTCCTCTCGTCAATGTTCTCCTTCGATGAGCCAGACTCCATCCACCGCTAGCGGCTCTCCCATCAGCATCCTATCGTAATTGATGTCGATCTAGTTTCTCCGACGTCCATGAAATTTGAGAAAGGGAAGGAAAGAGAAATTAATGAGGATGGCGCCGATCAACACCTCAAGCCTTCGTCGATATTATCTGTCATAGGTGAAGGTTGACGACGGAGGAAAGTCATGTTGTATCTATTCATGCTGAAGAGGGCTAAAGAGGCCAAGGAAATTAAAATCGGGTTTGGGAAGATAAAGTGATACGGTACTATCTGCCTAGGAATTATTATTAGTATTTTATTAATGTAAATCTTTTTAAATAGATTTTTATAAACTTTTTCATGGGTTTTCTTATCGGTTCTTTTCCATGTCGCTTTTATTGAACCGATAGGGTAGTATTATAAATACCTTATATTGTTATTTCAGAAATTAATCAAGAAAGAAGAAAATAGTCTTAACCCTAATTCTCTCTAGTCTCCCTCGTATGTTTGTCGTCTCCTTCTTCCCCTGGCCAACCGGCCCTTCTTCCCTTCACCTTTATCTGTTCTTTGATCATGCTTTATAGTGTTTTGGTACGATAATCCTAAGTATTATCGTATCAACTGGTACTTTCATCCCTGAACTTTACAATCACAATGTCAAACAAGGAAGTCACTCACAGGTTACCGAAAATGAATCTGACATCCGAGAAGTTCTCCAAAATCTGGCGTTGGAGATCCGTAATTATTGTTAGGAACATGAAGTTCAACGTCGTCGAATGGATCATGTTTTTCACATCCTAGATTTTCAAAATATCTTGGACGATAATACTTGGGGCGTATACGCAGAAAATCCGTATAACGGCCCGCGACAACCACTGCCGCTTGCACAGCCGTGCTCGTTGCATGCCCAGCCGTGCCCGCCGCCTGCTTCGCTTTCCTCTCCTAGATTTGAACCGGTTGTGCAAGAAGATGAGCCGATTGACTACAACTCCGATCATGATGTCAGTGAAAGAAGCTCGACCTTGGATCCCTTCAAGGAGATGGAGAAAGATTTTCTGATAGAATTCAATGAAGGTACTTTCACTTCTTTTCCCAAGTATGAACTTCAACGATCAATTGTGAGCATGAACCATTGCTTAGTTGTTTTTGGAATTCAGACAAATCAGATGCTAGGAATTGTTGTAATTGATGAGGATAAAGGGTCTAATGTGTCTCTGCGTCGTAATTTGATGTGAAATTCTATAATTGTTTGTGGAAGTTTTGATGCACAATAGGTGTTCGAAGAAATGCCTATTAGAGGGTTCACTGCTAATAATGAATTTGTTCAAGTGAGTAAGCTAGGTTACAATTGGGTAATGGGGTTTTAGACCCTAGTGATTTCATAGACATAAGAATTGCTAAAAGGGTCGGTTTGGAGCATCAAATTTTTTTAATGATGGAGGCTACAATAGTTGAGCCTAGCCCATTTAATTTTGATCCAGGTGGAAACTTTAGTAAAGCAGTATTTCGATTAAATGTGGAGCATGCATTTCAGGATCTCAATATGTTACTATCGTCTACTTTGGTGTTTGGAATGATTAATTTTGTTGATATGGGCAAGCTAAATTTTCAACATACTGAAACCATGATGGAGCAATCCACTGGTATGAAAATTGCTACTTGTCATACGTCTGGAGCAATGGACATTGTAGAGAGTAAAGTTGCATGGATTCGCTTAAGTTATGTTGTCTTTGATCCTGGTATACGTTGCTTCCGCAGCTCATGATTTCTCCTCCTGATTTTCGACTTGAGGACAAGTCGATTGTCAACGGGGGAGAATTGATACGATACTATCTGGCCTAGGAATTATTATTAGTATTTTATTAATGTAAACCTTTTTAAATAGATTTTTATAAACTCCTTCATTAGATTTCTTATCGGTTCTTTCCCATGTCGTTTTTATTGAACCGATAGGGTAGTATTATAAATACCTTATATTGTTATTTCAGAAATTAATCAAGAAAGAAGAAAATAGTCTTAACCCAAATTCTCTCTAGTCTCCCTCGTCTGTTTGTCGTCTCCTTCTTCCCCTGGCCAATCGACCCTTCTTCCCTTCATCTTTATTTGTTCCTTGATCCTGCTTTACAGTGTTTTGGTACGGTAATCCTAAGTATTATCGTATCATAAAGAAGCTAGCATAGTACAAGAACTGAATCACAATGTAAATGTATCCCATCTAATTTGGCAACCAAAATAGGAAAAATTAATGAGAGAAATGTGCAAGTTTTGTTTGGAGGTAGTAATTGCAACACGACTTCAGAAAAATGTGCAATTGTTGCTTGGAATTAAATGCCCAATTTGATTTCAAAAAGATGGAAATTCTACAAATGAGAAGAATTTGAGAGCAAAGTTTCTCCATTTCTTGACTTGGAGACAAATTTGAGAGCAAGGTTTGTGTTATTTCCTCCATAGACTATTTCTGAGTTTTCTTGGAGAATATTGTAAGGAGGATTTTGTGCGAAACGGGGTTTTAAAAATTCAAACATGGCTATGAGATTTGAGTTCTGTTGGTAGTTATTAAAGCCTCTTTTAGAGGGAGAATTGAACTTTTGTCGATTTTTTTAGTGGGGTTTTGAAACAGGCACCTAAAGAAGATAGATGAAGACATTGAGGTAGAGAAGAGTGAAGGAGACGGTCTATTAAAAGTTTTATATTAATTTTATTTCTTCTTTTTTAATAGAAATTGGATGTAAGTTAATAAAATTAAAGTTAGGCTACATGCTAAACTTATTATAAAGTTGAGGGGTACCAAAAAGAATAATTTTTTTTTGAGATACTAAAAGGAAAAATTAAAAACTCAGGAGCATCAAAAGGAATTTTTCTTTTTTCAAGGGATTCTTTTTCACACGGAATTGGATTTTTTATTCAAAATAGGATTTCCAAAAAGAATACCAACTATATAATAAAATCCTAACAATGGATATCAAAAAAGATAGATTCATCATCTTTCGATACAAAGAATATAATGAATTCAGAGAAATAGTTATAATTTTTGTATATGCCCCTCCACGTGTAGCACATAAAGACCAACTAGTTTTACCCGTCGTACCATGTACGACTACGATTCGGTATTTTATAGACATTATAAATAGGATATTAATAAATTAAAATATAATATAAACTTTAATATAAGTAATTTATTTCTCGTAGAATGTATACTTTTTAATCAAATATTATATTCTTCATATTTTATTACTTTTCATGTACTTAAATTTAGAGATTATCAAATATTTCAATATATCTATTAAATATTTTATTACTTATTTTTATTAATTTTAACCATTATAAATATTTATTATTAATTTTTTTATAAAAGAAAATCACTATATATGTATAAATAAATTCGTCAAAAGATATATGCTAAAAGATTGATATTTATTTTAAAATGTTTTAAATATTTGTATAAGGAATCTTTGAAAAGATATTGTTATATTGAATAGATATTTATTTGATGTTAGAGATAGATTTAAATAGTTAAAAAAGAATTTAATAGAAAGAAGTTATAATAATAGAAATAAAAATTAATATTTTAAATTTGTGGTGGGGCCAGAATCGTTCTGGTGGCTCGAAAAGGTACAACTTTAATATATAGTTATGGATAAATAAAAATAAATAAAAAAATTGAAAGAAGTGATTGGTTCTTAAAGTGCCATAGCGCAAATTTTAAATAGGAATTTGTATCAATAATTTGTATCAGTAATTTTATAATGTATTAGCGTAGATATAGATATTTTTATTTTATAATGTATTAGCGTAGATATAGATAGAAATTTGTATCATTTTTTTTTTCAATAATCCGATAAAAATATTTTAGCATAATTTTAAGATACAATATATAATATTGCTTATCGTTATCAATAAACATATACATTATCTATTTTTATAACATCTAAAATCTTACCCTAAAAAAACTTCAATCCTTATAAATGCATTTTTAGTAGTGTTTATTGTTTTTTTAAATATGTGTATATTAATTTTTTTATTTTTAATGTGATATCTACTATATGAAACAAACTACGCATATAATATGGGAGTCACGCTCGGGTGAAAGCTTATGCTACAGTAAAAAATGCGAGCAAATAGCAGCCGTTAGATTAGATGAATGGACGGACTGGATTGATTATAAGGGGTTTGATTAAAAAAATAAGGAAAAGGGTTTGTTCATTAACAATGGCACGCGGGTAAATAGTCTGATTTTTTCATTCATAGACGAAGATACCCTTTGAATAAATAAACCCTAAAAATTAAAAATCTACACACACATCTTTTTCAACAGCCTTCTCCCCTTCTCCTTCTCTCGCTCTCCCCCCTACTCCCACTCCCACCACTCCACCATGGATTTGAAGAAGAAATCTTTCTACTTTCCCCCATTTTCTTTCCCTCATTTTCATTCATAGACGATATCGGTTTATCAAATCCATGAAATAGGATACAAACAAAGGTAAGCATGAATTGGATTTCTCTAGGCTTTGTTGTTTGGGGTTTAGTAAAAATTTGCTTGCAATCTACAATTCTTCTGGTTTATGATAGCAAGTTTGTTTAATTTTTTAGGTCAAAGTTCTAAATTGCAAAGAAATAACTCAGCCGTATAATGTTTCTTTACTAAAACCAATTACCCCCAAATTTTCAAAATTTAGCCCTTTGTTGTTGGTAAGTAGAAGAAATATTCACTGATTTTCACATATATTGGTCAGTGAAAAGAAGATTTTTTTAGTTCATTGTTGAAGTTGTCTACTAATTCCTCTAAGGAGAAATCTCAATGTAAGTTTGTATATCTCTTTATATTGGTGATAAATGAGAAATGTGCATTCGACACTTGAGAAATTATATATTTGGTAGCCTATTAGCTCAAAAGGTAGAGCAATGTGCATGTGCACAAAGATGTGGGTTCAAATCCCACATAGGCTAATTCTTGATACGATTATGTCTTTTTGTTTATATCGGTTATTCTTTTGGTTCATGACTTTTTAAGGTAAGGTTCATAATATTTATTCTTATGGTTCATAAATTTTGTTCTATGCCTTTTTGTTTATAACACTTATTCTTTTGGTTCATGTTTGAATAACCTTAGGTTCATCAAAGTTCATTTTATGGTTCATGTCTTTTACTTCATGTTAGTTATTATTTTCTTTCGTGATTTCTGGTTCATGGTATTTGTTCTTTCGGTTCATGTTTTTGTAAGCTAGGTTCATAATAATTCTTATGTTTCATGACTTTTAATTCTTAGTAGTTTATCTTTTATTCCATGTCATTTGACAGCCTATTAGCTCAAATGGTAGAGTAATGTGCATGTGCACATAGATGTGGGTTCAAATCCCACATAGGCTAACTCTTCGTACGGTTTATGTATTTTGGTTCATGGTAGTTCTTTTTTGGTTCATGTTTTTATATGCTTAGGTTCATGATAGTTTATCTTATAACTCATGTCTTTTAAATCCCACATAGGCTAACTCTTCGTACGGTTTATGTATTTTGGTTCATGGTAGTTCTTTTTTGGTTCATGTTTTTATATGCTTAGGTTCATGATAGTTTATCTTATAACTCATGTCTTTTAACTCGTATCCTAGTTGTTCTTTTGATTCATGATATTTTTTCATTTGGTTCATGTTGTTATAAACACAAGTTCATAATATATAATCTCACAGTCCATAACTAATAGTTCATACAAGTGGGTCTATTGGTTTATGTTCTTAGATGGTTGGGTTCATAAAAATTATCAATAAGGTTCATTAAATTTAATTCACAATACAATACTTTTTTGGCCAGACATTCATAGATGATATTTTGTTAGTTCATGTCTTTATATAGTTAAGTTCATAACAATTTTCAATAAAGTTCATGAAATCTAATTCATAATACTTGTTATTTTTGTCACATAATCTAGTACATAAATCGTATTTTGTGAGTTCATGTCTTTATACGATTAGGTTCATAACAATTATCAATAAGGTTCATGGAATTTAATTCACAATACTTCGTATGTGTGTCATGTATTCTTGTTCATAAATGGTATACGTTCAAACTTGGTATGCTAGGTTCATAATTTATGAACAATTGGTAAACCAAAAATGCTCTAAGCTCTAAGTTGATCATTTAGGCATTTTGTCGAACACATGGTGGGCAATTAGATGAGCATTGGACATTAGCCTTTGTTTTCAATCAAAAACTTGAGATTGCGTGCCAAACATACACAATCTTTACATGTTTGATGAATTCAACAAAAAATCAGTCCAAAGAACACAACAACATGTAAATTGAAGTAGAAAACTCTCAAATTTGAAAAACCCCCAAATGTGAACTTGACACCGTACAAAAGAGATCTATATCAAAATTCATGAAGAGAGAACACAAATTGGGGCCGGGATCAACAAAAAAAGCGAATCAAATTAGAAGAAGAAAGGGGCAACAACTCTAGAGAAGAATTCAATCGAAAAGGGTGAATGAAACTCTACGTTGAATGGGAAGAAGATGCCCCTGTAACTTGTGTTCTAATTGAATGGATAAATGACAAAAATACCCCTCCGTGTATAATATTACTTAAACGCATGTGTTGATCGTGTCCGTAGATGTATCATGATCGAATGGTTAAAATTTGCTCGCATATTACACCCTAATAACAACCCTCATATGATCGTGATTCTATAATATGGTATCTATCCATTATCTATTTTATGAAGTGGTTAAGATAAAGATTTCTAGAATTATTATTTAGTTTTTTATGCTGAAAAAAATTTGTCCATTATTTTATTCAGGTGGTATCTATCCATTATCTATTTTATGAAGTGGTTAAGATAAAGATTTCTAGAATTATTATTTAGTTTTTTATGCTGAAAAAAATTTGTCCATTATTTTATTCTGGTGGTATCTATCCATTATCTATTTTATGAAGTGGTTAAGATAAAGATTTCTAGAATTATTATTTTGTTTTTTATGTTGAAAAAAGTTTTTCATTATTTTATTCAGGTTTTGCCACGTGGCGCAAATTTTTACACAGACTTGGTTTCTGCTTTATAATGTGTATTAGGGTAGATTCTGGGCAAAATTACAAAATTATATTCTACAATTGTCCATTCAGTTTATGATTTGAACAAAATTCAAAGTAATAAGGAAAAAAGGGTGGGGATCGCTTGTACATTTTTAGATTTTCTCGACTAATTGATTTCAAGGAAGAGTTGACCTCGTGGGAACAGATATAACTAGAGGAAGAAAAAAAACAAAAATAGAAAACATCTACAAAAATCATCAAGGCTATCCACTTTGGTTTGCTTATGGCATCTACTTTGGGTCTTACTCGTTTAATAGTTGAGACGGATTCCTTAATTACGTTTAATCTGCTCAAGCAGGATGGATTACTTGCTCACCCTAACCTTGCTTTGATCGAGCAATGTCAAGCTTTAATCAAGTAAGTGACCACAATGGGAAATCAAGCTCATTTATATTCGGCGGTTAGCTAACACAGTGGCGGACAAGCTTGCCCAGGTGGCTATTATGTCAAGTTCCAATTATGTCTTGTTTGATGTTCCTCCTATTTCTATTTCTCATATATTGATTGATGATGTTGTAGGATCCTTATGACCAACTCTAAGCTTTAATAAAATCCGCGGAGGCTCATTCCTTGTTTCTTGATCTAAAAAAAAAAAAAAATACTCCCTTCGATCCAAAATAAGTATCTTTTTAGATTTTGACACAAGTTTTAAGAAAAGTATTAATTAAACTCAAAATCTTAAACTTTTTCTCAATCTTATCACTCACTAGGGATGTGCAACTGGTCCGGTCCAGACCGGTGGATGGTATTTTATAAAAAATATGGACCGTGGACCGGACCGGATCATTTCGGTCCGGTCCAATTACGGTCCGGTCCCGGGTTTGGACCGATTTGACCGCTTAGTGTTTTAATTTGATTTCTTTGGCCGAAAATCAACTTTCATACCATAGAGATGTAGTAATTAGCAAGATTAATTCTATTATTATAGAGTTAAAGTACCAATGGACAAAACTCAAAACTTTTATTGAGTAATAATCAACAATTTTTCCAATATGAAACTTTAAAGTATAAATTATAAGCCTAATATTCTATATAGGATATAAATTATAATGCTTTACGGTCCGGACCGGGACCGAAATTCTCAAATTTCTTGGACTGAGGACCGGACCGTAAAATTCCGGTCCGGTCCGGTCCGGTCTGCCGGTCCGGTCCTAGTTTGCACAACCTTATCACTCACCACCTTTTTGGACCAATGAATGAATAGTTTTAATCAATAAAAACATATCCCAATAAGCATTCTCATAACTCACTCTTAATCAATTGTCTCGAAAACTTAAAACGACACATAAAGTGGATTAAAAATAAAGTGTTAAAATGACACTTATTTTGAATCGGAGGGAGTAGTATATTAAATGCGAGTATTATTTTGAAATAACTTATGAATTTGGTATGTAAATAATTTCGCTTTGGACATTAATTAATTTTACATCTATTTTTGTAAGGTGTGAGAAGGTATTGCCAAAACTAGATTTATTTATTTATTTGCATGGTTTTTAAGAAGTTGAGTGTTTTTTAATATATTTTTTGCTCTTACAATACTTGTTTTAAGATAATTTTAAATTGCTTTCTTAGCGTCCGTTTGGATGTAGCGGAAATAGGAGCGTTTTCCGCTAGATGGAGCGGAATTTTGAGCTTTTTCAAGAAGCTTCTACACCCAAGGGTCTTCAATTTCCGCTAGCGTTTTCCGCTATTAAGCTCCAGCTACCTTGCATCCGAACGGACGCTTAATAGTCGATACTTTTCCAAACCTAAAGGATTGTCAATTGTTAAGATCGGAATTCCTAAGACGAAAAAAAAGTTCGCATTCATAGGAGCCGAGTATCGCTGTCGCGTCTTCCCTCCCAATCCCACTTTCTTTTTCACCTTTTTTTTTCTCCCTCTTTTTGAAAATATTTCTTTTTCACCTTTTTTTCCGGTTTCCCTGCTCTTTTCTTCCGAATCTAAAACCAAACAGTGACCCCCATAAATTACAAGAGTACATTTTCAAATCATTTGGACATTGACGGAATTTTCCCGGCCATGAAGACCGACGGTACTCCATTGAAGTTCACCTACATGGCCGACGATTCTTCCTCCGCCTTCAGCGAATGCAGCAGCGACCAATCCGGCGAGTTCACCACCCCCTCCGCTCTCACTCGCCACCTCTGGCTCTCCTGCGCCGCCGGAGACCCCAACGCCGCCGATGAACTCATCCGCCACCTCATATCCGACCTTCGCTCCACCTCAATCGACGACCAGAAGCAAGCCGCCATGGAAATCCGCCTCCTCGCCAAGAACAAGCCGGAGAATCGCATCAAGATCGCCAGGGCCGGCGCCGTCGGCCCGCTCATCTCTCTCATCTCGGCCGCCGATCTCCAGCTTCAGGAGTACGGAGTCACCGCGATCCTCAATCTCTCGCTCTGCGACGAGAACAAGGAGCTGATCGCCGATTGCGGCGCAATAAAGCCGCTGTCAACGGCGCTGCGGTCGGGGACCGCGACGGCGAAGGAGAACGCCGCCTGCGCTCTGCTCCGGCTTTCGCAGATTGAGCAGAACAAGGTGGCGATTGCACGATCGGGCACGATTCCGCCCTTAGTGAAGCTTCTGGAAACGGGAGGGTTGAGGGGGAAGAAGGACGCCTGCACCGCGCTCTACTCCCTCTGCTCGGTGAAGGAGAACAAATTGAGGGCGGTCAAGGCGGGAATCACGAGGCCGCTGATCGAATTGATGGCGGATTTCGAGTCGAGCATGGTGGATAAGGCGGCGTTCGTTCTGAGCTTGCTGTTGTCGGCGGAGGAGGCGAGGGCGGCGGCGGTGGAGGAAGGAGGGATTCCGGTGCTGGTGGAGCTACTGGAGGTTGGATCTCCGAGGCAGAAGGAGATAGCGGCAGCCATGCTTTTGCAGCTCTGCGAGAGCACGGCTTTGTATCGGAAGATGGTGGCTCGTGAGGGTGCCATTCCGCCGTTGGTCGCGCTGGCGCAGTCCGGAACCGCCCGGGCCAAGAAGAAGGTAATTACTACAGTATTTGTTTTTATTAATTATGGTTATGAAAATTCAAAATTGCAAAGCGCATAATTACGATTGACCTGTCAGTTAAGAATTGATCAAATCCATAGTAAAATTCATGGAATAGTGGTGGTGGTGTTTTGTGGGTTGACAAGGAGGATCAGAGTGGAGGAGACTTATTTGACCAAAAATTAAATGTCAATTCTTGAAATTTCTAGCAGTTTTATCACTTGAAAAATGCACCTAAATTACTCCAGTTACGGGGCTATAATCAGACTTTATTAGCTTTTAATCAATTTTCAATCTTAATTCAAATCCAAATTGTTTGTGTTCTGGAATTTAATGTAAAAGTCACGATCAGTACGTGGTAATGAAACATATGGTCAATTAAATGGATTGGAGATAAGAATAACATAATTTGTTTTGCCATTGATAAATAGTGGAGTAATTAATTAGTTGAGGTGGTGTATGTAACAGGCGGAGACATTGATAGAGACACTACGGCAACCAAGATCCTGCAATGCAACTGCTTCAAGGGATGATATTTGATGTGTGTTTGTGTTTCTACCGTGGTCTTTGTGCAGGAAAAAATAAAGCTCAATTTGAATGAAAAAGGAAAAAATTAAAGCTCTATTTGAATTAAAAAAAAAGAAGTTAGAATGAAGTAGGGAGTATAGAAAATAGTTGTAAAGAAGAAAAAATGCCATTTATGATTTATGTGATGGACTGATTCATCTTTGTTTTCCATTTATGGTGGTGAATGATGATAGCTGGGGGAGAGGAGTGGATAAGTCTATGGTACATCAACATGTAATGTTAGGTTTTTAAGCATTTGCATCAAAATTTTGGGGTTTGGACGTTTCGCTGATTTTTCTTCTCTTATTAGATAATTAGTTGTGAATTAATTAGTTCTAATATAATAATTGTAAATTATAGTTGAGGATTATATGGACACACACACTATACCATAAAATTATATTAGCGTGTGGTCCTTTGTAGAGTTGTTGGAATTTTTTGGCACCTATGACATAATTGGTATAATTTAATCATATTCCATTCCTCTTCTCACACGAAAAGAAAGCAATTTTTATTGGGTCAGCCAAAAGAAGAAATGTTTTACAGTAAAATTTCTATAAATTAATACTCAGTAAATTAATAAACTCTTTAAAATAATATTTTTTTTCGGTTTCAATAGGCCAGTGTAATTTTTAACCAATTTCGATAGAATAATAAGATAATATATTTTCAAAAAACCACTATATAAATATAAGGTCCCATTAATATCATAAATTAATAATTATGTAAACTTACATGACATAACTAAGATAATTTAGTGAAATATGATTCTAGTATTATTTGTTTTTTTCCCCTTAAAACATGTCTATTTGGGGCTCATCTCTAAATTTTTCTTATTACATCCAACATTTCTAACGTTGTGTTGAAAACAAATTTTGCAGTGTCAACTATAATTTCTTGAGACTTCATCCCGTAAACGAATTTTGTAATATCGAAAACAATTTGCTATTGTCTCTTATTCAACATTAATTGTACAATCCAAGATTGCAAGATTGATATCATTCAAAACATTAATCTTATATGGATTAGATTGTCCAACTCATAGTCTTCTAAAATCCAATGGTAAAATTTTATACTATAGTGCATCTCAAAAGCTCTTATTACAAAAAAATCTTTAAATTAATAAATATTAATTTATCAGTAATTTAATATCTCTATAAAATAATAAAATATCATGGTCCAAACCTATTAATTTATAGAGGTTTTACTGTATCTAATCTAACCTACGTGTAAATTTGTATTTTTTTACATTCAATGCTTTGAATTTAAAGCATTCAATTGCCTCCTCCTATAGACTTAATGTCACATATCTTACATAATCTAACTTAGCATCTTGAACTTCCACACATAATATATTTACTTAATATTATACATCAATCATAAATTAATTATTTAGAAAACCTATATTTTTATAGGTTTTCTAAATAATTAAATGTTAATTGTAAATACATGTGATAACTTATATGTAAAAATATATTTAACTTTAAAAGCTTCATTGATGGAATATAATATTTAAAAAAAAGTAAATACATAAACATGTAAAAAAAGAATTTAAATAAAATTATTAACCCGTGCAAATGCACGAACATATACTTCTAGTATTAAAAGTAAGTTTATACACAACAAAGGTGTGTAATTATTGATCATGGTAATTGACATAATATTAATATTCAAGGACATCAAGTTATAAATATCAATGAGACTCGTGGAATCCATGATATTAGTATTCAAACAAAGGTGTGTAATTGATCATGGTAATTGACATAATATTAATATTCCAAAAATATAATTTTTATATTTGACTAATTTCGGGTTTCCGGCGATCATTATTTTTTCCGTCAAAATTAGCAAAACCATAATATCAAACACAAAAAAATAAAAAATTAGTTAAACCAATCCAAAAAACTAATTTAATTTTAAAATGATTCAAACATATATAAAATTTGTGTCTATAGGTAAATAAAAAATTATGAATTTTGGTATAATTTATATATAATAAAATTAATTAAAAATTGGATAAAATGACTAAATATTAACTTAAGCTAAATTAGTTAAAAGTGACCAAAAGTATATATCATATAACGCGTTCTAATTGACCATAGTTGGATAAAATAGGAGGGTGGAACTCATTGTGTGGGTTTCTACTTAGAAAAACCTATCAAATAAGACTTTAGACTTTCCGATTTCTATATTTTGGGGCTGAGCACTTTTTTAGTTTTTTAACATAGTTCATAGTTGCAAATTTGCAATATAAATGGCATCTCTCCCACGTGTTTTTGCTACGTCAAACGTCACTGGTTTGAGTAAACTCCGCACGCTCAACAAGTGCATGGTTAACACTTAACAGGCAGCAATCACAGCAGTTTACAATAGGCCCAAATTGATTGCTGGAATTTATACCCAACTCGGAAATAGATTTAGGCTTGTCGTGAAGACGGAGCCCAGCTTCTAAAAGCCCACCACTAGTTTTTTTTTGGGTAAAATTGACCACTCTAGTTTTGTATGACAGAATGGTAGTTTTTTTTTTTTTTTTTTATAAGGAAAGAAATTAGGGAGATCACTCTAAAAAGAAATGAGTTACCCTAGAGCATCCTTACGGATGAGGTCCCTAAGGACCGGATCAGAGGTAATCGGGAGGGAGGAGACACGTCGAAACGATCCAGCAATGTAGTCCGCAACATAATTGGCTTCTCGGAAGACATGTGAGAGACTCCAACTCTGAAAGTGGCCCAGCAAACTCTGGATATCCGTTCGAACTAGCTCAATCTCCCAAGGACAACTCCAATCACCCTGCACGACTTTAATAAGTTGCAGGTTGTCACCTTCAATCTGGATGCGGGGAACGCCACGTCGGATGGCCTCAAGAATTCCCTGTCGAAGTGCAACAACTTCAGTCATCAGGACGGAATGACGACCAAGCAAACCACCATCCATGCAAATTGGCACGCCTTGGTGGTCTCGAAGGATGAACCCAAAAGACGAGACACCAACATTATTCACTGCACCATCAAAATTGAGTTTAAAATGGTTTTGTGGGGGTTTTACCCATCTAGCTTTAGCTCTTTTCTTTTTAGTTGTGTTCTTAATCACGTTGACAGAGTGTTCCAGGTTTGCGGTATTCGCATGTTTCCAGTCATCCATTTGTTTGCGAATGAACGCGCATATGTTATTTGAGATAAGTTGGGATTGGTCATTTTCGGGGTGAAATATTTTTTTATTCCTGAAGTACCAGATGCATCACCAGGAGCAAGCCAACCACTCCAACTCAGACTTGGAGATCCTAGAGCGAATCTCCTCCAAGAATTGAAGAGGCAACCTACTAACGGGGTTAGTTTGGTTGATTATGCAAGCTAGTTTTGGGTTAATGGTTTTTAGGGTTTGGGTTGTGAGTGGGCATTTTAGTAGAAGATGATAGGCATCTTCATTTGTGTTGTTGCACCCAACACTGCCTTGCGGGACAGTGATGTGGTTTGCAGCAAGCCTCTGTTTTGTGGGAAGGCCATTCCGAGCAGTTTTCCAAAGAAAGTTTTTGACTTTAGGGTGAATATTAAGTTTCCAAATCCAATTTAGGTCAATGGGAGGCTCCCCTTTGTTGTTGTGAATCCATTGCATTGTGGAATGTGTTGAGAACCAGCCATTTTTACTTGACTTCCAATATACTCTATCTGGTATTTTATTAATTGGTGTTATGATTTGGGTTATACATTTTACGCTATTTTTGTCTAGAATCTGGTAGAGCTTTAGTTCGTCCCATGAGTTGTCATCGCGGAGATAGTTACTGACAGGTTCATCCCAATTTATACTTTGGTTGATGTTTACTTTGGGTTTTGGGATCCCGGATCTAGTCCAGTTATCCTTCCAGAAACGAATGGTTTGCCTATCACCCACCTGCCAAATCAGCCCTGAAACAAAAAGGCTGCGAAGGCTCATGAGTTTGGACTATTGCCAAGATGTGTTTTGTTTTTTAGTATAGTTTAATAAGCCGTCCTTTTTTAGATACTTTTCTGTAACTATTTTAACCCAAATGTTGTCTGGTTCAACAAGAATTTTCCATAGAAGTTTCATTTGGAGTGCATGGTTCATCTCCTCAGCCTTTGCGATTCCTAGTACTCCATGATGAGGAGGCCTACAAATCGAATTCCAGCTAATCAGTGGTTTATAGTTGGACTCCTTATTCCAAAAAAAGTTTTTATTTATTTTATCCAGTTCTTTGAGAGTCGCTTTTGGTAGGAGGAAGGATTGCATTTGGTAGTTTGGTTGTGCTGAGAGATTTGCTTTAATGAGGGTTTTTCGTCCCTCTTGGGATTTAAAAGTTCTCGGTTTTCAAAAAAATTTCGGTTTTAAAAGCTTTTCGGTTTTGAAAACAAAACGTTCGGCTCTGATACCATAATTGTAACACCCCTATTTTACAACATTGGGTATTACCGCCAGTGACCTCAGATTTTACCATCCAAAGTCACTCGAGGATTTTAGAATGATATAGAATGATAAAATGCGGAATTTAACATGCTTATATAAATAAAAGATGCTCCCGAAGGAGACTTTGTTCTTACAACCAAAATCACATTACCAAAAGCTTGTTCTGAAATTACAATTCATAAAAGATACCGTCTTTGAAACATAATTGAAAATAAACCGAAAGGAGATTCGAATACATCTTGGAACTTCTTGCCCTTCCTTTTCCCTTCACCTTACGCCTTGTGATTTAATCCTAGGTTCTGACATAATTCGCGAGGGGCGAGAATATGCCAGGCAAACACGCGGAAAAGAAGAATTAGTCTAAGAGACTAAGCAAGCGGGAACGGAAATTCCCAAGGGTAATTCAGTAATTTGCGTAATAACGAAGAAGATAACAATAGGTTGTGTTTTTAAGATAGGGTTTATTTATGTGGGGTTTAACGGTACGAGGGAGAGCGTATCTTAAGCGGTGATAGCTCGTTAATTTAGAGAAAAACTACTAGATTGTAGGCTTCTTTTAGCATCGAGAATAAAAGATATGTTGGGAACGTTATTAATTCATATAAGTTATAAACCTCTCGCGCCCTGAGCGGATCGAGTGCCAGATCGATCATTTGAGATCGGTCCGATTTTAATGTCTTAAATGTGCATTGGGCACTTATGTAACGTATTTGATTTAATGATTTTTAAAGGGGTGAGAGTTCGGATGGCCCGATCCACCAAGGGAAACCCAGTTTCCCGGCACTTAGCTAGAGTGCGCACATCCCTCCTTGCAATCGGAGCGGATGAGATCATGATCCCGAAAGTCGTACTTCAAACACGTAGGCACTTACGACTTAGTAGGATTATATAGAGGCATCGGTTATTCCGCGCCCCTTACTAGTTTGTTCGACGTGGATCTCTGAACGAGTCCATAAACAACCAAAGCCATAATCACACTAGCATAAATAGTCCTAAGAGATAATAATAACGAACTATCCTAACAAAGGTCGTTGCATCTAACAATCGATATTTCCTAAGTTCATTCATTACTTAGCACACAAGTTGTTCCCAACATCGAGAAGTTCACGGAAACGAATTTATAAAGGTCACAAGGGGAAGATCCACTTGCCTTAGTTTTGACGATAACGGATTTAACGATAAGACGGAGTTGTGGTTTGCAACTTCGAATGAGAATCCCGACCTATCGACACGGAATTCATGAACGGTCTTTTAAATACGAATTCTTTCAAGGTTCGGACTTCTCACATGTACTTAGTATAGAAATGGAATTCTAAATTATTATGATAATAATTTAGATGGCTAAATTAAAATAATAATATTCCTTTATTATTATTTTAATTTCATAATATCCTTTTATTCCTTTAAAACAAAAATCATTGATTATTCAAAATAATTTCTTTAATCTCAACCATGTTCAAAATGTTATTTAAAGTCATTTCTTCTACAAGGAATATTTTATCAATGATGCTTTCTTAATAACTCTTATTTAACTATAGGGATCACATTAAAATAGAGATAGGATAATACTAGACTATTTCTTAGTAACTTTCCATAATTAGAAACTTCTATTTACTTGATAAGTTAAGCTTTCTAAAACTATCATAATATAAAATAAATATTTTTATTTATTTTATTTCCAAGTTTCTTCCCATAATTTATCTATAGGTATATGATCATGGTATAAAATATCTAATCATCTCCTTATAATATACTTTTATGATATTCTAAGTCACAAAATAATATTTTTCTATATTTTACAATATCTTTCTAGTTGAGATATTTATATATACTTAGCAATATAATGTTATAATTTATCTTGTAATTATCTTATTGTCATAACCCTTGTACTTACAATAAGGTTTATGCCTTATAGATATTCTCTACACTTAGAATTGGATGAACTAATATTATATTAATTTATTAACATAACTAACATTAATCTACTTAATTTCATAAAATTTTGATATTCTCTACTTCTAGAGATTATTACTATTCTACTTGGAAAAGATTATATTTTTATAAGGATCATATTTAATATTGAGATAAATTCCTAGGCTACTAATTTCATGAAAATACTTTTATAAGGTCTTCTTAGAATTTATTTAAATAATCATGTCTTTACTAATCATATCATAATATAATAATTTACCATAGTTTATTTAATGGATTTATTCCTTTCTTCCAACTAACAATTTGCATAATATTTTTATAAGTCTTAAAACCTAGCAAAACAATTTTATTTAGTCTTCTTAATATTACTAGCATGCTTTAATAACTTAAATAAAATCAAATAAAATAAAAATAGGGTTGTAGAATTATACTGTTATTTTTGCCTGTGTTACAGAACACAGAGGAAGAGAGGGCAGGGAGGCCGGCGGTGATGGGCGACGGCGGCAGGAGCTCCGACGGGCAGGGGCGGCGCACAGGAGGGGGCGGCGGCCGTCGGTGGAGGCGCCGGTGGTCAGGGGCGGTGGCCGGCGGTCCAAAGGGAGAAAAGAGGGGGTTCTTTGGTGGGATTTTGAGGGAGAATTCAAGCTTGAAGGGCTGATTTTTGAGGGAATTGAGAGCAAATCTGTAATGAGAAGAAGAAGGGATGAGAAGTGTGAGTTCTAAGTGGAGAATTCAGCCCCTTTAAATAGGAAAAATCATGGAGCTTGTGATCCATGTCAATGGATTTTGGCCAATGGAGAAGGGAAGGGTGAATGGTGATTGGGGAGGGTTGTTGAAGGGTGATGTAAGCTTGGTGATGTCATGGAGCTAGAGTTATAGAGTATGGAGGGAAGAAGAGCATGCAATGGCCCTTTTTCATTCTACGTCAGTTGCATCGGACAAAGTCTGACTACTTTTTGAAGAAGAAGAAGAAGAAGAAGGTTTATTATAAAAAGGGTGGGTAAATGTGTAAGCAATTGCAAATGGTCTAGCGGATTTATGGGGTTGGGCGTGTGAGTGTGTTGCAAGAGGTCTCGGGTTCAAGTCTCGGCTCTTGCATTCTTTTTGTTAGATTTTTAAAGGGATTTTTATGCCTTGATGTAATACCTTTTTATTTAAATAAAATCAAGCCTCCTTTTTATTTAAATAAAATCAAGCCTTCTAGGGTATTATTTTTGTTTGATGCCTCTTTATTTATTCAAAATTCTTACAACATTCTATTAGAATTTTCTTGAATTTAATTTACTTGAAAATTCTCTTTTAAAAGAGAAGATAGAGGTTATCAATTTTTGTTTGCTGGCATTCCGTCAGGGCCGGGGGATTTATCATCGCCGATGTCAAACACGATATTTTTTATTTCTGTGTTGGATACATGTTTTGTGAGTTGAATATTGTCTTCCTCTGTTATTTCCTTTTGTATTGTTTGGGTGTTGGCTATCAATTTGGTGCGGTTAATTTCTTGGTGTTGGTACCTTTTTTGAAAATCCCTTTGGATTTCGCGTTTAATGTTATCAAGACCTATTATTTGAGTTCCCTCACTTGTGGTGATTTCCTTGATATTTATTCTATTTCTTCTACCAGTATCGATTCTATGGAAATATTTGGTATTTCCATCGTTTAGCTTAATGTGTGTATTCTTTGCTCTCTGTTTCCAATAGGTGTGATGAAATTGAATTAGGCATGCCCGTTTTTTATTCAGGCGTTCTTGCCTTTGGACCAAGCGAAAATTCTGTTGTTCAATTATTTCTTTTTTGATTTTAAGGATTTCCTCATCAACTTTTTTGATTTGTTCGAAGATGTTACCAAAGGTGGTTTTATTCCATGCTTTTGCCTTAACCTTCAAGAGTTGGCTTTTTTTAATAAGTTTAAACATATGGGACCTGTTGGGATTGTGCCTCCAAGCTTGTTTAATGACATCTTGAAAATCATGTCTAGATGTCCACATCATTTCAAATTTGAATGGTTGTGATTTTATAATGCCACCAGTTGGTAAGTCACATGATAACAAACAGTGGTCTGATGAGGAGAAAGGATGATTTTTGGTATATATGGATGGGTACAACTGAATAATTTGTTCGCTCACTAGGGTTCTATCTAGTTTTTCATACGTGTTGTTGTCCATGGTTTTTGATTTTCTCCATGTGAATTTGTTCCTGGTAGTTGGGTCAGAATGGTAGTTTATAGAACCTTTGTCTGATGGATACATTGGTTTTCAACTTCTTATATCAAATTTTTAATATTTTTTTAATGAGGGACCCACCTTTGGTGGTAAATCCCGGGTCCGTGAATTAGCCGGCAAAGCGCACGAACCAAGTAAACCGGCTTGCACTGACCGACTCAACCTAGTGGTGGAGGAATGGTGAGACTTGGTTTTTCACCCAAGTGTAGGGACGGAGGCAAGGATCAAATTTTTAATTTCACTTAAACCGTAATAAGTAATAATTTACGTCATACAAAGAAATAATTGGTTTAATACTATTAAAATACTAACATGTAGAACTATTAAAATTCTAACATTATAAAGCCATATTTGTAGCATATTTTATTAGGGTGTTCAACCAGAGATGGACACAGAACGGAATGAATTTGACAATATTAATAAACCGAGAATCGGCGATGTGTTTAGTTAATCATTACTCTAAAATATAAACAAAGTGATATTTATTTATCAATAAAATTTTATTTTATATTGTATTTGACACTTACTTGATAATAAAAATGAGTACGGAAGCATTAAATGTGAATGAAAAAAAACTAAAATAGAGTTATGGAGAAATGAATCTTGATGAATTGCTTACGAAATTGAATAATAAGCCATCTAGAGTAGCCCCATGTACTTGTGCAAATTTGTCATATAGACACCTCACCTTTGGTTTAGACCTATTGAGCACTTAAACTTAATAATTTGGACCTATTAAACACCTGTTCGCTGACAACGCCGTTGAGTGTACAACACGCGCACTTGACATATCCCAAATTTTTTCCCGCTGTATGCCACATAAGATTAAAACTTGCCACATAAGTCTAATGTGTGCCACATAAGCCCAAAACTTGCCACATAATTTTTTCTACCATAAAAAGGTAAATTAATTTTTATTATTAAAACAAAAAGCAAAAAGCAAAAAAAAAAGGATTAAGGTCATTGATTGGGGCCATGGAGTCCGATTCACCATAGCATTTTCACAGAGAATTAACAGCCATGTGCATAGCTGTGTTCATATGGCAATCCGCTCTACCTTTTCATGCTCCTCCTAAACAGAGACGAATTTCACAACCGGTAAGACAATTGGCCTTTCTTTTGCTTCAAATTCAGAAGATCAGATGATTTGTCAGCAGCATCGTGAACAAAATTTGTGTGGATTTTTGGTAATTTTTGTTGCCCGACCAATTTGGGACGGAACGACGAACTCGAATCAGATACAAAGAGAGTCAGGATGGAACGACGAACTCGAACCAGAACCAGATCCAGGGAGAGTCGGGACCAAAGGTGTTCAATAGGTCCAAACCAAAGGTGGGGTGTCTATATGACAAATTTGCACAAGTACAGGTGGCTGTATATGTTTTAAGCCATTTATTTTCATATTACATAATATAAAAATTTAAATTTACTCATATTTAGTCTAACATCAAGACACAATTTAATAACAAACCCGATTAAAGGAGGAGCATGAGTCTCCTCATGTCCCCCTAGGTCCGTCTCTATGTTCAACCGTTCCAATCTAGAACGATGAATCGTAATTCTGAGGAGCTAAGACCAGAGATCGGATTGGACCTAAACGGGTCGGTATAAACGGGTCGGTATAAATTAATATTGTTACGAATATTAACTTGGAAGCATTAGGGGTGGGCACAGTTGGTTAACCAGACATCGGTTAACCGATACTTCAGTTATTAAGTTTCAATAACCATAACTGTACCATTAGTTATTGCTTAACAACGAAATTTGGTACGGTTCATCGGTTAACCGACTTTTAAAAGAAATTTTTTTATATTAAAAATATATTTTTAATATAAAAATAGCTTATTTTTCAATAAAATACTTAAAAATTAAATTAAATGCAATCACATTATACATCTACTTCATGAAATGCATTACTCTTATAATGATAAACCTATAATGTTCATAAACCTAAACTAAAAATAAATATCTAATTAAAAACAAAGCATCCAAATATTAAAATACATATAATATTTATAAACTCAAAATAAGACTCAAATAAAAACATCCAAATAATAAAATAAAAAAAAATGTTCATAAATCCAAAATAAGAAAATTTCCAATCTCAAATCATCCAAATATTAAAATATATAATTGAAGACTCATGCATTCAACGCGTGAAATAGACTAGTCACTTACTATCAAGGGCAGCTCGAAAACAATTTTCTTCATACCTATGAATTCTAGTATAGAAACACAATAGAGTTAGTAAATTATATAATAAAAGATTCATAATTAATTATATACTCCAATTAGAATGTTATTGATTTCATCATAAGAAGAAACATGTATATAGAACAAAAATTAATCAAAGTCAAACGGAATAAAGTAAGTTGTGTGTTGGCGAGAATGGGAAGAAAAAAGTGACAAAGAAGAACATTTAGCGGTAAGTGGTGACAGATTTGTCTAAGCGACTAAAGCAAGGGTTAATTGAGTAGCACTAGTTGACTAGTAGAGTAGCAACGTGTAAACTAATGGGTAAAATTTAGGTTTTGCAAGGGAAAAAACAGAAATACAAAATTACAATGGGAAATTTTAATCGTGTATTTGTTAATTTGTTGTTTAGTAAAATATATCTATTATCCACTAGAACTAATTAGATATATAGTTTTCTTTTTAAAAACATATAATATATAGTAAAATATAGTATTAGTTTATCGGTTAACTGCTCGTGAAAATATTGAAAACTGTATTCGTACAGATAAACTATTAAATGCATCAACCAACTGTAACCAAACAGGCCATTTAATGCTTTTGAGTTGAAGGCTACTATGAAAGGGGTCTGGAAAGTTCGTGGCCTCATCTTTTGCGAACTCCGTCCAAATCTCTTTCTATTTCAGTTTGCGGAGCGAGAAGAAAAAGATAGAGTACTGAAAGAAGGGTCGTGGTCGTTTGATAGGAATCTCTTGGCTCTTAAAGAACCGGGGAATGAACAACCGTCAATGATTGATATCAAGAGAGTTCCCTTCTGGATGCGTGTGTATGATCTACCTTTTGAGGCTATGTCAGTTGAAACAGCGGAATCTATTGGGAAATTGTTCGACGGTTTAGTGGAGATTTCTGAGGAAGATTTCATGATGAACGCCAAATTCCTACGCTTCAGGGTTATGGTGGATATCACAAAGCCACTTCGGAGAGGTTTACTGATGAAGACTGCTGGGAAGCGTATGTGGGTTGAACTAAAATTTGAGAAACTCCCAAACTTTTGCTACTACTGTGGGTTTCTAGGGCACGCGGAACTTGATTGTGAGGATGGGGAGGCAAAGGATACAAAAGGTGAATACGGGGATTGGTTGAGAGCATCGCCTTTAAGGAAGTATCAAGTAAGGAATGAATCTGAGAGGGTGCAGGAGTGGAGGTCATCCATAGGGCAGCAAGACATAAATCAGGAGAAGGGTCTAAGAATATAGATTCTGGTGGAGGAAAAGCTAAAAGATCCTTGATTTAGTTCTTGCTGCAGAAGAACGATCAGAATGATGATGACAGATGTTCGACTGTGGAAAAGTCAGGAAGTGTAAATGATGCTGATAAAGAGGGTGATACTGATAAAGGTAAAAAACAACCTGATGAAGATCACAATGCTGAATCTTAAACGCATATTTTGGAGGGAGTTGAAGAGACACATGAAAATTTAAAAGTCGTACAGTTGAATGATAACTTGTGTTCCAAGAAAGGGCCTCCAGAAGGGGTAAACGAAGCTAACAAGATTGGAGCTTCTAACTCCAATGACCAGAATAGAGAAGAAGTTGTACATGTCACAGAAGGGTCACCAGTTGGCAACTACCAAGTCCAAGAGAGAACATCCAAGAACAATAAGAAAAGTACTTGGAAAAGGAGTGCTCGTATTGACAATGGGACAAAGAAGGCAGGGGAGGTTGAGACGCAAAAAAGAAAGCAGAAGGAGGTAACTCAGAATATGGAGACAGATGCAGGAATGGATGGGAAAAAGCAAAAAATTGTATCGGCGAGGGAGACGGGAGGTCTCTCTTTCCGATCGTTATGAATATCTTAATCTACAATTGCCGGGGATTGGGGAAGGCTCGGGTAATTGGAAAACTCGCTAATCTAGTGAGGAGAGAGACCCCAAAAGTCCTTTTTCTTATGGAAACCAAGGGTGACCATAGGAAAATGGAAGATATTAGGTTGAAGTGGGGTTTTTATTGTAATATCCGTGTTTTTTCCGGATATTTTTGGCAATTTTCCGGACATCTTTCTAAGACCCGTTCACTCAATTCCGTTACGCGTTACGATTGTTCTAATGGAAATTGTTCCTAGAAAATTATGGGTGACTGAATAAAATCATTGGAACTGATTTTATTAACCCATATAAATTTTAGGATTACTTCCATGAAAGAAGTACCTTGATCGGGTGAGATCCGCTTAATTAATTATGTACTCGCTAAGATTATACTCTGAAACGGAAGTCTTAAAATTAAAAGTAGTAAAATAAAATCATTCAAGTTGATTTTATTAGTCTACATAATTTTTAAGACCGTTTCTATAAAGAGTGTATTATAATCCGGGGTATATAATTTTACCATCCGAACACAAGTCTCGTTCCAATCCGACGATACTCTTACCATTTTAAACGGAAGTCTATCCTTTTTCATACTTGCATGCTACGTACTGTTTTTATACGTGATGACCACGTATCCTTGCCATCCACGTTCAAGTTCATTTTCAACTTGGGCACCACGTTCAAATTTCTTATATATATCACTATGTTTGGTTTGCTCTCCAGGAATTCAAAGTTCATTCCATCTTTAAATACCCGTTTGATTTTTATTGCAAGATCAATCAATTCCTCCGTTCACGATTTCTTACACAAACCAATCAGAAATCAAAGGCCATTTTGTGAGAGAGCCTACAGACCCACTAGCTGCTTCTTTCACTTTCTTCTTCTTTAAAATTCTTCTCTGCCTCGTTCGTGATCAACCACCACCATCACCGCGCCTCACTTTGTTTAAACGTAAACCACCTAGCCTGACACCGCCTCAGAGCTTCCGTTAAGCCACTCGGAGCCATTACGTTTCCCGTCATTGACGTCATTAGGATCGTGACGTTGCCACGACACCATAGGATCAATCCGTTCTTGGAACCGACGTTCTGAAGTTCCATAACGTCAACGTTTGGAAAGCTATAAGGATTCAGCTTTATTGTCTTGATCGGACCTAAACTCGCTTTTCAAGGCAAGTGGGTGATTCACCCTTTTCTGAAGAGGTATACTTTCGTATATACGTCCGACACTGGTCATGACCTACTTTCTCAACCAAGCGTGAGAAAGTGAAGCACCGGCGAGTGCTTTGGGATTTGATCCCTTGCTGTTGTCGGTATAAGTCTCACTGGTTGAGCATCGACATTTAAAAATCTATAACTGCAATGCAAAGTTTTATGACTAATAAAAGACTAGTGCCTCGGGCATAGTAATGATAATCTGCAGGGTGGTTTCCACTCTGGCTCCTCGCTATGAAAGTTTTCATTTCTCACTCTGGAGATGTCCAACGTGAGGGTGGTTATGGAACTGATAGGTCAATGGATGCACCTTTTGAAAGTAAATGCTTGTTTAATAATATTCCCAACAAATATCCAAACACATTATTGTTCTTAGGAACTACTTTTGGTAGTTTCCTATTTTCCAAGCCATTAATCAGTTTACCACATATTCAGAATATTGTCGTCCTGTTCTCTATAGTCCTTTGGACTATTATACCTTTACCCATTTGAATTCGGGTTATGGTATTAATACGTCTTGACCTTGTCTTTGTGAACCGAAACACATTCTCCTATTTGCTTAGTCTCTTCGAAGACTAATACCCTTGCTTCTTCCCGGTTTCTTCCGGCTGGTATTTTTGTCTTCTATGGAAATATCAGGTGTTAGGAAGAAGGCTGAAGAAGTTCAAGCTTGGAGACCATGGAAGGTTGGATTGGGATCGAAGGAGGTTGGAAAAGGAAGGAAAGAAGAAAGGAAGCTTTGGAAGACGTGTTGTCTCCACACAAGCGTTTCCATGATTATGAAAGTAATTCCAGAAATAGCGATTCCTGTTGTATGTATTCCGCTGTAAACTCTTGTAACCACATTTATGAATATAAGACAATCTGTTTCATCAGATTATGTTGTTTAAACATGTCTTTATTCATTTACGGTCACTAAAGCCTCAACGGCCTTGGAGGAAAAGTCCGAGTCCGCTGGCGGTAACATCCCATTATAAGTGGTAAAATGGGGGTGTTACATTTATGGCTGTTTTTCGGTGGACTGTATGGGTAAATCAGGCTGATTATGCTTGATGTGGGAGGAAGAAGTGCAACTTGAGGTCAAGTCCTACACGAGACATCATATAGATGCTAAGCTTTGTATGGAGAAAAACAGTGAATGGTGGCAGCTGTCTTGCATTTATGGATGGCTGCATAAAGCCGAGAAGAAGTTTACTTGGGAACTTCTCAAGAAGCTGAATGAAGATGAACATGAGGCATGAGTTTGTTTAGGAGATTTTAATAATGTCATGTGGTCAAAATATAAGAGTGGAGGGTTGCAATCGGATTAGGAGGAAATGCTGGCGTTTAGAGAGGCTATTCAACATTGCAAACTTGAGGAAATGTCTTTCTCCGGGCTGAGATTCACCTGGGATAATGGACGGGTAGGTGAAGACTTTATTCAAGAGAGATTGGATTTCGGTTTTGCAAATGAAGAGTGGCTGAATCTGAATCCAAATGGATCGATTAGGCATTTGGAACGAGAGGGGTCCGATCATGTGCCAATCATGCTTGAGTCTTTCAAATGCCAGGAAGGGAGTGGAGAGGACTGTAAAGGGCGACGACCTCATAGGTTTGAAGCAATGTGGGCACAAAGTGATAATTGTGAGGTGGTTGTTGCTAACGGATGGCAGAATCCTAGTGAGCATAATAGAAATGGGGGCATTATGGGGAAAATAGAACGTTGCATGCATGATTTAAAAGACTGGAATAGAAAGGAGTTCGATAATATTTTGGAGAAGCTTAAGAAAGTAAGGGAAGAGCTGCGTACTTTAAACAAGAATGGAATGCATGGAGGGTTGGTGGCTCGAAGGAGGCAATTAGAGAGGGAGGAAAATGATTTAATAGCTAAGGAGGAATTACTATGGTTTCAACGGGCTAAAGAAAACAATCTGAGGTGGGGAGACCGTAATACTTCTTTCTTCCACAACAAAGTGAATCGGCGGTGGAAACAAAATAGGGTGAGGAGACTGGTTGATGATGAGGGTTTTGAATGGAGGAGAAGGGAGAATAAGGAGAGAGTGGGGGTAAATTATTTTGAGAAGCTGTTTAAAACTGATCATAGCACATTTTTGGAAGCGGCTCCTCAAGGACTCTCGCCTTTATTGACGGAGGAGGACAATCTTGAGCTCACTCGTCTATTCACTGGTGTAGAGGTATTTTATGCCCTTTCTTCTATGCATCCGACAAAAGCTCCCGGACCCGATGGTATGTCAGTTTTGTTTTTTCAAAAACACTGGCGTATTGTTTGACCGGAAGTTACAAATTGTGTGCTTAATTTATTACATTGTGTACTTAATTTATTACATGAAGAGGACTTTCCTGAGTGTTTTAATCATACTTTTATCTCTCTTATTCCAAAAAACTTCAAATTGATAACTCCCGAAGATATGCCCTTTCATTTAAATTTCCTCTTGTAGGGAAGAGTGCGCAAGCTCACGTGACCACGAGGAAACCGAAAACACATGTGGACGCCTATTAGGCCTACGCTTCCACGTGACAACCGGAAATCTCTACATTGCCAATGCATACATGGGCCTCCTTGTCGTGGGCCCAAACGGTCGGCTCGCCACTATGGTCTGGGCCTAAGAAGATGCAATGTCCTCTTCTTTTGGGTTCACTAATGGGCTTGACATTGATCAGAGCAGTGAAGTTATCTATTTCACTCTTAGCAGTATCCGTTACCAAAGAAGGTACACATATAGTATAATGAATGATAAGTTTGCAAGAATTATCTAGCATATATTTATTCATTACCCAAACTGAAATGACAGGAATTATCTAGCATCATGCCTCATAAAAGATAATACAGGGAGGTTCATGAAATACGACCCACAAGCAAAACGAGTCTCGGTACTGGCCGAGAACCTCAAATTCTCAAATGGAGTTAGTTTGAGCAAAGATGGCAAATCAGTCCTTATAATAGAAAGTGTTACTTGCAAGGTCTTGAGGTATTGGCTAGAAGGGACCCCGAAAGCCGGAACCCTTGAAACTCTAACCGAGCTTCCAAGGTTTCCATACATCATAAAGAGGAACGAGAATGGAGAGCATTGGGTTGGAGTCTATTCGAAGACAACGAGGCTATCGGAATTTGTCTTTTCCAGGCCTTGGATTGGAAATGCCATTGCTAGTCGCCCTATATTGATGAGAGGGGCTCAATCATTGGTTAGACTGAAAGCAATTGGAATGGGTTTTAAGTTGAGTGAGGATGGAGACATAGTAGAGGCATTGGAAGATCGAACCGGCGTCTTGAAATTCGTAAGTGAAGTGTGACGAGCACTTTTATGTCGTGGTAAAAGCGTTGTCAAAGAAAAATCCTAACTTTCAAACCTAAGTATAGTGAAAGCAAGGGTCGTACCCACAGAGACTCAGATTTCTCGTGTTTAAATAATATTACTTAGTAATAAAAGGAGAATTTTAGAATTCAAACTATTAATCTAAGTAAATAAAACAAAGCAAGTAAAATAATTGGGTTTCAAATAGAGGAAAAGCGTCAAACTAGTTTCGTATCCATTGCATACATGAGCTTTGATCCTTGATTATTCTTAATTCAATTCCCTTGACTAATCTATTGTGAATTTATGGGATTCAAGCTTAAAGTGGTTATTAATATACACCGTCTTTAACAACCTTTTAACCAATTAACCTAAAAAACCTTTTATGTTAAATTGATCATGCAAATTAGTTTCAAAGCATTCAATAGAAACATAGTTCATAAATTCCACCGTCTATTTATGAACTTTTGTGATTGAATTCTCCTCCTTTGACTAATCTTATTCCACCGTCTATAAGTTTAATCAACGGATTCATCCATGAATAACCAAATTCTAGTTACTCTAGTTATAATTCAACTTAGAAATAGAATAGGTGATCAATCTATCAAAACCCTAAGCGAATTTAATCAATTAAGCATGGAGAAATTCAATCTAATCAAGGCAAATAGAAATAATTCAAATCTCACAAACAATCATGCATACAATTTCAACTAACTAGTTAGACATGAGAAATTAGCTAGAATATGATATTAAAGTAGAAATTAAACTTACAAGAGTTAGGTTTCTCTTCAATTGTGCAATCTAGGGTTTTGTCTCCCAAGAGTTCTCTCTAGTGTTGAATAACGTAAAATAAAGCTTAACCTTCAAAAATAAAATCCTAAAAGAGTATTTATATCATAATCTAAAAACATCCTAAAATAATAATAAGTCGGCTAAAGATAACACGGAAGCCTCGAAGTCAGCGTCGGACCAACGCGACTCTAGGCGCGGTTTGACCCTTGGGAGCGCGGTCCGCTCCTACCCAATTTGCCCGCGCTCAAGCCTCAACATTCAAGTGACACTTTAGAGGCTGTTTTGACCCCCTTCGAGTTGGAATTTGGACTCGGAGTAAAAATATGATTTGTAGCTCTTCGAGTTAGCTTTCCAGTGATATCGAATTCAGCTTCATCAGTGGTAACTCCCAAACCAAGCATTGCAAGATAGAGATGTCAAAACAAGACTCCAATGCATGACCCCGGTTTAAGCGTTTTTATCCCCTCAAAGCTCCGTCCCATCCACGCTTGTTTACCTAAAGATCTGCAAAACCGAACAAAACAAGCGAAAAACCCGAATTTTCTAGAAAACCTAAGAACTAAGCTAAACTAAGCTAAAACCATGCTATATAAACATAAATATGTATCATAAACACTACCTAAATGCAAGCTATCAAAGTGGAGGAAAAGGAAGGAGATTTGTATTTTGGATCTGTCATCATGCCCTTTATAGGTGTGCTCAAAGACATTCAAATCAAAAGCTAACGTGAAATAATCAATTCAGTACTTGTTCTAGTGTGTGATCTATGAGATATATTGAAATGACATGAAATTAACAGAAAACAATTTTTTGGGTCAGAAAAGTACAAACTACAAAGCGATATAGGATGAGCATATGTAGAGTAAAAACTACAAAGCGACATGAAATAATCAATTCAGTAAGTGTTGTAGTGTTTGATCTATGAGCTTATATAGAGTATAAAATTGAAGAGAAATATGTATGTATGAGAATTGAGAACCAAAAACATTAAATAAAAACTTAAAACTGGTACAATACTAATTAATTAAAGTAAAGTAAATGAACACAAGCAAGCATAGAATAACACACACGTACAACTTGTATCTTGTGTAGCTACTGCTCTACTAATTTACTCATTACTCACTAGTTCTATACGCAGTGACGGACGCAGGATCTTTCGGAAGCGGGGGCACAACTTATATTATCCGGGAGGGTGGAGTTGTCGGTCGTGAATCGGTGATACTAGTGACATTGTTTTCGGGATTTTTTTTGTTTTTTACTTTTTTTTTTATCAAAAATGATTGTTAAATCTTAAAAAAATACAATTTATTAAAATAGTCGTTCCATAGTGTACTTTTAAAATTAACATATACATCGACGGAGAAAACATAATTCAAGTTATTAAAAACTTAACAAACTAGAATCGAAAAAAGACTAATTTATACTAAGGAAGGATAATAAAAAAGGATAAATAACATGACAGATAAAACATATTCAAGTAAAATACCAACAAAATTAGAAATGTTAATTTAGGGGATGGCTAAGAGATAAGATTCGAACAATATACTCTCCGTTAGTAAAACGAGGATTAGACCAACAAGACTAATTAATACTTACAGTATTAGTATAGTTTTTTTTAATTTTATACTATAAAAAAAATTAAAACAATACAAATAAATAATTAGTCGGAGGGAAGTGGGGGCACCGGCCCCCGCCCAGGTCCGTCTCTGTCTATACGTACTACCAAATTCAAATTCAAAATGAAAAAAAATCACAAAAAGGAATCAAAGTGGGCGGGAAGGGGTAGCAGAGGGGTGGGAGGGAGAGGAGAAGGCGAGGAAGAAAAGGAGCACCAACAGCAGGACCGACACCGACAACATCATCACGGGCGGGGGTGGCAGCGGCGGCAGCACCACCGGCAGAACCAGCATCGCCACCGTGACCGCCACCATCAAAATTATGGATCCGCAGCCGAAGAACCCAACTGGGCCAACCGCCGTTTCCTGCCTTCGGTTTCCCATCTCGATCATAGAGACAACGATATATGTATTTCAGAGAGAGAAGAGAAATGAAATTGGGGAATTTGGTTTGGTATTAGAAGAAAAAGGGAGATTCGACCATAACAAAAAGAAGAAAGAGGGAGAAAATTACAAAACACAATAAACAGGGTACAAAGTGAAAGGTGTGAAGAGAGACGTATGACATGCATTGGCCTCCTTCAGTTACTTGTCAGTCATCTGTTTATAATACTCTAGAAAGAAGACTAGTATTCTCCTATATACTACGGAGTATTAAATTACTTGTGAAAAACAATTGTTTATAATTATTAACAAAAAGAGAGAATTAGGCTAATTTTACTAATTTATTTTAATAATATACCTTTTTTATTATAATTTAGTTAATGATAACTCTCTATCTATATAAAATTAGCTAAAATTGTCCCTTTACATAAATTTGAGGGAAATTTCTTTTGGTGTCCCTAAGTTTTTGCCTTTTCCTTTTGGTGTCCAAGAAAAAAACTTATTCTTTTTGGTACCCCTGAGGTTTTGGCTTTTCCCATTGATGCCCCTCTTCGGTTCAAATTAGTCAAATTCAAGCTCACCATTGTGTTCATCACTCTTAAATTAGTAGGATTTGACTATTAGAACATCAAAATTCATAACCCAATCATCCCAATTTGAATTTGTAAACAATTTTTTAAACAACCCCTTAAAATGGATAATTGTTTAAAAATTCAAATTAATGTTGTTATGTTATGAATTTAAGTGTTTTAAGAGTGAAATCCTACTAATTTAAGGGTGATGAACATAATGGTAAGTTTGAAATTAACTAATTTGAACCGGAGAGGAACGTCAACGGGAAAAGCCAAAATCTCAAGGATACCAAGAGATATAAGTTTTTTTCTTGGACACCAAAAGAAAAAAAAAGCAAAAACATAGGGGCACCAAAAGAAATTTCCCTAAATTTTATAACGATAGTTCTAATTAATTTAATTTGTTATCTAAATTTTATAACAATAACTAAAATTTATATCAACAAAAGAATAACGCTAAAAAATAATCAACTACCATCATCTATAACTATATATTAAAGTTGTCCCTTTTCGAGCCACCAGAACGATTCTGGCCCCACCTTATAATTACAAAATTAATTTTTATTCCTAATATTTAACTTTTTCTATTAAATTCTTCTTTAACTATTTAAATCTATCTTTAACATCAAACAAATATCTATTTAGTATATCTTTTGAAAACTTCCTTATACAAGTATTTAAGATTAAAGATAAATTATTTTTGAATAAATATAAATCTTTTAGCATATATCTTTTGACGAATTTATTTATAGATATATATAGTGATTTTATTTTATATAAAATTAATGATAAATATTTATAATTTTAAAATTCATAAAAATAGATAATAAAATATTTAATAGATGTATTAAAATATTTTATAAGCCCTAAATTTACGTAAATAAAAAGTAATAAAATTTGAAGAATATAATATTTGATAAAAAAAATTATACATTCTGCAAGTAATAAATTACTTATATTAAAATTTATATTATATTTTTATTTATTAATATCCTATTTATAATGTCTATAAAATATCGAATCGTAGTCGTACATGGTACGACGGGTAAAACTAGTATAGAATAATGTATATCCGGATTGAATCAATTTGACTAAACAAATCTACGTTGATTTTGTTAACTTAATAACTAAAAAGATATAACAAATCTATGTTGCTTTTGTATTTTATTACTAAACTACTCCCTTAATATGACATGTATTTTTAAATGGAGGGTGTAAATAAATTTGTAGGTGGGATTATTCTAACTAAAAAGATATAACAAACTACTCCGTAGATTTGTTAGCAACATGTATTTATAAACGGAAGAGATATCTTATAAATTTTACAATTTGTAGGTGAAACAATTAAATAAACGTGACTTAATAAATAAATTACATATCTTGTTGATCAGTACGTAAATTACTAAGAAGTACGTTGGAACAAACCAAACAAAATGACTTGACATATTTTACTTTTTTCTTTAAAGCAATAACGAAAAAAATTTGTTTGAAAATTTGCAAGTTATCGATAATCAATAATTAACTCGTTAAAGTCCCGTGATATTCACGGGATAATTTTACTAAAAAACTATACAATTCTACGATATTAATTTAAAATACTAAATATATTTATATAATATCATAATAAATTATGCAATAGACAATTTTTTTTAGATTGTACACCATATTTTAATTAAAAATATTTTTAAATATTTTTTCATTATTTGTGGAGATCTTGTCCAAATTTAGATTGAAATTATTAAAATATTAATTTTACTTGTTATTGAATATTTTAAATAATATTTTCTTATTTTTTTAGACACTAATATGTATAAAATACTGATTTTTTTATAAAGATAATAATAATTAGGATAAGTTATCTACAAAGCATAATATAATTTATTAAAATATTTTTTAAAGTTAATTTATTAAAATTATATATTAGCGTTCTTATCTTTTACTCTATAATAATAATAAGAAAAAGAATGTTTGTAAACATGAAAAATACAATATAAAGATTAGTATAGAAGAGAACATTGTCCTTGATTTAAGAGATAAAATATAGAGAAAATTATCTATGTATTATTTTGCAAAATTCAATCCATCTATAAAGCTGTTTTCCATACTAAATTTACATAACGAAGAAATAAAATATAAAGGAAATTAATTTATATGAAAATTTACAAAATTCAATGTATTACTCAACCTATCATCCACATTAAATTACAAAAAATATAGAGATTAAAAAATTTAAATGTAAAGTGGCGCTAGATAAAAAAAATATTCTTTATTTACATAAATAAAATAAAAAGGAAATTAAGAAAAATGTAATGTAAATTTTTATCAAAATTCAATTTAAGCAAGTATTAATCAAGATTTGTAAATTTTTCTATTTTTTTAATCAAACTTTGATTTAAGAAAAAAATATTTAATATAAATTCATAAAAAGAAAATCTAATTTTATTAATTTAAATTAAAATTCGAATTTTTATTTTTATTCGACATTTACATATAATCTTAGTCATCATCAAAAAATTATATCTTTTTCTCAAAATAAAAATATCAACATAAGAAAATTTATTATTTAAAATTATATCATTATATAGATATAAATTTTATACTTGGAGCTCAAGTCTTGTTAAAAGATAAAAAAAATATATTAAGACCCTAAATCTTGTTAAGAGATAAAAATATTAAATTAATATGGAAAATATCATCTCATAGGAATTTATGTATATAAAAATTGTATAAATATGTTATCTATTGTAGTAAACTAATACATAATCCATAGATAGAAAATTATATACATAAAAAATATATAAACATATTATCTATTTAGTATATATAGCAAGAATACTATAACTTGTTACAAAATTTATTGAAATATAATTTGACATTAATTTATTCAAAAATGTCATGTGGCGCAAATTTTACAACAGACTTGAGTTCTACTTTATAATGTATTAGGGTAGATAATAAAGAAACTTAGTGAGATATTACAAATTAAAATGATTGTAGGCTATAATGAATAAATTTTAAAAACCAAAATCATATCCTTATAAATACTACACAACTAGTATTTATTCCCGTACCTTGCACGGATTTTTCTTGAATAAAATATTAATAATAAAATATTTTCAAATATATTTATTATATGAGAACAATAATCATGTAAATGCTTAAATATAAATTTTGGATAAATATTTAAAATCAGTAAACTATAAAAGATGTTCATTTGAAACAATAATATTTTATTTGTATTACTAATTAAATTAATATCCAAAACATGATAATTTATTTAATTATGAAAATAGATAAGTAATAAGATAAAAACTTATCAATTTATTATATACATGGGACTGTTCAAAATAAACTTAATTATAGTGATATGAGATTATACGTATATTATCTTTATATTAAACTTAATTATCTAAACCTAGCATATGCATTCTATCTAGAGCTGTCAAAAGCTGACCGAACCCGCTAACCCTACCCGAACCGCCCGATAATTTTAGGGTCAAGACTCGAAAATTTGAACCCGAAACCCGAAATCAACCGAACCCGATAGAATCCGAAACCCGAAACCCGTTTGGTTGACCGATTTAGTATATTTATAGAATTTTTAAATTTTATTTTGGAAATTATAATATATTTTATTATTAAAATAAATAAAATTAATATATTATAATTAAATAATATTATTTAATTAAAAACTGATTTTAATAATCATAAAAAAGGATATTTTAGACCCGCTGGTCAATCCGAACCGACCGAAAACCCGCTACAACCCGACCTGATTGACCCGTGACCCATAACGAAACCAAACCCGATATAATCCGAACCCGAAATGACCAAACCCGAACCCGCCCGACCCGACCCGATTGACAGGTCTAATTCTATCTAAAAGTAAAATAAATATCCCAATATATTTATAATATATAGCATAAAAAATATCTTAATAATCTTCCTATTTATCATATCCAAAAATAAAAGATTATTTTAAAAAAAATTAAGAATGGGATTTTCTATATATCCATTGGTTATAGTGATATAAGATTGTAGGTACATTACACTATCTTTATATTAAACTTAATTATTTTGCCAAAGATTGGTTTTAATAAAAGGGGTGATGTGGTCCAATCTAAAAGCGACATGTGTTGTTTAATAATTTTTTTTAACCTCCGCTTTAGTATATAGTTATGATATGATGATAGATAGATATATGGTCAAAAATAAAAGATTTTTTAATAATGGGATTTTCTATCATATGTTCTAAAAACATGGATAAGAATTTATATTTATAAACTAAAATAAGAATGAGATTTTCTATCCATTGATTATAGTGATATAAGATTGTACGTACATTACACTATCTTTATATTAAACTTAATTATCTAAACCTAGCATATGCAAAAATATATAGTATAAAAAATATCTTAATAATCTTCCTATTTATCATATCCAAAAATAAAAGATTATTTTAGAAAAATTAATGGTTATTTTGTCAAAGATTGGTTTTAATAAAAGGGGTGGTGTGGTCTAATCTAAAAGTGACATGTGTCATTTAATAATTTTTTTAACCTCCGCTTTAGTATATAGTTATGATTGTTTTCTAAATTGAATCAAAATTGAATTTTGATAATTCTATTAAAATTAAATAGTAAAATTTCAAGAAAATCAATATGTTTTTTTATAAGTAAAGAAATTATGGTGGCCACTAACAAGCTAGTGCTCGCCCTAGAGCATCCTATCGGATGAGGGTAAGCAAATCCGGATCAACTGCAAGCGGGAATAAGGAGACACATGTGAAGGATCCAGCGATGAAGTTCGCCACAGAATTGCACTAATGAAAGACATGAGAAATACTCCAATCTTGGGTGCATGTGCACATGGATCAACGGTTTAGCCTCTTGCCAATGTGCAAGAGGTCTCAAGTTCGAGCGTCAAGGGCGGCGGTTTGCCCTTCTTTCTTAGAATTGGTTAGTAAACCAGTTCTCACCCGTTTACGGGTGCTCTAGGCTAGTCCAAGTAGTAATTGTGCTACCCTAAATTTTACCAGATCAATAAAATACTCCAATCTTGGAACCAATCAAGCAAACAATGGATGTCCGAACGCAACAACTCAATCTCCCACGGGTAGTGCCACTCACTTACACCTATGGGTGTTCAACGGGTCGGGTCGCCCGCAACCCACATTGACCCAACCCGTAATTTGCGGGTTGCAGGTCAACCTGCGTCCCATGCGGGTCGGATCACGGGTCGTATTTTTTTATTTTGTAGGTTGCGGGTCTGGTCGGGTTAAACCCGCGCGGGTCGCGGGTCGACCCGCGATCCGTAACCCGCAATATTTAAAAAATATATATATATTTTTATAATTTTATTAATATATAAACTATTTTTTTATAAAAAATGTTGGATTTACGGGTCGACCCACAAATCCGATGGGTTTATTTTAAAAAATACATGTTTTTAGGTAAGAAAATCATTTTTGGACCCGATTGACTTAGACAAATTGGTCATGTAGGTCGACCTGCGACCCAACCCATTAGACCCGCAACCCGCAGGTTGGGTCGCGGGTCAAAAGTAATTTTTTTGCGGGTCGATGGGTCGACCTGCAACCCGCTATTTCGGGTCGCGGGTCGACCGGACCTGACTCGTGAGCATCCCTACCTAGAACGGCCTTGACCAGTTGTAAATTATCGCCTTCAATTTGGATCCGGGGAATACCAAGTCTAATGGCCTCGAGAAGTCCCTAGCACAAGGCGATGGTCTCGGAGATCAGAACAGACTGCCGACCAATCAGTCCTCCGTCAAAATGGATGGGAGAGCCACTGGAGTCCCTAAGGATGAATATGTACGAAGCCTTGCCACCCGCACACACTGCACCATCAAAATTCAACTTAATGTAATGCCTCTTGGGTTTTACCCATTTCGCACACGTTCTCCTAGCTCCAGCTCTAGCATAGTAAGTGCGAGAGCTGGAGGAATCGGAAGCTCGTTCAAGTTTCCATTCTTTAACCTGGTTTCGAGTAAACTCGCTTAGGTTATCGACATTATTTAAGTTTGTTCCGTTGTTGCTATCAAAAACTTTCTTATTTCTAGAGAACCAAAGGCTCTATCAGGTGTTAGTGAGAAGTTCCATTTCCTCTTGGGTTATCATTTTCCTAATTTCCTCCAAGACCTGGTGTGGTTTTTTGTCGTCCGGGGATAATTGGTCGACAATCCAACGTAGTTTTGGGCTTTTGGAGTTAAGGGTCGCCTTAGTAAGGGGGCATGAGAGTAATGTCCTCACACACTGCACCATCAAAATTCACCTTAATGTAATGCCTCTTGGGTTTTGCCCATTTCGCACACGTTCTCCTAGCTCCAACTCTCGCATAGTAAGTGCGAGAGCTAGGAGAATCAGAAGGTCCTGCAAGTTTCCATTCTTTAACCTCGTTTCGAGTAAACTCGCTTAGGTTATGGCATTATTTAAGTTTGTTCCGTTGTTGCTATCAAAAACTTTCTTATTTCTAGAGAACCAAAGGCTCCATCGGGTGTTAGTGAGAAGTTCCATTTCCTCTTTGGTTATCGTTTTCCTAATTTCCTCCAAGACCTGGTGTGGTTTTTTATCGTCCGGGGATAATTGGTCGACAATCCAATGCAGTTTTGGGCTTTTGGAATTAAGGGTCGCCTTAGTAAGGGGGCATGAGAGTAATGTCCTTAATATGGCTGTTACACGCTTCACAACCTTGTGGTACCGGAGTATGGTTGGTAGCAAGCTTCATTTTGGTTGGTAGGCCGTTTTGTATCATTTTCCATAGGAAATTCTTCATTTGGGGGGTAAGGGATGTTGAGCTTGTTAATCCATTCTAGAGTAATTTTGGGTTCACCTTTCGATTGGTGGAACCACTGCATGATCTAGTGGGTAGAGTACCATCCATTTTTACTTGGTTGTCAGTACAATATATCCGAAATTTTATTGATGGGATTAATAATTTCGGAAATTTTTCGAGGTCATCATAATTAACGATCTCACTCAATTTTTCTATGTTCCATGAATTTTCCTCACGAAGGTATGCTCCAACAGGTTCCTCCCAATTAATGAGGGTTTCGACCTCAATTTTTGGGTTGAGAGGGTCGTTGCCGGTGTAGTTATCTTTCCAAAATCGAACGGTTTTCCCATCCCCCACTCACCAGATGAGCCCTTTCACGAACTTTTCCATAGCAGTTTCATTTGGAGTGCTTGGTTCATTTCTTCTGCTTGACCACACCATGAGCGGGTGGACAACCAATGAAGTTCCATCTTATGAGTGGTTTGTAGTTGTTTTCCTTGTTCCAAAAGAATTTTTTTGTCAATTTGGTCTAGTTCTTTCAGAGTTGCCTAAGGCAGCATAAACGATTGCATAATATAGTTTGGTTGTGCTGAAAGGTTTGCTTTGATTAGAGTGTTACTCCCCTCCTGAGAAAGGACGTTTGCTTTCCATTTTGATAATTGGGATTTGGTTCGTAGAATTAGGGGTTTAAAAGTGTTTTGTGTTACTCTCATGTTGATAGTTGAGCATCCTAGATATTTGTCCAAAGCAACTATGTTGGCTATCTGGAGAATTTGTTTTATTTGCTCCTTCGTGTTATTACTTGTGTTTTTGGTAACTTGGAATGCAGATTTATGAAAATTAACTTTTTGGCAAAAAATCTAACAATAGTCATCGACAATTTCTTTAATATTTTTGCAGGCTTGGCCATTAGTGATATCTTGCATATAGTTAGTGTTTAGAATGCATGTTTCTGTTTCGTTATCTTTGTTTTGAGGTAGTTTTAGTTAGTTTCTTTAGTGTCTTAGTTTGTATAGGAGTTTTGGATTTTTGCACTTGTTCTTGTTGTTTTAAAAATCTTTGCATAACCGCAGTCGCGGTTATGCAACTTAATGGTCGAAAATTCACTTCTTTTTCTTCTAGGAACGATTACTCATGGATTTAATCCTCGTTCCCACAGACGGCGTCAATTGTTAGTGCACAAAAATTCCGTCTTTAATGCACTAATTTAATGCTCCTTCATCTTCCGCTCCAAACTGATTCCTTCAACATGTAACTTGCAAAACAATGGACATAAGGGGCGGGGACCCCCTAATCCACCTCCGATGCCTAAGTCAAAAGAGCACTCTCACGATTCGAACGTCGAGGTACAACAAGAAAGCAAGGAATTCCTGAACAGTCGAGATAAGCGAGTATTAGCCTGTTCAAGTTTTCAGTATGCGCCGATATGCAACATATGGCCTTTCCTACACGACGAAGGCGTGTATTTATAATGGAAGAAGGAGATTAGAGGGGCCGTGATTACACATATCCTAGGACTAGTCCGATGCCTTAGAGCCTAAGCTAGGAATATTCCCTCCTTCTCCAAGTTTAAGTCTATCCTATTTGAAGGATAAAATCTTCCATTAAGTTGCACAACTACCATATTTAAAATAATAGGAAAATAAATAAAAGTAATAATAAATACGCAGTAATTTAAGAAATACCGTTATGGAGATAAAGAAACTAATAATTATGGTAGCTATGTTTATTTTACCCGCTCACAAATGCCCCACCTACATCGCTGTATATGTTTTGTCATATACGGCGACGTAGGATCCAGAGGTTTATTTAATCGAAGTGGCCATGCGGATTAGCGATTGGAGTCCCCTAACGTGCGTGCGTGCGTGCGATTTTGTCCATGAACGAATATCATGGGCATTCATGAGCGAATATCATGAATTTTTATTTCTATGAGCGAATATCATAGTTCTTATATTTATGAGCAAATATCATAAATCTTATACCTATGAGCGAATATCATAGTTTACACATCTATGAGTGAATATCATAGATTTACATATGAGCGAATATCATAGTTTACACATCTATGAGCGAATATCATAGATTTTATTTCTATGAGCGAATATCATAGTTTACACATCTATGAGCATAGATTTTATTTCTATGAGCGAATATCATAGAAATCTTGCTCACTCTTAAGCGTGTCCTTTGTTGAGGTTTAAGGTAGACCAATTGGAACAAGCAAAACAAAGAAGGAAGAACAGAATGTTAAAAAGGTTCCCGACCGGAGATTTTGTTTTTAAAAAACAAAGAACTAAAAAACGAGGTACTTGTCCAATAAGTTTTATTCTTAACACAACATCCATGCGAGAGCCTTTTCAAGATGGGTGATATCCCAAGTATGAGGGACGAATTTCCCATTGAAACTCTAGAACGATTGAGCTCTCCGACTTTGCGCTGCAACCACCTAATATGATCCCTTCCAATTCGGGCCGAGCTATACGATACGCGTGTGTTTTTCCTTGACCTTCTGACGTATAGGCCTCAACGCGTTGGGTTACGGCTGCCCGTTGGTAGGATGCGATTTTTGCAGTGGCAGCGTATCGACGATCCTCGGCGAAGACGAGGTGGTCGGAAAGAGCGTGATGATTCTTTTATTGGTTTTCTCAAGGCACTTTTCACATGAAAGGCCACCAATATTTTTGCAAACGAGCTCGGAGAGCCGAAATGCAATCTCTGGCGTACATCTCGTATATGCTTTCATGGATCTTGTTTCAATGTAGGCTCAACCTTGCTTGGGGGTACACATCTCAAGTTTGGCACAAAAAAAGAACGATAATATAGAATCTTTTCCGACGATAGCCAAAATCTATGAGCCCTTAAGAGAACTTCCTGTGCCCTGGCGCTATCCGAGGGCTAAACATTCTCCTCCAAGTTACGTATCAAGGGCGTTTGCCATTCGAGATCCTACATAATTTCGCTTCTTGTGATCATGGTCACGATTGCAAGCACGTTATTGCTCACAATTTCGATTTAGATGCCAATTTTTTTTGGTGTAATGTTAATTCGGATAAAAGGTAAGAATATGAGCCTCCGGAGAGGCTAGTACAAGCGAATAAGTCCTAACGGGGGCATACATGGGCAAGCGCGTAGGCCTCCCATACTATGCCCCGGGTAGTCAAAGCGTACAACCAAACAAGCTAACAAACAAAGTCTAAAATGAGCATGAAGCAACAGAACAAGACCAAGCTAGCCTAAGCTTTGGCCGATCTAATCGAGCTACGAGTGATCCTCCCATGGGCTCCATCGGCCCCCTTAATCTTAGCCTTGAGGCCGAGCACCGTGACCGGGCTGCCCGGCGTTCTCCTAGTCTTCCCCCGCGCCATCATCTGGAAGGTTTGGACCGAAGATGCCTCATCAAAACGCACAATTTTGCCTCCTTGCTCGGTCTTCTTCCTCTTTTCCCTCTTGTGCTTGGACTCCACACTTGGACTTGCATCTTCCGAGGCATGCGTGTCGGAGCTTGGATCTACCTCCACCTTGCTAGAGCTCCCAAGTTACACATTTGCACTCACACTTGGAAGCTCGGACTCCTCACTTTTGGTCTCTTCGTCTTTCATGAGGACATGCTTCTTTGAGGTGTGGAGCTTGTCATTCTCACTTGGTGTTGCCTTTGGATTTGGACTCTCATCTTGTTCTTCATCACTTTTTTGGGCACCCTTCACCTTAGGCGCTTGGTTTTCCTTGCCACATTTGCCGGCACTTGTAACCATGCACGGTTCCTTGTTGGCATCTATGCTTGGTTGTGGTGCCATGGAGGTTCTCTTGCCAAGATAACCTCCTTCCTTCAGTTGTTGCTCTTGCCGACTTTCCTTGTCCATGCCCTTGGGACCTCTCTTGGTCTTGGTTCCAACGAGCTCCTTTTTCTCCTTGAAAGTGCACCCCTCATCATCATGGCCGAAGATGCAACATCCATTGCAATAGAGTGGTTCATTCTCAATCAAGAATTGGCACTCGAGAGAAACACCATCATCAAAATCAAGCCCAATCTCTCTTGTAACGGTTGTTGCAAAGTTGATCTCCACTAGGCTTCAAGCATAAGCGCCCCTCTTTTTCTCATTGGTCACCGGATCCAAATAAAGGGGCTTGCCAACATGGGATGCAAATCGGCCAAGGATTGGAGCGGTCCAATAGTCCTTGAAAAGACCATAAATCCGAACTCATAGTGGTACCGTGGCTACATCCTTTCTATTGAAGCAAAACTTGTCCGGAATATAATTGAGGAGTAAAGGCTTACCATAGATGAAATATGGACCACCTTGGAGCACCTTGTCCATGTCTTCCTCGGATCCAAAGTTGAATATGAACCAACCCTCCTCTTCTCGGTACTTTGCTCGGATTCCCCAAGATCTTATAATTTCGTTGAGAAGAAAGTGACCCGGGCGGTGGTCCACATATTGGCCAAGGAGGGCCCAACCCCACACATCTTGCTTCGGAAAGCCCTCGGAGCATTTGATGGAGACGCGGTTTGATGTCGGAGGCGTGTAGGTGAGCTTGGCGCCCAAGCCGGCGTTCATGAATGATCGCTTGGGAGTTTGGGAGTAGTTGCTTGATCGAGGGCCTCGAGCATCGGGATGAGTCCTTGGCATGCCATGAGCCCGGAGCGCATCCGCGTATGACTTTGGCGCCGAGGCACTCGTGCCCACGTGGCCATGGGTTGGATCGGCTGAGCTCACACCATGGTTGAGGCGCTCCTTAGAAGGGATCAAATGCGGCGTTTGGGGAGCGGAGTTGGCATTGGCGCGCGACAAAGGCGCATTTGGGTTAGGCGCGCCCATGGTTTGAAAAGTAGTCGTTGGTGTGGGCATTGGATTTTTTGAGGGTGTGGGTGGGTTCACCACATTTTTGGATGGATTAGTGGAAGAGGACAAAGGTTGGGTGGGGTTTGTGTTTGAATTGCCGACTAAGAGCAAAGAGGGATCACGTGATTGCTCTTGGAAAGCCTCTGCCGAAAATATGCCAACATGGGTGGTAGGTGCCAAAAGCTTGGGTGTTGACTTTTCCATTTTGGGTTTGCCTCCATTTCCTCTTTCCAATGCTTCTTTTTTACTACGGTTTGCTTTTGCTCCATCAAGGAGCCTTGTCTCTTCATGCGCCGCCATTGAAGGTGGGTTGGTGGTGGTGTTGGTGGCCGGCTGGCCGCAAGGGGTGGCGCCACCATGGCCGGCGGCGCACTACTAGGGGTTGCCGGAGAAGCTCTCAAACCCTCCTCTTCTTCATCCGAATGTGGTTTTTTGGTGTTGACAACCATTTCTCCATTGTTTTTTAGGGTTGCCATCTCCTCCATTTGTGGGTCATACTCTCCATTTTCAAGAACTTGCTTCCCCATTAGAGCTTCAAACTTGAGCGAATCTTTCATGAAAGCCTCCTTGGTGCGCCTAATGGTGGCTCTCCATTCTTCCATTTGAACCTCATAAAGTGCATCTACACTATCTTCTAGAGCTCCATGTACCTCTTCATTTGCCATGACTAGCTCCATGAGCTCTCCAACGGTGGAGGTCTTGTTGGCTTGAGCTTTCCCATCTTGAGCTTCTCCATGGAAAGAAACCATGGCCGACTTCTCCTTGCTTCTCCTTGAATCCTCCTTGCTAGGTGGATAAGGGGAGCCTCGTTTTTTCTTTTTTCCCATGGCTACTAGAGGTGTAGCCAAGGAGGGACACCAAGGGCCCCTGGAGGGTCAAGTGATCGCCACCAAGGGCCGGTGCAAGGGTGAGTGGGTGATGTGTGGTCGGAGGTGGTGGTGGTGTGGTGGTTGATGTGTTTGGCCGAGGGTGGGAGGAGAGAAAAGAAAGAGAGGCGTGAGGAAGTGGCTTGTGTGTGCTCAAAACTGGCGAACCCAAGGACCGCCGGTTGGCTCCGGCATGGCGGCGGCTCGTGAGGATGCCACCGAGTGCTTTGGGCGAGGGTCACGTGAGGTGAGCCCTCGCCAGAGCAAGAGAACCGGTGGAGGGAGAGTGGGTGGCCAATTGGAATCCTAGAGAGAAGGGAGAGTTTCTCTCTCAAGGAAGGGAAGCACTACTGAGATGCCAATTTGTTGGACATCCCGTTGCCTCGACGCGCATCGAGGTCTTAAGCAATTCTTGCACGAGTGGCTAACGTAGCCAAGGCATCAATGGACTCGTTTTGATCGCTTGATCATTGTCCAATCTTGAGCAACTTGAACTCGTCTATCATATTTGAGCGTTGTTTGACCTTTCGGTTGTTTGACCTTGATTCCGACACGCGTCGTACGATTTCAAGGATTTATTTTGATTAGAAGCTTACTGGGGTGAACCACGGTCGCGGTTTCATAACTCGCGCCCGCGACCCCCGTTAACTGGGGGCTGCTCGCGGCCGCGACACATAGGGTCGCGAATGCGGTATCCCTGGTCGCGACCGCGGCTTAGCTGCCCGCGATTGCGGTCTTCGCTGGTCGCGATTTCGACATTTGTTTTGTGTAGTCATCTTGTACTCCTTTGCTATTCTCATCAGACTGATTTCATCAAACTGTCTTCGCTGATTGATTTCATCAAACTATCTTCGCTGATTGATTTCATCAAACTGTGTAGCGCTATGACCATTGATTCCGTCGCTTGATCTGAACCTCGCTGGCTTGCACGAAAAGCAACCATGCTTTGAGGGTGAGGTCGGGTCACAAATTTGATCATCTTTGAGCAAGTTGTCTTGCTAGGTAAGTTCTAGGGTTTGATCCTCCGAGCGAATATCGGAGTTTCGCTTTATCGCCCTATGAGTCTTGATTATTTTCGGAGCGGAGATCGGATTCTGCCCCATTATTTCGTAGGCGGCGGACGCTAATTCCCTGGCGATAGACGCCGCTGCCTGGGCCATGGTCACGGATATACAGTCTGCGGTCGCGGTTGTACGGACCGTCGTCGTAGTTGACTAGATCGCGGTCACGGATTCAAGGCAAGCATAATTGAATGGAGTCTTGTTGCAATCAAGCCTTGGAGAAATCGCTAGGCTAAAGCGTTCTTTGTAAAGATCCAAGAAAAACGCCTCATCAGCGGATCAACGATCGAAGGGACTAATCGACGGCTCGTTAGCGTTATCGGATTCACCGATAACCACCGCGGTCCTGAGCCGATAAACACTGATGAGAAGATCGAAGAAATACAAAGACGACTACTCAAAACAAATGTCGAAATCGCGACCAGTGAAGACCGCGATCGCGCCCAGCTAAGCCGTGGTCGCAGCCAGGGATGCCGTGGTCGCAGCCCTATGTACCGCGGCCGCGGGCAACCCCCAGAAACGGAAAATCACCTCAGTTAACGGGGCCGCGTGCATGGGATGCGAAACTGCGACCGCTGTTCACCCTTGTGAACTACTAATCGAGATAAATCCTTGAAATCGTACGATGCATGTCGGAATCAAGGATCCGAAGACTGAGTGTTGGGGCATTGTAAAAACCGAAAGGTCATACAACGCTCAGATATGATAGAAGAATTCAAGTCGCTCAAGATTGGACAATGATCAAGCGATCAAAACGAGTCCATTGATGCATTATGCAACGTTAGCCACTCGTGCAAAAATCTTGCTAAAGACCTCGATGCGCATTGAGATATCGGGATGTCCAATAGTTCGGTAAAATTTAGGTTTTGCAAGGGAAAAAACAGAAATACAAAATTACATTGGGAAGTTTTAATCGTGTATTTGTTACTTTGTTGTTTGGTATAATATATCTATTATCCACTAGAACTAATTAGATATATAGTTCTTTTTCTAAGAACATATAATATATAGTAAAATATAGTATCAGTTTATCGGTTAACTGCTCGTGAAAATATTGATAAATGTCTTCGTACCGATAAACTGTTAAATGTATCAACCAACAGTAACCAAACAAGCCATTTAATGCTTTTGCGTTGAAGGCTACTATGAAAGGGGTCTGGAAAGTTCGTGGCCTCATCTTTCGCAAACTACGTCCAAATCTCTTTCTATTTCAGTTTGCAGAGCGAGGATAAAAAGATAGGGTGCTGAAAGAAGGGTCGTGGTCCTTTGATAGAAATCTCTTGGCTCTTAAAGAACCGGGGAATGAACAACCGTCAATGAATGAGATCAAGAGAGTTCCCTTCTAGATCCGTGTGTATGATCTACCTTTTGAGGCTATGTCAGTTGAAACTGCGGAATCTATTGGGAAATTGTTCGGCGGTTTAGTGGAGATTTTTGAGGAAGATTTCATGATCAACACCAAATTCCTACGCTTCAGGGTTATGGTGGATATCACAAAGCCAATTCGGAGAGGTTTACTGATGAAGATTGTTGGGAAGCGTATGTGGGTTGAACTAAAATATGAGAAACTCCCAAACTTTTGCTACTGTTGTGGGTTGCTAGGGCACGTGGAACTTGATTGTGAGGATGGGATGGCAAAGGATAGAAAAGGTGAATATGAGGATTGGTTGAGAGCATCACCTTTAAGGAAGTATGAAGCAAGGAATGAATCTGAGAGGGCGCAGGAGATGGAGGTCATTCGTAGGGCAGCAAGACATAATTCAGGACAAGGGTCCAAGAATACAGATTCTGGTGGAGGAAAAGCTAAAAGATCCTTGATTCAGTTGCTGCTGCAGAAGAACGATCAGAATGATGGTGACAGATGTTCGACTGTGGAAAAGTCAGGAAGTGTAAATGATGCTGATAAAGAGGGTGATACTGATAAAGGTAAAAAACAACCTGGTGAAGATCACAGTGTTGAATCTCAGACACATATTTTGGAGGGAGTTGAAGAGACACAGGAAAAATTAAAAGCCGTACAGTTGAATGATAACTTGTGTTCCAAGAAAGGGCCTCCAGAAGGGGTAAACGAAGCTAACAAGATTGGAGCTTCTAACTCCAATGAACGGAATAGAGAAGAAGCTATACATGTCGCAGAAGGGTCACTAGTTGGCAACCAAGTCCGAGAGAGCACATTCAAGACAGGGGAGGTTGAGACGCAAAAAAGAAAGCAGAAGGAGGTAACTCATGATATGGAGATAGATGCAGGAATGGATGGGAAAAAGAAAAAAATTATATCGGCGAGGGAGACGGGAGGTCTCTCTTGCCGATCGTTATGAATATCTTAAGCTACAATTGTCGGGGATTGGGGAAGGCTCGGGCAATTGGAAAACTCGCTAATCTAGTGAGGAGAGAGACCCCAAAAGTCATTTTTCTTATGGAAACCAAGTGTGACCGTAGGAAAATGGAAGATATTAGGTTGAAGTTGGGTTTTTATGGTTGTTTTTCGGCGGACTGTATGGGTAAATCAGGTGGATTATTCTTGATGTGGGAGGAAGAAGTGAAACTTGAGGTCAAGTCCTACACGAGACATCATATAGATGTTAAGCTTTGTATGGAGAAAAATAGTGAATGGTGGCGGCTGTCTTGCATTTATGGATGGCCGCATAAAGTCGAGAAGAACTTTACCTGGGAACTTCTCAAGAAGCTAAATGAAGATGAACATGAGCCATGGGTTTGTTTAGGAGATTTTAATAATGTCATGTGGTCGGAAGATAAGAGTGGAGGGCTACAACCGAATTAGGAGGAAATGCTGGCGTTTAGAGAGGCTATTCAACATTGCAAACTTGAGGAAATGTCTTTCTCCGGACTGAGATTCACCTGGGATAATGTACGGGTAGGTGAAGACTTTATTCAAGAGAGATTGGATTTCGGTTTTGCAAATGAAGAGTGGCTGAATCTGAATCCAAATGGATCGATTAGGCATTTGGAACGAGAGGGGTCCGATCATGTGCCAATCATGCTTGAGTCTTTCAAATGCCAGGAAGGGAGTGGAGAGGACAGTAAAGGGCGACGACCTCATAGATTTGAAGCAATGTGGGCACAAAGTGATAATTGTGAGGTGGTTGTTGCTAACGCATGGCAGAATCCTAGTGAGCATAATAGAAATGGGGGCATTATGGGGAATATAGAACGTTGCATGCATGATTTAAAAGAAAGGAGTTCGACAATATTTTGGAGAAGCTTAAGAAAGTAAGGGAAGAGCTGCGTACTTTAAACAAGAATGGAATGCATGGAAGGTTGGTGGCTCGAAAGAGGCAATTAGAGAGGGAGGAAAATGATTTAATGGCTAAGGAGGAATTACTATGGTTTCAACGGGCTAAGGAAAACAATCTGAGGTGTGGAGACCGTAATACTTCTTTCTTCCACAACAAAGTGAATCGGCGGCGGAAACAAAATAGGCCAGGGTGAGGAGACTTGTTGATGATGAGGGTTTTGAATGGAGGAGAAGGGAGAATAAGGAGAGAGTGTCGATAAATTATTTTGAGAAGCTGTTTAAAACCGATCATAGCACACTTTCGGAAGCGGCTCCTCAAGGACTCTCACCTTTATTGACGGATGAGGACAATCTTGAGCTCACTCGTCCATTCACTGGTGTTTTTTCTGCCCTTTCTTCTATGCATCCCACAAAAGCTCCCGGATCCGATGGTATGTCAGCTTTGTTTTTTCAAAAACACTGGCATATTGTTGGACTGAAAGTTACAAATTGTGTGCTTAATTTATTACATGGAGAGGACTTTCCTGAGTGTTTTAATCATACTTTTATCTCTCTTATTCCAAAAATTCCAGACCCATACAGAATGAAAGATTTAAGACTCATAAGTTTGTGTAATGTTCTTTACAAGATTGTTTCCAAGGTCATTGCCAACGGGTTCTCAAAAAGGTGATTTCGATGTCCCAGAGTGCTTTTGTTCCGGGCAGGCTTATTACTGATAACATTTTGGCTGCCTTTGAACTCTTCCATTTCATGAAGAAGAAGGATAAAGGAAAAAAGGGATACTTGGCTCTTAAGTTGGATATGGCAAAAGCGTACGATAGAGTCGAGTGGAACTTTTTAGAGCAGAGTATGAGAATGTTGGGTTTTTATGATAGGTGGGTTAATCTGGTTATGAAATGTGTTCGGAGTGTCTCTTTTCGGTCCTTATTGAAGGGTGCCGTCTAGAACATTCTTTCCGTCAAGAGGATTGCGTCAAGGAGATCCCCTATCTCTTTATCTCTTTCTGATTTGTGCGGAAGGTTTTTCTAGTTTAATCAAAAGGAGTGGATCAAAAGGGTGGCTGCAAGGTATCCGAATAGCAAGATCGGCTCCGGTGGTCTCACACTTATTCTTTGCGGATGACAGTATCCTTTTTGCTAGAGCAACTTGTCAACAAGCGCATGAAATTGTCAATATCCTCCATCAGTATGGTGTTGCTTCGGGTCAATAAGTAAATCTGGAAAAATAAAAAAATGTCGTTTAGCATGAATGTGAGTGGCGGATTGAGACATGCTATTCAAGGTATTCTTCAAGTTGATGAAGTTGAGAAACACGAGAGATATTTGGGACTTCCTACAATGGTGGGACATTCGAAAAGAGTCATTTTTTATCAGATTAAAGAGAAGATTTGGGGGAGACTGAGAAGTTGGAAAGGGTCCAATTAATCGAGAGGAAGATATGATGAAAAGATCGATGGTGTAGATGGTGGTGCAAAGAGATCGCCTAAGCTTGGCGGAAGTAGATCTCCCTCGTTCGGACTCGGAATTGGGCGATTTCAAAGCCCAGAGTTAGATCGTTGAGTCTTCTTGAATCCCTCAAAATTTGAGAGCCAGATGATGAGTGCTTCGAGAGTTATGGCTCTTTCACTGAAAAGGATGCAGAACAAGATCCTCTCAAGCAAGGTTATCTGGATCGGGATTCTAAGTTGGATCGTTGAGGGTCTTTTGGATCGGATCGCTGAATCGCAAGTTCCTGCATTATAACTAAAAGTATGCAAGGATAACCTAATAGATTGTATATTTTGTTATATATGAAGTAAGAAAATGATAAACATTATTAATTTGATTATTAAAAATGTTGTATGATGGACTTGTCAACTATTTTAATGGAAATGATACGTTAACGTGAAATTATTAATAATACATAGTCATAATTGTCATTTTATAGGATCGTAAGAATAGTTTGTAGGATCATTGGAATCGTTTATAGGATCGTTAAAATCGTATGTAAAATCGGGATCAAATCGAGATTGTATTCTAAATCATTTAAGATCCTACTCCAATAAGATCCTACTTGGGATCGTGGATCTTTTCGCGTGTTATGGATCGTAGGATCGCTATAATCGTAGAATCGGATCGGGATTCTGATAACCTTGCTCTCAAGGACGAGTGGTGATGGAGATGGTTCGAATGGAGGTGGTTGGAGGGGGCATTGGATATGGATGTTGCCCTTGGATATGAATCACCAAGAACAACAAACTAAGGTTGAGAGATCATCGGATATTACGCACCAACAATCAAGCAACAAGATTCATGAAAGAAAAATGCAAGAAACTAGATTGAAAACAAAAGAGAGAACAAGCAAGTCATAGTTCAAGACTCAGTGAAAAGTGGAGGCATGGTCGACCATATAACCCTAGCATCCCACGCCTCACATAACCAGCCCCATCTCTTAAAGAAATTACAAAAAAAAACACCCCATAAAAACCAAGAACAAACTAATTGTCCTTAACCGTAAAAAAGTCACTTGTCGGAACACGAGTCAAAAGGAGACTCCAACCTTCTTCTTTGTAAACCTTTGAAAACTTATGATCCATGAGCTCCTCCTTGATCTTGTCAAGCATTGCCCTAGCATGTGTTCGAGTGATGCGCCCAGGATAGAGTGTGGTGCCTTGACTTGGCTCCTTAGCGCCTCGGACACCGGCCTTGGATATGTGTCCAAATGAAGACTCTCCCTTTTCGTGCAAATTGGACTTGGCATTAGGGCTAGAATCCTCACTCAAGTCATGGACAAAAGAACCATAAAAAGTGCTTGGAGAAATGGCCCCATCAAGCCTAGGCATGAGCGCGCCCAACGGAGTCGTGAGCAAGGGCGCACAACCAGGTGTCGATGTTGTGGGCGTTATGTGCAAGGACGCGCGCCATGACGCGTCGTATGGCTGGAGTGGAACGTAAGATGGCTCAACGTGGGGCTCGGTACCTAGGGGCACGACCTCGGTAGAGGGCTCGGTAGAAGGCTTGATAGACGAACTCACATCAAGATAGTTCTGTTAAAATCGATGGTGCAAGCAATACCGACCTTTGCAATGTCATGCTTCCTTCTTCCTGCTGGCATTTGTAAGGAAATCGAGACCCTAATGTGTGAATTCCTACTGGCCTTTCACTGTTAATGAGTTGATTGATTGGAATCATGGAAGCTGGGATGAGGCTGCATTCCGAAGATGGATTCATCCATGTGATGTGGAGTGTGTGCTTAACATTCACCTCATTGATCCCTCCTTGCAAGATCAACTGATTTGGTACTATTGATGGAAATCTTACAATTAAATCGGCCTATCACTCTATTGTGGCTCAGAAATTCAGAGGCTGGGAATGGAGAACAATTTGATGATGGGGATGCCCAACGCTTATGGAAATGGATTTGGAACCGAAAGATAATCCCGAGGGGAAAATTTTTCATATGGAGAGCTTGTCGACATGTTCTACCTTGTAAATCCAACCTGATGAGAAGGAAAATAACCCAAGATCCATGGTGTGAGATTTGTGGGGATTTTGAAGATGAAATGCACTATCTGCGTGATTTATGAAATTCCTCGGCAGGTTTGGTCTTTTTTCAAGGATATTGTCTCAGTGGGAAGAGGCTCTGCTTCAATGCTTGACTGGGCAGACAGGGTACGAGTTATATTGCCAGAAAAGGAACAAAATTTATGGGCTCATATAATCAGCAAATTATGGTAAGCACGTAATCTCAAGTTATTTGAAGGTTCAACAGTGGATCCGGGGCAAATTGTTCAATCAAGCGTTCAGGAAGCCGATACGTTTTTTGATTTACTCTTCAAGTGTTCCAATGAAACCAATGTGGATGTAAACATGGAACGATGCAGGCGCCCAGCTCAGGGATGGTGGAGGTGAATTGTGATGCATTAGTGAAGGGTAAAGAAGGTGGAATTGGAATTGTGGGCAGATATTCAAAAGGGTTGGTGGTTTTTGCTGGATCGAAGAAAATCCAAAATGGTGCTGAGGTTGAACTGGCGGAAGCAGATGCTATAAGATGGGGAATTCAAGAGGCCGAATCACTTCAATTTACTAATATTGAGGTTGAATCAGACTGCATGTCTTTAATCCACAAGTTGAAAGGTGGAACTCTCCCAAGTACGATGCTCGGTTCAATGACTGATGTGATCATTGAGACCAGTTATGCCTTTGATGACTGTCGCTGGACTTTTATTCGACGTATTGCTAATCATGTGGCAAATTGGTTGAGCAGATGGTTTCCTCCTACTATGTTTCTTGTTACTAGTAATTTTTAGAGTCCGCAACCTAAAAGACATTCCGTTAGCTAAACACCACCCATGACACTATTCCGTCAAAATTCCATTTCCCCACCAAACTTAATTGATTACCGTTCATCATCCCCTACCTTTCACCTTCCCTAGATCTCCATCCAATAACCAACGGGAATGGCACCGCATAGCTCAATCACGTGAAGCATGGCCAAGGAGAAGAAGACAATAGCCTTATCACGCCAGCTAGAGCTCCGAAATGCATCGACAACCTTGACGCCGAAACTTACAGCTTTGATGGAATCGGCGACGACCTTGTTTCCTTCCGAGAATGCGAAGAGGGCGAGGGAAATGGAAGCCTAGAGGAGGAGCAAGAAGATGGTTTTTAAGAGGTTGTCTTCTTGAAAACTCTTCGTTGGATTCAACGAGGATTTCATTTCGAGAGGGCGGAGAGGCCAAGATCCGACCCAATGGGCGGCGAAGAGGCCTATCTTCTTCAAAACTAAAAAAATCTTTGCTGAATTTGCCCGAGATTTCATTTCGAGAGGGCGTCTGAAGGGTGGAGTTTGGGGTTCGAATTCAATTGAAACCCAGGGGATGGTTGTTAGGATGGGTAAGGGTGTTCTGGGAAGGTGATGGTGGTGGGAGATGACTGAAATGGTGATGGAATTCGAGGCGGAGAGGCCAAATCCGACCCATTGAATTCGATAGCGATTCGAAATAATTTGGATTGCATCTCCTTGATTAGGGTTTGGGTGGAGATGGAGAGTTCGAAGAAGGGGCTTGTGATTGGGTTTTGAAGAAGGGGCAACTTTGGCATTTCATTTTTTAAATCGAGGGCAGAAATGTAAATGGGCATATTTAACGGATTTTTTTGACGGAATAGTGTCATGGGTGTTGTTTAGCTAACAGAATGTCTTTTATGGGTGGTAAAAATAAATAGTCATAAACCGGGTGATTAACCGAAAAATAGGATTTGGTTTTGCGGTTACGGTTTTTTGTTTGCCCACCCCTAGGGAGCATGTTGTTATGCACATGTAGGGCTATCAAAACTTGACCCGACCCAAAAAACCCGCCCGACCCGCCCGACTCCGAACCCAACCCGACCCGAGAAAACAATAAAAAGTTTTATACCCGAGACATGTTTGACCCGAACTGATTTGACCCGAATTCGAAAAAACCCGAACTCGAGATTAACCCAAAACCGATTATACCCGAATGGACTAGCCTGATGCAACCCGATATCCGATTCTACCCGACCCGAAGTCATCCGAAAATCCGAAGTTACCCGACCCGAAACCATCCGAAAATCTGAAGTTACCCGACCCGAAACCATTCGAAAATTACATTATGTTATAAAATATTAATAATAGTGAATACTTATTATAATTATGTTTAAATTAAATGTTACATTAAATATTTAGACCCTAGAGTAGTTAAACTACAAAAAATAATCATTCGATATATGGTCTGAATCAAAATCCGGCTTACTCGAAATCATATTAACCCGAAATTCGGCCAAAGTCGAAAACCGATTCACCCAAAATCCGAAAAACCCGAAACCCGACTTACCCGAAATCCGACTAAACCCGAAACCGAACTTATCCGAAATCAAGTTGGATCGAAAACCGAATGACCCGACCGAAATTAACCCGAAACCCGACTTTGCCCGATTAATTGAGCACCCGACCCGAAATGATCCAACCCAATTTGACCCGATTTAATTTTCAAAATATCCGAATTTGACCCGAATCCGAACTTACCCGAAATTGAATTGACCCGACCCAAACCCGATCCGCCCGATTGACACCCCTACAGCACATGTAAAGAAAGTTGGTAAAAACTTGACAAGCGGCTTGTAATGTTATTCTACAGAAGCCAACGTGGGATTTCTGTACAATTCCAAAAGCATGTATAATTTATGGTTGCAGGGTAGAAAGAAAAATGGGTTGTTGGAGAATAAAGGAAGATTGGGCTGGTGTGGAATAATGAAGAATTGGGCTGAAATTATGACTAATAATTTATAAGTAGATAAAATAGTTACAATGCCATATACTCCATCATCAGTTAAAAAATATTTATCATTTTAGATCATTTCATACTTATTAAGAAAAGTAGCAAATTAATATATATGACCCAATTTATTATTCTATCTACTCTAATCTTTCTATCTATATCTATATTATACTATAAAATAGAAAAATTTTGGACAATTAATGCCTCATTCAATTGCCTAAATATTTATACTAATTCCATATTATTACAAATCTATAAATTAAACATATGTCTATAATACTACAAGGCTAAATCCTCTTCACAAAATTCAAATTTTACCAATTAATTAAATTTCATTGAAAAAAAACAAAAAATGCAAAAAAATAATACAAAAGATCCATTTGTATAAACCTCTATTACAAACACAAAACTACAACTTTCAATTGAACGGCTTTTGAAATCCATAATTTGTCACAAATAATAATTGATAATCATATAATTTTATGTATCCCGTATCAATAAGGCATTTTGATGAACAATCATGTATCAATGATCCATATATTAAACATTTAAAATCATAGAATAGGAATATACCTATAAATTATTCAAAGTAAATTTGTATTGTAATATATATTCTACATATCATCGTTATATTCATACGATAAATTATTAACAACAATAAATTATTAGAGGTCTATATATTTTAATTACTAGAAATTTCGCTATTAAATTCACCGATCTTGATAATAAAAAATATTTGAAAAAAATGTCAAATTATTTCATAATTTGGGATCTCAAGTTATATTTTAATTTTATAAAAAATATATAAAGTTTCATCTATATTATTATATTAAAATGAGAAATGAGATTTTAATAAAAAAAACAAATTAATAAAAACTAGATAAGATCAAATTTATTACATTAATTTTGTCTATCCCCTCACATTCCATACCCCCTAAAAACTAGATAAGATCAAATTTATTACATTAATTTTGTCTATCCCCTCACATTTCATACCCCTAAAAAACTAGATAAGATCAAATTTATTACATTAATTTTTTCAATAAGAAAAGAGAATTTATATAATTATTAACTAGCAATAAAGTCTATGTATTATATCATCCTTATTTATGTGCTGGAGGATGAAGTTTAGCTAATTTGGAGGATTTTTGTAGAACGAAAAAGAGGGAGTAAACCAATAGATGCAAGACTTTTGTTTTAAAAAATGAAAGGAATTACGAAATACAAGCAAAGAGCAATGAGGTAATTGATTGTTTCTTTTAAAGTTTTTATTCCATTTTTTATGTTTTTTTAATTCAACAAAAAGGAACTTATTTAATTTCTTTACCACTATATTTAGAAATTATTATTATTTTTCTCGCTCCAAATAACTCTCATGCGTAATTTCATAGGTAATATATAGTTAATTTTAATTTCTCATGTTTCTTGAAGTATTTTTTGTCTTTTTATATGGGCTATAAGACAATGAGAGAATATGTACGTTCATGAGAAAACAGGATCGAAGGATCATCAAACTAAATTATTAAGGTAAAACATTATTACTTTTTATTTACATCATGAAAGCTATTATGTTCATTTGATGTAAACATTTCTTATGTATGGTAAGATTATTATATTTTTGGTATATTGTTTATATAATCAAAGGTGAAATCAAAATGATATTTTTAAGATGATGGAAGAAGAAAAATATTTAGAAGAAAGAAGTAACATCTGAAAAATATATATTTTGTGTTAAAATTCTATTATAGTTGGATTTCGCTTAAGAATATATTTTTAGGGTAGATATATAATAACTAAAGATTTTGTAATTTTTGAAGATACAACGTGTTATGAATTCTAATCACGTGAAATATTTAACAATATAAAAATATAAAATTAGTGCTAAAACTTAGATTCTCCATAAATAATTGATCATTACAAAAATAACATATTTTTAAATGTTAAAAGAAAATCAACATAGTAGACACAAAAAAAGAGAAATATAGATGCTTTTATGATTGATTTTTTTCCGAACTTATAAAACCTTAGATAATATTTAGATATTGAAAGGGGATAAAAATTTGTTCTATTTGCACAAAATAAACCCGTGCGTAAAAATAAAAAATGTAACAAAGCATAAATATACAAGCATTTAATGCTTTAAATGATGATGATGACAATATATTGCTAAATCCGATCAAGGAGGCATTGGAATTCTAATGGGTGTCAACTTTTCCAATTCAAGCCAATATCAGTAATGTTAAATTAGTAAACAGTTAAATGACTTATTAAAGTAGAGAGGCTATGGAATTTGAAGAGGCATCTGAGCCCACTATATATGCATACAGAGTTGAAGCCATGGGGGAGAAAGAAAAAGCTTTCACAAACACTCCATAAAAAGAAGCATATGAAGCATACAAAAGAGGAGACAAGGCCAACCGTGTTAAGATTTTATGCATCAAAATCCTACATCAAGACACATTAATTGGTAAATTGCTCTTCTCCTTTAAATTCTTTATTTATGTGCTAATCAAATTTCGATCGTATGTTAATTTAGAACAGGATTCTAAGACCCATCGATCAAACTCGATCGGTTTGATGCCACCTCCAAAACCTGTATTTGTCTTCAAGGTAATGGAAGGCCATTAGTCTCAAATACATTAAATTAACAAATAAATAGAGAATTAATATTCCACCAAAATAGTGTTAGGATTAGCAAATCCAACTTTTCAACTTACATTACTTATTTGTGTGCATATTTCTATAATCTATAGATTACATAATTTTTTTAATTAATAATTTCACTTCAACCATACATTTGCATATTATAAACATATATCATCTTAGAGATGGGTAAAGTGAAAAAAAACAATCTATCTATATATACTATAAAATATAAAATATAATCAATAAAAACTCATGCGATAGCACGGGCCATCCACCTAGTATATTATAAAGCAGAAATCAAGTATGTGTAAAAATTTGCGCCACGTGGCATAACATGAATAAAATAATGAAAAACCTTTTTTCAACTTAAAAAACTAAAATAATAATTCTAGAAATACCCCTACACATTATACTCTAATAATAATTCTAGAAATTATGATTTATCTTAAATTCTTAACCACTTCATAAAATAGATAATGAATAGATACCATATTATATGCATAAATTGTTTCATATAGTAATTAATTAATATACAATTATACTTTTAAAAAATTTAATTAAGTAATAAACATTACTAAATAAAAAATGAATTTATAAAGATTGAAGGGTTTTTAGGGTAAGAATTAAGATTTTATAAAATAGATAATATATATATATATATAGTTTTCTATCTATGTAAATATTGATTTTATTCTTAAAAATTCATAAATATAAAAAAAGGCAATTTTAGATTTTATAAAATAATTAATGTATCAAAATAAAATTTTATCTATATAATTTTCTATCTATGTTTATTGATATTGAAAAGCAATATTATATATGCTATCTTAAGATTATGCTAAAATATTTTTATCGGATTGTTGAAAAAAGGTTATCGATATAAATTTCTATCTATATCTAAATTAATACATAATAAAATAGAAATAAATTATCTCTAAAATTTGTGCTACATGACACTTTTAGAACCAATCATTTTTTCATTTTATTTATTTATTTTTATTATTATACTTAAAAGTGAATGTAGAAGGTTTGATTTAGAAAAATATTTTCCATGTTTATTTAGTTTTATCTTAAAGATTAGAAAGCAAAAAAATCGTTAAATTTTATATAAATATCATTAATAATTATAATAATAGAATAATTATTAAAATATACATTATCTTTGTTTTTTATCTTTAATTTATTACAATATATTATATAGTATAATTTTTAAAACTACCCGTAAAATTACGGGAATTACACTAGTTTTGTTTTATTTTTCAATACTACTAACAAATCTTCCCTCGTTAATTAAAAAATAGCAATAAATACAATGACATAATTGTAAAGTAGATGACAAAAAGTTTAAAATGAACAAATATTTTGTAACAAAAAAATAATAAGGCTAAAATGACAAATATTATATAACGAAGGGAGTATTTACAATTGCCATGTATAAGTTATTGTTTTTTTTAAGCTTTAACTCTTTTTTTTGGTAATAGTTATGTAACTTTAACTCCAATTCTAACCTTAACTAATTAAACAATTTGTATGGGTAATTATATCCTATATCGGTTCTACTAGTCTTGGAGTTGTTCATGATTTGGACAAACGTGTTGTGGTTGAATCGGATAAACACTCTCTTAATTATATGCATTCTTCATAGTATGTCATTTTTCCTTTCCTATGTGATTTGATTAATGAAGATATTGTGTGAATCTACCTTTTATTTTCATGTCTTTCTCAATATCTTAATTCATCAGGAAAGTTATATTGCTGACCTTGTGGAACTTGATGTATGGTAGATATAGGGTTTGTCGTTGCCTAGCTAAATAAACTTAGATGAATTAAGGTAATAAAATCTATAATATAGCTGATTAAATCCATAAAGTGTTACAGACACACTAAGTTTTGAAAGTAATGATTTTATTAGATCATAACTACGAATACTAAGTTGGAGAATGAAGGTTCCTTTTACAAGTTGCGGTGGTCGGCAGTTGTGCTAGTGACTAGTGCCTACTACCATTCGCCTAAACTAAACTTTATTAAAAGGAAAAACGCTATTCTAGCTTGTCAAACATGTGAATTATGTATGTATGTATATATGCTTTTGTGTTGTACGTTTGTGGATATATCACCAAATATTCTAATTTCTAACCCCTATCACGCAACTAAACGTTTCTATAAGCCCTATATAAAAGTAAAACGACCCCCTATTCTAATCTCTAACCCTACCTCGAAGTCGAAAGCGTTTAGAAAGAAAATAGGTACGTAGATTGATGGAGTTTGTAAGCATTACAATTTGTTAAGTGTACGTATATGATTAATTCATTAATTAAATGATGATTACGTACAGATGATAGCACTTGTCACGCAACCCAGCGTTTTTATAAACCAACCGCCTCAGCGATCTCCCACCACTTGTTCAAATAATTCCCTCACTCACTCTCCTCTTTAATTTGTCCACGCGCCACCAACCTCAGCCGCCGGAAACACAAAACTAATTAAGGTAGCTAATTAACAGCCATGGCTCTCGAAACCCTCAATTCCTCTACCGCCGCCTTCCAACCGGAGGATGAAGAATCCCCCGCCAAGAAGAGGCGCTCCTTTGCTCCTCCTCCTCCGCGTCCCACCGAGGAAGAGCAGCTTGCCCTCTGCCTCATGATGCTGGCTAGAGGCGACAAGGCGTTTGGGTCCTACCAGCACTCGACGGAGTACAAGTGTAGCGTGTGCCGCAAGGCGTTTGGGTCCTACCAGGCTCTCGGAGGCCACAAGGCCAGCCACCGCCACCATAACTCCGGCACGCCCTCATACGCCGGGAAGATTCATGAGTGCTCCATCTGTGGGAAGGGCTTTTCTACCGGACAGGCCCTCGGAGGCCACAAACGCCGCCACTATGAGGGCGTCGTTGGAGCTACCGGTACCGCGTCAGGGTCCACGATCACCCACCGGGGATTCGATCTGAACCTGCCGCCGACGCCCGAATTCACCCCGGTCAACGTTGGCGTTGACTTTGTCAAGATGAATATTGATGATGGAGAGGATGAGATCGAGAGCCCACATCCTCTCAAGATGTCCCCTTTGTCCAAGTTTGATTGATTAATTATATTAAGTCATTTATCTCCAAGAATTATTAATTTACTTGCCTGCCTTTTTAATTTCATTCATTGTTTACGGAAGATATATTGGCCATGTAAATACAACACTTTTGTAGGCTCCGTTCCATTGACACTAGTGGGAGCTGTTTTTTTCGAATCATCTATCAGAAATTGAAGAAGATTGTGAGGAGGAGCTTCTTCAATCCGCCCATTTTACCATTCTCTCTAGCTAAAAATGCTCCCAATTCAGCTAAGGGGAGCGGAATATACATACTATATTTGGTTATTATTTGAGTATGTAAATTGAACAAGCCATATATATTTTTACTATAATTTCCAATTATACTATGCAAGTTCTTATTAATTTGCCGAAAGTTGGTTCACTTTTGCTGTAGTTAATTTCGTTAGCCCGGCCGAAAGATCATGCTAGAGAGCTAGAGTACGTGTAAGACGGTCGAATCAACAAGAGTGAAGTAGTAGTGTAAACACAAAGCAAAACGTTAGTTAGCTTAGCTAGTAGGTAGGGTGTGTCACGTATGAAATGGCAATGCTAATTAAATTGACGCCCCACGTTTCTTCATGTACACAAGGCACCTGTCCACACAAACGCGCATTCTTCATCACAAAGAAATTAAAGGTGCGCATGTTGCACAACTAATTACAGTTATAATACAATTTATAGCTAGCAAACGCGTTTATTAATTCTAATGCTGTATTTTATAGTATGAATTAATTTATTATTTGCTAAGCATATTTTTCAATTAAGATTAGATTATATAGAAGCAATTAATATTCTTTTCATTGAAAATAAATATGGAAACTGAGGGATTGAAGTGGTGGAGTTGGAAGCGTGGAAGCAAAAGCGAGCCTTCAGTGCTGCGCTGGCCAACACGTAACCTTTAATCTTTGCACTATATATGTGTGTGATTGTTATCATTATATATTGTGTTTTCTTCAAGGACATGTACAGTTATAAATCATCAATTTAATTCCCGTGTATTCCAGCTATAGTATCACCGTTTATTGTTGATTGATTTTTTCTAATAGGTTAGAGAATTTTGATTTGTTGAATTACATTTATTTAAGGTTATTTAACTTATTTATATAAATTTTTCTTATGATTTTAGTTTATAAAAATAATATTTATAATCTGTCTTTAGAACATTAAGTTAAAAAATCTGTTGTTAAGTGTTTACTGTGGTGTATGCTCTTAATAAAACTCCTCTTTAAAAGGACGGAGAGTACTGTATCGCCGGTTAAATTTATTAGTGCATCAGTGGCCTCACACTGCCTCCGTTTCGTTGTTGGTGACTTGGCGGTAGCCTTTTGTTATGCTTTCCTTATAATGAAATACTGTATAATACTCCCCAATACTTAAAAGAAATTTTTAGCCTAAATTAAAATTGATCAATCCTGTAAAGGAAATGATAAACATCTTAATAAATAAATATCAAATAATTATTTCTAAATCAAGATACCAATTAACACGGATGATTACTTCGTTTCTAAGGTTTATTGTAATTATAATGAATAATTTATGTTGGACAAAAAAAAAATACTACAAGTTATGGGGCTACGCATTTGTGGAAGAATAAATTACGTACAAGGCTGTTTATTTGCCAATTAAGAACCTTGATAATAAACTAGTGGTACAATTTGAAACTTTGGAATTATAGACTGCTTCACAGACTGCTTGCTTCCTGCATATATATGATGCCAATGCAATGCTATGAGAACCAGATTCCTGATTTTCAGGGTACATTTTGAAACCAAAACCTGCACTCAAGTAGTCAAGTGCCAGCTTGTTATTTGGTGACTGGTGTATTCTTCTTCAAGTGTTCTTATCCCATCTCTGATCTCACCTAATCATAGTTAAGTGGATATTTTCATACTTAAATCATCTTCAAAAGCGTAATTAATTATGTTGAAGAATCAGAATCTCAATACAGTATTCCCCTAACACGTTTGAATTCTAGTCCAGCCAGTTACCACTCACCCACACTATTGTTAGGTAAACTTAATTAGGGATTCATCACTTAAAACTGTTAAAGTAATTAGGTCTAAAACTCCAATTTCTGTCGAGGGATATAATTCTCTGCAGGAGAGCCCAATGGGCCCAATTTGTGATGAAAACTTCAGCCCAATGGGCCTAATAATGTTACGAGCAAGGAATTACAAAAATCACAATAGCTGTAGTTACTTAACAATAATATTACAACAGTCAACCGTGTCTGTAGACATAACAAGTCATCACTAGAAAACATTCTGCATAACTACTAACTAGCTTTTTTCCAACAACCATTCATAGATACATATCTATAAAGTGCTAATTAGAGTAAAAGCAGCAGCTTAATTAAGGGTAGTTTCCATACATGGGAGGATTTGGTGGTGAAGGCCTAGGAATGTAAGGTATGAGAGGAGTGCCGTGCTGTATAGGGCCCGGTCTAACCGCCTTTGAGCTCGGACTCGGATCAACCGGGCTATAATCATCCATACCCACATGGCCTTTCCCATGAAACCCTCCTGCCTAATGTAAATAAATGACATGTGTTAGCTCCTAACCCACAAATTATGGCTAATAAATAGAGACTTTATACACCTTAAGCATCCTTGAAGCTGTTCTTGAAGTTTCTGGGGTTTCACTGCTGCTCATGGCACCTGAAATTCGATTTTCATGGCCATCAGCATCGAACTCTCTAGATAGAGATCAATCACAAGAACAGAACAGCTTATTTGTGACTGAGAGCCAACAGATTTATGGATTATTAGAATTTCAAGCTTAGATGCCAATTTGAATCATGAGGTAAGCATATGAGATTCTGATTACCAATGAACCAATTATATTTATTCAATAAAACAACTCAGGTGAAAATTGACAAGCCAAATGTTACCTACCATGCTATCAAAAGAACATTGCTTAACATTGACCAAGAACATTGCTTGAAAGAAATTGAAGAGTTCTATATATGATTATTAAGTTATGTCTAGGAAAACAAGCTGCTGCATGCAATCTGAAAACTAGCCCTGAGAATGGAAGGTGGAAGGGTAAAAATCACTTTCAAAGGTTGATCTAAAAGATACTGCTGTCTGTGTTTAACAATTATAACTGTGTGATTTTGATATCAAATAGCTCCAAATTCCAAAACTTTCATATTTTTATTAGAAGTGAAAGCATCTTATGGGCAAGCTAACAAGGAAGAATAAAGCAGCCAAAACAAAAGGAGGAAAACTGGAAAGCCTTTCCATTTCTAATACAGGCAAAGTAGGAAAACAAGTGAACAAGGACGTCAGCATACAAAAGAGTCCAACTTGGCCATCCAAAACAGAACAAGGTAATCATCTAAGAGATATAGGTAATTTTAGTACTTACCATCAGTAAAAGAAGTGGCAACAACAGCCAACAACATGCAGATCCAAACCACCTTCGTCATGACAATTGACAACGCTGAAAGCTTTAAAACAGCACAGAAGGTCACACACAATACTGGTAAACTCCAAGCCCGTGAAGATCTTATAAAGGAAATGAAATTTTCAGATTGCAAGATTGAGAGCAGCAAAAGTGGGCAACAATAATGGAGGCAAATCGGCTAAAGACCCATGCCGGAGGAGAAATAAGCAGTTCTAATAATGGTGGTAGCTGTGTGTTTCACGGTATGTTTCCTTCCCACACCGGAAACAAAGATAAGAAATACAATTAGTGTTGCCTTCAATAAGTTTTGCTTTTAATGAAAGAAGCTGTAGTATTTAATCCTTCCGCACAGGTGCATATGTTTTATTGTGCTTTCCCTTGCCAAGAGTGAATGCTTGAAACAGACAAGGTCTGATTTTTGCGTGGTTAAGTGCAAAATGTGCAGACGCCTAGGACAGCTCCATCAAGCTTCTGTAGCATTTTTAATTTTCTTGTGCATTAAATGACATTTTCAGAATTCTGCTCCTCTTTCTATACAGACAAGAGTCCAACAATTTGAGCAATCCAATAGCTACAATTTACAAAGCAGCTGTTAATTTAAAAGAAATTTCAGGGTAAAATGAGCTATATTCTAGAGAACAGGGATCATAAATATGGCTATATCATATCATAAACTCTCTGCTCTATTATTATGCACTTGTTCATATCCTCTATGGTTCTATTATTAGTCGAGTTGTAAAAAATAACAGGGTGTATCCACATCATTGCTTAGTTTTAATCCAACCAAAGCTCAAATTTAAATAGCTACTCCATATTCCATGTAACTTGGTCAACAAAGACACCAATTTTACATAAAAAATCCACAAATAAAGTTCCATACTTTTGGTAGTCAAAATAAACCGCTAAATGCTGCTGAGAATGTCTTTTAACTCACGCAAGAGCATATGCAGGTATGTACGCCCATATACCATAATTGCACATAAAAGATAAAACATTCCTCGTTGACAAATTGACTTGTCTTTGAAATATCATGGAGCAGTGGCAGTGCCATATACCAAGCTCTTGACATAGGCAGCAGAGAGATTGAAATAGAGTAACAGAGAAGCAAAATTTGTTTTTTTTTAACAACAAATTAGTTATAGATATTCAATCAGGAAAAAAAAACTGTCACAAAAAACTGGGGCAAATTCCAAGCAAATATCATAAAATTTGATAAACTAATCTATCTTCTCATAACTATTGCATCTATTAAGCGCTGGTGTCTTTCACTATAGCTTTAATCATGTCTTCCAGGTGTCCAGCTTACTTCTGTAGTCCTTCAGCGATACTGATTCAAGGATACAAAAGAAAACGAATGTTAATACGTTGCATGAGAAACTGCTCAAGGAACTAATACAAATTGGACAGACAAACACCAGTAGTTCAAATTTCTATTTATCCTTCATAGTTTTGTAGTACAGTTTCTCCTTATAAGTAATGGAGGCCAGCAGTGAGTGCAATAAAAGTAGAAAACTCAACATCAAATAGCTGAATTAAGAAAGCAAGGAGAAGGAGATTCTAAAAGACAGCAACTGGTAACAAACATCACTTAATTTCAAGTTCAAATTACTAACCACTCAACAACAACAACAACAACAGCAATTGATAGAAGAACAATCAGTTGTGTTACATTCCAAATGATCCTATAAAAACATAAGCAGATTAACTATAAGCATCACAATAAACTCTAATAAAGGTGGAACCACAGTAGCAGACAAGCTCAATCCAATCCTCTCACAATGCAAATACACAATAGAAACAATAACTAAAACAAATAATAGGTATACGGCGCAGAAGTATATGTATAAGATCAATCACTATTATAGGCAATCTCAAACTATTGAACTCGTTTGATTTGGGGAAATTATACTAGATGATGACCTACACTTGCCTTGGTCAGGGTAATGTAGATTAAATTAAGCATACCTACAACAAACGTCGTATCTACGCCTATGAACATACAACAAACAAACACTTAGCGCATTTCGCAAACAGTACATCATTATACAGACACTTCAGAGCTTCACGTCCATGAAAGAAGATGTTTACACAACAATGTAACAATCAGAGGAATTTGAAATCAGATAATGAGCTTAAAGAAAATCAAATGACCTTGATAAAGCCAATCTCCTTGGCGTTGCTTCGAAAGCATTGCCTGCAGCAATTGAGCCCGTACTTGCGGATCAACCCGTGCGAGTTACCGCACACCCGGCTGCAAATCAAACACATTTTCAAATTCCATTCTAACTCCATTACGACGCATCTTGTAATGAAGAGCGGAAATTCAAGAGAGACAAAGGAAAAGAAAGAGCGCGAGAAAGTAGGTACCAAGTGCGAGAGCCGGGACCGTAGGACTTGGGGTGCGAATTCCAAACGTTTGAGTGTCCCATCCTGTAACAGTGGCGATCGAAAAGAACTCAAGATTTCACCTTTAGCAGTTCTCCGCCGCGATGAGGAAACCCTAGTAGATTGAAGGGTTCGTATATATAGTCCGTCAAAGCCTCGGTCAAGGGGATTCGCTTCTCAAAACACCATTTCCCGGGGTTATTATACTAAAAAAGAAATAATTAGTATTTTCATAAATACATACATTCTTTCTAAAATATTTTTTTGTTAAGATTTTATTTTTATGTAAACTTTTTGATAATTTAATAAATTATGTTACTCCGTATTGTTATTTTTGTACTCAACATAAAAACATAAGATTATTCTACTAAAAAAATGAACACATATATTAATATTTTATTATTAAATATTAAAAAGGGTTATTGTCAAAAAAAAAAATTCTATATTACGTCCTTGTAAGTATCTTCAAATGGAAATATTTTAATTAGATTTGATATTTTTGGATTTCTTAATAATTTTTACAAGGATTTTTTTTAGAATTTAGTTTCTAAATTAAGTATTTTTTATTTCTCAAAAAAGTATTTTTTATGTGCTCTTAGAGTATGGCCAGCGCCCAGCGGTGGCCCAAAACTTTGGGCAAAGGGGAGAGAGAAGGCTTTTATTAATAAAATATTAAAAGAGATGGTATTTTTGGGCATAACTTGGTCATCATGATGACCACCAAATGTTTTGGGCAATAGCTTAGCTTTTTGACAAGTGTCAAAATTGCATTTATTTTTTTTTCTTTCCCTTCACTAATGAAATAAAACAATAAAAAATAATTTATTTATGAATTGATGACCAATTTTTTTGGTCCACCACTGCATGTGCTCTTAGGGTACAATGTATAAAAATTAATTATTTTTTTCAAAAGCGAACTTTTAAATGTGATTAGTAACCTCATCTACAAAGAGATAATGTCGAGTCACCTTATCTGTAAAGAGATAATGCTGAGTCTTATCAGATGCAAACTCTTGACCAAGTTAAATAATATCGTCTTCTTTTTCAAGTCGTCTTCTTTTTCGGTATCCTTGTCATGTGATAATCTCCTTATGCAAAGAGCTTAGCTTTAGAGTACCCATGACATATGATAATGAAAAGCCTTATTTCTTTGTGCAAAGAGATTCCCCCATCCCAATGTGATGATGGAGAGACAAGTTGGCTATATTATCAAGTGAAAAATCCCCCCATTCACTTCTTCATACTCCTCAAACTCATCAAGCTCTAACAATGTCTATCACAAAATCATACTCCTCAAACACTAACCCTCTCCTTTCTAGCTCTAGTTTGATATAAATGGTGAGTTAGAAGCTTCTTTGCACGAATAAAAAATGACAATTGATGAACTCAAAGAAAGAGTTCAACAAAGGGAAATTTCAATAACTTGTCACCGTTGAAAACACATTGAAAGATCGAGGGAGAGAACAAGGTTATGCCCATATAAGAAGAGATTATTTCTTAGAGCTGTCAACTTACTCAGATGATGTCTTCAGACATAGCTAGATTCATGATGCATAAGGACTTGTTCTTGCACATTGTAAAGAGAGGGCAGGGGGACCGAAAATCAACCCCCTAGGGCCGACCCAATGCCTTGTCACCCAAGCAAGCAGTATCTTACTCCCTACTCTAAGCGAAAGTTATATCTCTTCGTTAAGATAAAATCTTCTATTATGTCGAATAACCACTATATTTAATTTTATGTAAAAATATTTAAAGATATAAAAAGCATAATAAATAAAATACTTTTATGGTGGTAGATAGAGAAAATAATAATGGTGGTTAATTTTACCTCTTCACAAATATCTTTCTCTAAAGCACCACGAAATTTGCCTACGCGGTAGGTAAGATCTGAAATTCGACTTTGAAGAGATTTGATGCTTTGCATATGAAGTTCATTTTTACCCTCATTCCACAGATAAAAAATCCTCTCTCACACCCTATCTTTTTTTATTAATGCCCGCAATAGGATCTTCAGAAATTGCAAGATATAAATTACACAAGTGTATATCTTCGTCGTTGGAAAAATTTCCTTTACTACCACTAGCTTTTTTATGACTACTATCTGCCATTTTAGGGTCTAGAGAGATATTGTTATGTAAAAAATGGTGTGAGTAATAATTAGTAAAGTGAAGATGTTATAATGAGGTACGGATAAGTTGAAAATCTTTGATAATATTTCAATGGTTTGAGATTGGTTTGCAATCTACGAAATTTCTGCTCAGGATATACTGGAACCTCGACAAAGTAATCCATGTAGAATTTATAAGCAGCTTGCTCTCGATCACGAAAATAAGTTATATGCCCAGGAACTACTCCTCTGCGACTTGATTCAGCCTCATCGACGTCCCCGTCACCATCCAACTCCACTAAGAGTTGATTATTATTCACGTAAGTGCGAATCAATAAATTTTGCTCTTGATCAAAGGAAGCCATGACCTGATAGTAATACTCATCGGTTTGATTTGACGAAGACAAAGAGGATGAGGAGATATGAGAATTATTCATGGTGGGATTTTCACAAGGAAAATATTAGAGGGTTTAAAGAATATGGTGTGATGAAAATGGTGATGGTGGCCACCTTATATAGAGGGTTGAACAAACAACCGTTATAAAAGCTCGAAAAAAATATTACCGTTTAATAGACAATCTTATGGCAATATTTCTAGTTCAAATTAGAAGATTTCCAAGATATTGTTTTGCCTTATCTTTTGCTATGTATTAGGAAAAGATCATGTTGTATTTCTATATTTCCTTGTCCGTAGCTTTTAGCCTTGCTGGGCAAGCTCTTCTGTTGTATATATTGTACACGTTCTAATGAGATTAACAAGGGGAAATCTTCAATAGTCTGGTGATGCTTTGTTTGTTCATGGTATCGGAGCAGTGAAAACCTAAACACATTTGTACCCACCCGCGTATTTCCTCCGCTTTATCGAGCCAAACTAAAAAAATTTTCTCTTGTCTGCTATGACGAATCCCAAAGATGGTTCAAACGACAACACGAAGAAGGCGTTGGATCCAACGCCCCCTTACTACTTACACCCTTCTGATCACCCCGGCATGAAAATTATCCCGGTGACCTTGAAGGGGGATAATTACCAGGAATGGGAGAAGGGATTACGCAATGCGTTTCGGGCTAAGCGTAAACTCGGTTTTCTCGATGGCAAAATCACGGAACCGGATATTTCCGCTGCTGAATACGATGATTGGGAAAGCGTGAACTCTATGCTCGTTGCTTGGGTTCTCCAATCGATCGAGCCCTCTTTACGCTCGTCGATTTCTTACTCCGAATCTGTTAAGACCCTTTGGGATGATTTGAAGCAACGCTTCTCGGTCGGAAATGCACCTCGGGTTCATCAAATTCGTACTGAGTTAGCCCGTTGTGAACAAGCTGGTCAATCTGTCGCTATTTATTTTGATCGTCTCAAGTCCCTCTGGGAAGAACTCCAAAACTATCTTTCCCTGAAGCGGTGCTTGTGTGGCAAGTGCACTTGCAATCTGACTGAAATATGGTCCACTTAATTGGCCGAAGAACATGTTCACCATTTTCTTATGGGACTGGACGGAGATGTCTATGGTCCTCTCCGATCAAATTTAATTGCTCAAGAACCAATGCCTTCCTTGAACATAGTCTACTCTTTGGTTGTTCAAGAGGAGCTTCACAAAGCTCTCACGATTGAACGCGCTGCTCGTTCTGATGCTTTGGCTCTGACTGCTCATCGTCCCTCGACTCGGCCATCGTCGTCAAAAACTTCTACTGACAAACCCACATGTACTCATTGTGGGAAAGGCCATGACGTAGCTTCTTGTTTCAAGATTATCGGATATCCCGAATGGTGGGGCGATCTTCGACAAAACAAATCATCGGATTCAAACAACAAAGGGCGGAGTCGCAACAGCTCTAATTCATCATCTCAGCCAGCTTCTGGCCGTGGTTCTGAGCGTACTAATATGGTCCAAACATCAATTGTTGGGGCGTCGTCCATTGATATGTCGGCTTCAAACTCGGTGTTCACCGATGGCCACTTAAATCATCTTTTCCAAATGTTCAAGAATTATCAGTCGGGTCACGACACCTCTTTGGGTAAGATCTCGGGAACGTGGATCTTGGATACGGGCGCCTCGTGTCACATGATCGGGTCCAAAGATCTACTTAATGAGATTTATGATGTTCCTCCTACTTCTATTATTTTACCCAATGGATCACAATCTACTGCTGTGCAAGGAGGCTCACTTAATTTTGGATGTTCTCTTAATATTCCTAATATTTTATATGTGTCCAAGTTCACGTGTAATCTATTATCAGTTGCTCAACTATGTAGAGAGTTGAATTGTATTGCCCTAGTAACATCCCACTTATTGTTTCTCCAGGAACTCACAACGAGGATGGTGATTGGAGTCGGTGAGCAAGACGGAGGGGTTTATTGGTTGCACAGGGTGCGTCGTTCTTCAGTCATTGCCTCGGCGTCATCTGTACTTTCGTCTCTGCTATGGCATCATCGCATGGGCCATGCCGCCTATCCTACTGTTTTAAGTTTGCCTTTTGCAATGTCTAAGTCTAGCTTAGTTGATCCTTGTTCTGTTGGTTTGCAAGCAAAACATTCTCGGGACTGTTTTCCCGTTAGTAACAATAAAGCTTGTAATTTATTTGAACTCATTCATGTTGATGTTTGGGGCCTTATAGCTCTCCCTCCATGTGTGGAGCTCGTTATTTTTTAACTATAGTCGATGACTATTCTAGATGTGTATGGGTTCATTTAATGGCTACCAAAACCGAGGTCGTCCGGCTAGTCCAGAAATTGTGTGCCTTTGCAAAGACACAATTTGGTAAACAAGTGAAGCGCTTTCGCACCGACAATGGAAGTGAATTCTTTCCCTTACGAGATTATTTTAAATCCAATGGAATTGCTCTTGAGACCTCTTGTGTGGCGACACCACAACAAAATGGACGCGTCTAGCGAAAACATCGCCACATTCTCAATGTGGCTCGTGCTCTTCGGTTTCACGAAACATTACCCATACAATTTTGGGGGTATTGTGTCCTCACTGCAGCGTATCTTATTAATCGCACACCGTCCTCTGTGCTTGACGGGAAGACACCACATGAGCTTCTCTTTGGTCAAATTCCGACATATGATCATATACGAGTTTTCGGGTGCCTTTGTTATGCATCCATTCTTCCGCGATCTACAGACAAATTCGCTTCCCGGAGTAGGCGGTGTGTGTTTCTCGGATACCCTTATGGCAAAAAGGGGCGGCGGGCATTTGATTTGGAAAGAAATCAAATCTTCACATCTCGGGACATTATTTTCTCGGAAGATAATTTTCCATATGGAGATTTGCCTACACAATCTCAACCAAATTCAGATTTCCCTCCACGATCTCCCGCAATTTATGAAGATATTACTTTCCCTTCTTTGGAGTCTTCGCTTGAATCTTCGTCCCCGCCGCCTTCTGAATCATCTCCAGTGTCTCCATCTACGCCATCACCGATTCCTTCTTCCCCGTTGTCTAGTGATAGGGGGAGTTCTCCGACTTCTTCAGTGTCGGATTCTGATCAAGCCGAGCAGCCTATGCGTCGCAGTACACGTCTCCGGCAACTGTCGGTTCGTCTCAAGGAATTTGTCTGCAACACCACCGTTGGCATAAACCCCTCCCCTGCTCGGCCACTAACTACGACACCATCACCATCCTCAGGTTCGATTATCCCTTAGAAAATGTTGTAAATTGCAAAAAGTTTTCTAACCCCTATATATAATTTAGTGTTGTTGTTGCTATAGTCCAGGAACCTCAATCATATACTGAGGCCGTTTGGTTCCCGCAATGGCGTGCCACCATGAATGCGAAGCTTGATGCTCTCATGAAAAATGGTACTTGGGATGTGGAACGTCTTCCTCCTACTAAAAGACCTATTGGATGCAAGTGGGTCTTCAAGATCAAACATCGGTTGGACGGGACAATTGAACGTTATAAGGTGACGAGCACTTTTAAGTAGTGGTAAAAGCGTTGTCAAAGAAAATTCCTAACTTCTGAACCTAAGTATAGTGGAAGCAAGGGTCGTACCCACAGGGACTCAGATTACTTGTGTTTAAATAATATTACTAAGTAATAAAGGGGGATTTTTAGAATTCAGGCTATCAATCTAAGTAAATAAAACAAGCAAGTAAAATAATTAAGTTTCAAGTAAAGGAAAAGCGTCCAACTAGTTTCGTATCCATTGCATACATGAGTATTGATCCTTGATTATTCTTATTTTAATTCCCTTGACTAATCTATTGTGAATTTATGGAATTCAAGCTTAAAGTGGTTGTTAATATACACCGTCTTTAACAACCTTTTAACCAATTAACCTAGAAAACCTTCTATGTCAAAATTGATCATGCAAATTAGTTCAAAGCATTCAATAGAAACATTATTTATGAATTCCACCGTCTATTCATGAAGTTTTGTGATTGAATTCTCCTCCTTTGATTAATCTTATTCCATCGTCTATAAGTTTAATCAAAGGATTCATCCATGAATAACCAAATTCCACCGTCTATTTAGTTACTCTAGTTGTAATTCAACCTAGAAATAGAATAGGTGATCAATCTATTATAATCCTAAGCGAATCTAATCAATTACGCATGGAGAAATTCAATCTAGTCAAGGCAAATCTCACAATCAATCATGCATACAACTTCAACTAACTAGTTGGACATAGGAAAATTAGCTAGAAATTGACATTAAAGAAGAATTAAACTTACAAGAGTTCGATTTCTCTTCAATTTTGCAATCTAGGGTTTTGTCTCCCAAGAGTTCTCTCTCTAGCGTGAAAAATAAAGTAGAAACAATAAAGCATTAGCATCCAAAGAAACCCTAAAAGAGTATTTATACCACTATCTAAAAACATCCAAAAATACTAATAAAGTCGGCCCAAAGATAACATGGAGGCCCGAAGTCAGCGTCGGATCAACTCGCCGAAGCGCGGTCAAAGTACCCCGGAGCGCGGTCGCGCTCCACCCGATTCTCCCCGTGTTCCGGCCGCAAAAGCCTCAATCTCTTGGCGTTGTCAACGTCTTCTGAGCGCGGTTTATATCCATCCTCTTGAGTTGTGTTTTTCCCTTCGGTTCTTCACTTCAATGCTCTCCACTTGTCCTAGCTCCGGTCCTTAGCCTCACACCAACCATGCTTCACCTTCCAATCTGCAATATAGCACAGAAACGCGTAGATTCCGAACTAAACCGAAATAAAACTTAAACTACAACTTAAAGCGAAACTCTAGCTAGAAATGCATAAAACATGAATAAAAACATGCTCTAAAACCTATACCTATATGCTCTATCAAATTCCCCCATGCTTGAACCTTGCTTTGTCCTCAAGCAAGACATAAAATCAATCACACCACAAGAAAGCAAGCCATGACTTCCATTCATTGTCAAGAAACTCAAATTAACTATGAAATCGTTGCATACATTTAATGAAAGCTTCAAACCAAACTATTAATCCATTCTAACCCTCACCAAGGTACATGTGTTTACACTCAACGCTCAAGTGTTTAAAAGGGTAAGTGTTTTCGCTCAAAAATCATCTTTGAATGGCAACTACCATATGCTTGCATCAGTGTACTAAATCTCCACCACGGATGTTTAAATGCAAAACGTAAATCATGAGGTCGTTTTCAAGGTTGTAATGGGGCCAAGGTATAGACAAGTAGGTGGGAATCATTATTTGGCCATGTGGTGCTAAATCCGGGAACTAGAATCAACTAAAACCCAAATTACAACATCACTCTCTCTCAAAACATCTTCCCAACTTACTCTTCCCTTTCTTCCATTACTTACTTTCAACACTTCTTTCTTTTTGCTCATCTTTTGTTTTTCTTTCCACAAACCCAAATGAGATTCATTCTTTTTTTTCATTCTTCTCTCACAAGAACAACTTTGCAATTTTTATGCAAAACTCATCTCAATCAACCATTTATACCAAACTCTCTCAAGAGATTTTCAATGACAATTCCCAACATCCTTAACTTTCTTATCATTTTTGCACATTCTCCTCAATTACACCTTTCCCAACTTCTTTACAAACCCCAAAGTACATCATATAACCCACAAAATTCCCCTAGTCAAATCCTAATTCCTGGATAAGGGTCAAGCTTATTCGGCTAGGAATAATTTTTGTGGAGCTAATAAATCAAGGCTAAGGTTCAAAACAATGGGGCTACAAAAACAAAGGTATAATGTAGGGTAAATAAGGATACAAATGAGCTTAAGAAAATTTGCCTCAATCACTTTTACATCATGCATTCAAATCATATAATGTGGCCTTGAAAAAGAATCTAAACGCAAGTTCTAGAGTTTAAGCAATCAACGAGATACACTCAAGAATTTTCATGCAAAAATAGCATATAAAGGCTCAAAAAGATCTCACAAGGCATCAATTGGTTAGAACTTCTTGAATAACTCAAATTTCCACTTTCATGCATACTCCTTCATAATCAAGCAATTCTTTTTTAGAACTTTCATCAATAACCAATAAGTCATGGGATATGAAATCATGCTCATTCAATAAACAAGTGGTTCCAAGGGGGAAAATGAATCCTAAAATGTAATCAAAACTTCTTTTTTTAATTTTTTGAATTTTTATCGGATTTTTCAAACTTTTTTTAATCAATGCATAACAATAAAGTAAACATGCAAATGCAACTACATGAACTAACTACAACTAAGCACTTATGACAAAATAAAGAATCCCCTTCCCCCATGCTTAAACTTTACTTTGTCCCCAAAGTAAAAGAAAAGTTAAGAGAAAAAGAAACTAACCTCGTCACAAGAGTTGGCACGCTCTAGAATCTACTCCTCATGTGGTGATGGTGGTGGATATCCCGGGTATAGATAAGCAAGGTCTGGGTATCCGGGATATGGGTGATAAACAAAGGGTAGATAGCCTTGTTGTGGCGTGTTCATGTCCATCCTCTGATGAAGAAACCGTGTCTGCTCATCAACATAGTCAAAATGACTCGTCGCATAACCCCTAAAGTGGTTGAAATCAGCTGTTAAACCATCCATACGAGTAGACAAGCCACTCACTTGAGTGGAAAGGCCACCCATCAACTCTACCAAGTGATTATACTGGGTTGTCGACATGTAGCTTCCTTGTTCATGTTGATCAAAGCCATGCTCATGAATAGGTGCTTCTTCTGTGTCTTCATTAGCACCCTCTTCATCATCTTCCTCATCATCATCTACCGCCTATAAATCTGCCTCTGCTGCATACTCCTCATCCTCCTCTTCTTCATCATCTACATCCATGGAAGTGCTAGCTTCCTCAACTTGCCTCTTTGATTGTTTCCTCTTCTTTGTCCCTCCAACCACTTCCTTAACCAAAACATCCCCATCTTGTGGATGAATAAGCCAAGTGCTAGCATTCTCTAAATCAAACTCCAATGCCACTCATGACGGATTAGGTAGTCTCATACTCTCATAGCATAAGGGGTACTACCGAGCGCCCAATAAAATTGGCTATTCTTCACATACATCACCTTCATTTTGTTAAGGAACGGAAAGTTCATTGGGAGGGATTCTATCCTACACACACACTGATCCACATCAATCCCAAAATATATGGCTAGTGTAGTGATCACACCACCCACGGTAATCCTTCCTATATTCTTCTTAGCCATTCGAGCCATATTGTGCATCATGGCTCCACCAATATCTAACTCATGTCCCTCCAAAATACCCCGAAGCAAAAAGATATCCTTCTTAGGGCAATTGTTCTCTCCCTCTCCTCTACCGGTGATAGAATGAGCAAAGAACCGTTGAAGTATCCTAATCACCGGATGAGATATCCTAGAAGCTTTTGTCCTTGATGCCAAGTAGACATTACTTTCCGAAAGTCGGGCCCACTGTTCATTGTTCATCCAAGTGGCCCTTGACTCCCACCGAGGAACATTATGATGATATCTTGGGAATCTGAAAACCGTGTTGAGCTTAGTCAAAGTCATAGACCGTTGCACTCTTCCCAACTGAAAAATGCATCTACCTTCATGTAATATCCGTAGGTTTTATGGATATTTTTGGAAAATTTTCGGACATCTTTCCAAGACTCGTTCAATCAATATAGTTACTAATACGATCAGATTAATGGAAATTGTTCCTAGAAAATTCAAGGTGACAGAATAAAATCATTGGAACTGATTTTATTAACCTATATAATTTTTGGGATCACTTCCAGGAATGAAGTATCTTGATCGGGTAAGATTCGCTTAATTAATTATGTACCTGTTAAGAGTATACTCTAAATTAAAAGTAGCAAGATAAAATCATTTGAGTTGATTTTATTGGTCTACATAATTTTTAGGATTGTTTCTATAAAAGGAGTATTATAATTCGGGATATATAATTGTACCGCCTGAATGCAAGTTCCGATCCAATACGAATAGTTTGTTCCTATCGAAATTTGAGGATAGATATTTTGACTTTGATGTTACGTGGGGAAGAGGAATTGCAATTCCTCCACTTGCTCTGCAAGATTACAACTTGTATTTTTAATGCCAATTAAGCCACCTCTCATACTATATATTTGTGTAGGTATCTCGGTAGACCTCCATCTGGTGAGGCTATCTTATCCTAATCATTGAAAAACCAAATTCAATTTGGTTAAGAAAGACAAAACCAACACGAGAAGACTACCTCGAATTAATAACCCCTCCGTTCACCTCTACTATAAATACTCCTCCTCCGTTGGCAATTGAAAGACAGAAGACATAAGAGACAAAATAAGCCCTCCTTATTCTTTCACTTTCTTCAACGTTCTCCTCTGCCTCGTTTTTTTTGTTTTTGATCACCACACCACCGACGACTACCATGGAGCCGCCCACCACCACCACCACCATCAACTGCCACCACCAGGAGCCCACCTCCGCCAGTTCATCGCGCTGCTCCGCCTAACCGCACCAGCCAGTCACCGCACCAGTCGCCCACCTCATTCAATCCCGCCGATCTCCACCGTAACTCCGTCTCGGAGTCTCCGTCGGACCTCTCAAAGCCGTTACGCTGCCCGTCGTTGACGTCGTTGGGATCGTGACATTGCTACGACGTCATAGGATCAATCCGTTCTTTAAACCGACGTCTCGAAGTTTCATAAGGTCAACGTTTGGTAAAGAACTTTCGACCCCTTTATATGGTCCGTCGGTCCATATTAAATTCCGAGAATTTAGCACCACATACTTATGATATAAATGAACACTTTTCATTTATAAGAAAGTACCAAAAACAGGACGTTATGCTGTCAAAATCTTAGCCTAAGTAACGACGTTATAAAGGTTATATATATAACTAAATATACATATACATACATATATATATATAAGAAAATAAGTCGTTATCTTGTCCAAAGACATTAAAAGATGAATAAACAGTTAAAGGAGTTTATTCGGAAAATGTCTTTCTGAATATTTTTATATTCATTCTTACCAAGAAAGCTGTAAGGATTCAACTTTATTATCTTGATCGGACTCAAGCTCACTTTTCAAGGCAAGTGGGTGTTCACCCTTTTCTGAACTCGATATCTTTAAACTCTGTTTTAGATATCATTATTTTTTAAATAATCGATAATCAGGAACCTGTGTTCCGTTATCATCTCTATGTTGGGAATACTTGTTTGATAAATAAATGAATTAGGTTTATTTACTGCTTAGATTTAACGACTGTTCGTTATATTATTCGTACTGCTAGTATTGTTTAGGGCCGTTGATTGTGCTCTTATGTGTTCAAGAGTCTCCTTTGAGATATCTTTGTTGTGGATAGGTTTTAGAACTAGGGATCTCGGGGATATGCTTTGAGAGTCTCTTTATAACCGTATCGGGTGGTATACTTTGGTATCTTCTCCTGATACTGGTCATGACCTACTTTCTCAACAATTCGTGAGAAAGTGAAGCACTTTGAGTGCTTAAGGAATTTTATTCCTTTCTGTTGTCGGTATAAGTCTCACTGGTTGAGCATCGACATTTAAAAATCTATAACTGTAATGCAAAGTTTTATGACTAATGAAAGACTAGTGCCTCGGGCATAGTAATGATAATATGCAGGGTGGTAAAGTACAACTTGGAAACACCACTCTGGCTCCTCGCTATGAAAGTTCCCATTTTCCACTCTAGAGATGCACAACACGTATGCTATGAGGGTGGTTATGGATCTGATTAGTTGATGGATGCACCTTTTTAAAATAAATGTATGTTAATAATATTCCCAACAAATATCCAAACACATTCTCGTTCTTAGGAACTACTTTTGGTGGTTTCCTAATTTCCAAACCTTTAATCGGTTTACGACATATTCAGAATATTGCCGTCCTGTTCTCTATAGTCCTTTGGACTATTATACCTTTACTCATTTGAATTCGGGTTATGGTATTAATACGTCTTGGCCTTGCTTTTGTGAACCAAAACACATTCTCCTATTTGCTTAGTCTCTTGGAAGACTAATACCCTTGCTTCTTCCCGGTTTCGTCCGGCTGGTATTTCTGTCTTCTATGGAAATATCAGGTGTTAGGAAGAAGACTGAAGAAGTTCAAGCTTGAAGATCACGGAAGGATAAAAAAAAAAGGAAGGAGAGAAGAAAGGAAGGAAGCTTTGGAAGACGTGATGTCTCCACACAGGCGTTTCCAGGATTTTTGAAAGTAATTCCAGAAACAACGATTCATGTTTATGTATTCCGCTGTAAACTCTTGTAACCATGTTATTGAATAAAAGACAATCTGTTTCATCAGATTATGTTGTTTAAACATGTCTTTATTCATTTACAGTCACTAAAGCCTCAACGGCCTTGGACGAAAAGTCCGAGTCCACCGGCGGTAACATCCCATTATAAGTTGGTAAAATGGGGGTGTTACACTTCATTCATGAACCGTCCCTCCAAGATATGAGCATCCAGAGTGCTCATGAACTCCAAAATCAAGCTACTATAGGCTGGCAATCTCATGCTTAGTAATCCTAGAAAGGCCTTGTTATGCTCAATTTTCCTCAATTCACTAGCCAATCTCAAATCGTCCATCAAATCCCAATCAATATATCTAGGAGGTTGGATTTCACGTTTCTTCAACTTATTAAAACGGTCTAAGTGCTTCATATCCCTAAGCTGAATGCCCAAAGATTCCAGAGTAATATTTCTTTTCGTTGAAGGAGGTTGAGGCGGAGCTTGAGGACGAGATGAAGAAGGCACAACGGTTGGAGCCATAGATGAAGTTGCTCGGGTCACTCTTTGTGGATGACTTGGTCCCGTAGGAGCGGTAGATTGAGCTTTAGTACGACCCATAGCTTAATTCACCTACACAATGCACAAAACACCAAAAACAAGCACAATTCGTGCCCCCGGCAAGAGCAATCCACCAAACAAGCAATAATACACAATAATATCACTCAAAACACTCTTCTTCCCCCACTAACCTAGATTAATTAGCATAAAATAAGCTTAATTTCGAAATTTGTAAATTAGGTCAATCTAACCATGAAACTAACTCATAATCATGCTAATAATCAAGAATACAAACTCAAATCGAGGAATGTCGACCTAAAAAGCCCTTAAATTGAGGTTTTTATGCAAAAACCTAACTTGAAGGATTTAGGTTGAAAACTCAATTTTGGCTAGAAATTGAAAGAAAAAGTGTTGAATCTTACTTGTTTGATGATGAGGAGTGTAAATCCGGCCTTGATTTGCAAAGATTTGCTCCAATAGAAGCTTGAAAGCTTGAGCTTTAATAGAGGCAAGGGAAAGAAGAGGGGCTCAGCGCGGTGAAGATAGAAGAGTAAAGAGGAATGTCGATTTTTTTTAGGTTTTTATCGTTGCACGCGCTGACGGGCGCGGTTTGGCTAGGCTGGAGCGCGGTTGCACTCTTGGCACTTTTGCCCGCGTTGATGCCCCAGAAAATCAGCCCCTCCGAGCGCGGCTTGGCGTCCCATAGCGCGGTCGCGCTCCTGCTGGTTTTGCCCGCGCTCAGCGTCTTCGACTTGCTGTTGGCTTTACGCGGGCATGGGCCCATGAGCGCGAGGGAATCCTGGCTTCCTTAGACCGCGTGTACCTGTTTCTCGACTTTACCTAAAACTAAGAACAAAAAAGAACCAAAACAAAACAAAAACAACCCGAAAACAAAACTTATTCTTGAAAGTAAAGAAAAGTACACTTAAAGCTTGGGTTGCCTTCCAAGAAGCGCTTGTTTAACATCATTAGCTTGACGCATTACCGCTCATGTATTAGGCTCATCTAAAACCGTCTCTTCAAGAATAGCATTGCTAAGTTCTTCAAAATACGGTTTCAAGCGCTGTCCATTCACTCTTTGCATTGAATGAGTGGATCCATCATCTAGAAAAGAGGACTTAAAGTGGCTCGGTGATTGCTTGATCTCCACATTAGGACCCTGCAAAACAAAAGAAACAAGCTTCTTGCTTGGCAATGTTAGTGGCATAGGCTTAAAGCCCGATAGCAAGGGTGGTCGCTCATAGTGAGCGCTCAACTTAGCTACAACTCCCTTCATGTCATCGTGTAGCATACAATCCACTTTATCTTTATTAACTACAGGATTCTCAAGAGAAGATTTCAATCCATCATGATCATTAATATCAAAGAAAACCGGGACAGATGAATCTAAAACATTAATGGAGCATAAAGAATTGTCATCGTAGGGAAATTTCATGGCATCAGAGATGTTATACTCAACCCTTTCCCCATCAAACTCCATAGTTAATGAGCCACTACGCACATCAATTTTTGTATTGGCCGTTTTTAAGAATGGTCTACCTAAGAGAATTGGAGTCGCATGCTTGTCATGTTCCATATCAAGTACATAGAAACCAGGGGGAAAGATCAACTTATCAACCATAACAATCACATCTTCTACAATCCCCTTTGGGTAAACATTGGATCTATCAGCCAATTGAATTACTACACTCGTTGCATGTAATGGACCAAGCTCAAGAGATTTATAAATTGAATAAGGCAAAACATTTATAGAAGCACCCAAGTCTAGCATAACCTTATCAAACTTAGTTTCACCTATGATACAAGGAATAGTGAACATACATGGGTCTTCGCATTTCTTTGGCATCCGTCTTTGGAAGACCGTTGAGATTTGCCCGCTAACCTTGATCTTTTGCTTCCCTTTGAGCTTTTGATTCCGCTTGACCGTGCATAGCTCCTTCAAGAATTTAGCATAGCGAGGAATGCTCTTGATAAGCTTGAGAAGTGGAATGTTCATCTTGCATTTGCTAAACGTCTCGAAGATCTCTTTGTCATTCTCGATCTTACGGGTTTCCTTTAATTCATCGGGAAATGGTGGAAGAGGTTTTAGAGCCGGGATCGAAGGAGTAGATGAGTCCTCGTACAAAGCCTTAGGTGCGGTTTGGACCGCAGGGGGCGCGGTCGTGCTCCCACCGTCGTTGCCCGCGCTCAGCATGCCCGAGTTTCTGGTGCCTGGGCGCGGTTTGGGGCTCGTGAGTGCAGGGGGTTCTAGTCGTCTTGACCGTGTTCGGGCATCTGTACAAACCTCGAATGTTCGTCCTCCTAGCCTTCTTTCACATGCAAAGTTGGTTGCTTTTCAACTTTGTTCTCCAACACTTTACCACTCCGGAGTGAGATTACATTTAGTGCTGTTTAGGATTGAGTTTCGTTTGAGAAGGTAATCTGTTGGAATCTCTAGCTTCAAGTTTGCTCATTGGCTTTGCAAGTTGGCTCATTTGATTATCCAAGTTGGCAATGCTTGACTTGGTTTCTTGCTGAAATTGCCCCATAGATTGATGCATAGTAGTCATGCTTTGGGAAAGAGCGCGGATCATTTCATCCATGGACAAGGACGGGCCTTGATTTGGTGCTTGAGGCTGAGGTTGAAGGTGAGGTCTAAAACATGGAGGGCCGTTTGGAGGTGCATATTGTTGATTCTGATTTCCATACCTCACATTATGATGATCCTTCCAGCCCGGATCGTTTGTGTTTGAATAAGGATCATATATTGGCCTTTTTGGCCCATAACCTCCAAGCGCATTGACTTCTTCCTCTTGAGTATGAAGAGTAGGACAAGCATCTGTCTTGTGAATAATGTCGGAGCAGAAACCGCAAGCTTTGACTTGTTGTTGTCCTCCTAATATGAATTGCATGAACATTGTCTTCAACTCATTTACCTCCTCATGTAAAGTTGTACCATCGATAGAATGGGCAGTCCTCATTGAAGCTCTTTTGCTGAATTGACGAGAGCCTTCAGATAGTTCATGGAAAAGCTCAAAAGCTTCAGCAGGAGTCTTATTCAGGATGTTTCCTCCACAAGCAACATTAACATGTCGGCGTTCTTCATCCAATAAGCCTTCATGGAGGTACATAACAAGATCCAACTGAGAACAACCATGATAAGGGCAGCTTGAGATTAACTTCTTGAACCTCTCATAATACTCATACAGTGATTCATTCGGGAGTTGTTCAATGTTGCTAATACTCTTCTTCAGACTTGAAAGCTTTGTGGCAGGAAAATATTTCTCAAGAAAAGCCTTCTTCAATTGCTCCCAAGTCTCAATACTGCCAGGAGCCAAGTAATAGAGCCAGTCACTAGCTCCCTCTTTCAAAGAAAAAGTGAAAGCTCTCAGCTTGATTTGATCATTAGTGACGCCCTTCGGTTTTATGCTAGAGCAGACAGCATGGAATTCAGCCAGATGTTTGTTGGGATCCTCACCCACCTTCCCATGGAATTGAGGAAGGAGATGAATCAACCTAGATTTCAATTCAAATTGGACACCGTCAAGGAGCTCAGGTAGCTTCACCGCCAATGGTTGTTGGGCCAAATCAGGTGAAGTCAACTGTCTCAGTGTTTGTTGAGCCATCTCCGCAATTTCAGGAATGCTTTCAGATTCAGAATCAGATGTGGAAGAATCCAGGTTGAACAGTAATTCACAAGAAAAATACCGAGCTTGCCTGCGTAACCTAGAGAATGTCTTTTCAATTTCAGAATCAAAGGCAACAAGAGATGGATTATGGTTCATACCCACAAAAAAAGTAACACTAAATAAACACAAATAATTAGCCGAGTCCCCAGCAACGACGCCAAATTTGACGAGCACTTTTATGTCCTGGTAAAAGCGTTGTCAAAGAAAATTCCTAACTTTCGAACCTAAGTATAGTGGAAGAAAGGGTCGTACCCACAGGGACTCAGATTATTTGTGTTTAAATAATATTACTAAGTAATAAAGGGAGATTTTTAAAATTCAGGCTATCAATCTAAGTAAATAAAACAAGCAAGTAAAATAATTAGGTTTCAAGTAAAGGAAAAGCGTCCAACTAGTTTCGTATCCATTGCATACATGAGTATTGATCCTTGATTATTCTTATTTCAATTCCTTTGACTAATCTATTGTGAATTTATGGAATTCAAGCTTAAAGTGGTTGTTAATATACACCGTCTTTAACAACCTTTTAACCAATTAACCTAGAAAACCTTCTATGTCAAAATTGATCATGCAAATTAGTTCAAAACATTCAATAGAAACATTATTCATGAATTCCACCGTCTATTCATGAAGTTTTGTAATTGAATTCTCCTTCTTTGATTAATATTATTCCACCGTCTATAAGTTTAATCAAAGGATTCATCCATGAATAACCAAATTCCACCGTCTATTTAGTTACTCTAGTTGTAATTCAACCTGGAAATAGAATAGGTGATCAAGCTATTATAATCCTAAGCGAATCTAATCAATTACGCATGGAGAAATTCAATCTAGTCAAGGCAAATAGAAATAATACAAATCTCACAATCAATCATGCATACAACTTCAACTAACTAGTTGGACATAGGAAAATTAGCTAGAAATTGACATTAGAGAAGAATTAAACTTACAAGAGTTCGATTTCTCTTCAATTTTGCAATCTAGGGTGTTGTCTCCCAAGAGTTCTCTCTCTAGCGTGAAAATAACGTAGAAACAATAAAGCATTAGCATCCAAAGAAACCATAAAAGAGTATTTATACCACTATCTAAAAACATCCAAAAATACTAATAAAGTCGGCCCAAAGATAACACGGAGGCCCGAAGTCTGCGTCGGATTAACGCGCTGAAGCGCGGTCAAAGTACCCCGGAGTGCGGTCGCGCTCCACCCGGTTCTCCCCGCGCTCCGGCCGCAGAAGCCTCAATATCTTGGCGCTGTCAACGTCTTCTGAGCGCGGTTTAAATCCATCCTCTTGAGTTGTGTTTTTCCCTTCGGTTATTCACTTCAATGCTCTCCACTTGTCCTAGATCCAGTCCTTAGCCTCACACCAACCATGCTTCACCTTCCAACCTGCAATATAGCACAGAAATGCATAGATTCCGAACTAAACCGAAATAAAACTTAAACTATAAGTTAAAGCGAAACTCTAGCTAGAAATATATAAAACGGGAATAAAAACATGTTCTAAAACCTATACCAATTAATATGCTCTATCGTAAGGCTCGGTTGGTTGTTCTTGGAAAACGACAAGTCGAAGGCGTGGATTATACCAAAACTTTCACCCCTGTTGCCAAAATGACATCAGTGCGCGTTTTCTTATCTGTGGCTGCCATCAAAGGGTGGTCGCTCCATCAAATGGACGTCCACAACGCCTTTCTTCATGGCGATTTAGCCGAGGAAGTCTTTATGCATCCACCGCCTGGTTTTCATGTTCAATCGGGCATGGTATGTCGTCTAAAGAAGTCTCTTTATGGACTCCATCAAGCGCCTCAGAATTGGTTTGCAAAGCTCCATTTTGCTCTTACAAAGTTCGGGTTCCGACAATCCTACGCTGACTATTCATTGTTCTCCTATCGAGTCGGTCAAACCGAGATGCCCATTCTAGTCTACGTCGATGATCTCTTGATTGCCGGTAACGCTCTCTTGCTATTGATTGTTTCAAGTCTTATCTTCATAACTGCTTTCATATGAAGGCTCTCGGAAAGTTACGGTATTTTCTCGGCATCGAAATTGCTCAAGGCAAGGACGGGATTTTCTTGTGCCAACGGAAATATGCGTTAGACATCCTTGATGAGGCAGGTTTGCTGGGAGCTTGCCCAACTGATTTTCCCTTGCCACAAAATCATGATTTGGGCAAGTCATCATTGGCTTTGTTTTCTAATCCGGGCCGATACTGTAGGCTAGTTGGTCGCCTTATTTATCTCACGATTACACGAACGGAGCTCTGTTATTCAGTCCATGTTTTGTCCAGTTCATGCAAGCCCCGATAATTGATCATTGGCATGCCTCTTTACGTGTCTTGCATTACATAAAACGCCATCCCGGGCAAGGGTTGTTGTTGTCTAGGCATAGCTCTCTTCATCTGATCGCTCATTGCGATTCCGATTGGGTGGCTTGCCCCATAATTCGGCGCTCATTGACAGGATATCACATTGGGGACGTCTTCAGTCTCTTGGAAGACCAAGAAACAAGTCACAGTATCTCGTTCATCCGCCAAGGCCGAATATCGTTCTATGGCATTCGCATGTTCTGAACTTGTTTGGTTACTGTTTTCGCTTGGGGTATCTCATACTCAGCCCATGAAACTTCCCTGTGACAACAAAGCGGCGCTTCATATAGCATCGAACCCGGTTTTCCACGAGAGAACTAAGCACATCGAGATCGATTGCCATTTTGTTCGGGATCTTGTACTAGCCGGCCAAGTTTCAACATTTCATGTTCGTACCACTGAGCAGTTAGCTGACATTTTTACTAAAGCCTTGGGGAAACAACAGTTCAATTATCTTTTGGGCAAGTTGGGAGTTTTAGATCTTTACGCTCCAACTTTAGGGGGAGTAATAGACAATCTTATAACAATATTTCTAGTTCAAATTAGAAGATTTCCAAGATATTGTGTTTCCTTATCTTTTGCTATGTATTAGGAAAAGATCATGTTGTATTTATATGTTTCCTTGTACGTAGCTTTTAGCCTTCCTGGGCAAGCTCTTCTGTTGTATATATTGTACATGTTCTAATGAGATTAACAAGGGGAAATCTTCAATATTCTACTGATGATTTGTTTGTTCAACTGTTGGAAACTAGTCGTTACATACTTGCATATATTTCAAATTATAGTTGTTGCATAGATTTCAAATTAAAGTCATTGTATGTATATTTTAATGTATACCTTATATAATTATGGAGTAGGGGGGGGGGGGAATATATACCTTACAAAGCTTTTTTGTACTCTAACATCTCCATTAGACTTGTACAAGTCCGGGCCAGCCTGCCCGGCCCGGCCCGTCAAATATGGGACCGGGCTTGGACAACGAAAAGAGCCCGTATACCCGGCCCGACCCGACCCATATATATTATATATATAATTTATTAATATATTATATCATTAATTTATATATAATTTATATTTTATAATAATATTAATATCATTTATAATTTATAATAATATTAATATATTATATATATAATTTATATGGCGGGCCGGGCTAGCCCGTGGACAGCCCGGCCCGTGTTAGTGGGCGGGTATGGACAAAAAATAGGCCCAAATTACCGGGCCGGGCTTGGTCCGGCCCGTTGATATGGACAAAATTTTTTTTGGCCCGGCCCGAACCCGTCCATGTACAGGTCTTCTCCATATGTTAAAATGGAGTATATAGCATTTCAAATAGAACATACGGTGGTATTTGCTCCAAGGAAGACGAGATTTAACAAAAAGGTATAAAATTGGTAACATATGAACTCAACTATAGGGTGTGTTTTTTTTCTCAAAACTTAAGTAGTTAGGAATGATATTTAATGTAGACTTCATTCCCTCAAACTTCTATTTTTGGTGGAATCATTTCTGATTCCTCAAACTTATTGTCATGGACAATGGACCCACTAAGCCTTCGTTTGCTTCAACGAAGGAAGTAAAATTCGGGAACTTGATTTCTTTCCTAGCTAGGAATTGAAATATCATGAAAATTGTGAAATCATGTTTAGTTCAAAATCATTTAATTTTTTTATTGATATGAAAAATAAGAATTTTTTATTTAAAAATGCATAGAGTATATCTTACCTACATCTAAAATGTAAGTGCAATTTCTACCCAAAAAAAAATGTAAGTGCAATTTTGTAATTTAGAGGAATTACAACTTTCTGGAAAAATAAATTTCCATAATTTTGTAATTTAGTGACAATTATTTCCCCAAACTTGTATTTTTTGGTCGAATCATTTCCTCAAAACTTATTTTCATGGGCAATGGGCCCTTTGAATACATAAGGACCCACCCGTATTATAATCCAAGACACTGAATGATTCGGGCACCCAATTTAGTGATTAGTGATAATCTCTCCCTGATCTAATACTCATTTCACCACTCAAAATTCAGAAGCTACCAATTTTAGAGGCAGAATAAATCACATATCTATCATAGGTTCTAAATTCAACCATCTAAGATGACAAAACTTGCACAAGGAAATCAACCATTGTGACCATATTTATGAAAAAAAGGCATCACACATCTACACAAACATGCACATAAGCATGTCTGAAAAGGGATGCAATTGCTGAGTTTCATAGCTAGATCTACATAGCATACTACTCTACAAGGGACATGGCACAAGGAGGAGGAAGCATGTCACGCCATCACAACCAATACTCGGTAGAAATTCCTTAGGCGGCTTCCTCATTCTCCCTTCTTTTTTCTTATTGGCAGAGAACATCAAACACAAAAAGCAAGGCTTTTCACATTCAGATTTCAAATGCAGTGGAAGCAATTCAAGTGTTTATTTTAAGCTTGTGGGTTTTGGCTCATTGCAAAAGGAGTGCCTAGACATGGGGAACTTCTTGTCCAGTGAAAGATGTTCCATATGGGCTTGTTCTTTCTCCTTGAAGGGTACCGAGCCAGCTCTGTTTCCGTCTTCTTCAGCATCTCCCACATGATCTGCACGTCTTGGTACTCGCACGCCTCTACGTCTTGGTGTAAATTCAACAGTCCTGAACATATATGAAAAAAAATTCATGAGAAACATGAACAATGGGCAGCAAATTCATGAGAAACATGATTAGAGATTGGGCAGAAAAAGTAGTAAACATGGGGATAGACTTCATCTGTAGCTACTGATTAACTTCTTTCATAACAACCAGATCAAAATTTCTTATGCTAACAATTAAGTATATAATGAGTTGAGGGAATCGCATGATGCTAGTCCTGAAGGAAAATCTGATCATTATTAGTTCAACAAATTACCAGGCTAACTGTTAAGCAAGGACCATCACAAAATAGCTACAGGGAGCAATTTATGCTTAATTGACATGATGGATTTGACTAGGAATTCAAATCAGCTACTCTAATGATGTCATTGTGTTTATATTTGTCTGGCAAACAACAATTGAGCTGAAATTCAACTATTATTTCAATTCCAAAGCACTTTGAGTAAGTCTAATCACAGGAAAGTCCGAGATCCAGGTATGGATTTCAGTAATTAATCAACACACCAAAAACAAACAAAAGAAAATCACCATGAGAACAAAAGGGACCAATGACATAAATCATCAACTTAGCAGATTTGAGTTTAAAACTGAAGGGATGAATTGGAGCGAGGAAAAGTTAGGGCTTAGGTCTAAGCTTCATACCAGTTTTACGAAACCGGAAGCGAGAAGTGAAACCAGAGAAGCGGCTTTGAAGGGGAAACATCATCTTCTCCCACAATTCCATCGCCGTGCGCACAGGCTATTCTCTGGACACTCAACAATCTACAATCAATCAGAGGAAGAGATGATAATGCACTAATTAATAGTAGTCGCTTATGTTGGGAGAGGAGTGAGAGAGAGGGATGGATTTGTCGGTTGGATTGTGATTTGTGATATTGAAGAAGTGGAAACGTGGCCTTTGAGAAGGGGCGTTTGCTTGGGTGGTTGGAAGCGGATGCGGAAGATGTGACGTCGCCATCGAAGAATGTCTCGTGAGAAATTGAGGACGTCGGTGGGCGAAGCGGGACACGTGGGGATTGCTTACTGGATCGTGTTTTCAAAATTTGGGTACAGTAACTGGCGGTAACGGAGTGTGGACCACCACGGAGATATTTTGCAAACCCGTGGGGCCTACCTCTACTCTGCTTTGTTTCTCTGTCACTCCTTTTCTCTGCTCTTGTTCTCAGTCCCACTCTTTTTCATTTTATAGTTTGAAGCACTACATTATCAAAGTTATATAGAGGCAAGGTCCAAATGTTTTGGTATTAAAAAAAGTCATTTTTGGACATTTAGTGGTTACAAAAATTATTTAAATATTTGAATATTAACAAAAAAAAATTAGACATAAGAGTATTAAAAAAATCACAAGTTAGTTATTTGATTACTTTTTGATTGAAAATTTTGTTTCTAATCGCCTTGGTAGTTGGTTCAAACCAAATTCAAAATTTTGCCTAGATCTCCCGCACCGGGCTAGACCTGGTCCAATTAGGATAAAATTTCACCGGAAAATGACTTAAGGTGGTTGAATTTAGGTATTTGAATTATAAAACGTATTTTTACTTAAAAATTTTAAAAGGTGGTCTTTGGAAGAAAAAAACCCTAAAATCTGACGCAAATCTTCAAATCCTCTATTTTATATGCGTTTCAAATACTAATATCGCACTTAAGTTGATTGATTTAGATCTCTTTCTCATTCTTTTATCAAATATTTAATTACATCATTTGATGATTTTCAATTGTTTTCCCACCAGATAAACTATTTGGATTAGTTTAAATGCACTCCTCAAATCCAAAGTATTTTTTTTGGTAGAACTCAAATCCAAGATCCACTTTCTTCACTTCGCGCCTTTTTCATGCTTGTGTATGAAAGAATGGATTCAACGGAATAACCATTCATCTCCTTCCCTTCCGTTTATCATCACTTCCACTAAACACCTCCATCAACCCATATACAAATCCCGTCTCCTTCTCTTCTGTCTCTACCTAATTGTCGCAGGGTTGTGCAAATCCACCCTCTTGCTTCTCACTGTTGAAGCACACATAATCGGAATTGCTATTGTCGGTCTTGTGTCACTTGTCAACGTGCCAAAGCCTCATCCCATCGCACGACTTATACACACCCTTGCCTATTCTAAACGACCCATGAGAAGAATTTTCTGTGGACTTCATAGCGGGTTTGCCTACCTTTAGACATGGGAATGATTCCATTTTTGTAATTGTGGTTCACTTTCTATGATGGCCCACTTTATGGCTTGTAAGTCCACAAATAGTGCCACCGAGATCGCTGAACTATTTTATGATAATGCGGTATGCCTTTATGGGATTCCCGATAGCATTGTCAGTGACCACAATTCAAAATTGGTTGACCATTTTTGGAGGACACTTTGAGGTGAGTTGGTTACCAAACTCCTATTTTCCACTAGCTACCACCCTCAAACCAATGGCTAAAACGAGGTTACAAAGCGAACTATAGGAGCCCTCCTCTGGACCATGCTCAAGGCCAATCCCGATCATTGGAAGCACTTACTTTCTATTGTCAAATTTTCTTATAATAGGTGCGTGCATTGAGCGATGAAGTTCCCGCCATTCGAGGTTGTCTATGGCCAAAAACCCACTAACCCCTTAGACATGTTGTCGTACCCGCTTGACCATGGCGACAATGTCACCGCGTCCAAACACGACGAGCACATCTAGGAGTTGCATCACAGGACACGTGCCCGACGAGAGAGACATGCCTTAAGTACACGGCGTAGCAGAACCGTGAACATCGCGGCGTTGTGTTCATGCCCGTTGACTTTGTTTGGGTCTATCTCCACAAGAAGTTCTTCCCATCCCGACGCAAGACCAAGTTTTCCATGCATGGTAATGGGCCATTTCGAGTGGTGCATGCCATAGGCAACAACGCTTGCCAACTAGAGCTTCCCGATGAGTTTGGCGTCCATGCTACCTTCAACATCACTGATCTCGTCCCCTATGTTGAGCCCGAGTTTGATGATGGTGAAGTGGGGACACTTTACACTCAAGGGGGTAGGGTGAAGCGTCCCCGAGACTCTTCCTTGATCGGGAGTAAGAATTATTTGTCAATTGTACTAACTATCTTAGTTTATTCCAATTGTGCAATTAGGCACTTTATCTTAATAAATTCCAAGACAACATGTTCATTCAATGACTTTCATTGTGTTAATGAAGAATTACTGAAATATAGAGAGACAATCTTTTAGCTCACTGTTGGTGTACAAAATCTCGCCTTCAATTCGTATTAAATACACCAATTAAGGACTCCTCCTCTTCCGCTCCTCTTCGAACTCTTGACCTAGAGAACCTGCAAAACAATGGACACAGGGGGCGGGGACCCCCTAATCCACCTCCGATGCCTAAGTCAGAAGAGCAATTGTCGTTTTGAGCGACGAGGTACAACGTACAAGAGAGCGGTGAAACCCTAAACAGTCGAGCTAAGCGAATATTAGCCTGTCTAGGTTTTCTGAATATGTCGATGTGCACATGTGTCTCTCCCTACATGCCTAGGGCATGTATTTATAATGGAAGAGGGAGATCAGGGGGCCTTATTTAATTATTTCCTAGGGTTGCTTAAAGCCCAAGCTAGGAATATTCCCACCTTCTCCGGATTTAATCTTATCATATTTGCAGGATAAGATCTCCCATTAAGTTGCATAACCGGCGTATAATTTTATATAGAAAATAACGAAAATAATTGCGCAGTAATTTAAGAAATACCTTTTTAATAGTTAAAATAACTATGGTAATTATGTTTGTTTTACCCGCTCACAAATGCCCCACCTACACCGCCTTACACGTCTTACCGTGTTTGGCGACGTAGGGTACAGAGGGTTTCTAATCGGAGTGGCCAAGTGGATTGGTCGATGTCAAGTCCCCTAGTGCTTTCGTATATTCGTATATTCGTAATTCGAGTTCACATGAGCGAATATCATATGTGTTATGAGCGAATATCCTAAACTTCTTCATACACGCATATGAAAAATCCATTAGTGCGATTAACTAATGTTGCACGATATTTTTTATGCAAGACTCAAACTAATGCAACAAAGCCGACTTTTATTAATAAATAAACGTGAATGTTATGAGCTACAAAGCTAAACGAGATGAATGCAAAAAGCGAAAAAACCTAAGGGCTTCATCAAAACCACGTGGAAAAAAGAGTGCCATGTCCACATGAAATCCTAGTCCCGAGATCCCTGCGCAGGGGAAGACGGGTGGCCGCGTTTACGATCTTCGTCTCGTGAAACGAGACCATCAGCTTCGGTACCGCGATCGCGGCGAGGGGACCCGCGATCGCGGCTCTCAGTTCCGCGGTCGCGGCACGGCGATCCGCGGCCGCGGTTCTGCCCCAGAACCGGGGACTTACGTTCGGCTCCAGCACCGCGGTCGCGGCCCTCAGGCCTGCGATCGCGGTTTCGCGGCTGGCTCTCGGCTTTCGGCTCGTCCTCTATTTTCTGCATGAATTCCGACTTTGGACGACTTCCCTTGGAACACAGACGAGCGTCCAACTGATTTGCCCAGACTCGTACAATGGCATCTCCGTCTCTAAATTAGACCATTTGATGGAGGGTCGATGGTACCGCTCCAATCCCATGGATCCAAGGCCTTCCCAAAATTAAATTGTAGGGCGAAGGCACATCAACAATCAGAAACTCAACGGTCATCGCTTTCTTGGAAAGGCTGACTTGGGTTTTATACATTCCGAGCGGATACGTCGGATAGCCACCAAGTCCGGTTAGTTGCATCTTGACCGGGATCAAATCTTCATTGCTTTTCCCAAGGAGCTTGAAAACTTCATAGTACATGATATCAACCGAACTCCCTGGGTCAACAAGAGCAGGACGCACTTTGAATCCTTCTAGCTCGACTGCTAGAACCAGCGGATCGTTATGAGGAACTTGGACTGTAGCGAGGTCCTTGTCCCTAAAGACTAGTCCGTCCACCGCACGCACGGGGGAAGGAGGTCGTCGTGGCTCGACTTGTTGAACTCTCATAACCTCAAGCTCATTGCAGGATTTTCTGAAGTTAATTCTCACTTCATCATCTTCATGTCTATAAGATGTCGAGATTGTATGGATCACCTCAATCTGTTTCTGCCCCGGCTCATCATTCTTCTCAAGCTTCTCTTTCTTGATGAACTCTTGCAAGTACCCTTTTTCCACCAGGCTCTCTAGATATCGCTTGAATGGCTCACATTGCTCGGTCATATGTCCTCAATTTCTATGGTACATGAAATATTTTCTGCTCCACGGATCCTCGTCACGACATTCTTCTTTGGAGGGATACTGGAAGAAACCTTCGTGCTTAATTCGAGGTAGGATCCGATAGATCGGTACACTAAAGGTGGTGTAGATCGCTTTGACTTGACTTTCTCCCTTGGAGTTATCAGCACGGCGGCGGATTTTACGAGGAGGAGAGGACGACCTTCCTCTTATCTTGAGATTGGATTCCTCCAACCGCACATATTGATAAACGCGCTCCTGAAGATCTACAATCGTGGAGGGAAGACGAAGTGTCAATTCCTCTCTCAGCTTACTGTCTGTAAAGATCGCTCTTTTAAAGGCAGTGATAGCGGTTTGAGGATCGCATCCTTCAATTTCCGCGTAGCACTCCATAAACCGATTGAAGAAGCGACGCAAGCTTTCCCCCTTCTCTTGCTTGAGACCGAAAAGTGTGTCAAGCGAGGCAGCATCCCGACTGTTAGCTATGTACCGTTTTACGAACTTAGAAGCCAATCGTCCCCAACTTCGAATCGAACCTGGCCTCAGACTCTGAAACCATTTCAGAGGGCCTTTACCAAGGCTACTTGGAAACATCTTACACATGATAGCGTCCTCAAACACCCACATCGCCATTTTATGGGTGTAAGAGGCTATGTGATTTACATGATCCGTGTTTCCCTCGTACACATCAAAGGTTGGCGGAGAGAATTTTGATGGCGGCAGAGCTTGTTGAATATCTGGGTGGAACGGCGTTGATGTCAACAAAGCCAACTTGTGCTCTGCTTGATCCCGAGCCGATTGCAAGGTATTGCCTTGCGCTCTTAAAAGATCAAACAGCCTATTTTGAGTACGCTCAAGAGCTCGGGCTCTTCCTTCAATTCTTTCAAGGCTGACACTCCGATGCCGGCTGCGGTGTCTCTTTTTGTTTTCCAGACTCCGATCGCGATTAGAAGGGACATAACGATCGTTCCGCTCGCGCGAAGAATTGCGCCGACCGCCAGACCCACGATCGCGATACGATCTATCGCGCTCGCGATCACGGTCCCCCAAGCCGCGCTCACGGCTTCGGCCGCGACGGTTGTCGCGGAGGTTGGCTTCGCTTGAATCGCTGGATGACGGCCCGCTCGGTTGAGGAGGATCGGCTCGCAACCTTTTACGCGAGGGTGACTCGTGTCGGTGATCTCTCCGTCGGTTCCGTGGTGCTCTTCTATCGCTGTCGTAATCAACTTGCATATCATCTTGCTCGTCAGAACTGATCAATTGAGGACTACGACGGTTATCGGCGAATTCAATAACACTAGCAAGCCATCGAGTAGTCCTCTCAATTTCGGATTCATCAACAGGGCGCTTGCCTTGAACCTTATCCAAAGAGTGTTTTAACCTGGCGACCTCTTCCAGGGCATGTTCTAATCGAGACTCGGCTTCTGCACACCTTGTTTGGTATTTCTCGTTCTCTCTCAAAGTGGTAGCCAAAGCTTGGGTGATCTCGTCTTCTTCTTCATTGGTAGTAGATGCTCCATTCCCACCGTTCGGATCGGACGACAAGACGACGCGATTGTCCCCTCTCACGGGATTGGACCCGGCACGGCTAGATTGGCCCTGCTCTAGACGCGGGCTGATCAAACTAGGGTTTGACTCGCGGATAGGGAGCGAGGGCTCGGAAATTCGCAGCCCGCGGTCGCGGTTTTCAGGACCGCGGGCGCGGTTTGATCGGCCGCGGTTGCGGTTTTGTCCGGCGCTCGCGATCGCACGTACGGGTTCGCTTTGCCCCGGAACCCTTCGATCTCCTTCGTTTTCGGCCACGCGCATGGCTGATTCCCACAATAAATCCGGTTGATTCGGACCCTGGAGTATTACGATTGTCGATTCCGTCGCTTGACTCGGACCCTAAACGACCTGCGTGATGAACAAACGTATTAGCAAGAGGGGCCGGGTCACGGTTTGAACCGTTTTCAGGCACCAAGGCTTGACCTTCCGAGCGAGTATCGGAATTACCTTGATTGATCTCCATTAGGGCACGGTTTTCTGAGCGAATTTCAGAATTTTCGATTTCAGCCGCCGATCTGTACTCGCGATGTACGGCACCCGAGCCCGCGGTTGTTGACCCGCGCTCGCGGTTTTCGGCACCCGTGCTCGCGGTTGTCGACCTGCGCTCGCGGTTTCGCTCGCCGGGGATGGTTCACGCGAGTTCGCTCCGCGATGATGCCCCCGCCTCTTGAAAGTTGACTTCTTGATTCTCCGGTATCAATTCCAACACCATGATTGTGTGAATTGAATACTCGTTCCCCACGGACGGCGCCAATTGTTGGTGTACAAAATCTCGCCTTCAATTCGTATTAAATACACCAATTAAGGACTCCTCCTCTTCCGCTCCTCTTCGAACTCTTGACCTAGAGAACCTGCAAAACAATGGACACAGGGGGCGGGGACCCGTAATCCACCTCTGATGCCTAAGTCAGAAGAGCAATTGTCGTTTTGAGCGACGAGGTACAACAAGAGAGCGGTGAAACCCTAAACTGTCGAGCTAAGCGAATATTAGCCTGTCTAGGTTTTCTGAATATGCCGATGTGCACATGTGTCTCTCCCTACATGCCTAGGGCATGTATTTATAATGGAAGAGGGAGATCAGGGGGCCTTATTTAATTATTTCCTAGAGTTGCTTAAAGCCCAACCTAGGAATATTCTCACCTTCTCCGGATTTAATCGTATCATATTTGCAGGATAAGATCTCCCATTAAGTTGCATAACCGTCATATAATTTTATATAGAAAATAACTGCGCAGTAATTTAAGAAATACCTTTTTAATAGTTAAAATAACTATGATTATTATGTTTGTTTTACCCGCTCACACTCACGTATATAGACTTTTTGTAGTTAGCTACAACACGAATCACCCCTCAAGTGATGAGAGGACAAAGTCATGGTATTAGGGTATAGGTATATCCTAATACAAATATACAATCTTTTAAAAAGATGTTATGGAGACAAAACTCTCATCCTTGAGTTTATATGAATTCATAACAAAGTCTTAAATGAGATATTTTAAACAGATAAGGTAACTTATAGCATAAATATTATTTTATTTCTAATGAGAATGCTAACAAGAGAATGATATAGCATAACATCACTATTTCTACGACATAAATAAACCTAAATTCATTTATTTAGCAAAAAGTTATTCCCAACGGAAATGAATGTCAAATGGGATGGAAAAAAATTCATGTTTAGTCAAATGTAAGATACTAGAATTTTCCACTTGCATTGGTATTTAATATTCAATTTCTCGTTTTTAGGCTTCTTTATTTCGGGTTTCAACAATAAATATAGATAATATCATTAGGTTTTTTTTGCCAAAAACTACCTTTTAAAATAAGTGATTTTTTAAGAAACCACCTTTTAAAAAATTTAAGCAAAAACACAACTTATCTACCTAGTACATTATAAAGCAGAAACAATTTATGTTGAAAAAATTGCGCCACGTGATGTTACTTGAATAAAATAATGTCAAATTTTTTAATAATAATTTATATTATTCTTTCTATACATCTAATTGGTTATAGTATAATAACTTGATCTATCTATATGTTGACACTTTCTATGTTAATTTTATGCATATTTTTTAACAAAACTTGATCTATATGCTAATATTTTTATATTAATTTTATAGAATAAATTTTTTTTACCTTATAACAAATCTTGCTCTCCAAATATATAATGTTTTATCTATATGTTGATATTTTACAATATAATAAATTATTTATAGAATATATGATATATTTTAGTAAACATTGATATATTTACCTAAATTTTAATAAATTAACGTTAATTTATTAAATATTTTAATAAGTTATGTTATCCTTGCTAGATATCCTACCGTAATTATCTTTAAGTTATAACATTATATTTTTTCCCTATGTTATCTTCTATACGAATCTTTATATTAATGTTCTCCATATTTAAAAATATTATTATATCATTACAAAGTAAAAGATAAGAACTCAAATATATAGCCGTAATAAATATTTTATAAAAAATTGATTATTTTATGCATATTAATATCTTAACAAAAAATAAAACATATTTAAAAATATTCAATTCAAGTAAAATTAATAGTTTAAAAATCTATTACTAATAACTAAAGCCGAAACAATTTCTGCGACCATATTGCGCCACATCACCCCCTTATTAAAATAATAATTTTAAATATTAAATTATGCAAAAAATTTATCTCTAAGTAAACATAAATATAAAATAATATTTGTAAAAATTTATCCCCAAATAAATATAAAGATAAATTAATATTAGTAGATTTGATTAGTATAGATAAAAAAAAGATATTATATTTATCATATTTGTAAAAGATAAATTAAAAAAGATAAGAAAAAATATGTACACATGATTACATATATATCTTTAAAATAAAAATATCTATATAAAAGATAATATCTTTGAAATATGGATTATATGTAATTTTACATAATTAATATTTTTAAATAAAGAATAAATATATCTGCCACAATATTTTCCTACCTTATATTAAAAATATATTAAAATACTTTTTTATTTTTATTTGTGATAACTTGAACAATATAAATAGAAAAATATTAAAATATGACGACTACAATCTTATCTTATTATATGTAAAGTAAATATAGATAAGGAAATATTTTTATCTTCTCATTTATGCCAATAATAATGAAATATTTGTTTTTTTTTATCTTTTTACTTATCCTCTTTCCTTAGATAAATGAATTTAATACTTAATTTATTTAATGAATATAATTTTAATTTAATATAAAAATACTTATTTATTAGAAACAAATTATATAAAATTTTACAATTGATGTCATGTGAAACGGGGCCAAAATTATTTATGTTGAGTCCACTATAATTTTGACGGCTTAATGATAATTTATTAATGCAAAAATATAAATAAAAATTATTTTATTTAGAATCATTTATTTTTAAAAATATTTTACAAAAAATATAAAAAGGTAAAAATTATCTAATTCTTTTAATTTTTTTATGAAATTCAATTCTTTAAAAAAAATTGAATAAAAAAAAATATATTTAATAAGAAACGATGAAAAAATATAAATAAAGAATGAATTTTTTAATGATAAGAAAATCATTTAAATTTACATAAATAATTCAAAAAAAATTAAGGAAAATATAATGTAATTTGTTTTATTAAAAGTCAATTTATGAAAGTAATTATCTAGATTGAAAGTTCTATTTTTTATCAAAATTTTATTTAAGATAAATCTTTTACATAAATATATACAAAAAATAAAGATAAAATAAATTTCTTTAATTTTAAATAAAATTCGAATTTAAGTTTTTTCATATAAATAGATAGAAATTTAATTGGAAAAACTAAATTAGTATATCTATCTTAATATATAATATATTAATATCTAATGTTATATAATTTAGAGTTTGATTCTTGTGAGGAGTATGCTTAATGTGAAAAATAAGGAGTAATTATAACCCTTAGATCAATTAAATCAAACGGTTAAGATAGTAGCCCGTGTACGCGTGATTTCTCCCTCTATAGTACAGTACGCGTGTTCTCCATTGGATTAATTACTCTGTTTTTTTATTTAAGAATTAATTACCCACTATCTCACACAATAGATAAATTTTCTCACTTTCATTCTCTATGGTCCCACCACTGTATTCATCACATCTTTTTTCATGGTTCTCAGTTTCCCACCACAACTTTAATCACCATTTTTCCAAGTAAAAAGTATTTCTTCTTTATGTTTTTCAATAAAAAAAATCGAGCTATTTTTAAATTTACAGTAATATTTTTATACACATTGAAATATAGATTTGTAAATAATTAATATATAAAATAAAAAAGGACGTATTTATGCACCAAAAGTATAAATCTATTAAAATGTAAACATGTTGTTTTAAATATTCTTGTACAATATATTGTGCACACCTTGTGTTGAAATGAAAAAATATTAAAATAAAAAATTATTTTTTAATAATTTTAAATTTAGTTTAAAATGCGATAAAATTATATTATAATTTTTTACATATTAGTATAAACTTTTAATTTTACTAAATTTTAAAAATAAATAAGTTATTTAATAATATTATTTTTTTATTATTTAAGCTTAACAAACATTGTCTTTTCTTAATATGTAAGATAGAAATGGGTGTTGATGCCCTTAAAGTGGATGCTCACTTAATTTGATAGCATTTTTACTAAATATAAGAGACTTAATTCGACATATAGTTTTACTAATTTGGGATGCACGTTTACTAATTTGGAATGCACTTTTACCATACACACAAACAATATTTAATAATGGCATGTACATTTACTAATTGAAATGCACTTTACTAATGCGAAATACACTTTTACTAAACACAAAATGATTTAATTTGGCATGCACTTATACGAATTTGGCATGCACTTTTACTAAACATGGAGGGACTTAATTTCACATGCATTTTTACTAATTTGAATTGCACTTGTACCAAACACAAACACACTTAACTTTTAGCATGCAATTTTACTTGTTTATAATGCGCTTTTACTAACTTGGAATGCACAATTGCTAACTCGAAATGCACTTTACCGAATACATATATAAGCACTTAATTTGATATGCACTTTTATTATTTTGGAATGCACTTTTACTAATTTGAAATGAACTTTTACTAATTTGGAATATGTTGATAGGGTTTCTTGACAACAAATAAATTTATATCAAGACCCCGCTGAGTACAGGGAGGTCAGGTTCGTCCACGGGAGATAGTCAGTATCAAGTTTTGTTCCTTATCACGCAAGCAATCAATCAAAAGCAAGGAGTTTTTATCAAGGAAGAGAAATTCTAAGGTTTAGGGTATCCCACAACAACAATCATGCATACAAACGCTCATGAAACACATAGATCATGCTTTTATCACATAAAGATGTCAACTTTCGTCAACCTAAGCAAGTAAATCAACTAACTTTCGTTCAATTAATAAACTTACTATCTAATCTCTTCTACTTCAACTAGGATAGATCCGCTTTCGCTTCAAAACCCTAAATTGACTTTTCTGATTCAAAGTTTCCGCTTTCACTTCAACTATGAATGAGAAATTCCTTTCAACTTTTGTTTCAAGGGGTTAAGAACAAGAGAGAAGATTCATGCAATAAAAACAATCAAAACATGATCATGAACAAACATGCACAACCATTGTTGGGTTTAACCCCAACTCTTAGAGAGGAAGACTACTCACAAAGCATAATTGAAAGCAAAACTAAATTAAATTAAAGAGAAAGCTTACAACTTTAAATCCAAACAATAGTTCTTCTCCACAAACCCTACTCGTCTCCTCCTCTCGCCTCTCAATCGTGTCTATCGCCCCCCTCACTTGCCCTCCAAGGCAATTGATTGTGTAGAGAAAATTAAAGGGTAGACAAGAGTATTTATAGAGAAACTAATCTATCTTAAATCTATCTATAAGGAAATAATATCTTTTAATAAATCTAACTCTAAGGAAATAAATCTTCTAATAGATATACCCCTTCTATCTATCTAATAACATAAAAGGAAATAGGATAAAAGCTCATTAAGTGCACCGACTCGGATCTCCGCTACTCTCGGGGTGGCTCGGCACCGACCCAAAGTTGGCCGTCACCGACCTAGTTTAGCACTTCGAACAGCTTTGAGTAAAACTTGCGTAGAGGATTCGTTACAACTCCGTTTGACTCGATTCTTTTTCCTATGTTCTTGTAACGAATTTCTCTATCTCTTTCCAAGCTCAAAATTGATCTTCAATGACTTTATGAACTTCGTTCCTTGAGCTCTTCCTTAAGTGCTTCTCTTCGGTTTTGCTCTTTTCCTCAAAAGTGCTCCAAATAGCTTCTAAAAACCTACAAAACACCACCAAAGCTTATGTAGACTCCATATCTCATGACACCTACACAAACAACTCAAAACAAAACACAAAACTAAAGAAAAAGACTCAAACACACTAAAAACACACCCTAAAAACACGACTAAAAAGGCGGACATCAGAATACACTTTTAGTAAACACATAAACACTTAATTTGGCATGCACTTTTGTTTATTTGTAAATTGTAATACACTTTTACTAATTTTAAATGCACGTTTACTAACCTTGAATGCACTTTACTAAATATGAACACTTTTAATAATTTTGAATGCACTTGTATTGATTTGTAATGCACTTTTACTTAAGACATAGACACTTAATTAGATATGCACTTTTACTAACTTGTGATGCACTATTACTAATTTGGAATGCACTTTACTAAATATGAAAACACTTAATTGGGATAGACTTTTAATAATTTTGAATGCACTTTTTGTAATTAGAATGCACTTGTATTGATTTGTAATGCACTTTTACTTAAGACAAAGACACTTAATTAGGTATGCACTTTTACTAACTTGTGATGCACTATTACTAATTTGGAATGCACTTTACTAAATATGAAGACACTTAATTGGGATACACTTTTAATAATTTTGAATGCACTTTTTGTAATTTATAATGCACTTGTATTGATTTGTAATGCACTTTTACTTAAGACAAAGACACTTAATTAGGTATGCACTTTTACTAACTTGTGATGCACTATTACTAATTTGGAATGCACTTTACTAAATATGAAGACACTTAATTGGGATACACTTTTAATAATTTTGAATGCACTTTTTGTAATTTAGAATGCACTAGTATTGATTTGTAATGCACTTTTACTTAAGACAAAGACACTTAATTAGGTATGCACTTTTACTAACTTGTGATGCACTATTACTAATTTGGAATGCACTTAAAAAAACTCATGGACACTTAATTTGGCATGTAGTTTTACGAATTTGAAATACATTTTTCCTAAACACAAAATCACTTAATTTGACATATACTTTTCGGAACTCCAAATGTACTTTGCTAATCACGGAGACAGTTGATTCGTCAATTGCTTTAACTTAATTGCAATTCACTTTTACTAAACCTTTCATTTAGAGTTAATTGCCATTTTAGCCCGATTGTTCTATCAACAATATTTGTCATTTAACATATTTGTACCCATTTTCCAAAATTATCCTTACTAACTAAAAATAATTACATAAATTTGAGATTATTTAAGTTAAATCACGTATTTTCTTAATTTTTTTAGACAATCTCTAAAATGAAAAATATTTTTGAACGGAGGAAATAACTTGAAATGGACTTTTACTAACTTAAAATGCACTTCACTAATACAAACACTTAATTTTGTACATATAATGAAAATTGCGAAAATACAAATACAAGAAAGAGTCTCTTTATATTAAAAAAATACTTAAGGAGAGAGAGATAAATAAATAAATAAATTGTGCATTCGAACTTTTAGGGGAGTGGTTGGGCCCACCATGGTTAAGATTGTGAAATAGAGAAATAAAAGAGAGGCTTAATTTGATAGTAGAAGTGAGAAATGGTGGCTGGGAGGAGGAGTAGGGAGAACACGCGTGAGTACGGGCTATTATCTTTACCGTTTGATCAAACTAATCCAATGTTTATAATTACTCCTTATTTTTCACGTTAAGCATGCTCCTCATTTGAACCAAACTCATATAATTTATTTTAATTTTAGATAAAATCTTTTAGATCTATCCTAATTAATATATAATAGATAACATTTTTATTTTAGATAGAATCTTTCCTAGATTAGTTTATCTTATTTCTATATTATCCTAAAATAATATCAACATATATAAATTCCCAAAATAAAAAATCATATGTGGCGAAATCCTAGGTGGCTTAACGTGGGAACGACACGTATGAAAATCCTAGGTGGCGCAACGTGAAGGCCTTATTCCTTGCGTCTTTTATATATATACATAGATTAGTTTTTACTTCATTTTTATATAATTTTCTATTCTTATAAGATAATAGCATAAAAATGTTATTTTATTTGATTATTCGTAATTTTTTATATTTTTTTTATTTCTCTTCTTTCTTTTAATAAGAATATAAAATTTATTAATTTAATCTATCATTTTTTCTAATTTGTATTTAAGCATTTACATGACTATTTGTCTTGGATAATAAATATATTTAAAAGTATTTTATTATTAATATTTTATTTAAGAAAAACCCGTACAAGGTACGGGAATACATACTAGTCTTAATCTAAATATGGTGCAAAATTTCAACAAATAATGAAAATAATTTTTAAATATAAAAATATAGGAAATATCTTAAAGTTTTTTTTTATAAATTACATAATTTTATTACGATATTATATACAAATATTTTAAATTTTATATTAATATCAAATTATTGTATAATCTTTAGTAAAATCACCCCATGAGTATCACGAGAATTCAACTAGTTTTATAAACACTCAATTTTAACCAGATTAAGATATTTTCCGGTGATATTTTACCCTAATTAGACCGAAATACCCTTCAAATTTATTTTTCACTAGTTTGTGTAAGTAGATAATTAAATATAAAAATATAAACAAAATAAATTTGAAAGTATATTTTGGTCTAACTTGAATAAAGTATCACTAGAAAATAAATTAAGATGGTTAAAATTGAGTATTTGTATTATAAAATGTGTATTGATTTTTGAAATTGATTGTTTGCATTATAAAATAAATTAAGGTGATTGTTATTGAGTGTTAATATCTCAACAAAAAAAACTATTTAAAAATATTCAATTAAGTGAAATTAATATTTTAATAATTTTAATCTAAATTTGGTACAATATCCCAACAAATAATGAAAAAAATGTTTAACTATATTCGATTAAAATGTGGAATATGCTCTAAAAATTTAATTTTTATAACTTACATTATATACATACATTTTATATTTTATGTTAATATCATAATATTATATTTTTAGTAAAATCACCCATGAGTTAAGTCAACGTGAATACTTACCATTTAATACGTGCCTACAAAAAGGGAATCAAAATCAAAATTATTCCCACCAAAACACCATAAAACATATGAAAATGGAAGTCAACTGCCACAAAGCTTGTTATGGAAGTTTTTTTTTTTTCTGTTGAAAGATAGCTTGCTATGGAAGTTGAAGGAGGAGTCCGAATCCTTAAATGGAGCACTCGCATTCTCGCAATCTCATTTTCGGTCACACCGTGCAAATTAGCACTTAACATTCAATCTCCCATATCCAACTCCGATTAAGCATGGAAACACGCCCACATGTGCACAACATCACCGACATCCTCTCCCCCTATCCCGACCTCTCCGTCTTCAGCCATTACCTAACCCTAACCGGCGTGGGCGCCGCCGTCAACGGCCGCACCGGCAAAACCGTTTGCGCCGTCGGAAACGCTGCCATGGAAGACCTCCTGGCCCACAATCCATCCCTCTCCGCCCTGCAAAACATCCTCTCCTTCCACGTCTTCCACGACTGCTACACGGCCGCCGATCTGCGCCGCTCCAAGGAGGCCATCACCTGCTTCGGCGGTGGCGACGCCGCCATAATCACCGCCAGATCCCACTACGAGCGCGTCGAGTTCCACGTCGCCGCCACCGGCAAGATCCGCCTCACCGTCCCCTTCGCTAGCGGCGGATTCGCTGAGTTCCAGAGGCAGATCAAATTGGTGAAGAAGAGCTACCTCTCCGTCATCCAGATCAGCAATCTCCTCCCGACTCTCGAAATTCTCTCTCCCATGGAAGCCGACGATCCGATTCGGACTATCTACAGCCACGGATCCAGGTCTTTTGCGGCCGCCATAGCCTCCTTCCCGCCGGTGGCGGAGGCTCTGAGAAACGGCCTCCGATCTAGCCAGGGCCTGACGGTTTTTTGTCCGATTGACCAAGATTTCTGGTCATCCGAGTATTTTCGAACGGATCTAGGGATGTTAAGTGAGGAAGATCAGATGTCGGTGTTGTTGTACCACGCGATTCCGAGCTACCATTCCATGGAGATGTTGCGGTCTGCGACAAGGCTCGAGACGTTGGCTGTTGGGAGAGGGGGGCGGAGGATGAGTTTTGAGGTGAAGAGACTTGACATTGACGGTGAGAAGGCGGTGGTGGTGGAGACACCGGCGGTGTACGATGAGGAGTTAGAGAAGAGGATTACGTTGACGCTGGTGGATGAAAAGCCCCTCGCTCTTTACGCCATTAGTGCTGTGCTGGAACCGTTGCTTTGATAAAGCGGCATAAGTACTATACTGTATGAACCCAATTGCTTACAAACATTAGGCCATTACGGTGCAATAATCAGCTCAAAGATACTACTAATGGTAGTTGAGAATGCATCATTCGAAAATAATATTTGTGGATCTTAATGAAAGTTATGGATTTTTTTAGGGTGTACAATGTCAATATTTGTAATGACGGTGCATAATTTGACTTTTGTAAACTCACTTAGGCTCTTTTGTTTCTATACTCGGAATCGGGTTGGAATGAGATATCGATTTGGGATAGAAATCACCCATACCTTTAAGTTTGAGATGGATATATATGTATGAACTCTAGTAGTGTATTTTGGTGGTATAGGAATCACTCATTCCAATCCTTTAATTAAAACAAACATTGGTATGTGTTTGAGTCATTTCTAACCCCATTCCCTATACCATGGGTATAGAAACAACAAGTTCTTATAGAATTAGAGATTGAATCAAATGAAAATGGGGCTTATCATGAAAACTAAGAACAAATCTAGACCATCCGATTGAAACACTAGAAATGAATCTAGGCCATCTGATTAAAAAAATAAAAAAATAAAAAAATAAGGGAAATTCCTTTTGGTGCCCCTAAGTTTTTGCCTTTTCCTTTTGGTGCCCAAGAAAAAAACTTATTCCTTTTGGTACCCTTGAGGTTTTGGCTTTTCTTGTTGACGCCCCTCCCCGGTTCAAATTAGCCAATTTCAAGCTTACCATTATGTTCATAACCCTTAAATTAGTAGGATTTGACTATTAAAACATCAAAATTCATAACCAAACTACATCAATTTGAATTTTTAAACAATTTTGTAAACAACCCCTTAAGATAGAGGATTGTTTAAAAATTCAAATTGATGTAGTTTGGTTATGAATTTAAGTGTTTTAAGAGTTGAATCCTACTAATTTAAGGGTGATGAACATAATGGTAAGCATGAAATTGGCTAATTTGAACCGGGGAGGGGCGTCAACGGGAAAAGCCAAAACCTCAAGGGTACCAAGAGGAATAAGTTTTTTTCTTGGGCACCAAAAGGAAAAGGCAAAACCTTAGGGACACCAAAAGGAATTTTCCAAAAAATAAAATAAAATAATTTTTTTTTTATTTTCTTACTTTATTTTTTTAAGTATTTTTACGTATGTAAAATGATGTAAATCGAGTATGAACATAAGGCCATAAAACGTGAACATGCAATACTAATATGTGAACGTATCTATATTATATGTGAACGTATACTAAATTTTCTGAAGTTAAAATGCGTTTATATGTGAACAACCCTTGTAAAAATGTGAACATGTGTATAAAATATGTGAACAGAACGTAAAATGTCAACCGTTGTGTTTTTGGCAAAAATAAGCGAAAAAATTTAAAAAAATAAAAAATAAATTTTTTTTATTTTTTGTCACATTTTTTTAATCCGTTTAACGCCTGTATTATGATTTAATCGAACATGAACACATGACCATAAAACATGAACAAACAGTAATAATATATGAACACACTTGTAATATATGTGAACGTATTATAAAATCTCTGAACCGAAAAATGTGATAATATGTGAACATGTCTTATAATAGTGTGAACATATGCATAAAATACGTGAACGTAACGTAAAAATCAAATTTCGTGTTTTTGGCAAAAACAAGCGAAACTAAGAAAATTAAAAAAAAAATTTATTTTTTTTATTTTTTTGTCAAAATTACCATTTTGCCCCTATCTCTTGTAATCTTAACCATCCATTTCTCAAATCCAAAGGTCCTCATTTGTTCTTAGTTTTCATGATAAGCCCCATTTCCATGTGAATCAACCTCATAGAATTAAACAAAATCACTTACAATGTTATATTTTAATTAGGTGAACAAGCCCGTGCATATGCACGGGACATTTAATTTACATGCACTGGTTGTTATATATTTTTAACTCCATGTATATTATCATACAATGATAACAAAATGCCTAAAACCAGTGAGATATAATATATTTTATCGTACATATCATGTAAGATAATATACACAAATTAATTTGAATAAAAATAATAATTGAGTATTAATATCTTTTGAATTATATGCATAAATTCAAATAGAGAAAATTTAAATTTAAACTTGTGAAATTTTATTATTTCTACAAAAAAAAAGCAAATGAGGAAAAATAAGAATTTACGGGTTATTTGATAGACTCCTTTTTCGATGTTGGCAACCTAGGAAAATCATTCATTTGAAACAGTATCTTTCATCTTTCTCGCACTTGAATGTTGCGATATATGATGAGAACATTGTTCATGGGCACACATTAGAAAAATCCTAAAACATATAGATAGAATAGAGAATAACAAAAAGATGCATAAAATAAAACAATTTATGTAAATAAATAGAATGCAACTATAAATTGAACCAAATATGCAATACAATACTCTTCATCTTTCAAAGTTTGCTCAATAAAAACAACATTACCTCTTTAATACATGTTGCTTGGGTGTTGAATCTATATGTTAAAAATATTATTTCTACGTATATTGAAGAAAAATATTTTGTGTGAACCACCCATTTCTAAGATGTGGGAGTTTGGTAGGGTTTGTGGGGGAGTTGAAATTCTACCTTTCAGTTTATAGTGCAATTTTTTTTACAAGTGAATTTAAGTTGTATCATTAACACAATTAATTGTATAATTTAAATAGGTTTAAGGTTACATTTTCATAAACACAAAGGGAAAATGGCACCAGTGATTTACAGAATCACGTCAGTTTTATCATACTATTCACTCTGCATTATAATGCAGGCCAGGCTTCTAAAGGATATCGAACATACCCCATGATTCAGGGTCAAGCATGCACGTATACAGACCGCAAAATACTATTTACATGACATACTTGGATCAATTTGAGTCATAGACAATCTTCAGCTTTAGCTCTAAGCTGTTCTGAATATGGTTAGAAAAGAAAGGAAGATCGAGGTTGATGATGTCTAGATACAATGCAACAACATCCCATATATATGTACTCATCATGTGTAACGCTTGATGATGTTGTCTATGTCGTATATTATATACCCGCAGAAGATGATGGAAGCCAAGCATCCATATATATCATCACATATAATTTGCCGAGTGGAAATTAGAACACCTGAACAGCAAGCGGAAAAATAAAACAAAATAAAATTACTAACCATATATAATCCACAAGTTCAAAACCCCTGGAAAATAGACGACTTGAAATTTCTTGTTACCTGGATAAAGCCAAAGATGATCGATCAAAACGAACAAAGTTCCAAACAAGAAAGGACCAAGAAAGTTGAAATCATGGCCCCTCCTCGCTGCCCATAATGTGTAGAGTGTGAGACTGACAACCACAATTGTAGTCAAGATTACCGACTCACGTCTACTTTTGCAGATATCATGTAAGAGACGGACATGTTGACACTCATGGGTCTACCTTCTCTGTAAATCAAAGCAGCATTGATTTCATCAGCAAATCCCACAATTGCACCGACTGCCAAATTTCAATTCCTATCTTGTGAAAACATCAAGTCATCCAATCTGGAAATCCTCCATGTAGACCAAATATATACAAGTCCCTATGGGTGAAATTGTTATTTTCCTTAACAGTAAGAGACGAAATTCAGGCACGCAATTCCAAGATCAGATGAAAAACATACTTGTTGGTGGCTATAGTTTTGAATAGAAATTAAACTTCAAATAGTAATTCAATCCGATGATTTTCATTACATTGAAAAAGGAAGAATGGACTTACGTGAGTGAGCAGACAACAAAGTTGGGTTGAATTTGCCGAATGCGAAGTCCACATTCCACAAATGGATCAGAGAAATCTTCATGGAATGCCATCTCCATGTGAGGGATGTGATGTGAGGGTTAACCTTAACCCGATCAATTTTCATGGCATCCTGGTTAACCCTAGAATGCTCTTAGCTCTTTCCATTTAGTAGTTTATATATACTTTCAAAATGTGTTGACATGATAACCATTAATCATAAAGAATTTTTAATAGGTGTGTAACGGTTGGGAGTTGATTAGACATGTAACGGTTTTATAATAAGAATCATAATTAATTTGTAATGAATATTATTATTATTATGTGAATGTAAATGTAAATAAATTAACACATAAATTTTTTTTGGTAGATTAACACAGAAAATTTAATTTAGAATGAAAAATCAATGTTTCGAATGTTTAGAGAATTTTCATATTTTAAGATGCACGAAAGCTCGATTTCATAAATAACTAATGGTTGATTAACCAGAATAACGTACATTTTTTGTCAAACCAAAATAACGTATATTTAATTGATACGTTCATAGACTTACTATTATAAATGTAACTTAAATGTGCTAGCTGATAATTGACTTCTTGATAACGGTTTTACTTACTTTTCCTAGTATTTACATTATGGAATTTCGATGGAATTTCTTGCTAATCAAAACAGAATATCATTGTTTGAATCCACCTACAAAGATTTATTTTTTTTTTCTGTTTTTTTTTGTATTTATTCGTTTATAAATAACCTTGTTTGTACCATATGCAATTCTTTTAATGTCAAGCTTAAATTGAGTTTTATGACAAAAAAAAGTCTAAATTGAATTTATATATCATTTCATTCCTCGGGTATATTCTTGTAATATGAACAATAAATTAACTACATTACTAATAATGGCGTGGGTAGATTTTTACATATTTTATGTTAGTAATAATGGGTAGATTTTGACATGATATTATATTTGCAAAAAAATAAATAAAAAATAAGTAGCTTGAGATTCGAACTTTTGACCTCCAATACAAATGATATGGCCTCAACCATTTGAGCTAAAGAGTTTATCTTAATTTAAAACACAATTGGCTTAATATGAGTAAGATGTATGATATATGCAATAAATGCACTTCGTACACAACTTTTTATTGTTATATATAGATGCACAGTTAATTAAACAAAATCAATCTTTCATTTGGAGGGCATGTTGAAATATTCTTCTTTGCAAGATTAATATGATGTATAGGATGATTGTGACTTATCTATTTTGTATTGTTTGTGGGGTTGTTGAGTCTTGTCTCAACCTGTGAAAGAAAGTTATTCCACATCGGGAATTTTGACTTAACTTGTCCAACATATATACCCTTGGGCTACTCCTCCTATTGCCAATTAGTTTTAGGATGGAACCCCATAGGCTTGTATGTTGGGCCTAATGTGCATATGCGCATAAATGGACGTATGTACCCCCCACGTTGTATATTGGCCCACCGAAATTTAACAATCTGGTATCTGAGCCTGTTCGGTCTGGGTCCGGAGTCCTAGTCTATTAATGTGCATATGCGCATAAATGGACGTGTGTACCCCCCACGTTGTATATTGGCTCACTGAATTTTTTTTTTTGGTAAGAAGGGGAGGCTAGTGCCCCTAATATATTAGAAAATTAAGAGGAGCCAGGTATCTCCCTAAAGGAAGATACAAGTTCAGCATTATACAAAGTGGAAACCACTAAAGGCAAATCAGTACATTCAAGGAAATCAACATTCAAGTCTAAAGCTGTAGAAGCTAGAGCATCTGCAACGTGATTGGCTTCTCGCACCACATGTTGAACAGAGATGTCTCCATGGAGAAGCTGTCGAATTCTTCTAAGAAGATGAAAGTCCGGATGAGGCTGCAGAGGGACTTTAGGATCAAGCAAATGACATGCTACCAACGAATCACACTCAACAGTAAAGGAGTGTAAATTGTGTTTCAGCGCCTGCTGTAGGCCATGGTAGATTGCCAATAATTCAGCCCGGAGAGCTGTGCATGAGCCACAAGTAAACATATAAGCTGAGACAAATTGGCCGTTGTGATTACGAAAAATACCAGCTCCCCCGGAAAAGGACCGAGATGGGCGAGATGCTCCATCAGTATTGAGTTTAAGGAGCCCATCAGTATTGAGATGGCTCACTGAAATTTAACATGGTATCAATTGGCCCACCGAAATTTAACATGGTATCAGAGCCTGTTCGGTCTGGGTCCGGAGTCCTGGTCTATTAATGGGATAGCCGGCCTTAAGACATATTGCGGGGCCAGGCAGTTGCACTTGAGGGGGGCGTGTGAAAGAATGTTATCCCTAACTTGCCCAACATATATACCTTGGGCTGTATAACTCTTGATCTATTTTTTATTTTTATAATGTATAAAATGGTGAGTTATTTACATAAAGTAAAATAATGATTAAATATATTTTTTACAAGTTATAATTTACAAAAATATCTAATTATTGATTTAACTTAATCAAATATATAAAATCCTTTTCTTTTTTAATTTATTAAAAAAAATTATATGTAAAGAAAATTCACAAAAAAAATTACAGTAGAACCTCTCTAAATTAATACTCGGTAAATTAATAAACTCTCTAAATTAATATTTTTCTCCGGTCCCGACTTGAGCCAATGCAAAATTTAACAAATTTCGATAAGATAATATATTTTCGAAAAACCACTATATAAATATAAGGTCCCGTTAATATCATAAATTAATAATTATATAAAAAGTTACATAGTCATAACTAAGAAACTCTAATGAAATATGATTGTAGTGTTGTTTGTTTTTTCTTAGTTCTATTTGGAGCTCATCTCTAACTTTTCTTATTGAATCCAACATTTTTAGTGTTGTTTTAAAAACAAATTTTGCAATGTCAACTATAATAATTTCTTGAAACTTCATCTCATGAACGAATTTTGCAATGTCTAAAACAATTTGTTATTTCCTCTTGCTCAACATTAACTATCCAAGCCGAGACTACAAGATTGATAGCATCCAAAACATTAATCTTACATTGATCAGATTGTCCCAACTCATAGCCTTCTAAAATGCTACAATAAAATCTTATATGATAGTGCATTTTGAAAGCTATTATTACAATTTTTTTTTTTAAATTAATAAATATTAATTTATCGGTTAATTAATATCTCTATAAAATAATAAAATATCATGGTTCCAACCTTATTAATTTATAAAGATTTGTAAACTATTTCAAAAATTCGAGATACCAACCTCAATATTTGTTTTTCCAAAGCACCATCCAAAAAGTCAAAATCTCAGGAATAACAAGATTTTACCGAAGTTTAATTTCAACTACGTACCCTAAATCATCTATGAGGTGGGCGCATCTATCTTGTATTTAGGAATACTCGTAAGAATACAAGATAGATGTTGCCTCTTTTTTTAACACTCCTCTCGAGTTCGACTCCGGCTAGTGAATGTTGAATATACTTCATTTCAGATAACAAAAACATTCACAAGAAGTGATTGATTATAATCTTGTTAATTAATAACTGTAATCAGTAATCACATAAAAAATTACCTATTTTTTGTAGTTTACCCAAAGGATTAATCACGATTCAATGATTGCTTACCCGCTTTCAGAAAACATATAGAATAACAAACCTGTGATTTTTGGGTCGGGGCCACTTGTTTGGAGTTCAAGGCACTAGTTCTACTCACATTTCATCCCCAATGCAACTAGTCGAAAACTAAAGGAGCATTACAGGATATAAGCAAACAATACACACAGAAATATGTATGGTGCTCTCCATATCGAACTAGCAATATCCCTTTGGATCCAACACGGGCTTTCTTTCAACCATACATAACATGTATTAGACAGTATGAGCTGCTTTCATCCAAAGATGTCACATGTTCTTTGTCACACTAGCTGAGTTGTTACTATCACTACTTTCCTTGACATTAAAATCGATACCTTGAAACGTGACCCTCGATGATCGATACTTGCTTCCAAAACCAGCTCCAAAGCCCCATCCGAGGCCTACTCCGATCCCACAACCTCCACCTTCATATTGGAGTTCAAGAGTAATTTAACATACAAATGATTCATAGAAGTGTAACATAATGTAATGAGCCTGATGACAGTTCAATTCACATACCTGCCCCGATTCCCAATAAATTTAAAGGCATGCCTGGTATGGAAATAACAAGAAATTAGTACCACGTAAACGAACTGACTGTATATTATTGGAAGGTGATGGATGATCTTTTTATAAATTAATAGCAAGGTTTCTTAAGAAACTAAGGACATGATGCATTTACATCATTGTGCAATTTCTGCACTAGTCCTAGCTCTTTCATTGTTGTCAGTATTCTTCAAAATCTTCACAAAGGGTCTTTGTAAGTGATTCAACAAGCAAAATATACACTAGCCTAACTGAAGTAGGGCTTTTATCAAGAAATTATCACTTTCATAGAAGCCAGGTACTTGGACTTCTATGTCACTATAAAAAACAAAAACCCAAAAAAAAATGAACAAGTTTAGACAAATATAGACACTCAGCTAAACTGTTTGCACCAAAGATAGTGCCATGAAAAAAGGCAATCTTATGCAAGTGGAACACAACCAAGAATCCATTCACTCTTCATTTATAGTTGATAAACATCTGCTTCACTGCACAATTTTCTTAGCAGCGATATATGCCACTCAACTAGAGTACAAAACTACATATAAATGTAATAGCTATAGTAGTACTGAATCCAACTTCCATCAGTGACCGCCCTCATCATTGCAAACAAAAATCTGAACTCTAAAGTCAATTTACTTCACATTTCACTCCTAGGTCCTCATAAAAGCAAAATCTAACCTCTGATCTTGATTTTCAAGAATTAGATTCAAGGACTACCATTATCTCATCCTTACAGATTTACATAGCTCAATAAATATCCAATTTGTAGAAATGGAGAGCTTCATCCAAAACATGATTTCACCAAATTACGTAGACGAGCAGATTGGTTGCAGGATTAGAATTGAATTAGTACTATGAACTATTAAACTCACAACTCATGAAAAATCTTTCTTTTTATAATTTGAGCCAATATACATGAAGAGTGAGTAATCAATCCAGTTCATGAAAAGAATAGAGCCGAAGAAAAGCAAAAGCAACTAGATTATCAGGAGCAGTAGCAATGGAAGGGATGAAATATTATCAACATTCACATCAAACAAAGAGAAGCGAAAACAAATCTCAAGAAGCCACGGATTACAGACCTCCAAAACCCCATCCGACCCCAAAGCCACACCCAATTCCAACCCCTGCAAATAAATTTAAGAGGAAAACAAAAGGAACAAAAAATATCAGCAAGGAATAAACTAAAAACAGGCGAATCTGACAGCAGAAATACGAAATGGTAGCAGAAATTCCATACCAAACCCAATCCCAACTCCTTCAAAGGAGGAAAGCGTCATTCCTTTCGCTTACTTCACAACTCCGAAATTACAATTCAAAGAGGGAAATGATTGAGCCGGAAAAAGACCAAATGGGAAAATAATCAATTCAGGAGGAGTAATCAGAGCGTACGAGAATTGGAAGAAGACTGAAGCTATCGGCTTGGTTTTCTCAGGAAAAGTGGATTTGGGTTGAAGAAGGCTTATTCTTAATTTACTAATATACCCCCGAACTTCCCTGGAATTTCTTTTCAAGAATTGGGCTTTTGTTGCTCAGTAGACTTCCACTTTTGACCAGCCCATGTCAAGCAATTGAGCTCTTTTATAGTGGAGTTTGTTTCAGGGAAACTCCACTATAGTAAAAAGTAAACGATCCAATAATTATAATTAAAAAAACTCCATTAAAATAATTAAAAAGGGAGAGTATTTTTTAGATTGACAGGGAGAAGGAATAATAGACATATTTTCACTCTAGTTTATGACAAGAAACATTTGATAACTGATGACATAAATAAGGGGAAATGAGTGTGCCAATATTATCATTAGATGAAGCAATTTCGAGTTTAATCCAGTTACAATTTCATCAGTCCCCTGAACTACATTTTCTTCCAAACCTATAACAGTAAACACCTTGTGAGCTTTTACAATGGGCTTTCATTCTCGCCCTAAATCTCTTGTGAACCAAGGAAACTGCACAAATTCTCCAGCAGAGAAGGGCTCGTATCTATACAAAAGGAACTCTTCTTGCAGCAGCGACTCAAAGGCGTTCCTTGTTCAACTAGTATATCTTTCATGAGTGAGAGGTCATATGTCAATTGAGTGGCGAGAAACCAAGTTAATTTCTCTTCCATGTGTAAAAAAATGACACTAGTTCCAACTACTGCATAATTTTTTAAACCATGTTGAACAAAGGGCACCATCCCGTGAAATTAGGTAAAGAATGAAGGCAACATATGCTGTTGTTCCTGTGCATACGAGTAACCCGAGTAGCAGGCCATTCACTTCAGCCACGAAGAAGTCCAGCAGAAGATAGCCATTGATTACAATTACAAGAGCAGCCACAGCCCAAGATACCCTCTGCATCAGATGGAATAAGAAAGTCATAACACACAATTAATTACATCATGATGCTGTAATTAACTCTGTTTTTTTTTCCTTGGGTGTGTGAACATAATGAATTGGACTGGCTACAGCACTAACAGAGAAAAAGAAACAGAAAAAAGAAAAAAAAAAGTGATGCAAGATATAATGTAATACATATAAGATTCTCCAAGAAGAGGCATAGGATGAATTCAGCTGGAACATTCAGATCAAAGATTATAAATCAAGCAAGGGGATCAAGAGCACAACAGCAGTTTTACACAATTCTACTTGCTTTCAGATCAACGAAAAATAGATCATATTTCTTAAGCAACTGCCTCACAATTCCTACCTTCATGATTGATGAATTTTATGTATATAAAATCAAAGCACAAAACACAGCAGAAGCATATTCAAAATAAATAAATAAACAAAAAAAAGTATGTCCATTGTTATTGGATTGTCCAAAATTCCTTCCTAACTACTGGAACTTGTATTAAAGCTTGTGGCAATATGAACAAAGGATTACAATCTTTCTACCCGTCATCTCAACTCATTTGAAATGTACGCCCAAATTATACCCATAATCAAAAAAATCATGCAGCAAATCATATCTCAACACAACCAATTTATGACAAGATCAGGCCTAAGGAGAAGAGTTTGGTTACCTCCATAACATGTCCAATCTTGAAAACACCCATGACATCCTCCTTTGATACCAGGGTAAGAAGGGGAATCAAAGCAAAAGGAATTTGCATTGACTGGAGCACATTCAACCATTCATTAAAAAAATCCAAAGTAGTTTCAGATTTATTGAAAATAAGAGCAACAATCATTGTAGGAACAATTGCGAAACTCCTTGTAATCAATGCCCTCAACCATTTCTTCATAGGAAGATTAAGAAAGCCTTCCATGATGAACTGTCCAGCATAAGTGCCTGTTATCGTGCTACTCTGTCCAGCAGCTAATAAACCGATTCCCCAAATATAAAGAATTGGGAAAAGTCCTCCTCCATATTTTTCCTGCAAGTAATTTCCTGCATTTACCAATCCGATGGTACTGGCTTGTTTACTTCCATAGAATCCCTTGGCAAAGACAGTTGTCACGAACAGATTTATCATGAAAGAAACAAAAAGTGCAATCGTGGATTCGATTGAATAATATTTGAGGGCCTCTTGAACCTGAACCTTTTTATTAGGATCTATATTTCTTGACTGCACCAAAGCAGAATGCAAAAACACGTTGTGTGGCATTATAACACAACCCACAACTCCAACAGCTTGCCGAATAGTTTTTGAACTTAGTCTTGGTAGCAAAATACCTGAGAAGATTATGAAAATCAATAATTAATTATATGCAATCACATGAAACAACATGTTAGCATCCATTGATTAGCCACAACATTACCCATTAGAAGTTCCTTTCCACTCGGCTTTGCATCACCAAACAGCCAGGCAAATGAAAGTGCCATGGTTGAAATTAGGACGGCAAAAACTGCTTCCAATTTCCTCACTCCATAATTCTCAAGAAATAGGAAGAAGAAACTGCAGGAGAAAGAAGAAACAATCAAAACCTATTCTGATCAATAGCAATCAGCATTCAAAGATCATTTCTTTGTGAAAATCTGTATTCTGGACCGTACCATAAAATGGAAATGAAATCAACAGAACTAGTCTACTAGAGAGTAGAAAACATTGTCGTCTAGAAAACAGATGATATGCATGGCCTACCATCATCAAATTGACACAAGACTAATATAATGGTAATCCACAGACACTTAAATATCTCTCATGCACTTCACCACAATTGCATAAATTTGTGATATAAAAAAGGTAGCTTTTAATACCACCTTTGACATAAAGCTTTTGAACGGGAAAAACAGAAAATCTAAGCATCAAGAGTTGCTTATTCCGAGCAAATAAGAATAAGCAACTCTGGATGCTTAGAATTGGATTAATGATAGATTCCTGCAGCTAGTAGACCCACAAAGGGCCACAATTATGTCATACTATTGGCCGTAAATGGCCCATAACATCCAGCAATAGGACCATTGGAAACAATCCCATCATAACTTTCAGTTTTGGTATGAAAGTTAACAGATATTGAGTTGGAATAAGATTCCATACTTTAATATTTTAGTTTGAAATGGGGTTTATGGGTATAGATATGAGATGGGGTTTTAAGGCATGAGTTTCTAGGCAACCTTGTATAAAAACAAAATGCTACCAAAACTTTATACTATTAATTTGAATAATTTTAATCCGATCCTTCATTACCAAAACCCATCAACCATACTTTTCAACCACCAAATTCCCAGAACAAGGGATTTCAGATTTGAACTCACCAATCAGAAGCAGTAATCACAACTCCAGCCCAAAGGGGCAAAACCCCACGGCTCAAAATCTGGATAGCAATGGCGCTCCCAATCACCTCCTGGATATCGGCCCCAATCAGGGCGAGCTCCGCCATGATCCACAACAAAACCCTAGCCCAATTCGGATACTCCTCCCTGCAAAGCTCAGCCAAGTGCTTACCCGTCGCCACTCCGACCCGCGCCGACAACAACTGAATTAAGAGCCCCATACTCGTCGCCCAAAGCAATAGCCAAAGGAGCGAGTAGCCGGCGATTGCGCCAGCCTGTAAATCGCCTTCCAAGTTGCCCGGATCCAGAAACGCGATGCTCATCAAGAATCCGGGACCCGTGAACATCCATAGCTTCTTCCATGAGAATCGAGGGTTGGCCGTGGAGGAATCTTCCGGATCCGGGTCGATAACTGACTTGATTTTGTCGATGGATAGGTAAGCCGCTTCTAACCCGTCGTCGTGTTCTGAATTGAGGATTCTCTGGGGTTCCCATGAGGAGGATTTGGGGGAAGAGAGAGAGATAGAGGGCGGCAATAGTTGATTTGATTCGGAAGCCTGGTCTTCTTCTCCACTGAGTTCAGCAGAATTCATCTTTTTTTTTTTTTGTTTCAAATTGAATTGCCCGGTTTAAACAAGACTCGAGGAAATTGAAAGAAGGATGCGTGTTATAAAGGGGGTTAACGGACGAACCCAAATCTTGAAGAAGAGTCGATAGAATATGAACGAGGTCACTCGTCAGTGTTCGTTAGACTGTTGCAATCTCTGTGTTTTGGTGGTATTTGAGAGTGGGAGGCCCCTCTAGATATGAATTTTGGTGGTGGGTATTCCTGTACATTGCACATTCCAAATTTATATACTATGGAATGTTCAATATTCGATCATCTATCAGGTTTACAAGTAACCCAATGACTTCCACGTCAGTTTCCCAACTCTAAATTAACATTCGACTTTAATCGACATCTAGAGATAAAGGTCCTAACTTTGATTGTGGATGATCACGTCGTTGAAGTGGGTTTTCCAGTCAGACGCAATGCCTAATTTTCTAATCGGAAATTTAAGGCAATTTCGCATAATACCCGTTATTTATATAATTTTGCGAGGTAGCCCTACAGTTTTTGCAAATTTCACAAAATAACCTTGTCATTAGCAGTGGCTTCGCCAGGAATTTGTGCCAGTGGGGCTAAATTCTTTTGGGTACTGTTTTAGCAACAGAAAAATTCCCGGCGAAGTCAAGAAATTTTTTTTTGTATTTTTTTTATAAAATGTTGGAAAAAATTATATTTTTTGTATATAAAAAAATTATATAGAAAATTTTGTATTTTTTTTAATAAAATTTAGTAATTTTCGGTATAAAAAATTATTTTAATTTATTTTATGTATAGGAAAAATTAATCGGCTTTTTTCTGACCAAATAAACTAGTTTTTACTCCCTCCGTTTAGTTCTATTTGTCCTTATAGTATAATGCACATATATTAATACATGTCCTATTTGATGAAACCCGAAATAAACCAGCGCTAGAAGACAAGAAATGGGATTACTTTTATTCGATTGTGCAAACACTTGCTCTTTATTTATTATTTTAATGACGAGATCACACGTCTCGAAGTTACAAACAAACGAGATTACAGGTCGCGAGGTTACAAACAAACGAGATTACAGGTCGCGAGGTTACAAACAAACGAGATTACACTTCAGATCTCCTAAGAGTATTCGAGATCTTGATCTAACAAGGTTCGAGATCTCCTAGTCACTACATGATTCTATCACCAACAGGCTGCTTTAACGAGCTCTAGTGGCGAGGTTGAGGAGTTTGAGTTTGAGTGTGGTGATTGTGGCCTGCGAGATGATGCGGCGAGATCTTTGGTGTGAAGATTCTTTGTGCGACTTGAAGTCTTTTTGTGGACTTCGCTTATCTGTAGCGTGGCTTTTGACGATGATTCAACACGTCGATCTTCAACGAGCAAGATAGTTCTTGAGTTCAAGATGTTTTTCGACCCCCTGCCGTCTACGAGGTTCTCCTCTATTTATAGTGATTTGAGAAGATGAGCTTTGGTGTTTGTTCGATGTGGGACGCTCGAGATCAAGCCCTTTGATTGGTCGAGTGTGAGGTGGTCGATCATTGGTCGGAGGAGAGGTGAACGCTGAGTGGCTTAGGTCGGGCGGGGGTGTCGGTTTTTGAGCAACGAGGTTTAGACCTCGTTGCCGAGGTTTCGGGGCCTCGCGGAGGCAGGGCCTTGTTTGTTTAAATTAGAGATGGGTACGGTTATGGGCCCCGCAATCAACCTTGGGAGTCCCGCCGGATCCGTTATTCCTCGTACCTCGGGCCCACTTCTTATTTTACCATTTTGAGCACCATCACAACCCCATGGCCTGGGGACCTCGTCCCGAGGACCGCATGTCATATATGAATATCATCTGGTTCGCCAGATCCGGGGCGTGAGGTTTTTAGCGGGGAGCGAGGTGTAGAGGTTGGGCGAACCCCCTTGTAAGGACTTTTCTAGCGAGGAAGATGTCTACGAGGCTTGGTACTTGGATATTTTCTTTCGTTATTTATGTGATGACCTCTGGGCCCGCTCTCCCGTATTTCGTTTATGGGCCTCTCTAAGGTGGATTAGGCCCATTAAGCTTTTTTGAGAGCGGGGAGAGGCCCAAGTTTGCTTTCTATAAAAGGCGTCTCCTCCACGCCCCCTTAACGCTTCATCTTCATCTTCTTCCTCAAGTACCCTCTCTCTCTTGTTCTTCCGATCTTCAGCAAACAGCCGACGGTTCTCGACGGTTTTCAAGAACGTCACCGCCTTTTCCGCGCAAATTCTTTGAACAAGTAAGTGCCTGACTCCCTCTTCGTGTTTTTGATGTCTCCCTCCCTCTTCTAACGTTTCTTCGCCCTAGCGGGAGACGGTGGTCCTCTGGCGTCCCGCGCCGGCGTCACAACGGCGGAACGGGGGGGGGGGGAGGTGTGGTGCTGGTGGCTTGGCATCACCCTTGGGTTTTTTTCTTTTCGGCCTTTTTTATCGCTTCGTACCCTAGTGGGGGACGGTGGCCCCCTGGTGTTTCGCGCCGGTGTCACAACGGCAGAACGGGGGGTGAGGGTGGTGCTGGTGGCTTTGGGTGATGCTCCCAACCTTTGACGCGTCAGTCGGTCGGTCAGGCCTCTTCGCTGCCCCCATTTTTGAATTTCGAATTCCCTGGGAAGCCAAACGTCACGATGGCTGATTGACGAGACGTTCGGCCCTCCACCGCTGGCTTCCATTCCTCGTTTCCGACTTTTGGCGCTCCGTATTCTTGTTGAGCCGTCCTATCTGTCAGAGTAGCCCTAGGGTGCCACGTGTCCTTTACTTGTTATCACCTCACGTTTTCTTTCTTTCTTTCGTAGCTTCGTTCGATGCCTCAAAGTCTCTTTTTTTCCAGGTGTTCGCCCTTTTGTGGCCTGGACGTCGCTCTTTCATGCCTAGAGGAACTTCCTTGAGCCCTCCACCAGGCTTCGCGTTTAAAGTTCAAGAGAGGTTTTACGAGGAGCTTTCTGAGACTGTAGGGAGTGCCGAGACTAGTGATTCTCAGAACTCGAGGTCCCCTTCGCTTGTTTTTAGCGACCCTTCTTCTAGCGACTCCAACGTTTCTATTGGTTCGTGCTTTCCCCGACTTTGAACGTCTTCTGGTGTTGACATGGCCTCGTCTTCAATTTCTGATGAGGAAGTGGCTGGTTTAATTGCAAGGTTGTCCAACTCTAACGACCGGGCGAGCTTTTTTGATGAGGAAGTGGCTCGAGGAGCGAATACCCATGTCCCCAAATCCTGCGAGAGTGATCTGTTTGCCCGAGGGGGCCCCGATGGGTTTTAAGCGGGAAGACCTCGAGAAGATCGCCAAGAGCTTCGCTTGGCCTGAGGGGGTTGAGCTGGCGCTTCCCGAAGGGGAAGGCTGCTCCTTGGCACTATACGAGAGGTGCGTGGTCATGCACCTGCCCAGTCTTCAGGCCGGCTTCAGGCTACTGCTGGCCCGCACATTGTCAACTTATTGTGGGCCATGCACGTCTGCCCCGCACAACTGTTTCCCAATGCATGGAGGCTTCTGTGTGCGTACACCATTCGAAGCCACGAGCTCGGAGAGGAGCCAGACCTGGACGTCATGTCGAGCTTATTCATGGCGCGGCGAGAACATGATTCCTGCCTCGTCAATCTGAGTATGCCCGGGCTAAAGATCACTACTACCCCGTCTAACGTGGGTTAGTGGAAGGACAAGTGGTTCTTGGTCCGGGATCTAACGGGGAGGTATCTCAACTTCCCCATGGCTCCGGACAACTTCGTCCGACCCATGGGAACGCAGGACACCGCCGAGCTCAAGGCTCGGTTCGCACCGGTGAGCCAGGCACCGTATTGGGAGTACTTGGCATAGGAACGGCTTGAGCGGGCCGGCCTGAGTCTTACCCTTCCACCTCGCGTGGGCGAAGAGGGTAGGTTATCTTAACTCTTAATTTCTTATTATTTTATTTTTGGCTTAGGCCATCCGTAGCAGTTTGAACCTCGCTTATCTAGTGATGATCACGAGCCTCGCTCGGATCACGCACCTTTGATTTGTCTGTGACGAACCTTCCCCTATTTTTCGTTTAACTTGTGTTTTTTATGTTTTTGCAGTGAACCTTTTCAACGCTCTTGCTTCGAGGGCGCATGGGAAGAAGCCTGCGACCTCCACCTCTCAGGTTCCGCGGGCCCCGTTGTAAAGGAACCGACCCCTCCAACGAGGCCACCAACCTCGCTACCGAAGCCAACAGCCCCTGCGAAGGCCGTGAGGGTTAAAATTAAGGGGGGGGGGGCGTCCAAGGGAGATGCTGCCCGGGGGACCTCGCACGCCCCCCGAGGGTCCGGCAAGGGGGCCAGACAAAAACGCAAGGATGCGGAGGCGTCACCCCGCAAAGAGAAGAAAAAGAAACACAAGGGGGATAGCCAACGCAGCTCCTCGGGGAAGAAGGTCGTCCCCAGCCGTGAACCCGCGAGTCGGGTCCTCTCCCCCACTGGTCCCCCGGCCGAGAAGTTCCACTGCCCCGGACCATCCAAGGGGGCACTTTGGAACTGGAAGAAGGATGACTGGAAGGAGGAGATTGCATGGGCGAACAATCTCTCCGAAGACGCCCTTACTGACGTGGCTCTCCGCTACTCGGCGATGGTATGTCTCGCTTCGTTCTTGTAGGTCTTGCTTGCTAGCCTCATACCTTCTCTTTCCTGATGTATCTCTTGACTTTTTGTTTTCAGCATCACTTTTTTGAGAATTACAACTGCAGCCGCATCAACCTTCTCCAGAAAAACTTGGATACCTTGGAGGCGAGGCTCGAGGCTCGCGAGGCCGAATGTGCGAAGAAAGAAAAGGACCTCGTGGAGGCCACGAGGCGGACCCGGGCCACCGAGGTTGCGGCGGAAGACGACACCAAGGCCGCCGCCAGGGCCATGGAGGAGGTGAGGAAAGCCAAGGGGGAGGTGGAGAAGGCCAGGGGGAGGTGGAAAAGGACAAGGAGGAGGCGGAAAAGGCCGAGGGCCTAGTTGGGGATCTCAAGGCCGAGGTCGAGGAGCTCCAGACCAAACTTTCTATGGAGCATAACTTCTTCAAGGAGAAGGAGTCGGAGCTCCGCAGGGTTGAGGAGGAGAACACCAGCCTCCACAAGCGCGTCAAAGAGCTCAACGAGGAGGTGGAGGTTGCGGGGCTGAGGTACGTGTCGTCTGTCGAGTACAAGGAACAACTGTTGAGCAGCATCGACAAGATGTACCGGCAGGCCATTCGTGCGGGGGTAAGGCAGGCAGTAACGAAGTATGGGCATATTGACCCTCGCATCGCCTTCTTTATCACCAACTATGGGCTGACCATGGGTGAGGAAAGCGGGGAGGAGCCCTAGGGAGAATGCGATTTCTTCCTTAACAACGAGGATAGGGCCGTGCCGACTAAGAGTACCGAGGCGCCCACCTCGGTCAGGGAGGTTCGGACCTCGCCACTAGAGACCCCAACCCCGTGCTGCACGCGCCAACCTCGGATCTTGAGGTGATTATTGCCTCACCCGTCCGCCAAGTCCCCATGGACCCCGCCGCCGAGATCTCAAAGGAGTGAGGGGTGTTCGTTTTTGTAGTTTTTCTGTTCTTGGTTTTTTATTTTGGTGGCCCCGCTGGGGTTTGTAATTATGATACTTCGGCCCGCGTGGCCTTAGTTTATATAATTTCCTTTCCTTCGTTTATGGTTGTGTTGCGTGTTTTCCATTGATTCAGTTCATTGTATATATCCCGATCCAACCACATGGCCCGAGTGCCACAATATTTGTGGCACGCTCGGGCCACATCGGGCGCTCGTTATATGCCGCGATCCCGAGCCTTGCTCGGATCGCGCATGATAGATTTTATGCCACGATCCCGAGCCTCGCTCGGATCGAGAATCTCCAACCCCAAGCGGGAAGCGAGGGATGGAAATGGACTTAAAATCGAGAATCTCCAACCCCAAGTGGGGAGCGAGGGGTGAAATTGGACTTAAAATCGAGAATCTCCAACCCCAAGTGGGAAGTGAGGGGTGGACTGGCGCAGCGAGGTTTTTATTTTTGAGACAAGATTTGAAAATTCCACATAATCCTTTATTCACGAAATTTTTAGGAAACGGTAAAGGGTTCGGAGAGTTTACATGTAATATCTTTTGAGCCGATCGATGTTCCATGTTTTGCTCAGAGTGCGACCCTCGCTGTCCTTGAGCTTAAAGGCTCCGGGCGCGACTTCTTCCCCGAGGAGGTACGGACCTTCCCAATTAGGATCCAGTTTGGTACCCTCGGTACACCTTAAAACGAGGCTACCTGCGACCAACAACCGGGGCCTAACCTTCTTGTCGTGATACACTGCCACGCGTCGTTTGTATTCTTTGGAGCGCAGGGCCGCAACCTCGCGCAGTTCGTCTCTGAACAGAAGTTCGATCTTGAGGTTGGCCTCGTTTTCTTTTTCATCGAAGTCAAAAACTCTTGCCGACGGGACCAAGGTTTCTACGAGGACTTGTGCTTCCGCTCCGTAGGTTAGAGCGAAAGGTGTTTCCCCCATTGTGCGTCGTGCGGTGGTGCGGTATGTCCATAGGACGAGTGGGAGAAGTTCCACCCAGCGGACTTGTGCCATGCCCAGACGCTTCTTTAGATCGGACAAGATGCGGGCGTTGACATTCTCCACCTGGCCGTTGGACTGGGGGTGGGCCACGGAGGAAAATTTGAGGGTTATGCCCAGCTCGGAGCAAAAGATTCGAGTTTCTTCGCAGTCGAATTGGGGGCCATGGTCAGTCATGATGGTCATGGGGACCCCAAAGCAGCACACGATGTTCTTCCATAGGAAATTGTAGACCTTTGTCCCTGTGATCTTTGCCATTGCTTCTGCCTCGACCCACTTCGTGAAATAGTCGACGATGACCAGTATGTACTGCACCTGGCCGACAGCCTTGGGGAAAGGTCCTAGGATGTCCATCCCCCACATCGCGAAGGGGCATGGTGCGTGGATTGAGTGCAGACGCGAGGTCGGGGCATGCTGGAGGTTTTCGTGTTTCTGGCACCCGTCATAATTTTGGACGTAGGCCCTCGCGTCCCGTCTGAGAGTGGGCCAAAAATATCCCAAATGGGCGGTTTTATGCGACAAGGCGCGCCACCCGGGGTGGCCACCGTAGACACCTTCATGCGCTTCGTACAAGATGTGTTCCACAGCCTCGGTAGTCACACATAGCAAGTTGGGCTCAGCAAAGCCTCGACGATAGAGCCGGCCGCCGATGACGCAGTTGCGGGCTGCTTGCATTTTGAGCTTTCTAGCCTCTACGGGATCTTTAGGGAGGACGCCGCTTTCCACATACCGCGTGATTGGAACCCTCCAGTCTCAGATTGTGACGAAGAGAACCTCGCTGGTTACACTTCGCGAGAGCTTTCTTTCCACCATCACGCGGTTTCCTACTTCCAAGGTGAGGGCCGATCCCAACCTCGCGAGTGCATCTGCCTTTGTGTTTGCAGCTCGTGGGATGGACTCTATGGTGAAGGTCTCTAGGCAAGACACCAATGTCTTAAATTTTTCTCTGTACGCCGGCAGGAACCCCGTTCGGGTGTCGTATTGTCCGTTCAACTACCTCGCCACCAGCTTAGAGTCGGTGTAGACCCTGATCTTGCGGGCCCCACTAAGGAGCGCCATCTCTATCCCGGCAATCATGGCCTCATACTCGGCCTCGTTAATGGTGGCATCGAAGGCGAAGTTAAGGGTGTACTCTATTTCAATTGAGGGACCGGCGGGGAATACGTCAGCCCCGCCCCCGGCGTCACATCGTGAGCCGTCTACAAAGAACTTCCATTCCTCCGAGCTTGCGTCAGTCTCGGGGAAAGAGCTTGACTGCCCACTTCGTCATCCTCCCCAAGAGGGCGGGCTGATGGAGGATTTGCCGAAGTGGGAGGTCGGAGAGGAACTGAATAGGGTGTGCGTGGAAATAGGGACGCAAGCATCTGACGACGGTTACGACAGCCAGGGCCATCTTCTCCGCCGGGGAGTATCGCTGCTCCGTAGATTGGAGCACGCGGCTTATGAAATGGACTGGGTGCATAGCTTTTCTGGTTAGCACCGTGCTGACTGTCTCCGGGCTTACCGCCACATACAGCTGCAAGTCCTCGCTCGCCATTGGTGGTGACAATGTGGGGAGTTTTGACAGGAATTCCTTCAATCCGGAGAAAGCGAGCTCTAGCTCCTCGTCCCAAACAAACTTGTCGTTCTTTTTTAGGGCTGCGAAGAAGGGCAGGGACTTATCCGCCAAACGGGAGCAGAACCTCCCTAGGTAATTCACGGCGCTGTTGAGCCGCTGCACCTCAGTGCGAGATCGCGGCGACCTCGTCGAGAGGATTGATTCAATCTTAGCGGGGTTCACATCGGTCCCGCGCTCGCTGATCATGAAGCCCAGGAACTTTCCCGATGACACACCGAATACACATTTCTCAGGGTTCAGGCTGAGCCGGTTTTTTCTGAGCGTTGCAAAGACCTCTGCGAGGTCGACCAGATGCTCCTCGGGGGTTTTGCCTTCGGACCACAATGTCGTCGACGTAGGCCGACACGTTTCTCCCCAAATGATCTTTGAAGACCCGGTCTATGAGGCGCTGTAAGGTTGCCCTTGCGTTTTTAAGGCCGAAGGGCATGACCTTGTAGCAGTATGTACCTCGCTGCGTGATGAAGAACGTCTCCTCTTCGTTGTGCGGACTCATCAAGACCTGATTGTATCCTGAGTACGTGTCGAGGAAACTCAAAACCCCGTGTCCCACGGTTGAGTCGACCAGCTCGTCGATCGAGGGCAAGGGGTAGCTGTCTTTGGGGCAAGCCTTGTTGAGATCCTTGAAGTCGACACACATTCGCCATTTGCTGCTTGCTTTTTTTACCAGCACAACGTTGGATAACCATCTAGGGTACTGGACCTCGCGGATAAACCCCGCGACCAATAGCTTCCCCACCTCGGTGTTTGCGGCGTTAGCCCTCTCTTCATTCATCTTCCTTCGTCTTTGCACCACGGGGCGGGTGGTAATGTCGACATTCAGGGAGTGTTGGGCCACAGTTCGTGGTACGCCGTGGAGGTCCTAGGTAGATTTTCTCGGCCTCATCCCCGAAGGGGGTAACCACCCTTCTTTCCGCCTCTGGGATGGGAACCGTGAAGTCCCGAACATCGAGATCAGCTTCACCGGGGGACTCCACCACGAACACTAGGCATTTCTGTTTTGCAGAGGTCGCGTAGCATACGCGACCCTCCTCTTGGTTGCTCTTTACCTCACCGACCCCGCCGTCAACGGGGAACTTCATCTTTAGGTGGTAAATAGACACTACCGCTTGGAACTTCATCAGGAATACTCTCCCGATGATTGCGTTGTATACCGAGAGCAGGTGTACTACACTGAACTCCACCATTTCGGTTCGCCTCGTCAAACCGGTGCCCAACGTCATCCAGAGATCTATAAGACCTGCGACGTCGACCTCGTCCCCCGAGAAGGAATTGAGTTTCTCAGCGTAGGGCTTCAGGGACGTCTCGGAGATGCCCAACTGCTCGAAAGCGCCGTAGTACATGATGTCCACGGAGGAACCGTGTCCACCAACACCCGCTTCACCATTTTTGAGCCCATTTGAGAATGCACTACTAAAGGGTCCGAATGCGGCATGTGGAGTCCCTCGGCATCTTTAGAGGTGAAGGCCAGGCCTACGTGGGACCGGGAGGTCTGGGCAACGCTAAACACCGAGGGCTCATGATGGCCTGCCATCGCGTACCTTTTTCTTTCCGCATGGCTTGATCCAGCCAACGAAGGTCCACCCGAGATGGTGTGAATATACCCATCGGGTGTTGTTGTCTGCCCAGACCGTGCCTGCTTCGCGGGAGCCTGCTGCTCGACGTTATTGGCCTTGGCCTGACTCGGGCCCTGCAGCACGGTGTTTGCTCCTGACGCGGGGTTGGCGCGTCCCTTCTCGTTTGGGTTGTACAAAGGGCCGCCCTTGCCCCTATAGCCTCGCTGCCTTCCGCCGAAGCAGTTCCAACTGCCACCGCGGTTATTGTTGCGGTTGTTGTTGTTGTTGTTTCTATTGTTATTGTTGTTGTTATTCCTGTTGTTGTTGTTGTTGATAGGGTTTTGGGCATGCGTCACATTCGCATCCCTCGCGGCTGGCGCGGCCACCTTCGCCTTTCCCTTAGCCTCGACGACGATTTCCTTGTCGGTCCTCGGTCGAGAGCTTTGGTTGGCAGCGTCCTCGGCATACACCTGGGGCGTGATCCGAGCACATAGGCTGTCGTATGTCGCCGGACATTTCAAGAAAATGTAATTCTTGAAAGCCCCTTGGCACAGGTTGCCCATGAAGGTGTCGTGCACCGACGATTTGTCGATATGCGCGATCTCTGCCACCGCGGGTGTGAACCTCGTAAAGAAGGTGCCTAGTGACTCGCCTTCTCCCTGCTCGATACCGCAAAGATCTCGCACGTTCTTCTTGTGCTTTCTTCTCCAGCGTGGTTGGGAAAACGCGGCAGAAGATGGCGTCGTTGTAGGAGTTGACGTTCATTTGGACAGCAAAATGCTTCACATGCTCCTCCGGATCCGACGCGCCGTCGTAAAGCCCCATTTGTGGTCTATGGAAACCCTTGGGCATGGGTGCGCTTTGAATCTCGTTCACGAACGGGGAAAGGCTCGCCGCCTCGACGTGATGACGTCGTGATCACGACTTTAGGTTGTGCATCGCGCTCCCCGCCGTCTCGGACAACTCCGGATCCTACATCCTCGAACGACGCGAGCGGGACCTTGAGATCTGAATGGGGTCCCGGGGAGGCCTCTCCGTTGATGAGCCGTTGGTTGACGTCTCGCGCCCCGAACCATGCCCAAGGACGTAAGCGGGTACGTACTCGGAGTGGGGTTGGCCTGGGGCGGGTACAGGGACGTATGAAGGGGCGAAGCCCTGCTGGTATGGGTAAGGGTTTTGTGGCGCGTTGTACGCCCACCCCGGAGGGACCACGAACGGACAACCCGGTGGTCCCGTGCTCATCCACTGCGAGGTTTCGGGCATGTTATCGAGGTGTTGGGGGAAGAAGTTGTTTGGACAAGCCATTTTGAGGGATTCAAAAGCCAAGGTTTGCACAAATCGGGAAGCTGCTTAGGATGAAGAAGTTCCCACAGACGGCGCCAGTGATGAAACCCGAAATAAACTAGTGCTAGAAGACAAGAAATGGGATTACTTTTATTCGATTGTGCAAACACTTGCTCTTTATTTATTATTTTAATGACGAGATCACACGTCACGAAGTTACACACAAATGAGATTACAGGTCGCGAGGTTACAAACAAACGAGATTACAGGTCGCGAGGTTACAAACAAACGAGATTACACTTCAGATCTCCTAAGAGTATTCGAGATCTCGATCGAACAAGGTTCGAGATCTCCTAGTCACTACATGATTCTATCACCAACAGGCTGCTTTAACGAGCTCTAGTGGCGAGGTTGAGGAGTTTGAGTTTGAGTGTGGTGATTGTGGCCTGCAAGATGATGCGGCGAGATCTTTGGTGTGAAGATTTTTTGTGCGACTTGAAGTCTTTTTGTGGACTTCGCTTATCTGTAGCATGGCTTTTGACGATGATTCAACACGTCGATCTTCAACGAGCAAGATAGTTCTTGAGTTCAAGATGTTTTTCGACCCCCTGCCGTCTACGAGGTTCTCCTCTATTTATAGTGATTTGAGAAGATAAGCTTTGGTGTTTGTTCGATGTGGGACGCTCGAGATCAAGCCCTTTGATTGGTCGAGTGTGAGGTGGTCGATCATTGGTCGGAGGAGAGGTGACCGCTGAGTGGCTTAGGTCGGGCGGGGGTGTCGGTTTTTGAGCAACGAGGTTTAGACCTCATTGCCGAGGTTTTGGGGCCTCGCGGAGGCAGGGACTTGTTTGTTTAAATTTGAGATGGGTATGGTAATGGGCCCCGCAATCAACCTTGGGAGTCCCGCCGGATCCGTTATTCCTCGTACCCCGGGCCCACTTCTTATTTTACCATTTTGAGCACCATCACTATTCTTACTAATTGCCCCCTATTAAATTTATATTAATAAAAGGTGAATGGTGGATACATTTAATGTGTCTTGCTTTTGATTGGATAAATACAAAAGGTAATATTGAAAAATTTTGAACAAAATTCAAATAAAACTAAATAAAAAATTAAGTATAAAATGACAAATAGATCGAACTAAACGGAGGGAGTATCAAATAATCTACTTTTTACTATATTTAAAAATTTATTTTTTTGAAATTCCCAGTGGGGGCGGCATCAAGTGCATCCGCCCCTGGTCATTAGTCTACCACCCAAAAACGTTAATTTAGATTAAAAATAAAAAATTATAAGCAATATGTTTCCCATCTAAAATGTTAATTGGTTTTTGGAAGTTAATTACTATGATTGTTATACTACATCACTACATCAATATGAGGTAATGAAACTTGATTTATTTAATACTCCCCTGTTCCTTGAAACATGTTCTTTTAGCCATTTTTTGTTTTTCATAAAACTTGTCCTTTTAATATATATTTTTTCACTTTTTTTTAAAATTTGTCCTCACATTATAGGAGTAATAATTACTCTTAACAATTTTTTAGGAGGAATTAAGAATACACATTTTTCTAAATATAGGGGTAATTTGGGTAAAAAAATTCATTTCTTAATATATGTGCATTGGGTTAAAAAACATGTTTTAAGAAACGGAAGGAATAGTATGTACTTACTATTATGTAGTTTAATCTATTTTTGGTTTATTGAATTTGCACTAGTATTGCTTACTTCAATTTGCAGTACTATGTAATAAGTATTGTATATGCTGTATGAAGTGAAAATTTTCAATTTCATTTTTTTTGTTTTCTTGAAGGTGTTATATACATACGGATGTAGGTCATGTGTCAGCGCGTATAGAGGAAGAGTTGGATCCTCGAAAATTGTGTTATCGGCAAAAATGATTTCGGCCGTCCGATGTCCGATTGGGTCGTGACATACCTTTCCGGATAGGGAATTCGCTAATGAGCAAGACTCAAGGCCTTGTCTAGAGCTCAACTTCGACACTTTTTGGCATTTAATAACGTTTCAAGGCTTAAATTAGGATTTTTACATATTTTCGAATTTTTCGTAATTTTTATTTTTTTTATCTTTTAGGGTTTTCTATCTTATATATTTTATTTTATGTCACCTCAATATATAGATCGTTTGTAAGCCTTGAGAACATATTTTATTATTATTTTTCATAATACAGGGAGTTTCTCTATTATTCAGGTGGATTTCAATTTTTTTATTTTAGGGTTTCGTTGCTTGTGTTTCCTTACATGTCAAGACTCATATTTGTGGGTCTTCTTCGTGCTTCCTGTTGCGTCACATACATATATAAATGTAGTACGTACTGTTATATAAATTTTCATACCTTTTTCCCCCAGAAATATACACCACTTATAAGTCCAATATTATATAATTCATGTTTTATTCAAAGGTTTTTTATAAGTATTGAGGCCTCTGAAAGCTCGGTCAAAACGGATCTAACTTGGTCAATTGAATTGTTGAAAGTTGCAGCCTCTGAAAAGTGTCGTCTCTCGTCCCAAAATAAAATTACTATGATTATAAAGTGATTACAAGAGAGTATTTAGAGACATGGAAATGCATGTCTAGAAGATTTCTATCTTAAAATACAAAATATTTATATATCTAAAGATATATCCTAAAGTATAAACTCCTAAATTACTAGCTTAGTTTCTAATGAATAAAAGCAAGCTAGCCCATATATATGACGCCATAGAAACGTCCCATATATATATATGGAAAGAACCTAATTAAAATAGAAAATATCAAGTATGAGAAATATAAAGAAAACTACTAAAGATGGGTATGTAACAACTCTTGCATGTATGATAAATCAACGCATGCAAGCGTCATTCATCTTCCAATGACAACTAGACAAGAGTTGTTGAAGAAAGTAGAGATTCTTCAACACCATTCTAAACTTGAAAGCTCGAGACCTCTTGAATGGTATTCGTCACTGGCCCTTCTTGGCCTTCTTTCTCTCCTTAGAAATCGACCTTTCTTGCTATGCATCATTCTCCTCCACTTGTTGCGAATCGTCCTCGATTCGGGTTTCGGTATAGAGAGGAAGGAACAAACATTAGTCAATGAAATCTAATTAAGAACAATAAAATTTTCACCATACTCATGGTGGTAGTGAATGGATGAATGTCGAAATGAACATCCATGACAATTGTGTGAAAGTAGTTGTCGGTTTCGTGCAAGGGCGCTATGAAGTGAGTTGTGGTATTCTACAAGCAACTAATCTCCGTTTTGGCTGAAGCTTTGGGGAAAACATTCTTTAACTAAATATGATGGCCCACAAAATTTGAAGTGAAACATACAAGGATTGTTTGTGGAACACCTATGAGTATTGTCAATGAAACATCACTCAATGTAGGTTATAGGCACTCAGTGGGAAAACGATCTCTAAACTGAATGAAATTTTACAGAGGTTTAACATTACCGGAATCAAGAGGATCCACAAAATTCAAGGGTGATTGGACAACAATAACCTGATGATCATCGTTAGCACTCTTTTATGCGTCGTTGCATGAAGAAATCGATTGAATTTGCTCAACAATTGAGGGATTTTCTTTTCTTTTTTAGGTGAAGGGCACTGCCCAGAAGAGTCGAACCATATTCACAATAGAATGGCTCAATTCTCCTTGAAATGTATTCTTGAGACATCTGTGCGAGAGTGTGATTCACTTACTTGGATGGTAAGATAAAGTTCGAAATATGCAACACAAGTAACAAACTAGGGTTTGATTTTTGTGGGGTTATAGTAGGGTGTTGGGTTTGAATTTTGGGTATTAGTAGAGGAGGTTGTGGTGGTTGCTGTGGCTGAGGAGAGCGACACCAGATCGGCGTCAACGGTGGGGTGGTGGTGGGGTGTTTCAGGGTATTTTGGTGTTTTTGGGGTCAAATTAAGTCCTTTTTGATGAATTGTATATGCACAGACTCGTATCAAAATTCTCTATAATAATATACAACTAGATTATAGAAATTACCTTTACTTTATTTTTTGGAAAAGGGCATAAGGTTCGACAATGGTGTGTGTTTAAGCTTCTTTGCAAGGCTTGATTGATCTTCTCTTGGAACTTTTCTTGCAAGGAATCAACTTGATCTTCCAACTTGAAAATGCTGGACTTTGATACCTATTGATACGTGTTGATCTCCGGGTTGAAGATTATCACGAGAGAGATGTGCCAATGATATGGATTTCAAACGAACAAGTTGATTGATGATTCGAACTTGACTGACTGTTGTTGAATGAATTGGAATGTGGGATTTGTATGAACAATCTAATTTGTTTGAGGTTGGAACGTGAGAGTAAGAAACATACAAGATACGGTTTGGGTAGGAAAATCTTGGAACAAGAAAACTTAATTCAAGTTTCTCATTCCAAAGTAAAATCCACCATAAAAGTGATTACAAGAGAGTATTTAAAGACATAGAAACGTCTATTTAGAAGAATTCTATCCTAAAGTACAAAATATCTATCTATCTAAAGATATATCCTAAAATATAAAAACTCCTAGATTACTATCTTATCCTCTAATAAATAAAAGCAAGCTTGCCCGACCCATATGTATGACCTAATAGAAATGGCCCAAATATATAGAGGAAAAGAACCTAAAATTAGCAAATATCAAGTATGAGATACTTAAAAGAAAACTACTAAAATAGGCAGGCAACAATCCTTGTATATAGGATAAATCAACGCATGCAAGTGTTCTTAATCTTCCAATGGCGACTAGACAAGAGTTGTTGATGAAAGTAGAGATTTTTCTACACCATTCTAAACTTGAAAGATCGAGACCTCTTAAATGGTATCAGTGTCTGGCCCTTCCTGATCTTCATTCTGTCTTTAGGAATCGACCTTTTTTACCCCGCATCAAAAATTTGACATGGGTAAATTTATATGAAAAAATGTGTATTTTAGATATAATATTTTATGCATAGTCTTATGATTTAGTATGCACATGAATTTGTAAATGAAAGTGTATGAGCTTATAATTAATTGACTGTACATGATTATATAATCGAGGGTACCAATTCTTAATCATAACAGAATAGTATAATAATATAACTAAATGTATATAATAATATATTGAGTGTGCATAATTTTATTTTTTTCATGTAATATGTATTTGCATATTGTTTTGAGAGTATGACACATGTTAGCCATATTCCTTCCAAATAATTTTTTTTAAAATAAAGTGAAGAAATGAGCGTGATGGATACTGTTGTTGTGAGGGAATTTGTTCCCAGACAAGGAAAGCTGAGGCTGGCCATGGCGATTCGCGAATGCAAAAACCAAATCTGCACGGCCTCTCCATGTACCATCCAAAGTTCACGAGCCTTCAATTTATACCAAAATTCATTGTAAATTAAGTCTTTCAATTTGAGAGGGAATTTTTCAATTAGATATTGCCAAGTGCCAACTATATAGAAAGAGACAATTCTTATGCATTCTGTTGCTTGTTATACACCAGTAAAGTAGCATCTAAATCCTCTCAAAATTTGACTCTAACAAAAATTAAGAAGTATACAAGCTGCTCGATCCAAGGATAGGATTTTAGGATTAAAGTTGAGCAAATTGAGATGTGCACATACGCAAACATGCAAGTTCATCTGCACATTGAGATGTAACCAATTCTAGTCCAAACTGAACAGCAATTTAAATCAGACTAATGGAGCTTAACCCATTTAGCCACATCGTGTTAATTTTACATACTTGCTCATTCATCAAATTTGTTGGCTGATTAATTGGCACTAATTAATTAATAATAACACTTTAATTTGCTGGCTGATTTTACTTGTAACAAGACAATCTAGATAGTTGTTGGATCGTGACGCGTTAGTAACAAGTTAGGGAACTAGCAATATTTCCTGGGCAGCGGAAATAAATACTTAGAACACAGAATTTATAGAGGAAAACTTTTTGTCCGACCAATAAGTCGTAGAAAGAAAAAACCTCTACTCCTGAGACTCCTTCTAAGAGGATTTTCAATAGAATACTTTATTAAGTTTCAACAATTACAAGGCAAGTCAAGTTCTCTGGTAACTAAGGCACCAACCAAAGTTCAACCAACTAGACTTCTACAACCCTAAACATAAACCTAAGAGAAAGTAAACTACTGACTTACTTGTGGATTCTTCACAAAAAAGCCACACACTCGTATACTTAAAAAGCTCTCTCTCCAAGTTCGCCATCAACAACCACACTTAAACCCTAGCTATAACCTAGCTATTTATAAGAAATGTCAAATCTGATCTCATACGTAATTTTTGCCTGATTACGCGGATTTTCCACTTAACAAATCCCACACTAATAGAGAAATTATTGTTTGTGATTTGGATCCTCAACCATGCCAATTCTTGCCAAAACCGAATGATCTCGGATTTCCTAGATAAGATCGTGTGAACTTTGATCTTATCCTCTCTTTGATCTCCTCAAGCAAGCGCCTACAACTGCCGTATATTCGCAGAAGATCTGGTAACTTGCCATTAATAGAAAGCCGCGTTCTTTTCGAGACGCGCTTCCTAAATCTGTCACTCGTTCCCTCCATCGTTCCTCACATGCAATGTTCCGTCACTTGTGAGTATGTACCTGTTTTCCTAAAACACTTACATGTAGAAGCAAGTTATACCAACTAAGTTTGTTATCATTAAAACTATGAGAAACCATGAAACAACGATTGTTACAACACTAGTATTATCACATCTTAGATTCCTTAACCATGCAAAGTATCGATTGATACCAATATTAACCTTTTACTTAAGAATGTAGAAGATTGTATATCACTTCAAAAGATGCAAAGGGGAGCCTGCAAAGGTTGATTTAACACGTATTTCCTACAAAACTAAAGCACTTGCAATTTGGATCAGGACTTGTTTAAAGAACTCGAACTTGGTTCCCGCAAATACAAGGCACAAATTAAGATGCTATTAATACTTCTATCGGAACATAACAATTCTATGAATAAGAATATTAATGTATAATTAATACAAATTGGTAGAGTGGTATTGATCAATCAAATCGGACACATCATAAGACAGAACGTACCCAAAAAATTATGTACACGAGCTTTGAAGTGCAATTTGGTCACTATAGTTATCAAATTATTTTGGCAATGCATGTTCATAGAGGAAGGACATTTCTTCATGTAATTACCTGAAAGTTCACAAGACAAAGCTAAGCAAAATTTTGTGTTGGTCCAACTAATCACTTACGATGGTAATACTGTTGGAGAATTCCCCCATTGATAATGTGGTGGATAAGGCCACTAATATATAAAGAAGGTGAAAACTCTACTCATTAAGTTAAGCTTTTAGGTTGGTGGATCCCGATTTTATATGCAAAATGCTTCAAACTCGACACGTTACCCATTTATATCAGTTCATCCCACTGAAACATTCACATAGTATGTTAGAGCAGGTTTTGCCCAGTTCGACCAGGCTAGTTATCACTTGAAAGGCATATTGTAGAATTCCCACGTCAAGAATGTGGTGGATAAGATCACTAATCAATATTTTATATCTTCTAAACCTGTAGTATTTAAGGGTATTGTCATTAAGTTTTTATATTTTAGTCACTATAAATTACGATTTTCTTATATAAATTTTCTATCCATAAATGAATTATTATATTTTTTAATTTATATAACTTTTCTATACATATGTATGACAAACATAACATTTTAATATAATTAAAATAATATTTTATCAACTTTTTTAATTAAAATAATTTTATTTATCAATAAGTATGAAAAATATTTTTTTTGTAATATAGTTAAAACAAATTATTACAGATTGCTCTATGTACAAATTTATTTCTTAATTTCGTAACTCTATATATTTCATAAATTTTATGTTCATACTAGTAAAAAAAATTATTTCATTCTAGATGCATATATTATTTTGTAATTTCTTAGTCCTAAATATATATACAAATTTATATTCATAAATTAGTGACAAATATAATTTTACTATTAAAATGATAATTCCTAAATATTAAATATGTATGGATATGATTTTATAACTTAAATTTTTATAAAGATTTATTTATATATGGGGAATGAGATATATATTTATTTTTATAATGATTTGTCTATGTATATAGAACAAACTTGTTAATAGGGTATGTTCATGTTCAACCATTTTGAGCTCGAGTTGAGTAAGAGTTTAGGTCATGTCGGATTAACAAGTCAAGAGCATCGAATTTTTTATAATTATTAACATAATATTATAATTAGATAATATTATTTAGTATTAAAGTATTTTTATATATTTTTAAGAATAAAATATATTATAATATTTAAAATATATTTTATATATTTTGCAAAGAAATGAGACGGATCAACCCATCGTGTCTCAGGTTTCAATCTAATCGCGTTTGAGTCAATTAGGTTCGAGTTTTTCTTTCACCCATTGATTTTCAAGTTGAGTTTTAACATTGAAATTTTTAGGTGGTTCGTGTCAAGGTGGAGTTTTGACAAGTCTAATTGAAAAATGAGATATTTGTATTTTGGTTAATAGAAATTTTATTTAAAAAATCTATTTACAATAGAAAAAAGTGGTTAAACTACTCAACATTATAATATGTGTTATTAATTTTTGTGCATACGTATGTATATTTAAAAAATAAAAATAATTTATTAGGAGTATTATATTTCATAATTTCATAAAATTGTGACAAATTCTAGGTTTTATCATCTTTTAGCACAATAAAAAAGTTACTTTGTTCGAGTATCATGCTAGAAAGGTCATTATTATGGACTAATACTTTAGTTTATAAATTTTATTTACTATTTAATTGTCATAAAATTAGGTTGAAACTATGCTATTTGAAACACATTGTATAGATAACGTCGTCATAAAAGTTTTTTTATTATATGGCAATTAAATTTTATCCTTTTAGTCTACTAATTAATTATCTAATTTGATATCAATGACCCACATATTATTGTAAATTGATATATTTAAAAAAAAACTTTGTACAAAACACATGTCATAACCTAGTGCATAAGGAAGGGAAAAATTATACCCATTTACTTATGTTTTTAAAAAAATCTTGTACAAAACTGTTGGATCGATATGCGTTAGTAAGAGCTTGGAACTAGCGGTTAGGTTGTTCCCAAGGCAGCGGAAGATTTCTATCGCAAGTAATACGAAAAGTAAAAGACACAGTTCCTTTATAGAGGAACCCCACGACAACCAACTAGTTGTGTGGGTAAACCTCTACCTCTGCTTGGAAGATTTTGAACGATCTACTTGTTTTATTGATTGTTCCCTAGTTACAATAGGCAAGACTTACACTTCTCTGTTCCTAGCAGTTCTTCCTAACTCTAGCAACACTAGCAAGTCTTCTCAACTTAGTTCCTAAGCGAACAACTCAACTAAACACAAGTTAAATCGAACCTTACACTTTGAGCTCACTATCGCAGTTCCCTTACTCCTAGGAACTTGGATTCGCCGTCTCCGAGATCGAACACTCGTCGCCGGGGACTTCTCTTCACTTTTTTAAATGTCTCTCTTGCTTCTTTGTATGCGGATATGTGTTCTGGGAGAAGTGCTTGTTCCAAGCACTATTCATTTGCCTTTATACTCATTTGAACTTGGGCTGAAATCTTCATTTTCATGTTGTCCAAAATGCCCTTTGTCCTGCATGCCAAGTTTGCAATCTTCACATGTCACTTGATTTAAACTTAGTCAACTTCAAATGTCAATCGGACCGTTGGATCACTCGTCCCACTCTGTTCCTTAGACTTTGCCTTCGTTTTTTCCAAGACAAAATCCCATGATTTGCACTGCATTGTCTGTCGTCGCATGTGACTTCCCATATGTAGGGAACGCCTCTCTTCTGAGTTCCCTTGATAGGAACTTCCCTTCATGTGATCCTGAGTTCCTTTTGTGTTCCCTTCTACAGAGTCTTTGATAAACTTGGAGTTCCCTTGAAATACTTGAATGTAAATATTAGTTCCCACATGGTGTTTGTCATTATCAAAACTGGAGACAACATCGTTGTTTGAATGTTTGGAACCAGAGTTCCCAACACCGTCCCAACAATTTCCCCCTTTTTGATGATGACAAATCCATTACAAAATAAGCAAGTATTTCAATGTGTGAAGGATCATGATATGCATCTGAGTTCCTAAGTATGGGCCTTAGGAGCCACTTCTAAGAAACATTAAGTCCCTACTTAGCATATTTTGCGTTAGTTCCCCTTAGCGAAAGCATATTCTGTGATAACCCTTAAAAGACTCATCTCACACATTTTGTCCTCACCCCTTTCGGCATCATCGAAAACAGTAGGCATAATAAAGAAGATTGGAACATGCAATCATACTAAAAGCCATTATATTACTTAAGTAAAAAGCGTACAACATAGGAACTTGTTACAATTTTGAGGAGAAAGATAAAGCTAAGGGAACAGAAGGGTAAGATCATGGGGCCTTGGGAATGAGATGATCACGAAGCTGCGTCATGATGGACAAGATGTTCTCGAGAGTGGTAGCCATGTGCACAAGCACTTGAGTGTTCCCAACACTTGAGCCTTCACCAAAGGGTAGGGTCCCTTGATGTTGATCCTCGGATTGCTCAGAATGACACATCTTCTAGACCACTGAGAGGTCTAGTTCCCTTCCGAGGGTCACTTCCTCTTTTGTGTCGTCGTATAGGCCCTCCTTGACCATTAGTTTCTTTACCAAGCCAGCATAAGGCAAGGAGTGGAAGAGGAGGTTGATGAGAATCTTGTGCCCAAGGATGATTAAGGGGAGGTTGATGGGAATCTTGTGAAGGAAGTGGAAGAGGAGGATGGCATCCTGGATGTTGAGGGTGTGGCGCTTCTCCTGCCGATGGATCACAACCGTGATCCAAAATTGATGCGCCAGCTTGGCTATTTAACCGAGGTTGTGTGTCGGGGTCCCTTGGGTGGGAACTCTACCGTCGTAGACGGTGTGGAGAATCTCATCCTTGTTGAATTCCCCCCAGTTCTTGTGAGGAAGGGTTCCAATCCTTGGACAGGGACGTTAAGCTGGCGGCGGATGGCAGAGGCAGTGAAGACATAGTCGTCGCTCTAAAGAGAGAGAGAGTGCCCTTAGTGGCTTCGTCATGGATGACGAAGTTGTTGTAGAAGAGGCACACTTGCTCGGGATCGACAATCACAACAACGTCGCACACTTGGTCCCACCCTTGGGCTTTGATCAACTCCTAGAGGTCCCCGAGGCCATGAGGAGTCAGGCTGGACTCGGTGAGGACCAGGGGTGTGATAAGCTTTCGGCCCGCTATGATGGGAACCCTCTTCGGATTTGTTTCCTTCCCTTTCTTATTCTTGGTCCCCTTGGAGGCAGCAGCCTTCCGTTTCTTCTGAGGGGAGGTAGCAGATTTCAGCATTAGCATGGGCTCCTTTTCCTTGGGAGACCCATGCGACACCTCCATTTGGCGCCCTTCTTGTTCATCAGCCAGGGCCTGGGCGTGCTTTCCGGCAAGTGCCTCAGCATCAAGCACCTCGGTGGTGTCGTCGCCATCCGAGTTCCCTTCGATGTCGGAGGAAAGGCCCATGTCATCATCATCTTCTTCTTGACAGCCCAGACTTGTGCTAGCACCATCAGCCTGTGCTGGGACTCCATCTTTATGGGCGTGCTCCTCCTCGTCGAGCACTTGTTCATCTTGAGCGCCAATTTCCCTTGGGCGCTTTGATGGCATGTGGAGTTCCGCTTCGAGCTCAACCTCATGTTCCGCGATGCGAGCGTTGTCCTGGGCCATTCCCATGACAATGGGGGAGACGACCCTCTTCTTGTGACATGCGACCTCGACGATGGACAGAGAGTCGTCGTCCGAGTTGAGGTCGATGGGTTGCTTGGCCGGAGAGGGAGAGGAGGAGATGTGAGTAGTGGAAGGAAGAGGTGATTTTTTTGGAGATGGAGAGGGTATTTGAGGAGGAGTAGTAGAGGATTTGGCTTTGGGAGATGAGGGTGGAGGGTTGTTGTCAGTTAGAGAGGTGGAGGAGGGGTTCACTGGATTGGTGTTCCCATCAGTTGGATTGATGGTGTTTGGAGGAGAGGGAAATGGGTCGAAGGGAGCGGTGCTCCAATGAACAGTAGGAAGAGAGGAGGAGGTGGATGTAGGATCTGTGGGAATGGAGTTCCCAGAGATGGGAGTAGGGTTTGAGAGAGGAGGGAGATCCTGGGTGATGCGACCCCCGTCATGGATGCTAGCTAGGAGGACGACGCATTCACTCTTCGCTCCGATGGCCCGATTACTCGTGCCAGGACTCGAGCCATCCAGACCGCGACTCAGTCTCTCGTGGCGCGCCTCTCTATAGGCCACGACGCGTCCATCGTCGCACCGACGCACACAGCCTTGTGCGTCCTCGGCGTCGAGGAACCTCAACTCGAGCCAACAGTGCCAACCATCACCACCTTGGCACCATCGGACTCGAGCCTTGCTCCATTCCAGGGATCGCGTCTTGAGGTTCTCGCAAGCCACGGACAACCCACCATGCCAAGCCTCGGCATCGAGGTCATCGTGCCAAGACTCGGCATCGAGTCGCATCTTGAGGTTCTCGCGACCCTCGCGCCAGCGCCCACACCAACGCCCGCGCCAGCGCCCAGTGCCGCGCCGTGACCTCGCCAGCATCGTGTCCGAGCCTCGCCAGCGCCGCGCCAAGCGTGTCGTGACACTGCGAGCACGGTCACGAACGACCTATCTATTTCTAGTAGTTTTTTGCACTATTTCCATTATAGAACATTGCTATTAGTAGTTTTATGATTTTAGTAAGTGATTTATGGGCCTTGCGCCCAAGGATTATGGGCTTGCGCCGTTGGGCTTGGTTCTACGCATCCACCCTAGGCGTGCCGCCCCTATTAGGGTTTTCTTTGCTTATTCCTTGCCGCTTTCCTATATAAGAGGCTTAGAACTATGTTTTTCATTCAGCGCACATTTTAGGGTTAATTAAAGTTGAGGTTTTCTCCTTATTTTCCCTTTGTGCTTGCGCCGCCACTATTGTTCCATCAAAGCTCTCGTGTTCTTGCGTTGTTCGTGCCATAATCAAATCATTCAAGTCTTCCGCTGTGTTAATTCGAGACCTACTACTCAAACACCGTTCGATCCGAAGCATCCCAAACGAGGGACGCATCAACTGGCATCAGAGCCAAGGTTTGAGTAAGTCTCGATCAACCCTTCTCGTTCATCCTCACACGTTTTCATCACTTCTAAACCCTAGAATTCATCCTCCACTTCACATAACCGCCATCTAGGGTCCCAAATTTTTTTTCTTGCTTGCGTAAATTAAAAAAAAACACACAATATCAACCGTGACCTAACTCAACCGATCTATTGATCTTGGTGAAGTTGTTGCTTTGTCTTGCTAGTTGCATGTACTTAGGACTTGTTTTGCCAATTTCTCTTGTGCATTTGTTGATTGCTTACATGTTGATTTTAATTCTTGTTTGTGTCGATTCTAGAGGAGAAAGCCTAGAATTCGACTTGTTCGGTTAAAAAAAAAAACTTGTTGCTCGACTATCAAGGCCAAAATAAGGTAACATAGTCGATCGATTAAAAAAAAACCAAGAAGATCATAAGCCAAAATAAGGCAAGATCCTTCACTTTGTTCATCAATTTCGTATCTTTCCTTATTACAATCTCTTGCTAATGTGATTTTGGTTTCGAACTTGCCTAGTCTTGCCTTGCTTGCATCGTAATTTTCGGATCCATATCATTGATCGAGTTTTGAGTGACCTTTAGCCTAGCCAATCCTTGTTCGTGTGGTTTGAACTAAAGGGTAGGCTTGACTTAAGTGAACCGTAACTCGTTGTTTTGTTGCTTGTGAACTTCTTACTGCTTCGATGACTGGTGTTACTATAGGTACCATGTCCGAATCCGCAAACGAGGACAACCGCGAGAACCCGCCACCGGCGTCGCAGCCGCAAAATCAAACCAATTGGAACCCCGAAGCCGTGGCGCGTATACAAGAACTCGAAACGCTGTTAGCCGAGAGCAAAGCTCAGTCCAAGCACACCGTTCCGGGAGCCCATGCCCTCGCATCGGAGATCCACGCCAACCCGGGGGTATCCGTAGACGATGTAGCCAGGGCTCGTGCCAAGGGGAAGCAACATGCCCAGCCATCCTCCCAATTCGGCACCATGCATCGCATGGAGTCCATCAAAGAAAGTCGCCAACATGATAAGCACGATGGTGGTCCCCGGACCGCGGATCGCTATCAAATGGCGCGAGATTACCGGGACACACAAGTGTACGACGTATATTCCGATGAGGAGTACAACTCCGAGGAGTATAGACGTCACCACATGAGTGGGGATCCCAAGAAAAAGCACAAACAGAAAAAGACGCCGGCATATGTTTACGAAACCCCAAAGCGGAAGCACGGGGCCAAGTACTACGATGCCGACGCATACAGAGTTGAGGACGACCTCGGGCATCAAAGTGCTCGGAGTCCGTTCTCTGATTTTGAAAATGATTATGATGAGTTTTCTGATTACTCTAATGAATCCTCTTTTGAGCATCCACATGTACAGGATTCCGAAGAGCTAGATCACCGGCCCTCGGATTGGATTCCGCCACCGCATCTTGCCAAGCATCGCACCGAGTACGACCGAGTCTATGGTTCAGGCCGCAAGCACGCTGCGAAGGGCAGACGCGACAGGGATCGAGACGCTCGGCATCCTCGGAGGCCTGACAATGGAGACGATCCGGATGACGGTGATGACGAGCCGCATCGAGGTCCGCCTCGACATCGGCGTGACATGCGCGCTTTTTTGCCTCGGCGTCCTAGTCCTCGGCGCGATCGTGATCGAAGAGATGCTAGAGATCCATGCCACAACCGCCGTGATATCAAGGTAAAATTCGAACCCTTTTACGGTTCTTATGATCCTGACGCTTTTATCGAGTGGTTGCAAGGTACGGAGCACACGCTCCGATACTTAGGTTATGAGGATGACGAGAAAGTGGAAGTGGTGACTTTACACTTCCATGGTGCCGCTAGGACTTGGTGGAACCGTTTCGAGTCCGAAAGGATTCGTCAAGGCAAACCCCTCATCCGCGAGTGGCATCAACTCGTCTACATCTTGAAAAAGAGGTACATTCCGGCAGACTACAAAGACAAGATGCACATCGAGATCATGCGCATCAAGCAAGGAACAATGACGCCGGAGGAGTATTTTGCAAAGCTAGAAGACATGTTCTTCAAAGCGGGAATGAGTGTGTCACCCTCGGTGATGAAGACAAGGTTCATCTCGGGATTACGACAATCAATTCAAGATAGGTTGGAGATTCTTCCAATTAAGGACATCAACAACTTGGTTCACACCGCAATGCAGATTCACAAGCAAGAAATGCGAACCAAGTCGGGTTGGTCCATTACGAGGTATGCTTCTAATTCTAGTCAATCCGGTTTTTCTACTAATCGGGTAGCTCCTTCTTTGCCTAGTGCTTCGACAGGTTCCAAGGCTAAACCCGAAGCCACGCCGTCCAAGGCGCCAACCGCACCACGCAGCGCCGAGCCGAGTGCCGATCGCGCACGCGACATGGCATGTTATAAATGTGGAGGCCGTGGTCACATGCAAAGGAACTGTCCGAATGCCAAGAAGGTCTTGTTTACCACACAAGGGGAGCCATATGATAGCCAAGATGAAGAGGAGATCGAGCCACCAATGGCTGAGGACGCCGATCTCGAGTGCGATCCATCGGAGGTTCTTGGCGTCGCCAAACTCGGATTGGTGACAAGGCGCGCTTTGAGCATGCGCGAGGCGCCGAAGACGGATCAACGTGAGCAACTTTTCCACACTCGATGTTTGGTCAACAATGTTTCCTTGAGCGTCATCATTGATTCGGGAAGTTGCGCCAATTTTCTCTCCAAAAAAGTAGTTGATCACTTCAAGTTGCCGACCACACCTCATCCACAACCTTTCAAGCTTCAATGGATATCCAATGATGGAGGAGATTGGGTCGACAAACAGGTAATCTTCAACTTTTCAATTGGTCAATATTCGGATTCCATTCTTTGTGACGTAACGCCAATGGACGCCACACACCTCTTGTTGGGCCGCCCATGGCAATACGATCGTCGCGTGCTTCACGACGTGTATTTGAACACTTACATGTTCAATTACCACAGGAAGCGCGTGACCCTCTTACCTATTTCGCCTAGTGAAGCTTTACAGGATGAAGCCGAGAGGCAAAGACAGAAAGCTAGCGACAGCGGCACCGGCGCGCCAACCACGACGCCATCGACGTTCACCACCAATTCTGCCGATCCCAAGAGCGTTCCTGGTGCCAACACTCTTCCAAACAGTGGTGAAGATAATCAAGCTAGGAAGCGCCGACAAAAGCTGGAGTCTGGCCGACAGTTTGCATCGAGGGGCATCGGCAATGCACCAAACGCGGCAGATTTCACCAAACAAGGCCTTCAGCAATTTTCTGGCGATTCCATGGGCGTTTCTGGTCCAAAACAGATTAAAATTGATTTTCCAACAGAAATGAAGAAAAAACGCCCAGGAGAAGTCAATTTAAGCAAGGGACCGCCGAGTGAGACTCCTAGCGTCGCACAGCACGCCGTCGCTGCACGAAAACTGGGATTCCAGGAGCTACGGGACGAGTTTCACGGCGTTTCCAGGGGCGTTCTTCCAGAAAATCCAGGGGCTACAACATATCCAAAAATCGCCCCAGAAGCTGATCGTACGAGCACCGACGCCGAGCCACCCTTGCTAGGCACATGCCAGGATCGCCTTCTCTTAGCCAAGCGTCGGGACGTCGAGAAATCCATTCAGGGGAGTCTTTCTTGTTTCATTCTCTATCCCCTGCTTTCTATTACTAAGTCTGTGCATTCTTCACTCCCTTCTTCTATTTTGTCTATTTTGAAGGAGTTCGAAGACATCATGCCGGATGAGCTACCGAAGGGCTTGCCGCCGATCCGAGGGATCGAGCACAAGATCGATCTAATGCCAGGCGCCTCCCTTCCGAATCGAGCAACTTATAGGACTTCACCAAGGGAAAACGAGGAGCTACAACGACTGGTTCAGGAGCTTTTGAACAAGGGATTTGTTCAAGAATCTTTGAGCCCATGCGCCATGCCGGTGATCCTTGTGCCAAAGAAAGATGGTTCGTGGCGTATGTGCGTCGACTGCCGAGCCATTAATCTGATTACGGTGAAGTACAGGCATCCGATTCCGAGGCTCGATGATATGCTAGATGAGCTCCATGGCGCCACCCTGTTTTCCAAGATTGATCTTCGAAGCGGATATCACCAAATCCGCATGCAAGAGGGCGACGAGTGGAAAACCCCGCATTTAAAACCAAGCATGGTTTGTACGAATGGCTTGTCATGCCTTTTGGCTTGACAAACACCCCTAGTACTTTTATGCGGCTTATGAATTTTGTTTTTAGGAAGTTTTTGGGACGTTTTGTCGTTGTGTATTTTGACGACATCTTAGTTTTTTCTAGAGACTTGGACTCTCGCGCGAGGCACCTTAGGTTGGTGTTAGAATGCCTTCGCGAACATTCATTGTATGTAAACCTAGACAAGTGTTCGTTTTGCACGGACACGACGAATTTTCTTGGGTTCGTCTTGTCCAAGGATGGGCTAAAAGTGGATGACGACAAGATCCGCGCCATCCACGAGTGGCCCACCCCTACGACCTCGACGATGGTTCGATCCTTCTTAGGGCTCGCAGGGTTCTATCGGCGTTTTGTCAAGGACTTTAGTTCCATCGCCGGGCCACTCCATAATCTGACCAAGAAGGCAACCACAATCAAGTGGATGCCTCAACATGAGGCCGCCTTTCAGGCCTTAAAACAAGCTTTATGTAGCGCTCCGGTCTTGCAATTGCCAGACTTCACTAAGCACTTTGAGATCGAGTGCGACACCTCTGACTATGGCATAGGCGGAGTACTCCTTCAAGAGAGACGCCCCATTGCATATTTTAGTGAGAAAGTTACGGGGGCAACTCTAAATTACCCGACGTATGACAAGGAGTTGTACGCACTGATTCGGGTTCTTAAGACATGGCAGCATTATTTGTGGCCAAGTGAATTCGTGATCCACACGGACCACACGGCCTTAGCTTATCTAAAGAGTCAAACGACTCTTAACAGGCGCCATGCTCGGTGGGTGGAGTTTATGGAAACTTTTCCGTATATCATCGCCCACAAGAAAGGAAGGGAAAATGTCGTGGCAGACGCACTGTCACGCAGGTATGTTCTATTGACTCAGTTACAGGCCAATTTGCTCGGGTTCTCCTTGATTAAGGAGTTATATTTGCATGATCCATATTTTAAACCGATCATGGAGAACCTCGAGCAAAGTCGAATCCATGAGTCCTATTTTTTGGACAATGGATACCTCTACAGAGCCGGAAAGCTTTGCATTCCGTCTTCTTCTGTGAGGCATCTATTGCTCAAAGAAGCTCATGATGGCCGAGGCCATTTTGGCATAGCCAAAACCCTAGCAGCACTTCGTGAGCATTTTTTCTGGCCCCACATGGCCTCGGATGTTCACAAGTATTGCCGTGGTTGTGTGCCGTGCCAAACCGCTAAATCGAGTTCCCAACCTCATGGCCTCTACACGCCCTTGCCCATACCGGATACCCCGTGGGAAGATCTCTCCATGGATTTTATCACGGGCCTTCCGATGACAAGGCGTGGCAAGGATTCGATCTTCGTAATTGTGGATCGTTTCTCCAAAATGGCTCACTTCGTGCCATGCAAAGGGAACAACAATGCGACGGAAATCGCAAACTTGTTCTTTGAACATGTCGTGAAGCTCCATGGCGTGCCTCGCACCATAATTAGTGATCGAGACACAAAATTCTGTAGCCATTTTTGGAGAACGCTTTGGGGAAAGCTAGGTACACACTTACTATTCTCTACTGCATATCATCCCCAAACCGATGGTCAAACTGAAGTGACCAATCGGACCTTGGGCACCCTTCTTCGGACGGTGCTCAAACATAACCCACGCCGGTGGGAGGACCTAATTCCTTTCGTTGAGTTTGCTTATAACAGGTCCAAACATTCGGCAACAAAGAACACTCCATTTGAGGTGGTCTATGGGCTCAACCCGCACTCGCCAATGGATTTGACGCCTCGGCCCTTGAAGAACGGAGAGCACATCGACGTGGCCAACCGCGCCGAGGCCATTCGCCGCTTGCACGAAAGGACTCGCGTACAATTGGAACGTCGGGCTGCTCAATATGAGGCGCAACATAACAAGGGCCGCCGCCGCCTCGTCTTCAACCTAGGCGACCTCGTGTGGTTACACCTCCGGAAGGACCGTTTCCCGGACGCCCGGAAAACCAAGCTTCACCAACGTGGAGACGGCCCCTTCAAAGTCTTGGAGCGCATTGGAGACAACGCATACATGATCGACCTTCCGGGCAAGTATTCTGTGCACTCCACTGTCAACGTGGCCGACCTCTCTCCTTATACTGAGCCTGCCTATGAGGAAACGGGGACGTTTCCCAACCAAGTGGGGGAGGGTGATGCGACCCCCGTCATGGATGCTAGCCAGGAGGACGACGCATTCACTCTTCGCTCCGATGGCCCGATTACTCGTGCCAGGACTCGAGCCATCCAGACCGCGACTCAGTCTCTCGTGGCGCGCCTCTCTTCAGGCCACGGCGCGTCCCTCGTCGCACCGACGCACACAACCTTGTGCGTCCTCGGCGTTGAGGAACCTCAACTCGAGCCAACAGTGCCAACCATCACCACCTTGGCACCATCGGACTCGAGCCTTGCTCCGTGCCAGGGATCGCGTCTTGAGGTTCTCGCAAGCCACGGACAACCCACCATGCCAAGCCTCGGCATCGAGGCCATCGTGCCAAGACTCGGCATCGAGTCGCATCTTGAGGTTCTCGCGACCCTCGCGCCAGCGCCCACGCCAGCGTCCTCGTATGCGCCCGCGCCAGCGCCTAGTGCCGCGCCGTGACCTCGCCAGCGTCGTGTCCGAGCCTCGCCAGCGCCGCGCCAAGCGTGTCGTGACACTACGAGCACGGTCACGAATGACCTATCTATTTCTAGTAGTTTTTGCACTATTTCCATTATAGAACATTGCTATTAGTAGTTTTATGATTTTAGTAAGTGATTTATGGGCCTTGCGCCGAAGGATTATGGGCTTGCGCCGTTGGGCTTGGTTCTACGCATCCACCCTAGGCGTGCCGCCCCTATTAGGGTTTTCTTTGCTTATTCCTTGCCGCCTCCCTATATAAGAGGCTTAGAACTATGTTTTTCATTCAGCGCACATTTTAGGGTTAATTAAAGTTGAGGTTTTCTCCTTATTTTCCCTTTGTGCTTGCGCCGCCACTATTGTTCCATCAAAGCTCTCGTGTTCTTGCGTTGTTCGTGCCATAATCAAATCATTCAAGTCTTCCGCTGTGTTAATTCGAGACCTACTACTCAAACACTGTTCGATCCGAAGCATCCCAAACGAAGGACGCATCACTGGGATAGTGTGTTCCCAGAACTAGACGGAGGAGGAAGAGAGGAAGGTCATGAAGGGGGTGGTGGTAGTGGCGGTGGTGCGAAGGGGGATGAGAGATTGAGGAGGTTATCGATGGAGAAGAGAGAGGTATTTTTCTTCTTCTTCTTCGAGGGCTCGGAAGAAGAGGATTTTTGGTCTTTTCGTTTTTTGGATTTTGATTTGGATTTTGGGGGATCGGGACCGAAATTGTTGTACATGACAGTCCCGAAGGAAGAGGAGAGAGGAGAGAGGTTGTGGTTGAGAGGAAGAAGATGGAGGAGGCAGTTGAGAGGTAGTTGTGATGGATGGAAGCGCAAGGGGTTGCGCCGCCGGAAGGGCGGAGGATTGCCCTAGAACCTCGAATTCTAGAAGTGAGGATCCAGTGCGAGGTTTATTGAGGTAGTGGCGAACATAATCATGGAGGCCCTTGCAGAGTTTCTCTCGAGTGGCTGGATCTGGTTCATTGTCCGCCTCTCGGAGCATGAAAGCAAAGAGGGATTTAGGGTTCGTGTTAATCCACTCACGAATGTGATGATTTGGGTGAGTGGGTGCCATGAGATTTTTGGGAAGAGAGAGTTTTGGAGTTTTTCTGAATTTAGGAAGGAAGAAAAGTTCAGAGAGTAGAGGTTGCAGTTGTCGAAGATAGAGAAAGGTCCCAAAAATGGCAAATTGGGTTTTTAAGTGGGAAGAAGATAGGGGTAAAAGGGTAAAGGTGCGTTTCCACTTCAACTGTCAGCCAATGAGAACGGAGAGTCGTTTCAACTTCTTTAGCATGCTTGGGACACGTGTCATTAATTCCATGGGAAATCACATCATGCGTTTCAAATACTTGGCCCTCAACGCTTCGGATTCTGACACATTTTCCCACCTCCTGAGTGGCGTTCCAACTTCTCGAAAACCAGTGTTCTGTTGCTAATGATCATAATGCCCGCCAGTTCCCATGATCTTTGAAAGGCCAGTTTTGGGTAGAGTAGACAAGGGAACTCTTACTCAAAATCATTTGTGAGGCTAGGGAACTCAAAAGGGAATCAGACAATTACAACTTGATAATGGGACAACTGATAGGGCTTGTCTGATTCACGGCTAAGGGTTGGTTTTATGATCAACCGCCATAGTGGCTTGTAATGATGGTTAAGGGACTCTGGTTGATCATTTAGGGCCAAAAGAAATGAAGTTCCAAATTATACACTTAATACTTTAGACTAGTAATATGGCAAACAGAAAAATACAATACCATTGTCGATTATTCACAATTTTATATGCACTGAAATCGCATTAATCTAAATTTTAAAAAAATAGTTACAAAAAATTAAACCTAAAAATAGGTAATAGATAAGTATATAAAATAAAAATAATATTTGGACTGTCAAATTAGAATGGAAAATAAATTCATATATCTTAAATTAGTATGCACTGCTTAAATAATCAAATATTATATATATTATAATATTTTGATTTATTTTTTGTATAAATTAATTATAATGTTTCAGAACAGAATTATTTAATATAATTAATCACATATTATAATTTCTAAAAGCATAACATTTAAAAAAATAACAAACATTGAATATAAACTGTCTCGTCAAACGGGTTAGCACTCTAGTAAGTATGTAATAGTCTCCTTCATGAATAATACAAGTCTTCTTTATTATTATCCATAGTCTTTTATGGTATCATCCATCATTAAGATCTAGGACCTCTACAAAACTCGATTGTACCTTCTTCATGGCCGATTCCTCGTTTCTTCCCAATCCTCATGTTTTGACAGAGCCTTTCATCGTTTTTCAACATCCGAACATCATGAAACTCACGTCTATAAATTACATGGGGTGGAAGAATCAAGTTATGGCAACTATAGAAGGATATGATCTCTACTAAATTCAATCATGATACTAATACTAGTGTTTTGTTTTTGTCAAATGATTTTCATGTGAAGGACACCAAGACATGGGAAACCCTTCTTGAAAGACCGCGTGTTGATGGCGTATACTTATGGCCTTGATCGAAGCCTATAGTAAATGTCGCCAATGTCACCTCTTCGCATTACCTTCATCATGGGCTTGGTCATCCCTCCACCAAAGTCTTTCAATTGCTTTGCAAGAAGTTTAATTTGTCGTAATTTTATTTCAAGCAATCTACTCGTATTTCATGTCATTCAAATAAGAGTCATAAACTCCCCTTTGCTACTTCAAGTCTTGTTTTGAATTGACCTTTAGAAATAATGTTCTTCGATGTTTGGTCATCTTCGATTCCTTCTATTGACGGTTTTCGTTATTATGTTGTGTTTATTGATCACTTTACACGATATACATGGTTATTTCCATTGATGAAGAAATATGATACATGGCAAACATTAATCAATTTTAAAACTATGGTCGAAATTTTTTTTAAACATAAAATCAAGATTATTTATAGTGACAATCGTGGAGAGTTTATATCCCTAAAAATGTTTTTCACTCAACATGGAATATCACATTTCACCTCACCACCACACACACCCGAGCACAATTGTATTTCCGAGCGAAAACATCGTCATATTGTTGATACAAGCTTGTCATTACTCAAATTTCCGGGATGCCGATCTCATATTGGTCGTATGTTGTTAAAACTGTTGTTTATTTGATAAATTGATTGCCTTCCAATTCTTATGGTAACGACACTCCTTTATTCAAATTACTCAATCAAAACCCGGATTACTCAAAATTGAAAACTTTCGGATGTCTTTGTTTTTCTTGGCTTAAACCTTACAATTCTCATAAACTCATTGAAAAATCAAAGCCATGTGTGTTCATTGGTTATTCTTTAACTCAAAGTGCTATTCTTTGCCTAGAGCCAAATACTAATAAAGTCTATGTGTCTCGTCACGTAAGGTTTATGGAAATGGAGTTTCCCTTCAAGACTATGTCAACTAACCCTACCTCTCACCAATCTCAACCCAACGACACCAATGTGTGCTCCATTTTTGTCCCATTACTTGACCACACACATCCACTCAAAAATCTTCCCACAATCCCATCAAACTTGCCTTCCACAAATAGCCATGATTCTCCCTTGCCTATTCCACCAATCTCAGCCCCCATCACCCCAATCACATGATTCTTTCCAATAAAGGGAAACCACAGTCATGAGATTACCTCCACCAAATCCCTATAATTCAAATCTTCGCCCTTCCTTACTTGATAACATAAAAAATCAACCCACCCCAAAATCTACTCTCTCTCTCTCTCTCTCTCCAATCCCACCTCCACGTCAAATGCCAACCTACACATTTCAACACTCCCTCCCTCCTCTTCACATCAGCCCCAACTTCCCATGGACACACCCCCACGCGCCGTCTATCCATAATAGACCCCTAACCCTAATTTGACCACTTTGTTCTAACAAGAATTGGGATTTAGTTCCTTCCTTTTCCATCTCAAAATCTAGTTGGGTGCAAATGGGTATATCGATTCAAATATCTTCCTGATGGCAACATTGAGTGTTACAAGGCTCGATTGGTTGCAAAAGGGTTCGATCAATGAGAAGGGTGTGATTACAAGCAGACCTTTAGCCCGGTTATCAAGCATGTCACTGTTAGGGTTGTCCTCGCATTTGCAATTTCCAATGGATGACCTCTTCGGCAACTCAATGTTAACAATGCCTTCTTACAAGACTTGATGAAGAAGTCTATATGAGCCAACCTCCGGATTTCATAAACAAATAGCAAACATGAGTAGGATGGAGCTCCATCCCACTCATATTTGCAAGTTGAATAAGGTCATCTGTGGCTTAAAACAAGCCTCAATAGCATAGTACAATGAACTCAAATCTTTTCTCTTGCACCTTGGTTTCACAAACTCCATAATTGATACATTTCTTTTCTTGTACAATCACCATGGTACTCTTTTCTATCTTTTGGTCTACGTGGATGACATCATTGTCACCGGTAACAACACCTAATTCATTCTTTGTCTCATCTCTATCCTAGCAGCCAAATTCTCCCTCAAAAGATTTAGGATCGCTTTCTTACTTCCTTGGAGTAGAAGTCATAACCACAAAAAATGGCTTTTTTCCTCTATCAAAGAAAGTACCTTCATGACACCTTTCTCAAAGTTGGCATGGAGGACACCAAACCCGTCTCCACACCTTTGTTACTCCCCCCTCTCAAACATTACTCAAGCACTCCATTGCCTTCCCCCATCGACTATTGGATGATAATAGAAAGCCTTCAATACCTTACTCGACCCAACATAAGCTTCACCATTAACAAACTCTCCCAATTCTTACAAAATCCTATGTCGGATAATTGGCTTGCCCTTAAGCGCCTACTACGGTACCTTCAAGGCAAAATGGAACTTGGCATTACAATCTCTGCAACCCCCTCCCCTGCCCTACACGCCTTTTCGGATTCCGATTGGATTGGTGACCATGATGACTACTTGTCCACCGCTGGTTATGTCTTGTATTACGAGACCACACCCTTCTAGTGGTCCTCTCGCAAGCAAAAGACCATCTCTCGGTCCTCAACCGAGGCCGAGTACAAAGCCTTGGCAAAAAACACCTCTGAACTCCAATGGGTGTGCTCATTATTCCATGAACTAGGCATTAGATTCACACAAATGTCGGTCATCTATTGTGATAATCAAGGTGCCCTCTACTTGAGCTCAAACCCTATTTTTCACTCCAAAATGAAGCATATTACTCTAGACTTTCACTTTGTCCGAGAACAAGTCCAAAAGGGTTGGTTTCGTGTCCAACACGTCTCCACGAAAGAGCAACTAGCCGATGTCTTCACTAAGCCACTACAAAAGGCAAGGTTCCCAAACAACATTTGCAAGCTTGGTCTATCTTCCGAGATAGCACAACTTGAGGGAGATGTTAGTAATAATATTATTACCATGTAACGTGTTCCTGAAAGTAATTGGGTAAAATCCCCCTTGGGGCCCTCATTCTCATTATACTGATATATATACAGATACAACACTTGGGCTACAATTCAGGGCTAAATATAATAATACAATATATGTTAATACGCCCCCGCAGTCGAAACCGGGGATTGCCTAACTGTGAGACTATCCAGAAAATCTAAGAACAATTGTCTAGGTAACCCTTTAGTAAAAATATCTGCATACTGATATTTAGAAGGAACATGGAGGACCTTGATAATACCCAAGCAACCTGATCTTGGACAAAATGAATGTCCAACTCAATGTGTTTCGTGCGTTGATGTTGAACTGGATTGGTCACCAAGTAAGTAGCGGAGACATTATTTGTATACACCAATGAGGCATGTGAGAGAGGAACATGGAGCTCGAGCAGGAGATTACGAAGCCAGGAACATTCGACAACCACATTTGCAACGCCCCGGTATTCGGCTTCTGCACTTGAACGAGATATGACAGACTGACTTTTAGCTGACCAGAAGACCAGAGTGTCATTAATGAAAACGCAAAAACCAGATGTAGAGCGTTGTGTAGTTGGACACCCGGCCCAATCAGCGTCAGTGTAACCAACCAATGATGGAGTAGGAGACGCTGTAATGGTGATGCCTAACGTAGATATGCCACTAATGTAGCGAATTATCCGCTTTAAATCGGAAAAATGACACTCTCGTGGATCATGCATAAAAAGACACACATGTTGTCTAGCTTAAGAAATATCCGGCCTAGTAAAAGTGAGATATTGTAAGGCCCCAACAAGACTGCGGTACAAAGTAGGATCAGCGACAGGGGGACCAGCATCAACACGCAATTTTGTGCCGGGATCAACAGGTGTAATAGCCGGATTACAGGATGACATGTTAGCCCGAGCAACTATCTCGCGAGCATATTTGTCATGAGTTAAGAATAAGCCATTGGAAGTGCGATGCGCAGAGACACCCAAAAAGAATTATAGATGTGTAACACCCCTATTTTACAATATTGGGTATTACCGCCAGTGACCTCAGACGTTACCGTCCAAAGTCACCCAAGGCTTTTAGAATGATATAGAACATTAATAAATGCGGAAATAACATAATTCATAAAATAGGAAAGGTGCTCCCAAGGAGACTGGGTTTGTACAAAACATCTTGCAGTGCTTTAAACATAATGTTGTTCAGAAATGAAACGCAAAACCAACTTGTCCTTGAAACATAGCGAAACTAAAACAAAATGATATGAGAAGTACATCTTGAAAATCCTCGTTCTTCCTTCGTCTTCACTTCACGCCTTGTCGAGATTCCTAGATTCTGACATAATTCGCGAGGGGCGAGAGAATGCCAAGCAAACATGCGGAAAAGAAGAATTAGTCTAAGAGACTAAGCAAGCGGGAATGGAACTTCCCGAGGGTAATTTCAAGTATTATCGAAAGAGATATTAGGGTTGTGTTTACGAAGGGCTATATGATAAGCTTGTTTATGTGGAGCTTTGAGGGTTTGAAGGAGAGTATATCTTTAGACCAAGATAACTCGATGATCAATAGAAGAATTACTAGATTGTAGACTTCTTTAGGATTTCGAAAGAATGTTGGGAACGTTTATTAATTCATACAAGTGAAAACCTCTCGCGCCCTGAGCGGACCGAGAACCGGATCGATCATTTGAGACCGGTTCGGTTTTGGTGTCTTAAGTGTGCATTCGCACTTATCTTATATAGTGACGAAAAATATTCGACTTTGTTAATGATTTTTAATAGAGAGTGGTGGGACACGGATATTCCGAGCCACCCGAAGGAGAACTTCAATTCTCCGGCACTTAGCTAGAGTGCCGCACAATCCCTCCTTGCCATCGGAGCGGATGGAGATCATGATCCTGAAAGTCGTATGGATGTACGACTTAGTAAGGTTATATAGAGGTGTCGGCTAACCCGCACCCCTTTCTAGTTTATTCAAGGTAAATCTCTGAACGAGATTGTAATCAATCAAGATAACAAACATACTAGCATATATAATCCTAACAAAGGAATATAAAGCATACTACGCTAACAATTGTCGTTATTTCTAGCAATCAATATTTCCTAGATTCATTTTTTATTTAAGCATACAAATTGTCCCCAATATCAAGGATTTTCACGAAATGGAGTGTAAAGGTTGCAAGGGGAAATTCCACTTGCCTTAACGTAACGGTTTCTTACGAACGAGCTTTGACGAACTTAAGCGATTTCCCACTACGAGCGAGGATTCCGACCTATCGACACGGAAATTTGCGAACGTCTTATAAATATGGATTCCTCTTAACTTGGATTTTCTCTTATAATACTTTTTATAAGAGAAGCGGAAATCTAAATTATTATGGTAATAATTTAGAAGATGATTAAAATAATAATGTTCCTTCATTATTATTTTGGCTTTGTAATATCCTTATTATTCCATAAACCCTTACTTAAAATAATCTCTTTTAACTTTATTCTCTATTTCTTTAATATAAGTAAGCAAGTAAAATTTCATAAAATACTATACTTTGCCTAGAAGTATTTTTCTTATAAACTATAAGTTTTCCTTGAATTATAAGAAATTCACTTTAACCTTTCTATGTACTAGTCTTAGTTTAAAAATACTACTTTTAAATTCCTTAAGGATTTTGAAGCGATATATACCTTTAGTAGATTTTTATTTAATTCTATAGTTCACCTAAAAATAAGGCTCATAAACTTATAATCTACTTTTCTTGAAAGTTTCCATAAATATGACTTTCTATTTTTCTTTAATAGGTACTTCCTACATTTAACATATATTCAACTATTCTTATTTTTTTTATTCCAAAAATTCTTTTCATATCTATGACTTATAAAATATCTATGCTCATAGTTGATAATATATGATCATGGCTTATAAATATCCACTTCATACTTATAGTCTATTATTATAATATCTTAGGTTATAAAATAATATCTTTTCTATATCTAAATGGTTTCTTTCCATGCAAGTCATTCCCATAACCAAGGTTATCAGGATCGGGATTCTAGGCTGGATCGTTGGGGATCTTTTGGATCGAATCGTAAGATCGGATCGCAGAATCGTAAGACCCTACATTATAACTAAAAGTATGCAAGAATAACATAATAGATTGTATATTTTTTTGTTATATATGAAGTAAGAAAATGATAAACCTTATAAATTTGATTATTAAAAATGTTGTAGGATGAACTAGTCAACTATTTTAATGGAAATGACACGTTAATCGTAAAATTAATAATAATATATAGTTAAAATTGTCATTTTATAGGATCGTTAGAATCGTTTGTAGGATCGTTAGAATCGTTTATAGGATCGTTAAAATCGTATGTAAAATCGGGATCGAATCAAGATTGTATTCTAAATCATTTAAGATCCTACTCCAATAAGATCCTAATTGGGATCGTGGATCGTTTCGCGTGTTATGGATCGTAGGATCGCTAGAATCGTAGAATCTGATCGGGATTCTGATAACATTGCCCATAACTATATAATATCATATTATATCAATTTAAGATTATAAATGTTATATTCATATTAGAACTTAGGTCTTGTAGGAAATCACTATTCCTAGAGATAGCTTAACCTAGTATTTTATTAAATGATAACTCTAGTAGTATAACTATCATTAATATAGTGGTATTCATGTATTGGTTATTCTCTACAATTAGAAATAGGTGACCTAATGTGTGATATAATTAATGTTATCCCTTTATAAAAACAATATTTCATGTTAAACTATAGTCCATGTGCTACAAATTTTAAAACAATAATACTTTTATAAGATTTCTCTACCATTTTATTCTTATACTTGTCTTAGATATTCTAACATCATTATCATATAATATAACTAATGTCATATAATAACCTAGTTCACTTTATAGTCACATTTAACATATAATAATAAAAGTTTATATCTTGTAGTAGTATTCACACTTAAAGATATGCTGACTTTATATTTTATCAACTAATGAATTTATTTAATATGCCCATCATTATTATGACTACATTCATATAATACGATATCATCTATAGTTTAAGACATGCATCACTTTATATCTTCTAGAAGTCTTATTTCTTTTATAAAAATGATATTTTTAATATTACAAACTCTATTCCATATGCTAGTTATTCTATAAAAATATCTTTGTAAGAAAAACACATGTCTAGCAATTTATAACAATAGTAGATTATCCAAAAATACTTTATTTAATTGATTTATCTCCTCCTCTCAACTAACAAGATTTCAACTATTATTTTTATTAAATAAAATCTTGTAGGCTAACAATTGTTATGAGATCTATTTACTTGATTTAATCTTCTCCTTCTACTATCAATATCTCAACAATATTTTTGTTAAACTAAAATCTTGTAAATTAACCCATATTTGCATTGTTTCAATATACTAACAAGTTATTTTAATAAAACATGGTTCAATTGAATAAAATGAAAAGGGATTAAATTGTATACCCTATTTGCTTCTTGTATTACATAATACAAAGGAAGGAGAGCAAGAGAGGGGAGACCGGCGGCGTGGAGCGGCGGCACCAGGGGCTCCGGCGGGCATCGGGCGGTCCGGCGAGGGCTCGGCGGTCGTCGAGTGGAGCTCCGGTGGGCAGGGAGGCAGCCGGCGGTGCACAAGGAGGAAAAAGGGAGGCCTTTGGTGGTGTTTTAATGGAGGAACAAAGGCTTGAATGGGCTGAATTTTTGAACTAAGGAGAGAGCAATTGTAATGAGAGGAAGAAGAGAAGGTGAATGTGTGAATGGAATGGTGAATGGGAGGCCTTTATATAGGCAAGAGAGGTCAAGCTTTCAATCCATGTCTATGGGAGTGAACCAATGGAGGAAGGGAGGATGATCCATGATTGGCCAAGAGTGTGTTTGTTGATGGTTATGGAGGATGATGCAACAATGGTGGTCTTGCAAGCAAAGGAAGAGGGAAGAGAAGCATGCAATGGTCCCATGTCAAATCAATCAAGCTTCTTTGACTTGTTTGAAGAAGAAGAAGGGAAATGTTGTTATAAAATTAAAAAGGGTGGGGTAGATGGCAAGGAAGTTCACTTGGTCTAGCGGAATGGAGAGGGGGCGTGTGAGGGTGGAGTGCAAGAGATCTCGGGTTCAAATCCCGGCTCTTGCATTCTTTTTACAAAGCTTGTAAATTGTATTTTTAGGCCTTTGTGTAATTTATTTTATGGAATAAATTCAATTTCTAAAAGACCTTATTTTTGTCTAATGCTCTTCTTATTAAATTACCTCACTTTATTAATCTATGCCCCTCATGTTATTTTATTGAATTTTTATCTATTTTAATTTTCTTGATAATCTCTTTCAAAAGAAAATAATAGAAGTTAATTTGATATTTAGAAATTCTCCCTTTTAATAAAAAAAAATAATTGATAATAAATATTATATTATAAAAAGCTTGGAATATCGCGGATATTACAAGATGGCCAAGATCAGACATAGCAAATTCCTTACTCAGCAGGGCAATAATATGGGCTCGTAATGCATCAGTAGAAGCAGTCAAAATTATGTCATCAACGTACAACAATAAGTAAGCCAATGAATCACCATTTTTGTATACGAAAAGGGACGTGTCACTTTTGCTACTAACGAACCCAATTCAATACAGAAAAGTGGCAAACCGCTCATACCAGGCTCTAGGTGCCTATTTCAAGCCATACAGAGATTTCCGAAGAAGACAGACATGATTAGGTCTAGACGGATCAGAAAAACCTAGAGGCTGAAACATATAAATGGTCTCCTGTAAGTGGCCATGCAAGAATGCATTTTTAACATCCAGCTGGTGAATCACCCATTTGCGAGATACAACAAGATGGAGAACAGTGCGGATTGTAGCCGGTTTTACGACCGGGCTAAATGTCTCATCGCAATCAATGCCAACTTCCTATGATCTGCCATTAGCAACCAATCGGGCCTTGTACCGTTTAAGAGACCCGTTGAATTTATGCCGGAAAGGCCACATACACCGAACAATATTAGCCCGAGCTGGTCTAGGCACTAATACCCAGGTTCCATTACTAATAAGAGCACGATATTCATCATGCATGGCAGCGGACCAGTTAGGGTCTAGAAGGGCTATTTTGTGTGAGGAGGGAATGGGAGATAGCTTTTGAGAAAGCTGAGCTTGGGCATGAAGGTCAAATAGGTGGCGTGGTATGATAATGCCGGCACGCGACCGAGTGGTCATAGGGTGTTGAACCGGAGGGTTAGGGGTATCGAAAGCGCTCGATTAGGTACTGGCGGGCGCGGGTGAAGGTTTGGCTAGCGCGGGCGAAGGAACCCCGGGCGCGGGTGGGGTGCCCGCGGTCGCGAATTGTTGTTTAGCGCTCGCGGTCGCGGGTTGGTGGTTGGCGCCCACGGGTAATAAGCTGGTGGCTGGCGACGAAACTTGCCTGTCAAGAAAAGATCTGGGATTCGACTGAGATGCATTAGTGACCTGTGTTTGACTCAGGGGGTACAGAAAAAGAGGAGAAACTGGGTCCTCATTGTCTAAGAACTCATATGAGGAGGCATTTTGAGTGAACGATTTTGCAAAAGGGAAGACAGACTCATCAAAGGTAACATGGCGTGACAGAATGATTTTATGAGTCTTAATGTCAAGGAAAATGTACCCTCAATGGTCGGGTGGATAACCTAGAAACACACAGGGGGTTGACCGTGGTTGAAGTTTGTGAGTGGTAACTGTTGACAGATAGGGAAAACAAAGACAACCGAAAACTCTTAAGTGCGAATATGCCGGATTGACATTATAAAGGATTTGAGTTGGGATTTTGTTTTGAAGACTGGTGGTGGGCAAAAGGTTAAGTAAATAGGCAGCCAGGTTGGTAGCGTAATGCCAAAACAGAGGCGGTACGGAAGCATGGATGAGGATGGTGTGGATCATGTTGTTTATAGTTCGAATCATTCTTTCAGCTTTTCCATTTTGGGATGACATATGGGGATACAAAAACCGAAAAAGTGTGCCATGGGTTGGAAAATAAGAGTGGAACTGGTGATTATCGAATTATTTTCCCATGTCACATTCAAAAGTTTTAATGGTTGTTCGGAATTGTGTTTTGACAAAAGTGTGAAACCTAACAAATTGATCAAAGACCTGTGATTTATATTTGATAGGAAACACCCAAAGTAAATGAGAATAATCATCCAAAAACAGCAAATAATATTTATGACCATGCGAACTCACAACAGGAGAAGTCCACAAATCACTATGAATAATATCAAAAGGCGACATAGTTAACTTTTGAGATTTATTGAAAGGAAGTCTAACATGTTTTCCTAACTGACATGATTGACACAAAGACTTAAAGACAATTATTTTTATGAATATGCGAAAGGTGAAATTTTTGGATAAGCGGGAAGACAAAAGCGTCGGGATGGCCGACTCGAGCATGCCAGAGAGGGGCCGACACAGCAGAAAAAGACACAGATGAAGACGTTGGACGAGACACAGGGTAGAGTTTGCCGGTACTATTACATCTCATTCGATTGCTTCCTATTTGAAGATCTTTCACAGAAAAGCCAAGAGGGTCAAATTCAATAGACACATTATTATCAGGTGTAAATTTTCTGACAGAAATAAGGTTTTTGATGATATTGGGGGCAAAGATGACATGATTAAGATGAAGGGGGTTAGGTTTGGATGGGATAAGGGCAGTTACTAGACCCATGGTAGGAATCCGACTGCCATTGCCGACAATAATCGAATGTGAAGGACTCTTATTAGTAAGGGAGGAGAGTATACTTGAGTTATGTGCCATATGAGATGATGCACCGGTGTCCATGTACCATGAGTTGTCCGGCTGGTAGAGTGTCATTGAACTGTAAGCTCGAGCAAGATTAGTGGGCGACGGATATCCAAACTGATTTTCTGGCTGAGGCGGTGGCGGGTTAGGATTTTCCGGCTGCGACGCCGGTTTATCTAAGGATGCAGTTAGCACCTTGGATTCAGCCGCTAAAGCCTTCTTTTGACCGTGACGGGTTTCTTCAAGGACCACCATGGATCGGGCTTTCGTAAAATTTGGCAAGGGAATGGTTTGGTGAATGAAACTTGCAACTGTATCAAACTCCGGAGTAAGCCCCACAATTAGCTATATAACAATTTGACGATCAGACACTGGAGAGTCCACGTTCGTTAATTGATCAGCAAGATCCTTGAGATTCTGACAATAAGCGAAGACATTAGCAAAATTCTCAAGACGACATCTAGAGTATTCGTGTTGCAAGTAAACAGTCCTAGACTCCTTGTTATCCTGAAAGATGTTTTTCAGTTTCGTCCATGCCGAGAGAGTCGTGGAATTTGGAGCGAGAATTATGAGAAGCAATTCAAACGATATGGTGGCTTAGATCCATTGAAGAATGACAACATCAAGTTGATCCCCGAGGTCATCATTAATGTCAGCCGGGCGAGGAACCGTAGGGTCGATGTGATCGAGAACCTTATGCGCACGGGCTGCCACCTTAAACAGTTCCGACCACGAATTATACTTCGTATTAGAGTGATCGAGTACAATCGGAATCAAGTTTTTGATAATGGAGACAACCAAAGCCGAGTGAAATGGAGTCTTGGAGTGCTCGAAAGAGCCCGATCCCGAGGCGAGATGGGTTGCCGGCGTGACTTGAACGTCTGGATTTTCCGGATCGGCATTCTTGGGATCCGTGCCTTTAGGATCCGTCATTGTGGCTAGAGAATTGTAGGCTAGATGGTGCCAGGGCTGGCGAGAGGTGGGACAGCAGTCGGCCTCTTGGGTCGACCGATAGGTGAGGTGAGAAGAGAAGAAGCGGCGAGCGGCGGAGAAGATTGCGGGTGCTAGAGGAAGGGGCTAGGGTTAGGGTTTCAGCCTTGTGATACCATGAAAGTAATTGGGTAAAATCCCCCTTGGGGTCCTCATTCTCATTATACTGATATATATACAGATACAACACTTGGGCTACAAGTCAAGGCTAAATATAATAATACAATATATGTTAATAGTTCCTATCATGGCTAAGATATTAAGCCTTTCCATAATGTGTTCACAATATTTTTTGCATTAATTTTCTTCTATTACTTCACTAGTATAAGTATGTAATAGTCTCTTTCATGAATAATATAAGTCTTCTTATAATTATCCATAGTCTTATAGTGGGTGGCTCATGGGTCATGTGAAATGAAAGACATTTGATGGTGACAAATCTAACTCGTCACCTGAACCTCCCACCAACTTGTTTACCCAATAAAATCCTAGTTTATATTATACTTATTCATAATTTATATCTTCAACTTTTGAATTTTAGATGTTTTCAAGTGGGTCCGATAAGGGTGATAGATCAGACATGCTTATGTTTAATTTAAACGACGCTTGGATTTGAACCCTAAAATGTAAATTATGGTAAGATTCACCGAGACCAGTCACACAAGATTCGTAGGGAAGATTGATCTTGAGTGAACCTCAAATTAAAACATGCCATCCAACCAGACATCCTTTTTTTAAGACCAAATCTAAGAATTAGCGATTTCAAAAGATTAATTTCGAAGGTAAAACCTCATCGAAGTTAATTAATCGAACACGAAAAGATACGAAAGATGATAGACAACAAACCACGTCTGCACAATAACAGTAGGGTCATTGAGATTGGAGCTTTTTGTAGTGCTAGTAAGAATGCAAGTGAAAAATGAAAAAAAAGGTAAGGCCCATTCCATTTCAAGAGGGTTCCCTTACTGACCTAGGGCAGAATACATATACGCCCCCCTGACCTTTGACCAATTGGTCACTTTGACACCTCGCCTTTGAAAATGTTCGATTGAGTACTTGAACTATAGAATTGAGACCTATTAAACACCTGTTTGACGATGATTGTTCGCGTGTAACTAACGTGCTCCATGTCATCTTGCCACATCATTAATTTAATTTAATAAAACAGTTAAAAAGCTTAAATAAATGAAAAGAAGAAAAGGAAAAAGAAAAAACCATTAAAAAAAAATGTAGATCTGGTCTTTGTCCCTCATGGCCTCATCTCAAAAAAATTGCAGAAGCCGTGTACTGGTGATGCCAAGCCATCTATGGAGGCGTAAAGCTTGGTCCCGTTCGCAACATCTCCTAACCCGACCTCATCACCATCTACGGTTAGCGCAGCTTGGTCCCGTTCGCGTAGCATCTCCCTTGGCAATTCCAGATCTGAGATTTTACTTTGCAACGAAACCAGATCCAGGTCTTAATTCTTAATAAAAGTTTAAATCTGTTCACATCTACGAAAACCCTATAATCCCTTCTCAAATGGTGTTAAATTTGCATTCAATTTTCAGATCTAAAACCCAAACTCCATTAACACCCTTTTGAAGCTTTGTTTTTTAAAATTTCATCCATTTTCCTTAATCATTTCCCCAAATTAAGGTCAGATTTGGATTCTCCAACTTCAAATTAATCAAAAACGTTTAATTTCCCATCCCAATCCGTTATAAATTTGATTCCGCCATTATCGAACCTCAAAAGTTCGTCCCCCACCGGGAGCCATGACCGCTTCCCATTTAGATTCTTCAACTTCAATAGTTTGACATTTTTAATTTTAAAAAAATAAGTATATTTTATTATTTTTAATATATAAAATCCAAATCAGCAAATACTACACTCTCCCACTCTCTCAAAAGAGATTGAAATACACGCGTAATGCCACCTCAATGCCACATCAGCATTTAGGTGTTCAATAGGTCACAATATGCAAGTTTAGGTACTCAATCGAACATTTTCAAAGGTGGGGTGTCAAAGTGACCAATTGGTCAAAGGTCAGAGGGCCGTATATGTATTCTGCCACTGACCTAGTTACATGTACACCAAGCACGCCCCTTCCCTTTCTCTAATCATAAAATTTTATGATCTCTTTTTTCTTTCATCAAACCTGAATTGAATATGTAAGGCCCCGTTCTTTCTAATAATAAAACAAAAAAGGGGGCCATGTGGTCTTCTATTGAAAGAAAAGAGAAGCGAAGAGCATACTCGAGATCAATGGCTATGGACCAAAAGCCAATAACTATAGTTATTAGTTTTCGAAATTGAAGGCTCTTCAAAAGTTCTTTTTGAACAAAGCTGGTTGTTGGCAAAGGAAGATAAGTGGCTAAGCTTTGAATCAAACATCGAATGAAATCGATTCTTTTTTATATATGAATAAAAATCATAGTAAAAAGGCTGAAAAAGGGCTTGTGCACTCATAGTCATAGGCGTAAAAATTTGTTGCAAGAGAAGTGGTTGATCGAATGGTTTCTACAAAGCACGTCCCTATAATCAAACTCAAGTTTCGCCCTTTGACAACCTTACTAATAGAAGGGCGCTGAAGCAACCAATCGTACGAATAAGAATAAAGAAAAGGGCCTCATTTGTACTTGGGGAGCCCGTTGATAATTTGGGTTCTCTAGATACTCGAATAACATCTCTTGATTTTTTTTATCTTTTATGGGGTTCATCCATTTCTATCATGACTATGTACATGAAAACTATATCAAATAGAAAAAAATAGACTTTATTATGATTTTAAGTAAAAATAACAACAATATTGGAGGGGTGTGTTGTTAATGAAAAGTAAGATATATTAAGAACGATTTTTTATAAGAATAAAGAAGATAAGGGATGGTTAGATGTAACAAATCTAAGCTAGAGTGGTGTTTTGAGTCAAAATAAAAAGATATGAATAAGTGAAAAACACCTAAGATAAGTGGTGGTTTGATGCAAAAACCCTATGTAATATTAAAACATACGGAGTCATCATCATTAACTCAATGAGGCTCCGCTACAGCGGAATCTGCGAGGGCAAGATGGGCGTACCCCTACTCAAGGAAAAGGGAGTACGTTCGATATACCCAAGAAAAAACTGAAATTCATCTATGTGACAATAATAACTGAATTTAGTTAGAGTGCACCAAAATTGATATATGGACTAAATTCATCAGGCGGTGTATAAAAGCTAATGAGCATGAGGATGTGTCCAATAAAATCCATCTCAAAGACAGTGTATAAAATCCATCTCAAAGACAATTTATAAAATATATGAAGTATTTTATACTCTGTAATATTATACTTTAAGCACCCTAAATCAAGGCATTAAATTCCTCAAAAACTAATAGAGGATTAACAATCAAGCAATGAGAATACCTATCTCCCATTTTCAAGACTGCATCGGTTGGGAACTTTTATCTAGACATGATTTAACAGTAATTTCACCTTTTCATGTGCTTTGTAAAGTGAACACTTCAATTATGGCACTCCCATATATTTTATTAATCTCCCGACCTCTTATCACTCTATCCATTGATGAAGTTTCTCCTCGTTTTTCTAAAAAAAAAAACAATGAAACCCTAAAACTCATAAATTAGTAAACTCTAAATAAAGTAATTAAAAAAATAAATTGATAAGGAAAAAGAAGAATTTAATTGAAGATGTACTGATTTTTCAATTTATCGTCAAAATTATTCAAACTCCACGTATAGAGTATTTTACCAGCTCCACCGTACCGGTCCATCGGAACTAGAAATAAAAATTGATAAGTCACAAATAACTACCCTCATTTAGCCACTACAAAATATACAAAAATTTTATAACAAGTAATTCAATACCCTATTTCAGCTTTATGAACCATCAAAAATATTGTATTACAAAATATTTTTAGTTGTGAATTTTCCTAAACCTTAAATGAAAGGAAATACTAGACATTTTAGATCTATTATTTACTTGATGTATTACTAACAAAACTAGATGCATTCCTTAATTTTATAGATGCATTCCTTAATTTTATAAAGATATGTATGTGGTTTTATGTTTTTAAGTTACCTTTATTGATTTGTTTTATTAAGATCATGAAATCAACTAGGAGGAGCCACATCATCTAGACGTAGTCCGGCCTAAGGTATCTTTTCGGATAAAACTTTTGCTGGGAGATGTGAGAACTTATCTCCTGTCGACCAAATGGTTAACAACAAGACCACTATATAAGAAAAGGAGGGAAAATCATAAACATTAATTTGAGATTTTCTATTGAAAGATTGATTCCGACCTTATATAAATTGATTAATCCCAACATTGTATATTGTTTAGTCGCGACTCACAAGAATTTAACAACCTCGAAGATCCGAGTCGACTACTAGGTCGGAATTCATGTTGGCTTGTGATATATTTTTGCAATAAGATACCTATATTATGATTGATGATGGTGTATAGTTTAGCCATAAAAAAATATGGCTACGTAGTCCAAAAGCAAAGCGATGCAGGGGAAAACAGCAAGCAGTAGTATGTGGAAACAACACCAGATGATTACGACCCAAATTCCAAGTCATATAGAGAAATGGGTATGTAGTATGTACCAAATTAAAAGAATGAATAATAAAAACGAATGAATGGAAAGCACAAAGTCCAAAATCTTTATACTGCACTTGCACCCAAACATGCCCCCTCCAAACCCTCATTTTGGGGAACTGAATTACCATTTTAACAGCATGAGAGTAGGAGGATAAATTATCAAAAAGTTACACTCGTGAAAAAATAAATAAAAAAAGCAAATTAATCCTCGTCACATGTGTCCCTTGTTTGCAGGGACAATACTACAATACACTCGATTGCATTCTGATCAACTCAACTCACACAGTCACACACACATGCCCCTTTTAATTCTTCCTCTTCTCCTCCAATAAATTTGAGCTCCAAATTCCATCTCCTCATTTCTTCATCCCATTGGAGAGCTTTGATTCCAACAAAACTATGCACGTTCGAGCATTTCAAATGGTGCTTTTAATTGTAATTTTCATCACAGTTTTGGCGTCTTGTGATGAGGATCAGAAGGATTACACAATTGGTGTGATTAATCGGCATTCTTCTGGCTCTGGGTACCAGACGAGAACGTTGCAACACGACCGTCGACGTCATGCTGACGTCCCTCACCATCACCACCACCACCACCACGACCACCACATGCGTCATTCTCGTCGTCATCGTCATCGTGACGGACACCGGAAGCGGCCTGGATTTGATAAGCAGCTGGTGTATTCTTCCGGCAAGAGGAGAGTTCCGAATGCTTCTGATCCTCTTCATAATCGTTGATCCATCACTCTTGTTAGTAATTTTTCTTCCTCGTTTTGTTAATAATTAACTCCATCTTCTTCCTTGCAAATCTTATATTATTATACTGACAATTCATTTTGGAGGATCATGTGTTATAGCCCTTTGAGATGGATATAACCCCTATAGTAATTTTGTTGTATTTTAACTAAAATCAGTTATTACATACTAGCTAAATTTTAGTTTTCCTTAGATTTTTTTGGTGATGATCATAACACTTGGTTGTTGTTGTTGTGCACTCTCATAATTTCATTGTAATAAGTGGGTTAAATAATTTTTCATTTTTATTGATAAATACAATTATTTATTGATTCAATTGAACAGTATATCGGCTATCCATGTAGTAATGAAGTATATTCATGCAGGATAAAAAAAGAAAGAAAGAAATGAAGTATATTTAAGAATATATTGTACATACACTGTTGAACAGTATCTTAAATATTTGGTATTTTCTTTAAATCGGAATTTGCGACTTGAATATCTCAATTATACACCTACTTTTGAGTGTTGAACACTATTGTATGTATAATTACGTACTAACATTGTGGGTAAATCATTTCCAGGAATTGGTGAAGTAATTGGACGAAGAAGGCGTACGTAGTAGCTAGCTACATGGATATTGAGAGAATTAAAAGATGGGGGAAGCTAAGCTCCGAGATGATTGGTTGATTAACAAGGATGTTAATTAATTAATGCATATGTTTAGGAGCGTGGGAGACATGGGGTTAATTACAAGGAAGCATACATGCTTAGTTGTTTTTTTGGTGAATGATAGGCGTGGAACCTGGGGTTTAGTGCAAAACCCTCTTTCTCCCTTTTTTATTTTTTATGATTCCTCGTAAAAAATTGTCTTTCTTTTTGGAGAGCTCTTTCTTCCTTCAGAAAAGAAAAAAAAGACAAAGTTCAGTGCTAGTATTTTTTGAACAATATATGTACAAGTCCTATATATCTATATAGTAGTATTATAAATAAGTAGTCCATATATAAGCAATCATGGGACATATTTCTATGTAAGTTAAACCCCTTTTGATGGTCACGCAAGTAATGATATGATCACAAGCTAGCCCTGGCTATATCTAGCTACCACTTTATATATATATAATTTGGCAGCATATAGTATAATTAATTTTTGGGGTTTTAATTTTTTGCCCCTTGTCTAAATTCCTTGTAGTCTTGTAAATTGGCATTTTGCTGTGAGATCTTTTGTCTTCTGTCTATAGTTCGTACCAATTGTCTTTTTTGTTGAGCATTAGAGTATTTGATTTAAAAAGAGGCCCAAAAGGGGGAGGGTATTCAAAATTTTCAATATTCCTCCTTGTTCAGAATCAGAGATTTGGGTAGTACAAATTACAAAAGGAAAGCGAAGGGAATCTTTGCAGGCTAGGCAGCTGCAAGCGTAGAATGGGAATAAGCAGAGAATTGTAAAGGAGGTAGAGATCGAAAGAAGGGATCCATTTTGATGGCAAATTGGGGTAAGAGAAGAAGCTGCAGATGTTGCATATATGCATGCATGCTCGTCTCTCTCTCTCTGTGTACGTCCTGCAATGTATATATTTCTGTCAAATCTTCTCGACCATATATCTATATGCACTTGCTTCAATTTTCTTTTCTTTTTTTTCCACTTTGACAATGAACATTGGGTTGCGGGCCGGATTTTTATTTTCATTTCTCTATTTTTTTTTAATAAGAAAAGGTCATATACGAGAAGAGGATCGTCATGAAGCACATCCTCACGAATGTAATCAAGAAGACTTGGATCAACAAACAGAGGAAGGGGAGTTACGTGGGTGAAGGACTTCGCAATGAAATTCGACACAAAATTGACCTCTCGGAACAACTATGTAGGTGATGCGCCAAGACTGAAGCTGAGCGATCCTACATTGGACATCAAACAAGATCATCTTGACTTCCTATGGAAAAGTCGTAAGGTTTTTACTGTGTTAACCAAACAAACACATACTACGCCAAATTGACTTCCTGATACACATACGATATAGTCTAGATGAACAAGATAGTCTACCACTCTATTGACTTCCTAATACACGTACATAAGATATAGTACAACTTCATAGTCAACTTTTCCCCAGAAGGATATTTACGCGAATCATGTTAATCTCTCACGGATAACTCTACGTACCTTTGATTGCATTGACCAGGCAGAGGTTATCACAATCAATCCCTAGGTGATGAAAACTACACCAAATTCCGTCTTGGACCCCAACATTTAGGGTGAGGGCCTTTGCCATAATACTAGATTTAGCACCACAAGTGCCATGATTTATCCAAAACGACTTGACATACAAGTCTCGGATAATATATCTAGAGGGGATATATTCATTACAAAATGCTCCATCAAAGTTGAGTTTTTAGCAGTTTTAATTTCTACAAGCTTCTTCTATCTCAGTTTTTTCCTTTGTATACTTATTTTTCACTAGTTGTTTGTTGGTGACAAGGGTCTACTATTGGTGTCCTCATCAATCACATTACCATTTTGGTATTTGTACAACTATTTTTGTATAAACCCTGTCATTTTGCTCGGATGACATGCTATTCAAACTCCTTTTTGGACATGAACTCTCTAATTTCTTTAGTGATTTGATTTATAATGGTCTTTTGTTTATTGTAACTTGTTGTATTACATCCGTTGTTTTGGGGTTATCTATTCCATGACATGATCATTATGCATGTAATTTTTTAGGATAAGTGGTGAGTCTTTTAACAATTTGTTGCAAATCTGACATTGGAGTGGTATAGCCATCCATTGTTGCTTGACACCCAATATAATATGTCATGAGTGTCATTGTTTATGGGATGCGATATCTCTACAATAACAAGGACAAACTTAATATCAAGCCGCTCCTTTAGTTTGTTGACTTTTCAAATTTTGTCTAGGTTTTGTAATGGGAGAATGTCTTGTTCCCTACTGATGTTGTTTTTGTTTGTACATTTTCCTTTGACATGTGTGTCATACGCCCAAAGGTCTTTCTAGAACTTCATTGGTTTTCCATCTCCTACATAGCATTGTTTAAAGGTCTCCTTAATAGCCTGTAGCTTAATCCATTATCATGAGGTATTATATCTTTTCTTATCATATTGTAAGATATGCTTATTCTTAAGGTAAGTTTCTAAGACAATTCTGACCAATATGTTTTTTGGACAAGCCATGAGTTTCCAAAGGAGTTTCATTGACTTGTTGAGCGAGTATTTCTGATAGACCTATAAGGACTAAAGAGAAATACAACCAAACAAAACCAAAACACAAACAAAAAAATAAGATAAAAGAAACATAAAAAGGCTAAGATTAAGTGAACACCCAAAAGCAAACCACACCCACAAACACAAGACACTAAAAACTAACCCTACAGCCTACCCATTGAAAAACTCATAGCCCACCCACCCATCCACCCTCCTACATACATCTCCTCTACATGATTAGTATCACTCTATGTGGTCTTGTCTCGGTCCATGGACCGAGACAAGACCAAATGGGGTTCCAAGAAATTCCATCTATCTCTTCTAGGAACCCCCTTTGAAGCATTGAAAACCCCAATGGAAGAAGCCTCCACTACACCACTCCATTGATTTAGCAACCATATTTCACCGCTCTTACGCTAGAAAGAAAAGGTTCCACATGAGCTCCTGTTCTGTGGCGTGGTGGCAGGACCGCAATGGTCACTAATGCAAAGAATAAAATATTAATTTGCGTCCACGTGGTCGCAATTTTAATGACCACATAACACATGATCACTAAATACTCGTGGGAAATTTTGGAGTCAAGATTTAGCGACCACGTGGTTGCTAACATGTGCGACCACGTGGTCGCTAATCGGATGCCAGGATTTAGTGACCACGTGGTCGCAGAAGATGGTCACTAATTACCGCGCCAAACTCCTAAATATTCTACCTCGCAGTTGGTGACCATGTGGTCGCTAAATGCGTCTTTGCACTAAAACTACCGCCAATTTTTTTATGTTTAGCGACCATATGGTCATGAAATAGCATGTGGCGACCATGTGACCACATGATTGTTGTTTAAAAACTGCAGTTTTACTCTTGTAAAAGTTTCTCGATTTCTGTCTTATCAGTGATCATTTAGATGCTATTTTGTGTCCATATGTTCGATGAATGTCAAATTACGATTGGATATAAACAATTAACAATGCAAAATAACTCGGAAATAAAAATAACGTAGACATAAATAACACAATATTATATAATTATTTAAATTAACAATTTTGGATTTGGCAACAATATTTGCGTATATGTATAACATTTACTATATTAAACGAATTTTTTTAATTACATACTTATAATTGAGCTATTGGAAAAATATGACAAAATTCCTCCCTTCCAGCAAATGAGATGTGTAAATATCTCCTTCGTTTTGTGAATTATTTTTTGTACAAAGGTATGAGGATGTACAAAGTTTATATAGGAAATTAGTAGCGACTATATAGACGCCAAATTGGCGATAGTTTTGCTTACCATTGTATTTAGCGACCAATGTGGTCGCCAAATCCGCGAGATGAATCCCTCCAAAATTTCCTGTTTTGGTACCGATATTTAGAGACCACTTCGTCGCAAATATTAGCGACCAATTGGTCGCTAACCTCAGGCCCAAAATTAGCGACCAAGTGATCACTAATTTTGTGACCACATGGTCGCTAATTTTGGGAATGAGGTTAGCGACCACTTGGTCGCCAATATTTGGCGCCAAAATCGCATGCGCAGATGTCGTGACCACATACTCCATGGTCGCTAAATATTATTATTTATTTTTTGTGTTGGATTTAATGACCAAGTGGTCGCAAATTAGCAACCATCTTACGTGGTCTCTAAATTATGATTGCTAAATTTGCCTAAATGGTGTATAAGAATTTCCCGCATGGACAAAAATAATGTATTAATATTCGTTACAAAGCAAAAGGGGAGTAAAAAATTTGTAAGGCATATCAATATGCCTTACAAAGTGATGACACCACACCGACATCTATGTCAGCCGAGCAGGAGGAGGAGGCTATGAATGTTTGCTCAGATGGGCTTGTCACCCGTTCACGGGCTAAGGCCATTGCTAGGGCTACTACTTCAGACATTTTGAGATCCCGACTACAGTTCACTCAGCATGTCGAGCCAGACATCGCCATATGCTCGGTAGCAACTTTATGTGACGGATCATTATTGGCCTAGCTGATCCTTAATCGGTGCCTATGTATTTATTTATTTATTTTGCATATTTTGACATTATTTATATTATCTTTATGTTTATTTTTATTAGCGGATGTGTGTCTCGGTTTGCATATCGGGACTAGTCCTTGTTTTTCTAGTAAGGAGCTTCTCTATTTGAAGCCCTTACTCTCTTGTAAAACCTAGTTTTGGTTAATTGAAAATTGAGATTACTCTTTCCATTGGCCTTTACTCCCATTTGCTCTCTAATTCCACGTCTCTATCTCTCTTCGTTGTTCTTGCATTTTCTCTTCCTCTCTTGCAAATATCTCATACAATGACAAAAACCTCATAGATCTTGTCCTAGAATGATCCAACGTCGCCATCTTTGCTCGAGTCTATTGATCTTCTTCGGCGCTCGTTCGTGTGGATCTCGGGAAGGCTTAAAAGGACGATCCTACGGAGCTATCAATTGGTATCAAGAGCCACTTGTAATTCATTCTAATCTCTCGTAGATCCAGGTTTAAACCATGCCATATCACACTTCCATGTTCATTGTTCGAGATCTTCTGACTTTCGATCCATGTCCTTTCCTTGTAAGCAAGTCTTACTAGGTGATTTTGGCTTGAATTTTTTTCTCTACCCTTATTGTGATAAGAAGTGATGTGAATTTGATTTATGTGTGCATGCTCATTGATTAAAAAATTCCATACGTCAAATTCTTTGTTTCGAAATTGCTGCCTTGTTCTTCTTTGTTGTGCCGATCTTGCGTGTTGTTATGGCCTAGTCACTTGCTGTTTTTTGAGGCATTAATTAGCTGCAAATCAGCCTCATAATCTGTCATAACAGCCCCTAAAAGTTCGTTCCCAATCAGCCACATTTCAGCCATAAACAACCAGCCATGATTGATTAAACTTGCCTAAACAAGCTCCTTTAGTTTAGGGATTTGTTTACCATTTTGTTGGACCCATTTATCTGATTTCAAGTCATATTAATTATGGCTATTATGTGTGCTAAATAATTGTCTTTAACTGTTGGACATTAAGTCCATAGCAGTCGCACATTCCTAGAACCCAAACCGAGCCGGTTTCGCCTAGTTCGACACATAAGGCTAGTAGCCTTTAAAAAATATTCAGAACAAGGGTGCTTCGAAGAACACCCCAAGAGATTCGAAGAACTCTAGTTTCATAAAAAAAATAATAAAAAATATAGAAGCGGAATAGCCAAAATAAGGTAAACCGACTTCTTTGTGTCGTTTGGGCTAGTTTTCGATTTCCCTCCATTTCACCTATGTTCTTGGCTGTTTGAATTTGAATTTTGAAGTGTGGAGTGCGTCTTGACTTGCATTATATTAATCATAACATCTCTCTTTCGTACTTAACCTTAAGCCGCTCTCACGACATTCCTAAATAAGCCCATCCTTCATGGGTTTGCTTGAGTTTAGGGTGCTTTGTTGGTTTGTAGATCCTTTTGTTCTCTTTGACTTGTTGCCCTATGGCTGCATGTAACCTTTCCGCCCTTGGAAACGAGAGTAACACTGCGCAGGACCCACCCTTGGCGCATGTAGTTCCTCCCGAGGTCCGAAATTGCGGAAATGTGCAGCCCAGAGTAGTCGTGACTCCCGAGCAGCAAGAGATTGTGAATTTGAGACGTAAGCTTGCTGAATCACGAGCTCAACAACAACCACTCCAAGCACAATTGTCAGGCGCGATGAATGCGACTAATGGAGCCACCGCTAACCGCGCTTTGGAGCGTGATAAGGGGCATATGTTTCCGGAGACTTCTACTCAACCGGTCATCCGGCGTCTCCCATTTGTTATTGAGAGTCGGCATCTTCCGACTCAAGACCGGCGACACGAGCGCATTATTCGTGAGGATTATGTGGACGACACTTACTTCAACGAGGGAGATCGGGACTATCATCACCTAGGTCATATTTCTACCCATCGCAATCCCTTGTACCTTAGTGATAGGAATGCCCGCGGGAGTAGGCATCACCAAACGGTGTTGCCTACAACGCACGGTCAACGTTCGAGGGCTAACCTAGAGGAAAGTGTGCCGCGCGCCTCGGGTTGCTATGATGAGCATCTCACGATGCCTCATCGTGGCCCTACCACTACTACTAAGCCACACCATGGGCAATGTCGGTTGGGGCCGAGGGGTATTATGATACCACCCTGATCCCTATGGACGACTTCAACAAGTTCGTCGGTTCGATGACGACGAACTCCACTTGGCGGGGTTAGATAACCCCTATTACTTGCCACCTTTGGGCGATCATCCTGGATTGGATGATCGTCCATCGAATTGGGTCCCACCCCCGACGAACGTTGGGAACCGTGGGCATACTAGGGTCCACGACACCCGTGGTGGCCCTTCTAATTGGGTTCCACCGCCACGCCCTGGGGATCGTAGACCCGAGCTTGACTATTACGAGCCCGCTCAGCGAGTGCCTCATAATCATGGCCATCGGGACCGTGGTGGCCACTCTGATGCACACCAACCACGGGGCCGCGATGACGGCCATAGGCACCGCGCCGGCCGTGATGACGATTACTCGTTGTCGCCCGATGCACGCACCTATAGGGGCGACCGAGACCGCTTCCCTCATCTTGACTATGACCAACCTCGCACGCTCAAGCAGGAGGTCAAATTCAAGATCGAGCCCTTCTGTGGTCTATATGAGCGGATGACGTTTCTTAAGTGGATTCAATTCACCGAGTACACGCTCCGCTATTGTCAGACGCCACCTGAGGACTACGTCGCAACTGCCACCTTACACTTTTAGGTTGTGGTCCGCGTTTGGTGGCATATATTTATTGTTGAGAGGTCTAGGCGAGGCCAATTTCCTATCACTGAATGGAACCAATTGGTATACATCATGAATAGGAAATATGTTCCCTCTAACTATAGGGACCAAATGAGGTTAGAGATTGCCATGGCTCGCCAAGGTTCTCTCAACCCTCTAGACTTCTTTTCTAAGTTGGAGGACATGTTTTATGAGGCCAACATCACCCCTACGCCTTCGACCCTCCATTGTCGGTTCCTAGCTTGCCTTAACCCGTCGATCCGTGATCGATTGGAGATTTTTCCCATCAAGGACATCAACTCGTTAATCCACGCCGCAAAGCAAATCCATCAATAGAATGTGCGTTATCGAGCTTCTTCTTGGTCTTCTAGCCAACCTTGTTACCCTTCTTCTTCCACCACTTCTCATTCCAATCCCGACCATTCTTCTTCCACTAGAGCACCTCCCTCCACTACGGGCGTGCCTAGTCATGGCCGAGCTCCACCGATCATGGCGCCCACAGCCGTCGCTCGAACCCCTTCCTCGCAGCTCGTGTCATCAGGCACTGAGTGTGACCATGATGTTGAGTGCTACAAGTGTGGTGGTCGAGGCCACTTTCAAAGCAATTATCCTAAAATCAAGCGCGTTCTCTTCTCGGAGAACACTGGAGGTTATGAGTCTTTAGATGACAAGGAGGCCCCGCTTGATCCAGTTATTGAAGCCCCTATTTATGCTGAGGAGGAGCAGTTGGCTTGTCATGCTCCTGACATTACCGTCGGTACCATGCTGACTCTTATTTCCCGAAGAGCTTTGACCATTAGGGAGCCAACCCATTCTGACCAGCGTGAGAACTTATTCCATACCCGCTGCCTTGTCCAGTCAGTCGCGTTGAGCGTTATCATTGATGGATGTAGTTGTTGTAACATTATCAACAAAAAAGTTGTTGATTATTTACAATTGTCTACTTTCCAGCACCATACTCATTCCCTCCATTGGATCTCATCTACTAACGAGAACCATGTCAGTGAGCAGTGCTCCATTCCTTTCTCCGTTGGCAGTTACACGGAAGAGATCATTTGTGATGTCATTATGATGGACACCACCCATTTGCTGTTAGGGCGTCATTGGCTCTATAATCGACGTGTCTTTCACGATGGGTTCCTTAACACATATACCTTCAGCTACCACGGAAAGCGCGTCACCCTTCACCCCATGTCGCCTAGTGAGATCGTGTAGGGCCAATGAAGCGTGATCGTCACAATGCCACTTACACACCACAGATGGCCCTTAAGCAATAGCCTACATAGTCTTTTGACACTCGGGTTCCTTCGCCGGCATTTTTAGCGGCACGCCTGAGCGCTCATCTTCCTTTCCGTGGCTCGAGCCGCCACTTCCTCGTGACGCCCCTTCGAGCGCGCCCCCTTCTCACGGCAGGCAACAGGGCACCACACCTAAGGCGCGCGCTGCACACACATGTGCGCCACACTCTGCGCCGACGCGCCCCACTCACGGCGCCGCCTAATCGGGCGCACCTCACTTTCAATTGTCACCGCTCGAGCTGCAGGGGTGTGCTGAGCGACGCCTTCTTATGGCCCGCCGCAGTGAGATTTTTGCTTCACTCCGCGACGAGGAGCCTTGTCTTCTTCTCCTTCCAACTTCTTCTCCAGTCGAGGATTCTGACTACCAGCCCTTACCCATTGTTGATAGGGTTTCTTGACAACAAATAAATTTATATCAAGACCCCGCTGAGTATAGCGAAGTCAGGTTCAGCCACAGGGAGAAAGTCAGTATCAAGTTTTGTTACTTATCACGCAAGCAATCAACAAAAAGTAAGGATTTTAACAAGAAAGAGAGAGATTCTAAGGTAAAGGTATCACCACAACAATAATGATGCAATGCTAACGCTATGAAACATAAAGATCATGCTTTTATAACATAAAGGTGTCAACTTTCGTCAACCTAAGCAAGTAAATCAATCAACTTTCGTGCAATCAATAAACTTACTATCTAATCTCTTCTACTTCAATTAGGATTGATCCGCTTTCGCTTCAAAACCCTAAATTGACTATTCTGATTCAAAGTTTCCGTTTTCACTTCAATTATAAATGAGAAATTCCTATCAACTTTTGTTTCAAGGATTAAGAGCAAGAGAATAGATTCATGCAATAAAAATAATCAAAACATGATCACAAACAAGCATGCACAACCATTGTTGGGTTCAACCCCAACCTTGGAGAGGAAGACTACTCACTAAGCATCATTAAAAACATAATAATTGAATTAAAAAGAAAGCTTACAACTTTAAATTCAAAGCAATAGTTCTTCTCCATAAAACTCCTCTCCTTCTCTCGCCTCCTCTCTAACTTCTCTCCTCCTCCTCTAACTTGAATGATAAGAAAACTAAAGAGAGGACAAGTGTATTTATAGAGAAACTATTCTATCTTAAATCTATCTCTAAGGAAATAAATCTTCTCATAAGATATATTCCTTCTATCTATCTAATAACATAAAAGGAAACAAGATAGAATCCCTTTAATTCACGCCGACTCGGATCTCGCTGCTCCTCGGGATGCCTCGTTAACGACCTGTGAGCCTCGTTAACGACCCTGTTCAGCATTTCGAACAGCTTTGAGTAAATCTTGCGTAGAGGATTCGTTACAACTCCGTTCGACTCGATTCTTTTTCCTATGTTCTTGTAACAAATTTCTCTATCTCTTCCCAAGCTCAAACTTGATCTTCAATGACTTTTCTTGAGCGCTTAATCTCCATATTCTCGTCATTCTTGAGTGCTATCTTTCATCGACTTTTCCTTGGTTTTGCTCTTTTCTTCAAAAGTGCTCCAAATAGCTTCTAAAAACCTATAAAACACCACCAAAGCTTATGTAGACTCCATATCTTAAGGAAATATGAAAACTTACATAAACAACTCAAAACAAAACACAAAACTAAAGAAACAGACTCAAACAAACTAAAAACACACCCTAAAAACACGACTAAAAAGGCAGACATCAAAATACACCATACTTAGACTTGCTTGTCCTCAAGCAATCAACAAGACAAGAAACAAAACCATCAGCACATATATCAAGTCAATGCCCTTATCAAAAAGCAACATCAAAGCACAAGTAGAAATAAATAGACAAGTGAATCTAACATCATCACCCATATATACAACCTCAAGCAAAAGCAACCAAAAATCCAACGTCACAAGGGTAATGTGTTTCACTCAACTCTCAAGTGTTTAGGCTTAGAATAACAACTCTCAATTCAATCCAATATACAAAAATCAGCATAGTCTTTGTTACTTATATCACCAAACTCTCGACCAGAGATGTCAAAACATATAAAAATCATCAAGAGAAATTAGGCTCAATGAAAAACTTCATAGAAGCTTCCATTCGGATGGGTTGTAATGGGGCTTGGTAAAAACAAATAGGCATGGAAATATTTGGCTATGTGGTGCTAATAATATCCAGGAATCAAAGACTCCTAAAAACTCACACATATATCCAAAACTCTCATAAAATATTATACCAAACTCTCTCAAACTTATGCACACTTATTTCTTTCGACCCCCTTTAATATCCCAACTAATCTTGCTTATAAACAATAAGGAAATTTGGATCATGCACATTATTCACTACTCAACACTTTTTCTTTCTTTTTCTTTCAAATGTTCCATGATCTTCATTCTTTTCTTCTGAGGGGCTCGATACCGAACCCTACTCGGGTCGGTAACGAGGTGATTGTACTGATTTTTCTTTTTTGTTTCTTCTTTCTTTTCTTTCCACCTCTTCTTCTTTCTTTCCCAACTCTTTTGTAAGTGCATTCAGGGAACCAAACTCCTTTTACATAACAAACTGCAAGATCTTTACTTTTCCGAACCCATATTACCCCACACTTGAACCAATACAACTCACTCAACAAAATCATAACAACCAACACTAAGTCTAATCCCCGGATAGGGTCAAGCTTATCTCGGCTAGGGAATAATTTTGTGGAGCTAAAAATAAAAGGCTTTAAGGCTCAACTTGGCTTCAAAAAGAAGGATAATGTAAAGGTGGATAGGGATAAATAGGGCATATAAAAATAAGTTCTCTATCATATGACTTTCACAAGTAATGAACTAATATCTCATATAGGTCTCAAGAAATAGATAACCATATCAATGACAAGAGATAATATGCATAAGGAGAGTAAATCACACAAGAAAAGAAGATGGATTTTTGATGTTCTCCCTTTAAGGCCAAAAATAACTCACAAGGTCATTTTGTTGGATTTAAGTCACTTCTACCTAAGATCATATGTGCTCAATTTCATCACATGCTAAATATTCCACATAAAAAACAAATTTTCAACTTGATTCAGGCAAAGCTATACAAACATGCTAAAGGAATTATATGATAAAGCAAGTTAAAGCATATCATAGGACATCTAAGTGGAATATTATCAATCCTAAAAACACAAACAAAGACCAAAACCTAAAACTGAGTTACCTTTTCCCATACCTCATACTTAAACCAAACAGTGTCATCACTCTTTAAAACAAAGACATAAAAAAAAGATAAGAAAAGGGAACTCACAAAATAAAACTTGAAGCTACTTGAAACCATTGATCACTTGAGGAGTATTGCTGAAATTTTCTTCGATTCTGTAGAGGAGGTCGGTACCGACCCTGTGGGGGTTGTTACCGAGCCTGCGTGCTTGTACACCGAATCTTCTTGATTTTCTTCTTCTTAGCACTTCTTCTTCTTCTTTGTACCTGAGTCACTTTAGAAAAACTTCTATCCTACTACACTAATCTAAGCTAAAAACAAATCAAAAGAAAGCTAGCAAAAAGATCTAAGAAAGCAAAAACAAAAAAGCGAAAAACAAAAAGCGGGTTGCCTCCCGTAAGCGCTATTTTTTAACGTCTTTAGCCCGGCGTACTTACCTTGGCTTACCTAGGGCGGCTGCCATCCAGTATCGAAGGGATCATAAGAAACCCTATACTTAGCCTGAACAACAGCATAGCTTCTCTCCAAAATATTTGGCCCTCGGTCATCAATAAGGTTGCTCGGAATTCCTACAATAGGGTTAGTAAAATCCGAAAACCAAGGAGGTTTCGACTCCTTCACAGTACTAACAGTAGGATTTAATGTAGAAGAAGGATAAGAGAAGGGATCATGACCATAATTGATTGGATAAGAACAAGAAAACTCACCAGGATCGAGCAGAAAGGAGTTCGTTAACGAGACTATGTGGGTTGTTAACGACCATGCTGGATCTGGAAGTGGCTCGATGTCGTGCTTGGATCCACCTCTTGTTTCGTACTCCTTCAGATAAGGGTCGTTACCGACCCATGGGGGGTCGGTAGGCTCCTCGGTAGATGTGACATCCTTGATTTTGCTCATTGCTGTACTCAGAGAAGGGTCGTTACCGAGCCATGGTGGGTCGGTAGACTCTTCAATACTACAACTAGCAACTTCGCTTATGGGCGAATTAAATGAAATTCGACCTTCTCTTCTCCAATATCGAATGTGAGAAGTCCCTTCCTGACGTCTACACGCGCTCCTGCGGTGGCTAAGAATGGTCTTCCTAGAATGATTGACACCATAGAGTCTTCAGGCATATCTAGAACAATGAAGTCGTTTGGGACAAAGAATTTGCCAACTTGAATGGGTACATCCTCAACGACTCCGATTACTTTGACACATGATCCATTCGCCATATAAAGATTTATATGGACAGGCTCCAGTGGTCCCTTGTTAGCCTTGGTCCAGATAGACAATGGTAATAAACTAGCACTGGCACCTAAATCACATAGAGCTTTAAACGGTGAGTCCCAATACCAATTGAAATTGCAAACTTACCTGGATCACCTAGTTTTTCAGGGAGCGTTATGGAATGAACCTCATTATGAAGCTCTGAGATATATCGTTTCCTGCTTAAAATCTCTTTCAAAAATTTAGCGTAGGCATGCATTTCATTAAGGGCATCAGTAAATGGAATTGAAATATTTAACCCTTGAAGAATCTTAACAAACCGTCTAAACTTTCCTTCCGTAACATCATTAGACTTCTTAATCGGGAAAGGAAGAGTTTTTGATGGACTTGGGATAGAAAGAAACCCGGATCGAGGCCCTACCGAATCGACAAGAGGGTCGATCGGTGCAGATGGGGGGTCGATACCGACCCCGATGGGGTCGGTAACGAGCTTGGGATTAAGAGAGGATTTCGGTGTAGAAAACTTACCTGGGATGGGATCGTTAACGACCCTGGGGGTATCGGTACCGAGTTGTTCAGGCTCGGTAACGACCCTCTTTGGCTCGTTGTCGATCTGGGCCGTGGCGTCCTTTTCAGATTCGAGGCTTTTCTCCTTGGCATTGGCACGCTCTGGTAGCGTCTTTTCGCTCCTAAGGTGTACAACCGCTATTTGTCCTCTAGGGTTCTCTTCGGGTCGGCCCGGAAATTGCCCTTGAGGCCTTAGAATCCATGCAGCTAGGTTGCATAGTTGTGAGTCTACACTTTTTTCCAGATCTCGAACTCTCCCCATCGTTTCATTTGGTTATTAAGGTTGGCTTGGACTCCATCAATCTTGATATGGACGTCATTGAATTGGTTATGGACTCCATTAATGACCTCTTGTAGCCCTTGGACCCATGATGGTGGATCTTGGTAGCTTGGAGGTTGATAAGGTGGAACTCTCTAATCTTGCTGAGGAGGTTGGCTCCCTTGGCCATATGCATAGTTGCCCCAGGTGGGCTGATTGTAATTCCTTCCTGCATAAAAAGTATCACCTTGGTTCCTATATGGACCCCTCATGTAATTAGCTTTTTCATATGCCTCAGCAGCTATGGTTTCCCTTTCTCTTTGGATCTCCTCTATCTCTAAACAGAGTTCAGTAATCTGCTTAGCTAGTTCTTCAGGTGTAGCCATGGCTTTGTGTTCTCTTAATCTCCTGTGGAGAGAACACTCGAGTTCAGGGTCTACTTATTGGATTAGAGACAACTCGACGTCCTTTAGATGTCCTACGTTGTAAGCAAAAACAAAAACAAAAAACAAAATCAAAAAGCAAAAACGAGTTCTCGGCGAGGGTCGGTACCGAGCCTGGATAGGGTCGGTAACGAGCCTGGAGTGATCCCGTAAAAACCAAAACTAAAAAGAAAGAAACAACTACCTGTCGACAGGGTCGTTACCGAGCCTGGATAGGGTCGGTAATGACTCAACAGTGGCCTAGAAACTAAACAGAAAAAGTACAGAAACTGGGTTGCACAGCAAGGTCGGTACCGACCCGAGGGGGGTCGTTACCGACTCAGCCGAGTCCCAAAAACGCAAAAAGAACAAAACTTGGCACTATTGAAATCTCCCCGGCAACGGGGCCAATTTGTTGAAAGGGTTTCTTGACAACAAATAAATTTATATCAAGACCTCGCTGTGTATAGCGAAGTCAGGTTCGTCCACAGGGAGAAAGTCAGTATCAAGTTTTGTAACTTATCACGCAAGCAATCAATCAAAGCAAGGGTTTTTAACAAGAGAATGAGGAATTCTAAGGTTTAGGGTATCCCCACAACAACAATTATGCATGCCAAACGCTATGAAACATAAAGATCATGCTTTTATCACATAAAAGTGTCAACTTTCGTCAACTAAAGCAAGTAAATCAATCAACTTTCGTTCAAATAACAAACTTACTATCTAATCTCTTCTACTTCAACTACGATTGATCCGCTTTCGCTTCAAAACCCTAATTTGACTATTCTGATTCAAGGTTTCCGTTTTCACTTCAACTATGAATAAGAAATTCCCTTCAACTTTCGTTTCAAGCATTAAGAACAAGAGAATAGAGTCATGCAATAAAAACAATCAAGACATGATCATAAACAAGCATGCATAACCATTGTTGGGTTTAACCCCAAACATAGAGAGAGAAACTACTCACAATTCATGATAATTGAAAACATCTAAATTAAATTAAAAAGAAAGCTTACAACTTTGAATCCACACAAAACTTGTCTTCCAAGCAACACCACAAACTCGTCTCTCTACTGTATCCACACGCCCCTCTATCTTCTCTCCTCCTCCTCCTCCTCCTCTAACTTCAATGATAAGAAAACTAAAGAGAGGACAAGTGTATTTAGAGAGAAACTATTCTATCTTAAATTTATCTCTAAGGAAATAAATCTTCTAATAAGATATATTCCTTCTATCTATCTAATAACATAAAAGGAAACAAGATAGAAGCCCTTTAATTCACACCGACTCGGATCTCGCTGCTCCTCGGGATGCCTCGTTATCGACCTGTGAGCCTCGTTAACGACCCTGTTCAGCATTTCGAACAACTTTGAGTAAAACTTGCGTAGCGGATTCGTTACAACTCCGTTTGACTCGATTCTTTTTCCTATGTTCTTGTAACGAATTTCTCTATCTCTTCCCAAGCTCAAACTTGATCTTCAATGACATTTCTTGAGCGCTTAATCTCCGTATTCTTTTCATTCTTAAGTGCTATCTTTCATCGGCTTTTCCTTGGTTTTGCTCTTTTCTTCAGAAGTGCTCCAAATAGCTTCTAAAAACCTATAAAACACCACCAAAGCTTATGTAGACTCCATATCTTAAGGAAATATGAAAACTTACATAAACAACTCAAAACAAAACACAAAACTAAAGAAAAAGACTCAAACACACTAAAAACACATTCTAAAAACACGACTTAAAAGGCGGACATCACCCACCCCGGTTGCTACTTTGCTAGAGGAGTTTGTTGACATGTTTCCTAACAAGCTACCTCCCGGACTTCCACCACTCCGAGGCATCGAGCACCAGATAGACTTGGTGCCTGATGCGTCTCTGCCCAACCGAGCCGCTTATAAGGTTGGCCTTGAAGAGACTAAGGAGCTCCAATGGCATGTTCAAGAACTCTTGGAACGAGGCTATGTCCGAGAGACTTTGAGCCCATGTGTTGTCCTTTCTATTCTCGTGCCCAAGAAGGATGGTTCTTGGCGCATGTGTGTGGATTGTCGAGCCATTAACTAGATTACAATTAAGTACCGTCACCCTATTCCGAGGCTCGACGATATGTTGGATGAGTTGCATGAAGCCACCATTTTCTCTAAGGTGTATTTGAGGAGCAGATACCATCAAATCCGCATGAAGGAAGGCGATGAGTGGAAGACCACCTTCAAGACGAAGTATGGGCTATATGAGTGGCTTGTGATGCCATTTGGGCTCGCTAACGCCCCTAGTACTTTCATAAGAGTCATGAACCACATGTTTAGAGAGTATCTAGGAATGTTCGTTGGTGTCTATTTTGATGACATTCTGATCTTTTCTAAGACACTTGAGGAGCATGTAGACCATCTTCGTCTCATCCTCACTAACCTCCATAGCGATCGAAACTCTTTTTGGCAATCTTGCCAAATGCTCTTTTTGCGCCGCATCCATGATCTTCCTTGGGTATGTTCTTTCCAAGGACGGGTTGCGCATCGATGACAACAAGGTCAAGGCCATTCGAGAGTGGCCTACTCCCTCGACCGCCACTGAGGTTAGTTCTTTTCTCAGCCTTGCTAGTTTCTATCGTCCCTTTGCTAGGGACTTCAGTACCATTATTGCGCCTCTTCATGTTTTGACCAAGAAGGGCACAATAGTGGTGTGGACCCCAGCTCATGACAAGGCCTTCCAGGCCTTGAAGGTAGCCTTGTGCCAGGCTCCTATTCTTCAACTGCCCAACTTCTCTCATCCCTTTGAGATTGAGTGTAATGCCTCTGATATTGGCATTGGTGGTATCCTCCATCAAGAGCAGCATCCCATAGCTTATTTTAGCGAGAAGTTGACTAGGCCAACTCTCAACTACTCAACCTAAGATAAGGAACTCTATGCCCTGATTAGAGTCCTTAAGACGTGGTCCCACTATCTTTGGCCACGCGACTTCATCTTAACCGCCGACATGATCGTTGGGTCGAGTTTTTGGAGACATTTCCCTACACAGTGGTCCATAAGAAGGGGACCGAGAATACGGTTGTTGATGCCCTTTCTCGCCGTTATGCTCTTCTTACTCACATGTAGACTAATGTGTTAGTCTTTGCCCTTATAAAGGACTTATACTCTTCTGATCCATTCTTTGTTCTTTTATATGTCAATGCCTCATTTCCCGTGAGTATGGGACCTACTTCCTTTCCGAGGGTTACCTTTATATGGATAGACGCCTTTGTATTCCTACATCGTCCATTCGCCTTCTGCTGATTTGGGAGGCTCATGATGGCCGGGAACATTTTGGCATCCCGAAGACCCTCGCTGCTCTTAAGGAGCACTTTTTCTAGCCCCACATGGCTCACCAGGTGACACGGTACTGTCGTGCTTGTGTCACTTGCCAGAAAGCCAAAGCCTCTTCTCATCCCCATGGCTTGTACACTCCACTTCCCATACCGACTAGGCATTGGGAAGATTTATCCATGGATTTCATTGTGGGCTTGCCCACATCTAGGAGGGAGAAGGATTCCATCTTTGTCATCGCCGATCGGTTTTCAAAGATGGCCCATTTTGTGGCTTGTAAGACCAAAAAAATTGGTACACCTTCAGATTATGTGATATTGTGGTACGCCTTCAGGGAGTTCCACGCACTATTGTTAGTGACTGTGACTCCAAATTTGTTGGTCACTTTTGGCGCACTCTTTGGGGGAAGCTTGGTACTAAGCTTCTATACTCTACGAGCTATCACCCCCAAACAGATGGTCAAACTTAGGTGACCAACCGTACGCTTGGGGCTCTCCTTCGCAATATGTTGAAGGCGAACCCTCAGCTTTGGGATGACTTACTTTCTATTGTTGAGTTCTCTTATAATAAGTCCAAGCACTCCGCGATGCAGTTGACTCCTTTTGAGGTCGTTTATGGCCTCAATCCTTTGGCGCGCCTAGATTTCAGCCCGAGACCTTTTGTTGATGGAGAGCAGATTACCGCGGCCAACCGCATAGAGCAGTGTTGAGAGGGTTTCTTGACAACAAATAAGTTTATAATCAAGACCTCGTTATGTATAGCGAAGTCAGGTTCGTCCATGGGAGAAAGTCAGTATCAAGTTTTGTTCTTACTTAGAGCGCAAGTAAGTGAGAAAGTTTAGGTTTTTAACAAGAAAGAGAAAATCTAAGGTTTTGGTATCCCCTCAACAACAATTATGCATACATATGCCAATGAAACACATGGATCGTGCTTTTATCATATAAAGTTGCTAACTTTCGTTAACTATACAAGTAAATCAACCAACTTTCGCCAATTTAATAAACTTGTTCTATCTATCTCTTCTACTAAAATTAGGATTGATCAACTTTCGCTTCAAAACCCTAATTAACTATTCTGATCCAAAGTTTCTGCTTTCACTTCAACTATGAACGAGAAATTCCTTTTCCACTTTCGTTTCAAGGATTAAGAACAAGAGAATAGATTCATGATAAAAACAATCAAAACATGATCAAGAGCAAGCATACATAACCATTGTTGGGTTTAACCTCAACCTTAGAGAGAAGAGACTACTCACAAGTCATAATTAAAAACAACTAAATTAATTAAATAAAAACTTACAACTGAATCTGAAATATCCGTCTTCCAAAATCCTCCAACTCGTTCTCCTCTCTTCTCTCCCTCCCTAAACTAGGATGCTTGCATGATAAGAAAACTAAAGCTAGACAAGGGTTTATATAGAAAGACTACTCATATCTATAAGGAAATAAATCTCTAAAAGATATATCCCTTAAGAAAACTAATAATAAAAAGATAAGGGATAAAAAATCATTAGTTGCTAAACTCTCGACTTTCTTCTTCCTAAGCACCTCGTTATCGACCCTGTGTACCTCGGTAACGAGCCCCTTCAGTGTGTAATTTTAGCTTGTAATCGGGACGTCTCCCTCATTATTTGGGTCGTTACACTCGTTTTTGCCTTGATTCTTCATCCTTGGGCTCGACAACGGGTCTCTAAACTTCCTTCATGGCTCAAACTTGATTTTCACTTCATTCCATAAGTGCTCTCCTTCGGTTTCTCATCTTCTCCTTAAAATATACTCCAAACAGCTCCAAAACCTATAAAAACACCACCAAAGCTTATGTAGACTCCATATCTTAAGAAAAAAAGAAAACCTACACAAACGACTCAAAAGAAAACATAAAACTAAAGAAAAAGACTCAAACACACCCTAAAAACACAACTAAAAAGGCGGATATCAAGAAGATTAGAGAGCTTCATAGGAGGACTCAGGCACAACTAGAGAGACGCGCTTTGCAGTATGCGTCTCAACACAACTGCGGCCGACGCCGGGATTCCGACCGCGGTTGTGCTCGCTTCGGGAGACTTAGTTTGGGTGCATTTGCGCAAGGAGCACTTTCCTGCTCAGCGCAAGACAAGCTATCTCCACGGGGTGATGGTCCATTTCGTGTTGTTCGTGCTATAGGCGATAATGCCTATCAGATTGATCTTCCTGCAGAGTACAATTTTCATATGACATTTAATGTCGTCGACCTCACTCCATACATCACTCCTGAGTTCGACGAGGGTGAAGCGGGGACGCTTCACCCTCAAGGGGGAGGGGGTGATGACACCACACCGACATCTATGTTATTTGAGCAGGAGGAGCAGGCTACGAGTGTTCGCTCAGATAGGCATATAACCCATTCTCGGGCTAAGGCCATTGCTAGGGCTACTACTTCAGTCATTTTGAGAGCCCGACTACAGTTCACTCAGCATGTTGAGCCAGACATCGCCATATGCTCGGTAGCAACTTTATGTGACGGGTCATTATTGGCCTAGGCGAACCTTAATCAGTGCATATGTATTTATTTATTTTTTGCATATTTTGACATTATTTTTATTATTTTTATGTTTATTTTTATTAGCGGGCATGTTTCTTGGTTGGCATAGGGACTAGTACTTGTTTTTCTAGTAAGGAACTTCTCTATTTAAAGCCCTTACTCTTTTGTAAAACCTAGTTTTTGGTTATATTGGGAATTGAGATTACTCTTTCCATTGGCCTTTACTCCCATTTTCTCTCTAATCTCACGTCTCTCTCTTCTCTTTGTTCTTGCATTTTCTCTTCCTCTCTTGCAAATCTCACATACAATCACACAAACAGCATAGATCTTATCCTAGAACGATCCAACGTCGGCATCTAGGCTCGAGTCTATTGATCTTCTTCGGCGCTCGTTCGTGTGGATCTCGTGAAGGATTACAAGGATGATCCTATGGAGCTATCACAAAGTCCCACAAACACTTAAAAATAAGACTTAGAATCAAAATCTTACACGCGGACAAATGACAAATTGAAGCAAAGTTCAACTTGGCATGATTTTTTCCCGGGTATAAAAATTTGGCCTAGCAAGTTCAACTCCACAAGCCAATAACATCCCAGATGAATCAAAATTCTTGCAATTTGACAAATTAAGAGTAAACCCTAGAAATTATCAAAGCAAAAGGGGAAGAGAGATTGTACCAAACTAGACCTCAAGGGGCGTCGTGGTGGCTGGTAGACGACAAATGGTGGAGCAGGCAACCAAAATGGGTAGATGAAGTCGCGCAAGGCTGTAGGGCTAGTGTGGCAGACTCGCACGTGCTACTGCACTGGTGCTTTGGCGGTGTGGTAGCGCCTACGCCAGTGATGGTGGGCGGTGTGGTGGCACAAGCGACCGATGTGGTGGAGCAGGAAGTCGGTGTGTCTTGGTCGGAGGGTTAGGGTTGGTGTGGTGAAAGAGAGTACCAAGAGAGAGAGAGCACAATAGGGTAGAGGAGAAAGAAGGAAAAGAAAAAATATATAAATAAAGGAATTTTTTAAAAAGCCTACTGATACACCAGATTTTTTTGTTGTCTCATTCGACAAGATCTTGGGCGAGAACTCGGTCGAGTTCTCGCCTGAGTTCTAGTTGTAGTTGATAACTCGGTCTAGAACTCGGGCGAGTTCTAGACAGAGTTCTTATAATCATCGCCACTAAGTCCACAACTCAGTCGAGTTTTGGCTCGAGTTCTTATCGATCTAATATCAAACATTTTTTTAAGGAAGAGAAAAAAATATACTTGATGGGTTGCCTCCCATCCAGCACTTGTTTAAGGTCATTGGCTTGACCGTTCTTCATTCAATTGCTCGGATCGAGAAGATAAACAGAAGTTGCCTTCTCAATCGGATTTCCCTCATTGTACTTCTTTAAACGCTGCCCATTCACTTTAAATCGCCTCACTCTTTATTCTATATATCAATCCCTCCATGTGGACACACTTTTCGAATTTGGAAAGGGCCACTCCATCTAGATTTTAGCTTGCTTGGGAAAAGCTTTAGTCTCGAATTGAATAATAGAACTTGATCACCCTCCATAAATTCTCATGGGAGAATACATCTGTCATGCCATCTTTTGGTCTTTTCTTTGTAGATCCGAGCATTCTCATAACCATCTATTCTCAACTCTTCAAGTTCTTGCAATTGAAGAATTCTCTTCTCACGAGTTTCCTTCATGTCATAATTGCACAATATGATTGACCAATATGCTTAATGCTCATGTTCCACTACAAGATGATAAGACTTACCGTATATCAACCGAAATGGTGTAGTGCCAACGGGAGTTTTAAATGATGTATTATAAGCCCAAAGAGCATCATCGAGCTTCATTTCCCAATCCTTTTGAGATCGAGACACAATTTTCTCTAATATAGCCTTTATCTCTCGGTTGGTGATATTCATGTTTTTAGTATAGTTTTTAGTGTGTTTTCTTAGTATGTTTGGTCTAGTATTAGTAGCTTTAGGGTTAGTTTTGTGTGTTATTGGGTTCGTTTATGATGTTGCACTTTTTAGTTGTTTTTGTGGGTAGTTTTCTAGCTAGGATTGAGTCTTTTCTAGGTTTATTGTGTTATTTTGCATATAACTCCGACCCTCTTTGGAGAGTTGGAGTCGTTTGTGCTTGTTTGTTGTTTTTATAGGTATTTGAAGCGTTGCAGAGGAGATGTTTAGGTTTTTCAAGCTTTCTAGGAGGTGATGTTCAAGCGGTCTTATGGTGATGTTGATAAGAAGAGTGAGAGTCGTTGTATTTGAAGGTTTGAAGATTCCGAGTTGAAGATTTCAAGATCAAGGTGCTTATGAAGGAGCTAAAGGAAGTCTTAGAAGGACAAGAGCGATTAAAGAAGGAACATTGAAGAAGAACCAAGCTTTGGAGCAAGTTTGAGCGAAGAAATGAAGAAATCCAGTGCAGCCAATGGTCGGATACGACCTCCATATGGTCGGTGACGACCCAATCCGTGTGTTGCGGAATTGTTTCTTGCGCCTTAAGTTGGGTTCAGTAAATGTTTTATTTATGGGCCTTTTTAAGATAGAATTTAGTTTCCTTATAGGTATATTTTCACTACTATATAAGGATCTCTAGGGTTTTATTTTGAAGGAGGACGCTTTTAGGGAGGATTGGTAGGAGGACGTTTTTTAGGGGGGAGGATTTCAAGGGGGACGTTGGAGACGTTATTTGTGGAAGACGGAACGAGTTGCAAGTTTGATTTCTAGGTTATCTTATTCCAAGCTCTTGGACAATTTTAGAGAGACTTGGAGGTTTGCTTGAGATTGTAAGTTTTCTTTTAATTGAAGTTTGTTTGGATTCAAATTATGTCTTCTCTTTCGTCTATGATTGTTGATTGTTCTATGGATCGTGAGTAGTCTATTTTCTAGGGTTGGGGTGAAACCCGACGAGTTGTGCATGATTTAAAGTATGAATCTTTGATTGATCAATCCTTTTGAATCTCTATCCTTGTCTACTTGTTTTCTATCAATTCCTTAATGAAAGTTGAGGCATGTTCAAGTTTATGATTTAATTGAAAGATTGAATTGTGAATTTGGATAATACTTGGTTGAAAACGAAAGTTGAAACTTTTAGAAACAAGTAGGGTTGCAAGTTTAGATCTTTATGAAAGTTTAGATTTTTACTTGATTGTTTGTGACGAAAGTCATTTATGAGATTATTATGGGATGATTTTGATTCATGTTTGCATGCATAGCTTGTTGTGGTGAATCCTTTGCTCTAGATCTCTTTTAATTTGGTTTTCGAAGTTTTCTAGTTACCCGGATTGGTCGGTTACGACCACTTTCAGGTCGGGGCCGAGCTCCTAGTTCCCTTAGTTTTTCTCCTGCGTTTGTGTTGAGTAGTTGGTCGGTTACGACCTGTTGAGGGTCGGTGCCGAGCGTCAGTTTGCGTGTTTTGCTTTGCTTTGTTCTCTTTTATTAGGAGTAGTAGCTAGACGTAGATTCTTCTATCTCCCGTGGACGAACCTGACCTCCCTGTACTCAGCGGGGTCTTGATTATAAATTTATTTGTTGTCAAGAAACCCTTTCAACAGTTTGCATATTTTGTGAAAAGTATGGAAGCTACTCCATCTTGTGTCTTTTTGTAGGTTTTAGCAAGGAAATGGTGCTATTTGGAGCTGAATGGAATGCTATGGTGGAAGATGGAAGAATACGAGATGAAGGAGTCAAAGTCAAGATTTTTAGAGATGAAGTGTTGAAGAAAGCCAAACCCAGGCTCGTTAACGAGGCTATGAAGGCTCGTTAACAAGGTTGTGAAGGCTCGTTAACGAGGCTGTGAAGGCTCGTTAACGAGGCTGTGAAGGCTCGTTAACGAGGCTGTGAAGGCTCGTTAACGAGGCTGTGAAGGCTCGTTAACGAGGCTGTGAAGGCTCGTTAACGAGGCATAAAGATAGAGTTTTTCAAGTGTTCGATCTATAGTCTACCGATCTTGTGCGGGAATTTATTCCGTGTCGGTAGAGGTTTTTTTTATGAGTTCTAGGTAGGGCTGTCAATTACCCACGGGTGACCGACCCAACCGTTTAACCCACCTGAAATAGACGGGTGAAAACCCAATCAAAGCGGGTGACGGGTGGTTCGGGTGATGGGCGAAACGGGTTATGGGTCGGGTAAGGGTGAGATTTTATCACCCAATAACCCACCCAATAACCCGACCCATCAACCGACCCATCACCCGTTTCACCCAAACCACCCATATAACCCGTTTTAGCCTATAATTTCTAATATGTGTAGGCCTTTAAAGTTACCATATAAGCCATTTCGGGTCTTTGGTAAATAAGCTCATTTGTTTCCCAACCCATTTATTTATACTTGATTGCCCCTACTTTCTATGTAATTCTAATTTCTAACCATCTTTCACCTGATAACATACTATCACCGCTCGATCACCAGTCACCACCTCTGAGTCTCTGACCTCTCTCTTGAAGACGTCTCTGACCTCTCTATTGGTTATGGGATTTGTTTTTGTTTATGTATGGATTATGGATATTTGTTTTAATTTATGTATGACAATTTATAGACAAAATACAACGTTTATACAACGGTTATACGGGTGAACGGGTCACCCATATAACCGGCAGGTGACGGGTGGTTTGGGTGATGGGTAGAACATTTCACGGGTGACGGGTGGGTCGGGTGGGGTATTTTAACTTGCGGGCCGGGTGGTGGAAGTGTTCCACCCACCCATAACCCGACCCATTGACAGCCCTAGTTCTAGGGATATTATATTTTATATTTTAGGTCTTGTTATCTTTTTAGATTTTGTTTCTATCTTTTTAGAATTAGTTTCTATCTTTTAAGAAAGTTTTTATCTTTTAGCTTTTTAGTCAGATAGCTTTATTATTATAAATACCCTTCTTTTCTAGCCTAGAGGGGGGGGATTGATTCTTTAGAGTTCGAGTGCAGACAGGAGAAGGCCGAGAGAGGGAGGAGCTGTCGAACCGAGGTGTAACAAAGGTGAAGCCAGGTCGTTAGCGTTGTTTGATTCGGTATTCCTGTCGTTTTTCGGTTTCTTCTAACGATCTGTAAGACGATATTTTCTTATTAATTTGAGGTAGTTTGTTTTCAATGTTTTCTTTGTTTGAATTTGTTTGTGTTATGATTATGAGTAGTGAGTAGTTTTCCTATCTAGGGTCGGGGTTAAACCCAGCATAGTTATGCATGATTTGATGAGTAAGAAATTGTGTTGAATGCCTTCTATCTATTTTTAGATTGCTTGTTGTGCTTATGCCTAGATGAAAGTCAAGGTAATTTGAGTTTTTAACTTGATTGAAAGAGAAAGTTAGTAACTTGAATGTTGATATTGTTCGATAACGAAAGTTTTTCAGCTTTAGATCTAAAACAAGTGATTGAGTGAGTTAGTTTATGAGAATAAATTGATTTGCTTGCTAATCCGCGAAAGTTGATGAATTTATCTATTTAAAGGCATGATCTTTATTTTCTTACAAGTTTATATGCATGGCTATGTTGTGGTAACCCTTGTCCTAGATTATTGTCCTTATTTGAATTCCTTCGGTTTATATTCGTTACTGAGCTCGCTGCCTCGGTACCGAACGTACTCGTAGGTCGTTAGTTAGTCTTAGTAGTTCACGGTAGTTCGTTAACGACCCTGACAAAGTCGTTAACGAGGTTAGTCGTAGTTGTGTCGTGTTGCTTTGCTTTGTTTTGTTTTATTTTTCTTAGTAGTTCGATAAACAAACAACCGTGCTTCTCGTGGAACGATCCTGACTCCCCTATACTCAACGGGGTCTTGACTTATAAATTTATTTGTTGTCAAGAATAAACCCTATCAACAAATTGGCGCCGTTGCCGGGGAAGCAACAGTTTGTTTGTTTATCTGTGGGTCTGGGAATAGCCCGACCCCGTTTTTATTTTTAGTTTTTGTTTTCTTTGTCTGTTTTCTCAGCGTATGCCAGTTGGACGTGGAAGGCTAGAATTTGATAACGCCGGATATTATTCCGAACCTGAACGTTCCCTGCACAGTAGACGCCGAGAGAACCGAGCTATGGCTACAACCGAGGAGTTGGCTCGGCAGATGGCCGAACTACAGAGGCAGATGGAGGCGTTAAAACTCGAGAAAGAAGCCGCTGCTGCCGAGGTTGAGCATCAACGAGTCAACAATGCTCGTCTACAGGAAGAGCTGAATGCCTATCTGAGGAATGCCAAAGAATACATGCACCCGGAACTGAGGGTGCCAGAGTCTCCAATTGTGCTTCTAGAGATAGAGAAACCTTTTGAGTCTCAATTTATATCCTTGATCAAACGGGCTCAGTTTGAAGGGAAACCTTCCGAGTGCCCTATGGAACATATTAGGAATTTTCTTGATTTATGTGACACCATAGCTGTTGAAGGTGTCTCACTTGAATATGTTCTGTTAAAAGCTTTCAGGTGGTCTCTTACTGGAAAGGCCCTGAGCTGGTTGGAGAGCTTACCTCCTAAGTCTATCAGGACTTGGAAGAACTTGTATGATCAATTTCTTACAAAATTTTTCCCTCGTGCCAAGACAACAGAGTTGAGAAAACGCATCACCTTCTATCACCAGCTTCCTAACGAGACCTTTTCTGAAACATGGGAAAGATTTAAGGAGATGCTTAGACAGTGTCCTACTCATGGGCAACCTTTATATGTGCTTCAAGAAATCTTTTTCCAGGGGATAAATGCAGAGACGAAGAACTGCCTCAATACGCATACAACGTGCGGCTTTATAGAGATGGAGCCCAATGTCGCATGGGAACTGTTGGACAAGATGGCTAATTATGATGCCATGTATGGCACCGAGCAATCTGCCCAGCCCCAAAGGCGTCTCTACGTACCTAACAAGGAAGATGTTGACCCCGATGTCAAAAATCAATTTCTACAAGACGAGGTCAACCGCCTGAAGAAGCAGGTAAGTTTTTTGAAATCTTCTCAACCTTGTCAAGAGTATGGCTCTTCTTCCCATAGTACTTCTGCTTGCACCAACATAGAGCAGGTCAGAGCCGTTGAGACATATGCTGAAGTGAACTATATGAGAGGCCCACACAGAAACCAGCCCAGTAATTTTGACAGGCCGAACACATATCCAGCGTGGGGCAATCCAAACCAGAATGCCAACTATGCAGCACCCCCACCGGAAAGACGACCTGTACCATATCGACCTCCAAGCTATCAAGAGTCACCATCATGGGTACAAGGGTTACAGGAAGGCATTAACGGAGTGAACAATAAGGTTAACGAAGTTCAGGCCAACCTTAACAATCAAAACAAACGATGGGGGGAGTTCAATGTGTGGAAGAAAAATGTCGATTCTCAGCTAGGGAACCTTACTGCACAGATTCCAAGACCACAGGGGCAACTCCCGGGCCATCCCGAGGAGAACCCTAAGGGACACATAGCAGCAGTTCACCTTAGGAGCGGAAAGACACTATCGGAGTGTGTCCAAGCTAAGGACAAGACTGAAGAGGACGCCACGGTTCATCTCGGTAACGACCCAGCGAGAGCGAGTACCGAACCGGCATACCATGGTGACGAGGCTCCCAGGCTCACCAACGACCCTAGTTCAGGTAAGTTTTCTAATCCGAGCCTTCCTCTCCATCCTAGGGTAGTTAACGACCCCACCAAGGTCGATAACGACCCGCTGCAAGCACCTAATGACCCTAGTGTCGACCCGGTAGCACCACCACTCGAGCCTGACTTGGTTCCGAGAATGGTGAAATCTCTTCCTTTTCCTATTAAGAAATCAAAGGACTCTACTGATAGTAAGTTCAAGCGTTTCGTAAAGATTCTCCAGGGCATTAATATTTCCATCCCATTCGCTGAGGCCCTAAGCGAAATGCCGGCTTACACGAAATTTTTGAAGGATATTCTTAGCAGGAAAAGATCCATCACAGAGCTGCAAGACGAGGTCCGATCTATTGCTCTGCCAGAAAAGCTAGGAGACCCAGGAAGATTTGCCATAACAATTGGTATAGGCGACCACAAATTCAAAGCTTTATGTGATCTGGGAGCTAGTGCTAGTTTACTCCCTCTTTCAATTTGGTCAAAAGCTAGCATGGGACCATTAGAACCTGTAGATATGAACCTCTACATGGCAGATGGATCATGCGTAAAAGCTACAGGAGTCGTGGATGATTATCCCATTCAAGTTGGGAAATTCTTTATTCCAAATGATTTCATCGTCCTCGATATGTCTGAGGACCCCCACGTCCCCATTATCCTTGCCAGGCCATTCTTAGCAACAGCGGGTGCTAGAGTCGACGTGCGGAAAGGACTTCTCACTTTTGATATTGGAGAGGAACGCGTAGAATTTAGCCTGGACCAAAACGCTAATGACCCAACCATGGCTGCACAGATCGAGTTGACCCAACCAGAACTCGACATAGATGTTCCTACCCAGCCTCCTCCAATTACCAAAATGGATGAGAATCTCACACAGGTCTCTATCGAACCTCCTTGGCCCATTACTGAGTCCTACGCGCAGGGTTATAATCCAGAGGAATCCAGACCACCTTGGTCTTCGAATTTCACTAACCCTTATGTAGGACTACCAGGCATATTGTTAGAAGATAAGGGACCAAATTTATGGACTCAAGCCAATAATGCCTACAAAGCTAAGTATGGGGGACCTCAGCACTCCAACATAGCAAAAAAGCCACCTTGAGCCAAGGTAAGTACGTCGGGCTAAACGACGTTAAAAAATAGCGGGAGGCAACCCGCTTTTAGGATAGTTTAGTTTTTCTTAATTTTTCTTCTTCTTTTTCTAGCTTTCTTTTGAGTTTTAGTAAGTAGTACAGAAGTAGAAAGATAGAATAGATTTTTTTTAGCTAACAAGATACAAGAGAGTGGCTCGAAAATCTTTCAAAGAGGCTACGGTGGCTCGTTAACAACCCACCCAGGGTCGTTAACGACCCAATTCGGCGACCCGACTCGGTAAAACGGGCAGGTAAGTTTTTCTAACCCTAATCTATCTTCTATCTACCCTTGGGCGCCACTTTCACCTCTTCACCTACCACAAACCCTCTCCTATAAAAACCCTTCTAGATCTCCCAAAAACTCCATTCTCAAACCCTCAATCTTCAAGCCTAAATCCTCCAAGAGCCCCACCGAAAATCCCTCACCACCATTCGGAAACCCCAGCGCCACCGACCTTCGGAGTCCACCCGGTTAATGAAGACCGTCGGCGAGATTCTGAGCCCGTTAACCCCCAATTTTTGATCTTTTGCTCTTCAATTTTTCAATCTATCGGTATGATTTCTGAACCCTAACTCTCTATTGCATGATTCATGGTTTATAGGGTCAAAATTCATATCTAGTTCATAGAGGATCGAATGGCATGTTCTTGTTGCTCAATGAGTTTATTGCTTAAATTATTGGTGGTTGATTTTGATTTCTATGGTTTTGTTCTTGCTTGGATTCTTCATTGCAAATTGATTTAGGATAGCATGAACTACATTATTCTAGAATTGTTTTATCTTCACCATAAATTTTTCTTGGGCAACTATTGCATGTTTTGGATGAGTAATCGAGCAAGTATGGGGTGCATATACCCGATTGTGTGTCTTACATAGGATTATGAGGGATGCATGCTTGATTCTTGGCTGAATTTTTAGAATTTTTAATACTCGGAAATTGCAAACTGGTATACGGCGGCTCGTTAACGACCCACCCAGGCTCGTTAACGACCCTGCGCATCATCGACACAGACAAACCAGTTCTGACCCGTTATAGACCCAATTGGGTTGTTAGCGAGGAATTCCGAGGGCTATTTCGAGACCAAGTATGGGGTCTCTTGTCTATTTGATTTGGTTGGATCTTATCTTGGAAAAGTTGCATCTTTGTAGGTCCAATGGCAAGTTCAAGCCGAGCCGCAACCCGAGCTCAGAAAAAGAGGAGGAATCAGAGGTCCCCATCTCCACCTCGCATGGACAACGTGATCCTGCGCACTCAAGGACAAGCAGACCGTTACAATACCATACTAAACAAGGACCACAACACTATGTGGTTCTCGAGGTCGAGTGCCAAGCAAATGCGGATCTATGATGATGTCAAGGAGGCTTTTTCTATTCTCGGTGTGCCTCACTTGTTGAAGAAGGAGAATGTGCCACACTTCTCGGCTCTCACATCCGAGTTTCTAGCCACTCTAGAGACACGATTCCCGTCGAAGACCTTAGAGGGACGAATCCGTTTTAGGCTCGGTAATGTGAACCGTGAGTATACCATGGCGGAGTTTAATGCCATACTTGACTTCCCAAATCCCTCTCGAGAATACAGTCTTAAAGATTACAAGGTGACAAGGACTTGGAGCTACATCACCGGGGAGGTAGAGCCTTCCGCTGCGGCTCTATCCGGGGCAAGCATCATCAACCCAATTTTTAGGATCATTTTCCGAGTCCTAGCCGCTACATTTTGGCCTAAGAGAGAGCTGAACCGGCCGACAAGGATGGAGGTTGCATGCCTTCGCACCATCCTTTTTGAGGATCCCACCCCATTGAACTTGGGGTACGAATGGCTATACTACGTCGAGAAGTCAATCAAGTCAAAAGAGGTTTGGTGCGGGAATTTGGTTAGTCTCTTGGCGACCAATCTTGGAGTTGACTTTTCTCGCTACACACCGGCCCACGCTCAGCTACTCAACAGGAGTTATTGGTTTAGCTCCGGTATTTTCACTCAAAGTCGGCATGGGTACACGACAAAGGTTCTTGGTCGATATGTTGTTCCCACCCTTAGCAAGATGGAGCTACTCTATGTACCGAATTGGTACGAGGCGTGGACTGGGAATGCATTCCCATTAGAGCCCAAGCCGGAAGATGAGTTAACGCTTAGGCCATGTGAGTCCCGGTTCGAAAGAGAGGAAGACGCCATGGATGAAGATGATGGTGATAACGAGGTTGCGACAGAGGCATCTACCGAGGGTGGCACTGAAGAGCTTAATTTTGAAGATGACGACCTCGGCATAGAGATTCTAGGCAACAACAGCTTTGTTAACGAGCCTACCAGGGTCGTTAATGACCATTTTGATATCTCTACCGATGACAACAGCTTCGGTAACGACCCACCAAGAGCGTCTAACGATCCCCCGCCCATGTCACCGCAACCGCCTATCGATCCTCATTCATATGGTATCATGCCTTACAACCCAGTGCTTTATCAAGACCATTTCCAGCCCCAGCCACCTCCTCAACCCGAGTACATAGGATCGAGTATCCCACCACCATGGGTCGAAGATCTTTCCACCCAGATGCAGCAGCTTCACCTTCAGCAGACACATATTCATCGGAGGATGGATAGATGGGAGAGTGTCTATTCTGCTCACATGGCGATGGAGGATACGAGGCATCAGCAGAGAGAGGCGGATGATGTTGAGTGCTGGAAGACGATGTACGACTTTATAGGGAACTTCGAGCATTATTTTCCACCACCTGGCCGTTGATTTAGTTTGACGAGTTATTCTGTTTTCTGCTTAAAAAACTTTGTAAGTTTTCTGTTTGTTTCCTTGTTTTTCTTTCTTTTGTTTTGTTTTCTATTCTTTTTCTTCTTCTTATTTTTATTACAGTGGGGACACTATAATTTTAAGTATGGGGTGGGAAAAGGTAGAAAACTTGTTGTCTTGTGTCTTGTCTTGTTTTATGTGTTTTATTTGTTTTAAGAAAAAATTTGTTCCACGAAAAAAGAAAGAAAAAATTGAAAATTTGAAAATTCCGAAAAAAAGAGAGTTTTAGAATTGATAGATACCCCTTTCTTATGGTTCTATGATAGTAGTTGCTAGCATGATCATGTAATTCCTTGCAAGCATGTCTTTGATAGTCTAGCCGAATTCTTATTTTAAAGTTTTGTTTTTAAGAAGGAATAGCATTTTGATGAAATTGAGCATGTATACTTTTTAGCATAAGTGATACAGTCCAACAAAAAAATTACGTTGTGAGTTATTTTTGGCCTTATAGGGAGAACATCAAAAATCCCTCTTCTTTTATTGTGTGATTTACTCTCTATATGCATATTATCTCTTGGAATTGTGATGGTTATCTATTTCTTGAGACCTATATGAGATTTATAGTTCATTGCATGTAAGATCAGATGATAGAGAACTTATTTTTCATAAGTCCTATTAATCCATATTCTACCTTATTATTATCCTCTTTTTGAAGCCAATTTGAGCCTTTAAGCCGTTTTATTTTTAGCTCCACAAAATTGTTCTCTAGCCATGATAAGCTTGACCCTATCCGGGGATTAGGACTTAGTTTGGAGAGGTCAGTTTTGTGAGTGAAATCTTATGATTGGTTTTGAAATTGAGGGATTATTGGGAAGGGTAGATTGGAAGTCTCTTGTTTTATGTTGTAATAAGGAAAGATCTCTTGATAATGGAGTATGCACAAAAGAAAGAAGTTGTTAAAAGAAAAGAGGTGATGAAGTATACACGATGAAGTTCGTTAACGACCTAGCTGGGTTCGTTAACGAGGTTGCGTAAAAAAAAAGAGAAGAAAAAAGAAGGGAAGTAGATGTGCATTTGTGTTTAAAGATAAATCAGAGATTCTTTTGAGTTATTTTATGAGACTTTCTAGGATATGATGGGTGAGTAAAAATGAGTGTGCATAAAGAAGAGTGAGTTTGGTATGTTGTTTTTATGAAAGTTTTGTTTATGTGTGATTTTTTTAGGAGTCTTTGATTCCCGAATATTATTAGCACCACATAACCAAAATATTTCCACGCCTAATTGTTTTTACCAAGCCCCATTACAACCCAGCCGAATGGAAACTTCTATGAAGTTTTTTCATTGAGCCTAAGTTCTCTTGATGATTTTTATATGTTTTGACAAATCTTAGGTGGAGAGTTTGGTGATATAAGTTCCAATTTCTATGAGTTTTTGTATATATGATGAGTTGAGAGTTGAATTATAAGCCTAAACACATGAGAGTTGAGTGAAACACATTATCCCTTGTGAGGTTGGATTGTATTTTCTTATGTCTATTTGGTGTATATATGTGTGATGACATTAATAGTCATTTGCTATTTTTCTTATATATGTTGAAATTGTTTTTAGATGATGTCTATGTCTTGATAAGTATGATTGTTTGGTATTGATTAGTGTTTAGTGATTACTTGAGGACAAGCAAGTCTAAGTATGGGGTATTTTGATATTCATGTTTTTAGTATAGTTTTTAGTGTGTTTTCTTAGTTTGTTTGGTCTAGTATTAGTAGTTTTAGGGTTAGTTTTGTGTGTTTTTGGGTGAGTTTGCATATTTTGTGAAAAGTATGGAAGCTACTCCATTTTGTGTCTTTTTGTAGGTTTTAGCAAGGAAATGGTGCTATTTGGAGCTGAATGGAATGCTATGGTAGAAGACAGAAGAATACGAGATGAAGGAGTCAAACGCAAGATTTTTAGAGATGAAGTGTTGAAGAAAGCCAAACCCATGCTCGTTAACAAGGCATAAAGATAGAGTTTTTCGAGTGTTCGATCTATAGTCTACCGATCTTGTGCGGGATTTTATTCCGTGTCGATAGAGGTTTTTTTTATAAGTTCTAGGGATATTATATTTTATATTTTAGGTCTTGTTATCTTTTTAGATTTTATTTCTATCTTTTTAGAATTAGTTTCTATCTTTTAAGAAAGTTTATATCTTTTAGCTTTTTAGTTACCCTTCTTTTCTAGCCTAGAGGGGGGGATTGATTCTTTAGAGTTCGAGTGCAGACGGGAGAAGGCCGAGAGAGGGAGGAGCCGAGGAGGAGCTGTCGAACCGAGGTGTAACGAAGGTGAAGCCAGGTCGTTAGCGTTGTTTGATTCGGTATTCCTGTCGTTTTTCGGTTTCTTTTGACGATCTGTAAGACGATATTTTCTTATTAATTTGAGGTAGTTTGTTTTCAATGTTTTCTTTGTTTGAATTTGTTTGTGTTATGATTATGAGTAGTGAGTAGTTTTCCTATCTAGGGTCGGGGTTAAACCCGGCATAGTTATGCATGATTTGATGAGTAAGAAATTGTGTTGAAAGCCTTCTATCTATTTTTAGATTGCTTGTTGTGCTTATGCCTAGATGAAAGTCAAGGTAATTTCAATTTTTAACTTGATTGAATGAGAAAGTTAGTAACTTGAATGTTGATATTGTTCGATAACGAAAGTTTTTGAGCTTTAGATCTAAAACAAGTGATTGAGTGAGTTAGTTTATGAAAATAAATTGATTTGCTTGCTAATCCGCGAAAGTTGATGAATTTATCTATTTAAATGCATGATCTTTATTTTCTTACAAGTTTATATGCATGGCTATGTTGTGGTAACCCTTGTCCTAGATTTTTTTCCTTATTTGAATTCCTTCGGTTTATATTCGTTACTGAGCTCGCTGCCTCGGTACCGAACTTACTCGTAGGTCATTAGTTAGTGTTAGTAGTTCACGACAGTTCGTTAACGACCCTGACAAAGTTGTTAACGAGGTTAGTCGTAGTTCTGGCGTGTTGCTTTGCTTTGTTTTATTTTTCTTAAAAGTTCGATAAACAAACAATCGTGCTTCTCGTGGAACGATCCTGACTCCCCTATACTCAGCGGGGTCTTGACTTATAAATTTATTTGTTGTCAAGAATAAACCCTATCAACAGTTGGAGACCTCTACTTGTCCACTCGTTTGTGGATGATAGAGAGTGGCAATCCTGTGAGTAACTCCATACTTTCTCAAGAAGCTCTCAAACTTCTTCCAATGAAATGAGATCCACCATCACTGATAACAACTTTTGGAGTCCCAAACCGTGAAAATATCACCTTGTTAAAGAACTTGGACACCTCGCTAGAGTCATTTATTGGAGAGGCAACAACTTTGACCCATTTGGACACATAATCCACCAACAAGCATATGTACTTGTTGTTCCAATATGACGGAAATGGTCCCATGAAATCGATGCCCCATACTTTAGAAATCTCAACTTCTTGACTGTTGTTTAAGGGCATCTCGTTCCTCCTTGGGATGTTACCATTGGGTTGACAAGAATAACAAGAAGAAATGTACATGTGAACATCTTTAAACATAGAGGGATAGTAGAAAGTAGACTATAGGATCTTAGTAGTTGTCTTTGAGGAGCTGGAATGACCATCACAAGGCAATGAATGGTAGTGAGAAATAACAATCTCAATCTCATCCTCAAGAATGAAGCGACTATAAACTCCATCAACACACCTCTTTAACAAGAAAGGCTCATTCCAAAAGTAATACTTAGCATCGGACAAAAACTTCTTTTGTTGGAATGACAACCCAACAGGCATATCATTGTATACTAGGTAATTCAAAAATTCAACATACCATGTCACTACAGATGAAGAGAGTTGTGGGAGTTCCTTAGTTATCCTGAAGAGATGATCATCAAGGAATGAATCATCAAGAGGCAAGTCACCTCTTGTGCACTCCATTTGCTCTTGTGATCAACCACCATGTTCTTTGTTTCCTTCTTGTCTCTAATTTCCAAGTCAAATTCTTGGAGAAGCATAATCCAACGAATCAGCCTTGGCTTAGCATCTTTCTTACTCAACATGTATCTCAAAGCATTATGGTCGGTATAAACAATAACTTTGGCTCCAACAAGCTAGGATCTGAATTTCTCAAAAGCAACGACTACAACTAACAGCTCCTTTTTTGTTGTTGTATAGTTCACATGTGCTTCATCTAAAGTTCTACTAGAATAGTACATAGCATGAAGTTTCTTATCCTTCCTTTGTCCCACACAACTCCCATAACATAGTCACTTACATCACACATCACTTCAAATGGGAGACTTCAATCAGTGGCTTGCATAATAGGAGTTGAGATCAATGCCAGCTTTAACCTGTTATACTCATGACATTCCTGGGATAAAAATTGAACTCAAAATCCTTCACGAGCAAGTTAGTAAGCAGTTTGGCAATCTTAGAATTTTTTTAATGAAATGTCTATAAAAACCTGCATGAGCGAAGAAAATCCTTACCCCTTTTACCGAAGTTGGTGGTGGCATTCCCTCAATGACTTCTACCTTAGCCTTGTCAAATTCAATTCTACGGTTAGAAATCATATGACCAAGAACGATTCTCTCACTTACCATGACGTGGCATTTCCCCCAGTTTAGTACAAGGTTAGCTTCTTCACAACGCTGCAACACTCTACAAGATAGCTACACAAGCATCAAAAGAAGTATCATATACTGAAAATTCATCCATAAACACTTCTATGATGTCCTCAATTAAATCAGAGAAAATGACCATCATGCATCTTTGAAAAGTGGTTGGAGCATTACATAACCCAAAGCCCATTCTCCAATAGGCAAAGGTACCGTGAGCACAAGTGAAAATAGTCTTCTCCTGATCATTTAAGTGAATAGAGATTTGGAAAAATTCACTATATCCATCCAAATAAAACAATTCAAATTAACCTAGGATAAACTTCATTCAATTCTCCATTCAACCAAATATCACAATTCAAATCCACCTACTCCATTATTAGGCTCACCCTTCCTTGACTAGAAATTTAGCTAGACATGGAATGGAAGGAAATCTTATCAAATTGGATAAACAACATATCGAATTGTAGAACACGATAAATTGTCTTCCAAATAGAATAAAACTTCAATCCAAACAAAACAAAGAGAAATATCCAATTTTTCTACTTAGAGTTTTTCTAGAGAGAGCCAAAGTATAACCTAGAATAGATAATGAATAAAACTGGTCTTCCAAGTATTTAAACTAGGGCCAATAAAACATGAGTGAAAAAGCTCATTAAGTCGGCGCGGAACAAAAGCACGACGCGGGAAACAACTTGGTCCAGAACTTGACCGAGTCGTGGCCAGAGTTCTCGTCGTAGCCAACAACTCGGACTAGAACTCTGACGAGTTCTAGCTAGAGTGTTCTCGTCAAGCTTCAGCGCATGTTTACCTCCTTTGTCGCGTGATTTACCGGGGTCTTTTTAGTGGATTGCTTAGTCAATCTCCTTCTTGTCACTTCCACTTCCGAGCTTAGTATCATCCCTTCAAACTAATTTGCTCGAACATCTTCAAATCAAAGCTCGATCACAAGCCTACAAAATATCCTGAAATCATTCCGAACACAAGTAACTAAACTAAAAACTACAAAACTACCGAAAGATAAGTAAAATAAACCTATTTGATGAAAATAAAAATGTTCTAAATCTATACTTAAATGCATGCTATGAGTAAGGTGGCTAAGTGGTCTCGATTTAAGATCAAGAATGTGATACCTTTGAAATAAAGAAAGGCCCATTGTGCAATTCATATAGCTAGGCTTAAGTACGAATTTATCCTCACTCCCTATTTCAAGCTAAAAAAAAGTAATAAATCAATATAGTATTCTTGAAAAATCGCTAGGGAACATCTAAATATCTTATGGGTTCATAATTCGTAAGCTATAAAAATTCTATAATTTCTTTTTATAGGAGTACATTTTGTTTGCTTAGTTCTTCTGTAGTCTGTAGAGAGAGACAAAGTTGAAGGGTTTGAAGCAGTACGTGATTCATATCATAGCGCAAAAAGGAGAAGGTACGTGGTGCAGTGGGCAGTGCTGTCCAAATGATAAGAATCCTTGACTGCTGGAATCTGTACGGAGCTCGATCTGACCCTCCTGACGCTTCCATATCCTGTGAGCTTAATTGTTGCATGTGATGATTCTTCTTATATGTTCACGTACCATTTTAAAAAACGCGACGTTTCCAACAGACATATAACAATGTGCTTAACCCGTTTAGACCTATCTAGGCCATTGTTCGGCCCAACTAGATTGCCCTTTAGTCCTGGGCCATTTCATGTAGGCCCATTTTAAATAAGCCCAACCTTATTTTCACTTTTACCGTGCCCCAACCATTTTCTCTCTATTATGGTGAAAGTGAAAGTGAATTCCTTACGCTTTCTTGTAAGAATTCTGTTTGGGTTAACAAACCGTGGATAATCCATTTCTTTTTTTTCTTAGGAATGTACGAGTGAATTGCAGCATGATGGTAATTGAGGAAATATATATATATATATATATATGCAGTTTTGATTTCAATTCCTCTTCCAAGTTATAACTCATGTTTCACTTGCTATCTCTTGATAAAAGGCCTCCAATTCTCACATTAACCATCACTGACGACCATATAAACTGAGATGATAGGCAATTTACTTGGGTGATTTTTTTTAATTAGAATACAAGAGAATAAGTCAAACCGCAACTTGAAAAAAAAAACCTAATTTGGATTGTTTAGATAGTGATGGTCTTGACAGACAACTCTCATCTTCTTGGCCAGTGGCTCGGGGGAAGAGCACACCGATGACGTGGCAACTTCCCAGGAATCGTTTGAGCTAAATGACATGTTAATTACACCCTTAGGAGTTAGGAGTTAGGAGTTAGGACTACTACATGGATACCGAATTCCTCTTACATAATTGAATCAACTTCCCACACTCTTCTACTAAGTCCTGCATTTGCATTAACAGACTCTTCATAACATAGCCTTATGCAAACAATATTTTGAACATAATGGAAGAAAAAACAATATCTGATAGATTTAAAGTTCACAACATAGCTTAGGCAATCTAAAACCACAATGTGGGTAAAATTCAAAGCACTAAAACTACCTAAATTATCCTAATTATATATCTTATTATATCCTTAGTCATTGCCATGTCCTTCATATACTTCCAATTGTAAGTATTTTTAAGGATCATCATCTTTTCCAAAATTAATACTTAAGTTAATAAATTAATATTTCCAATTGTTTGTAGTATATACCAATTTTGGCTCTTCATCTAGCAATGATATTGTTTGATCTCAAACATCCATACTTCGTATGAAGATCATCATTGGAATGACACAATTTTTCATATTTATATGACAAATTACTAAATTAGTGATTATCCATTTTATATTTTAAAGAAAGTTCGTGGGCCTGGTAGATAGGCAAATTGGGGACGTGTCGGTACAAGCGCAGATGCGCGTATGGACCTAACACATAAGTCAATAGGATTCCATCCTAAAACCAATTGACAATAGAAGGAGTAACACATGTACTTATATGATAGATAGTTTATATTCTTATTTTAAATGTGGGATAAATTTATTTCAAACATATTGTTTAACCTTTCTTTCTTTCTTTAACAAAAAAAACTTTCTAATAGAATCTACAACTATTGGACCCCATCTTCCAATCAACAACATCATGTGATCTTACACATTACTACTTCATATCTAGATGACCATGCATCAGATGAAGATAAGCTAAATGAACCACCTATTAAAATGGATATTGCCGAAAACCACCTTTATGTCCCCCTCCGTTATAAATGAACCACATATCCTTCTTTTACTGTCAAATTTAACAATATGCGTGTGTGGGCTTAGATTTTGACCTGATTTTTTCCCATAATAAATTTATGGAAGGGCGAGATTTTAGCTCGCAATGATGGGTCCCATTGTTTTTTAATTTTACTTTTTTTTGGGAAATTTTGGAATGAATTCTGTACAGGCCCAAGTTATTTTTTTTTCAAAGAAAGAATTCAGATCTGAGTTTTCACTCCAAAGTTTCTCCCTAAACTTGCCCGGAAACCCTCCTCTCAAAACTCGCCCATCAAACCGTCCACCTCCTCCATCCACGCTCAAGGTATCTCGTCCAGCACACAGCCCTTGTTTCACTCTCCTGTCCGGCACACCGTCTAAAATCGCCCCCAAAAAGTCTCAGATCTCAGAGCTCGAATCTCTCGTCTGGAAAACAACGCTACTTCAGGCCCTTGTGTCTGATTGAAATTGAAATTCAAATCTGGATTCTTCATGAACTGGTTGCACTGTGTTTCTTATAAAACAGTTCTATGTGTTGGATGAATTTTTTTATGCAGGATTAAGTTGGATGAACTCTCAGATCTGTGTTGGATGAACTCTCATATCTCATTTTTTATGCTCTGTGCTGGATGAATTTTGCTACTAATTAGTAATTACTTTGAATCTCAAATTTATTTCCTTCCTCACGGACCTCTTGCTAAGTCCTATGTTACACGGACACGGAAACGACACGGACACGGACACGTGGACACGCTACTTTCCAAATTTCATATGACACGACACGTTAGGATAATTATACATTATTATAAAGGTTTAGTGATAATTTTATCAAAATTTTATAAATAACACTCACAATATATTGGGTTTTAGTCCAAACATATCAAATTATCTTTGGGCCAGGTTAAGATTATTATTATTTGGGCCAAACTAGGGTTATTATATATAAATAACCTTTTATTTTTCTCCCCTATCCTCCTTTTCTTCTCAATCTGTCGCCTCTCTCTCACTCTTCCTTGTCTTTTTCCCCAAACCCATTCTTCCTCACATTCACAGCTTGGCATATCGACCCCCAACGTCACCAAAGTTGCCGCCTCTGCCAGCCACCGGCGCCCAGATCTACGTGTCCAAGAGCGTGTCCGAACGATTTTACACTAGGCATTTCCGCAAATGCCGGTCAACGACACGTCAACGTGTGTGACACGTTGACCGAACGTGTCGGTGTCGTGTCCGGCGCGTGACACGTGTCCAAGCGTGTCGACACGCGACACGCCTAGTCCCGGAGCGTGTCCGTGTAACATAGACTAAGTCCACCATCTATCAAAAAAACAAAGAGCGGGGCCCTGCTGTACAGAATTCATCCCAAATTCCACCCAGAAAAAAAGAAAAAATTAAAAAGTCATAGGGCCCATAAATGCGAGCTGAAATCTCGCTCTTCAGGCGAGAGGAATAGCTTTTTCCTAAATTTATTAAACATAAAATCATTAAAAGATTTTTAAAAAACTTCACTTTCTCCTCCTTATTTGGCTGGCGACATCTGATTTGTCATTCTTCCTCTTACACATTATTTTCTTCCTCACAAGTATCTATTTTCTTTTCAATTCCGAAATTAGGGTTAGAAATTGATTTTCATATCAATTTTAGTGTTATACACAAATTGATTATCTTGTTCAAAATTTAGTGGTTTTAATGGGTACTTCAAATTTTAAATTTTGTGAATTGATTCTCTTTAATCTAAGACAATATTAATGTGATGGTTGTTTTGATTAATCGGATTTGATCAATTTTTGACGATGGTTCTAATTGATCGAATTCCATCAATTTTATTAGATGTTGATGTGATGGTGGTTCCTATTGATCGAGCTCGATCAATTTCAAATAATTTTGATATGCTTGATCGTTAATCTTGTAGACTTTGCCATCAACTTCCTCAATCTTTGATGGCGGATTGAAGCTTGATGTTTTTGTGGACAAGAGCAAGTCCTTGAAAGTTTTCTCAGCATTTGGCATTGAAAAGAACCAAGAAAAAGAGCAGATTAGAGAGTATGACATAAAGGGACTAGAAGAGAGGGAGTGTGGAGAGACAAGGAGATGAGTCAGGGTATTTAAAGACAAAAGATCATACCTCTACATCCAACTGAGGGGCAAGGGCAGAATCATACCATGAACATGAACTCTTTCACCAAACCCATGTACGTCTTCTAGTCCTTTTATAGTTTAGATTTGATAAATATGTGCATTATTTTTTATGTATCTTGTATTTTCCTTTTACAGTTTAGATTTGATATTGTAAAAGGATTTGTTCATCAATGAACTTGGCCCAAATGCCAGCAAACCGGCCCAATAACAAAAGGAAATAAAACCCAAGTTGTTGCCTGCCAAATAACCTAGGGATCACCACTTTGTTTCTCATTTTGTGTAATTTCTCCTGAATATATATAGGGTTGAGATAAAACTGGGCACCAGTAGAGAAATGACTCCTAAACTCTCTCTCTCCCCGACCCCCATCGAATACCCCCAAATTCGAAACCCTAAAATCAGAAATCTTGACCAAATCGCTCGATTATTCGTCGTTTTCTCTACGATTGTATGCTATTATGAAAGCCTATGTGATCTTTGACAATCTTGCTGGCAATTGATCCAAGAAATCCCCTTTTTCCCACCGCTGATGTGAAAAACGGGGATGTAGAAATATGGATCGAGATCTCGTTCTCGAAGCGTGGAGCACGATGGTGGTCGATGTATCTAAGAATCTGGAGAAGGAGTAAGAAAAAGGGTCTTATTGGGAGAGAGATGAGGTCTATGTGGAGATTAGGGTTAGTTGGGCTACGCTACAGGGACGTGCGGCTCGTGATGGATGCGCCGGTGAGATTTGGGGGCTCGGTCCCTTAGCTCGATTTCGGAGCTGCTATCTCTAAAGGAATGATGGAGAGTTCTCTTTCTTGGTGCTGGAATCGGACGAGAACGATGGTGTTGAGATCTTCGATGAACAGGTTGTACCTTTGCTACTTTGACTCTATGAATTACTATATCAAACTGAAAATTGAGAACTATTTCATGATGGCCTATATATATTTGGATAGTTCCCCTTATGAAATCCTCACTACATACTTTCAAGCCCTCCCTTCTTGTTTCACCTCTTTGTCGTACAACTATAACCTTTTCATAATCCGATACGGCTCTCTGGCTCTAATGGAGGAGAACCTGTGATACAGCATCACTTACACTATTATGCTTTTATTCATCCTAAACCCGGTTTAGCCGGTTTGTGTCTAATGCTTTGTAGGTATCCGGTTTGTTCCGGTTGAATGAGGTTTCAAATGCCTGCTTCTTGTACTTAAGCCATCTCTGGCTTCTTTGTCCAATTAATCAAAACCAAATTCCAAATCTCTTAACTCTCTCAATGGATTCAACGAATTCATGAACTCCTTTTCTCTTGCTCCTCCAGAACGATCCTTCTAAACCTCGATCGATCTCGGGACTCGAGATACCTAAGCCCAGGTTATCGGTTAACCTCACTTAGGATTTATCCAATATCAGCTTTGCTGCATCAATGGTAACAGAGCAGTTGTTCCTCAGACCTAATTCAATGGTGAGCGACGCCAGGAATCAACGATTTAGCGACTTGGATCGCCAACTTGAAGACTCGTTCAAAGCTTGCTTAGAATCCCAAAAGAATATGATGAAGGACATTGAGGAGATGAAGATGATGATCTGTGAGTACTTCAATATTCCGCTTCCGATTCGCAAGCTGACATGTGTTGAACCAACTATGGTGATCGAACCTTCAAATCAGACTCCCAGCATCCCGATATTGACTAGCAAAGAGTCCTCCGATGAGCAAAATGTCATAAGCGAACCCTCAAATCTGAGCGAGATGTCAACGATTGAGTCGTTTCTTGAGGAAGAAACTCCAGATCAGAACTACAACTACTCTATCCAGAAGCAAGCGGAGGAAGTTGATTGGAATGAGCTCTCAAATCAGATCGACCTCAAGGTGTTCGACGAAACGCCAAAATCAATCAGCCGTGTTCACACCAAGTCGCAAGAGGAGCCAAAGCAACGGGAATTCATTGCTGCCAAGGAACCTTTTAGTTCGGTTGCTCACCAGGTGCTCGATGAACTGCTCGAGCAACAAGCTGATTTGAAGAATTCAGAGGTGAGTGATTTGTCGGATGTTAAGTGCTTATTGGTTGCAAATGACGAAGATACTGATTTAATTAAGGAGTTAGACGAGTTTTTTATACAAGAGCATTATATAGGAGTGAGTTTTGATCCTGGTGGAAAATTCGAAGTCACATCAGAACTAATGGAACTGCCACATCTAGTCGCCCACCAGGCGTTTGATGAAATGCCTGAGTCACAAATTTTCCATGAACATGACTTGTTTGATGAGGTTAAAGAATGTAATGGGTTCACTTATGATGATATGAATCCAACCATGGGATTTATGCTAGTTCAGAATTCTGATGGGTTGAAGACATTTGCAATACCTCGGGTAGTATGGATGGAAGACAAAGATGGAAAGAAAGGAGAAGACTCGATCGAGAACTCAATCTTGAACTCTCTTAGTGACCCGTGGAGATGGGAATTACACACCCACACAACCTTGTCAACCACAACCTATTCACTACTGGTGGGATTCAAAAACTGGTTGCCTAAGCAAGAGTTAGTTGGTATTTCTTTCAGTATATATAAATCACCTATCGTGCCTAATTTTCCAAGTGTTCTACTAACTCATGTGCATGGAGCATTGAAAATTGTTTGGTTTGCAAGGGATTATTCTGCTGAATTGTTTGATTTTGACCCCGGGGGAGAATTGATTCTTGTTGGTGATCCTCTTAATGTGAAATCTGCCCTTCCTAAGAAGCATAGTAACTTGTGCTTTACTAGTGAGGAGCTGACTGAAACAATAAATTCCCCTAGAGCTATTGCAATTGAGTCTGTTGTGAATCAGTCTGCTCAGCTGGCTTCCGAATGTGGATTAGCAAGTACTCATTTTGTGAAAGATATTTGTCTAGCAATACCAATTTTTGATTCAGAAAGTTTGCACACTACTAGTGATTTTGCTCCTGTTGAGTTTTGATCCTAGAGGAGAGCACCTATTGTTGACTGGTAGGGTTCAAAAGTATGTCATAGAATTAATTAGCAAAGGTCTCTTGTGGCAACTAATGGAACAACGAGGGCAATGTGATCGTATTGAGCAGTTGTTAGTGATTGTTCCACTTTTAAGCAAGCAAGTTGCTCATTGGGTCAATGTTTTCAATGAGCATTTTGAGCAAGGGAAAATGATAGGTGATAATGTAAGAATTTTATTCTTTGATCCTAGAGGAGAAACAATGCTTCTTGTTGTTGGCCCTTGCAAGTCATGGTGTACACATGAATGGAATGATACACATAAAGGGTCTAATACATTGAGGGATGCTAATGTATACATTCAGCAGGCTGCTTTGATGGAAGCTGGGATAGTGCTAGTAGATGATAACTTAGCACTTCTTGCAAACTTACATCCATGTGTTGTTGAAAATTCTCCAAGGAGAAATTTAACTACTGAGTTTGTCTGTGTGAGGAAAGGTTGGGATATTCACTGGTTGATGGAAGATTTCTTATGTGTCCTTGATTGTGCGAGGAAAAGCTGGGATATTCACTAGTTGATGGAAGATTTCTTACGTGTCCTATTTTATGCTGAAGAAGTTACTACAAAGTTTTTGCTTATTAGGGACGGAAGCTCCATGATAGTTACTTTTGACATGAGCAACAACCATGTAGACCACATCAACAATTGGCATCATGAAATGGAAAAGTTGGTGTTTGCTTTGAACACTTCTGACATAGTGAGGGGAAACTTTACAGTGTTTATTTTCGACCCAGGGGGACGATACTTCAAGCTCATTACTTTTTCTCAAACGGACAATGCCTTGGAAATGAAGTCTCTTAGATTGATCCTTGAGGACAAGGATCCTCTCGAGGAGGGAGTATTGATACAGGATCACTTACACTATTATGCTTTTATTCATCCTAAACCCGGTTTAGCCGGTTTGTGTCTAATGCTTTGTAGGTATCCGGTTTGTTCCGGTTGAATGAGGTTTCAAATGCTTGCTTCTTGTACTTAAGCCATCTCTGGCTTCTTTGTCCAATTAATCAAAATCAAAACCAAATTCCAAATCTCTTAACTCTCTCAATGGATTCAACGAATTCATGAACTCCTTTTCTCTTGCTCCTCCAGAACGATCCTTCTAAACCTCAATCGATCTCGGGACTCGAGATACCTAAGCCCAGGTTATCGGTTAACCTCACTTAGGATTTATCCAATATCAGCTTTGCTGCATCAACCTGGGAAAGAAATCCTTCAAAAAGGTTTTATGTTCTGACCCCTTCTTCTCTAAAGAACAAAGTGAGTTTGATTCGGTGTTTGAAACCTCTAAAAACCTACCTACCATGGCCCAAGAGGCCTATAAGGGTGGCATTCCTTCTAAGCCTCATGAGGCTGATCCCTCGGGATCTAAGAAAGAAAAGAGAAAAGCTAAACCAAGGATGGATTTGAATGCATTCCTAGACCAATTATCAGGTGTTAGAGAAAATATAAACCTCCTTAAAGGAACATCCTTATTTGCCTTTGTCTTTGGTGATTCCATTGAAGTTGTTAGCCTTAGACAGAAACTCAGAATTGACTGGCAACTCAAGGGTGATTTCTATGTGCATGTAAGAACAAATGGTTGGATAAAATTGTGGTGTGCTAACCCAATGGAGAAAAATAAAGCGGGGGAGGGGAGACCTTACTACGTTTTTTGCCATCTTATGAATTTGAAACCATGGAAATCTAAAATTGATCCTTCCAGTGAGTCTATCACTGTGTTGTGTATGGACCTGGTGGATTATAATTTACTGAATATTATTATGCTAAGTTTGAATGATTATCCCTTTTGCATCTGCTTTTATTACTGGTGTGGTGAGATGAGTAATATTACTAATGATAATGCAAGCATAAGTAATCTTAATTTGTCGTATGTGAAAGGAAAACAAACAAAGGGAAATATTGGTGATTATGTAACAAATTGTTGTAAGCAGCTTAATTATCCGAGGTTTTTGAATGAGCTAAGTGCTTATAAGTCTTTAAGACACTATGTACAACTTTTGAATAGTAGAATAAAAGCAAATAGGTGTCTAAAAACAAAGAAATTAAATCTCAGGATATACATGTGGTGTACTAATATAGTGGTTGATCAAGTATAGTGCAGGTTGAAAAAGATGTTTGAACAGGTCTGTACAGTAACATGGAATAAACTAAAGAACAAGTGTAAGTTGAGAAAGATGAACAAAGAAAACTGGAGGCAAACCAAGTGGAGGAAACTCAAACGCAATAAAGAATGGAAACAAAAGAAGAATTGGTGGATCAGCTTCAACAAGTTGCAAAAAGCTCAAGAAAACACCAGGATTATTAATCTATGTAGATGTGATAATTTATTTAAGGGTTTGTGTATAAGGACTGTTATATATCAAACAAACACAATTTGTATTGTGAACTTTATGGAGTCTCAAGATGGTGTAGGAGAGAATAATCGGTGGTACTGGTCACGGTTAAGTAGAATATTGGGACTAAAACAGATCTATGCGATAGTTGTGTTATTGAACTCATTCTATTGTGTTGTAGAAAACAGGTTTAGATGTATGATACAAGTAAAATGTTCGAAATCTCATGTGTCAATGCTGATAAAAATAAAACATTGTGTTAGAATATCTCATACACCAATTGATTGTTATGAAGATTGGATTTTGGAATAGTAGGGGGATAGGTAGGAAATCCTTTTGGGCAGAACTAGACTCGTTCTGCAAAATCCAAAAAATACAAATTATTGCAATAGCTGAAACGAAAATGGATACCCTACCAAATGATCAAGTTTGGAGACGTGTTGGCTTTGATAATGTTATTTGGTCTCCTGTGACCGGGCGTGCCGGGGGAATTGGAGTTTTCTGGAAAGCACATCAACTCATCAAAGAGGAATTAACAGTACTAGGCCAAACACCAAGGTACATTATTTTAAAATATTATCATGTGATCACTAAAAATACCTTTGCTATTTGCTTTGTTTATGCCCCGCCTAATGCGAGGGATAAGGATGCCTTCTGGATAGAGTTTATAGAGACCCTACAAAATATAGAGCTCCCAATTATTCTAATTGACGACCTTAATGAAAATCAAGGGCCTAACGAAAAGAAAGGGGGCTCATACCCTGAACAACATAGATTTGAAAGATTAATAAACTTTAAAAATGATTGCCTTTTAGAAGATATTCTGTTTATCGGGAATGCTTTCACTTGGAGGAAAAATAAGACAGAAATCGAAAATATCTACGAAAAACTAGATAGAGTGCTTGTTAGTAATAGAATCATCCAATGGTTTCCTAATATTTGCACTAGTAATCATGCATTCACCAGCTCTGACCATTGTAAAATCTCGGTGGAAATTTGCAATGATGAAATGGTTAAAGCACAACCCTTCAAAATGGAAAAACTATGGATGTATAGAAAAGATTTCCGAAACATTGTAAAACAGGCTTGGAGGATGCAAGTCCAAGGGTCAAACATGTTCCAGCTGGTTAAAAAAACACAACTTTTAAAACAGCATGCGAAGAGATGGAATAAAACTACTCTAGGAAACATTTTTGAACAATTAAAAGAAATCGAGGTTAATCTCCTTGAACTACAAAAAAGGATATTAGCTTCTCCGCAACCAAGTGTTATACAAAAACAATGTAGACTTATGAAGAAGAAAGAGTGCCTCCTAAACTACCACAAAACATATTGGAAGCAGAGAGCTAAAATGAAACACATTAAACTTACCGATGCAAACACAGGATACTTCCAAAAGATTGCTAGCGGAAAGAGGAATAGGAAAATTTTGAAAGAAATTAGGACAACTAAAGGTACACAAGTTATTGGAATAGAAAATATTCGGGAGGAAATCAGAAAAGACTTTAAGAAGAGATATATGAAAGAACCAACACACTCAAGTAATGAAAGAGATTACATGAACCTAATTTCAAAAGAAGTAACGAATGAAGATAACATGATGTTAATAGAACCAGTTACAAATGAAGAAATTAAAAACACGGTAAGGAATCTTGGGTCTGACAAATCTCCGGGTTCGGATGGTATGACAGCAGAATTCTATAAGAGATAGTGGGATATCGTGGGACCTATGGTTATCAAGGCAGTAAAAAGCTTCTTCCACTCAGGTAAGATCCTCAGGCAAATTAACCATACTTTTATAACCCTTATACCGAAAATAGAAAACCCAAACTCGACAAACCATTATAGACCGATTAGCCTATGTTCAACTATCTATAAGATCATTTCCAAAATTAAAACGGAAAGATTGAAGAAAGTAATAGGCAAAATCACACACCCTTTGCAAGGAGCTTTTGTAGCTAATAGAGCAATCCAAGACAATGTATTGATTGCCCATGAGATACTTCACTCATTTAGAAACTGCAAAAATAAAGATGGATGGGTAGCTATCAAACTTGACATGGAGAAGGCATATGATCGGGTGGATTGGGAATACCTGTTAAAAGTTTTAGAAAATTTTGGTTTTGATAAAACAAATTATTGGATGGATCCGAGAATGTATATGCACAGTGTCACTGTCGATCTTGGTCAATAATGGACCCACGGAACCATTCACGCCTGAAAGAGGACTAAGACAAGGTGACCCTCTATCACCTTTTCTCTTTGTAATTGCAGCGGAAATTTTAGCACGAAAATTACAAATAACAAGTGAAACTGATAAGAGCTCGATTGGATTCCCAATATCCAGGGGTTTTAGCTTTTGCTGATGACATCATTATTTTCGCTAAAACATCACAGGGATCATGTAACAAAGTGAAAACTATTATTGATGAATTTTGTAGGATTTCGGGCCAGAAAGTGAATTACAATAAATCCGCTTTTCAAACATCTAAAAACATGAGTACCCAACAGAAAGAAATCGTACATCAAACGCTAGGAATTCCAACAATGACAAATATTGAAAAATACCTCGGTTGCCCAATGATCAGTTAAAAGTTAATAAAGATACTTTCAAGGATACAATAGGAAAGACCCATAATCAACTTACCAAATGGAAAGCTAACTCGTTCTCCCTTGAGGGGCGAACGACCCTGATCCGAGCAAACCTCGCTACAAAACCTAATTACATCATGCAAAGCTTCATGCAATCATGCTACCTAACTCCATACACATGGAAATGGATAGAATTAATAGAAGTTTTTTATGGAACAAGGATAGACAATACAAACCATTGGTGGGGTGGGATAAAGTATGCAAACCGAAAGACATGGGAGGACTAGGAATAAGGAAAACGGAACACATGAACAAGGCTCTACAAATGAAATTACTATGGAAAATTCTAGCGGAGCCTAATAATATCTGGGTTAGAATTGTGACGCAAAAGTATCTAAAAAACGATAACCTCTTCACCTATAGGCCGAAACAAAACGCGTCTTGGCAATGGAAAAAACTGATCCAACTGAGAGAAGATTTCTACAAAGGACAAATATGGCAAATGGGAGATGGTAAAACGATCAAGTTTTGGAAAGATAGATGGTTACATGAAGGCCCGCTATATAACCATGCTAAGAATCCGACAAATATTGATGAAAATTCAAAAGTGGCAGAATGGATATCTAACAATAAAACATGGAAGATAGACAAATTAAGGCAGGAATTACCGGATGATATAGTCGAACAAATACAATCAATACCAATTCCAGACGATTACATACAAGATCGCCTATATTGGGCGCCCAGCAAGAATGGGTGGTTCTCCACAGCCTCGGCAGTAGAGCTCATAACTAACAAAACAGATCAAGATATGAGCCTAAACAATTGGATATGGAAGCTGGATACATACCCGAAAATTAAAAATTTTCTATGGAAAATCGATAATAATGGCCTCCCAACAAAAGCGCGCCTAAGAGAAAAACAAGTCGTTACCCCAAGAGGTTGTATACTATGTTACTGCTCAGACGAAGATACAACTCACATCCTGACAAAATGTACATATATATATGATAAACATAACCAATAAAATAAACCACAACACGAATAGAGTGATTAGGGATTTTGATTCCGACAACAAAACCCCTAAACTGATACTAAGTGAACTTAAACAAATACTTGGGAAACAAGAATTCATAGAAATGGCAACAATTTGGTGGAGTGTCTGGCATCAACGCAACAAGGTGACATTTCAACAAGACAAATCAAACGGTATTTTAGATTTGACAGCGTATATTCGAACTCAAATCGCTAATTGGAATAAGGTAAAACAATGGACGGAAGATGAGGAAAATATTAGAGGACGGACAAGAAAAATGAAACATCGAGATAAAACAAGTAGAAGATGGAGAAAATCTAAACAAGATTACATTAAGATTAACTTTGACGCATCTAGACTGTCCAATAAACAGGCAACGGGAGGAATGGTAATTAGGGATCACATGGGTCGACTGGTGGATCTAAAAGCTTGTAAATTTGGCAATGTGTCAGCACTCCAGGCTGAAGCGTTATCCCTTAGGGAGGCCATACGGGAAGTAAAAAGAAGGCAAATAAAGAATGTAGAAATTGAGGGAGATAATCTCCAAGTAATTAATGCGGTGAAAGAAATTAAGAAATGCCCAAGGGAGATTGAACTTATAATCTCTAACATCCTTGTGTCCATTTATGGTTCACATGATATCACTATTAATCATGTCCCGAGGGACTGTAATGCTGTGGCCGATAAAATTGCTAAATTGGGCCATAGTCTCCCTGACGAGTTGATTTAGACTCGCCCAGAACTTAATGTTCTCATCCGAAAGGATGCTCTAGGACGCCCTCCATAGCGGAGTGCGCCCTAATCCTTACCTAATATATATATATATAGGGTTGAGATCAGGTGAGGAGGGCTCTTACCGTAGATAATTAGGAGGTTTCTCAACCTTTGGATTTTAAAAAATTAATGGATAAGATTTTCTTGAATTAAAAGGAAAATAAATAAATGCATCCATATCTATTTATATCTAATTTTCTCACTCCTATAATATCTCTCTCTAATTTTCTCTCGCCTATAAAATCTTTCACGTCTATATAAGTGTTGATGCTAAACTTTCTCTCATCTAATACATATTGAACAATTAAGAGATAGCAAATGAACAAGTAAGGTATTTATCATGAACAAGTATTATTATATTATGGATGAACAATAATTTACGCAAATAATTACGTCTCTCTACAGTTGAACAACTACTCATTTACAATTGAACAACTACAACAATGAACAACTAATACCTAGCAATAAGCACATTGAGAAAGAAACGCCTTTCCCCTTTCCTGTGTATTTTGCATTGTAGCAACCCAAAAATGTCGTTGAAACACAAAATCAATCCCCATTTTGACATATTCAACTCCACTATTAAACACATTGAAGTTCAGGGTTGAGAAAGCCAATAACAATTTGGGTTGAGAAAGCCACCATCCCTCTGGCTGAGAAAGCCGCTATCTCTCTCCCGGCTGAGAAAGCTACACCTTTTTATTTGATATTCATGAAGACTAAGTCCATTTTGTCTGGGTTCTGGGCGTTACCGCTGACCGGTGTACTCCCATCCGCTGGCTGGTTTGGGTGTTCAGTTGTCGACGACCACTTTCTTGCTTCGCAAGTTTGTTTGCTTGTGTCGCATGCTTGGTTTACTTGCACTGCAAGTATGTATTACTTGTAGTGCAAGGCTGAATTTTATTTATTTTTATTTTATTTCTTTTGCAAGACAACGTTGGGGTTTGGGGTTACGGCGCGATGTCAGCCTTCAAAAGAATATCCCCCGTCCGATGATACAAGACAGTTTCATTCAGGCTAGCAAGCCTTAGACTCCTTACGTTGTTCGACTGAACTCCTTGGCTCCACGTCCACCGAAAGTCAGGAATGGGACAGAGAAAACGACCATTAGGGTTGAACCAGTTCCTCAAGGACAAGAATAGCGACGACCCGTACTTTATTTATGTACTAATCATTCAATGAGATGGAGTTGTGTTCGGTATCTGATCAAGTTGTATTTGCCCTGGTTGCTTGGTGCTCTGAGGCTTCTGAAGATCCTTAATTTCGGTGGAGGGAACGTCAGTTCTCCATTTTGCACACCCTGGGATGGGTAGACCTGTTGCCTGCAGCACTATGATTCTTAGTGTTTTACTCACTCCGATTCCGAACTCGTTTTGCTCCTTCTTTTTTAGGGTTTTGTACTATCCCTAGTCGAATCTCCTCATCTTGTATGTGGCTTCCTTTTGACCCACTAGCCGTTTAGGCTGCCGTTTCTAATGACCTCTTGGACTACCAAGTTTGTTTGGTACTCCGAATTCTTACTTTTTCAAAAAAAAACTAATACCTAACAATGAACAATTCATCTCTCGCATCTATATAAGCGTTGATGCTAAACTTTCTCTCATCTAATACATATTGAACAATTAAGAGATAGCAAATGAACAAGTAAGGTATTTATCATGAACAAGTATTATTATATTATGGATGAGCAATAATTTACGCAAATAATTACATCTCTCTACAGTTGAACAACTACTTATTTACAATTGAACAACTACAACAATGAACAAATAATACCTAACAATGAATAATTCATCTCTCGCGTCTATATAAGTGTTGATGCTAAACTTTCTCTCATCTAATACATATTGAACAATTAAGAAATAGAAAATGAACAAGTAAGCATCAACGCTTATATAGACGCTAGAGATGTTAGAGGAGGATAGATTTATTTGTTTTTCTTTTAATTCTAAAAAATCTTATCCATTAGATTTTTTTTAAATCTAAAGGCTGAGGATCCTCCTAATTATCTACGGTAAGAACCCTCCTCACTTGATCTCAATCCTATATATATATATATATATATATATATCCCTCTTAGAATAATGAAAGGCATTTCTTTAATGTGTTTCTTTTCAATATAAACAGAAAACCCAAAAAGGCATCCTCAAGGATGTCACCAAATCAGTGTCTTTACTTGATTTCTTCTACCTAATCTTGTCATTCAATCCAACCGTAATTTCATCACAGATTATGTTATGGTATCAGAGCATTGTTGAAACAAATTTGTGCTTGAAAAGGAACAACTTTGTGAAAGATGGAAGAAGACCATGTTGCAAGGGAGCTTCCCTTCGAGAATGAGTTTGCAGCTGAAAACCAGAGTGTGAGGATGCGAGCTTGCATCACAGAAACCGAGGGTTCCATTAAGGACCCAAATCATGTTTTGTATTTGCACCATTCGGATCATCCGAACTATGTGCTTTCAACTCAACTCTTGAATGACAAAAAATATTATCAAAGGAAGCGATCAGTTGAGATGTCTCTTCGAGCAAAAAATAAACTTGATTTCTTTATTGGGAAATATGAAAGAACAAGCTATGATTCACCACAACTATCTCAATAGGAGTGTTGCAATAGCATGGTAATATCTTGGTTGTTGCATTCGGTGGACAAAGACATCGTAGAGACATTTTAACTGTGATTTTGCACATGAGGTATGGAATGATCTAAAGATGAGATTTGGATTTCCTAATTGCACTAGAATTTTCCAAGTTCAAAAGGAGTTATTTACAGTCAGCCAGGGAAACTTTTCAATCAGCTCTTATTACACAAAGTTTAAGAGAATATGGGATGAGTACATCATGCTTGTTGAAATGCCAAGCTGCCCAAAATGTGGAACAATTGGTTCTATCCCACAATTGTTGTATAACTTGCAGGTGATATAGTTCCTAGTGGGTTTGAATGAGGCATACAACTTGGAAAGAACTAATATACTAAGGATGAAACATATGCCAAATATTGGAGAGGTTTGCCACATGGTGCTGCAAGAAGAGAGTCAAAGAGAACTGAAATCGACCACTGGTATAAGAAGTGACTCAAGTGCCTTGAATGCTCATAGAGGAGGATTTGGTAGAGGAGGCTACAACAACATCAACAACTTAGGAAAAGGAGGATATGGAAATTCAAGAAATCCAGGCAAAGGAGGATATAACAGCTCGAGAAATTCAAACATAGGAGGTGGAAGAAAATATCAAAATTCTAGGAACTCAGATAGAAGAATCATGTATTATTGTGAGCATTGCAAGATTCATGGCCACTCTCTTGAGAGATGTTACAAAATTCATGGCTATCCGGAGCAAAGAAATGATAGAGAGAGACAACAAAAAGGAAATGCATATTCAACTACAGGAAATATGGAGGCAAATCAAGGAGGTAGCTCTTCAAATGCAGGAATGAATTCAGGAGAAAAGATGCCATTTTTGACACAAGAGCAAATGAATCAATTGATGGCATTGCTAAGCAAGGGAGAAGGCTCAAATGATGCAGGAAGCAAATCATCCATGATGTTAGGTAAAGCACTCTCTTTCTTTGCTTGTAGTGATTTCGAACGTTGGATCGTACATAGTGGAGCTACCCACCATATTACACCTCATTTAACCTTATTCGAAACATACACTCCCCTCATAAAACCTGAATTTATCACTATGCCTGATGCTAGTAAATCACTCATCACTCATGTTGGGACTGTCAAGCTACATGATGGAATTGTGCTTCAAAATGTCCTACGTGTTCCAAATTTCTCATTCAATCTCCTTTCCACCTCTCAAATTACTAAAGATTTAAAAATGTACGTTCTATTCACTCCTCAACAATGTTTACTTCTTCAAGACTTTTCCATGAACAATTTAATGGTTCTTGGTGAAGAATGCAACAGACTCTACCACTCCATCAATTTTCCAGCTAACTATTCAAGCCTAGATTCTACAATTCAGTCTTGTAATAACTCTAGAGGACAAGCTTTTTCTGTTTCCTTCAAATTGTGGCACTTGCGCCTTGGTCATGTACCCTACAATCAAATGCATCATTTTTCTTTCTTGAACAATATTCCTTCTAAAAAATCTCATGTTTGTGATGTTTGTCCACAAGCTAGACAACAAAGAGGTTCTTTTTCAATAAGTACCATAAAGTCTCATTCTCCTTTCCAACTCTTGCATATTGACATATGGGGGCCATATCATTTCACCACATACAATGGTTATAGATATTTTTTAACTGTGGTGGATGATTTTACTCGAACAACATGGAGTCACCTTTTATCACACAATAGCAATGCTTTTTCCATACTCGAATCCTTCATAATCTTCATTGAAAAATAGTTTGAGTGCTCGGTCAAAACTATTAGAAGTGATAACGTGTCTGAATTTTGTAGAAATTATGCCAAAGATTTCTATGCTAGCAAAGGCATTCTCCATCAAACCTCATGTGTGGAAACTCCACAACAAAATGGGGTTATGGAACGAAAGCACAATCATCTCCTTGAAACCGCTAGAACCTTGCTTTTCCAATCAAAATTACCATATAGTTATTGGGGGAGAATGTATCCTTCATGCCACCTACCTAATAAATAGATTTCCCTTGAGCTCCCTTAACTTCAAAACACCTTTTGAGATGCTGTACAAAACTGAGCCTACCTATGATCACTTAAAGCCTTTCAGATGTCTTTGTTATGTGAGCACCTTAAAGAGTCATAGAATTTGATCCCAGAAGTGCACCTTGTGTGTTTCTGGGTTTTATTCCTGGAGTTAAGGGGTTCAAAGTGTAGAATTACAAAATCATAAGATTCTTTCCACTCGAGACATACAATTTCATGAGATGGTCTATCCACTTGCTCTAACCAAGTCCTCTATTGAATCTTCACCTCTTCCCCAATTATGCCAAAAATTTCCATTGATGAATCTGAAACACATAATTCCTCTTCTTCATCGCCAACTAATCATCCTTCCATTCCTCCTTCTCCCTTCCCTGGCTCCATGTTGTCGGAATATATCCCCAACCAAGGACCTCATGAGGCTGTTCTGGTTGATGAGCAAACTGCTCCCATGAGAAGATCAAATAGACAGCACAAACCTCCCTCTTACCTAAGTGACTATGTTTGCAATTCTTCCATTCCTCTTGACCAATTTCCTCTCATGACAGCTTTTAGCTGGTCTCTAATAGCCTCTTACAATTGTTCCACAAAGACTACTCAAAATACCCTTGTTGAACCTAAGACTTTCTCCCAAGCCAATAGGGATCCACGTTGGATTGAAGCTGTGAGTAAAGAAATTGAGGCTTTGCAGGTCAATCATACATGGGATGACATGCCATTACCACCTAACAAAAGGGCTATTGGAGTCGATGGGTTTACAAGATTAAATTCAAGGCAGATGGGCAAGTGGAGAGATTTAAAGCCCCGCTAGTCGCCAAGGGATACACTCTAAAGTACGGTGTAGAATATGAGGAGACATTCTCACCCGTGGTTAGAATGAGCACCATAAGAACTCTTGTCGCCTTGGCAGTTAATAGGAAATGGGAGATTCATCAACTAGATGTGAACAACACTTTCCTGCATGGAGAGCTCTCTGAAGATGTATATATGACCATGCCTGAGGGAATCCCAAATCCTTTGCATCATGTTTGTAAGTTGAGAAGATCCCTCTATGGACTAAAGCAGGCTTCAAGACAATGGCATCAAAAACTTACTTCTACCTTACAAGACATACAATTCATTCAATCTTCTTCTGATCCTTCATTATTTCTTAACAGGACAGATCAAGACATAACAATTGTGGTCGTGTATGTCGATGACATCCTAGTGACAGGGACATATTCTGTTGCCATCTCACATCTCAAGTCAACTCTTAATTCCTTGTTCAACATCAAGGATCTTGGAAGGCTGAATTATTTCCTTGGTATGCAGGCCGGAAGATAATACTATCAAAAGGCAAATTTGCTAGAGAACTGCTCAATGATGTGCAACTACAGACTGAATCAATTTGTGTAACCCCCTTTCCACTAAATTTGTAGTTGTGACATGACGATTCAGGAGAAACTCTGAAAGATCCCTCTTTGTACAGAAGTCTTATTGGCAAGTTAAATTACCTGAACAACACCCGACCAGATCTGTCTTTTGCAGTCCAAACACTAATTCAGTTCTTACAAAGACCAGGTCACATGACAACTCTCCATCATCTATTGAAATATGTAAGAAGCACATTGGATTATGGAATTGTCTTTCAACCAGGAATGCAACTCTCTTTGCAAGCCTTCTCCTATTCGGATTAGGCCTCATGTCCAATGAGTAGAAGATCAGTGGGGTTATGTCATACTCTTTGGCTCCAATCCAATTTGTTGGCGCTCTAAAAAAACAAGCCACTATCTCTAGAAGCACCTCCGAAGTTGAGTATCGAGCTATGCCACATGCAACATAAGAAATCACATGGTTGGTAGGACTTCTCCAAGAATTATCTATTCAAGATATCGCTCAAGTCCTTTTGCATTGTGATAACCGATCTGCTCTCCACATTGCACGCAGCCCAGTCTTTCATGAGCGCACGAAACACATAGAAATAGACTGTCATTTTATGTTCCAAAAGGTCATGGAGGGTTTGTTGCAACTATCATACCTTCCCACCAAACATCAGATCGCTGATGTTCTAACCAAGATCCTACCTTCATCACAGTTTCAAACTTTGCTATCCAAGCTCGGCATGGTAAACCATGCTCCAGCTTCTGGGGGCAAGTCATCCAATGAACTTGGCCCAAATGCTTGCAAACCGGCCCAACAAAAAAAGGAAATAAAACCCAAATTGTTGCCTTCCAGATAACCTAGGGATCACCACTTTGTTTCTCATTCTGTGTATTTTCTCCTGAATATATATATATATACATATATATATATATATCCCTCTTGTAATAATGAAAGGCATTTCTTTAATGTGCCGCTTTTCAATATAAACAGAAAGCCCAAAAAGGCATCCTCAAGGATGTCACCAAATCAGTGTCTTTACTTGATTTCTTCTACCTAATCTTGCCATTCAATCCAACAGTAATTTCATCACAGATTCTTTTATTAATCTTGTAGACTTTGCGATCAACTTCCTCAATCTTTGATGGTGGATTGGAGCTTGATGTTTTTGTGGACAAGAGCAAGTCCTTGAAAGTTTTCTCAGAATTTGGCATTGAAAAGAACCAAGAAAAAGAGCATATTAGAGAGTATGACAGAAAGGGACTAGAAGAGAGGGATTGTGGAGAGAGAAAGAGATGAGTGAAGGTATTTACAAACAAAAGATCATACATCTACATCCAACCGAGTGGCAAGGGTAGAATCATACCATGAACATGTACTCTTTCACCAAACCCATGTACCTTCTTCTAGTCCTTTTATAGTTAAGATTTGATAAATATGTGCATTATCTTTTATGTATCGTGTATTTTCCTTTTATAGTTTAGATTTGATATTGTAAAAGGATTTTTTCATATCCTTCTAGGGTTTGTTATACTCTATCTTGCAATGATTTATACGTACATTAATGAGAATACAAAATCTTCTTATTCTCTCAATTCCATCTACTTACATGGTATCAACTTGACTTATCGATCATCTCGATCAATTCTGATGGCTAACAATCCCACCTCTCCCACTTAACCACTCTTCTCCACCTCCTTTGATGGCTCTAATCCAAACTTTCATTTACCAAACTTTGCTATTTGTCTTCATCGGAACAACTACTCACTTTGGCGCAACACGGTTCGGTCCGCGCTCAAGGCTTTTGATTTGGACTCCTTTCTTAGTTCTACAACACACCCCTCGACCACCATTATTGCGACTGCGCAGTCTGATGTGTCGCCCATCACTCTAGAGGATGTGCTCGCTGCCTTCTCTAGCCAACACTTGCCCTCACTTCTCAGCCGGTCACTCTAAATTTGGTGTATCATGTGTGGGTTCACAATAAACAGCTCGTGCTCCTTTGGACTAGATCCACCCTCACCACTCCGCTCCTAGGGAATGTAGCCAAGGCTACCACAGGTGCTCAAGCATAGGCCATTTTGGCACGCTTGTTTCATGCTCAATCCAGCGTGTGTCAAATGCATCTCTGTCAATAGTTCCAAACCCTAAACAAGGGGTCCATGTCCGTTCTCGAGTATGTTGAGAAGAAACGACCAATTGCTGATAAACTCGCGGAGTCCAAGTGCGTTGTCAATGATGCCGATCTTGTGTCCTACACTCTATTTGGTCTTGGCAATCAATTTGCCTCTTTTCGATCGACTTTTGCACTCAACAAAAATCTCGTCTCCTCCGATGATTTGCTCGGATACTTGCTACAAGAAGAACAATGTCTCAAAGAAGGAGCCCAAAATATTTTGGATAATAATCCACCGGTCTCCAACATTGCTTTGGCTCGAGGTCGCGGGCGCGGCAGGGGTCACAAAAGATCTTCATCTAATCGGTCATCATCCAATATGCTTGGCTCCTCGTCCAATTCTAAGCGGTCTTCCTCCAGGCCGGTGTGTCAGATTAGTGGCAAGCCTAGCCATGAGGCCTTCAATTGTTTCAGCCGGCTCAACCTTAATGAATTTCTATGACTAATCAACATGTTAAGGTTGCACTTGGGCGTCCTAATGCTTCGGTTCTGGCTTCTACTCGGTCTGCCTATATAGCCAACTGTCAATCAGAGCTTTCTAACCCATGGATCATGGATACTGGTGCTAATTCCCAGGTTGATGGTGATCTCTTGGGACTTCACTCGCACTCCAACTACGATGGTACCGATAACCTAGTTGTCGGGAATGGTATGAAACTACCCATTACTCATTTTGATCAATCTATTGTGCCTGTTAAGCATGTTATCAGTTCTCCTCTAAAACTATCCAATATTTATGTGCCTGACATAACCAAAAACTTGTTACTTGTTTCTAAGTTAACTAAAGATAATCATGTTTATCTTGAATTTCACAAAAAAAAATTCTTGTGAAGAATCTGCAGGGGCAAGTACTTATAAGAGGAATCGTTGAAAATGGCCTTTACCACCTTCCGTGTCTTCCGTCGTGTTCTAGTCATTTCGTTGCTTTTGTGGGTGAACGAGCCTCACTTGATGTTTGGCATCATCATTTTGCCCATCCTAATGGATCTATTTTGCGTCCTTTAGTTTCTAGTCAGCGTCTTCCAATGTCGTCGAATAAAATGGCTTCTCTTTTTGGGTCGTGTCAGCTTGGTAAAAGTCATTGACTTCACCTCCATGCTCGACCTACCACAGCAGAAAAGCCCTTTGATCTCATTCATTCTGATGTATGGGGTCCCTCCAAAATTTTATATACTAGTGGAAATTCTTATTATACAAGTTTTATTGATGACTACTCAAAGTTTGTGTGAATTTACTTTATTTCTAATAAATCGCAAATCTATTCTATTTTTGAGTTGTTTATCAAGCTTATCCAAGCACAATTTTCCACTACAATCAAAGCTTTTTAAACAAATTGGGGAGGCGAATACCGTAATGTCTCTACTCTGCTTCAAAAACACGGGATTAATCACAAAATTTCATGTCCATACACCCCATAACAAAATGGGTCCTCAAGAAGACAAAACCGTGTCATTGTTGAAAAAGGTCTCGCCTTATTAGCTCATGCTCAATTACCTCAAAAAATTTTGGAACAAGCTTTTCACACATCCGTCTACTTGTCAAATTGCACAATCACCCCTAATTTAGATTTTAAATCCCCTTTTCAAACTCTATATGGGAAGTCTCCTGACTATAATTTCCTTAAATCATTCGAGTGTCGTTACTATCCCTTTTACAACCCTATGACAATTCTAAACTTGAATTTCAATCCCTTCCATGTCTAATCTTGGGGTACAGTTCTAAACATAAGGGGTATCTTTGCTACCATGTTCCTACGAGTCGCTTTTACATTTCTCGGTTTATCGTCTTTGATGAGACCCAATTCCCCTTTTAGCCGACTCCTCCACCTCTCAACCCGAGCCTAGTTCCTCGTCTCATGTGCTTCCACTCGATCTTCTCCAGCAGGCATCCTCGTTGTCCTTGACACCAACTCCTTGCCCATAACCGTCGTCGTCCCGTATACAGTACACACTCGACTCCTTCCTCTCCATTCGTGTCTCCTCTTCGGTTTTCACAATCCACTCACGAGTCCATGTCTCCAAGTCCCTCAGTTTCCTCAAATGGTACAACCCCGACAACATCGGATCATGATGACCATAGCCTCGATCCTCTTCATAACCTGCCAGCAGCCCCGCCATACCCTTACCCATCGACTCTCTCGTGATTCCGCCCATCTGACACTTCTACCCATCAAATGACAACTCGATCCTCCACAAATTCCATTAAATCAAAAGCCTTTTATTCTATAAAATATCCCCTCCTTGTTGCCCTAAACACAATCACATAACCCAAATTCTTCCATCAAGCCACAAAAAGCCCTAATTGACAACATGCTATACAATTAGAATATGATAACTTAATAAAAAAAACTGGACTTGAGACTTAGTTCCTCGACCCCCTGGTGCTAATGTAGTTGGTTGCAAGTGGGTTTACAAGGTGAAGCGAAAATCTTATGGGACCATTGATCGTTACAAAGCCCGGTTAATTGCAAAAAAATTTAATCAAGAGCTGGTGTTGACTTCTTTGATACTTTTAGTCCGGCTATAAAACTGACTACCATTTGGCTCGTCCTTAGCCTGGCTCTCTCCAAGTCTTGGCCTCTTCGACAAGTTGATGTCAACAATGCATTCCTTAATGATGATCTTGTTGAAAATGTTTTCATGAATCAGCCTCAAGGATTTGTAGCCTCTGATCGACCATCTTATGCGCGTCGACTTCGCAAGGCCTTGTATGGCTTAAAACAAGATCCTAGGGCATGGTTTCAAAAACTAAAGGATGCTCTCATTCGCCAAGGCTTCAAAGAGTGTGTTTTTGGTTCATCTCTATTTATTAAAAAGCATGGCAATGATGTTGTGTATGTGCTCATTTATGTTGATGATCTTATAATTACGGGGTCTCATGCTGCTTTTATTAACGAGTTTGTCATTAGCCTTAATCAAGCTTTCTCATTGAAAGATCTTGGCACTCGAAGCTATTTTTTGGGCATTAAAGTGACTCGAACTGATTTGGTCATCTATCTTATCCAACAAAAGTACATCAAAGATATCTTGGATCATTGTGGTATGGCAGGTGCAAAACCCATCTCGACTTCGGCCGAACTTGGCTCTCGTTTGATTAAATCTAGAGACTCATGTTCTGATCCTCATATGTTTCACAGTATTAATTGTTGCTGCTCTTCAGTATGCCACCATTACGAGACCGAAAATCTCCTATGTTGTAAACCGCGTGTGCCAGTTTATGCATGATCCCACGGAAGTACATTGGGCATCGGTTAAATGGATCCTTGGGTATCTTAAAGGCTCTACCTCGTTTGGTTTTTCCACTTCATAAGGCATCTGATGATCATCTTGTTGCCTTTTCTGACGCTGGTTGAGCTTCTGATCTGGATGATTGCCGGTTCCAACATGGGTTTGCCATTTATTTTAGCGGAAACCTTATTAGTTGAGTTGGTCTTTCCAGAAGCAAAATGTTGTGGCCCGGTCCAGCACAAAAGCCAAATACAGAGGCATAGCTTTTGCATTGGCCGAATTACTATGGCTCCAACAGTTTCTTACAGAGATGGCCATTCCTGCTGCTCGGCCTCCCATTCTACTTTGTGATAATCTTAGTACCACCTTCTTAATAACTAATCCGATTTTACATCAGCTTTCAAAACATATCAAGATTGACTACCATTTTGTTCGACAACAAGTTGCCTCTAGTGATCTTGTTGTTCGACGTGTTCACTCTCTTGATTAGATCGCTGACATATTCACCAAAGTTGTTGGCAATCATCGGTTTTCACCCGCTGAGTCTCAAGCTGCATGTTCGATTTTGAACATGAGCTTGCAGGGGCCTATTTGGATAAATATGTGCATTATTTTTTATGTATGTTGTATTTTCCTTTTACGGTTTAGATTTGATATTGTAAAAGGATTTGTTCATATCCTTCTAGGGTTTAATGAGAATAGAGAATCATCTTCTTCTCTCAACTCCATCTACTTTTACATTCAGAAATAAATTAAATTCTTTTCAAGTTCTAAGACTAAGAGCTTCATTTGAAACTACAGGAAAACAGAATTTAATGCGGCAAATTTTTGCGCACTCTAACTTTTTTGTTGCGCACTCGAATATGTGCCGATTATAAACCCGCACAGGTTTTTTAAAAAAAAGGGTTTCTCTTGGGCGAATCCGAAACGCGCACAAAAAAATAAAAAAAAAACCCGGTTCAATATGAGAACCAAAAGATTTTGACCAAAATTTGAGGCTTTATGGGCGGGTTTGAAACCCGCCCATAAAACCCTAGTTGTACGGGTTTGAAACCCGTACAACTTCGTTATAAACTTTCGCCGCGCTGCGTCGTCTTCTACCTTCGACATTTCCAATTCATTTAACCAGAAATTCCGAGCGAGAGCGAGAAATTGGTCAAATTTGTATGGAATCCCGAGCAAGTGAGAAGGATTCGGCGATGGAGAACCACGAATTCGACGATTCCGGCATGGCAGGACCGCCTTCTTCGGCGGATTCGGGCTCCGCACAGAGGTCGTCCGACATGGCACCGCCTTCTTCGGCGGATTTGGGTTCCGCACACCAGTCGTTGGCGGATTCAGGCCCTGCAAATGTGTCAGACGCGGCGATTCGCAGCGGGGAAGGAGGATCGGTGGCGGTGGGGAGCAGGGAGGGAGAAGCTTCGGCGCCGGCAGTGGTGGGGGAGGTGGCGCCACCAGTGGTGGGGTAGATGGCGCCGGCGGTGGTGGGGGAGGTGGCACCGGATCCGGTATTCCCATTCTAGGTATATATCCCAGTTACCAACCGTGATAATAGGTAAAAAATTATGCAAAGGTATTTTATATTATCACCGTTTTAACCGGGATAAAAAACCATTTGTTAATAAAAAAAAAAATTTGGAAATTTATTCGGCTCATTCACATATCACATGATAAACACCAAGATCTCGAAAAGAGTAGCATTTGATATTAATAGAATAATGTCAAAAACATTACATTAATGCTAGCTAGCTAGCAATCCTAGCAAATTAGCTAACAAGTATGAAGAGATTATATATGTTAATCTGGATTACATTGTACGTGTGTATTGGGATTTGACATAGAAGTTGTGACCAATCACCTCTCTTGAGAAATGCAAGCACACATTAAGCTAACTTCTATGAAGCACCGACTGTAGCAATGTTGTATACTGTAGGCCAAGTGTCAGCATGGGCACACTACTTTTTATCCTCCTGATGCCTTCTTCGTCCATTTGATTCTGAGTAATCCAAATATAACCTCAATCCCTTTGAAAAGAAACCCAGACATAGTATAAAAGATACAACTAATATCCTCACAAATGTAAACTAAATTGGAAAATCAAGGCAATGATGACATACAAAAGACCAAACTAGTTTTTTGGTACAAGAAAGCGTAGCAACAATGGTTTATCTATAAGTGTGACAAAGTGAATTCTTATAAAAAAAAACATAAAGTTTAAAATACAAGCAGAGTTAGAAAGTTCTTATGATTTACCATAATCACTAGCAGATTTTTGAGATCAATATCATCTCTAACCCTTAAAGTACATCTATAATGAGATCCATCAAGCTATGGGTATCTGCACTTACACGCATAAGCTTAAAATGGATTTGAAAAAAACAAGTAATGTTTCAAGAATTAGTACATTACCAATAATAAAACCAATGTATACTCCCCCTTCTATCTTCATATTTAAAAGAGAATGTATGTGGATGGTGTGAATATAGAAAAGATATTTATATCCCCACTCCATCAAATGTAGGATTCATATCCTCACTAAGGAAGAAGGGGATAAGATGAGCACATAATTGCAGAAATGGCATGTAATATAGGAATGATCAGAAACCTCACCTTGTATCTTCATAATCATCCGTAGTCCCTAATTGAATAGATGTATCCCAAAATTAATTTGCATCATGTTGGCTGCAACTTCATCATTAACTTCCCTATAATTTGCAGCACAAGTAAGAGAAACACAATTCAGATGAAAATTTAAGTAAATGAACTGTGTTGACTAAATTCTTTTACAAAATTATACAAAATATATAATACCTTGTAAAAGAACTTTATCATCTAAATTTTTTGCTTTGAAGGGATGTTGCCTACTAACCTCACTAGTCAACACTTGAGCACTCCTATTTTAAAACAGATAATAGAAGTAACCGAATCTTACTTATTAATCACACAACTTAATTTTGGTGAAAAAAAAACAAAATCTAAGTTCAAGAAATCAAGGAAATAAGTGCAGAAATCAAGTAGACAGCAAACCACAAATAGAGAAAGTTCATTTTGTACAATTTTTATACAAGCCTAGAGAGGCAAGACAAAATACTAATCGAAAAGTTTTAAATTTCTAACCTATAGTGACAAAAAAACGAATTAACTATTTAATGGTAATGAGTAAGACTTTTATAGTCAATTGATGAATACTAAATTTATTGTCATAGACTTTTAGTATTGTTTATAACCTCATATAAGTGTAATGTCATTAATCTGCCCTTTGAATCTAAAGTTGTTCCATTCTAGTGGATTCCAGACATCATACATGTGCTCGAATTCCCTGATCTCATCAAGTTCTCTTTCACATGCATATATACAATACACTTTCATTATCTATTAATAAGTTCATTAAAACCATAGCTTTGACATTGGCAATGTAATGGTGTATATCAGCAAACTGAACTAATTTAATTCAAACTGAACTATTTGAAAGACCTCACTCTTGAACTCCTTCTTCCTCTTGAAGATATGCTCCACTGTCATGGACATGACAAGAATTCACATATCTCCCTCAATGACACCTTAATTAAACAACATTGTCAATTTGAATACCAAAATTAATCAAACTCTTAATATTATGTTAAACAACAACTATTCTCACAAAACTACAACAATTCAAAGATGAAATTCACTGACAAATTGTGAAAGGCCTGAAAACTGCAAGAATGATAATCAATTAGTTTTTTAAGTACCTGAACAAGTTCATTGTGTTGTGTGACTGGACTTGGTATTGTAAGAAGCGATAAGCTTTTAGGAGGACTTTAGGGCGAGTCAACACATGGATCAACTATGAAGACGGCGGGGAGGACGATACAAAACATCAATTATCTGTTGCAGTTATAATGCAAAACAATCATATAAGTTGATCAGCAAAGCATAACATAAACTATAAGAGTTGTTCAATCATTTCATAAACAGTGCTAAAATTATGTCCGAAAAAAAATTCAAAACAAATATAGCAAGAAATGGTGATCAGAGAAGAGGTAGAAGCAACATAAACCTTCATCCGACACTTTGAATCTGCATTAACAAGTTAGAACTATATAGGCAAAGGATACCAGGAACAAGTGGTAGACATCATGTAAGGGAAAGAACAAGAACTTTATACAACTTCAATTTTTCTTCATAGATAACTACCTAATTAAATCAAAGCAACAATTTATCGAACTTTTTATTTGTCATCTCAAATAGACGTCATTACTTGAATCTTTTGAACTATAATCCCCTACCTAAACTACTAAATTTCACAAAATCGACAATAATATCAAACAGAAAATCAATCTCTAACCAGACATTTTATCTATCTTCCCCCTCTCATAATTTCGTGGATTATCCAGAAGCTTTAGATACAGAAAGAAGAACGAAACATGTTCCAATTGTCAATCTAATACCCTACAAGCTGAATAGAAAAAGGGGGGAAATAAACAAGAAACCAAACAAATAGCTTACACTAGAATTTAGAAACAGGGATAGAAATTAGAGAAAACGGATTGTTGCCTGAAAACGGAGTCGGCAAACGGAATGACATTGCTTTATGCTCTGATTTGTGGACTAGGGCTCAATTCAATCGTGCATCGCACACTCCGATGTAGCCTGAGCCTAACAGATGAGGAGAGGAGAAGGAGGCGGAGGCTTGTCGAGGGTCGGCAGAGTATAATTAGGGACAAAATCTGAGAGAAGAAGATCATCTTCAAAAAGAAGAAAGAGGGGAGAGATCTAGGTATCGGCCATTGGGAGGGGATGCGAGGGGCTGGGGGAAGGGAGAGGAGAGAGAAAGGTTGAAGGGGTTATGTACTTTATGTTACAATGTGCTTATTGGCTCTATTTATTATCCCTGATATTTGAATGATCAGTGATAAAAGAGTCGAAAAGTAGTTTTTAAGACTCTCACACACGGAACCGTGATAAATTGAGGGGGATAAAACACCAATTTTGTACTAGTGGGAGTTGGTGGTAGAGATGGCGCCGACGGTAGAGATGGAGGTGGGAGTGGGCCCGAGCGGATTGACAGCGACGGAGGGTGCGGATCCAGGTCATCGAGTGCGTCAGAGAAGACCGACGGACGAGGTATTTTTTAATATCAAAATAAAATTAAATATATTTTATTTAGCGAAATTTATATGAAATACATATTAGATTAGAAATTATATTATATGAAATGCATATAATTGATTTAGCGAAATATATATGAAATGCATGTTAGATTAGAAATTATATTATATAAAATGCATATACTTTATTTAGCGAAATATATATGAAATGCATATTAGATTAGAAATTATATTATATGAAATGCATATAATTGATTTAACGAAATATATATGAAATGCATATTAGATTAGAAATTATATTATATGAAATGCATATAATTGATTTAGCGAAATATATATGAAATGCATATTAGATTAGAAATTATATTATATAAAATGCATATAATTTATTTAGCGAAATATATATGAAATGCATATTAGATTAGAATTTATATTATATGAAATGCATATATTTTATTTATGAGATGCATACAAAATAAAATATATGAAATGCATATATTTTATTTAAAAATCATACCTTAGAAATTATATATATTTATATATATTATATTAGAAATTATATTATAGTGAAAAATTGTATGATAGAAATTAGAAATCGTAACGTAAAAATAATGTATTTATTAGATTAGAAATGTTATTTTTATGTGGTAACAATCGTAAATAGAAATAATAAAAATTAGGATTAGTTTGAGTGAAATAAAATAAATGAGGCAAAATTATTAAATCTATATCTATTATAAAATGAAAAATTTTGGCCAATTAATGACCAAAGCATTTAATATAATAATAATAGTGAAAGGAAGGAAAAAAATAAAAAGTGATTTTAGAGTTGCAATTTTCAAGATAAATTGGATAAAGAAAAGTATTATAAAAGATGAGCAACCCACATAAGCAAAGCAACTCATTTTTAAAATCCTATTTAAAAAATAATTTATAAAGTTCTCAACCTAAATTTCAAACAATTAAATGATATGCTACATTTCATTTGTCAACCCAAATAAACTCTGCTATTAAAATTAGGTATGCAAACGATTTAAAATTTTGTAAGAATAAAAAAAATTATAACCGACAATCCGACATGAAACTATGCTGGCTCACGATTGTTTGATTTTATTTTATTAAAAAATAGGTTTATGATTATTAACAACATATAATTATACGTTATGTAATGCATTAGTTTTCTTCATATAAATATTTACACAAAAATAAGAATGGAAAATATTAAACATTTATTAGTCTATAACATTTGTGAAAGTGGTGAGACTTTTCATTTTCCGTTATTGGTCGGACATATAATTACGCCTGATTAGAATATAATTGTTCAAATATTTACTGAAATGATAAAGTTAGAGTTTATAACTTATGTACCACTTAAGTAGTCATCGATCGTTTTCACGCGTTAGCTGGGCCCTTGATCCGTGTAGTAAGACTTTTCATATCACACATTATTGCATAATTAATGACATTTAAAACCCCTCCCCTACACACATACACATATATATTGGATAGTCATGGGGTTTTAGAGGTTCATAAACTATAAAAGTTTTTGTACTTTCCTTTTTGTTCTCCATTGTGTTGATTATGTTTTAACATTTAGAATATGTTAATTTCTGATGATCAATTATTCAAGTTCTTATGTCGATACTAATCTTTCAATTTTTCTCCCATTATTTTGTTGCTTGGTGTGCAGGTGCAAGCGAAGGTTTTGATATTCTTATTTGTAGATGTTGATTGATTGAATCTTCAATTTTTGGAATGTGAGTGTGGTATTGTAGTAACCGGTATGTACTTCGAGGTTTTGAATTTAGTATCAAGTTGTAATTAAAGTCATATACTTCATATGCTCCATTGTTGTTAGTGCGAGGTACTTGAAATTCATTATTAACTATGGAGGCTTTGTCACTACCAATTACCTAGAAATTTCATGATTCAAACGTTATATAAAAATATGTATTATTTTCAATTACGTTGTAAGATATTTACCAAAAAATAATACTTTGCTAAGAAAAACTTTTAAAAACATGTATCATTTTCAATTATATTGTAAGACAATACTTTAACAAAGAAAGGAATTGTACTCTCAAAATCTATATAATATTCAAAATTTTATAAAAAATTAAATGCATCAAAAAACATTAAATTAATAATGCATAATATTAGAAATGTGAATGAATTTTTTTTTCATGTGATATGTATTCTTTAAATTTAGGCTACCTAACAATTAATGTAGATTTTATTCTTTAAATTTAGGAATCAATACACACATATTTAAATAAATTCAATACTAATAACATTTCATATAACAACAACTTATATAACAATTTGTAGTTTAATATAATAATGTGTAGGTTAATAATGAATTTTTTATGATCAAAATACATACACTTTTACAAAAAAAAGGCAACATCAAACAAATAAAATAAAAATTCCAACACAACTATCTCTCTATCTATTTTGTGAGTAGTTTACAAAATCTAAAAATAAAATATTATCTAATAGACTAATTGTGTATTTTACAAGATTTGGAATTACACACAAAAGTAACAAAATTAGCCTCAATCTTTGATATTACATTATTTAATTAGCAACATTTGTAGTAATCTTTCGTATTACATAAGACACAATCTATGATATTACAATATGAATTTAAGACATTAAATTATATCCATTAGTATTACAAATAAAAGTAAAGACAAAATAAGATGAGATCAACCTTTGATATTCCAAACAAAAGATAAGATCAAAATTAAAATATAACATTTGATATTACATCATTTATTTAGAAACTTTTGTAGTAACCTATAGTATTTATTACACACAAACTTTGGTATTACAATATCAATTTTAAGTCATTAAATTATAATCATTGATATTATAAATAAATTTAAAAATAAAAAAAAGATAAGATCAACCTTTGGTATACCAAACAAAAGATAAGATAAAATTTAAAGAAGAAAAAATAAAAGAGTAAAAATAAAAGAAAAAATAAATAAAATAAACATGTCATAATAATATAATTAATGTGTGCCAATGAATTTTCATGCAATTAATTTAAAATTTATTTTGTAAAATTAAACAAATAAAATAAATAATCCAACACAACTATCTATCTATCTATTTTGTGAGTAGTTCACAAAATCTAAAAGTAAAGTATTATCTAATAGACTAATTATATATTTTATAACATTTGGTATTACACACAAAAATAACAAAATTAATATTAATCTTTGATATTACATCATTTATTTAGCAACTTTTGTACTATCCTTTGGTATTACGCACAAGACACAACCTTTGATATTACAATATGAATTTAAAGTCATTAAATTATAACAATTGGTATTGCAAATATAAGTAAAAATAAAAGAAGATAAGATCAACATTTGGTATTCCAAACAAAAGATAAGATCAAAAATAAAATATAACATTTGACAAAACTAAGCAACTTTTATAGTAACCTTTAGTATTACACACAACCTTTAGTATTACAATATGAATTTAATGTCATTAAATTGTAACCATTGGTATTACATTACAAACAAAAGTAAAAGTAAAAGAAGATAAGATCAACCTTTGGTATTCCAAACAAAAGATAAGATCAAATTTAAAATATAACCTTTCGTATTCCATTTTCTTTCATACTATATAAGTTTTTCACTTTTGCATGATCACATCACAATTTCATTCACCACAAAGCAAAAAATAAAAGACAACTTTTGAAATTGTTGAAAAATAAGGATTAATCAAGAAACCCTTGGAGATATGTATAGTGAAAAAGAAACAATCTATATCTATCTATATATACTATAAAATATAAAATATAATCAATGAGACCCCGTGCGATAGCACGGGCCATCCACCTAGTAATTAATAATATATTAAATAACAGGAGGTAGTAGAACACATTCGACAGTCTACAGCTGATGGTAGAGCTACTGAGATTCGTTTGTCACGGCTTCGGGTCGCAAGAGGAGACACAAAGAATCGACCTCCGAGCCGGATGCTCGTCCTGATTCTGCTGCGATGGGAGAGGATCAGCCTCTCCATGATGAGGTCCCACCGACTCAGTTAGAGGATATGATGGTTGATTCTGTTGGGACGACAGAGGCTTACCGGGATTCTGTTGGGACGACAGAGGCTCCGAACGAGCCGTCGTCGTCATTCTCACATCCGCCCCAGTCCGACCCTCCACAGTCTGATACTTTGCCCTCCGACCCGACTCAGATTCATTTGGATGAGGTGGTTGTAGATTCTGTTGGGGGGGACAGAGGCCCAGCCTCCACAGGCCGACTTGCCCGAGCAGACACCGTATGGGCTCGACGATCCATCTGTATTACGGGTTTCCATACACACATTGCCGACTTGATTTGGAGGTCACTCGGCCCGTTTAGGAACGACATGGATGGACCTGTTCGACGTATTACGTGTCATAACAGACCGAGGGAGTTTGCCCGATGGAGGGCTCACATTATGTTGGTCGACGTTGATGTTGCACAGGGTTCGTGGTTATGGATAATTCGACAGACCGGCCTGACACATCTATTGTACTTCGATTTCGGTAACGTCGACCATGGCCTCATTTCTTTTTTTGTAGAGCGTTGACATCCAGAGACCAACAACTTTCATTTTCCGTGGGGCGAGATGACGATTACGCTCCACAACGTTGCCATCATCCTCGGTTTGCCGATTGAGGGGCACGAGATATGTATTGAATCATGAAGGGGTCAATCGTGTCATTACACCAATCAAAATCAAGGTCATACGTCGACTTAGGCGATACAACGGTAGTGCGCTTCTTCTCCTCCTCCCTCTTCTTCTTCTTTTCTTCATCCCTCTTTTGCCTCTCCTCCTCCTTCCTCTTCTTCTCCTCCTCCCACTTCTTCTTCTTTTCTTCATCCCTCTTTTGCCTCTCCTCCTCCTTCCTCTTCTTCTCCTCCTCCCTTTCCTTCTTCCTCTCCTCCCCCCTCTTCCTCTTCGTGATCGTCTTCTCCTTGCCTTTACTGTTCTCGTCATCAGTGTACTCCTCCCATGTCTTCCCCCTCTTAGTACTACTCTTCTTCTCACTCCCCCTTGGCCTTCTCTTATCCGCTTCACCACGAGAGGGGTCTTGCAAATAAGCCGAACGGGGGTCTTCACACTCCACCACCTTTTGGGCGACCCTGCAGATAGTATCCTTGGGAATTTCCCCCGCTTGCAACTTGGACCAAAACTTCCCCAATATCTTCTTCTCGTACGAAACTTTGATCCCATCATCGGGCAATCGATCATTCGCCCCCAAACCTTCCCACCGGACTTGCCTCCAATATATATCAACTTCATCGGGGACCAACGGGGTGCCTTCTTTAACATATCCCTTGATCGTTTGGGGTGTAGGCAATCCCATAGAGGTACTCCACCAACGGTCTCGATGACTCACTTCGTCGGATATGTCCCCATCTTTCGCTCTTTGTACTTGTTGCAATAGCAATTTAATGCATTCTCTCGAACACCTTCTCACTATGCGGTCGAAGAAAACCTTCTTCCATTCGGGTCCATCTAGTAATTCAACCGGTGTCACCGATCTACTCCTTCCCATCTCCTCTTGGATTCGACAAACTTGATCCATAAACATGTTATCCAAGTGTTGTATGATCGTGTCAAAGCCTCCAACGGAAGATTGCAACATGTCTTTTAGCATAGAGTGTTGAGCCTCAACCCTATAAGACGAAAATAAATAAATAAATATATATATACAAAAAAATTCAGAGAAATAATATTGAACAAAAATGATAGGAGGGGGATGGTTACCAGTTAGTAGTTCTTGTTGCAAAATGTGGATCGGACCACGCACTCACTAGCTTCTCCTTATGCGGAGTGAACCATGTCTTCTCAACACATGACACCAAACCGGTTCCACCTTTGCCGTTCCATATATTTCGAAAATGTTCAAGTCGGGCCTCATACTCCTACTCGGTGTGTGACCTCTTAACTCGACGAACGCTACTAGTGAATCGTTTCGGGTCTATATCTTGTGTTTTTGCATATGCCCTCATGTTCCGAGCCACATGGACTTGACACAAGAAGTGGGGGACCTTGAAGACACTCTTCACCGCCTTCAATGCTCCAAGCTCTCTATCCGACATGAAACAACGCGGCTTTTGGTTGCCGAATAAGAACTTCAATCGCAAGAGTGCCCATTTGAAGTACTCCGTCTTCTCCTTCCTCATGAAGACAATAACAATACAATACGTCAAGTTTGTGGATGTCATCCCTACAAACTCCAAACAAGGCCATCCGTACCTAACACATTGACAACAAATAGTTATATATAAAGAATTAATGATCACTAAAATAATTCAATAACAAAAACGTGGTACATAAACAAGATGACATACCTATTGGTCTTGTACGTGCAATCCATGATAACGACATTCGGAAACATCCTCAACAAATGTCGTGAGTCAGAATGACTAATAAACAATGCGCTCAACGCCAACTCCCCATCTTTTTGCCTCCCGCTCATCGTGCCCTTCTCCTTCAACCACGCCAAGGAGTATTTTGTCACATTCAATTGACCCATTGAAATCCTCCTTTGAGACACCTTGAAATTATAGACTTGTGTCCTCGATAGTAAGCTTTCGGGGTTCTTTTGGATAAGTTCCATAAAGATGGACTTAGTCTTTGTACCCGACGTACTAGCAAGTATTATGTGGTTGCGCTCCTCCGCACTAAGACGATGTGCACCCCTAACCCGGGGGAAGCTCATGGTTACCCTCTTATCACCGATGATGTCCAACGAGAGGGTGTATATGAATTCCCTCTCCTAAACAACTCATGCAACTCAAACGGACACTCGGTCTTCATCGAATCCCGTGCTTTCTTCACCTCATTCTTCCTCCCCGGTCTATACTTACCCGACCTTGAACATTGTAAAATGATCTTATCATGTTTGGACGACTTGGTCGTTATGATCATAGATATACCAAGACCGATAGTTTTAACTCATTGTCTCAACTCTTCCATTGTATCAAATCCATCATTTTTATTAAAGTACGTAGAGAAGTCGACTTCCGTGTGATCAAACATGCTCACTATACGGACAAACCTATGAATAAAACCGAAAACCTTTAAACTAGGCCTGTAATAACTACGAACTTGCAAGAATTAAAAAAATTCAAATAAAATATGATCATCATCATCATTACGAATTCAATTTCAAGTTCATACTCCAAATTAGACACGAGGCTAGTAATCGACCGACAACCAATAATTTCAAGTTTCAACCTAAACTAAAATCGACCGACAACCAATGAAGTATAAACTAAACAGATATATTATAATTTAAGGATTCAACATATACTAATCAATTCATTATCAGAAAGAGAAAGATTGCCCACGGAAGAGGTTGACTCCGACGAATAGGATGACCCGCTAAACGATGACGTCTTTGTGGACCCGCTACTCGAAGTCGACATCTCACGAGAATGCACTTTGTCGTATATGCTCTCTTGTTTAGTGGAATTAACAATTGAAAAGTGAATAGTAAAAAAACTCGGTCGCCGTAAAAAAGACGCGTAATGTCGATTGAAACCCTAATTCATGTGCGGGTTTTGAAACCGCACAAGAGTGCCGTTTTTTTCAAAAAATTACCCTTTTATGTGCGGATTTGAAACCCGCACAATATGGGCGGGGCGGGAACCTGCCCAAAGGGGGCATTTTTGGGCGCATCCAGAATCCGGCCATAAAGCCGGGTTTTTTTCGAAAACCGGTGTCGTTTTTTGTACGGGTTTAGGATCCGTCATGATTTGACAAAAAACTGGTTTTTCTTGTGCGGATTATGAATCCGCCCATAACGGAATGCGCAACATAAAAAAAAACGGGGGCGCAAACGAGCGGCTGTTTAATGGCCTGCTTCATTGCTCTACAATGTAGTTCCGATTCAGGTCCTAACACCTCCATAGCCAGAAGAAAGATTATTCTCCTAAATAGCCTTTTCATTATCCTTTCCCCCATTTCTTGATCAATATCCATGATATTATATGTACACTACTAAATTATTTCCAACAGAGAAAACAAAATAATCAAAAAGAGCCTTTCACCACAAAACGACAAGGATTCCAATTTCACCCCGTCGATCTCCTAGTACTCCACCCTGTTCATTCCCATTTTATGCATCATCACATTGCTTATGGCTTCAGCATGATTGCAACCCATCCGATGATCACCACTGTTCACATTCCAGTGCTGGTCCATGTAAATCCTCACCTCTCTCCTTACAATCTCCTGCATCCTCTCCAACAACCCCTCGCTGAACGGCCCAATTGCCCGACCCATTTCTGGATTCAACCCACCAAATGATCCGGGCTCGAATCCGGGCAACGAAAGGCACAGATCAGTGTTCAGAGTCGGCTCCGTCACAGCCATACTAGAATCGCTGACATCAGATCGGGTCGGACTACGGGCTTTGAAGCCCGACCGGCCCGATCCCGTCCCAACGCTGGCCGATCTCTTTGCCGGCGGCGGGGAGGTGTCGGAATCGGGGTCGAAGTTGAAGTCGGCGCCGCACATGGAAGCGCATTTGCGCTTTAGGGTAGTGTTCCAGTGGTTCTTTACTGCGTTATCGGTCCGGCCCACCAGCATTCGGGCTATGGCGGCCCATTTGTTGCCTAGTTGGGAGTGGGCCCGGAGGATGGCGACGTCCTCCTCGGCGGTGAAGGGCCTCCGTTCCACCTCCGGCGACAGCTGGTTGCACCACCGCAGCCTGCACGACTTCCCCGACCGGCCCGGAATGGAGTCGCTGATGGCCGACCAGTTCCTGGGCCCGTGAACCTGTACGAGCCTCTTTAGCAGCTCGTCTTCTTCGGGCCTCCACGGGCCTTTGACCCGATCTGGGAATGCTGCTGCTGAACAAGGCATAGCTTTTGAAAGCAAGGATTGGACAAATGAAATGTTTTCTTGTGAGAGGAGAAAAGGGAGGATGGGGTTTTTATAGAAGGGGTGACCGGCTGAAACGGTGATAATGACCGGTCATCAGCGGTTAATGGGTGGGTTGAGACGCGGATCGGAGTGCAGTTTCCAGGTAAGGTAGTAACTGCCAATGCAGCTGTCAACTGACACGCGTACGTCACTCATTCTTCCATGTGACAAAAAAAAACTAACGCATGGCATTTAGCTATACGCGTATGTGTTGTAGGAGTACCAAACGTTATGTATTATTCCGACATTATAATACATATCGTTTTTGCTGGATTTTCATGCAAAAATAAAATATACGACTAATACGAGCAATGACCAAATGTGAATCTATCCAGCTGTTTTTAGGGAAATGTTGAGACTTTAATTGGAGGGAGCTGAAAAGAAACAGTTCGACAGAAACAGATTGGCCTAGAGGCGCATTGTGAGTTAGTGTGAGTGCAATTACGTTATTTGATTAAATTATTACAAGTAATTAATCACTAGATTTTGTTAGATTAGGGATAAGATCGAAAGAGGTAGGAAGAGGATGGGAGCCGTTGAGGATGAGCTGTACACGAATGTGTGGGAGTGGGAGGGAGAGAGGGGCGCTAAGCGACAAAACAAGTTGTTGTCACACCGTGTTTTATGAAATATGGTTACTCTCACGTCATATATTACTAGCTCGGATCTTTAGGTTCATTTGTTCGACAAATGAAGAGAATAAAAAGGTTGATTTGTAACGAATTAATCACTCTTTAAGTTTTGAATTGCCAAAATCTAATGTATATCATGTAACGAATTAATCGCTATAGTAACTTAGATTGATTTTTTTTAATGTTTTATATACTAAATGTTCACATTTTGAATTCTAAAGATTCACATTTCGTGTATTAAGAGTCTAACATGTTGGGAAATTTGATAGCACAATCAAAATAGAGAAAAGAACTTGAAAGATAAAGAGAAGAAATTTGTTCGCCTAGTTCGACAAACCGATTACGTCTAGGGCCAGAATCAAGTCAAGGTTATTGTTCACTAGATTTGAGGACTCAAGGTTTACAAGAACTTGACCTTTGATCTACATTCATCATATAAACCTAACCTAATCACTCTAATCCTCCCTTTAGATCTAAAAATCTCTCTCTTCTTTTCCCTTAGACTTGGACTAAACTTTGTAAATACATACAATAATCAAAATGGATTTAAATAGAGAACAAGTTAGAAATCCAAATCTCCTGAATATCTTTCTTTCCTAAATCTCTTAGATCTTTTCCTTTCTTTTGTGGCAAGAAACACCTTCTATCGCGACACGGGCCAAGACGTGGGCTCTTCCTAGAAGACACGGTCGCGTCATGCATGATCCAACCCTAGTCTCACCCCGAAACATTCTGTCCCGAAGACGCGAGCTACATTGCCCAAGACATGTCTCTCTGGTCGTTGTCGCAATTCTCCGTCTTTAGCCCACGGTTCTGTCTCTCTTTGCATAATTTCGAATCAGGCTCTAAAACCCAACATAACACATATAATTATAAACTTATGTAACATGAAGTGACATTTTAGGTAATTAATATTACAATTTTTTGGTTCATAATCTTTATAGAGGACTTCATATATAATAAACAAACACCACCATATTAAATTTGAAATGTGCATATATCTAAACTTTTCGTGCATAGCACCTTAAAAATTTAGGATGTAAATTTCTAGTACAAAATTGGTGAACCATGCGCAACAACGTGAAGCAATTTTGTTTTATTATTAACGAAAATGCTACTTTGTGATTACATTTTGTACTTACTACTTCCCTTTAATCTTAGTTGTACGTATACCCCTATAATAGCCTATATTTATCCACTTCTTTTTTTTTTTTATCAAAGGTAGCTAATTTATTTAATTAAAGGAAGAGTTTTGTCCACAAAGACCTACACAATCAGCATGAACAAAATATAATATAGAGTTAGGCCGAACATTATAAGTTGGGGAATTGAGAGTGACCGCCCATTGTGCCAAAGTGTCAGCAACTTTGTTGACCCCACGACGAACATTAGAGGCCCAACCCTCCCAAGACAAATCTGTCAAGAGCTCACGACATTGCTTGATCAAATAGTAGTTCGGATGAGGCAATGATGACCTTTTCTGCACTAGCTTGCACGCCACCGCTGAATCGGATTCAATGATGATCCGATGATGACCTATATATTATGCTCTTTGCCCATTTGATTCCATGATAGATTGCTAGCAACTCAACTGTTACGACAAGGCAATGACCGCGAGCAAAAGTAAAGGTCATCACACATTCACCCGCCACATTCTACAGGAACCCTCCGCCGCCAAACTCCTCGGGATTTCCTTTCAAATCGCCATCTACATTAAATTTCGCCCACTCTTCTAGAGGTGGATTCCTTTTAACTAACGATTGTTCCGGGCAGGAATATGGTGACGACTCGACCCGATGCGCTTTAAACGCACAGACCTCATAAGCTTTCGACAAGCAAAACACCGCAACACTGATAGCTTGCATTTAGGTATAGCTTAGGATGCATGTTTATGTTTGTTTTGCATAGGTTTAGCTTAGTTTTAAATTAGTTCTTAGGATTTAGTGTTTTCGGGTAGATTGCGCTTGTTTGCTCGGTTTTGCCTAGGTCAATGAGCAAGATAGGACGTGATTCGAGCTGACTATGGTGGTGCATTAGAGGATCAAGATGAAGCTTAGAGTGGTGCAAGTGAAGATTGGAAGAGCTAAGGCCCAAGAAGTTGTGGGAAAAGAACGCTTAAATTCGGGTCATGCATTAGAGTTCTTGTTTTAACACCTCTATCTCACAATGCTTGGTTTGGGAGTTATAGTGGTATCATGAAGCTGAATTTGTTATCATTGGAAAGCTAATTCAAAGATCTACAATTCATATTTTTACTCCAAGTCCAAATCCAACTCGAAGGGGGTCAAAGCAGCCTCTAAAGTGTCACTTGAATGCTGAACCGAGGGATGACACGGGCTTAGGAAGAAAATGGCGTGACCGCGCAACCCAAGGAGTAGCCTGCGCCATCGGTGTTTACGCGGAGATGTTGGGCCGCGTGTTTGGACTTCAAGTTGGGCTTGGTTTTATGTATTTTCGAGTATTCCTTGTATAAGTTATTGAAGATTTGTTTCCTTAGATATATTTAGTAGTTTTTAAGAGATACTTAAGACTCTTTTTAGTTTCTCTCTCTTTGATAACTTGGAAGACAATTTGGAGGCTAGGGTTTGTTTTGAGAGAGGTTTTCTCAAGGAGCAACCTTTGAACATAATTTGTAAGCTTTTCTTAATCTAATTATGCATTGCTAAATCCATTGTGTTTGTCTAGTTAATTGAAATTATGATTTGCATGAGTTGTGAGGTTTGATTGATTCTCAACAAACTTGAATAGAATTTATTCTTTATGCTTAATTGTATCTAAACTAGGGTTTTGTTAGATTGAGCACATAATTGAATTTCTAGTTATAACTGAATCTTATTAATTACCGGTCGGAGTTAATTTGATCAAGAGTAGAGAATTAATCAACTTAGGACCGGTTGGCCTAGTTGGTTAAAGAATGGAATAAATTCACAAGTCACTTAGATGTCTGTTTGATCTAAGTGCTTGTTTCTATTGATAACTTGAATCGTTATGATGTTGTCTAATTGAATCTAGAAGGTCTTCTAGGTTGTTAGATGATTAGGTTTGCTAGACTGGTAGTTCTATCAACTAAATCTGAAGTTCGGGTCATAATCCTTAGTAGGATCATAATCCACAATAGATTATTCAAGTGAGTAGAGAATCAAGAGAATCGATGATCAACAAAGGCTTGTCTCCTATTGATTTAAACATCTTTGCATTCATATTTTCTCTTACTTAGCATAGTAGAATTAGAATAATCATTCACAAAAAACCCCCACTTGGTTACTTGGCATCTAAGTAAAACACATTTACACGAGTCGTTGTGGGATCGACCCTTACTTACCGCTCTACTGAGTTTGGTAAAGTTAAGGTTTCTTTGGTAGGTAAAACGAATAAAAAATACCTCATCAAGCACAAAGAGCGTTGATGGTGTCTTTGCCTTCGAAGACCAACTGATTACGGCATTTCCAAGTCAACCAAAGCATATAGATAAACATGGAAGCCCACAAATCAGCTTTGGCAATGCCCATGGACAACCACTCAATAATTTTCTAGGTAGAGAAGAAAGTCTGTGGCAAAGCATTCCCCGAAAGAGCTTCCCAGACGTGGCATATACCTTGGCAATCCCGCAACACATGGAGTACCGTCTACGGATCCTTGCACCTGGGGCAAGCTATATCAGAGAACAAACGGCGTCGAACCCTATTGGCGTTGCAAAGAATGCAATCCTTGGCTACAAGATACAAGAAATTTCTCGCCCGTTACTATGCAGGTGTCCTCCAAATGGCTTTCCAAAAACCTTGATTCGGTTGGGACTGATGTTGGCGCAGCCGAGCAGAAGCCGTTATACACTTGAATTTCACTCTTTACTTTTATACCTACTAAATTTTAAGTACTTCTCGATAGATATCTTTCTAATTTCTATGCATATAAATTTATTCGGTTCATTTTATCACCCCCCCCCCCTAATTTATTGATTTGTATTTCCAATCAAAATATACTATAACTAAAGTCGAATCCTTCTATCCTATGTATCATCGTCTTAACTATGTCGCGTAAGCCTATTCATTTTTTTATTTACCGTTTTTCCCTTAATTTTTATACTATTTACAATCCTTATATTATAATAATATTCCTTCTTATATCATAATAACATTCTTCTATTATGTATAGTAATATTACTAATCCATGTCTCTATCTATATTTATATTTGGAAGATATAGATGATTTCTTTACTAAAAGCTTATATTATGTATAGCAACATTACTAATCCATATCTCTATCTATATTTGTATTTGGAAGATATAGATATTTTCTTTACTAAAAGATTGTGTATATATATTTGAAAAATGTTAACATCTTATTTACTTTATTCTTATTTTTATTTTTATTTAGTATTTGGAGGTTAAATGATATGAAAGTATATTGACATTAAGTTATATTTAATTTGTTTTCAAAATAATTGTTAAATATTTACTTTTATAATATTATAATATATATAAATTAATATATGTGTATATAATAAATTTTACTATTAAAGACTCGTGCAAGTGCATGATTACATCAACTGTTTTTTTTCCTATTTTAATTAGTTCAAAACCATCCCCTTGCTCACAAAATTCACCCATATGAAATTTATTGAGACCCCTTATATTATTGTTACAAACATCTTTATTTAAGGTTATTTAAATTTTGTATAGTAGAGTGTTTTTAAGGCCGGCCACAAAACTCTGCTTCTGTCGCAATTGTGTTAGTATGGACGACAAAAACATTTTCAACGCCCAAACTTAAGGGCGACTCACCAGCGACGACGAATTCCCAACAAAAATACTCCATCATCCTTGAGTTTTGGCCTCGAAAATGTGTGTCGCCCAATGTCGTTTTTCTTGTAGGATCATAAGCATGGTCCAAAAAAATATTATGAAATTAACACGTTTCTTTTTTTAAAGTTCTCTAACAAACGTGAAATTAGCTCAAAAGACATTTATTGAGATTGGAGAAGGTACTATGATTAGATCTCAAGAACCTCAAAATGAAAATATATTTTTATAAATTACATTTATTTAGAATTGTTTAATTTTTTTAAATAGAACATATTTTTTTTAAGATTTGAATTCTAGAAAATAACATGCTTAAACTATAGGGAATTTTTAATGTGTTCCCATCAGAGCTGTCAAAAGCTGACCCGACCCGAAAAACCGACCCGAGCCGTCCGAAAAACTTATGGTCAAGACCCGAAAATTTGAACCCGAAACCCAAAATAAACCGAACCCGATAGACCCAAAACCCGTTGGGTTCACCAATTAAGAAATTAAAAAACAGAGGCGGAACCGCGATCACGGTATATTTTCGGATCCAAAATATTTTTATGACACCAAACAGAATTTACCCACAAAATTCTGTTCGAGAATACTCCAAAATATTTTTTTTTATGACAACAATTGAGAAATTAAAAAACATATAAAATATCAAACGAAATTTCCTAAAATTTTAGTAATTCAAGTTAGAACATGTTTGCATTGTGCACTATAAAAGTAAAGCGACATGGAAAGAGTATCAACTCAGCAGGTTTTGTCGCTTTCGGACACAGAGATTGAATTATTTAGTACCTGCGGCGCGAAAGGCCTTGTATGGATTTTTCGAGATTCACCAATCTAATCTTTTTATTCTTCATAACTAATTGATTAATTAATCTAATTCTTCCTATGATCGATTGTTTCAAGTAATGAATTGTTGTGACGATTTAAAGGGAGATGCAATGGATAAGTTCATTGCATTCAAACTCATCCTGAATAAAGAAAAAGGAAAGTGGGAAAAAAGGTACAAACATTGTACCAACTACCAAGTCATATCTATACTACATATATAAAGTTGTGTACATGCTCGCATTTATTGCATCTAATAAATCCTTAGTTTTTAAATTACATGTCCACTTAATCAAAATATTTTGCATTTCCCCCCTTAATAAATTGTATGTAATGAGCTTGCGATGCAGTTCAAGTTTATAAAGATCATTTGACATATTCAAAATGTGTATATATAAAATGGATATATACCATATTATTTCACGTACATATTTGTAATACATATATATTTTTGGCAATCAATTTATATATTATTTAAAAAAGAATTTAAAACTAAAGTTCTTTCATATCATAATTCACAACAATGTATATATTTTATATATATAAAAATATTAATTATGATATTCATTGCCAAAAAAGTTATAGTAGAATACAATATATTTGCTAGCATACTATTTATACAATACGCTATGAGGGAGAGAGTTTTCACAAATAAGTACATTACAAATATGTAACATAATTATAATTATTATCATGAATCCAAAAATATAATAGAAAAAATTTAACAAAACAAGATCACCCCTACATATAATTGTTATACGCATTAATTCATTTTTACACATGAATCCAAAAATATAATATGAGAAAAAAGAATAGAAAAAAATACTCCATACATATTGAAGTTTTTGAAGCTTGAGGTTGAACAATGTCATTTTTTTAATATGATAAAAATAACAATAAATAAAACTATGAACTTAAAATAAAAATGAAAATAAATGCTCATATATTTATATTTTTTATATTTATATATAATAAGCTCTTTAACATATTAAATAGTAAAAAACACTATATTTTCTAGAAAAAAATATTGACAACGAAAAATCCACTATGTTTTTTTATTTATTAGAATTATTTGATGCTATATGATTACAAATATAATAATTATTTCATTTTCTTATGAATGTTGACACTATTGTATTTATAATATAAAATAGAAAAATCTGGGCAATTAATGACCGATTTAAATGACTTAAATATTTTTTTGAAATCCTCTATATTAACTATCTATCTATAAAAATATAACAAAAGCTTTTTGAGAATTAATGTTCATATTACTTAGAAAAACATTATTGGTGAAGAATATGACTAAAAGTGGTATTGTAGATAATCAATTTCAGCTCCATCACTATAACAATAATTGTTAAGAACACATTTATACCTAACCAAACATAATATAGAATTTAATTCAAATTTATAACTCCAAGTCAAACCAAATTTCACCTTTTCATTATAAGGTTTAAATGCATTCTACCAAAAAAAGGTTTAAGTGCATGCAAATATTATGTTAATTAATTTTGACCCTAATAATTCTCTAGCATAACGTTTTTGTAACAATTATTGCATTCTTTAAATCAATTTTATAACTCCAAGTCAAACCAAATTTCCCCTTTTAATCACAAAGTTTAAATGCATGCATATTATGGTTATTTATTTGACCATATTAATTCTCTAGCATAACATTTTTAAGCTTTAATTAAGAGGCTATTTATTTAAAAAATAATGGATATGAAAATGTTTCATAGGTAGATTAAAAGAAAAACGTTTCTTAATTTTATGCTTCCACTATTAAGACTAATTGTGGTTAGAAATCATAGATATAAACACTTAAAATTTTATTTTGCCTATAAGTAATACTGTATAAGTGGAAGGAGGCATCTTCTAGATTAGCTTTACCTCTTTAGTCAAGTCACTGATGCAAACATTCATGAGGTATACATTTTTAATTTTTATTCCTTTATTATTATTGTTTTTTATTATCTTATCAATTGTATATTAGATAGTGTATCTTAAATCTTAAATATTAAGAATATTAGCGATCTTTTATTTGTATCTCGCTTCATTTTGCAGCAAATAATGTCCAGTGGCTAAAGCACTCAATCGAGCTTTCCATCTTCAATCATTGAAGAAGTAAAAATATGGTCATCTTCAAAAATTATCTACTTATAGTAGTTTCTAACTTTTTATATTATGATGAAAAATCTAAGAATTGTAAATTCCTTATCATTATTTTCCGTTCCCGCTCCTACTTATGGTCATTGTAATGTTTGCGGTTTCATTTGAGTTGTAGATTCTCAAGGAATCTTTCTCGAAAAATGTTCTCTAATTTTTATTTTTGGTATATTCTTTTTTCAACAAAATTTCATTATATTACTCTTTAACCAAGTTATGTACATACTCCACGCTATTGACAAAAAAGCCAAAAAACTTAATAGATTAGCAAAAAAAATAAAGAATACATTAAAAAAAGTTCATGCAAATATAAGCGGGAATATAAAAAAAATTCCCATCATATGCAATAAAAATTTATGAAGATCGTAACGTAATCGTGTAATTACTATAAAATTGATCCAAAACTACACAAAAAAGTTATAATTAATTTACAAATACACATAGGCTTATCTACACTATTGTCATCATTGTTTATCATTAAATTATTTTCTAAAAGCTTTTGCAATCCATTGATTAAAACTCTTCACCTTAATCGTTATATAATTGTGGGTCAAAAAATTTATATAACTAATTAAATATAATTTTAATTAGAAAACAATTACATAGTTTTTGCTAATAAATTTAGTTACAAATATTAATTTAGGGGATATAATAGCAAGCAACATTTTATAATGATATATATATGCCTAAATAATAAATGCGTATATGTCATGTGCAATGAAAATTTATAAAGATCGAACAATCTTGGAATCATTGTTGAAAAGAGTGTTTTTAAAAATATACACGCAAAAGAACCCGCTCCGTGCGTATGCACGGGCCTATCCCCTAGTTATCATATATAGTCTGAATTTCAGATCTTCATGAATTTCATGATTATTAATTAATTACAATAATGTACCCGTATTACGTAATTAATTATCTAGATTTCAGTTATTAAGAAATTGGAGGGGCCAGAACCGCAAATCCCGGTTCTCTGAACATTATGATGCGCGGTTTTTATTCCACATAAACGTCGCATGTATGGGAAAACAGTAGTACTAGTAATTTTCTCATGTTGTTCAAAACATCCATGCTAATTATGATAAATTATTGATTAGCTGGGCTCACCATTAATAATCCCACGTTAATCTGATGCATTTCCTATTCTTTTTGTCATGATTTCGAATTGTAGCTTCTCCTCAATGAATGAAGATTTATAATTAATTCGCCTAGCTATCAATCCTAGCTCTTTTCTTTGTCACGTTGTTATTGATTTCCCATGCGCACATCATTTTAATTCCACGCCATTTTAAATTAACAATCCTAGATAGATACGTACAGTGGCGTAGCTAGGAATTTATGTCAGTGGAGGCTAAATTCCATTGATAATTTTTTTTGGTTACAGAATCACTTCTGGCGAAACCAATAATTTTTTTTTTGTATTTTTTTAATAAAATATAGAAAAAAAATTGTATTTTTCTATATATAAAAAATTTTTTATAGAAAAATTTGTATTTTTATGTATAAAAACCATTTCAATATATTTTATATGTATAAAAAAATTAATCTTCTATTTTCTGACCAAATAAATTAGCTTTTATCAAATAATCTAGAATTTTTACTATATTTAAAAAAAAAAAAATTCTTTTTTTTGAAAATCCCAGTGGGGGCTACAGCCCCCACTGGGCATAAGCACCCTCCGCCCCTGAATACGTAGAGCACCAACAATGGAGGCCAGGGTTCTCATAAGGTCCATCATATTTAAAAAAAAAAACAAAACAAAACTAATTGTGAGAAGATTCCCTTAAATAAGGGATTTTGTATTGAGAGACCTTGAGAAATTCATTTGAATTGAAAAATATTATTTAATTAGTGAGAGATCTATTTAGGTCTCTACTAATGGAGATGCCCTTATCCCCAAATACGCAAAATCCTAATAAAATAAAATGCCATTTCGTAAAATCTATATATTGAGCCTAAAGAGATACTTGTCGTATGCCACTCTAATTAAATACATAATATATAATACGTCAATTGTATGTTGCTATAATTGATTTTTTTGGACTTGCATAATTCTTACTTGTAGGATCGACGTGTGCTTAGTAAATAGAGAAAGAGTTATTGTAACGACAATTTCTTAGACACCACCGGAATAATAAAACAATAAAAAACTTAAAATAATAGGACATATAATTTCTTATAGATGAACTCTCAATCAACTAACTTGTTAATCTAAGAAAAATCTCTCCCTTCGAGGAAAAGTTTAAATGATCTATTTATATAATTGATATATATTTCCACATATTATAAAGGTAAAACTCGAATGTAATTTTTCTATTTTTAGACACTCTCTTAATTCCTAGGCAACACTACCTCCTTTATTATAATCTTATAACCAATTCAACTAATACAATTAAACCAAACTCATCGAACCTTAAACTTGTCATAGTTCCTTCAGTTCCAAGTTGACACCTACGAACATAATCGACATTGCTATTAGTGCTCTCTATATATGCTGGTGAAGGAATGGGCTCTAGTAGAGTTGTAATTTAACTCTACGGGTGGAGTTGATGAAATCTACAACCCTAGCTATTTAAGCTATTTGGAAACGATGATCACTAGCTACAAAGCTAATCACATATATTAAGTACTAATATATTTCACATCATACATGAATTAAGCAATATATTATAATTAAATATTACTCCCTCCGTCCCATAATGTTCGTCCTAAAGGACGGTTTTCACACAAATTAAGAAAATAAAGTAAAGAAAAAGTAGCCAATAGGATTGGGAGAGAGAGTGTGATGTTGATGGATAAAGATGTGGAAAAAAGAAGGAAAAAAGGAAATGACTAAAAGGGTATTGAAGTAGATTTTTGATTGGATAATATGGATAAAGGTGATATTGAATGAGGGTAATATTGTAAGAAAGATATAGATATAAAAGGAAAGTGGACAAACATTTTGGGACGACGGAAAAGGAAACAGGACAAACATTATGGGACGGAGGGAGTATTATTTAATTAAAAATTGATTTTAATAATCATAAGAAAAAAGGATATTTTAGACCCGCTGGTCAACCCGACCCGACCGAAAACCCGCTACAACCCGACCCGATTGACCCGTGACCCATAACGATCCGAAATCCGATTTAACCCGAACCCGAACCCGCCCAACCCGACCCGATTGACAGGTCTACGTGACATCATACATGAATTAAGTAAACAACAATAGTTGATGTATATAGAGATTTGTATTTTGTCAAGAGGAACATGATCAGCTCCAATCACTGCACCCTGGACAATCAATGGAAGTATAATATGGATGGAAATATCTCTGGTTGATTCTTGTTTTGTTGTGTCTGTTGCCTTGTATATATAATAATCACCTTGTTTTTGTTGGATTCTTACCATGGAATTAAGAGAGGCTTATGGCCGAAACACCAGGGCCGACCGTAGAGAGGGGCCCGCGGGCCCATTAACCGTCCACCCCAAATGGGCCCACTTACATCACCTCACCAAAGAATGTGATTGACGAAATCGTGTTTCTCGTGTCGTTTTAACATTACCATCCGTCCACCTTGAATAAAAAGATGGACAGAAAAAATAATAAATGAAGAAGTGGATGTTATTTTAATTGATAAGGCAAGTCCAAAATCCAAATTACTTTCTACCAAAAAAAAATTAATTAATATGATAAACTGAAATTCTACATATGTCATTCGATGATGACCTAGTAGCCCAATGAACAACAATGTCAACGAACCCAAAAATATGTCAAACACTAAGAAAATCAATACACATTACCAAAGAGATCATGTCATCAATGTACAGTTGTTTGTTCTTTGAGTTTTCCTACTAGAGACGAGGAACTAATAAGCATTAACAAAACACTTTTAATAATGCTTGGTCCTGCATTTTAATTTAGGCGAAATTACATAAAACTACCCGTTATATACACCATTTTACACTTAACTACCTGCTAAAAACTGACTTTTCAAAGAACAACCCATTAAATCCATTCCGTTAAACAACGAACCATCCATGACCACTTTGTGTATATTCGTTACAAAGTGTGGAATGCCAATTTTGCCTTTTTAAAAAAAAAAAAATTACTCAATGCTCAATTGAGACGAACATGATGGTGGTGGTGCATAGTTAAATACATTCTGACTGCAATTGGCTTCTTCTCTGAAGATGCTCTCGTTGGCACTTGTTGTAAATTTGGTTGAATTTTGTTGAGAGAAAATAGACACAAGAATGATTTTGGAGCAATTGCCCTTTCTAGGATATCTACTAATTTTGTGGACAGTTAAATACAATTCTTAAGTTTTCTAAACATTAAAAATCCATCTTTTAGTCTTCCTAATCCTAATACATGTAGAATTACATGAGAATGATACTTCACCGTAGCTATTGGTTTTGAAGTCATCTAGAACACTTGTACTATTACAAATTTACAATGAACCTAGAGGAGGAAATGGCGTGAGTGCAGGCAGGGTTTAAGGAGGTGGCGTTGGGGATGATAACGCCCGCGTTGGACACCATATACTACACATGGTTGAGCATGGTTTATCTTTCTTTTGGGTCAAGAGCTGAGCATTGTTTTTTGCTGGCACCTGCAATTTACACACAATTGCAGTTCAAACACAAATTTTACCAGTCCTTGTTATATAATTTCAAATGATCAGTATTATTTACTAGTAATAATTTGAATCCATGTTGATTCAATATTTGTAATTGTAGAAGAATCGGATATACGTCATACAACAACAGTTGGGCAGTGCAACACTAGGCAAACTTCTCCAGCAGACCTACGCCAAGAGTTACACATGGATCATGTCAAGTATTGTACATCAAAATCAGCTACATATAATCTTCATGTTAACTACCTACACCAAGAATTACACATGAACCATGTGAATAAAAGTATAATGTGCATGTCCTTACATGTGCTTACTAGTGTAAATTGGCCAGGCAGATTCATGATGTCCCTGAGAAATGACCGTCTCTAGACTAACTCTGAGACATAGGAGAAAGCAAGATTAATAATCTTAAAGAGTGTAATGCAATGTAATTCTTCTGAAGAAACCATACTTTAAACAGAAAAATAATGCACAAGTACAAATGAGTTTTAGTACCTTCCTTTGCCTATGAAATCATGTGGACGCGATGTGTTGTTGTTGTAAACAGAAACGACCATCCCCTTTAAACCTTCAACGAGATTGAAGGTAAATTTGTCCTGGAAAACTGGGTTTCCATCACCATCTACAACAATTGAATCTTCAAAGATTTGGTTAATGCAGAAAAACAGAGATTGATACAAAAAATCTAAAAGCTGATTACCAGTTGAAGCCTACAAAGACCAACTTAATCACCTGTACAGGTTCTGGTGTGATACCTGTCATCCGCGTACTCAACACAAACGTAAGGCTCTTGTCTTTTAATAATTTCGTCTACCTTCAAATTGTTGCACTTGACAACTGACAAGAAAAGTAGCACAAAATTAGACAGATTTAATTTGCATTTAAATTCTATGGCTAGATGTCTATTAAAAAAAAGAGGAGGTGATACCAGCTACTTCCAGAGTTGGCGCTTGATCTGGTTGACCCATCCACTCAAGTCCTAAAACTCTTTAATGGCTAGATGAAGGTTGGGTTACTTCAATTGCTAGATGAAAACAGATATGAAATTAAGTTTAATGGCTTAGATGAAGATAAGAAACCAGGTTTTCTTATGCAGTTTCATACTAGATAGTCAGATAGAGTTGCTTGTTTGATCTGGTTGACCCATCCGCTCAATGACTTGGTCGCCAAGAAACAGGTTTAATAGCTTTGGCATTAAGTATATGACAATTTGGAATATAATAACAAGATTATAGTGACAAGTGATAATGACATATTATCTTCCTCTACGGAGTCCCAAACAATATATGAGTATTCATTTTTTTTTGTATAATGCTTAATTGTTCAGGTCAAAGTAAACATGAGCATTCTTAATTTGTCTCTGCAACAGAATATCAACCACCAAGTATAGTTATCATTTTCAGTATAAATATGTATTGATAGGTAACGCGTTGTACCAATTGATCAAGTCAACTACCATCATCATATTCACCAATTAATGTTGGGTTCCCACGTCGATATCGTGGGGCAAAACTCAAAAGTCCACTAGCGTATTAAGAGGTTGAAACTATTGGCTTAAAAGCTTTTGGATTCGAAAGTAGGATCCGATGTTATATGTGAAATGAATAAAAATCTCGACATGCCACCCATTTAATATTAGCCCACCGGAATCTTACATTTAGAAGGGAATTGTTTTTTTTCAATTTATCATGAAACACATTGTGGATAAGGCAAATGAAGGGGAAAAAAAATCAGATTTAAGTGAATTGATAGAAATAGAAATCGTAAATTTGCTTAGAAAAGAAACATATCATCATCGATAACCAATCACTAGAACCATTCACTCGCCACTTCCTGCTGTTCAAAACATACTTCAACCTCCATTTGTTTTTCTTCCTCTTCCTCTACTTCTTCAGCAACCACCTGATCCTGTGACTCTTTTTCGCTGTCACTCTCAGAGTGTGATGATGTGCCACCGAAATAATGGCGCTTGACTTTGTAAGCATGAGATTTGTGTGTTTTCTTAGAGCTCTGAGGAACGACCACATTAGAGGTTGTGAACTTCAAAGTCAACTCAATTTCACCTGAATGCCTGCAATCAAACTATGAATTAAGCATGAACATAGAGATAAACATTGATTTATCAAACCTTAAAAAAATTCAACCCATCTTATCTTACGCTCCATGTTCAGTATAAATAGGCCATGCGCCATTATCATAGCCCTGGGAAAAGAACTTGTGGAGTTGAATACTGCAAAACATGAGAAATTAAAATCATATGATTCGTCATTCCATTATTCAAAGAACAAGCTAGCAAGATTCCCTTAATTGATTTGGTAACATTACCTTGCACTTCCTATAAAATCATCAGAGCGGAGTCTATTGCAATTGTGAACTGATATTTTCAGCTCTCTTAATCCTTGTATGAGAGGGAACACAAAGTTTTCATTGAAGGATGGATTTTTACCACCATCTGCAGCGCATTACAAAAAACAAATCAAAAGAATCCATTTGCAAGAGCTAAAAATGGGCTTTATAATGAAAAGAATTCAAAATGATTATAACATAGACAACTAATTAAAAGTACCTGTGCACCTTTTGGTGCGGAATCTGGTTCCTCCGTAGTCAAGGGAAACATAAGGGTCTTGCCTTGAAAGCCATTCTGTGTCCTTCAATTTGTCACCTCTTACAACTACAATGTAAAACATATTATGCAACTATACACTCCAATTGATGCAGAAGACTACAAAACAGAAAAGGCAAAGCAAAGAAAATCAAATGTACCAGTAACTTGTAGGAACTGGCCTTGATCTATAGGGATTGACATTGTTTGGGGGGAATTTGGAAATAGAGAGATGTACAACTTTGTTTCTCCTTTTGGTTATATGTCAACTGCGAGGTCTAAAGTACTTTTGTCAGTTTAGGGAAATGAGATAGGAGTTGGAAGATAGTGGCAGTGCACGTTCAGCCTACTAGATTGGCAAATAGCCAATTGGTAATTATATATAAATGTCAATGTACAAAAACAAGCTGCTTTAACTTATGCTTAAAAATGAAAAATAACAAATCAATAAATAGAAAGTAATTCAATCAATATAAATCTCTGTTATAATTTGTACAGAATTCAACTAGCTAACGGTGAATTGGCGATCGTTTAAACAAAAAACATTTGGCATCAACGGCTACTAGAATATTCTGTTCTGAAAAACAGGTATATAAGTTGGGTACAAGCAGCTGTTATTTGTTGTTACTCAGTCGGTATTGGACTACTGGCCTACCAAGAGAAACTGATAAGCTCGGCCCAATTGGCAAAGCTGTTCTTTTTGGACTTGTAAATACAAGATAATTCCCAAGTATTTGCAACATAACTAAACCCAATTACCTGAAACAAATAGATCCCCCAAACACGTCGTTGAACGGCAGATAAAAAGCTTCAAATATTAGTAATTAAATATGGAACTGCCATTTCTGCAACTGTACAGTAATAACAGCATTGGAGTACGCATGAATCTAGTGTTGGCTATCTATGCTTGTCTCTCTAATCAAATTCAAATATACTCTGCCACGTGATCCCCTCAGAAAATCCCCAAACCCCAATACACTCACTCTTCTTCCTCCTTCCCCCAATTCAAGTTTCAAACCAAAACCCTAAAATCATGCTCTGAACAATCCCCATTTCTAGCTGGAAATGCCGATCAGAGCAACCAGCTTCTTCAATTCCTTCATTCTCCTCTTCTTCTTCTTCTCCACATTCCCTCCAATTTCCTTCTCCAAGCATCACCACAACCCCACGCTTCCCGCCGATGCTCAAGCACTCCTCCACTTCAAATCCAAGGCCGACTTACACAACCGCCTCTGGCTCAACACTTCTTCCTCCCACTGCCTCTGGCCAGGCATACAATGCGCCGCCGCCTCCGACAGAATCGTCCGCCTCGTCCTCGAAGGCCTCCATCTCGGCGGCGTCTTCTCCCCTGACTCCCTCACTCGCCTCGACCAACTCAGGGTGCTCAGTCTACAGAACAACTCGCTCTCCGGCCCCATCCCTGACCTCTCCGGCCTCCTCAACCTCAAGATCCTCTTCCTCGACCGGAACTCCTTCTCCGGCGCCTTCCCGCCCTCGATCTCGTCTCTCCACCGCCTCCGGACTCTCGATTTGTCCCACAACAACCTCACCGGTTCTCTCCCTACCTGGCTAACAAACCTCGACCGCCTCAGCTCGCTCCGGCTCGAGTTCAACCGGTTCAGCGGCTCGGTCCCGCCGCTCAACCAGTCAACGCTGTTGACCTTCAACGTCTCCGGCAACAACCTCTCCGGTCCCATTCCCATCACTCCTGTTCTCGAGAAATTCGGGGCCAGCTCTTACGTTTTAAACCCTAGGCTTTGCGGGGAGATCGTCCACAGAGAATGCCGCCCGAAGATCCCCTTCTTCGGCCCCACCTCGTCGGCGGGGCCCGCGGCGGCGGCGTCGTCGGTTCGGCCGCCGAAGTCGGGGATGGGGCAGCAGAGCGAGGATTTACAAGGAGTCCAGCTCACGAGGCACGGAAGGAAGAAGCGCCGGACCGCAATCGTGATTCTAGGGTTTTCGATCGGGGTCTTCGTCCTCATCGCGTCGCTAATCTGCGTGGTGATGGCGGTTAGGCAACAGAGGAGGCATCATCGGCAGGAGAAGAAGGGGAGCGCGTTCGGAGCGGCGGGGGAGACCGCTGCGGCGGTGGCGGAGGTGATGAGGACGGAGGAGGAGAGGGAGGAGAAGGTGAAGACGGTGGTGGAAGGGATGAAGGCGGCGAAGAGCGGGGCGCTGCTATTCTGCGCGGGGGAGGCGCAGCTTTACACGCTGGACCAACTGATGAGGGCGTCGGCGGAGCTGCTGGGGAGAGGGACGATGGGGACCACTTACAAGGCGGTACTTGACAACCGTCTGATCGTGTGCGTCAAGCGGATGGATGCCACGAAGATCGCGGGTGCAGGGAAGGAGGTGTTTGAGCGTCACATGGAATCAGTGGGTGGACTCAGGCATCCAAATCTGGTCCCACTTAGAGCGTATTTTCAGGAGAAGGAAGAAAGGCTTCTGGTGTATGATTATCAGCCCAATGGCAGCCTTTTCTCCCTCATTCATGGTGAGTCAAAACACTGTTTTTTTATCCACCGTTTAAAGCGGCCTCATTCATTGTTTTACCATCGGTGGGTCTGTTCACTTGTGACACTCAATAATGTGGTGTTTGTTTGAAGCTGATGAAGACGATATGTATGAAGCGCATGGAAGGCACTTTTTTTTGTGGAGCAGGATTGAATTATTAAAATTTGAGTCATGATCGATAATGAATGTGCATGTATTATGATACCATGCCCCATGCCTCTTCATTTCAATCTGCACAACTGCATGAGGATATAATTCCTTTCCATGATGATAAGCCTTTTTAGTCTCCTTGGATTAGAACAGGCCCTAGTTATTAATTATGATGCATTATTTACATTGTTTTTTGAAATGAAATTTGTAGTATTTATGGAACTTTTGGTAAAAGTTGGATGATTTTACAGTTTTGAATGAGTGGTCCACAACACTTTGATAAATAATCACTGTAGCTTCACATTCTATGTTTTTGGGTGTCAAAGTAGGCTTTTGTTGCGTACACTTGTCAATCATGATTATCAAATTCAAATGACCTCGTAGATGTGTTTGAAATTGGTAGCCTGATCTATAATTTGTTTGTATATATCACTACATTCCTTTATTTTATTGGTTAAATGGAAATTAAAGACTATTTTCTTGGTGGGCATGAACAGGCTCAAAATCAGCAAGAGCAAAACCCTTGCACTGGACATCATGTTTGAAAATAGCAGAAGACATAGCACAAGGCCTCTCCTACATCCACCAAGCTTGGAGACTTGTCCATGGAAATCTCAAATCCTCCAATGTCCTCCTCGGTTCGGAATTCGAGGCCTGTGTAACCGATTACTGCCTCACAGTCTTAGCCGACGACTCAACCCTGAATGACAATGACGACCCGGATTCAGCTGGGTACAAGGCGCCTGAGATCCGCGGGTCAATCCATGAAGTGAGTTCAAAGTCGGATGTGTTTGCGTTCGGTGTTCTGCTTCTGGAGCTGTTGACTGGGAAACCGCCATCACAGCATCCGTATTTGACGTCAAAGGATATAGTGAAGTGGGTAAAGATTACAAGGGATATGGGGACGGGTGATGGTGGGGAGGAAGAGACTAAGCTGGCCATGTTGTTGGAAATTGCCATTGCTTGTAGTATAAACTCGCCGGAGCAGAGGCCCACAATGTGGCAAGTTCTGAAGATGTTGCAAGAGATTAAAGAGGCTGTTTTGATTGAGGATTGTGACTTGGATGCCTCTCATTCTGATGTGTCCTGAGGATATGTGATTTGTACTAGGTAGTTTTTGGCAAATGCAATCATCTTTTTTTAAGTGAGAAGCAGAAGGATGTGTATTTGTACTTGTATGTTTATGTGAGAGTGAGTATTGATCTTTGGTGGTTTTATGGAAGTGTAGTTTGAAATTGTTGGGAAAGGTAGTCTTTTTGGGGGGCAATAGACTAATAGTTGATGAATGATTTATCCGTCCGTTCCGTCGGCTCATCAAGTTAGGTTTGTGTTGATGATTTCTGAATTTTGGTCGTGGCGAAAACTTAAAAGTACTGTATTTTGAGTTTAGGTCAAGAATATGAAATTGGAAGCGTTAGATTAGTCATCTTCATAAATTTCTGACGACCAAGTATTCATTCCATTTGTGCTTTATACAAAGGCACACTAAGCGGTTGGAGACTTGGAGATGTATGGGAATGTGTTAATGCATTAATTATTAAATTTTGTACGATATATGGAAAAAAACTCTTAATATTAAACCGACTTCAATAAAGTCTTTGACCTATAAACATGCAACAAAAATAACACTTAAACAAGAAAGACTTACTTGACTCATGAATTTTTATAGTGTAACACTTAGCAGACTAACTTAGTTATTTGAGCGAAAACTACTCGCTTCCAAGTTCTCATTTGGTCGAATTAAAAGTCGTATCGTGCTTTATAGATTTCATGAGTATATTTACAAGAGTAACCTTGAGTCAACTACTACACTTCTATGGTAGTGTGATACTCTTTTACTCTATGATAAAGCCCTATTCTCACTCACAAAGTCTATGCTAGTCTCCGTCTTCTTCTTTTGAACACTCGAATACTCAAAAGTTTTCTCTTGAGAATATTCAATGTAAGTTCGTGCCTATTCTACCTAATCTCTAGGTTTAAATAGACGCTATACGCTAGGATTTAGAGAATATATCACTTCCAATTCGGTTATGGAAGATAATTTATTTCTAATCCTTACAAATCTTCTTAGGAATAAAATTATATTATGATAAAAATAATCCTTAGGGCTTAAGGCATATCCAAAACTTTTCTAATCTTGAGAAGATTCTATCCTTAACCAAAATGACATGCTATCTTGCGTAATCCTCTCATGCCTCTTCAAGATCTTCAAATCCACTGTGCTTGTCATGTCGGCGACATTGCTTATGTCGGTGACCTCATGAATTTTTCGCATATGCTTGATGTTGGCCACTTCACTTGCATTTGGAACCATCAAAATCATAGACAGATATTTCAACAAACCTTCTCCTCGACGTTTACGGGAGATATCGGATTCCTATGGCCAAACTCCTTGAAAGCAGTAGGAGCAAAGGTTTTTTCAATTTCAATGAACTCAATGATCTTCTTGGCAGAAGATCGTAGCTTGCCTTTGATCCAAGAATCCATTGGGGCCATCTTTATCTTCTTCGCTTTCGGAGTGTAATCCCTGGGATCAAACATAATGACTTCATCATTCTCGTCATCGTCATCTTCTCCGATCACCTTTTCGCCTCGCTTTCTTATTGAGGCAGTAGAAGGACTAGCAATGTCCTTCTTTGGTTCTTCTTGGAACTCCTTCTCGAATTCCGCCGTTTCCTCATTAGCGGCTAGGGGATATTTGAATATAGGATTCTCCTTTGCCCACTAATCCTCGACAAAGTTCTTAGCTATGATTATCGGATCAAACACCACCAAAGATGTGGCAGCGCCATCCATTATAGCTTCAACTTCCTTATCATCAAGATTGATAGGTTATGTCACTTTTGGGGATTTGGGAAGTTCCACCACAACTTTTTTATCACATCAGCGACCTCATCAAAAGATTGAATTGGGATCGTGGAAGGAGTAGGGTTTTGAGAGAAAAAGTCTTCTCTTGCAACCTTTTGAGCAAAGAGGTTGCATACATGGATCCAATATCCTCTTGGGAGAAGGTAGAGAAGTCAATATTGGATGGAGTTGCCATCAGTGGCAGAGGCATGTGGGGACCAATGGGGGCTGTAGCCCCCACTGAATTTTTTTGCCCCCACTAAATTTTTTTAAAAAAAAAAATTAATATAAAATATTATTAGTGTAAAAAATGTGCAAATATTACTAGTATTACACATATCAATGATTGAACTATGTATTATATATATTGTCAAATACAGTCAAACAGTCCCCATCTTTCAAATAACAAACATTTTTTTTTATGAAAAAGGGTCTCATATACAAAAAAAAAAATTTTTTTATGCAAAAAAATACAAACTTTTATTAAAAAATGAAAAATTTTTTGTATAAATTTTTTTTTATATAGAAAAATACAATTTTTTTCTATAATCAGGGATTTAGCCCCCATTGGGGCAAATTCTTGGCTCTGCCCCTGGTTGCCATTGACAAGATTTGAGAAAGAGTGAATTGGGATTTTGAGGATTTTCTTGTATGAGAGAGAAAGAGCAAGCGAGAGATTTCATAGGTAGCAAGAAGAGAGCTTTGAGAGTTTTAAGAAAGCGATTAAAGGGATTTAGGGTATGGGCTTATGGCTTTATATAGGCAATGGTATTTATGAGAAAGGAAAGTAAGAGCTATGGTAAGATTTGTAATACATTAGCTACGTCAGGTACTTTCTTTCCCATAACTAATTATGTCACTTATGATCGTTTCTCGTCTCGTCATACTGCTTTTCTTGCTGTCGTACAATATGTTGTAGAGCCACACACATTTGTTGAAGCAATGTGTAGCTCACATTGGCAAGAGGCCATGCAGGCCAAGATAGCTGCCCTTGAGCATAATGGGACTTGGACCGTTACTGAACTTCCTATAGGGTTTTAAATGGGTAATTCGAGTCAAGTTTAACTTTGATGTTTCTATTGAGCGTTACAAGGCTCGCTTGGTTGTGCTCGGTAACAATCAAAAGGAGGGCATTGATTATCATGAGACATTTGCTCATGTTGCTAAAATGGGATATGTTCGTGCATTCTTAGTTGTTGTTGCTTCTAGGAATTGAGAACTTCATCAAATGGATGTGCATAACGCTATTATTCATGGAGATTAGCATGAAGAAGTGTATATAGGGCCTCCTCCAGGATTTACAAGTGTTGTTGCCGGTAGGTTTTGTCAATTAAATCGGTCTTTATATAGGCTTAGACAAGCTCTAAGGAACTGGTTCGCCAAACTGACGTCTGCTTTACGTAAGTTTGGTTTTTCTCGGTCTCGTGCAAATTACTCATTATTTTCTTATATAAACTTTGGTGTCTACATTCATGTGCTAGTTTATGTCGATGATCTGATCATTGATAGTAATGACTTTGCTGCTCTGACTACATTCATGGCCTAGTTGAGTTCTTGTTTTCACATGAAGGACTTAGGGTCCTTGAAATATTTTCTTGGTATCGAGATTGCTAGATCTCCTGATGGTCTGTTCTTGTGTTAGGGGAAATTCACTCTTGATATTCTGACTGAGGCTGGATTGCTTGCTAGCAAGCAGTGTGATTTTCCTTTGGAATTGAATCACAAGCTTGCATTATCTACTTATCGCCCTCTTATTGGCTGCCTCATCTATCTGACTATTATTCGTCCAGAGATTTGTTATGATTTTCACACTTCAGCTCAGTTTATGCGGTCTCCCACTATTGATCATTGGGATGTTTCCACTCGAGGTCTTCGGTATCTTAAGAGTAATCCTCGTCAGGGCATACTGTTCAAACGAGACTCTTTTTTATAACTTACCACTTTCTGTGATTTTGACTATGCGACGCGTGTCCGATGACACGTTGTTCTTTGACTGGTTATTTTGTTCAACTCGGCTCATCTTCTATTTTTTGAAAGACCAAGAAGTAGAAGCTAGACTGTTTCTCATTCCTCGACTGAGGCCGAATACCGGGCCATGCCTACTATTTGTTGTGAGTTGCTTTGGCTCAAGGTCTGACTTCGTTCACTTGGTGTTGATCATTCTTCTCCCATGCGATTGTTTTGTGACAGTTAGGCTGCTTTGCATATTGCTGCTAATCCGATTTTTCATGATCGGACTAAGCATATAGCGGTTGATTGTCATTTCATTCGTGATTTGTTACTATCCAGCACGGTTAAGGCACATCACATTCGTACTCATTCTCAGCGCGCTGATAACATGTGTTTATAACGCCTTTTGACTTGATTAATCCCCGCTTTTGTGCATAAAACATACAATTGCATGATCATTTTAGCATGATTATGGTTGTTTGTTCGGATATTTGCTCTCGTTTGCTTTTGGTTTTGTAGGTGCAAGAATTTGGATTCTTCTAGGATCAAATGGACTTCAATTCAAGCAAAGAAGAACCCAAGGGATTCAACTTGAAGATTTAATGGAGAAGAATGAGTTACATAAGCCATACAAGCTAAGGTGCTCGTGCCACTCGACATGCCCATGCTATTGCATGAGGTGCTCGTGCCACTCGACATGCCCATGCCAAGAGAAAATGCCCAACCTCTACATGCAGTTTTTGGCATGGCATACCCGTGCCAAACAGCATGGGCATGCAGTTTCAGCACATCTCCTAATCTAGGGTTGTGTTTCTCCCACCTTTTGGGGGCACATATAAATACCAAAGCAAGATACTTTTGAGAGTCTCATGCCTCATTTTTATCTCATCTTTCTAGGGGTTTAGAAGACTTTATCTCTCTCATTTCATCCTCTAATCTCTCTTAGATTTATATTTTCTTTTTCTAGATTTTAGCTAGTTTAGTAGTAGATCTAGTTTGAAAATCCCATTTTGGGGTTTGTTTGAGCTCTCTTGTACTTGGAGAAATTGGAAGAGGAACTCAACCCCAACTTGTTTCCCATGGATGAATGAAGAATCAAGATTTGATTTGAATGATAAGTGTCTCTTATCCACTTATCTTATTTCTTGCTTTGTCTTTCATTATTTCTATGTGTTTGATGGTTGGATTGATTTCTTATGCCATGTTTTTGCTAATTATGACCGAGTAGTTGCTTGTGTTAGGATTGGGGATAGCCCATTGGTGATTATGTGATGTATTGGTGAAGATTTCTCTTTGGTTGAATGAGTTTTGGTTTACTACTCAATTCTTGCACACTAAGTGTTTGTCAAAATGCCTAGATATATAGTATTTTCTCATATTTTGGATTTGAGTATGCATTGAAAGATGATATTTGACATTGGACCTTCAAAAATTGAGCTAGGGATTTTAGGACCACGAAAGTAGGCCTAATTTCCTAGTGGTTATTTATAATTGTCTTTGTGTTTAATGCACTTAATCTAGGATTAATTACCACGAAAGTAGGAATTAAGCTAGATTAGAGTAGTTTTCCTTTGCCTTGAAAGAGAATTGGAGATATTTTAGGACAATTGACCATGATAGACCATTGCTTGCAAACCTAAGAGAGATTTTTGCTTCACATTGAAATTGCTCAACAAGTTGCAAGTTCTTCTTCAACTACTTTTTATACGATAGGCACGACTAATCCAAATGAAATTGATTCTAGGCCTCAAAGTCGACTTCTTGGTCAACTCGAGCCTAACCCAAGAGATTTTAAGGCAATTAACCTTAGGAGTGGAAAGAATTTGGAGGAGCCTAAGAGGAAAAATGTAGTAAATATTGAAAATCTTGAAATGGAAGTTTCATTGGAAGAAGAAAGTGAAGGACAAAAGAAGAGAAGAGAATCAAAATGTAATAAAGAAGAGGAAGGTGAGAAAGAACCTAAGTATGTGGCACAACCACCCTACAAACCACCTATCCCCTTTTCTCAAAGACATCAAAAGTCCAAGCTAGATAAACAATTTGGGAAGTTTATTGAAGTTTTGAAAAAGATATACATCAATATTCCCTTCACCGATGCCCTTTCTCAAATGCCTTCATATGCTAAATTCTTGAAAGATATCTTATCTAAAAAAAGAAGGCTAGATGAATTTGAAACCGTGGCCTTAAATGAGGAGTGTAGTGCTATTCTTCAAAACAAGTTACCTCCTAAGCTTAGGGACCCCGGTCATTTCTCCATACTATGTTTGATTGATAGTGCTAGTTTTGAAAATGCTTTATGTGATCTTGGTGCTAGTGTGAGTGTGATGCCTTTGTCTATTTGTGATAAGTTAGACATTGGTGAATTAAAACCCACCAACATGTCTTTAGTTTTAGCAGATCAATCCATTCGGCATCCGAGGGGCATCCTAGAGGATGTTCCCATCAAGGTGAGCAATTTCTTTATTCCGGTTGATTTTGTTATTCTTGACACTAGCACAAAAATAGGTTTTTATCCCGGTTCTGTGGCTTCAATTATCTCGGTTTTTAATCGTGATTTTAAGTTTCGGGATAAAAAAACAAGGGGACGAACCCGTGATGTTTGGTGACTTTTTATCAGGGTTCAATAACCGGGATCAAAAACCTGAATAGTCGGGATAAAAAAGGCCTTTGTTTGATGTATATATCACGGTTAGGACCCGTGATAATAGGTGCACATAGTTTTTTTTATCCCGGTTATACAACCGGGATAAAAAAGGTATATAACCGGGATAAAAAGCGTTTATCCGCTACCAATTTAAATTTTCGAGCGTATTATTTTGGGTGTATATCACGGTGATGAACCATGATACTTACTTGAGAGCGCGAAAAAATAATTCATCACGGTTAACTTGCACCGTGATAATATTTAACTTGTATCAAGTAGTTTAATACGTATTAAACCTCTCATTGCTTTCTCATACACACACAAATTGTACATTCAATCAATAAATATGAGATTATATGTCAACAAAATTAATTATATATATAATTTATAAGTCATACATAGACAATATGCAACTTCAAAGCAACGTATGGATCATTTAAGTAACCTAAACAAAGATGTATCTTGAATATCCTAGCTAGTTTAATAAACAAAAATCTAGCTCTAGCTATAAAAAAGATAATCAATATTGAAAGTGCAAAAATAGGTAGATCGAACCCGAATTCACTGCAAGCTAGCAAAGACCTGAAGTTCAATCGAGTAGGCAAAATATGTTAGATCTAATTAATAGAAATTGAAAATACCTTAGTTAAAACTTAAAGAAAATATTTTTACCTAATTGTCAGTAATTTCACTGAAGAATTCCATCCACTCCACTCGAATTTGATCAATTTCTTCTTGGCTAAATGTTTCTTGTTTTGTGTAATACTATATTCAAACACAACACACAAGTTAAAATTTGGCATTGACTACTAAGTAGATTTTGAAAATGAACCAAGTTATACCTAAGATATATTTGTTAGAAATAGTCATAATTTTTATAACTTCACTCCAATATCTTTCTAGAATCATGTTGAATAGGAACCAACTTAAGGATACTATATAATTATTTCAAATGACCTTAAGCTAAATGAAGTTGAAATTAAACTAAACTTAAGCTAAATGCCGCAGAATCCATGCTAAATCATGCTGAATAGGAAAAAATTTCAGAATCATGATGCATATTCATGCTAAATTAAACTATACTTAACTAAATGAAGCTAAAAGATATCTACTATTCTTGGTAGGTCAAGCAGTACACTTCCTTCATGTAAATTTTATATTTTCATACATCAACCTATAGCACCTTGAGCTAAGTGAAGCTGAAATATTTCTACTAATCAAATTAAAAATTATACTATATATGTTAGAAATAGTACCTCTTCTGGAATCAAATTTGTGTATCATTTATCGATGATCTCTCGCATGAATCGCAGTACATAATATCCACAATCAGTTATTTTGGTCTGGCGAGGACAATACAAAAATACAAACATATTAGTATCTATTCAAATATAGAAGAATAACCTACATTACAAAAATAAAAACATATTTTTACTTTTATCTTAATCCTCCGTGTTTGTTTACGAGATTTCTTACGACCTCTATCACCCCAAAAGATCCTTATGCTCCTGTCCACCAATATTAGTTTAGAAAAAAATGCAAGGAAAATCTGGACATCTAGCTACCAACTTAAATTACAAGGAAAATGATTTTAATCAATATACAACTTACGTATCAACAAAAATCTGGACATCTACAGGAATCTCTCTCCGAAGTGGATCAAGGTAGTAGACAGTGTCATCTTTGACATTAATAGCCAATAATATCCAATGTGACCTATATATACATCACATGTGAACGTAATTGCAATCTATATATGTATTTTGAAACATATAATGGAAAAATATTTTTAGATTGTTACCCAGAGTTGTATGGTGTCAAGATCATCTTCGTTTCGATACTACCCCTTATTGATTTAGCAAAATATTGTTGGAGGTCAGTTAGTGTCTTATAAGATCCTCTAAGAGACACACTGGATGGACAAAGGAATCCATACATATGATCGACATTGTGACAATGTTTGTCCCACAAGTATCTACAAGCACAACAAAATTTAGTTATCATATAGAAAACTAAATTAAGTAGTAGCATGTAATATAATATACAATCAACTCACATACATCATATATATTGATATGTGAACTGTTGTTATTCCTTGTTGCTCCAACAATTGCCCTATGTCAGACTTACAAACCGTAATTGTGTGTTCAAACCCCATAATTGTATCGGGCATTTTGATGTTGCGGTCTAAATTTTCCATGGCACGATGATACCAAGCAAAGTTTGACATTCTCTTAGTGTAGGAGTCCACCATGTCTATTCCCGGTGAAAGATTAGTGATAGACTCGTTACTCACAACTTTTGGGTTTACCTTTTGTGTTTTCTCCAATACCTTACAATTAAAGACAAAAAAACAGAATTTTATTCACAAAAAAAAAACAATATAATTATGCAACTCACAATATCAATGTTTCATACCGTAGTTGTTGAAACAAGTTCAATAGGCCATGCAACAAACCCCCCGATAGCTTGAAAAATTGTACGAGCTTCATCAGTAGGTCGTGGAAGCTCTACTTCTCCCTTTCCTTGTATAGGGGTGATGACTTGAACTTTAAAGCATCCAAGATCCAATGCACGATGATGTAATCTAACACCAGTTGTGGCACAACAAACGCTACCTACTGCCACTTGTTGGCCCATGTTCGGCCAAAACAAACTACATGGCACAAAATCCTATGACATACAAAAAATAAACTTATATTTGAGATAATTTTTTTAGATATCTGATATTATAATCAACTTTTTCAGAAACTTATTACCTCATTTAAGGAGTTAAACATAATAGATGATGGAGTAGAAGAAGGCTGAATAGCTGGGCTCACAGTCTTTGATGGTAGATGAATAACATGCTCATTAGTCTGAACTCTCTCCTTAATTATTTTAGTTTGTGTTTCCTTATTGGATTTCACCGAGCCTTGAAGTCAAGTGAAAAAATTAGTTAGTTTCCAATAATGCATACAAGAAAAAAGAAGAAATTACCTGATTTGACTTAACTGAAGTGCATGGTGGAATTGAAGAAGGCTTGCCGGTTGCAATATCAGGCATTGGAGGCACTTGATGTCCAAATCGAGGGATTGATAATGACAAAGGAAGCATGTCTTTATTCATTTTCTGAAGTAATGCAACAATGAATTCTTGCATTTCCAGAATTTGTGATTGAGCATTTGTGTGTTGTTGTTGCATTTCCTTTATTTTGTCTTCCATCCTCTCCTCACACTCGTTTACACCACGAGCAACATCCTCTGATGGGGATGAACCTCGAAATGCACGTCCATAGTAATCTGTCATGGTGACATATTGACCAACTCCTCGAACACGCCCTGGATGTTCTTCCTTATTCAATGCCATTGATAATATATCTTGTCGCCCTGATAATTCAATCTCGCCAAATGATGCTTGTTTTGAAAAAATATCCTAATAATAATAAAGGCTTACATGTTAGCAACAACAAAATGATATTGGCCTATAAACAAGAAAGAAACTAGGATAGAACATTGTATTGAAAAACCAGATAGCAATTGGAAAAATCAGTCCTTAAGTAATTGATCTTTAAATCAGTCCCTGAGTAGGTAACTCAAAATTAGTTTGCTGAAAAATTCATATAGCAATTCAATTAGTAATTCTTCTAAAACAGAGCATCAACTCAAAATTGACGAGTAAAAATGTCATTTGCCAACTCAAAACAAACGTGATCAGAAAATATACCATTTTATCTACCACCTCCTTTACTTTTGGAGAAAATTCACCATCTTTTTGTGTCCGATCTCTCTTCCATACATCTGCTTGTGAAAAATTAGAAGTGCCAAGCTCTTTTTTCTGGAAATAAGAATCAATGAGCAAATTGCCTATAAAAGTTTGAAACTATAATTAACATGTACTAATTATTGTTACCATTTTTTTCCTTATCCCAACATAGCCTCCACGAGAACCTCTATAAGAGTACTCATTCTTTTGAGAGAGGTCTCGATGCTCTTCACTTGATTTCTAATCATAACTTGATTACATATTAAAATTAATATCTATAATATAAAAGTTAAAAGAGTTGGGTTTTTAGATTAGAACTTACCTTAAACTCTTCGGACATCCTAATCTCAATGAACTGAGTCCATTGATCAGGATTAATGTACTGCATATAAATGTCAGGAGGATTTGCACAAGGTTCACCATCTTTGTCAAACGTGTAGTTTATCGTCAAGTGAGACTTAAACTTCTTCCATAGACTATTAGCTACCTTCAATAACAAATCCTTCTTACGCTCTGGAAGAATAAATGCCATCTAGGAAGAATAAAAACAATTTAGTTTCACAATTAAGATCTAAATCATTCTTGAGCTTATATAAAGACTCAAAAGTTATCAGATGTCACACTTTTTAGTTAGTTTTTGTGGGTCGTTTTCTAGTTAGGTTGAGTCTTTTCTAGATCTTTTGTGTTGTTTTGCATTTGATTTCGACTCTCTTTCAAGAATTGGAGTCGTTTGTGCTTGTTTATTGTCTTTGTAGGTGATCGAAGCGTTGAGGAGGAGATATCCCGGGTTTTTCAGCTTTTTAGGAGGTGGCATTGGAGTTGTCTTGTGGCGGTGTTTGCTAGGAAGGGCGAGAGTAGAAGTTTTTGAAGCTTTGATGAATTTCAAGAAGGAAGTTTGCAAGATGAAGATGTCTTAGAAGGAGCTTAAGGAAGTCTAAGAAGACCAAGGACGTTTAAAGAAGAAACATTGAAGAAGAACCAAGCTTTAGGACAAGTTTCGAGCAAAGAAGTGAAGAAATCGAGTGCTGTCTAGGGTCGTTACCGACCCACTTTGGGTCGGTATCGAGCGCCCTCCGTGGCTTGCGGAGAGAAACTTGCATCTTAAGTTAGGTTTTAATAGATGTTTTATTTATGGGTCTTTTTAAAATAGAATTCAATTTCCTTTGGAGAACATTCCTACTACTATATAAAAGGCTTTTAGGTACTTTTCTAAGAGAGAGACGAGACGGAACGAACGGACGAGTATTGAAACGGTTATTGACTCAGCTAAAGTCGTTGTTACTAAGATCAAAAATAAATAACCCTATTCTACTAACTAGTATAGTAAGCATGCAAGGGGTCGAACCCAAGAGAATCGGAATTCTGACAAATCAGCAAAGAGCAAAGACAAGAGTTTTGGGAGTTCAGGCAAACAAACAAACAAACAAATATTATTGGGGATTAAAGCAATTGGAAGAAAGCAGAGTTTATTCAATCAATTCCACCTTTTTAATCATTTGATCATCAATTCATCCACTTTTCTATTAATTCCCCGGTTAATTCCAATCCTTATAAAAGATTTCCGCTTGTCCACGGTCCAAGCGAAAGGATGATATGAACAAGAACGCTTAATTCAAATCATGCAAAATATTAAGGATAGAAGGATATCAAATCATGCAATCAAGCTACGAGTCTCATGCATAAAATAACAATCAAACACTCTTTCTCAATTCTAGTCCACGGTCCTAGAAAAGAGTTGTTTCAAGGATAAATAAGATTGCACATACAACAATCAAACTAATCCAAACAGTATAATATCAATCAAATTCAATAAGTTGCGCACCAAGAGAAATCAATTGATAATCATATAAATAAAAACAAGAGTTTTGATATTAACCAAGGGATAGAAAAGTTACCAGAATCTCACGAAATACATAAAAAGGTTTACTTGATCAAACAAACTCCAAAGGGAAATTAGTTCTCCATAAAACTGAAATAAAAGCCTAAAAGTAAAAGTATGCTCTGAAAAGTATGCTAGCCCTAAACTGAAATACGAAACTAAACATAAATAGTCGAAATATAACCTAAACCTAAAAGATATAATAATATAAAAAGACAGAATAAATGAGACGAAGTTGGCGCTGGAAATCCACGATCCGCGGGCGCAGATCTAAACCGCGAGCGCGGATCAATCCTCTTCCCTCGGTCGCGGATGCTCAACGAACTGCGAGCGCGGTGTGAATCCGCGGGCGCGGATCTTCTGACAACATTCTGATGTCAACTTCGGAGGTGGTTTTGACCCACTTAGATTTGGAATTTGAACTCGCCGTACAAACATGAATTGTAGCTCTTCGAGTTAGATTTCCAATGATACCAAATTCAGCTTCATCCGATCACCGTAGCTCCCGAACGATGCATCACAAGAAAATGGCGTGAAAACAACTCCAAATCAACACTTGTCTTCAAAACTCTTGCAATTCTTCAAATCGTGTCTTCGGTCTTCATATGACAATTATGCTCAAAACTAACCTAAACACACTCAAATCATACCTAAAATACTAGAGTTAACCTATACTAAACTAAAGCGTATCAGTTATCTAGGGTTAACTTTTATTCCAAGCTCTTGGACAATTTTGAGAGAGCTTTGGGAAGACTACTTGAAGATTTGTAAGATTGATCTTTGGATTGAAGTTTGTTTTGTTTTTGAATCATGTCTTCTCTTTTTTCTTTGATTGTTGATTGCATGATGACTTGTGAGTAGTCTATTTTTCTAGGGTTGGGGTGAAACCCAACATGGTTATCTATGATAAAAGCTTAAATCTTTGATCAAAATATTCCCTTTAATCTCCATCCTTTATCCTTCTTGTTTTTTCTTAATTCCTTGATGAAAGTTAAAGCATGTTCATGTTCATAATTGAGTTGAAAGATTAAGTTGTGAATTTGGATGATTGTTGGGTTAAAGCGAAAGTTAAAACCTTTAGATAACAAGTAGGATTGCAAGTCTCTATCTTTATGAAAGTTGAGATATGTCCTTGTTTATTTGTGGCGAAAGTCATTCATGAGATTACTGGTTGGTTGATCTTTGATTCATGTTTTCATCCATAGCTTTGTTGTGCTGGATCCTTTGTCCTAGATCTCTTTTATATTGATTTTTCGAAGTTTTGTCGTTACCCAGATAGGTCGTGACTGACCCCCTTTAGGTCGGTACCGTGCATCCAGTTTTCCAGATTTTTCCTGCGTTCATGATTGCGTTGCAGGTCGTTACCGACCCAGTTTTGGTCGGTATCGATCCTCTCTTGCGTGTGTTTTGTTTTGTTTTTTGCTTCGTTCTTGTTAGGATTGATTGCTAGACTTTGATTCTTCTAATTCTCGTGGACGAACCTGACTCCCCTGTACTCAAGGGGGTCTTGATCTATAAATTTATTTGCTTGTTAGGATCAAGGTTAAACCCTTACAACAAATTGGCGCCGTTGCCGGGGAATTAGTCTACTTTCTTTGTCTAGTTATCTTTCGGGTTTGGGAATAGCCCATACCCTTGGTGTTTACTAATTCGTTTTGTCGTGAGTGTGTGTGCAGGTGTATGCTCTCTAGTTCATGAAGGGGAGTCGACTATTTTCCTTTTGATCCCAAACTCGAGAGAACCCTTCACCGCAGGCTGAGAGAATGAAGAGCCATGGCCAACGCTGAGGAAATTGCTCGACAGATGGCTGACCTTCGCCTTCAGATGGAAGGTATTCAAAGAGAGCATGATGCTCAAGCTGCTGCTGCACAGAGAGAGAGAGAGAGATGATGCTGCCCATCTCCAAGAACAACTCGATTCTATTCCACGAAACGCAAAGCAATACATGCATCCGAAATTTAGGGTTCCTGAATCTGCAATTGTGCTCTCTGCGATTGAGCGCGCCTTTGAGATTAAGTCTCACTTCATCACTCTTATCAAGAGGTTTCAATTTGAGGACAAGCCCACCGAGTGCCCCATGGAGCATATCAAGAACTTCACCGACCTATGTGACACCATCGCCGTCGATGACGTGTCACTTGAATATGTGCTCTTAAAGGCGTTCAAGTGGTCCTTGGCCGGAAAGGCGCTTACATGGCTCGAAAGCTTACCCTCTAAGACGATTACTACATGGAAGACTTTGCACGACCTATTTCTGACAAAGTTCTTTCCACCAGCTAAGACTACTGAGCTAAGAAAGCGCATCACTTCTTATCATCAACTTCCTAATGAGACTTTTGTGGAAACTTGGGAGCGGTTCAAGGAACTTCTTCGGCAATGTCCTACTCATGAACAACCATCCTATGTGCTTTAGGAAATTTTCTTTCAAGGGATTAATGCCGCTACAAAGGACCGAATCAACCTTCACACCGATTGCGGGTTCATTGAGATGGATCCCGATGAAGCTTGGGCTTTAATGGACAAACTCACCAACTATAATGCGATGTATGGCACCCAACAAGCCGTTAGGGTTCCAATGAAGAAGCTTTATGATCCTAATGCTGAACCGATTGATCAAGATGTGAGGTTTCAATACATGCAAGATGAGATTAATCGCCTCAAGAAGCAAGTAAGCTAATTCAAATCCACCGCTTAACCTTGTCAAGAAGTTCGGGCCGTCGAGGCTTATGCGGAGGAAAACTATATGCGAGGGCCCTACCGAGGCCAAAACAATGCTGATCCAAGAAGGAACAACAACAACAATTATCCTCAATGGAACAAAAATGATCAAGGTCAAGGATTTCCACCTCCCCAAAAAGAGCCAAGGGCCCTTCCCTATAGACCTCTCGGTTACCAAGAGCCACCAGCTTGGGCGCAAGGCCTCCTCGAGGGGATCGATGGCGTCCGCACCGACCTTAAAGGAGTTCAAAACCAATTGGGAGACTTCGAAGCATGGAGGAAGAATGTGAACTCCCATCTTGGTGACCTAGCAGCCCAAATTCCACGACTCCAAGGGCGATTACCGGGCCATCCTGATGAGAATCTGAGAGGTCAAATTGCTGCGGTCCATCTGAGGAGCGGAAAGAAGTTGCCGGATCGAGAAACAAGCAAGAAGGCGGCGGACGAAGAGAACCAGACCAGTTCAGGAGAGGTCGTTACCGACCCATCCAGAGTCGTCACCGACCCTCTCTCCACTACAGAGGAGGTCGTCACCGACCCTCCCCAGGTCGTGACCGATCCTCTTCCCGGTGTTCCTACATCCGTTCCCGCTACATCAACAACGAAGGTGCTTCCTTTCCCATCCAAGAAGGCCAAGGATTCCACGGAAGGCAAATTCAAACGTTTTGTGCAGGTTCTTCAAGGGATCAACATCACCATCCCTTTCGCCGAAGCCTTGAGTGAGATGCCCGCGTACACCAAATTCCTTAAAGAGATCTTGTCAAAGAAGTGATCGATGTCTGAGTTGACTGATGAGGTACGTTCTCTAGAGCTCCCGGAGAAACTTGGCGATCCGGGTAAGTTTGCTATTACTATTGGTATAGGTGCTCATCATTTCAAAGCAATCTCCTTCCCCTTTCTATATGGTCTAAAACCAACATGGGTCCTTTGGTCCCGGTGAACATGAGGCTTTATATGGCAGACGGCTCTTGTGTGAGGCCAACCGGTGTTGTCAATGACTTCCCTATCCAAGTCGGCAAGTTCTTTGTTCCCAATGATTTTATTGTTATGGAGATGTCGGAAGATCCCGTCGTTCCGATCATTCTTGGGCGGCCATTCCTTGCAATAGCCGGAGCTATCATTGATGTGAAGAAGGGCCTCCTTACTTTTGAAATCGGCAATGAAGTGGTTGAGTTCGATTCAATCCACTGATCAAGGAGACCGATGAGGTTATGGAGGTCAAGATTTTGTACACCCGCTCGGATTATATTTACTGCGAAGATCCGATCGAGTGCTTGCTTGGAGCTTATACGAGTGAAGATGAAGACGAGGAGGATGCTGTAGGGTCGTTACCGACGCAACATAGGTCGTTACCGACCTCACCGCGCTCGACTCCTACCCCTATTCCGCTCGTTTATGAGGACTTTGCTTAAGCGTCTGGCTCGGTAACGACCCCCTCATGGTCGGAACCGACCCTTCTGGAGGTGGGTGACGAAGAGCAACTCTTGACCGACAGTGATTACTTTGAGGAGCTATTCAAGTTGGAGAAGGATGACGGCATTATTACACCACCACCACCTACTCCGGAGCTTAAGACTTTCCCCGAGTCTTTGAGGTATGAGTTTCTCGGCCCAAATTCCACTTTTCCCGTAATTGTTAATGCTAACCTTAATGCGGAGGAAGTTGGAAAGTTGCTTGATGTGCTTAGGACTCATAGGAAGGCCATCGTATTTTTCTTGAGGAAGGTCATAGGCCAACCATAGAACATCAACGGAGGCTTAACCCAAACATGAAGGAAGTGGTAAAGAAAGAGATCTTGAGAATGCTTGATGCAGGTATCATCTTCCCAATTTCGGATAGTAAGTGGGTAAGCTCGGTTCATGTTGTGCCTAAGAAGAGTGGTCTTACTGTTGTTGAGAATGAAAAGGGCGAGTTGATTCCTACTAGGAATCAACTCGCCCTTAGGAGTTTCCTAGGCCATGCCGGGTTTTATAGGAGGTTCTCCTTGGTGAGCACATTGTAAGTGGGGATTGAAGTTGACAAGGCTAAAATTGAATTGTTTGAAAAATTGCCACCCCCTACCTCCGTGAAAGATGTTAGGAGTTTCCTAGGCCATGCCGGGTTTTATAGGAGGTTCATTCAAGATTTCTCTAAGATTACTAAACCATTAACTAACCTATGATGAAGGATGTTGTGTTTGAGTTTTCTTCCAAGTGTCTTGAAGCTTTTCATAGGATCCGCGATGCACTTGTGTCGGCCCCTGTCATGCAACCTACGGATTGGACACTTCCCTTCGAGATCATGTGCGACGCTAGTGATTACGCCGTGGGCGCGGTTCTTGGGCAAAGGAAAGAGAAGAAGCTTCATGCTATCTACTATGCGAGCAAGACGCTCGATGAGGACCAAAGCAAGTACACCACTACGGAGAAGGAGTTCCTCGCCGTGGTGTTTGCTTTTGCGAAGTTCCGGTCATACTTGGTGGGCTCAAAGGTAATCGTCTACACCGATCATGCAGCTATCCATTACCTTATGAACAAGAAGGACGCCAAGCCGAGATTACTCCGATGGATGCTCCTATTGCAAGAGTTCGACCTTGAGATACGAGACAAGAAAGGAGCGGAGAATCTTGTGGCAGACCATCTTTCTAGGTTACCCATTGAGCACATCACGGGGTCCGGAGACGCGGTACCCATCAATGACTCTCGCCCGGACGAAGCTCTACGGGTCGATCTCGCCCATCCTGGGTCGGTAACGACCCCCCCTCATGTACAAGAACTGGTGGACTCCGAGCAAGGCCGCACAACTCCGACCCTAGATGGGGTCGATTCAGGTTACTTTTCTCCCTCTTCTTGCGTACTTACTAGTACTCTTCCTTCTTCTACTCTTTGCCTCTCTTCCCATTCTATATATGCTATTAGAGGGGCGACAACCCCTTGGTTTGCGGATTTTGCTAACTATGTTTTAGGAGACATTATTCCCGATGGATTGACTTCCCAAGCTAAAAAGAAGTTCCTCCACGACGCCAAACAATACTATTGGGATGATCCTTACCTATTCAAGCAAGGGAGTAATCATATCTTTCGGCGTTGTGTGCCGGATAATGAGATAGAGGGAGTAATCCGACATTGTCATACTCTCCCAATGGGCGGCCACACTAAGGGATTCAAAACCACCGGGAAGATTCTTCAAAGCAGATTCTATTGGCCCACCCTTTTCAAGGACGTTCAAGCATATGTAACGGCGTGTGATGAGTGCCAACGCGCGGGAAATATTACATGGAGGAACGAGAACCCACTCACAGGAATCCTAGAGGTCGAGCTATTCGACATATGGGGTATTGACTTCATGGGACCCTTTCCCTCTTCGGGCCCCTACAAGTACATCCTCGTGGCGGTCGATTATGTTTCCAAGTGGGTTGAGGCCATAGCCACAAGAACCAATGATGCACGAGTGGTGGCCAAGTTCATGAAGACCAACATCTTCCCTCGCTTTGGTGTTCCTCGAGCTCTTATTAGCGATGGCGGATCTCACTTCATTGAGCGGAGCTTCGAGGCACTTTTGACCAAGTATGGGGTATCTCACAAGTTGGCAACTCCTTACCATCCCCAAACAAGTGGTCAAGTTGAGATCTCTAACCGGCAAATTAAAAGCATCTTGGAGAAAACTGTGTCCCGATCAAGGAAGGATTGGTCCTCCAAGCTTGATGATGCACTATGGGCGTACCGCACCTCCTACATAACGCCATTCCGCACTACTCCCTACAATCTAGTGTATGGCAAGAAATGTCACTTGCCCGTCGAGCTTGAACACAAAGCTTTATGGGCTCTCAAGGAGCTTAACATGGACCTCGATGCGGCCGGAGCAAAGCGATTCATGGACTTGCAAGAACTAGAAGAGTTAAGGATAAAAGCATATGAGAATGCCAAGATTTACAAAGAAAGAACCAAGAAGTGACATGACAAGAAGCTTGTCCCGAAGACCTTCAAAGCCGGTGATCAAGTACTTCTTTTCAACTCTAGACTTCGACTCTTCCCCGGAAAGCTACGAACCCGATGGAGTGGACCATTCGTGGTTCACCACATCTACCCACATTGGGCGGTAGACCTAATAGACGAGAATGGAGGAATTTTCAAGGTCAACAGGCATCGATTGAAGAAGTACTATGCAAGAGCCGAACCCGATGAGGAAATCCAAGCCACCTGGGCTCTCACATCTTCCGACTAAGCTGAGGTATTGCTCGTCTAGCTAAAGACGTTAAATAAAGCGCTTACGGGAGGCAACCCGCCTTTTCCCTTTTCTTTTTGTTTTGGACTTTTTAGCTTAGATTAATTTGTTTTTATTAGTTTAGAGTAGTTATGACTCTTGTCTTGCATCTCCACTAAAGTTTTGTAGGAATTCGAGGCGTCAAAAGGGAACAAGAGGGCCGGAACACACCACAACGCAAGGAAGTAAAACGTACAGGGGTGGTCATTAACGACCCGAATCCGGTCGGTACCGACCCGCCAGCAAATACGATAAAAATTTCGGAATTTCCGAAAATTGCAAGTAAGTCCTTGCACTTTTAACCCTTTTAACCTTACTCCTTCCCCTCTTTCTTCCCCACTTCGACCACACCGCCGACCCTATAGCCCTCAAAAATCTCATTGCTTCCATTGCTCTCAAAACTTCAAAGATCCATCTCTACTCCTCTCAAATCTACCAAAATCCATCCTTGTGCTACATAATCCATCCAATTCCTTCACCAAAAACCAAAAATTCGAACCCTCCCTCATAAACCCCAATTTTCGAACTACTCTAAGTGCTCGGTTATGATACTCTTTCTACTTTCATTCTTCTCGTTACACTCGTTTTTGGTATGTTCCTCTACTCCTTTGCTCTTAAATTCAAGTTTTCTTGATTAATTTCGAAGGGTTAGTTGAAAATCTAGGTTATGGGTGTTCTTGAGTTTGAATGTGGAATTTTGGGTTGTTTGTGTGCTTTGGTTGTTAGATCTACATGATATGATGATGAATTGTGGTTTGTGAGTTGATTCTTGCTTGATACTTGGTTATTTGGTTGATTTTGGGAACATATGATTTTTCTAGGATTTGTGGTAGCCATTACAAGGTATTTATGCTGAATTTTCGAGCATAATTCTGCCCGGAAGGGTCGGTGACGACCCGAATCCGGTCGGTCACGACCCGTCAATGCCATTGTGCTTGTGCTTTGGCACGTATTTGTGCGATTACGAGCCTCCAAGGGTCGATTACGACCCCGGCTGCCTCGTAATCTTGATGATTGCATGCTTATTGAGCTGATTTATCCATGATTTGAGTGATTTAAGCATGAGATTTCCCTCTACTTACCTATTTTTCATGATTAAGCATGCTTGGTTGAGATTTTTCTTATAAAATTGGAGCATGTTGCTTATTGTAAGTATGGGGTGTTTCTTTGGTGGTTCTACGTGTGATCTTTGTGTGGTTTTTGTCCTTTATAAATTTGGAAATTATCTTGGGAGCTAAAATGTTTTGTAGGACAATGGCCTCTTCATCAAGCCGACCCGCCAAGAAGCAAAAGAAAAACAAGCACAAGGAGGATTATGTGGAGTTTGCTTCTGATGAGCAACGAGACCGGTTCATTGCGATGTGGAAAGGAGATGTCAATGTCCGAGCATATCAAAGAGACGGCGCCAACAAGATCGGTTTCCATGAGGCAGTACTTGAGGGCTTCTCTTGGATCGGGGCTCAATCTCTCATCTTACATCCCATTGAGGAGCACCACGTGGCCCTCACATGTGAGTTCATGTCCGAATTTAGCTTGCAAGTGGACAAAACCGACTTCAACAAGTCCATTGTCGGTTTTCAGCTTGGCAACAGGCGCCATGAGATGCACATCAAGAAGTTCAACAAGCATCTTGGCTTCTGTTCACCATCTGGGGTGTACACAATGAAGGATTTCCCCATCAAGAAGTTGTGGCACTACATCACCGACTGGGTGGATTTCCCCACCAACGCCCTTCCCGGTCGGTACATTGCTAGCCCCGTCTTCAGGGTCATTCTGCGCATCCTCGGCTCCACCATTTGGCCTAGGTATGAGCTCTCGCGCCCCACCAAGCAAGAACTTGCATGCTTAGCCAACATCCTCTTTGAGACGCCCAAGCAAATGAATCTGGGATTCGAGTACGGCACAACAGTCCTTAGCCACCGTGGCCACCACAACAACACCTACTTCGGTTGGCTCGTGGTCATCCTTGCTAAGTCTTGGAAGATCAAACTTTCCGCCTACTCTTCCAAGAGAGTCATTCCAATGGATGTGAAGAACTATACCAATGCCAAGGTTGTCTACCAAACTGCCACCGGCTTCATCAACAAGTTCAAACTTGATGAGGGCACACACGACGTGGTGCTCACCAAGGAGAATCTCGAGCTCTTTTACCGCCCAAATTGGTATGACGCATGGGCTCCTACACCCTACCCTTTCATGCCCAATGTTCGAGATGATGAGAAGATTAGACGTCAGCCCAGTCGGTACCCGAGAGCCGAGCCTAATCCGCCTCCGACAGAACATGTATTTGAATGTGAAGCACCAAGAAGCCAAGTCAGGGGGGTCGGGGACGACCCATCAGGGGTCAGTAACGACCAGGCATGGGGCGGTGCTGACCATAATCAGCACGGTGCCGACACTATGGACTTCACCAAGGGACCGCAGACTGATATGCTACCCTACTACCCCAGCCCCTATGGCTTTGATGGGACCTATGGCGGGTCCGGCGGCTCTCACTTTCAAGGGCAAGGTACATATTGTAATAACTGCGGTTTTTGAGGATATTTTTGAATTTTTCTCGGATATCCTTTTAACCTCTTAGTTCGTTTTAACGCTTAATCCAATATTTTTGTTGGAGATTAAATCCTAGAAAATTCTTGGTGACATCCTAAAATCACAAAGGAATGATTTTATTGATCGGTGTGAATTATAGGATTTTTCAGTGGAAAAAGAATATTTATTGGAAAAGCCGTCTTTTTAATTATGTACCGGAAAGGATTTAAAATGCGAAACGGAAACCTTAAAAATTAAGGGTAGCAAGATAAAATCATGGAAAATTGATTTTATTGGTCTACATAATTTACGGGACGTTTTTCGTTTAGTGAGTTTTTCCACCCGAGGTACATAATTTTACCGCTTTAACGCGAGTCCCGTTCCGAGACGGATTTCGTTTTAAAAATTATCCTTTCATGCCTTAGTATAGAAGGAAGAGAGAGAGTTGGATTGGAACGGGTACCTCTCTACCTAGTCAAAGTCTATCATCTTCTTAAATTTCAAAACAAAAGCCGAGAGAGAGCGAGCGAACAACGACGGACTTCGGGAATTTCTTCACCGCCGGCCACTTCTCTACCTCATCTCATCTCCTACCTCACCATCTTCTTCTTCCTTGGGTTTGGGCTGCTGCAAAGGTGCAAAACCAGAACCAAGAGAATCAGACGGAACGACGGAAACTCGGGAGGACGAAGTGAAGTCCATCACCGCCGGCTAGCTTATCGCCCCGCCGTACATCGTCACCGGCGTTCGGTAGCTTGTCCGACCACCAACCGTAGCCAGAGCTGCCGTCGGGCAATACTCGACCACCCTCGGGCTCGGGGATCGAGCCACTATCGAGCCAAACGAGCCATGGACTCGAGTGAAGGTATATACGATCGAAATTAATTAGCGGGTTGATTGCGGAGCCACCGTAAGGGCCTTTCGGTACCGCTTTGCTAATTAAATTTATGGTTTTTATAATCTTGACGTTGATACGATCCCACAGGTTCAAACCGCTCGAGAAACGGACGTCCGGATCTTCAGTTATAGCGAATACAAGTTTTGATTACCGATTGGCAGGTAAAGGACTTCGGATAATTACTCAGGATTCGTTGTTAATCCGTTTGATCCGAGATTTGGTAATCTTTAAGAAATGTTACTGAGGAACACGTTTTGTTTAGAAAGTTGTTTCAAAAGTGAAACGGATAATTAGTTATAATTCCGCCAAGATGGCTCCTTAAAGCATGATAACTAAGGATTTATTATATATCGATATTCGGAAATTAAATCGTTTATCGATTAGGAGGTTGTAGGAGTTGAGAATACAACTAAGAAGTGTTTTTATGAGCTCGTTGTTGAGAAATCTTTTGTTGTATTTGACAGAGGAGAAGAGACAAACTATATGTTTTAGACAGGGGACCACTTTGCGTGTTAGTTATTGTTTGTTGGCCTAGAGAATTCGTCTTCAAGGTAAGTCGTTTTCGACTTGCTCAGTTTCCATTCAATACTTGTGAGACTTCATGTGGTGCTCGTAGGATTGGTTTTGGGGAACTAGTCCCTAGGTGATTATTTTATGGAAAAAGTGTTTACTTGTGTATGATATGTGTGAAAAGGATTTCATTGGGCTTTCATCGAATGTGAAGTTTTCGAATATTTTCTCTATGTTGGTACCGTTCTCGGCATGGCCATGTGCGTAGTCCTCTGGGTTGAAGTGACGGCTACGTATGGTTCATGTGACAGAGAATCGTGCCCCTTCAAAAGAAAGTTATTTGTGTTTTGGGCAGTGCTCTAGTGGAGGCTGACCCGGGGTTAGAAGGATGGAATTGTGAAGGGTGGGAGGTCGCGCCTCGGCACCTGGGGCGTAGGGTTGATAAGCGCCATGGAATGGAATGGAATGGAATGGAATGGAAAGCGGATGGTTGTATTGTTGTGTTTGGACTTATGTGTATGAATGTGTGTAGGTATGGTTTGTTTGTTCGTGTATGTGTGATGTGGGGTTTGTATGTGTAATCATGGGGAAGTTGAGTATGAATTTAGAATTGATATGTGTTGTATCCATGTGAATCTTGCAGGTGTGTGTGTGTTAGGAATTTGATTGGTTTTTAAACGTCTTACTAGTACCGTATGGATTCTAGCTTGGATTAGAATGGTAGCTGACCCTTCGGGGACTTGTTTTTTTTTTAGTTACACATAAGGACAAGGGACCCATGATGAAACCTCGGCTGAATGACGGTACAAGTCGTTGAAGGCCGTGTCATTAGGTTGGGTTCAGTTGGGAGAAATGGTGGTTACATTTTGGTATCCTTTATATAATGTGTGGTTTTGATAAAGAAAGGGTAGTGGTATATTAATGAAATGTTTCTAGGTGGTGTTGTAAGTTATGTTGTTTTGGGTTTCATGCACATTTTCTGTACTTGGATTTTATAAATATCGGTTGGATATTTTATTCATGTTTTCTCGTCGTGCCCGAGTTGCAAGATCCAAGTGAACTCGTTGTTAGGTTAGCTCATGTGGACCCATGTGTGGTCTACTACCGAGTAATGCCCCGATATAAAGTCGGGGTGTTAAACATATCACATCGGGTCGAGCTCCGGTGGCAACCCCGACATCTCTCTTCTAGCCTCTAAGATGGACGCCCTCATGCTTCACCAACACCACCTCTATGGGGCGCTTAACCACCATAACCAGTTCGTTGCCCACCACAAAGAGCTTCAAGATTTCCGTATTGAGTACTATGAGGATCACAAGCAAGATGTAGCGAGGTGGAATGCTCAAGTGGAATACAATAATTGGTTGACACAACAACTCTTCCCCACTCCACCGCCACCTCCTCCTCATGAGTGATTCTCCTCCTTTTCCAATGCTTCAAGGTGTCCAAGTTAGTTTCTCTTTCCCTTCTCTTTACTTTTCTAATCAATGGGGACATTGATGTTTTAAGTATGGGGTGGTTTGGGAAATTACTTGTTTGAGTCTTGTGTTTGCTTGTGCCTATGTCTAGTTTTGCTTGAGTTTTTTTTTTTGATGGATGAATGCCCTTTTTCTTAGATGTCCTAGGATAGAAATTGCTTGCATCATCATGTAAGTCCTATAGCATGCTTTATAAGAATTGCCCAAACCATGATCTTGCTTTTTGAATTTTGAGTTTATGATGGATATTGAGCATGCATATTTCTAAGTGAAAGCAATCCAACAAATTGAACCTAAGTGAGATATTTTTGGCCTATAAGGAATGTTGATCTTATTCCTTTTTCTTTCATGTGTGATTTGCTCTTCCAAATGCATTTACCACTTGTCAATTGCATGGTTATTTTAAACTTGAAACCAATGGAGATTTGCTCATTACTTGATTGAATCAAATGATTTCGAACTTATTTTTATTAGCCTATTATATTCTTCTTCCCTACCTATGCATGATCCCTCTGTTTGTAGCCCCTTGTTTGAGCTTTAAAGCCTATTTCTAGCCCCACAAAATTTCCCTAGCCATGATAAGCTTGACCCTTTGATCCAGGAATTAGGACTTAGAGTGGATCGGTGGAGGTTGTTGTGGATTGATTGGGTGAAAATAAAGTGATTGTGAAAGGTAGATAAGGGGTGTTGTCTTTGGAAATTAAAGGATGAAGTGTTTTGGGCTCGAAATTGCACATAATAGTGAATAAAGCAGCTCGTTACCGACCCACATAGGGTCGGTACCGACCCCCCCCCCCAAAAAAAAGAAAAGAACCAGAAAATTGCAGAGTCCCTTTACCCTGAACTTCTTGAAAATGTGGCATGATGGGAGATATTTTGATGCAGGCTTCATCGTTTGGAAGTCTGGTCAGAGCATGTAAGCTCCTTAAAGTATATATTGTCATTTTCTTACTTATTGTCATGCCATTACAAGATTAAGAGACACCAAAATCATTCTTATATGAAATTTAATATACATCCAATGTATGGACAATGAGTGAATCTGGAGTCAGAGCAGAATAATGCAAAGAAAGCATATAGGTAGCAAAGCTTAGTAGAGAAAGTAGATACTTACCAAAACATCTTTCCAAACAATATACTTTAATGCTTGCGGCACATTTGGCCATTTATCATATGTGATTGCCACGTGACGCTTGACACAAGTGCCTATGTAACTCTTCAACTCAGAAGCATGTGGTCATGTCGCTTCGTCATCTTCATCCCATTCAACATGTAATTTTACACCGCTACTGATAGCCTTTCTGACCCCCTTGCACATGGTAGCTCCCCTAGTTGTCTTTGATTTTTGTTTGGAGGTCTGCCTTTCAAAATTCATCTACAAATAACAAAATAATGGTTCGAATAAGTTAAGAAATGTGGTATTTAATATATGAATCAGTCACTCACATAATAGTATAAAAACACTATTATAGATAGAGTAATAATCTACAATAATACTTACTACTCATATTTCTAGGTCTGGTTTTGTTTTCTTTTTTTGTTCAAGTTTGAACTACTAGAGTTGTCAACATGCCCTTGGGTTTGGTCATTGATCCATATGCTTTCCATGTGATCAGCTCTAATATAAATGCTATAATCTTCGTCTCCATCTTCAGAGGGAGGTGTTGTTGTTAAAATGTGCTACAACTCTCTTCAGAAATGTCATCAATATCTTCATAAATATTCTTTGATGACAAGACAATTGACCACCTTGATTACTAGGGTCAGAGACATAAAATATTTGTTTTGCCTGCGTAGCCAATATAAATGGTTCTTCTGTATAATGAGTCTTACTCATATTTACTAAAGTGAACCCCATTTCATCAATTTGGATGCCATCATTATTATCATCCCACTTGCAATAAAACACAGGGATTTGTATTTTATCACTATAAATCAACACCCATATTTCTTCAATCACCCCATAATATGACATACTTGCGATCACATGATTCTTGTCTTTGGCACTAGAGATATGCATTGCTTGAGCCATTAAAGTCACTCCACTATTTTGCGTTGTACTTCTATTATCAAGGTCCTTTGTGCAGAATGTTAAATCTCTCACTTCCATGCTTGTATAACTCATTAATTGATATTTTGGTCCTTGAGCTATCCATTTCAAATTTTTAGATACATCTTCTCTTGAATTGATCTTCTCAAGAATCACTTTGCGAAACCAATGTAGGAAGGTTCGATTATGTTCTGTTGTAAGCCACCACTCATTCCTAGCATATCGCGGATTACAACTTTTCACATAATTTCTATGCTCAGCGATATATGGTTCAACCTCCTCGATGTTGTGGAGAACTTATAGGTGTGCTTTAGTCCATATTTCTGTGCTGATATTCAATGTCTTGCCCCCTGATTTACCTCTCCACTCTACTTCTGCTGAATGGTGTTGTTTTGGAAGACTAATGGACTCTACATCAGACAAGTAATCACTACAAAATTCAACTGCTTCTTCGACTATGTAACGCTCAACGATTTACCCTTTAGGCCGATTTGGATTCTTCACATACCCCTTCAATATTTTCATATAACGCTCAACTGGATACATCCATCATATATAAACAGGGCCACATAGTTGAACCTCTCGGACCAAGTGCACTTTTAAATGCACCATGATGTCAAAAAAAGCAGGTGGGAAGTACATTTCTAATTGGCAAAGGGTTTCAACAACATATTTTTGCAATTCTGGCAACTCTTGCAGGTTAATCACTTTACTACATAGTTTCCTAAAAAAGAAACAAAGTCTAGTGATTGACAAGCATACTTTCTTTGGCAAAATGGAACGAATAGCTATTGGCAGCATTTGTTGCATCAGAATATGACAATCATGAGATTTCAATCCAGTTAATTTCAAGCCTTTAAATGAAACAAGACTCTTAATATTGGAAGAATACCCTTCTGGAACTTTGATGCCATCTAGAACATTACAAAACCCTTCTTCCTCGTTCTTTGATATATTATAACACGCAAGAGGTAAGTAGGTCCTTGACCCTTCACTGCTTACAAGTACCAAATCTTCTCTAATCTTCAGCTGGAGATAATCTTGTCTAGCTTTGATACCATCTTTTGACTTTTCGGGGATATTGAGCAATGTACTGACAAGACTATCACAAATATTTTTCTCAATGTGCATCACGTCAAGACAGTGCCTCACAAATAAATCTTTCCAATATGGAAGCTCAAAGAATATAGATAGTTTTTTCCAACCATCTATAGGATTAACTTATTTTTTCCAAATGTCACATTTAGATCTTTGACCAGACTAAACACTTGCTCACCAGATAAGGGAATTGGAGCCCTTCCTTCTTCCAGTGATCCATTGAAAGCTTTGCATAATGTCCGATAATGATGGCCTTCAAGTAAGAATACACGAGTTTGATTGAAAACAGTCTTTCTACTCGCACTCAATTGACACTGGCACATGCTCCTCATACAAATAGGGCATGCATAGTGTCCTTTGACGGTATAGCCCGAAAGATTTCCATATGCAGGAAAATCATTTATAGTGCAGAAGAGCATGGCTCAAAGACGAAAATTTTGCAAACGATATGCATCATAAACTTCAATACCTTCTTTCCACAATATTTTTAGGTCTTCAATGAGAGGTGCCAAATTAATATCAGTATCATTTCCTGGTTGCTTTGGCCCTGAAATCAACAAAGATAACATCATGTATCTTCGTTTCATGCACAACCCTGGTGGAAGATTATAAATCATCAAAACCACTGGCCATGTACTATGATTGCTGCTAAGATTGCCGTGAGGATTCATACCATCAGTAGAAAGAGCAAGTCGCAAGTTTCTATCTTCTTGTCCAAACTCGGGGTACATTGTATCAATTGTTTTCCATTGTGGAGCCGCATGTCGAAGTTTTCCATCCTTTATTCTTTCATCTGCGTGCCATTGTGGAGCCGCATGTCGAAGTTTTCCATCCTTTATTCTTTCATCTGCGTGCCATGTCAAATTATTATCATCTTTCGGGTTATCAAACATTCGCCGAAACCTTGCTATTATAGGAAAATACCATAACACTTTTGACGAAGCCCCGTTCTTCTAATATCATGGAGCTCCACATTTAACGTTTGGCCAATACTCCAGCGATTCATATTCTTTTCTATATAGTATGCAATCATTATGACATGCATGTATCCTCTCATACTGCATTCCCATGGAGCGCATAATCTTTTTCGCTTCATATGTTCGCTGAGGGAGACAATTATCCTCGGGAAGTATTTCCTTCAATAGTTCCAGTAGAGTTGTAAAGCTTTTATCAGTCCATCCATTACTAACTTTCAAGTTGTATAATTTTAGAAGAGCAGACAATCTTGTAAATCTAATACAACCGATGTACAAGGGCTTATGAGCATCACTTATCAAATTCTCGAACAAGTCAGGACGACCTTGAAAATTTTCCTCAACATCGCGTATCATATCATCAATTCGATCACCATCAGCCATATCATGCATCAAATCTGATTTTGTGTTGTGATTAATCGAATGATCAAAATCTTCTTGTCCATGCCATATCCATCGCGTGTATGATTAGGAAATACCATGAATGATAAGATGATCCCTTATTTCATTAGCGCTAATCCATTTAGCACAAGCACACTTCACACATGGACAACGTGTCCTTTCAGGATCAATACCGTGGTCAAGGGAAAATCGAAGGAAGTATTCAACACCATCAACATACTCTTGGGACAAACGACTTTTCCGCATCCATTCACGATCCATTGTTCTAATGAATAATATGTGCAAAAGAAATCCAAAATAATGCTTAATTATTTTTAAAACTAAAACACTCAAATGGAAATGCAAAACAAAGCATAGCCACATTGTTGAAAATACAATAAACATAATAATGAGTGATTTGTGATAAATAAGGACAAATCTTATAATAAAGCGAGAATACGGGGAATTAAGTGTAAATAGTCCATAATTAATTAGTTACAGCTTAAGAGAGCTGCGTGGGATTCATTCATGAATACAACAAAATTATTTCCTTTCAACTCTCTCTCTCTCTCTCTCATTCTCTTCCTTTCTAGATATGAATCAAACCTAACTTTTCTTTCTTCCCTAAACCTGTACACTAGCATTCATTAAAGTCTCTTATTTTTTTTAAAGTAAGTCCAGATCTCTTCCACTTAACCATTTATATATAGTTCTTCTAGGTAAAACATCCATTAACAAAAAATTTAAAATTCATGCATATGACTAGCATTCTAAATATGGTTCAAAGTTCAATGCCACATATTATATCATAAAATTTGTGGGTAATATGAAAGAAAAAAATAGAAGACTATAAAGAATGTGGACTTACTGGATATTTCTAGTACTAGGCAGATGGGGCTGTGTCACTTCTCTGGAGCTGCACAATGAACATAAAAAAAAATGCATTACAAACATCAAATTTTCTATCCACAAATGAGAGATAGCAACTTAAACGTAGGAATTAATAATTAAGGGTAATTTGCAAAAATATTCTAGCCCAAGACACATGAAAGAACTACAGTACTAATTCATGCTTGTAGAATAAATTGTAATTTCATTTGTCCTTCCAAAACATATACTGTAAATGGGTACGTTAGTGCAAGAACTACAATACATACATTGAAGAAATTCAGCTAGAAAAGCTTGTGAATGAAGTCCACATCTGATTATCTCCTACTTTGTTCAGTTTGGATGTGTTCTTATAAATGTAAGCTCCAAATCTCAGTGAACATGATACACCATATATGGCCCGGACCACCTTGTATGCTTGCTACCTGGAAACATTTTTGAATGGTGATGGAAAAGCATTTCTTGGTCTCCTTTCTTGAATGTAAGGATGGTTTGATGTTTGGTGTCATTATTTCTTTTCTTCTTGGCACTTTGACCCTTCATCATATCTTTTAGAATGGAAGGAAGTTGTTTTATTTTGACCTTGGGTGTATCCTTCTCTTCAAGTATACATACTTTTGGTCCTTGCTCAAGCTTCTCAACTTTGGACAATTGAGGCAAAGTCTTCAAGTTTTCCTCAATGTGTTGAGCACTTGAGGATACAATTAAACCCTTTATGATCAAGCCCTTTGATTCCCACCAAGCATCTTTAAAGCGGATCTTACAAGCAACACCTCATAAAATCCTTCTTCACTAGGTTGTGAATAAGATCAACTCTACACAAAGATTGCTCAAAAGAAGGATGTTTAGTAGCATTTTGCAAATTAAACTCAACCTTTTCTTCCCCAAGATTGAAGGAAAGCTTTCCATTTTTCACATCAATAGCGGTGCCCGCCGTAGCAAGGAAAGGTCTTCCAAGAATAATGGGGAATTTGGTATCTTCATCCATCTCACACTAGTACAAAAACAACATTTAATCACCGATATTTAATCCCGGTTCCGTATTGTAAGGTGATAAAAATAATAAATGTGGAGTAACACATTTAATCCCCTTATTTTATCCCGGTTACAAGACACGATATATAATATATATTGGTTTTATATAAATCCCTGGCATTTATACCGAATACATAACCGGGATTAAATATATATCCAATATCTTCACGAAATAACCGCGCTTCCCGATATCAATTGCTTCTTTCCTTTTCAATCGATCGAAACACGCATACGCGCGAATTCTTTGCAACCTTTACTGGCGAGTGGCGATCGTGCTTAATCGCAAACCCTTGTTGGCGGCCGTGCTTGCAAACCATCTTGCGGTACTCTGGAAACCCTCGCCGGCGGTGCTCTGTAAACCCTCGCTGGCTATTCCCACCATCCTCTGTCACAATCCATTAGCGAGTGAGACCATCAACGCCCTCAATTACTTCGCGCGTTCAAGTTCTCTTTCGAACTCTCTTATAAAGCAACTAGTGTGGTTTTCAAGTAAGAGCAACCCTAACGATCATTCGTTATAAGCGTTCCATTCTCAAGGTATACATAGCTCTAATTTGATGTTCAATTATGCATAATAAAGATTCAATTTTTGTTGTTGGTTGTAATTTGTTGTTAGCGTGTGTTCCTGCCTTGAATTTATATGGTCACTGGTAGGCTAAATTTGAAATTGAGAGAACAAGAGAGCCTCGAGAATTAGTGCTATAGTTCACCCCTATTTATAATCACCGAGATTCCTGCTTGCTTGCTTCAGCGAATCCAAGTCATCAACCTGAAAGCTAAACAATTCTTGTCAAAGAAACTTAATTCTGGTCTCATTGTACTTCATATTATGCTACATCATTTCAGTAGATAATTGATGGTATCTTGCCCTATTTGTTCCCACACCATTTCAGTAGACAATCCAAGCATATTGAATACTCCTAGAAGATACTCCTACAATTAAGCAGCTATACATCATGTTATCTCATATTCAATACATTCCATGGCTCTATGCATTCTGCGTTTGAGATAAATTATTGACGTTTTTATGCTGAAGGTTCTATGCTTTAGTCTACACCTGCTATTGCTATATGCAGTTTAATATGCTGATATTGAGAAATACATAATGTATGAGACTTCAAAGGAAACTACAACAATACAAGCATGAGCTATGCTACAAGCATGAAAAAAAACCTATGCCATCAGTGAAGTAGTGAAATAGGTTGGATCTTCTGGCAATGTCTGTAATATAATCGCAATGGTGGGATGATTGAGTTATGGCACAAGAACTCAAGAAAATTTCAAGTGCACAAGATTTGACTCAAGCACTACATGGTTGGAGATCCGGTCTACAAGGGAGTCACCTTCCCCCTTTTCGGTCCAACAACATGAATGAAGAAGGAAGGTCTAACTAGACCTTAAATGGCGCTTCTTGGGAGGCAAACCAAGCTCTAAGCAATGATTCGATAATTTTACTCTCCCTTCACTTTTGTTTTTCATTGAGGATAATGCATATTTTTAAGCTTGGGGGAGGGAGTAAAAATTACCTTGATGATGTCCTCCTTTTTAGTTGTGTTTTTAGGGTGTGTTTTTGTGTGTTTGAGTCTTTTTCTTTGAGTTTTGTGTTTTGTTTTGAGTCGTTTGTGTAGTTTTTCGTATTTGCTTAAGATATGGAGTCTAAATAAGCTTTGGTGGTGTTTTTATAGGTTTTTAGGAGCTGTTTGAAGCACTTTTTAAGAAAGGAGGAAAGCACTTAAAGTTAGCACACAAGAATGAAGTGAAGATGAAGGAAAAGCACTCAAATAAAGAAGTGAAGAACCAAGTTAGAGCTAAAGAAGAAGTAGAGAAACTCGTTACAAAGACATAGGAAAAAGAATCGAGTCAAACTGAGGTGTAACAAACTCGCTATTGAAGTTTTACTCTCAGTTACAAAGTTGTTTGCAATGCTGAGGAGGATCGGTACCGAGGTGCCCAGGGAAGAGAAAAATCGAGAATTCAGAAGAAAAATCTACCGACCCTGACGGGATCGGTACCGAGGGTCCTGTGTCAGTAGGAACAGTACGAGTCGGCGCAATTAAGACTTTTTATCACATATCTTTATTTTATTAGATAGTTTTACGGGATATATCTTTTATTAGATTTATTTCCTTATAGAAGGGATATATGTTTTAGAAGATTTATTTCCTTATAGATAGCTTTTAGATAGATTAGTTTCTCTATAAATACTCTTGTCTAGCTTTAGTTTTCTTAGGCCACGACTAACCTAGTTTAGGGTAGTGAGAGAAGAGGGGGAGGGGCGTGAGGAGTAGAGAGAGGACGAGTTTTGAGGATTGCTTGGAGAACAAGTTTCGTTGTGGATTCGGTTGTAAGCTTTTCCTTTCTCTTTAATTTAATTTAGATGTGTTTTTAAATATGATTTGTAAGTAGTCTTCTCCTTCAATGGTTGGGGTTAAACCGAACAATGGTTGTGCATGCTTGTTTGTGATCATGATTTGATTGTCTTTATTGCATGATTCTATTAACTCGCTCTTAATCCTTGAAATGAAAGTTGAAGGGAATTTCCCATTCATAGTTGAAGCGAAAGCATAAACTTTGACTCAAAATAGTCAAATTAGGGTTTTGAAGCGAAAGCGGATCAATCCTAGTTGAAGTAGAAGAGATAGATAGTAAGTTTATTGATAGGACGAAAGTTGATTGATTTACTTGCTTTGGTTGACGAAAGTTGACACCTCTATGTGATAAAAGCATGATCTTTATGTTTCATAAGCGTTTGTATGCATGCTTGTTGTTGCGGGGATACCTTTACCTTAGATTTTCTCTTTCCTTGCTAAAAACCCTAGCTTTTGTTGATTGTTTGCGCTCCAAGTATAACAAAACTTGATACATGACTTTCTCCTTGGACGAACCTGACTCCCCTGTACTCAGCGAGGTCTTGATTATAAATTTATTTGTTGTCAAGAAACCCTTTCAACACTTGAATTGCATATTTTCTATATCTCTAGTGTTAGTTGCATGAATTCATGACATTGCATTTGCATTTAGTTAGTTTTGCATTAGCTTAGATTCATGACTTTTGCATTGCGTATAGTTTAGGCCTTTTGATGGATCACTTACGTTATTTCATTTGAAATATTTTGGTTGTCAAAATTGCAAAAGATCATGAAGAAAAATTTAAAATCTTGAATATGTGTGACTAATTAAACTAGGGATGCTTGTGGTTATCTCTTGGATTTGACGATAATTTAAATTCATGACAAAAGCTGTGAGTTTCTCTTTAGGCCTTAGGACTTTCACTTCATGAGTTCTCTCTTTTTATGTGTGATTTCTCCATTGAATGTTCATCTCTAGAACTTGCATTTAAAGCTATTTTTCGAGACCACATTTATACTATTGTACATGCACAAAAATGATTGAGACAACTTTCTTTGATAACTCACTTTACCCATACCAACCTCTAACATTTAATCCCTTTTGTTTAGCCCCATTTTGAGCCTATATTAGCCTATTCTTTTTTTAAGCACCACAAAAGCAACCCGAGCCTTAAATTATTATTCCTTTGTCCTTCCGAGGAATCAGGAAAATTCTATATTGACTTGCTTGTGTGGTTAGAAGCTAAGCTTGGGGAATTCAATGTAAATGATGGAAGTGTAAAGTGTTTGGTAACAAAAACAAAAAAAAAAGAGAAAAAGAGCACTTCTCACATTATTTTACAATTGAGGGCATGCATCAAAATGTTTGTACCTTAATTAAACAATGGTGTGAAGTGTGAAAAAAAAAGAAAAGAAAAAGGAAAGCATGAAATGAATAGAGGTTGTGATATATTTGGTGTGTTGTTAATGATATGAAATTTTCAAGGATTGGTTTAGTCAAGATAGAATTATTCCAATATTCCTCGAACTAGCACCACAAGGCCAAATATAATCCCTACCCTTTCTCATTACCTTGACCACGTTACAACCGAATAAAAGACCTCTTGATTTGTGTAATGTGTATGGTTTTTAGTGGTGGATAATTAAGACACTGATGCAAGCTTATGGTAGATGACTTTCTTTGGATTGAAAATGAGCGAAATACGTCCTTCAAATACATGAGAGTGAGTGGATCACATTTTTTTTCCTTATGTGAGGTCTATGAATTTTCATGCTAGCTTAATCTCTTGAATGGCCACTTCCTATCTCCTATGATTTCATTGATCACATATTTGACATTACAAAATCACGCTTGTATTTCTTTTGCATAGAGACAACCTCAATATTTCCTTTGAAATATCAATCTTGCTTGAGGACAAGCAAGATCTAAGCTTGGGGGAGTTTGATAACATGTGTTTATAACCCCTTTTGACTTGATTAATCTCCGTTTTTGTGCATAAAACATACAATTGCATGATCATTTTAGCATGATTATGGTTGTTTGTTCGGATATTTGCTCTCGTTTGCTTTTGGTTTTGTAGGTGCAAGAATTTGGATTCTTCTAGGATCAAATGAACTTCAATTCAAGCAAAGAAGAACCCAAGGGATTCAACTTGAAGATTTAATGGAGAAAAATGAGTTACATAAGCCATACAAGCTAAGGAAGCACTCATATCCAATCAAAAGTTATCAAGATGTCTTCCCAGGATATTGCATGAGGTGCTCGTGCCACTCGACATGCCCATGCCAAGAGCAAATGCCCAATCTCTACATGCAGTTTTTGGCATGGCATACCCGTGCCAAACAGCATGGGCATGCAGTTTCAGTACATCTCCTAATCTAGGGTTGTGTTTCTCCCACCTTTTGGGGGCACATATAAATACCGAAGCAAGATACTTTTTAGAGTCTTATGCCTCATTTCTATCTCATCTTTCTAGGGTTTTAGAAGACTTTATCTCTCATTTCATCCTCTAATCTCTCTTAGATTTATATTTTCTTTTTTCTAGATTTTAGCTAGTTTAGTAGTAGATCTAGTTTGAAAATCACATTTTGGGGTTTGTTTGAGCTCTCTTGTACTTGGAGAAATTGGAAGAGGAACTCAACCCCAACTTGTTTCCCATGGATGAATAAAGAATCAAGATTTGATTTGAATGATAAGTGTCTCTTATCCATTTATCTTATTTCTTGCTTTGTCTTTCATTATTTCTATGTGTGTGATGGTTGAATTGATTTCCTATGCCATGTTTTTGCTAATTATGACCGAGTAGTTGCTTATGTTAGGATTGGGGGTAGCCCAATGGTGATTATGTGATGTATTGGTGAAGATTTCTCTTTGGTTGAATGAGTTTTGTTTACTACTCAATTCTTGTACACTAAGTGTTTGTGAAAATGCCTAGCTATATAGTATTTTCTTATATTTTGGATGTTGAGTATGCATTGAAAGATGATATTTGACATTGGACCTTCAAGAATTGAGCTAGAGATTTTAGGACTACGAAAGTAGGCCTAATTTCCTAGTGGTTATTTATAATTGTCTTTGGGTTTAATGCACTTAATCTAGGATTAATTACCACAAAAGTAGGAATTAAGCTAGATTAGAGTAGTTTTTCTTTGCCTTGAAAGAGGATTGGAGATATTTTAGGACAATTGACCATGATAGACCATTGCTTGCAAACCTTAGAGAGATTTTTGCTTCACATTGTATAGTCCATTGTGGTGAACCCAATCCTTGCCTCCCATCATTCAAACAACCAAAACCCTTTTCTAGCATTCCTAGTTTTATATCTTGTTTTTGTGTTTGTTTTAATTATAAAAATTCCAAATCCCAATCAATTGGTTGTGCTCTAGATTACTAGTTTGTGTGAGATTTGTGATCAACAAGTGCTCCCTTGGATTTAATATCTTTTATATTACTTCGATAGTACCGTACACTTGCGGTCCTATCATGCGCGGATATTCTCATCAAGTCCCTTGGTGCTTTGCAATTTCAATTCTTGTTAGATAAGTTGGACAAGTTGAACATTCATGAACTTTATGCTCCCACTTAAGGAAGAGTATTGAAGATTTGAAGTATGTATCTTTAATTTAGTATATTTGATGTAATTATTGTATTTTATGTTTGGCCTCATGTTAAGTCAATATCTACCTTATATAAATACTCCATAATTTAATAAAAATAACAGATTTAAACAGGGGAAAACCCCAATCATTAACGTCTAATATATTGGCAATATTGAATAGATTGACATTGACGTACACTTTGCCTTCTTTGATGACTAAAACGTTCAGCTATCCTTATTAATCATCCAACGACTACTTTTTTCAAATAATTTGCTCTTCTAGAACCACCATTGTCCAGCAAGAGATGGATTAGTATAATCTATCTGCATGCATCATATGTCGACCGCCATCATCTTTGAAGAATATTAGTCCTCTTTTTTTTTTTTTAAATTTCTATTATATACCGTTATCTCTTAATTCTTAAAGTCCACATGGACCACATTTGAAAGTCAAAGAAAGAAAGAAAAAACTCAAGAATTTGGAAAAAAAAAACTAGATAATTGTTCAATGAAGTGGCTTGCAAGAATGTTTTAACGTATGGATAAATTGAAAAACTTAAATTTTTACCTAAAAAAAATTGAAAAACATAAATCACAAAAAACACAAGATTAAAAAAAAAATCAAGGTTAGATATTCTTAAATTTCTCCTCACTCAGCAATGCTTTGACATTGCATTCATCTATTATCCCCAGCTCCTTCACAACCAATCTGCACAAAACTGTTTTCAATTTTCAATATCCAAGAGCTTCAAGAAACTAAGAAACAGAAACCGAAGAAACTATACATGTACAGATCTTTCATATTTACTATACTTTAGGAGACTTATCCAACACTATTTCAAACAAATCAGCTTCAGACTCATCATCCCCCTCATTTCCTTTGGTTTTCATTCTACCATTCTTGTTATTATTGCTATAACTGCCACCATACCAACTATAGACGTCGCTATTCGTACTACTCTTTGTCGCAGAGTGATTAAGCCAACCCGAATCAATCCTCCCCATGGAGAACAGCTCTCCACTGTCTTCATAGGCAGCTGGAGAGCTGATGGTGGACCCTACAAAGCACGGGTTTGGAGTTCTTGAGGCGTTTGCGGGTTCATAGGCGAAGCTGGTCTGGCCAAGGTTCACAAGAATTGTGACGTCGGCATTGGCTGCTATGACAGGGTAGAGTGGGCTGCTAAATTCTTCTGACTTGCAATTTACTAGATGGGCAAGCTTTGAATCAAGTGTGAAGAAAACCTTCTTGTGTAAAGGATTGAAGCCACAGCCTATCACTTTTTCCTTTTGTCCCCATTCTTCCTTCCCGGATCCAAATACCAACTTGATTCCTAACAAAAGAAGAAAGATAGGTTGATTAATATTCTTGTAATGATAAAAATGCATACAAATTGGGGAGAATTGTAAAAACCCACCTCTTAATTAGCACATTTATCACAAGATCACAAAAGAATCCAAAATGCATCTATTACTACATAATCTGCTCTTTTATCATAAACCGTCTAAAGATATCATAATAAGATGCTACTTTAAATTGTACGGAGTAACCGAGTAAGAATGATTTCAGTTTAAAGCTGTACAGTTGATTTCATAAAGTTACTTATATAATTGATCATAGTAAGAAACATGTCCATGCTAAAACTTTAAAACTAGACGCTTAAATGCAATATGTTAAACTTTTCTTGTTCAGTTTTGATCATTCATAGAAGCAGAAGCTAGATTCATATATCAACAAAAGCGATTAATATAGTAAAAAAGGAAGCTTAAAATTACCATCAACATAAACTGAGCCATCAGAGTTGAACCCAATTGAGCCACGATAACTTCCAGGAATCTTGAGAGGTACAAGGCTAGAAGAAGTAAGCCCCACAGAAATCATTAGTCCAGCTTTATCTCCTCCTCTGCTCCCAAATTTCAATTCTTCCAACACGTGATTTGCGTTCTTACTCCCATCGAAATCACGAATCAGTTTAATCTTCTCACCGTCAATCATATTCTTATCATCGCAAGACGAACAAGTAGTTAAAATGGTGATCTCAAAATAGGCTTCTTGTGGGAAAGCAGAGGAGTTTCCCAATGGCGGGCCAGGGAGGGGCAGAGCGGTTTTAATGACCGATTTTGCCGCCATGGAAGAAGAATTGGAGCTCAATTTCTTCAGCCCAGAGTTCATTCTGATCTTCTGCATAAACTCAACAGATTCTTCACCCACTTCCCAGGCGATTTCGACTTGGGTGTCTCCTTGACCTGTGCAAGGCAAGAGAGTTGATCGGGTGGACGGTGAGGACGAATAGTTGGTGAAGGCGAATCTGGACCATCCATTCTCGAAAGCGTCTGTGATCAAGGCCGGGTGATTGGACCAGTTGAACAAGGGCTTTTTGGATGATCCACGTTGGAAGAGATGGTGGGTTGGTTTTGTTCTGATCTGGGTTTTGGTGATCAGCTCAGATGGCGAGACCTCTGTTATGATTCCCCTGTTTAGTGGCGGCGGTGGTGGTGTTGTGGTGGTTGTTTCTCTGACGTTTGTGTCGTGTTTGGGGGTACTAAAACAACGCCGGAAAATGATGGCGGCCAAAAGGGCTATGAGGACAGTGGCGGAGGCTGCCACTGCTACGGCCGCCTGCCATCCAAACATGGGCGTTAGCTAGCTCTTCTAAGTCACCGGAGAAAGTGTTTAATTTTGTTTTCAAGATGATTTTTATTTCTGTTTATGGGCAATATTAAATGAGGGTGGGGTTTTATTGGGGAAAACAAGGGGAGTTTTCAGGTGGGAGGGAAAAGAATTGTTCAATATAGGCAGGAGTTGTTAAACACGGAATAAGTTTCATAAACACCTACTATAATTTTTCTAAAATGAAGGTCCACCTAGTTCTAGTTGAAGAACTTAAGAATCGATTTGGACAAGTTTGTATTTTGTTATATTATCCTATTCTACCGAGAAAGAAAAGTATTGGTCAAATTGTTCCTTGTTTCAAGAGAACAATATTGGTATATATATTGAGGGAATATGGAAAGAAAGGTACGCAGAGAATAATAAGGACTTGTAGATAGATGCCTAAAACCAAAGGTTCAAACTTCAAATTGCTTCACTGAATTGCAAGAGTTCTTGGATATTTGATTCTCACCTTAATTTTTCTATTTGGTGTTCGTTTGACATATAACATTTTCAAACTTGGACGAAAGTGAAGACTGAAGACCAGATGGAGATGATTTGAATGTCAAAAGGCAAAAAGAAAACACAATAAGAGGAGAAATATCAAAAAGCTCAAGGGAATTGGAACGAAAAGAGTTTTGACAACATCATGGCATGTGTTTTGTAAAAGTTAAATTAAAGCTTTTAAACCGCTAAAATCTGCATACCCTTGGATGTCAACTCACGAGAGCAAAGACAATGATACGGCCAGTCCATCTGAGGACACAGGCCAAGGTAAAAGAGCCCACCACTTCCATTGATTCACCTTCGGACATCACAAGGTTTGAATGATTACAACCACCATTCCAATTACCACACATATAGAAACTAACGGAAACCATACTAGTTTAGCTATAAACTAACAAAAATTTACAAATAAGGACACCCGCCGAACTTTTGCAAAAGTTTAGGGTACCACTCAGAATAATTTTTTTTTAAGATCACCACTCAAAAAATCAAAAACTCGAGGGTACCAACCGGAATTTACCTAAATTTCGGTTGGAATTTCCCTAAATTTTTTTAACCTAATTTCTGCCATTCCTCTATTGCGTTATTCTCCACTCCGCCTCCCTTCACTGTCTCTCTCGCCCCTGTTCGGCCATCATATCTCCCGAACTCCTTCTCCATTGTGTTCTTCTCCGCTCTGTCTTGCCCGCCTTTCCCTTTTCAAATCCAGCCGTCTGCCGGTTCAAGTGCTTGTTCAGGTGAGTTTTGCATCCTCCACTACACGAGAATTGGTTACAATTCGGTTTAATTCAGTTCATTTGCGTTTCTTAGTCCTTCGGTTCCTAGATCTTGTTGTGTTGGGTAAGTTTTCTACCGCCACTTTGGCCGTCCTGTACATGGTTAGGTTTTCCAATTTCGGGTCATGCTGAGGTCTCTCTTGAAATTGGGTTCCGTTACTTGCTGATTGGCGCTTTATGGCTCTTGATTTCTCCATTCCCACCATGGTTAGTGCTTCTCACCTTTCTGGTTCGTGGTTGGGGTTGTGTTGACATTTATTTCATTTCAATTTCGCTTTTCAATTTGTGGTTGTGGTGACCTTGTGAATCTAGAATGGTTCCCTGCAATAAACAATTACCAGTGGAGAAAATGTAGGCTATAAAATAAAAACACCGTAATTAACAAAGCAACATGCTTCTTCACATCCAGCATACTAGTACTTATGCACCACATATGCATACCTAAAATCTAACATGTACATAATTATAATCTCAAATCTATAGCGTCCCACAGTATATTTCATAATTCAGGTTGTTACTTAAAGCACTTTAATTATGCCATGTTGCAGAGGTCAAAAAAAGAGTGTAATCAATATTTTACATTTTGAGTGCGTTCGGGTAAACTTTGCTGATAAGTTACTTATAAGTTTTTTGTGCTGATAAGTTACTTAAAGTAAATTGTGCTGATAAAGTAAAAACTTTTTCTGATGCTGATAAGGAAAAACTTATTTTTGCTGTAAGCAAGTGGTGTTCGGTTGGAGGGTTTGTTTATTTTCAAAAGGTATTTATCGAAATGACCAAAATACCCTTAAAATCATTTTTAATAAAATATTTAAAAACCCTTTTTTATAAAATTTGTGGACATTGAAGGCATAGAAGATATATGCCAGATTGCCGGCGGTGAGAATTTCTTTCCCGATTCCGTCGTCCTTCCTGGTTCTCTTCGGTTCTTCCGTCGTTCTCTCTGTGGTTCTTTCCCGATTCCGTCGCCCTTCCTGGTTCTCTAATTGAATGAAGGACAAGTTCAAACCGATTAGTTTTGGAGACGAATTTGTAGACAGATCTGAGCAGAGTACGTCGGCGTTCGTCCGTCCTCCTCCTCCACGCCGGCGGTCTTCTGACATTCGTCCGTCCTCCTCAAGTCCGATCAATTTAGGAGACGAATTTGTAGACTTTTTGAGGAGGCAGATTGGGTGACAATTGGAAACAAATTTCAATTGAGAACGACGAGTTCAAACCGGTCAATTTTGGAGACGAATTTGTAGACATATGCCGGCGGTGACGACTTCTTTATCCCGGTGACGACGAGTTCATCGATGTCGCCGGTCGTCGTCGATGGTGCTGGTGGTGTACCAAAGGAAGAGGGGGTATGGATGAGAGAGAGAAAAATCGGACCTAGAGACCTCAACGAAGTGGATTGTCCGCCGGCCTTCGTCTTCCGTCCGCCTACTCGCCTGGTTCTCGGTGCCGGCCGTCTTCTTCCGTCTGCCTGCGTCGTCCAACAGTAGCAGAGAAATGGTGGAGAGATCTGAGAGGAATCGGGGAGAGAGAAAGAGGAGAGGGGTAGGTGGTGAAAAATGCTAAAAATTGGGTATTTATTTGAGGGTAATTGGTGGGGCCCATGTGCTTACATTTTTTGGATATAAGCATGCTTAAACCGATAAGCATGGGGGGTGTTGATTATTTTTTTTACTTATAAGCATGTGCTTACGCGTTGCTTAAAATATGCGAGAATTGTGTGTTCGGCAATGCTTATGTGCTTATTTCTGCATATAAGCATTTTTGTGCTTATAAGCACACAATATAAGTTAAACCAAACGCACACTTTGTACGTTTTTTTCATGTTGATATATCCCCCATTAGAAAAAAAAAAAATCTGATCGAATTGGTGTCTTCATTACTAACCTAAAAGCCTTTCTTTGGGGTCAAGAACTGTCTTAAAAGTTGTAAGCAGTTTTTTTCTAATGGGTATGAAGTTTTTTTATTATTCTAAAACTACTTACTCTTGGGGTATTGTGGCACTGCTTCAAAAAATGAGGTAGACGATCACTTGGAGTTTTCTGACCTTCCTTAGTTTTAGAAGACTGGTTTTGTTCCTTGAAAAAAAAGATAAAGAAAGTAAACACACGAAATGAAGAATGGTATTCACACTGCACTATTACAAGATTCCCTGTAAACAGTGGCTCCTATTCTAATCAAATAAGTTCATCATAATGTATTCATTCTATTATTTAAAATTTTCTTTGCTTCTTCACAGCTTATTTGCTTGTTCTTTTTCTTTTATGTAAGCTTCCTTTTGTGCAATATTAATGCTTATCATTATAGGGAACTTTTATGCACAATTACATAATTAGACTAATGGCCAAAAAAAGGAAAATGTTATTACTTAAAAAGATTGGAAAGTTGTATACGCTTCTATTCTGTTTCGGTGCGAGTCGGGTTAGTTGTTGGGCATGAGTTTTGATCGGAAGCTGCGAGCGGAGATCATTCCTGGGGGGGGGGGGGGGTTGGGCTAAGCCAGTAGGTAGGAGTAGTGTGGGTTCGAGCCTGGTGACTAAGGTTCGTGGGTTACTACCCGGAATGTCTTAGCTTCAGGGTTGGAGTTTTCTTTTCTACCTTCATACGATAGCTTCACTTTGGTGTTTTAATACTATATTCATGTTAGTTCACTAAAGAAAAAAAAAGTATAATTACATTAGAATTAGCTATTTATTTACGTAAGGGTTTAGAGGGGAAGGCCGAACTTTGTTTGGCAGTTAGCTTAATAAAGTTTCAACAACAACAACATTGACCTAGTGAGGTTTCGCTAGACGCGAAATCTGGGGGTTAAGATGGAGGTACCCCTGCCCTAGGGAAGGGGATATGCCCGAAAGGCCCGCGCGGAGTCCAAACTACACGACATAGAAGGTTAGCACAAGACAATAAAAGACACTCAAAAACGAAAGAGAGACCCAAAGCACAAAAGCGACGAAAGAAACAAACAAAACACAAACAACACGCCCCAGAAGAAGCGTGAGATCCTGTCCTCTGTCACGTCGGCTAGCTGTCTACCACTCTTATCCTCTCTCTCCAGTCGTCCCTGTTCCCTGCCAGATCTGCTGAAATTCCCAAAAGTTCTATTTCTTGCTTTATACTATCCTTTAAGCGATTCTTCACACGTCCTCTACCTCTGCGAAAGTCCTCCAAAGCCAGCCTTTCGCACCTTCGAACCGGCTCTCCCGGACCCCTCCTCTGCACATGCCCAAATCAACGGAGTCTGGTCTCTCGTAGCTTGTCCCCTAAATTGGCCACCCCTACCTTGCTCCTAATGACATCATTCCTAATCTTATCCAATTTTGTGTGCCCGCACATCCATCTAAGCATTCACATTTCCGCTACCATCAACCTCTGTTCTTGCACTTTAGTAGTCGGCTAATATTCTGTACCGTAGAGGATGGCTGGCCTAACGACTGCTCTGTAGAACTTACCCTTGAGCTTAAGCGGTACCTTCTTATCGCACAGTACTCCAGAGGTTGCTCTCCATTTCTGCCACCCTCTCTGAATCCGGGACGAGATATCCTCATCTATCCCACCGTTGCTCTGCATAACTGACCCCAAATACCTGAAACTCTCCTTCTTCGTGACTGCTTCTCCTCCTAGTTGTACTTCATCATTGGTGCTCCGACCTTCCCCGAACTTAAACTCCACATATTCTGTCTTGGACCTGGTCAATCTGAAACCCTTTGATTCTAACTTCTCCCTCCAAACTTTGAGCTTTTCGTTGACGCCCATTTTGGACTTGTCCACCAAGACAATGTCATCTGCAAACATCATGCACCATGGGACATCCCCTGGATATCTCTTGTCACAACATCCAACACTAGTGTGAAAAGGAAAGGACTTAGCACTGAGCCTTGGTGTAGGCCAACTCCCACCTTGAAGTACTCTGTATCTCCGTCCGGGGTGCTGACACTGGTCCTTGAACCCTCATACATGCCACTGATTATTCTAGTGAACGTGCCTGACACTTTTTTGTGTTTCAAGCACTGCCAGATCAATTCTCGTGGTACCCTGTCATACGCTTTCTCCAAGTCTATAAACACCATGTGCATATCCTTTCTCCTCTCCCTGTATGCCTCTGTCAACCTCCTTAAAAGATGAATAGCCTCCATGGACGACCTCCCCGGCATAAAACCAAACTGATTTTCTGACACCTCGACCATCCGTCTTAACCTCAACTCGATAATTTTCTCCCACACCTTCATCGTGTGGCTGATAAGTTTGATGCCTCTATAACTGCTGTACTGCTGCACATCTCCCTTGTTTATATACAGTGGGAGCAGTTTACTGAGTCTCCATTCTTTTGGCATCTTGGTTGTCTTAAAAATGACATTAAAGAGTGATACTAGCCACTTTAGACCCCTCTCTCCCAAGCACTTCCAAACCTCTATTGGGATCTCATCTGGCCCTACTGCTCTTCTGTTACTCATTTTCCTGACCACCTCCCTTACTTCCACCAAGGAGACACACCTGTAGAGTAAAAACTTGTCTTGACTCTCCAACGCTTGCCTGTTCTCCATCGGCTTGCAACCCTCATTTAATAGGCCACAGAAGTATCTCTCCCATCTCTGTTTGATCTGCGTATCATCTACTTAAACACGTCCCTCTTCGTCCTTGATGCACCTTGCCTTGTCTAAATCACTGCTCCTCTCTCTTGGCCTAGCCAGTCTATAGAGGACTCGCTCTCCCCCTTTTTCGTCCAGTGCCTTATACAGACTCTCATATGCTGCCTCTTTCGCGGTTGCCACCGCCCTTCTTGCTACCTTCTTAGCTGATTTGTACTCTTCTAACCTTGTCTCCTTCTCTGTATCCCCTCTCCTAACCCAAGCTCTGTAGGCTATCTGCTTTCCCTTAACCTTTTCTTGTACCTCATCGTTCCACCAAGGCTCCGCCCTTCTGTTGTCACATATACCTTTCGATATTCCAAGGACTTGGCATGCCGCTCTGAGAATACACTCTGCCATCTGACCCCACATCTCATTGGCGTCATTTCTCTTGCACCACGCTCCTTTTGCCTCTGCTTCTTCACAAATCCTCTCTCGTAGGCTCTGTACATTTGCTTCTGATAGGCGGTGCCACCTGATCCTTGGTTGCACCCTACTGCGTGCTCCTCTTTTTACTCGTCCACTTAAAGTCCAAAACTAATAACGTATGTTGTGTCGCCAAGCCTTCAAACTGAATTATCTTGCAATCCTTGCAACCTCCTCTATCCTCCTTCCTGACCACAAAATATTCAATCTGCGACTTACCCAACGTGCTCTGAAACGTGACTAACTGCTCTTCCCTCTTCCTGAACCACGAGTTTACCACTATATACCCAAAGGCTGCTGAAAAATCTAGTAAGGCATGTCCACCCTCGTTCTTGTTTCCAAACCCCCATCCCCCATGTTCCTCCTCAAAGGTGTCCCTGGCCTTCCCAAAATGGCCGTTGAAGTCCCCACCAATCATCAGCTGCTCTGACCTAGGGACTCCCCTCACTAAGTCGTCCTAGAATCTTTTCTTCTCTTCGGCACTCAGGCCCACATGTGGCGTGTACACACTGATAACATTAAGAATCTTCTCTCCTAAAACAATCTTAATCAACATCAAAGGGTCACTTGTTCGTTCTATTTGGACTACCTGATCCCTTAGTTTCATGTCAACCATAATACCAACCCCATTCTTACTACTGGAGGCCTCCGAGTACCATAACTTTCACCCGTCAATATCTCGAGCCTTTCTTCCCTTCCATTTAGTCTCTTGGATACAAGCTATCTCCACTCTGTAATGCTGAAGGATCTTAACCAACTCAAAGGATTTACCGGTCAGAGTGCCCACATTCCAAGACCCTAACCGTACCTTAGCACACTGGGACTTGACCATATTGTAACCAATACAAGCCAGGCAACAACGAGAATACCTGTAAAGACAACTAGCACAACACAGCCAAACAGAAGTAACACAGGCACCCACAAGGAGAAACTAAGAAAACAAAGAAAACAAAGAAAACAAACGAGCTAGGCAACCAGCAAAAACAAAGAAAACAAGGAGAAACTAAGAAAACAAAGAAAACAAAGAAAACAACTAAGAAACAAGCAAAAACAAACAAGCTCACGACAAGGAGGAGGCTGCAAACCACTAGCTAGGCAACTAGAAAAGCCAGCAAAATCAAACGAAAGGATACGGGTGCAAGGGCCGGCTTTGGGCAGCGCGTATCCGAGCCTCTAGAAGCTCGATAGACACCTCAACAGCTTGCTCCTCCGGCGTGGAAGGACCGGCTGAACGGGTCCCCCGACAAGGGATTAGGGGTGGAACCGGCCGGATTTAGGTTCCCTGTTCAGGTAGGACAAGTCAAGCGTGGGTAGCCCCTAGGCAGGTGGTTCGAGTCAGTTTGGGTTTGGTTAGTTAGGGTCGGGTCAGTTTGGGAGCGGGTCAGAATCGGGGTTGGGCAAGGCGCACTGGATTGGTCCTGTCGTGGGTTGAGGTTGTCCTGGTCGTGGGCCGAGTGTTCCGGTGGTGGACGCGCGGCAGGGCCGGAAAATTGGTGGGTCTGGGCGGGGGGAAACAAGCTGCATTATCTTCTTTAGATTTGGGCGGGGTTTTAGGCTGTCCTGGTCGTTGCTCTTACTTTGTGTAGTGGATTGAAGGAGCACATAATGAATGTAAATGTCACAAGGGGTGTTGGAGATATATTAACCGCGTGCGTATCGCAAGCGGTCTCCTTCTCTCCTAAAAGAAAAAAGAAAATCAGAAAACAAATTTGGGTTATGTATTAAGAATAGAGTAACGCTCTTTTAACCAAAAAGAAAAATGAAGCATCACGCTTCACGAATTTAGGAATCTTTTTTTTTTTGAAACAAAACAAATTTGGGTTTATATATTAAGAGTAGAGTAACGTCCTTTTAACCCAAAAAAAAAATGAAGCATCACGCTTCACGAATTTGAGAATTTTTTTTATACATATACTCTCTAGTTCTACCAAATAACCGCATCCTCAGTGTAGTACACGTCTCAAAATAAGCTCGATCAGAATAATAGCTAGCGTATACAAAAGAGTAACGCGCTTTCAAGGAAGGTCTGCTTAAAACAAGACAAATTTATAGTATCATTTATAGCATTAGTTCAGGTAATTAAGCAAGCATATATCTGTTTTCCATTTTCGGCTCTTCATTGAGAACCCATCTCGACTTTTTTTTGGTTAAAAAGGCGTTAATCTATCCTTTTTTAGCAAGTCCCATTTTCGACTTTAGCTAGAAACACACCACTCCTTTTTTTATATTTGATATCTTTTTCTTTCATCATGTGTTTGAGATTAGGCTTAGCCAAATTGTGTAATTAAAGAGTGTGAAACAAACTAAATGATAAATATTAATGATTATTAACGTATGACAACCTATAACTTGTACTGTCGAGACCGTACTGTCGAGTTCGCCGACTTTTTTTGGATGAAAAACTCGACGGCCTCGACAGTATAGCCTCGACAGTACAAGTTACAAGTTATGATACGATAATAATCATTAATATTTATCATCTATTTTGTTTCACACTCTTTAATTGCACAATTTGGGTAAGCCTAATCTCAAACACATGATGAAAGAAAAAGAAATCAAATATAAAAAATGGAGGGGTGTGTTTCCGGTTAAAGTCGAAAATGGGACTTACTAAAAAAGGATAGAGTAACGCCCTTTTAACCAAAAAAAGTTGAGATGGGTTCTCAATGAAGAGTCGAAAATGGGAAACAGATATATGTTTGCTTAATTACCTGAACTAATGTTATAAATGATACTATAATTTTTTCTTGTTTTAAGTAGACCTTCCTTGAAAGCGTGTTACTCTTTTGTATACGCTAGCTATTATTCTGATCGAGCTTATTTTGTGACGTGTACTACACTGAGGATGTGGTTATTTGGTAGAGAGTACATGTATAAAAAAATTTCCAAAATTCGTGAAGCGTGATGCTTCATATTTTTTTTTGGTTAAATGGGCGTTACTCTACTCTTAATATATAACCCAAAATTGTTTTGTTTCAAAAAAAAGATTCACAAATTCGTGAAGCGTGATGCTTCATTTTTCTTTTTGTTTAAAAGCGTGTTACTCTATTCTTAATACATAACCCAAATTTGTTTTCTATTTTCTTTTTCATTTTATGAAATTGTTATATGATGTGGCCATTCATTTATAACGTGGCGCCTTTCTTTTTATAACATGACAAATGTGTTGTAATTGTATTTGTCAAACTATATGACACTCAAAGAATTTAACATCAACGCGTAAAATGAAGGTCCACCTAGTTGAAGAACTTATGAATCGATTTTGGGACAAGTTTGTTGTTGGGCCTTCCCGAATTCAGCCTAAAATCGCGTTAGTCCAGGACATTAGACCCAAATCATCAAGCGTTGAAACCAACTAAGGGGTAATTGCAGGGGAGTGGTTAACGAGGGAGTGATGGCGGAAATCTCGGCTGGAAAAGATCTCCCAAAAGCAAACGACTATGCCATTAAATAACGATAGCGATATCCACGGGAGGAGGAGGAGCTTGCAACGGTCACAAAGAGCAGAAGACTATAAAAGAGGATCAGAGAAGAGATCAGAAGACATTCATCAGCTTACTTACTATTGCATTCTAAAAGGCTCTCGAATCGATCCATTCTTTTTGTTCAAAAGCTCTATCTGATCGTTTACTTGTAATCTTGGAGGAACTTTGCACCATATCAATCATAAATCAATCACGTTATCTATTTAAGTTTGCTCCCTACTTCTTTCTCTTTAAATCTTCATCTTGTTTACTAGATATAACGCGTTACGACTACTTTTTGGTTAGGTTTCTCTCATTATAGTAGGCAATGTTATCAGAATCCCGATCCGATTCTAGTGATCCTACGATCCATAACCTGCGAAATGATCCACGATCCCAAGTAGAATCTTATTGGAGTATGATCTTAAATGATTTAGAATACAATCTCGATCCGATCCCGATTTTACATACGATTTTAACGATTCTATGAACGATTCTAACAATCCTACAAACGATTCGAACGATCCTATAAAAATGACAATTTTAACTATATATTATCAATAATTTCACGGTTAACGTATCATTTCCATTAAAATAGTTGACTAGCCTATCCTACAACATTTTTAATAATCAAATTAATAATGTTTATCATTTTCTTGCTTCATATATAGCAAAATATACACTCTATTAGGTTATTTTTACACGCTTTTAGTTATAATGTAGAATGTTACGATTCAACGATCCGATGCAAAAGACCCTCAACGATCCAACATAGAATTCCGATCCTGATAACCTTGATAGCAGGTAACACGTTCGCGTGGTGAATCTGCCCTAAACAATTGGCGCCCACCGTGGCGCCTAGCTAAGAGGAAGTCGCGTCGCCAAGAACCATAAGATGGAAGGCATTCATGCTTCCGACAGTCATGTGGAAGGCATTCATGCTACCTACGCAAGATGGAAGACATTCATGCTACCTACAGTCATGTGGAAGATCCCGAGAACCATGAAATCAACAAAGGAGGAGATAACCAGCAAACTGGAAACGTAGATGGAATCGAGCAAGATTCTGTAAATGTGAATGGCAATCCTACAACTTCCACGGTAGCAGAACGAGGAGGGGCGGTCGACTCCGACATTATCACTGAACTTCGTGCATCCATGATCGCTCTTCAAAAAAATTTGGAAAATCAAAAGAAAGCTCATGCCAAGTTCACCGAGGTATACGAGAGACAAATTGAAACTTTAACTAATGAACATAATTTGCTTCGATCTCAAGTACAATCAGCACCAAACCGCCAGCGCGTGACGGACGCAACGGATGGCGTCGCTCGACGATTGGACATGGACGACCCAAATCTTGTAACACCCGACGGAACTAGACCAGTAACTGGCTATCAGGTAAATGGTAATTCTTTGAGGGCCGTTAGAGAAGAAGTAGAGGTTACCCAATTACGGGAACGCCTCAAAGCTCTGGAAGACCGAATCACTCAAGTCCCAAGAGCATCCCAACCAATAGTAGTGGAAAGAAGGGATGGTTATACACATTCTCCCTTCGTACCCGCTATCGCAAGGGTGAACATCTCTCGCAAATATCACGTCCCCGATGTACCTAAGTACGAAGGGACTACGGATCCAGACCAACACGTAGCCGCATTTAAACAAGCTATGAATATTAGCACATTTCTCTTTGACATGAAGGAGATTGTTATGTGCCGTTGGTTCGGAAACACGTTATCTGGGCCAGCGCTTAATTTGCATTCTCATTTACCTCTTGGGAGCATTTCATCTTTTGCCGAGTTGATCGACAAGTTCAGAATAAGGTTCGCAAGCAGTCGACACGCTAAAAAGCATTCGAGCGACTTATATCGCATGGTCCAAAAGACCGGTGAGTCCTTGAAAGCTTTTCTTAACATGTACAATGAAGAATTGGTTACCATAGAAGGATGCGATGCTGCTACAGCTGAGGAAGCATTCCGAAGAGGCATTTCGGCTGGTAATCCTGATCTCTATCGTGAATTAACTAAATATCCTTGCTCGAACATCGATGAGGTACATGTAAAAGCATTAGCAAATGTGCGATTGGAAGAGGATGACCTCTTCACCGTCAAAGTTGCTAGTCCTCATCGGCCATAGCGTAGGCAAGGGAGGCGAGAAACCAGATACGTTCCATATCCCAACACATCTCCTGCCAAGACAACTTTGAACAAAACATTTGCTAGGAAAACGAGCGATATGAAGACCTAAGGTTGCCTCCCAAACTGTCTTGTTACAACTTTCGCGTAGACGCGACAGAAGTGGTCCGAACACTTAATGGCATGGGAGATACTGTCAAGTGGCCAAGAAAGAGTAACACACCTTCACACCAAAAAGATAAATCCAGATGGTGTGATTTCCACTTCGATCACGGCCACCGAACGGACGAGTGCATCGCGTTGAGGAAAGAGGTAAACGAGCTACTACACAGGGGATTTCTCAAAGATTTAATATCAGAAAGAGAAAGGGAGCAACTAGAACGCAAAAAAGGGAAGGCCAGTCCACCACCACTCCCAAAGCATACATGAGTAATCAACGTCATCACTGAGGGGGTCTGAAATCTGTGGCGTAACCTATTCTGCAGCCAAGAAAAGCGCAAGGGATACCCGGAGAGAAGAGCCTAGAAACTCTGCTCGAAAGAGTCACGACGTGATGCCCATTACCTTCGATGATATCGAAGAAGAGGAAGTTCACCATGATTGTTTAATAATTTTCTTAACAATAGCAAATTTTCTCGTTAAAAGAGTATTAGTTGATAATGGGAGTTCCACTAACTTGTTTATGCTGGATGCTTTGTACAGTTTAGGCCTCAGTTTTGACGATATCATCAAGAAGTCTACGACTTTGGTAGGCTTCAGTGGCGAATCTCGTAACACGTTAGGGGAAATATCGTTACCAACCGTCGCAGGAGGGGTAAACTACCACGTAAAGTTTCAAGTACTTGATTGCTCATCACCTTTCAATGTTATCTTAGGCAGGCCTTGGATCCACGGGATGAAGACCATTCCCTCAACATATCATCAATGTGTAAAATTTCCTTCACCATGGGGATTACAAGAAATCAAGGGGGAACAAAAGATAGCAAGGGAATGCAACTCCGTAACCATGAGAGCAATGACCTCGAAGAACCCGCATATCGAAATAGAAAAGAAGTCGTCAGAATAGCAATTAAAGGACTGTAAGACTCCTACTTACTACGTGAAGCCGGAAACATCGGAACTCGAAGAAGTGGCCTTGATCCACTAGATCCATCTAGAAAAATCAGAATAGGGGCAGATATGGAGCCCACTTTACGAAAGAAATTGGTGGAGTTCTTATGGTCCTACAATGATTGTTTCGCTTGGTCAAATGAAGATATGGTGGGAATTGACCCTAACGTGATTACACACGCTCTCAACGTTAATCAGAAGGTTCCGCCAGTTAAGAAGAAAAGGCGTAAGTTCGCGCCCGAACAAAATCAGGTAATCAACGTCGAGGTAAAATTCTTACTTGAATCTGGTAAAATTAGAGAAGTAAAGTACCCTGACTGGTTAGCGAATGTAGTTGTTGTGAAAAAGAAAAACGGTAAATGACGCGTTTGCGTCGATTTTACTAATTTAAATAAAGCATGTCCTAAAGATTCATTCCCCTTGCCTCATATCGACGCGATGGTGGATGCAACGGCGGGACATGAGCTTTTAACTTTCATGGACGTGTTCAGTGGATACCATCAGATAATGATGCATCTTGACGACCAAGAAAAAACTACATTCGTAACTAGTCAAGAAACTTATTGGTACAAATTTATGTCTTTCGGATTAAAAAGTGCAGGTGCTACTTATCAGAGATTGGTTCATAAGATGTTTTAGGAAAAACCGGGGGATACAATGCAGGTGTACATTGACGACATGTTAGTCAAGTCTTTGAAGGCAAAAGATCACATCCAACACTTGGAAGACGCGTTTCAGATTCTGCGAAGCTACAAAATGAAGTTGAACCCAACCAAATGTTCCTTTGGGGTTAGATCAGGTAAATTCCTCGGATACATAGTAATGCAGAGAGGGACTAAAGCAACTCCGGATCAGATCAAGGCGATAATGGAGCTGCAATCACCAAGATGTGTCAAAGACGTTCAGAAGTTGACAGGACGAGTAGCAACACTCAACCGGTTCATATCCCGATCCTCAGATAGGAACAAACTATTCTACGACATCTTGAAGAAAAACAAGTCATTCGAGTGGACAGAGGCACATGACGAAGCCGTCAAAGAATTAAAGAGCTATTTATCCCACCCACAGATACTTTCTAAACCTAAGCCAAGAGAGGTGTTGTACATATACTTGGCAGTCACAGAAGCATCCATAAGCGCCGTCTTGATTCGAGAAGAGGAAGGGAACAAGTTACCCATCTATTATGTGAGTAAAATTTTACTTGATGCGGAAACCATGTACTCACCCGTTGAGAAACTCGTACTATCTTTGGTAATGGCTTATATAAAATTACGTCCCTATTTTGAAAGTCATTCTATTACCGTGAAGACTAACTTTCCAATGAAGAGTATTTTTGGTGATTTGTGAAAGTCATAAATTCATTTGGTGTGAGTCATGAATGGATAAGTGTGGGAATTACTAAGGGTATCGCTTAGGCTTGGGGCGTGCGGGAGGTACGGCCTAGTGATCGGCCCAATATTATTTCTAAGGGTTTGAAAGAGTTAGAAGGAATCATGGGTGGATCGGCGTTGGCATCGATGCAAGGGCGCTAGAGGCGCGCCTTGATCGGTTGAACCGGTTTTGAGGTTCTCGGCCTAGGGCTAACCATGGCACGAGGCTGACTTGAACCTCGAATGCGCCGAGCACCGTGCGTCGGCATGGTATGCCAGGACGCTCCAGCGGGCACGCGCCGAGTGCCAAGGCACCGGCACTGGTGCGCTGATGCAAGCGCGTCTATGGGCTGTTTTGCATTGACTTGCAATTTTAGCCAATTCCACATGATGGATTGGTTATGTTATGATTCCTAGATTGAGAAATAAAGCTCAAGGACTATGTGGCAAAATTTGGGAGCTAACCAAAGCTTGGAACACCGATTTTAAGCTAGCTCAAGTTGCGAGCTGGTTTTGGGTTTTAGCTTGTTTTAAGCTAAGGCGTTGACCTTTTCGCTTCGCGGAAGCATCACTAAGCTTCGTAGAGACGAGGCGCTCATTTCATGTTTTGAGAGTGATGGCTTGGGAAGCTAGCTCCGGCATGGTGTTGGGCCGCGTGCCTCATGGGCCTCCATGGGATTTGTCTTGAGTTTTGGATAAGGATGGATTTGAATTTTGAAAAATTGTTAAGGAAAGTTACAAAAGTGGTTATAACTAACTCCCCACTTTTCCTCCTTATTTCCCTCCTTGATTTTCTCAACTAATTTAACTACCTTTCTCTTTCCATAACCGCCTCTCCTCTTTGCCTATAAATAGAGGTTGGACGCCTCCTTTGGTGGGTAGTTCGTAAGAGAGGATTCGTGAGTTCTAATCAAATCACGAGAATTGTTGTTTGAGTGTTCCACATAAATTACAAACACTTATTGAAGAACGAGGTGCGTATATATGCAATGATGATACATGCTTGCCACATGTTCATTGTATAGGAACGTTTTATCTCACAACATTATTGTGGTTATACCCTTGGCATTAATAGGGGCAATAAACGTTGAAGGAAAGCGGGATCTCATCCCATGACTCGTTGCCTTTATCAAGTCATGTTTGTTTATGCTTTAAAACTTTTTACTTGTGTTCTAACATAAACTAACTATTCGGCGGTGATTACCCTTGTGGTCTACACCCAACGAGATTACCTTCGGGTCTACTCACGAGATTATCCTTCGAGGTCTACTCAAACGTCTTGATTACCCTTCGGGGTCTACAAGAGCCGAATCTAACCTTCAACTAACAACATATACTAAAACTAACAATCTTCAACGTTTATTTATTGTTTTAGTTTTTGTTGTTTTGGCTTGCAAGGTGATTCATAATGGCAAAAACAAGTGAGTTATCGATCAAGGAGATGGTCTCTAAGTTTGTAAAACTGGAAAAGTTTGAGGGGCAGGATTTCCGCCGATGGCAAAAGAAGATGTATTTCTTTCTTACTTCTTTGAAAGTGGTGTACGTGCTTACAACGCCGTGCCCAGAGATACCACCCCCCATACCGGACACGGTCGATGATGAGACCGAGGAACAAGCCAAAGAAAGGCAAACCATAGCGCTCGAACATAGGCGTTATGGGAAATGGGAGAATGACGACTGCATATGTCGTGGTCATATCCTAAATGCAATGGCGGACTCCCGCTCTTCGATGTGTATCAAAACTACGAGTCCGCTCGTGGTTTTTGGGAGGCACTCGAAGGGAAATATTTGGCCGAAGACGCTTCGTCCAAGAAGTTCCTAGTATCTAACTTCAACAACTTTAAGATGGTGGAGTCTAGACCGGTGATGGATCAATACAATGAATTGGTTCGCATATTGGGACAACTTACCGAACATGGAATTGCTATGGATGAGAACTTCGCCGTCCCTTCCATAGTGGACAAGTTGCCTCCTTCATGGAAAGAGGCCAAACATCTTCTCAAACATTCCAAGGAGGACATGAATCTTGTCCAACTTGGCTCCCATCTTCGAATAGAGGAGTTCAAAACGAACGATAAAGGGAAGAAGAATGAGGACAAGTCCTCCCATTCGGTTAATACCATAGAGGTGGCCAAACGCAAGGGAAAGGGCGCTAAGAGCGCCAAGTGGTCCAAGCGGTCCAAGGGTGGTAAAGGCGAGAAGCGTGGTTCCAAGGAAAAGCCTAAAGGGACATGCTGGAATTGTGGCAAGGTTGGTCACATGAAACGGGATTGCGATGCCAAACCCGTGCGTAAGGACTAGGGTGCGCCTACGCTTAAGTCGGGCTCGAGCGCAAGCCACGAGCAAGGTAAGCCAATGGACTTTGGTTTATCTAAAGGGAATTCATTGTTTAGTGTTTCTAAAATTGATGAATGTCTTGTCTTGAAGGATGCGAATCAAAATTGGTGGCTTAACTCGGGAGCCACCACACATGTGTGCATGGACAAAAGATGGTTCAGGAACATGAAGAATGTGGAGGACGGTTTAATTCTTTACATGGGAAACGAGTCGACGACTCCAGTCTTAGGGAAGGGAGATGTGCTTCTACACTTTACAAGTGGGAAGGAACTTATTCTACATAAGTGGTTGTAATAACCCTTTCTTTTAGGAGGGGTATTATTGTAATTTTTCTTCCCTTTTTTTATATTTTAATAAAGGATAGTTTTATTTTCTTAAAAGGGAAAAAAACAATAATAATAACATAATGATTTTTATGTCTTAAAAAAAATTATTAAATTCCTTTAATAAATTATATATGACTTGTTATAGTTTATTTTGTTCTCTCTTGTTTAAGAAGCGTTAAATAAATATAACTTGTAGGAAAATAATTCAATAAATGATTTGAGCAAAGTAAATTTTACTTAATAATGTATATACTTCAAATAATATATTTGACATATATAATAAGGAGACTAATTATAATTAAAAACAACATTATAGTTGACAAAAGGGCGGAAAATGGACAAAATAAGAAAAGTTGGGAACTTTTCGTAATTACCCTTAAAGTTAGGGTACCTGTGCGTAATTACTGAAAAGTGTACAGCAGCTTCGTTTTTCAGTTTGTTCAAAGAAAATTCGATCTTGTAAGGGCTAATTCGGACTCGTTTCTTAACCAAATTCGATTCCGAAAGAATCGGGATACTCTCTTAGATGTTAGCTACGAAATCCATCAACAAAATCGGTGAAATTCTTAGAAAATCTTTTCCAATTCGATGGTTATAGATAAGAGGTGGTTAAAACGCGTTTTTCGGGTTAAATATAATTTTAATCCGATTTTAGTATCTTTCAAGCTTCGATTGTGGAAAAGGTTCTAAATGGAAGTTGAAGATATTTCGTTACTTAAGCCGCACGAACAAGAAGCCCTATAAATAGTGGTCTAACTTGCTCGGATTTCTCACATATTCAACCGAGAACCTAGAACTCGCCTCTGTCGTTCAAACTCAAATATCTCCATAACCGTGAATCCAATCCAAAAATTGAAGCCATATTCGGAATCCTCACGAAAAATCCTTCGGAAACACTATACACCCATTAACTTTTTAGTGACCTAAGCCTTCCAAAATCCCGATTGAAAGTCACGAGTCTGCCCAGGAAAAACAGAGCACACGTTGCTCGCGAGGCGCTGGTGTCGGCCTCCGTTCGCCGCCGTCGGACCGCCTCCGCCTCCGCCGCTGCCAACGGTAGAGAGAGGAGGTTTTATACTTCTAACTGTCGCCGGTCCCGTCCCGATCCGTTGCCTGAGCCGCCCGTACCGAGCCGCCAAACTTCCTTGTTCGACCACTTTCTCTCCTCTGTTTTAATTCCTGTACAACCTTATATTTATTGTTTTCGCTTTTATTGTTTTAATTTCGGTTTAAGATTAAATAAATTATTCCTAATTGAAATTGATATAAATATGGATTTGTAAATTATTTTTTATAGTTTTATAAGAAATTATAAATATTTTAAAGAATGATTTTTATAAAGGACTAATCTACTTTTCATACAAAGGTTTTGAGAGTAATATGAGTTTATTTTAAAATATTTTTAAGGAAAATCAGAATATCAACTATTCTTTCATTCTCATAACAATATGATTTTAATAAAATATAGTTTATGAAGTATTAAAGCGCTTCGTTCTAGATATTCTTAAATCATGATTATAAGATAACGAAAATCTAATTGATTTCGGTTTTAAAACTTATACTCATGTTGTGTCATATCCTATTATAGGTTTGCCATCCAAGGTTATACAATCTTGAATATAACCTTTCCGAGTTTCTGAGGTCGTCAATAAGGCAAGTTCCCATACTTGCTCGGCTAAGTCACTTGTTTGATTTGTGTGAAGAGTCTAATAACCATGTTTGTTTTCCTGATTGATTTGATTATGCTTAATATAATTCATGCATAAATATACTAAGTGTTTTAGAAATATAATCATGAAAGAACTTGCATAAGCATTTAGTTATATTTTCTCAAATAAAATAGAATTAAGAATAATTGTGTTATTAGGTTACTACGACTAAGTACGTCATGAACTCATCTGAACTCATACTTGGGATTGCCAAATGCGCTTGTAAAAATGGCAAGGAGGGCTTGGTGTTGTCCATTGTGTGACTATCCTCCCCTTTCCTGGAGCTCCGAGTATGACACAGTGGGTCAAGACCGAAATCAATAATTGAAGATATGATATAGGTTCTTGATGTGGTGAAAATGATGACGTTGTTTCGTTTAGGTTTTGATGATTGTGGATTTGTGTATTTATCGTCTCGATTGAGACTCGTTTTGGATTAGCATAGGACCCAGGGGGGTGAGCCTTAGTTGCTCTGGACTCCTCCTTATAACATCGTACTAGATGGAATTATTCCTAGTACTTGGTCATGACCGGACCCTCTCTATCGCATTGAGGGGTGTTGCACTCTAGCTAAGTGCCTTTGGGACTAAAGAACCCACTCTTATCTTTCGGGACATATGAGCCCACTCATCAGGACGTAAGAGCCTCGATGGTTTAAAAATCGCAACTCTATGTGTATATGTGTGGTCATTAAAAGATAAGTGCGAGTAAGCACCATAAAGAACTTATGTATTTGTTGATATGTTTATTTTAGTCTTAGTTTAGAAGTTCATTGAGCTTGTACGATGTTTGCTAGGAATGTTTCGACGTAAGGTAAAGTGCATTAGACATTTAAAATGTGCATTCACAATGTTAATAATCTTGTTTCCATTATTTACTTTGACCTAATAAATATTGGAGTCGACCTAGCTGACCCCGTTGAGGGCTGACCAGTTGTGGTACTAGGTATTAGCAAGCAACTAGAGTCATTCCCCGAACACTCAAGGTGATGATGAATGAAGCTCATGATACTATACAAGAAGGTTTTATAAGTAGTTGTTTCATTTTCATTAAAGAAAGTTGATTTTTATACGAAATAGTTTTGGTTAATCTTCCGCTGAATTTTTCATATTGTTCATGAAAGTTTTATTTGTAATAGGATGTTTGAATACAAATTGAGTTTGTTTTCAAAAGTCTTCCTCTATTGTTCATTTATATGATTTCATAGACATCTTTACAAAGGATTCGTTTTATGATCGTTTTCGAGGCCAATCCTCTGGTGTCAAATGATTCGTTTTATGATCTATGGCACGCGAGGTTAGGGCATGTCCACATGAAACGCATGGTGGATATGGCAAAGGATCAAGTTATTCCTAACTTTGAACCTACAAAAGAAAAGTGCAAAACTTGCTTGCTAACCAAAATAACAAGGCTTCCTTTCAAGAAAGTTGAAAGAGAGGAAGGAGTCCTAGGGCTAGTCCATTCGGACTTGGGGGATTTGCATGCAACGCCATCGTTGGGTCAAAAGCGTTATTACATAATGTTTATTGATGACTACTCAAGGTATTGCTATATCTATCTAGTTCATTCTAAGAGTGAGGAACTAGATAGATTCAAGACATATACAACCGAAGTAGAATTGCAAACCGGTCATAAGATCAAAAGACTACGAACCGATCGTGGTGGTGAATATATGGACAAGGAGTATTTTGAGTCATGTGGTATAATCCATGAGACAACGGCTCCATATACCCCTCAACAAAATGGGGTGGCGGAACGAAGGAACCGTGTGCTTAAGGACATGGTAAATGCCATGTTGTCCTACTCCGGGTTAAAGAACTCGTTTTGGGGTGAAGCGATGCTTACGGTCAACTATATCGTGAGTAGAGTGCCTAGCAAGAGAAATCGTCAATCACCTTACGAGTTGTGGTTCAAAAAGAAACCTCGTCTACATTATCTTCGTATATGGGGATGTCGTGCGGTCGTTAGACTAACGGACCCTACTTTATCTTCAAAAAGAAACCGAGGAAGAGCCAACTTTGGCGCTTGGACCGAGGATCACTCGATCCATGGCTCGTGCCGCTGCGCCACAAGGCATGTCAAGAGGGGCGTCACAAGGCGCGCCCTTGACGCCGAGCGATGACGACGTCGGCGTGGCGCCGATGCTCGAGGGATCGAACCCGGTTGAAGGAGAATCGAGATCGCCAAAGCACAAAGCTGCGGGGATCGAGGATGAGGACGCCGGTGCGCCTAGTGACGACGAGGACGAGGCTGTCGCGTTGCTTGGCACAAGTAGTGTCGATGCATCGACGCCGAGGGCTCGAAGGCCTAAGCGGCGGCGAGTGCACGATGCACTTGTGATGGGACTAATGTCTCGTGAGCCAATCTTTGAGATGTTCTTGGTTGAAGGATCTAGAGAAATTGAGGGTCCAAGAATTTCATATTTTCTTATGGATGAGGATCCTAAGACCTTCAACGAGGTCATGACTTCTCAAGATGTTTCATTTTGGAAAGAAGCAATCCAAGATGAAATGGATTCCATTGTTGGCAACAACACATGGGAGTTGTCGGACCTTCCACCCGGATGCAACTATGCAAGCCATTAGGGTGCAAATAGATCTTCAAAAGAAAGATGAAGGTCGATGGGTCCATTGACAAGTTTAAGGCTCGATTGATTATCTAAGGCTTTAGACAAAAGGAAGGTGTCGATTATTTCGATACGTATGCCCCCGTGGCAAGAATCACCACGATAAGACTCTTGATTGCCTTAGCAAGCATTCATGGTCTTGTCATCCATCAAATGGACATGAAGACGATGTTCCTCAATGGAGACTTGGATGAAGAGGTTTACATGAAGCAACCCGAAGGTTTCGTAGTGGAAGGACAAGAACATAAGGTATGTCGTTTGATCAAATCTCTTTATGGACTTAAGCAAGCGCCTAAACAATGGCATAATAAGTTTGATGAAGTAATCTTGGCCTATGGTTTCAAGATAAATCAAGCGGATAAGGGCGTATATAGCAAGTTTGATAATTCCGGTCAAGGAGTTATAATTTGTTTATATGTTGATGACATGCTTATATTTGGTACAAACCAAATGATAGTTGATAAGACGAAAGAATTCTTGTCTACTAAATTTTCCATGAAGGATCTTGGAGTGGCCGATGTGATCTTAGGAATTAAGATAAAGAGGGATGGAAAGGGCTTGACTCTAACACAATCCCATTACATCGAGAAAGTGGTGAAACGATTTAATTGTGATAAATCCACGCCGGTGAGCATGCCTATGGATCCTAGTGACAAACTCCTTCCTAACCTAGGAGAACCAATGTCACAACTTGAGTATTCGCAAGTGATAGGGTGCTTGATGTATGCAATGACAAGTACTCGCCCCGGCATAGCGTATGTCGTGGGTAAATTGAGTCGTTATACTAGTCGACCGAGTGCAAGTCATTGGAATGCTCTTAAGAGAGTGCTTCATTATTTGAAGGGAACAATGACTTATGGTATTGTATACATGGGTACTCTTCTACTTTAGATGGTTATACCGAGGCAAGTTGGATCACCAATATGGAAGACCACTCGTCGACAGGTGGTTGGGTTTTCCTATTGGGTGGTGGCGCAATTTCTTGGGCATACTGATGTGAGCCCCACATTGACCGCCAGCCAATAAGAGGAAGACTTGTCCGTGCGCTCCGACAGATCCATTACTCGAGCCAGGACCCGTGCCATAGATCGAGCCACGACGTCCCTCGTCGCGCGCGCTTACGCGAGCCACGACGCATCCACCGGCGTGCCCCTCTTCCGGTGCGTCTCCTTCATCGAAGGCGCGCCGCTGCTCCAGGCCGACGCCGAGCATTGCGGTATCGAGAACCCCAACTCCGGTGTCGCGCCAGCCATTGTTGCCGAGCCCCATGCCACGCCGGGCCAACCCGGCGTCGGAACTTGAGGTTCTGGTGTGCCTCGGCCTCGACACTTGAGGTTCGGGTGCGCACCAGCCCCGTCACCGCCTAGCCGTGCCGCGCCCCTACACCGTGTCGCGACATGTCTTGGCGTGCCGATGCCTTGTCACGACCTTGTCGCGACACTCGCGACTAGCCCACCGTGACCATCTATGTTTCTTACTGTTTTTAGCATTATTTCTATTCCGAAACATTTCCATTTCTGTAATTTCTATTTCTGTTTAGAGTTTTGGGCTTGGGCCTGCATTTGGGCCGTGTATGTGCGTCTCCCTTGTGCCGCCCATGCCACTAGGGCATGCTAGGGTTTGCATGCCATCTTCTCTATAAAAGAGGCACGTCCCCTCCTTTGTTTCTCACGCTTTGATTGAATTAATGTTATGCTGTCGAGTTCTCTTCAAAACTATTTCTAAAAGGCGTCAACCCCATTCTTTTTCTGAATCCCATATTCTCCTGGCTTCCGTCAAACGAAGCCCCCTTCTTAATCCTTTCACTTCTATTCTCGACCTAGTCTAGACGTTTTACATCAAATCTATCGGTTCCGACGTGAGAAGACCATTTACGAGTCCAAGCAAAGATCCACTCGTGAGAAGACCATTTACGCGCCCGCATCACATGCTACCACGAACGGCGCTTCTGGCCATGGCGACACTTTTGGCGGCGCTTCTGGTGCCAACGCCCAAAAGTCTGGAATACATGACAATTCGCACCAGAACCGCCGAGCAAAACCGAAAACCGAGCCACGGACGCCGAGTGCTTCACTGGCAGCGCGCCAGCCTCGTTACCGAGCAGCGCTGGCTCGATACAGCCCACATCCAGCGGCGCGCCTGGCTCCAATCTTCCACATTGGCAGGGTCCTGTTGGCCAGCCACCTGGCGCCCATGGCATGCCTCGGACGAGTGAAGACGCCGAGCCTCCACTTCTCGGCACGGTGCTTGACCGCCTCTTCCTTTGCCGTCGGCGTGATGTGATCAAGCACATCGAGGGGAGTTTTTCTTGTTTCTTATTGTGTCCATTGCTTAATATTACTGTTGATTCGACACATGTATTACCCCCCTCTATTGCTTCGTTGTTACATCCTGATGAGATTATCTCATGGCTGCAGGGAACCGAACACGTGCTCAAACATTGCCATTATGAGGAGCACGAAAAAGTCGAGGTGGTGACCCTTCATTTCAAGGGGGCCACTCGTATGTGGTGGAACTAATTCGAAGCGGATCGGGTCCGAAAGAGTAAAGCCCCCATTACCGAGTGGCATCAACTTGTTTTCATAATTAAGCGGAAATTCATACCCCCCGACTACAAGGAGAAGGTTCGGATTTTGATCCAAGAGGCACGTCAAGGATCCATGACTTCGGAGGAGTTCTTTGCCTACTTAGAAGATCTATTCTTCAAAGCCGGCATAAGCGCTTCACCGGGGGCGTTGCGGTCTGGCTTTGTGGCGGGACTCCATCAATGGATCCGAGATTGTTTGGTTGTCTTGCGATCAAGGATTTGGGACGATTGATACACACAGCCATGGAGTTGTACACGAAGTTTAAGAGGCCGAAGTCGTCCGCTTATACAAGGTATGGTTCTAACCCTAGTCCTTCCGCTTTGGGTACTAAACCGTTTTCTACTCCTTCTTTGTCCAAATCCAAGGTAGGTACCCCCGGATCGGACTCCAAGGGCACTTCGGTTGGCCAAAACCGTGACAAGGCCGCGCCTCCCCCACAAAGGACTCGAGACATCGAGTGCTATCAATGTGGTGGCCGAGGCCACTTGAAACGGGATTGCCCCAACACGAAGCGCGTGTTGTTTTCGGCTCAATTGGCGGCCAATGAGAGCGTTGACGAGGCTGAGTCGGAGGAGGACAACACGGTGCCGATTGAAGATGGTGCATTTTGTGCACCCTCGGATATTGTCACCGGCGTTGACAAGTTGTTGCTCGTGACGCGTCGAGCGCTTAGCTTGAGGGAGGTCGTGCCAACCGATCAAAGGGAAAACATTTTCTGTACTCGATGTTTGGTGCAAAACGTCTCTCTAAGCGTCATCATTGATTCGGGTAGCTACGGAAATTTCTTATCAAGGAAAGTCGTCAACCACTTCAAGTTGCCTCAAACGGACCATCCGAAGCCTTACAAGCTCGCATGGATTTCGAATGATGGTGACAATTGGATCATGAAACAGGTTAGCCATTCCTTTTCAATTGGTGTCTACTCCGATTCCATTCTTTTTGATGTCATTGACATGGACGCCACTCATATCCTTCTTGACCGTCCATGGCAGTTTGACCGTCACATGATTTACGATGGTCGGTTGAACATTTACATGTTCAATTACCATGGTAAACGCGTGACTATCTTACCTATGTCTCCGAGTAAAGCGTTATAGGATGTCGCCGAAAGGCAACAAGCTAACGCTCGGGAGAATGCCACGGCCGCGCCCGCATCACATGCCACCACGAACGGCGCTTCTGGCCATGGCGACACTTTTGGCCGCGCTTCTGGTGCCAACGCCCAAAATTCTGGAATACATGACAATTCGCACCAGAACCGCCGAGCAAAACCGAAAACCGAAAACCGAGCCACGGACGCCGAGTGCTTCACCGGCAGCGCGCCAGCCTCGTTACCGAGCAGCGCTGGCTCGATACAGCCCACATCCAGCAGCGCACCTGGCTCCAATCTTCCACATTGGCAGGGTCTTGTTGGCTAGCCACCTGGCGCCCATGGCACGCCTCGAACGAGTGAAGACGTCGAGCCTCCACTTCTCGGCACGGTGCAAGACCGCCTCTTCCTTTGCCGTCGGCGTGATGTGATCAAGCACATCGAGGGGAGTTTTTCTTGTTTCTTATTGTGTCCATTGCTTAATATTACTGTTGATTCGACACATGTATTACCCCGCTCTATTGCTTCGTTGTTACAGGAGTACTCGGATATTATGCTTGCCGAGCTCCGCAATGGGTTACCACCTATTTGGGGGATCGAGCATCGCATAGATCTCATTCCCGGTGCCTCATTGCCAAACCGGGCTGCATATAGGGCGTCGCCTAAGGAAACTTAGGAGCTTCAACGCCAAGTCCAATCTCTTTTGGATAAGGGTTATGTTCGAGAGTCCCTTAGCTCATGTGCGGTTCCGGTTATCTTGGTGCCGAAGAAGGATGGGTCTTGGAGGATGTGCGTGGACTGCCGTTCCATCAACCAAATCACCATCAAATACCGCCACCCGATACCCCGATTGGATGACATGCTCGACGAGTTGCATGGTGTCGTGTTGTTCTCGAAGATTGATTTGCGGAGCGGCTACCATCAAATTCGAATCCAAGAAGGGGACGAGTGGAAGACGGCTTTTAAGACCAAACACGGTCTTTATGAATGGTTGGTGATGCCCTTTGGCCTCACTAACGCTCCTTCTACTTTTATGCGTTTAATGAACTTTATTTCACGCAAGTTTTTGGGACTTTTCGTCGTCGTGTATTTTGACGACATTTTAGTTTATAGTCGAACTTTGGACTCTCACGCGGGGCACCTTAGGCAGATGTTAGATTGCCTCCGCGAACATTGTTTGTATGTAAACTTGGACAAATATGTTTTTTGCTCGGATACGACGAATTTTCTTGGTTTCGTCGTATCCAAGGATGGCCTACGAGTAGATTCTGAAAAAATTCGGGCCATCCGTGAGTGGCCAACTCCTACGACCCCCACCATTGTTAGATCTTTTTGGGGCTCGCAGGGTTTTATAGGTGATTTGCCAAGAACTTTAGTTCTATCGCCGGGCCACTCCATTCTTTAACCAAGAAGGAAGACATAATAAAGTGGATGCTGCATCATGAGGCTGCCTTCGAGGCCTTAAAAGATGCTTTGTGCCACGCCCCGGTCCTGCAATTGCCGGACTTTTCAAAGCGCTTCGAGATCGAGTGCGGCGCTTCCGACTACAGTATTGGCGGCATACTCCTTCAAAAACAAAGGCCAATCGCTTACTTTACCAAGAAGCTAGCTGGGGCTACTTTGAATTACCCGACCTATGATAAAAAGCTTTACGCTCTTATTCGGGTCCTCAAGACGTGGCAGCATTATCTCTGCCAAGCGGGTTCGTAATTCATACGGATCACGCGACCTTGGCTTATCTCAAGAGTCAAATGACTCTAAATAGGGGCCACGCAGGTTGGGTTGAGTACATGGAGACGTTTCCCTACGTCATTGCCCATAAAAAAGGAAAAGAGAACGTCGTCGCCGACGCTCTCTCTCGAAGGTACATTCTATTAACCCAACTACATTCAAAGATGCTCGAGTTCGCTTTGATCAAGGAATTAGACGCCTCAGATCCGTATTTTTCCTCAATCATTAAAAACCTAGAGCACTCACGAATCCATGAGTCCTACTTCTTGGAAACCGGGTATCTTTACCGAGCTGGAAAGCTTTGCATTCCGGCATCATCGGTGAGACATTTATTGCTTCAAGAGGCTCATGATGGACGAGGCCACTTTGGCATAGCCAAAACGTTGGCAGCAGTTAGTGAACATTTTTTCTGGCCTCACATGGCTCGAGATGTAAACAAGTACTGTCAAAGTTGTGTGCCGTGTCATATTGCCAAGTCTCGGTCAGAACCAAATGGCCTTTACATGCCCCTACCTATTCCAAACGCCCCGTGGGAAGATCTTTCCATGGATTTTATCACGGGCCTTCCAATGTCGAGGCGTGGAAATGATTCCATTTTTGTAGCCGTGGACCGATTCTCCAAAATGGCCCACTTCATAGCATGTAAGGGGACTAATAACGCGGTGGAAATCGCGAATTTATTCTTCGAACATGTTGTGAAATTGCATGGTATTCCTAGAACTATTGTTAGTGATATGGATACCAAATTTTGCAGCCACTTTTGGAGAACACTTTGGGGGAAGTTAGGAACACGACTCCTATTTTCTACTGCTTATCACCCCCAAACCGATGGTCAGACTGAGGTGACCAATCAGACCTTGGGCACTCTTCTTCGGACGATGCTCAAGGCAAACCCACGTCGGTGGGAGGACTTACTTTGCCAAGTTGAGTTTGCTTATAACAGGTCCTTCCACTCTGCGACGAAGATGACACCTTTCGAGGTGGTCTACGGGTGTAATCCGTGCACGCCCATGGATTTGGTACCACTACCTTTCAAGACCGGTGAGCATGTCGATGCGGCGAACTGCGCTGACCACATCCGCCGCCTTCATGAGCGTACCAAGGCGCAACTTCTGAAGTGCTCGGATCAATACGCCGCCCAACGCAATAAGGGGCGTCGTCAATTGATTTTCGAGCCTGACAACATGGTTTGGCTCCATCTTCGGAAGGAGCGTTTTCCCGACGCTCGGAAGACGAAGCTGCATCCCCGCTGAGACGGCCCCTTCAAGGTTCTGCAGCGCATCAACAACAACTCTTACATATTCGACCTCTCGGGTATATACAACGTGTCCGCCTCCTCCAATGTCTCAGATCTCTCACCCTATGTAGATCCCGAGTATCATGACGAGGAAACGGGGACGTTTCCCACCCAAGGGGGGAGGGTGATGTGAGCCCCACATTGACCGCCAGCCAAGAAGAGGAAGATTTGTCCGTGCGCTCTGACGGACCCATTACTCGAGCCAGGACCCGTGCCATAGCTCGAGCCACGGCGTCCCTCGTCGCGCGCGCTTACGCGAGCCACGACGCATCCACCAGCGTGCCCCTCTTCCTGTGCGTCTCCTTCATCGAAGGCGCGCCGCTACTCCAGGCCGACGTCGAGCATTGCGGTACCGAGAACCCCAACTTCGGTGTCGCGCCAGCCATTGTTGCAAAGCCGCATGCCACGCCGGGCCAACCTGGCGTCGGAACTTGAGGTTCTGGTGCGCCTCGGCCTCGACACTTGAGGTTCGGGTGCGCACCAGCCCCGTCACCGCCTAGCCGTGCCGCGCCCCTACACCGTGTCGCGACAGGTCTTGGCGTGCCGATGCCTTGTCACGACCTTGTCGCGACACTCGCGACTAGCCCACCGTGACCATCTATGTTTCTTACTGTTTTTAGCATTACTTCTATTTCGAAACATTTCCATTTCTATAATTTCTATTTCTGTTTAGAGTTTTGGGCTTGGGCCAGCAATTGGGCCGTGTGTGTGCGTCTCCCATGTGCCGCCCATGCCACTAGGGCTTGCTAGGGTTTGCGTTCCATCTTCTCTATAAAAGAGGCACGTCCCCTCCTTTGTTTCTCACGCTTTGATTGAATTAATGTTATGCTGTCGAGTTCTCTCCAGAACTATTTCTAAAAGGCGTCAACCCTATTCTTTTCCCGAATCCCATATTCTCCTGGCTTCGGTCAAACGAAGCCCCCTTCTCAATCCTTTCACTTCTATTCTCGACCCAGTCTAGACATTTTACGTCTCAAATCTATCGGTTCCGTCGTGAGAAGACCATTTACGAGTCCAAGCAAAGATCCGCTCGTGAATCTTCAACGGGGTTCACATCACATCCAAGAAGCAATCTTGCATAACAACTTCGACAATGGAGTCGGAGTTTGTTGCTCTTGCCTCGGCGGGCAAGGAGACGGAATGGCTTAGGAATCTCGTGAGTGAGATCCCCTTGTGGCCAAAACCGATATCCCCCATTGCTATCTTTTGTGATAGTCAAAGCACTTTGGCAAAGGCCTATAGCCATGTGTATAATGGGAAGTCAAGACATCTTGGTGTGAGGCATAGTTCCATTAGAGAATTGATCACCCATGGAGTCATCTCGGTTGTCTTTGTTCGAACATACAATAACCTTGCCGATCACTTAACCAAGAGCTTGGCAAAAGATTTGGTGTCTAAGGCATTGTGACGGATGGGGTTAAAATCCTAACAAACCCCATGATTTGGACGCCCAATTCCCCCTCATCGAAAGGTGTGGGCTGAATTCAATGTGGTAAGCCAAAGTCATGGAATTGGAGGGCATACTATATGCCCATCAAGGTATTTGCTCTAGCCTACATGAAACTAGTTTTGAAACAAGTTTTCATTAATGAGTTTTTGGAAATTGCTATGTAGGGCACGTAAGAAAACTCAACTATACATGTGTGGAACTGCAAGGCTTCTTCCAAGTTAGAGTTCAAGGATGACTCGACTAAAGCATATGTGAATAGATATGGGATGAAAGAGCCTTTATAAATGCGTCAAGTATGGCACACATACGCTAAGAAACTCATGTGTAATTCTTACGACGTGTACTTAGACAAGTTGATGTGGTTCAATTCTTAAGAAGCACCACGATTCTTTAGTGCATGATTGTAATTGTTACAAGTTATAAATTCAAGTCTATAGACATTTATTTCTATACATAGAGTTTGTTTCATAAAATTCCAGTTTATGACGTTGCACAAATGGGGGAGGAATGTTGGTGATTTGTGAAAGTCATCAATCCATTTGGTGTGAGTCATGAATGAATAAGTGTGGGAATTACTAAGGGTATCGCTTAGGCTTGGGGCGTGCGGGAGGCACATCCTAGTGATCGGCCCAATAGTATTTCGGGTTTGAAAGAGTTAGAAGGAATCATGGGTGGATCGACGTTGGCATCGATGCAAGGGAGCTAGAGGCGCGCCTTGATCGGTTGAACCGGTTTTGAGGTTCTCGGCCTAGGGCTGGCCATGGCACGAGGCTGACTTGAACCTCGAATGCGCCGAGCACGTGTGTCGGCATGGCATGCCAGGAAACTCCAGCGGGCACGCGCCGAGTGCCAAGGCACCGGCGCTGGTGTGCCGTTGCGCCGATGCAAGCGCGCGCCGAGTGGCCAAAACCGTAGGCACGTCTATGGACTATTTTGAATTGACTTGCAATTTTAGCCAATTCCACATGATGGATTGGTTATGTTATGATTCCTAGATTGAGAAATAAAGCTCAAGGACTATGTGGCAAAATTTGAGAGCTAACCAAAGCTTGGAACACCGATTTTAAGCTAGCTCAAGTTGTGAGCTGGTTTTGGGTTTTAGCTTGTTTTGAGCTAAGACGTTGACCTTTTCGCTTCGCGGAAGCATCACTAAGCTTCGTAGAGACGAGGCGCTCATTTCATGTTTTGAGAGTGATGGCTTGGGAACCTATCTCCGGCATGATGTTGGGCCGCACGCCTCATGGGCCTCCATAGGCCTTGTCTTGAGTTTTGGATAAGGATGGATTTGAATTTTTAAAAGTTGTTAAGGGAAGTTACAAAAGTGGTTATAACTAACTCCCCACTTTTCCTCCTTATGTCCCTCCTTGTTTTTCTCAACTAATTTAACTACCTTTCTCTTTCCATAACCGCCTCTCCTCTTTACCTATAAATAGAGGTTGGACGCCTCCATTGGTGGGTTGTTCGTAAGAGAGGATTCGTGAGTTCTAATCAAATCACGAGAATTGTTGTTTGAGTGTTCCACATCAAATTACAAACACTTATTGAAGAACGAGGTACGTGTATATGCAATGATGATACATGCTTGCCACATGTTCATTGTATAGGAACGTTTTATCTCACAACGTTATTGTGGTTATACCTTTGGCATTAATAGGGGCAATAAACATTGAAGGAAAGCGGGATCTCATCCCGTGACTCGTTGCCTATATCAAGTCATGTTTGTTTATGCTTTAGAACTTTTTACTTGTGTTCTAACATAAACTAACTATTCGGCGGTGATTACCCTTGTGGTCTACACCCAACGAGATTACCTTCGGGTCTACTCACGAGATTACCCTTCAGGGTCTACTCAAACGTCTTGATTACCCTTCAGGGTCTACAAGTGCCGAATCTAACCTTCAACTAACAACATATACTAAAACTAACAAGTATCATGTCAAAACCAGAGTTATCAGGTCCACTGATGAGGTGGTTGATTCACCTCAACAGGTATGATATCACTTATGAGCCACGAACAACAATGAAATCTCAAGCCTTTGCGGATTTTGTGGCTGACTTCACTCCTACCATGCCAGAAGAAGAAAATCAAGAAATGTTACAGGTAGCAAGATTACTAGGCAGTGGCAAGTGGATGATGCACACTAATGGGGCGTCGAATCAAGTAGGTGTAGGACTAGGGGTAGTCCTGAAGTCGCCACAGGGGGATAGGATAGCCCAGGCTGTTCGATGTACATTCAAAGCCACTAACAACGAAGCAGAATACGAGGCACTCATAGCAGGGTTGCTTATTGCTAAGGACCTGAATGTGCAAGAAATTGAGGTAATATGTGATTCATTGCTTATTTTCAATCAGGTCACGAATTCATATGTCGCCAGGGATTGGAATATGAAGGCGTACTTGGAAAAAGTCCAAGAAATTATCAAAAACTTCAAGCACTTTGAGATAAGGCAAGTACCTCGAGACGCTAACACACAGGCAGACGCCTTAGAAAATCTCGGATCCGCAATCGACCCAAGAGAATACGACAAGATACCTTTCGTATATCTAGATGCACCTTCCATAACAAAAGAAGCAGACATGTTCGAGGTACGGGATCTTGATGCAGTTACCTCATGGGTAACCCCTTATCTAAGATGGTTACGAGATGGGATTCTACCGGATGACACAGAAGAAGCTCGACGACTTAAGGTAAAAGCTTCTACTTTCGCCATTAAAGATAACATCTTGTTCAAGTGGATGTCATCAGGATTGTACGCAAGATGCGTGTAGGAGGAAGAAGTACAGAAGGTGTTGCAGGATATACACGATGGAGAATGCGGAAATCATACAGGGGGTCGTAACTTGGCAAAGAAGGCGAGTAGAATGAGCTACTGTTGGCCCTCCATGAACAAAGACGCAATAGAGTTTGCTCGGAAGTGTGACGCATACCAGCGTCATGGACCTATACCACATCAACCACCAGAGTTGTTACATCCTATAACTTCCCCTTGACCATTCATGAAGTGGGGAATGGATATTGTAGGTAAACTCCCTCCAGCCTCAGGACAACTTGTTTACATCTTAGCCATGACTGACTACTTCTCTAAATGGATCGAAGCCGAAGCCTTCAAAGAAGTAAAAGACACTCAGGTTATCTCCTTCATAAAGAAAAATATCCTGAGTAGATTCGGAGTACCATCAACCATAGTATGTGACAACGGGTCCCAATTCATCAGTGACAAGACAAGATCATTTTGCCAACAATACAACATTTAGTTGGTGATGTCTATGCCACGTTATCCTCAAGCCAATGGTCAAGAGGAAGCAAGTAACAAGGTAATCATCAACAATTTGAAAAAACTATTAAAGGAGGCCAAGGGAAGATGGGCCGACGAGTTACCCCTTATCCTCTGGTAAGATCGGACAACTCCCAAGACTACTACATGGCATACGCCTTTCTCTCTAGTATATGGGTGTGAAGCTGTGTTACCAGTTGAAGTAACCTTGCCTACGGCTCGATATGGTCTTACTACCGAAGAGTCAAATCTGTCCAACTTGTTCCATCATTTAGATACTGTTGACGAGTTACGCGATGAAGCGTCAATTCGTATGGCATCATATAGGTAGGGGGTAGCTCGAAATTACAATAAACACGTCAGAGCAAAAGTATTTCAAGTAGGCAATTGGGTGTTGAGAAAGGTCTTTCAAAACACTCAAGAACTAAATGCTGGCAAGCTAGGAGCCAACTGGGAAGGACCCTACTAGATTACGAAAGTTGTCGGACAAGGAGCCTACGAGTTAGTGTCCCGTGATGGAAGGACGGTCCCAAGAAGCTGGAACGCAACAAGGTATTTATTTGTTACTTCATTCTGTTAACTTTATTTTCACCTTGTCCCACACATATGGAACAACAATGATATTACAAAAACTAACAAGGGACGCCTTGTGACGTTACAGGCCAAAACATAGGCCATCGCCTTACAATCAGGCAACGATGTGCACACAACAACTAGTCACAAGATGCCAGAGACGAGAATACATGAAGACAACTCTAGAGCAAGAGGAGTTTAACATAAACAAAGATACTTGTGTAGCCAGTTCAGACTTTATTGAATAAAACATGAGTATCTACATTCTATTACATACATCATTCTCTCTTGGCATCCTTTACAAAAGCACTACTACTACATAAATAGGTAAAAAAACGGCCAACGATCGTCTTCCCAAACGCGTCAATCTTTGTCCCACAAATGTAGACTTCAAAAAACCTGCACCACCTGCAAAAAGACAAATAAACCAAGGACCAGGAAAATACCAAAACAGCATTCACAATAAAACCCTTAAAAGCAAAAGTAGGGTTAAAGAATTTGTCCACACAACACAAACAAGCCAGTGTATTAAAACCCCGACACACCGGGGGTACCAAAATACTTAAAGTTTAAAAACAGAAATAAGGAGATCACTCCTTGGAAAGGTCTTCGGAAGCCTTCTGGTTTTCCATGAGCTCCACCTGAGCTACTTCTTTAACAACCTGAGCAATGATGTCTACCATTGAAGACTTCTTGGTTGCGACTACTTCATCAGAGAACAGACTCTCGAACAACTCCCTTTCCTTCACAGCATCACATAAGGTGTGCTTTCCCGCGACAAACTCTTCCATCATTTCTACACGAGCCCTGCATGACCAGTAATCTACAGTATCCTCGATCTCCTTTGCGAGAGCAACTTCCTTACTTGATACGACGATGAACTTCTCTTCCCACTCCTTGCAACTTCTAGAGGCCTTCTCAAGAGCAACCGACAGCTCCTTAACCTTCTTCTCTAAGGCGTTCTTTTCTTTCCCCAGGATGGTACTCCTGTCCTTCTCGAGTTGCACGTAGATCTTGCTTTGAGCCAGCTGACTAGGCAGGTCCTTAAAAGCCTCGAAAGCTGATAGCGTAAGCTGGAAACTCTGGACAGGTTGAGAAGCGTTGCATCATAAATAAGGGGAAAACATGAAAGTAAAAAAACCTAACCAGTCATCAGAAATCTAGTAATCATACCTGCCATTGAGCAGCTAGCATCTCGCCAAAGAAGTCCGGCATGGAAGATCGATTTTCTGCACCTTGAGGACAGTCTACATGGAGAGGCATCAGAGAACTTAAACACTTCTCCGCCGCCATATCCAGCGACATCATGGTATCTGGAAGATCAGACAGGTTTGAAGTAGCATTCACTTTCGAAGGGGGAACTTTTGCATCAACCGTCTTCTTAGAAAGGGATATCGCCAAAGACATATCTGCCGTTGATGTTATTTCAGCTTTTCTTTTCTTCCGTGCTTCTACCCGTTCCATGGTGGTGAGCACAACAGTGGAGCGGGTGGTCCTTGAACCTAACAGCATGCAGGCAAGTAGGATTAAAAGAAACAAACACGTCGACGTATGGTGTAAAAAAAAGTCTCAAAGCTTACTTGACATCTCGGTATCTTCAAAGTCAGCAAAACACGCCCTCACAAGCTTTGGGTAAGATCTTTCCTCCAAAGAAAGAGCTTCTATGCGAGCAATGATTTGAGCCGACACCTTGCGGGGTTGAAGAGAAGCAAAATTCTCTACATCAAAGACAAGGATAATCAAAGGTTAGTCACATCCGGACAAAGCAAAGTAGACAAACAGAGAAGACACTACCTATTGAGCACCACCGAGGTTTCAGAAAAGAAGTATCGGTTCCCAAAGAAGATAACTTTATGAAGAAAAATTTATCTGCCCAGCCTCGATCAGACTTCGACATGTTATAAATAAGGTCAGATTTGTTTTTGAGGGTTTTCAAGGTCAAATGACCAGGACCACCTTTGGAGAGACGGTAATTATGAAGAAAATCAATAGCTTTGAACGGGATGCCATGCGAAGAGCACATGAGGTCAACATACAAGAGAAGTGTCCACACTTGGGGAAGTATTTGTCCAGGGGACACATTGAGAGTAACAAGAAAGTCGATCACGAGGGGGGGGGGAGGGAAGGGAAACGGTGTCCGATACGGAAGGGTATTCATACAAACATACCCAATCATCATTATAGGAGTCGGCCCAAACGCCAGGGGGAGGAAGAAACACTTACGCAGAAGCAGGGAACCCGATGGTGAACGCAAAAGAGTTAGGTTCCTCGGAGGTGCTATTCCTTTGGTGATAAGGGGTAAGAATTTTAGATGAAACTAGGGAAGGGGAATCAGAAGGATCGCAACAACCAGAAAGAGATTCCGAAGAATAACCAGAGGTTATCATGGAGAAAGAAGAAAAGAAAGAAGAAGACGGGAAATTGAGAAAGGGAGACGTACCTGGTAATGAAGTAGCACAATTGGGGCAGCAATAAATCATCACAACCACTATATATAAGAATCGATGGGACGTGCTCTGCGCGCTACAACTTCCAAGACACAAATCAAAAACCCTAAAACGTCTTTTGGAGGGAACTTTCCCGGGTTTTTGAGGGGGTATTGTTGGGCCTTCCCGAATTCAGCCCAAAATCGCGTTAGTGCAAGACATTAGGCCCAAATCATCAAGCGTTCAAACCAACTAAGGTGTAATTGTAGGGGAGTGGTGAACGAGGGAGTGATGACGGAAATCTCGAATGGAAAAGATTTCCCAAAAGCAAACAGCTATGCCATTAAATAACGATAGCGATATCCACAAGAGGAGGAGCTCGCAACGGTCACAAAGAACAGAAGACTATAAAAGAGGATCTGAGAAGAAATCAGAGGACATTCATCAGCTTACTTACTATTGCATTTTGAAAGGCTCTCGAATCGATCCATTCTTTTTGTTCAAAAGCTCTATGTGATCGTTTACTTGTAATCTTGGAGGAACTTTGCACCATATCAATCATAAATCAATCACGTTATCTATTTTCGTTTGCTCCCTACTTTGTTCTCTTTAAATCTTCATCTTGTTTACTAGATATAAAGCATTACGACTACTTTTTTATTAGGTTTGCCTCATTATAGCAAGTAATACGTTCGCGTGGTGAATCTGCCCAAAACATTTGTATCTTGTTATATTATCCTACTCCACCGAGAGAGAAAAGTATTGGTCAAATTATTCCTTGTTTCAAGAGAACAATATTGGTATATATATATTGAGGGAGAAAGAAAGATACGTATAGAATAACAAGGACTTGTAGATAGATATATGCCTAAAACCAAAGGTTCAAATTGATTCACTGAATTATAAGACTTCTTGGATATTTCATAACTTTTCTGTTTTAGTGTTCGTTTGACATGTAACATCTTCAAACTTGGACGAAGGTGAAGACTGAGGACCAGACGGAGGTGATTTGAATCCCAAAAGGCAAAAAGAAAACACAATAAGAGCAGAAATATCAAAAAAGCTCAAGGGAATTGGAACGTTAAGAGTTTTGACAACATCATGGCATGTGTTTTGGTGAATGTTAAATTACAGCTTTTTAAACCGCTAAAATCTGCATACTCTTGGATGTGAATTCACGAGAGCAAAGACAATGATTCGGCCAGTCCATCCGAGGACACATGCCAAGGCAAAAGAGCCCACCACTTCCATTGATTCACCTTCAGACATCACAAGGTTTGAATGATTACAACCCCCAATTACCACACATGTAGATTCGATCAATCCTGATAATTTCCTTTGAAGGCCCTTTTCATGATGAGTTCCACTTATAAGTTTTCATAGTTTATATACAACGACCCAGCTGAAATTAACCTCTAAGATTGCAAATGGCTTCTTCTCCAATTGCAAGGCAAGTCTCAGAGTGCTTTATCAAACCCAAATCAGCACAAGAATTTGTCCACTTAACACCATGGGATCTCTTCGTGCTTTCTCACCGTTACACTCAAAAAGGCTTCGTGTTTAAACCTTCTCCTAACCCAATGCAAACTTTTCTTGACAAGCTCAAGGAATCTCTGTCTTTAGCCCTTGTTCACTTTTACTCCCTAGCTGGTCAACTCGAGACCCGATTCGATGAAGACGATCGAACTTGCTCCATCTTCATCGACTGTAACAAAGGTCCTGGAGCACGATTCGTCCATGCCATCATGGACATGAAAGTAGCCGAAATCACTTCTCCAACTACCCGCCAAATTGAAGCACTTGATTCTTTGTTTGACCACAATGACGCCGTCAACCATGACGGTCACGCCAGGCCGTTGTTGACGGTTCAAGTAACGGAGCTAATTGACGGCGTTTTCGTCGCGTGTTCCGTTAACCACGTCTGCGCAGACGGAGAATCCTTTTGGCATTTCCTCAATTCATGGTCGGAGATTTTCAATAACGCTCCGATCTCACGGCCGCCGGTGTACGAGCGCTGGTTCATCGACGGGCAAGGGCCAATCAAGCTCCCTTACGATTTTCCCCCAAATCGCAGATCGGAGACTTCCGAATCCACAGATAGGGTTTTTCATTTCTCAGCTGAATCAATCGCGAATCTAAAATCGAACGCGAATTCCGATTCGAACGGGATCATCAATCAAATCTCGTCTTTCCAGGCGTTAGCCGCGCTCGTCTGGAGATCCATCACAAGAGCACGATCCGTCCCAGACGAAGCCTACACAGATTGCGCACTGACCTTTAACAACAGGGGAAGGCTAAACCCTCCTCTATCACAAAATTACTTCGGGAATTGTGTGCAGATCGGCGTGGCGAGCGCCGCCGCCGGCGAGCTGCTGCGGCGGAGCCTGGGGTGGGCGGCGATGAAGGTGAATGAGGTGGTGGCGAGTCATGATGACGAGAAAGTGAGGGCGAGGATTGAGAAGTGGATGAAGAACCCGGGAGGCGGAGTGTATCGGCCAGGAGCTAGTAATTGCTGCGTTGTGTTCGGTGGATCGACGAGGTTCGATTGCTACGGAGTGGAGTTGGGGATGGGGAAAGCGGTTTATGTGATTAGCGGGAGTGGAAGTAAGCGGGATGGGAGGGTGAATTGCGGAGCCGGGCGTGATGAAGAAGGGAGTGTGGATTTGGAAGTGTGTCTTTATGAAGATTCGATGAGTGCACTTGAATTGGATGAAGAGTTTATGGAGTTTGTCTCGTTTTTTAACTGATATATTTATGATTTATTTAAGGTCAATTGTGTGCTAAGAGTATGTTTATTATTATTATTTTTTTGGTGAAGCTAAGAGTATGTTTTAGGGCTTTGCAAACGGTCCGGACCACGGTCCGGTCCTGACCGGTGGATCGTTATTTAGACAAAATATAGACCGTGGATAGGACCGGACCGAATCATTACGGTCCGGTCTCGGGTTTGGACCGATTTGACCGGATTATTCTTTGTAACATTATAATTAAACATGGTCTAATTCGTCTAACCCATACCATTATGCATATCAATGAAGAAATCCGTCTAACCTAAGATTGAATTAGCAATAAAAGTATTTCCCGAGACAATTCATCCTCTCGTCGAAGTGTCGAATGCCGCTGAACTTGAGAGAGACAGAATCGATCGGGGATGTGGCCGCTTACGAGATTTGGTAGCTTTTGGGCTATTGGCGTCGTGGCCATTCGGCGGTGGTAGTTGGGGGTAGCAACGACAATAGGTTTAGCCGCTTGGTGGAGAAGCGAGCAACGATATGGTTCCTTGGCCGACCTGGGGAGAGGCGAAAAGTGAAATGCCGGAATAGTGGTTCAGCGGCCGACGACGACAATGAGCACTTCAGTTAGGGTTTAGGTGTGTATGTGTGATTATCATGAATCTAAAATGTGATATCACTCAACAACAGCGACAACAATATACCATTAGTCATTGCTAGGTTATGATTTAATTTTATTTGGGACTTATTGCATTATTAGCTAGCCCAAGCCCAACTATCCTAATTTTACTGTTATATCGGTCTTACGGTCCGGACCGGGAGGTCCCTGTTTTGGATCGGGACAGAAAATTTCAAATTTTTTGGACCGAGGACCGGACTGTAAAATTCCGGTCCGGACCTAGTTTGCACAACCCTAGTATGTTTATTGGGAAATACTTCAAACTAGGTGGTGATGCCCGTTGATACGCTCTAGTTTAGTATAGGTTAACTCTTGTATTTTATGTATGATTTGAGTGTGTTTGGGTTAGTTTTGAGCATAATTGCCATATGAAGACCGAAGACACGATTTGAAGAATTGCAAGAGTTTTGAAGACAAGTGTTGATTTGGAGTTGTTTTGATGCCATTTTCTTGTGACGCATCGTTCGGGAGCTACGGTTAACGGATGAAGCTGAATTTGGTATCATTGGAAAGATAACTCGAAGAGCTACAATTCATGTTTTTACCGCGAGTTCAAATTCCAACTCTAAGTGGGTCAAAATCACCTCCGAAGTTGACACCACAATGCTGTCAAAAGACCCGCGACCGCGGGTTGAGACCCGCGCCCGCGGGTGGTGCCAGATCCGCGGACGCCGAGAGCTACTGGACCCGCGATCGCGGGTTGGGATCTGCGCTCGCGGGTGGCGGTTTTCCAGCGGCCGACTCGGTTTTATTTTATCTTTTCTTTTATGATATCTTTAGGTTATTTCGGATATTGTTTCTAGTATTTAAGCTTAGTTTCGTATTCAGTTTGAGAGTGCTAGGATACTTTTGGAGACTACTTTTTAGTTTAACCTAATTTTATTTTTGCTATTATGGAGAACTAATCTTCCTTGGAGTTGTTTGATCAAGGAAGCCTTTTTATTTGAATTCGTGAGATTCTGGTAACTTTTCTATCCTTTGGTTAATATCAAAACTCTTGTTTTAATTATATGATCTATGTTTGATTTTATGAGCCTGATCAACTTGTTTGATTGACTTAGATCTACTGTTTGGATTAGGTTTGATTGTTGTCTGTGCAATCTTATTTATCCTTGAAACAACTCTTTTCCAGGACCGTGGACTGGAATTGATAAAGAGTGTTTGATAATTATTTTATGCATGAGACTCGTAGATTGATTGCATAAATTAATTTTCTTTTATCCTTAATATCTTGCATGATTTGAATTAAGCGTTCTTGTTCATATCATCCTTTCGCTTGGATCGTGGACAAGCGAAAATCTTTTATAAGGATTGGAATTAACCTGGGAATTATAGAAAAGTAGATGAATTGATGATCGAATGATTAAATAGGTGGAATTGATTGAATAAACTCTGCTTTCCTTTAATTGATTTGATACTTAAATTTGCTTGTTTGCTTAAACTCCCAAAACCCATGTTTTGTCCTTTGCTGATTGTTCAGAAAACCGATTCTCTTGGGTTCGATCCCTTACTTGCATGCTATACTTGGTTTGTAGTTTATGGTAATTTATTTTTGATCTCGGCACAATGACTTTAGTCGAGTCACCCGTGTTACACACGGAGTATTTTTTTATTTATTTTTGATAAATAATATTTAAATGTAATTTCACTTTAAAAATTATTTCTTGTCTTGTACTTAATGTTTGGCTTGACTATTGAGGTGCTTTATATTCGTAATCTAAATATAAAGATTGTGATACTCATGAAGAAATTTTTTCGACAAAAATCGTACCTTTTTATACTCCACATGAACATTTTATCTTATCCTCTCATCACCCACTTCTATGATTTAGTGGCTTTTTTAGTCCTTGATTCTCGTCTTCCTTTTTATGCAGCGAGGTGTAGTCTACCTATTACTCAATTAGCATCTTTAATCCCCTTAAAAACATAATATAATTTCATGCATTGCCTTCATTATATCCAATTAATTAGGTTTTAATTGTATATTAAAGAAAATTAGTAACGGTTTTTCCCAGTTGACCAAATAAATGAAACCGTTTTTCATTTTGATTCGTTCTTATCTTCTTATCGATGCATAGTATAGTCAACATAAAAATGAAGAAACAAATGAGATTAATTATGCATTAAATCAAGAATTGAAATAAAAATGAAATGGCTATTTTCTTCTAAGTTTATCACAAAATACAAATGATAACTTTATTCATTTAATTTCAAAAATAGCCCCAATCTATATATGATAATCAGAAAAAATTAAAAATGAGTAGGTAATATGTGTTTAAAATGGAATGGAAGCTATAATTAAGCTATAAAATAGTTTAAACAAATTAGTTTTTTTTGTTTTTTTCAATGATTATGTTTATTTTTATGTATTTTTAATTATTTTAGAAGACTTCTCGACTTCGTTATCATTAAATTCATTATAAGATAAAAGAAATATTATTGTTTTTTTATAAGATGAGTTTTTTTAAATAATTTTTAAAATTCATGAGGATTTATAAATTTATAAAATTTGGCTTTCTATTATTATAAGTATTATCATATAAAAATGTGTCATAAGAGGATAGTTAATTTGTTTATTTTTTTTATAAAAAAAGTAGAGTTAAAATGAAACATAGTAACAACCATTTAGAATATAAAAAAATCCATTTGGAATAGTTTTAATAAAATTCCTTATTAATTGAATGAGCATTTATTACCAAAAAACTTATATTGAAATCATAAAATATCTTATTAATACGTATATGTATGTTTGCAATGCCATTATAAAAAACTTTATTATTTGTATCAACATTAATTGTCAATTTATTTATGTTTATAGTATTATAGATAGATAGATAGATGAGAGAAACTCTAAGAGCCTTTTTAATTTTTTAGTGAAGGGCACTGCCCATGAGAGTCGAACCGGAGACCTTTGAGTACTATCCTTGAAGGCTTAACCGTTTGACTAGATGCCCAAAGGTGATCTAAGAGCCTTTTTATATGCATTAATATTTGTGCCTTTTTAGAAATTTAAACTTTTTTAGCCTAATAAATTCTATCTTAATTCTCTAAAATAATGATGGAGGGTAAATGAAGTATTTTCTCTAAATTTTGGAGAATATGACTTATGGTTCCCTATTATAGAAAAAAAAAATATAGAGAAATTATTGGACATACCCTGAGATGCCACACACATCTTTTAAACATCTCTCCATAATAAAATAATAGTACTTTTTTCTTCCAAATCTTTCTTCCAAACTTCCCCTATCAAATATATTCTAAGTATCGTGGAGGTAATAGTTACTTCTAATATTTTTGTGCTGAAATTGACACGAGGCTTGTTACTTATACAATTTTGTGTCACAAAGTTGTCCAATTTTAATTCGATTCTCCATTATTTAAAGGATGAGTAATTTTTTAGACATTCTAGAGGAAAAGTTGAAAAGGTACTTTTAAGTACCTAAAGAGGGTTTTTCTATTGTTGCCATCATTACATGCAACTTGTAAAATCTTATCTAAAGGACTTGTAAAAAACCATAGCCTCAAACAACAAGAAGTAGACAATTTTGCCGACGTGGAAGATGACATCTCCAAAGGCAACCACCAACATCTCAAATGTCCACCCCACCTCACCCTTTTCAATCAGAACACATAATGTGTCATGAGGCATTCTTTTGGGACATTGTCATGGAAATTTAAAATCATTTTCAAATAAGCAATTGACAAATCTCAAGTAAACTCTCAAAAATCGACATGCAACAACTTAGAAAAGCGAATAAGAACAAAACACACTATAATTTGTGACATAGTTCATCAAAGCCTACATCTACGAAGCCTCGAAGAGGAAACTCAACTCAAATCCACTAGGTCTCAAGAGTGTTACAAAGCAGGGCCACACAAGCAACAGAAGAGAAAATAAGCACAAAGAAAGAACAACAACAACGAGAAATAGATGAAACAAAGAGCATGGTAGAAGAAGAGGATCTAGGGTTTTGAACTCCTAAGGCTGAAGAAGCTTCAAGGTGGAGCTTCATTAGATCTCAACCACCACAGATTACCACGAGCAAGGTTGTCATCGACTAACTCCACTATGAGGTCACCGAAATCGCCATCGACTCTTCTTCTTCTTCTTCTTCTTCTTCTCTCTAGCGTCGCGAGTGAAATCTGCACCCAATTTTAAAGCTAGGTTAGAGGAGAGCTTCAAAACGCTACATCCCACTTAAGTCGGCAATCATCTTCGCGTGTTGGATTAGAGGCAAGCTGACATGGCCTTGTCTCCCTATTTAATATTTGAGCCCATTAGACAAATCAATCCCACAACATTGATTAATCCTATTACCTCCAAACTAAACCACTCAAGTCTAGAAATGCCTTGGGCAAGAAACAACTTGGATATGATTTAACCATAAGTCCATGAACTTGGTTCTCCTTATGTACATCTTCTCCCTTTAATTCTTGTTATATATGTCATGCCATTACTTAGGTCCAAAGAATTATCTTATAGTTTAATATAGAACATTAAAAATGCCCTCTAAAACCATATGCTAAGGCTAAAACTATCATCACAATTGATATTTTAGTGGATTTAGATCAAGGTTCTTCACGCATCATTGACTCATTCCCCATATCTCATGTGGCATCATCGATATGGAGCTCTTCGATATGTTTTGTTCTCCCATGTACGATACAACACAACCAAGTAGCTTCTTTCAAAGCCTCGATAGCTGCAATGAACTATGCCTCTGTTGAGAATAGTGCAACTATGGATTGTTGTTGGGATTTCCTAGAAATATAAATTTCTACCAAACAGTTAAGTATGTAGTTGATTTCTTATTGTCCTTGTTATGGACATAATCCGACTCCACATATCCATTAAGTTCAAATTTAAATGATTTTTAAATTTGAAATTTACGTCAAAATCAAGTTTAATTTTTTTCAAGATGTTTTTTAAAATCTCAGCCCATTTATTTTAGAAAATTACCTTTTAGATTTAAATTTCATGTTTTCCTTCTTACTATATATCCATGCATGTTTCTCACCGAATCTCACCATCCATTACTTCAATCCAACGCTCCACATGTCCTCTCATATTACACCATAATATAGAGGTTGATTCACATGGAAATGATTCTTATTATGAAAGCTAGAAACAAATGAGGACCCTTGGATTTGAGAAATGGATGGTTAAGATTAAAAGGGATAGGGGCAAACTAGTAATTTTGACAAAAATTAAATCAATAAAAAATAAAAAATAATTTTTTTTAAATTTTCTTAGTTTCGCTTGTTTTTGCTAAAAACACGAAATTTGATTTTTTATGTTACGTTCACATATTTTATGCATATGTTCACACTATTATAAGACATGTTCACACATTATCACATTTTTCATTAAGAGATTTTATAATATGTTCACATATATTACAAGTGTGTTCACATATTAGTACTGTTTGTTCATGTTTTATGGTCATATGTTCATGTTCGTTTAAATCATAATATAGACTTTAAACGACTTAAAAAAATTTGACAAAAAAATAAAAAATAAAAAAAATTTGTTTTTTTTTATATTTTTCGCTTAGTTTTTCCAAAAACACGACGGTTAATATTTTACATTCTGCTCTCATATTTTATACACATGTTCACATTATTACAAGGGATATTCACATATAACCGCATTTTAACTTCAAAAAATTTAGTATAAGATCACATATAATATAGTTACGTTCACATATTAGTATTACATGTTCACGTTTTATTGCCTTATGTTCATACTCGATTTATATCATTCTACATACGTAAAAAGACTTAAAAAATAAAGCAAGAAAATAAATAAAAAATTTAATTTTTTTAAATTTTTTAAATTTTTTAAATTTTTTAAATTTTTTAATCGGATGACCAAGATTCATTTCTAGTGTTTCAATCGGATGGTCTAGATTCGTTCTTAGTTTTTCATGTTAAGTCCCATTTTCATTTAATTCAATCTTCTATAATATATAAGGGCATCTCTATTGAGGGGCTCTCAAAGAGTCCCTATTATAATAAAAAATATAAAAAATAATTTTTTAGGTGTGAGAGTCTCTCATAGTCCCTCAAAAGAGGGACTGTGAGGGACGATCCCTCACTGAAATAAATATTATTATATTTGTGAGAGACCCAAATGTGGGTGCTCTAACTATTGTACCTAGAGGTAACTCGTATATGATAAATAAATTTTATATATATACGCGTAAGTTTAAGTAAAACAACAAATATTCTCTCATATATATTTCCTCGGGTCACGCAAACGGAGTGGGTCTATGTTATTGTTATTTCCTCGGGTCACGCAAACGGAGTGTGTCTATGTTATTGTTAGGTAGCTCACGTAATTGTACATAATGCTAGCTCTAGGGTTATTATATAAATTTCTTGATTGATCAATTTGTTGATCTTACGAACGGATTTATAAAAATTCAGTGTGAAATTAATTAATAACTCCTTGTGTTGCCTTGTGTTGAGCAATTTCCAATTCAATTGGTTCTCATCTTTCATAAACACACCATCTTCAATTTTCTTCTAAAGTTGCCTTGTGTTGAGCAATTTCCATTCTTTGCTTGTGAGTGCACACGATCGAGTAAACTCCATTGCGGTACTGCCTTTCTTTTCTCTTTAATTCGTAACTAATTTTGGTTATTGAAATACAAAAAATTAAGATCTCGTTTACTTTACAATTTGTTGTAATTTATCCTTCCATTTTTTTCTGTTTCATTGTTGTAGGTTCTAGAATAAGGTATATGGCGATTGATAATGATACAACCCTTATTTTTCTAAAGCAATTGTGTCCTTGTTCCATTAATTCAAATGCCACATTGGAGCCATTGGGTTGTTAAAAAAAAAAGGTATAGAACCCTCTTAATTGTGTCCTTATATTATTTTTGTGAATTTGGATGTTAGTTTTCTCAAGGACCGTAGGAGTGACGAAAGTTTGCTGTTTGTTTCAATGAAAAAATAATAATTCCAAGTGTTAAGAGCACTTGTATTGCTATGTATAAGTAATTGAATATGTAGTACATAGCATAATGTGATTCATATGGTAGTTATATATTTATATAAAATTTAAAACAAAATTGAATTTGCAGGTGTTAGAGCTGGGAATAATGGTACATTCGGTAATAATCGGAATTACGCTGGGGACTTCAGAGAGCCTTTCAACCATAAAGCCGCTAATGTCCGCTCTTTCCTTTCACCAATTTTTCCAAGGGATGGGCCTCGGCGGATGCATTGTCCAGCTAGCCTCTAGGAAAATTTGTAATTCATAAACTAACATGGTATTATTAGTTTTCTGAGATTTCATGTTTGGCATGCTACTTTATATATACTATATTTATAGGCGTCATGAGTTACAAGTAGAATGCCAAACATGAAATCTAAGATCCGAGCTTTATTTTAGGCTTCATTTGTTAAAAACATTAAAACAACACAGTTTAATTTATCTAAGCCCATTTAGCTATGATAGACATACTACCCGCCCCAAGAAGAAGAGAAATATAAGCTCTGAGTTGGACCCAAGGGCTATTTTGGACCCTAGGGCTCATGAATTCCGATACAAGAAGATCTACCATTTTCATTATCATTAGCGTGTATGACGATGAAGACATATTTGATGATGTCATCCGACCGGGTGTCCAATGCCATTGGCCAATGTTATGCTTTAAACATGTTTTATGTCTTAGGCTTAGTTTAACTTTAATGTTCAAATAATAGTGTATGACATACACGTGTGTATGATCACTAGGCTGTTTTGTAGCTTACAAATAAGCTGCATAAATGTAGGAGTTGGTTTGAGTTGTTAGAGTCAAATAATGGTGCGTGATGTGCACTTTGTTAGTGGAGTTAGTTGTCGGATTGTTGCTTCAACTTCTCCTAGTTTGTAGTTCTGTTTTTGCAAGTAATGTAAACCAGAATAAGGTGATGGTCATGCCTTAAGTAAGCGCCACACCATTGGAAAAAACTGTTTGTTTTCTTTCTTGTTCATTGTTGAATTTAGTGATTGAATTGAGTGCAAACACAACAAGTATCAGAGCTTGGTGAGATTACAATCACTAAGACCATGTCTCACCTTGAGATCGAGGGTGATAGACAAAGAGAGCAAAGACAACTGATGTTCATGTTTTTAGTATAGTTTTAGGTGTTTTTCTTAGGTTGTTTAGTTTAGTTTTAGTGAGTTTTAGTGTTTGTTTTGTGTGTTTTTGGATAAGTTTACATATTTTGTGAAAAGTATGGAAGCTACTCCGTTTTTTGTGTTTTTCTTAGGTTTTTGAAGTGGAAAAGAGCATTTCGAGAGAGTTAGAGTCAAGTGGATGGTGCAAAATAAATGAAGGAAAGAGAAGAAAGAATATGCCTTGAAGATCCCGTTGAAATCCAAAGAGAAGCTATGAAGAGTGTACAAAAACCCAAAACAGAGAGCTCGTTATCGATCTGTGAGGGTCGGTACCGAGCTGAGCAACAGAGTTTTGTCCGAGGAATTCAGCAAGAGTCTACCGATCGTGTGCAGGTTGTTACCGAGGTGGCCTGTGTCGGTAGGTGGCGCCGACTTTCGGAAATTCTATCTTTTATATCGTAATCTTTTTAGTTAGAAAACTTTTTATCTTTTAGGACCCTTGTTAGATAGTTTCTTTTAGTATAAATACCCTTGTTCTAGTTGGTTTTAGGAGGTTGGCTAGTTAGTTCTTTTGTTAGTTTGGAGAGACGATCGATTGATCGAGATCGAGAGAGAGAGAGAGATCGAGTTCGAGCTTGGTTCTCTTGTCCTTTGATTTCGAACGTGGCTGTGTTTGAAAGACAGGATTTTTATAATTCAAGTGAGCTTTTATTTCAATGTTTTGATTCATTCTAGTTGTTTGTTTTCATTCAATCATGAGTGAGTAGTTTACTTTTCTAGGATCAGGGTTAAAACCCGACATAGTTATGCATGATTGAATGTGTGTTGAATGTTTTGATTGCCTTTTATCCTTTAAACTACTTAATTTGTGCTTATGCTTAGACGAAAGTCGAAGTAATTTGAGTTTATCGCTTGATCGAAAGAGAAATTAGTGGACTTGAATGTTGATATTGTTCGATAACGAAAGTGTTGAGCTTTAGATTCAAAATAAGTAGAAAGTGAATTGATTTATGAAAATTGATTGATTTGCTTGTTTAAATCAACGAAAGTTGATAGATTTATCTTTAAGGCATGATATTTATCTTTCACACTAGTTCATATGCATGATTATGTCGTGGTAAACCTTTATCCTAGTTGTTTTTGCATTTGAATTACCTTCATTTTTACTTACGAACAGACTCGTTACCGAGGCACACAGGTCGGTACTGAGCCTGCAGTTGATTCGTCTTGTTTGCTTAGTTTTAGTAGAATCCCAACATCGTTACCAACCCTGACAAGGTTGGTACCAAGGGCTGTCGTAGCCTTGTTTGTTCCTATTTTGCTTTGTTTTCTTGTTTTCGTAGTTTAGTAATCAAACAACCTTGCTTCCCGTGGACGATCCTGACTTCGCTATACTCAGCGGGGTCTTGACTACAAATTTATTTGTTGTCGAGTAAATTGACCCTCAACAAATTGGCGCCGTTGCCGGGGAAGCAACAGTGTTTGTTTGATTACTCATGGGTCTGGGAATAGCCGGACACCGTTTTTGTTTTTAATTTCGTTTTCTTTTGTTTGTTTTCTCAGCTTATGCCAACAGGAAGTTGCAGGCCCGAGTTTGATAACACTGGTTATTATTCTGAACCTGAACGCGACCTTCATCGTAGAAGAAGAGGAACCAAGCTACGACTCAACAGATGACTCCTGAAGAGATGGCACAGCAGATGGCTGCACTCCAGAGGCAACTCGAAGCCACATAGATTGAGAAGACCGCTCTACAAGAGCAACTCAATTCCTATCCGAGGAATGCCAAACAGTATATGCATGTAGAACTGAGGGTGCCAGAGTCTGCAATCGTGCTTCCGGAGATAGAGAAGACTTTTGAGATTAAATCTCAATTCTTATCCTTAATCAAATGGGCTCAGTTTGAAGGGAAACCTACTAAGTTCCCTATGGAACATATTAAAATTTTTCTTGATTTGTGTGACATTATTGCTGGATAAGGTGTCTTTGTAGAATATGTTCTATTAAAAGCTTTCAGGTGGTCTCTTAGAGGAAAGGCCCTGAGCTGGTTGGAGAGCTTAGCTCCTAAGTCTATCAGGACTTGGAAAGCTTTGTATGATCAATTTTTGACAAAGTTCTTCCCTCCTGCTAAGACAATGGAGTTGAGAAAATGCATCACCTCCTATCACCAGCTGCCTAACGAGGCCTTTGTCGAGACGTGGGAGATATTCAAGGAGATGCTCAAACAGTGCCCCACTCATGGGTGATGAGGTATTTTCGTGGTCGTTTATACCTACCAAAGAAACCTAACTTTACCAACTCAGTAGAGCGGCAAGTAAGGGTCGAACCCACATAGACTCGTGTAAATGTGTTATTACTTGTATGCCAAGTAACCAAAGGGGTTTTTTAAAATGATTATCTAAACTAATATGCAAGAATAAAACTAACTATGAATGCAAAAGATGATTTGAATATATGAAAGACAAACGTGTTCAACTAGTTAGATCCATCATGATATTGATTCGTTGATCATCGATTCTCTTGATTCTCTTCTCACTTGAATAATCTATTGTGGATAGTGATCCTACTAAGAATTAAAACCCGAACTTCATATATAGTTGATAGAACAACCAGTCTAACAACCCTAATTATTTAACAACCTAGAAAACCTTCTAGATTCAATTAAACAACAGCATGACGATTCAAGTTATCAATAGAAACAAACACTTAGAGCAACCAGACATCTAAGTGAATTGTGAATTTATTCCCTACTTTAATCAACTTGTCCGACCGGTACTAAATTAATTAAAGTCTACTCTTGATCTAATTAACTCCAACCGGTAATTAATCAGATTCAGTTGTAAATTAACCTAGAAATTCTATTAGGTAGCTAATCTAACAAAACCCTAGAATAATTCTGATTCAGTTAAGCACAGGGAATAATTTCTATTCAAGTTTGTTGAGAATCAATCAAACCTCACAACTACATACAAATCATGACTTCAATAACTAGCCAAACACTAGAGAAATTAGCAATGCATAATGAAATTAAAATCAAACTTACAAAGGTTTCAAAGTCTTCCTTGAGAGAAAAACCCTAGCCTCCAAAAGTATGATAAAAAGTTATGAAAAATAAAACTAACATAAAGTATTTATATGCTCCTAAAAATATCCTCACACAAGTCTATCTTAACACCCAAACTCGGATAACACAAGCCTAAAAACCAACATGCCGAAGCCCAAAACCAATCTCCGCCCAAAAACCACGTCCGCGTAGAATCCCGATTGCGCGGCATCGTTCCTGAAATGCGCGGCCGCGCTTTCCTTGCCATCCCCGTGCAATTACTCGCCAGTTGAGATTGCTCGGGCACATTGCTCGGCTTCGACCCCGAGATTTTCCTTCTCTTTTGCCTTGGTTTTTCTTGTCTTGTCTTCCTTGTCTTGGCTCTTCTCCTAGCATGTCCTAGCTTCCTTAGCTCCTTTGCCTCGTCCATCACCACCATGGTCAATCTGTACTCGCCCCGTTGTTGCTCCTGAACCTGAAAACCTGTAAAACCGAGCAAACCAGCGCATAATACCCGATAACACAAAAACCTAAAAACTACATAAAAACTAACCTAAAACTAACTAAAACATATATAAAACATGCATCTAAACTACTCCTTTATGCAAGCTATCAAATTCCCCCATGCTTAACCCTTGCTTGTCCTCAAGCAAGACATAAATCCAATCACACCATAGAAATGCAATCTTGCATCCATCTCAAGTCAAACAAGCATTTCACATATAATCAAAAACCCAACCAAGACTTCCTAGCATGCATTATGGTAAGCAACAAGTAAAGATCATTCATTCATTCTAGACCTCACCAAGGATACTGTGTTTGCACTCAAACTCTCAAGTGTTTAAGGGTATGTGTTTCACTCAAAAATCAACCATGAAAACTAGACTACCATATGCTTGCATCAGAGTTCTAAATCTCCACCGCTAGGGATCAAATACATAACAAAAATCAAGAGGTCTTTTTCCGGCTTGTAATGGGGCCAAGGTAAAGAGAAATTTGGAAGGGATAACATTTGGCCTGTGGTGCTAAATCCGAGATAAAGAACTAATCCTAAACCCAACTCAACACTTTTCATAACACTTCCAACTTCACTCTACCAACTCCTTACATTTACATTCAAAACACTTTGCTTCTTTTTTTTTTCTTTGCTTTTATCAACTCTTTCTTTTATACTAATGAAGACTATTAACACTTAAGCTCAAATTTGCTTTCTTTTGCTTTGCAACATACTTTTCATCTTCATTTTTTTCTTCACTTTAAAACCAAGAGTTGTTGCCCTCTTTTTCCACCTTTTCTTCCAACTCCCCCATACTTGTACATAACTCACATAAAACAAAAAACACAACCTAAAGTCCTAAATCCCGGATCCTGGGTCAAGCTTATTAAGCTAGGAATCATTTTGTGGAGCTAATAAAAACAGGCTAAAAGCTCAAAGAAATAGGGGTGTCAAAACATGGATCTTGTCAAGGTAGGAAGGGAAAATAATAGGCTTATAGAAACATTGCCTCAATCATTTTAATGTCATGCATTCAACCATATTAAGCAGCCTTGAAAAAGAGTATTAACGCAAGTTCTAGAGCTAGATAATCATGGTGATACACTCAAGAATGTAGAGAACAAATATATCATGAAAGGCCAAAAATCTCACAAGGCTAATTGTTGTCTAGAACTTCAGAATGAATCAAATACTCAAGCTAAATACATGCTCCATCCTATAATCAAGGTAATCAATCAATGATCATGCTCATATCATATCAACTTCAGTATATCATGCAAATCATGGGTTAGAATTTATACTTAACTTAGAGAAACAAGAGGAATCAAACAATGGGGGAAATAAGAACCTAAATGCAATATTTTTGTATTTTTTTTTTCAAATTTTCTAATTTTTTTTTCTCATTTTTCAAGAATTTTAATCAATGCATGCAAAAATTGAAATATGACCTAATCTAATGCAACTATATGCAATGCAAACAAGTAATTCCCTTCCCCCATGCTAAAACATACTTTGTCCCCAAAGTATAGTAAAAAGTAAAGAGAAAGAGAAAAAAAACTCACAGAAATCTAGTTGTGTGGCGGGTAATAAGGCGGAAAATCTTGTGGTGGTGGTGGCTGGTACTCCGGATGATACTCTGGCTGTGGATGGTACGGTGGGATCTCCTGTGCTGGTGGTGGCTGGTATGGCGGGAACTGAGGATACAGAGTATCGGGAAAGGCATACTGAGGATACGACTGATGAGGCGGATAGCCCGCTGAACTACATCCATCCAATCTGGTGTTGAGCAGTCTGAACTGCTCATCCTGGCGGGCCTGAAAAGCAGCAAGCTGCTGATCCTGATGAGTCTGATATGATGTGAACCTCTGATCCACATAACCTCTCATGCCTTGAAAGCTCTGATCGATATGAGACGACATGTCATTGTATCGCTGCGTCTTGTCTAGCTGCATCTGTCTCATCATCTCCATCATCTGGTTATACTGAGCATCAGAGTAATGTACACCTCCAGCTGGTATAGACGGATCAAACTGTCTTTGCTGATCTTCCTCCTCAGACTCATCATCCTCATCAGTGCCAATATCTTCAGCAGATTCTTCCTCTTCTTCTTCTTCAGCCATGGTGAAATCCTCATCCATCTCCTCTTCATCAGAATCCACCACAATAGGAACTGAAACCGCCTTTTTACCCCTAACTGGGCCCTTCACGGTAGCCACATCTAAATCATCAGCCTGAACGTTAATGAACCAGTTAGCTGGATTATCCCCAATCTGCACTCGGTGTCCATCAGGAAGCTTCATAACTCTCCCAGAATCACCAATCACCCAGAAGTAAGAGTTTCTGTACTTGTAGAGAGCGCCCATTTTCTTCAACATGATGAAGTCAATAGGTGAAGGCGGGATGTCAACCTTTAACTTGCTAAGATCGACTCTAAAGTGCTTGGCTAGGAAAGTCACAATCCCGCCAATACAAATAGCTCCACCGCCTTTGTTCCCAACATGGGCCATGTGGTGCATCAACATAGCACCCAAGTTCAACGGCTTCCTCTTCAAACTTGCAGCCAATACAGTGACATCTTTCTTTGGACAATTGTTTCCCCCATCACCTCTCCCATTCAAAGTACTAGCAATAAACCGCTGGAAAACCTTAATAGCGGGATGAGTAATGGGAGAGGCTTTTTCCTTAGAAGGCTCATATTGGCTCTCCCTGTGATGGCTTTCCAGAAGTGCCTGTCAGCCCATGTAGCACCTGCCTCGGTAAGCACTAAATCTCTACTAATAGGGAAATTGCAGAACCCAAACACTCGGTTGACCTCTTTCAAGGTCATCTTCCTTCTAACTTCCCCGAGCCAAAACTTAATCTCCCCTTCTCCTTTAAAATTAGTGGACAAAGTGCTTAGAAACTCCAGTGTTAACCCCTTGAAGGTGGGTTCACACAGCTTCAAGAATTCACGCATATGCAAATATGCTCCTAATTCATTTAACAGATGAGCTATCCCAATCTGGTTCATCAGATCCCAGTCTATGAACCGAGTTGCTTTCCATTGCCTATCCTTCAGAAGCTAAAACCTAATCACATGATTGTCCTTGGTCAGAGTGATCCCAAAAGTCTCTTGGGTGATCTCCCCCACCACAGCAGGGGGAGCTAAAGCAGCTCGTGATGATGAAGATCCATCAGTTCGACCTCTCTTGTTACCCATGATATCAGAATTTCAAGTAAACCTGCACAAACACCACACAAACCAAACAAACACAATTCCGTTGTCCCGGCAAGGACAACCACAACAATATTTCACAGATAATCACTCAAACACTCTCTTCCCCCACTACCTAGAACAATTTTAATCAAAATTTAATCAGATTTTAATCAAATTCTAATCAAATTCTAGGTGATTTTCGGATTTGCATACAAAGTTCAAATAAAACACGAAGCTAGACTAGAATCATGCAATAAACAAACTTTTGTAAAGGACTTAAGCCTAAATCCGAGCCTAAAGGGGTCAAATTCGGGTTTTTCTAGTCAAACCTAGATCTAGATTCAAGCTATAAAAAACCGAAATTTAAGAGGAGATTGTGAAAAACTTACTTGAATTCCGCTTGAATGTGAGTTCCTTGCTTGAATTTACTTGAAAATCCGACTTGAATGGCTTGGGTGAAGCTTGAGCTTGAGGGCTTCAATGGAGTTTTGAGAGGGGAGGTGGAAAAAGCTGCGTACGAGTGGGAAGAAGAAATAGAAGGCTTTGGGTTTTAATTAGGTCGTCGCTGAAAAACGGCTAAAAGCGCGGGATCGCACGCCAATGCGCGGCCGCACTTTTGCGAAGCCGCGCAATATGCTCCCAGTTGAGATTGCGCGGCTTAGGTACTTGGATTGCGCGGCCGCGCATTTGGCATCCCAAGCCGCGCTTTCTCCTCTGAGCCTGCATTGCTCGGGATCGTTCCAGATTCTTGACCACGCAATTTTTTTTTTCGTCCCAATCCCGAGTTTTTAGCCCCATTTACTTCTAAGCTTGCCCGAGCTACCTGTATATCTGAGGATTACTTCTACCAAAACTAACTAACAAAACAAAAATTGTAAAATTGAAAGCAAAAATCAAAGAAAATCTATCCTAAACCATGGGTTGCCTCCCAAGAAGCGCTTGTTTAACGTCATTAGCTTGACGTAAAAGGATATCAAGAAGGATACGAGCTATGGAATTCGATCTCCCTCCCATCGAATCCCATCTTCAGTGTGCCTTGCGGTATGTCAATCCTTGTATTTGCAGTCTTCAAGAATGGTCGTCCTAGCAACATAGACATCTTCCCAACTCCCGATCCCATGTCCATTACTAGAAAGTCAGCCGGAAATGGCAAGGAATCCACTGTGACCCATACATCTTCAATTTTTCCTTTGGGCCTCACAGTGGAATGATCAGCCAACTCCACTATGGTTCGGGTCTCTTTCAATGGTCCCATATCGAGCTTCTCATATAAGGATGAAGAAATCACATTCACAAACGCACCTAAATCAATCAAAGCTTCATTCACCTTGGTGCTTCCAATCATGCAAGGAATGGTGAACATGCCAGGGTCACTGCACTTCTCAGGCAAACGCTTCTGAAACACAGCAGACACATGTTCTTTCTCTTTAACTTGCTTCTGACATTTCTCCTTCTGTCCCCTTTTCAGAGTACACAACTCCTTCAAAAACTTAGCGTAACGAGGTACACTCTTGATCAGATTCAGTAATGGGACATTAACTCTGCATGTACTGAAGACCTCGAACAGCTCTTTATCATTCTTCAATTTCCGGGTTTCTTTCATGGCTTCCGGAAAGGGTGGAACAGGTACATAAGCTTTCAGAAGAGGTGCAGACGTATCTTCCAGCTCGCCCAGAATGCGCGGCTTTGCATCCAAGTGCGCGGCCGCGCTTTCCTCCTCGATCCCGCGCAATCCCAACTGGGACTATATTGCGCGGGATGAACATTGCTCGGCCGCGCTTTTAGCAGCCAAGCCGAGCAATCGGCCTTCGTTCTGTTCCTCGGTTTCTGTAACCTTGCTCAGCTGGTATACTTGTCCCGCCTCAGAACCACCATAAATGGAGATAAAACTGACATTTGCCCTCGGGTTAAGCTCTGTCTGAGACGGTAGCTTACTTGAATCTCTAGCTTCCAGTTTACTCACTGCCTCAGCAATCTGACTAACTTGGTTCTCTAAATTCTTTATACTCGACTTGGTTTCCTGTTGAAGCTGAGTTAGAGAACCATGCATTGTAGAAACTGACAGAGTCAACTGTCGGACCATCTCCTCTGTGGACATAGCATTCTGATTCACTCCCTGAGCCTGAGGTTGGAAAGGCGGTCTGTACTGAGCTTGGCCACCTTGATGGTTGAATTGCTGATTGCTAGAATTACCATACCTCAGATTAGGATGATCCCTCCAGCCTGGATTGTAGGTGTTGGAAAATGGGTCATACCTCGGCCTAGGTGGTCCATATCCTCCCACTGCATTCACCTCAGCATTTTGATCTTGAAGTGTAGGGCATGAATCAGTGGGATGCATGTTATCAAAGCAAATTTCACAGGACTTCACCTGTTGTCTACCACCTTGCTGCAACAGCTGCTTCATCATCATTTTAACCTCAGTGACTTCATCTTGGATCCTTGTATTAGCCACCACAGAATTCGCAGCTTTCGAGCTAGTCTCTCTTTTGAACTGTCTTGTGCCCTCAGACAGTTGTGTGAACAGGTCAAACGCATCAGCAGGAGTTTTGTTGAGAATGTGACCTTGGCAAGCTGCATTGACCATTCTTCTCTCATCATCCAAGAGGCCATTAAACAGATATAAGTTCAGGTCTTGATCAATGTAACCATGGAAAGGACAGCTGGCTATCAACCTCTTGAATCTCTCATAGTATTCGTACAAGGACTCACTTGCTTCTTGTTCAATATTACTGATTCGCTTCTTCAGATCATTGAGCCTTGTAGCAGGGAAGTACTTCTCCAGAAAAGCTTCTTTCATCTTAGCCCATGTATCAATACTTCCCGGAGCCAAGTAGTAAAACCAGTCTTTAGCCTGATCCTTGAGAGAAAAAGGAAAGGCTCTCAGCGCGATCTGGTCATGAGTCACATCAGCAGGCTTCATGCTTGAGCACACAGCATGAAATTCAGAAAGATGTTTGTTGGGGTCTTCACCACTATGCCCATGGAATGAAGGCAAAAGGTGGATCAACCCGGATTTCAACTCAAACTTGACTCCCTCAGCAAGAACAGGGAATTGCACCGCCAACGGTTGTTGTGCCAGATTCGGTGCAGTCAACTCTCTCAATGTTCGGTCACCCATCTCGACGGATTCAGCAGATTCAGATTCCGAGTCAGATTCTTCAAGAAAGAATGGTAAGGCCTGAAAGTGATTCCGGATTTCCTTCCTTAGCTTGAAGAGTGTCCTGTCAATATCTGGATCAAACAACAGGGGAGATGAGTTAGTAGCATGGGTATGATCCATATAACAGGTTCACACCCAAAACGGCACGAAAGTAATAAACACAAATAGCGACGAGTCCCCGGCAACGGCGCCAAATTTGATGAGGTATTTTCGTGGTCGTTTATACCTACCAAAGAAACCTGACTTTTCCAACTCAGTAGAGCGGCAAGTAAGGGTCGATCCCACATAGACTCGTGTAAATGTGTTATTACTTGTATGCCACGTAACCAAAGGGGGTTTTTAGAATGATTATCTAAACTAATATGCAAGAATAAAACTAACTATGAATGCAAAAGATGATTTGAATATATGAAAGACAAACGTGTTCAACTAGTTAGATCCATCATGATATTGATTCGTTGATCATCGATTCTCTTGATTCTCTTCTCACTTGAATAATCTATTGTGGATAGTGATCCTACTAAGAATTAAAACCCGAACTTCATATATAGTTGATAGAACAACCAGTCTAACAACCCTAATTATTTAACAACCTAGAAAACCTTCTAGATTCAATTAGACAACAGCATGAAGATTCAAGTTATCAATAGAAACAAACACTTAGAGCAACCAGACATCTAAGTGAATTGTGAATTTATTCCCTACTTTAATCAACTTGTCCGACCGGTACTAAATTAATTAAAGTCTACTCTTGATCTAATTAACTCCAACCGGTAATTAATCAGATTCAGTTTTAACTAGAAATTCTATTAGGTAGCTAATCTAATAAAACCCTAATTTAGATTCAATTAAGCACAGGGAATAATTTCTATTCAAGTTTGTAGAGAATCATTCAAATCTCACAACTACTTACAAATCATGACTTCAATAACTAGCCAAACACAAGAAAATTAGCAATGCATAATTGACTTAAAATCAAACTCACAAAGGTTCAAAGGTTCTTCCTTGAGAGAAAACCCTAGCCTCCAAAAGTATGAAAAAAGTTATGATTTGATAGAGAGAAAAAACCAAGTTTAAATACCCTAGAAAATATCCAAATATCAAATTATCTCGAAATTACATCAAACTAGTCGGAAAATACATAACCAAGGTCCAACTCGAAGCCCACTTGATCGGCCCAAGCGTGTCGCAACAAAACAACACGGCGCGGTCTTATTCAGACTGCCGCGGCCGCGCCATGTCCATCACCAGCCCGCGCCACCAATGCTGGCGTGTCTCGCCGTTGTTTCATTCCGTTGGACTTTAGTTCTTCACATCTACTTCTTCAATCTTCATTGCAACACCTCCTAGCTTCTTTCACTCGTCCACCACCGCCATGGTCATAAAGATCTCGCCTCGTTGTTGCTCCTGAACCTAAAAACCTGCAAAGCCGAGCAAACCAGCGCATAATACCCGACAACACAAAAACATAAAAACTACATAAAAACTAACCTAAAACTAACTAAAACATTTATAAAACATGCATCTAAACTACTCCTATAGCGGAGTGCTGCATGATCTGTATAAACAATCACTCTTGTTCCCAGCAAGTAAGAGCGAAATTTCTCCAATGCAAACACAACTGCTCGGAGCTCCTTCTCCGTGGTGTAGTAGTTCCTCTGGGCCTCATTCAATGTCATAGAGGCATAGTGAATCACATGAGACGCCCTGCCCTTCTTTTGTCCCAAAACAGCCCCCACTGCATAATCATTAGCATCACACATGATCTCAAAGGGGAGAGACCAATCTGGGGCTTGAATGATGGGAGTTGTGGTGAGGCGAAGTTTTAGCTCATCAAACGCTGTATTGCATGCATCACTAAACTCAAATTCCGCTTCCTTCTTCAATAACTCACATAAGGGGGAGGCAATTTTGGAGAAGTCTCTGATAAACCTGCGGTAAAACCCTGCATGGCCTAAAAAAGAACGCACTTCACGCACATTAGTAGGATAAGGAAAAGATTGAATTACTTCAACCTTAGCCTTATCGACCTCAATACCCCTAGAAGACACTACATGGCCTAATACTATACCTTGTTCTACCATAAAATGACATTTTTCAGAGTTTAGAACAAGATTAGTATCTTCACATCTTTTAAGCACTAGTGTCAAATGAGTTAAGCATGAATCAAAGTCATTCCCATGGACGGTAAAATCGTCCATAAATACCTCAATGAATTTCTCTATGTACTCAGAAAAGATACTAACCATACACCATTGGAATGTAGCTGGGGCATTGCACAGTCCAAAAGGCATCCTTCGGTATGCAAAGGTGCCAAAAGGACAAGTGAATGTTGTCTTCTCCTGATCCTCTGGTGCTATGGCTACCTGAAAATATCCAGAATACCCATCCAAGAAACAATAGAATGAACGACCGGCAAGTCGTTCCAGCATTTGATCAATGAAAGGTAATGGGAAATGGTCCTTCCGGGTTACCGCATTCAGCTTGCGATAATCAATACACACCCGCCACCCGGTCTGGACTCTTGTGGGAATGAGATCACCCTTGTGATTCTCAACCACTGTGATACCACCCTTTTTAGGGACAACCTGAGTTGGGCTGACCCATTTACTGTCAGAAATAGGAAAGATCATACCTGCCTGAAGGAGCTTCAACACCTCCTTCTTTACCACCTCCATCATTGGGGGATTCAGCCTTCTTTGGGGCTGTCTAGACGGTGTAGCTTCATCTTCTAATAGAATCCGATGCATACATGTTGAGGGACTAATCCCTTTAATGTCTGCAATGGTCCATCTTATGGCCGTCTTATGCTCCCTCAGAACTGCCACTAATCTTCCTTCTTGCTCATTGTTGAGCTTGTTGGATATAATTACCGGCAATGTGTCCCCTTCACCTAAGAAAGCATACTTGAGATGGTCTGGAAGTTGCTTCAGTTCTACCACCGGTGCCTGCACAATAGATGGCAAAAGCTTCTCGCTTGGCGAGGTTAGTGGTATGGGCTTTGAGCCCGGTGGCAATAGCGGACGCTCATAGTGAGCATTCAACTATGCCACCACTTCCTGCAGGCCAGTCTTTAAATCCAAATCTGAAGTATTATTCATAATAGCATTTTCCAAGGTGGATCTTAAAGCTTCAGATTCATGAATATTGAAAGATTCTTGAGCAAGTGGCTCTACCACATCATCTAAGCACAACGAGGAATCTTCGGGAGGGTATTTCATTGCATCATAAATATTATACTCTACCCTTTCCCCGTCGAATTCCATAGTCAGAGAACCACTACAGTCATTAATCTTAGTCTTAGCTGTTTTCAGAAAAGGTCTACCTAGAAAAATAGGTGCAGCATGCTTATCATGGTCCATATCTAAGACATAAAAATAAGCAGGAAATATCAGATTATCAACCATTACAAGCACATCTTCAACTATTCCTCTAGGGTAAGCATTTGACCTATCAACCAACTGTATAACCACACCAGTTTCTTGCAAAGGACCCAGTTCAAGCATTTTGTACACAGAGTAAGGTAAAACATTAATTGAAGCACCTAGATCTAGCATGGCTCTGTCAATCTTTGTATCACCAATAATGCAGGGAATAGTGAACATGCCAAGGTCGCCACATTTCTGAGGCATACGCCTTTGAAACACAGCAGACACATGCTCACTTACAGAGATCTTCTGTTTCTCCTTTAACTTTTGAGTTCTCTTTATGGTGCACAATTCTTTCAAAAACTTAGCATATCTAGGAATGATCTTAATCAGATTAAGTAAAGGAATATTTACCTCACATTTGTTGAACGAACGTCTCAAACAGTTCCTTGTCATTCTCCAGCTTCCGGGTCTCTTTTAAAGCTTCTGGGAAAGGTGGGACAGGTGGATAAGATCTCGGATCGACACTCGGAGAAATCACCGGCGGCGCGGGCGTTGAAACAGGTGGCGCGGGCGCGTCAGTTACGTGGCGCGGCCGCGTCAGTGGTGGCGCGGTCGCGTCACCCCCGTTTTTGCCCGGGTCTAAATCCTCTGGATCTCTGGCGACTTTACGCGGGCTTAACTCATGGTGGCACGGTCGAGTCACTTCATGTTGGAGCCCGCACTCTACTGCGTCCTGTTCTTTTGTTGTCAATTCATCTTCCCCTTCATTGATTTGGAGATCGTCCCCGAGCTTCCCATTTATTGTCAGGCCACTTCGTAACGTGATGGCATTAACATTTTGTTTTGGATTCGGCTCAGTCTGGAGGGAAGCTTGCTTGAATCTCTAGCCTCTAATTTGCCCACAGCATTGGCAATTTGGCTTACTTGGGTCTCCAAGTTGTGGATGCTAGACTTGGTCTCTTGTTGAAATTGGCTCATTGAGCCTTGCATTGTAGTCACCGTTTGTGCAAGAGTCCGAATCATATCCTCAGTAGACATAGCATTCTGATTGGCTCCCTGAGGACGGGATTGAAAAGGTGGCTTGTATGGAGCTTGGCCACCCTGTTGATTGAACTGCTGGTTGTTGGAATTTCCGTACCTCAGATTAGGATGATCCCTCCAGCCTGGATTGTAGGTGTTGGAGAAGGGGTCATACCTCGGCCTAGGTGGTCCATATCCTCCCACTGCATTCACCTCAGCATTTTGTTCTTGAAGTGTAGGGCATGAATCAGTGGGATGCATGTTATCAAAACAAATCTCACAGGATTTCACCTGTTGTCTACCACCTTGCTGCAAAAGCTGCTTCATCATCATTTTCAACTCTGTGACTTCATCTTGAATTCTTGTGTTAGCCACCACAGAGTTTGCAGCTTTCGAGCTAGTCTCTCTTTTGAACTGTCTTGTGCCCTCATACAGTTGTGTGAATAGGTCAAACGCAGCAGCAGGAGTTTTGTTGAGAATGTGACCTTGGCAAGCTGCATTGACCATTCTTCTCTCATCATCCAAGAGGCCATTAAAAAGATATAAGATCAGGTCTTGGTCAGTGTAGCCATGGAAAGGACAGCTGGCTATCAACCTCTTGAATCTCTCATAGTATTCGTACAAGGACTCACTTGCTTCTTGTTCAATATTATTGATTCGCTTCTTCAGATCATTGAGCCTTGTAGCAGGGAAGTACTTCTCCAGAAAAGCTTCTTTCATCTTAGCCCATGTATCAATACTTCCCGGCGCGAAGTAGTAAAACCAGTCTTTAGCCTGATCATTGAGAGAAAAAGGAAAGGCTCTCAGCGCGATCTGGTCATGAGTCACATCAGCAGGCTTCATGCTTGAGCACACAGCATGAAATTCAGAAAGATGCTTGTTGGGGTCTTCACCACTATGCCCATGGAATGAAGGCAAAAGGTGGATCAACCCGGATTTCATCTCAAACTTGACTCCCTCCAGCAAGAGCAGGGAATTGCACCGCCAACGGTTGTTGTGCCAGATTCAGTGCAGTCAACTCTCTCAATGTTCGGTCACCCATCTCGGCGGATTCAGCAGATTCAGATTCCGAGTCAGATTCTTCAAAAAAGAACGTAAGGCCTGAAAGTGATTCCGGATTTCCTTCCTTAGCTTGAAGAGTGTCCTGTCAATATGTGGATCAAACAACAGGGGAGATGAGTTAGTAGCACGGGTATGAACCATATAACAGGTTCCACCCAAAACAGCACGAAAGTAATAAACACAAATAGCGACGAGTCCCCGGCAACGGCGCCAAATTTGATGAGGTATTTTTCAGTCGTTTACCTATCAAAGAATCCTAACTTAACCAATCTGAGTAGAATGGTAAGTAAGGGTCGATCCCACAGAGACTCGTGTAAGTGTGCTATTGCTTAAGTGCCAAGTAACTAATATGGGGGGTTTATTGATTGATTTATCTAATCTAAGATGCAAACTGAAAAGTAAATATGAATGCAAGAGTTGATTTAAGTATATGAAAGACAAGCGTGTTCAACTAGTTAAATCCATCATGATATTGATTCGTTCATCATCGATTCTCTTGATTCTCTTCTCACTTGAATAATCTATTGTGGATAATGATTCTACTAAGGATCAAGATCCAAACTTCATATATAGTTGATAGAATTACCAGTCTAACAACCCTAATTAAATAATAACCTAGAAGACCTTCTAGATTCAGTTAAATAACAGCATGACGATTCAAGTTATCAATAGAAACAAACAACTTAGAGCAACCAGACATCTAAGTGATTCGTGAATTTATTCCCTTCTTTAACCAACTTGTCCAACCGGTACTAAATTGATTAAAGTATACTCTTGATCTAATTAACTCCAACCGGTAATTAATCAGATTCAGTTTTAATTAGAAATTCTATTAGGTAGCTAATCTAATAAAACCCTAATTTAGATTCAATTAAGCACAGGGAATAATTTCTATTCAAGTTTGTAGAGAATCATTCAAATCTCACAACTGCTTACAAATCATGACTTCAATAACTATCCAAACACAAGAGAAATTAGCAATGTATAATTGACTTAAAATCAAACTTACAAAGGTTCAAAGGTTCTTCCTTGAGAGAAAACCCTAGCCTCCAAAAGTATGATAAAAGTTATGATTTGATAGAGAGAAAAAACCAAGTTTAAATACCCTAGAAAATATCCAAATATCAAATTATCCCGAAATTACATCAAACTAGTTGGAAAATACATAACCAAGGCCCAACTCGAAGCCCACTTGATCGGCCCAAGCGTGTCGCAACAAAACAACACGGCGCGGTCTTATTCAGACTGTCGCGGCCGCGCCATGTCCATCACCAGCCCGCGCCACCAATGCTGGCGTGTCTCGCCGTTGCTTCATTCTGTTGGACTTTAGTTCTTCACATCTACTTCTTCAATCTTCATTGCAATACCTCCTAGCTTCTTTCACTCGTCCACCACCGCCATGGTCATCAAGATCTCGCCCCGCTGTTGCTCCTGAACCTAAAAACCTGCAAAGCCGAGCAAACCAGCGCATAATACCCGACAACACAAAAACCTAAAAACTACATAAAAACTAACCTAAAACTAACTAAAACATTTATAAAACATGCATCTAAACTACTCCTATATGCAAGCTATCAACATCATCAACCCCATCTTCAGGATTATTCTCCGAGTTTTGGGCGCCAACATTTAGCCCAAAAGGGAGCTTTCAAGGCTGACAAGAACGGAGGTAGGATTCCTCCGCACTATTCTCTTCGAGGACCCCGACCCCATGAATTTGGGGTACGAATGGCCGAAGTATGTAGAGAGGCACGGGGCCTCCTCAAAGGAATTCTGGTGTGGCAACTTGGTGAGCCTCTTGGCGACGGAGCTTAATGTCGACCTCTCGCGCTACACCGCTCACAGCCCCCAGATGCTGGATACGAAGTATTGGTGTTCTTCTGGTATTTTTCAGAGGATTCAAGGTGGAGTTGCCACCAAGGTGCTTGGACAAGATGTGACGATTACTCGGAAAAGCTAGAGCTGTTGTATGTGCCGAACTGGTACGAGGCATGGACGTCTCATCCGTTCCCCTTGGACAAGAAGCCTCAAGATGAGCCGACATTGAGGGAATGTGAGACGAGAAATGACCGAGATGGAGTTGCTATGGAAGAAGACGAGCCAACAACTACGGAGGAGCTCAATATCAAGCAAGATGAGGTCGGTACAGAGGTACCCGACGATCACACCAACCTCGGTACCGAGCATTCTGGCCTCGGTACCGAGTACTTCAAGGCTAACACTGAAGCTTTCAACTTCGATAATGAGCCTGCTCCCAAGCCTACCGAGCCACATTCATATGGTGTTGTGCCTTATGACCCAATCATCTATCACGACCACTTCTAGCAACATGCCCATTATCAGCCACCGCCCCAACCCAACTACGCTAGTTCAGACACCCCTCCTTCATGGGCTTAAGATCTATCTTCTCAGATGCAGTAGCTGAGCTTGCAACAGACACAACTCATCAACGGATGGATCGTTGGGAGGATGTGTACTCCGCTCGAATGGCATTAAGGGATGTTCGACAGAAACGAGTTGAAGCTCGCTGGTTGACGATGGAGCAACATGTGACTGTTGATGAGGAGTGCTGGAAGACGATGTACCAGTTTATGGGCAACTTTGAGCGCCAGTTTCCACCACCTCAATGAGGATCTCGCCTTCAGGATGTCTCTTCTACTTCATTTGTTATCTTGTGAGTTTCTTTCTTTTCCATATCTTTTCTTTTGATTTGTTTTATTACAGTGGGACACTATAATTCTAAGTATGGGGTAGGGAGGGAAAAGAAATCTTGCTTGTTTGTTTGTTTTTGTGTTAGTTTGTTCATTGTTTTAGTTGTCCTTGTTTTTTTAAAAAAAAATAAAAAATCACAAAAAAATTAAACTTTTTTTTTGAAAAAATCCAAAAAAGATTTTTAGAACGGATGAATACCTTGTGTTTTGGTTCTATGATAGTTGATTGCTTGCATGATTATGTAATTTCCTTTCAGCATGTTTTTGATGGTATAGTATGATTCTTATGATAAAATTATTTTTATAGAGGAATATCATTTGATGAAATTGAGCATGTATAACTGTTAGCATAAGTAGTTGCAATCCAACAAAATATGACCTTGTGAGATCTTATTTTTAGCCTTGATTTTTCATGTGTGATTTACTCTCTTTATGTACATTATCTCTTGGAATTGTGATGGTTATCTATTTCTCAAGACATATAAGTTTTTTAGTTCATTACATGTGAAGTCATATGATAGAGAACTTATTTTTTATGAGCCCTATTAATCCCTATCCACCCTTACATTATCCTTCTTTTTTATAACCAATTTGAGCTTTAGCCTTTTTATTGTTGCTCCACAAAATTTTCCCTAGCCGAGATGAGCTGACCCTATCTGGGGATTAGGAATTAGTTGGAAAGGTGTTGTTTTGTAGAGTGCAAAGTTATGTTTTGGTTCAAAATAAATGTTTGGGTAGGGTAGATTGGAAGTCTCTTGTTTTTAATTGTGTAAAAAGGTCTCTGGGAGAAAATAATGCACAAAGAAAGAAAAGATAATAAATTCGATACCGGCCTATGTGGGCTCAGTACCAAAAGAAAAGAAGTAAATTTTCAGCTCGTTACCGATCCTTTCAGGTCGGTACCGAGGCAAGTCGAAAAGAAAAAAAATGTAGAAAAAGAAAATATGAATAAGGAAGATGTGCAATGTTTAAGGTTTAAACCAGAGATTCTTTAAGTTTTTATGAGGCTTTCTAGGATTTGATGGTGAGTGAAGTTAGAGCATAATGAAGTGTGAGTTTGGTATATTGTTTTTATGAGAGTTTTTGGTACTATGTGACTTTTTAGGAGTCTTTGATTCCCGAATATTATTAGCACCACATGACCAAAATATTTCCACGCCTTATTGTTTTTACGAAGCCCCATTACAACCCGACCGAATGGAAGCTTCTATGAAGTTTTTCATTGAGCCTATGTTCTCTTGATGATTTTTGCTTGTTTTGACAAATCTTTGGTGGAGAGTTTGGTGATATAAGTTCCAATTTCTATGAGTTTTTGCATATAAGATTGAGTTGAGAGATGAATTTATAGCCCAAACACATGAGAGTTGAGTGAAACACATTATCCCTTGGTGAGGTTGGATTGTGGTTGCTTATGTCTATTGGTGCTTATATATGTGTGATGACTTTAATAGTCATTGGCTATTTTTGCTATGCTTTTGAAATTGCTTTTTAGATGAGGGCTATTACTTGATGAGCATGTTGTTTGGTTTTGGTTATTGTCTAGTGATTGCGTGAAGACAAGCAAGCTTAAGTATGGGGTATTTTGATGTTCATGTTTTTAGTATAGTTTTAGGTGTTTTTCTTAGGTTGTTTAGTTTAGTTTTAGTGAGTTTTAGTGTTTGTTTTGTGTATTTTTGGATAAGTTTACATATTTTGTGAAAAGTATGGAAGCTACTACGTTTTTGTGTTTTTCTTAGGTTTTTGAAGCGGAAAAGAGCATTTCGAGAGAGTTAGAGTCAAGTGGCTGGTGGAGAATAAATGAAGGAAAGAGAAGAAATAATACGCCCTGAAGATCCCATTGAAATCCAAAGAGAAGCTATGAAGAGTGTACAAAAACCCAAAACAGAGATCTTGTTACCGATTTATGAGAGTCGGTACCCAGCTGAGCAACAGAGTTTTGTCCGAGGAATTTAGCAAGAGTCTACCGACCCTGTGCAGGTCATTACCGTGGTGGCCTGTGTCGGTAGGCAATGCCGACTTTCGAAAATTCTATCTTTTATATCATAACTTTTTAGTTAGGAAAGTTTCTATCTTTATGGTCCCTTGTTAGATAGTTTCTTTTATTATAAATACCCTTGTTCTAGTTGGTTTTAGGAGGTTGGCTAGTTGGTTCATTTGTTAGTTTGGAGAGATGATCGATTGATCGAGATCGAGAGAGAGAGAGAGAGAGAGAGAGAGATCGAGTTCGAGCTTGGTTCTCTTGTCCTTTGATTTCGAACGTGATTGTGTTTGAAAGACAAGATTTTTATAATTCAAGTAAGCTTTTATTTCAATGTTTTCATTCATTCCAGTTGTTTGTTTTCATCCTATCATGAGTGAGTAGTTTACGTTTCTAGGATCGGGGTTAAAACACAACATAGTTATGCATGATTGAATGTGTGTGTTGAATGTTTTGATTGCCTTTTATCCTTTAAACTACTTGATTTGTGCTTATGCTTAGACGAAAGTCGAAGTAATTTGAGTTTATCGCTTGATCGAAAGAGAAAGTAGTGAACTTGAATGTTGATATTGTTCGATAACGAAAGTTTCGAGCTTTGGATTCAAAATAAGTAGAAAGTGAATTGATTTATGAAAATTGATTGATTTGCTTGTTTAAATCAACAAAAGTTGATATATTTATCTTTAAGGCATGGTATTTATCTTTCACACTAGTTCATATGCATGATTATGTCATGGTAAACCTTTATCCTAGTTGTTTTCGGATTTGAATTACCTTCGTTTTTAATTACGAACAAACTCATTACCGAGGCACACAGGTCGCTACTAATCCTACAGTTGATTCATCTTGTTTGCTTAGTTTTAGTAGAATCCCAGCATCGTTACCGACCCTGACAAGGTCGGTACCGAGGGCTGTTGTAGCCTTGTTTGTTCCTATTTTGCTTAGTTTTCTTGCTTTCGTAGTTTAGTAATCAAACAACCTTGCTTCCCGTGGACGATCCTGACTTCACTATACTCAGCGGGGTCTTGACTACAAATTTATTTGTTGTCGAGTAAATTGACCCTCAACAACAGCAGAGAGAACAGAGAGAAAGAGAGGAGAATCCTACACCAGGCATCACTGGAATCCAAAATCAAGATGGCGGGGTTTGAGTGGAGGACAAAGATGGTTTTGTAACTCTGAAATATCCCATGTTGATGAGGAGTAACTATCTATCAGTGGAGTCAAAAGAGCCCGTTGACAACAAGAAAGATAAGATGGCCTTGGCGCCTATCTATCAGGGCATAGGAGAAGATGTCCTGCTTCAACTTGGCACCAAGAAGACTAGCAATGCAAGCCTAGAACATGTTAAAGAACATGAATCTTGGTGCTGACAAGGTGAAGGAGGTGAGAACTCAGTCACTTTGGTGTGAGTTTGAAACCTTAAAGATGAGTGATTCAGAGAGCATTGATGAATTCTTTGAAAAACTCACAATCATTGTCAACAAGTTAAGGGACTTAGGCAACACTGTGGAAGAAATTCAAGTGGTGAAAAAGATATTGAGATCCACTTCACCAAAATTCCTTCAATTAGCCTCAACCATAGAAGAATTTGGTGATTTGAAGACCAAGACAATTGATGAGGTCATTGGATCTCTCAAAGCTCACGAAGAAAGGCTACATGGGTGTGGCAACAAGTCTAATGAAACAGTTCTTCTCACACGTGCTGAAAGGAAGGCCAGAGAGGATGCCAAGTCCTAAGAGAATCCTTCTAGGGACCAATCCAATGCAAGAGGTGGCAAGGGTCATGGACGTGGGAGAGGAAGAGGAAGAGGAAGATGAAGAGGAAGAGGAAGAGGAAGAGGAAGAGGAAGAGGAAGAGGAGATGGTGATTCATGTCGTGGAAATGAAGGTGAATCACACCAGCAAAAGAAGAAGTTTGACAAGAGCAAGATCAAATGGTATGGCTGTGGTCAAATGGGGAATTTGGCATCTGAGTGAAACTCAAAAGAAAAGGAGGAGAAGGCTCATCTGACACAGAAACAAATTGATGACGATCCTACTCTATTAATGCTGAGAACATGTGAATTGGTGAGTTCACATGTAGTCAAGACTGATGTTGCAATGCTCCATGAAGAAGACTCAAGATCACCGGGCTTGAAAAATGATGAAAGCCAATGGTATCTTAATACATGGGCGAGCAATCATATATGTAGAGAAAGGGGATGCTTCACAGAGATTGACCACTCCATCACATGCAAGGTCAAGTTTGGTGATGACTCAGTTATTGAAATCTGTGGGCAAGGATCAGTCTTGTTCAAGTGCAAGAATGATGAGCATTTGACCTTGACAGGAGTATATTATATTCCTAAATTGACGAGTAATATCCTGAGCCTTGGCCAACTAGATAAAGGTGGAGGCAATACTGTCATAGAGAAAGGGTGCTTGAAACATTATGACTGCAAACAGAGGTTGATTGTGAAAGTGAATCAACAGTCAAACAGATTGTATGTGGCTCATTTCAAGCTGGCAAAGTAGGTGTGTCTAATGGATAGGATGAGAGATGAAGCATGGATATGGCACTCACGCTATGGACACCTCAACTTCAACTCAATGAAGAAGCTGTCAAGTCAGGGAATGGTGGAAGGCATTCCAAAGATCAATCAAGTTGATCAAGTTTGTGATGGGTGTGTAATTGGCAAGCAACATGGGATTACATTCCCACAGCAGGCAAGCTTTAGAGCAAGCAAGCCACTTGAGCTCATACATGGAGACTTGTGTGGACCAATCTCACCAGCAAAACATGGAGGTAACAAGTATTTCATGCTTTTAGTGGATGATTTCTCACGATTTATGTGGATTTTCATGTTGAAAAGTAAAGATGAGTCTCTGAATGCTTTTAAGAAATTTAAAGTTAGTGTTGAGATAGAAACTGAGAAGAAAGTAAAAGGGTTTAGAACTGAAAGAGGAGGTGAATTCAGATCAACTACCTTCAAGGAATACTGTGAATTAGAGGGAGTTAAGAGGTTCCTAACAGCTCCATACACACCTTATCAAAATGGTGTGGTGGAGAGAAGGAATCAAACTGTGACTAAGATGACTAGAAGCATGTTGAAGAGTAATGGTGTGCCTGCTGAATACTGGGGAGAAGCAACTAAGACAATAGTCTACATTTTGGAATAGAGCACGTACAAAGCATGGTGTGGAAGAGTGATGTCGCACTTTTTAGTCGGGTTTTATGGGTAGTTTTCTAGCTAGGATTGAGTCTTTTCTAAGTTTATTGTGTTGTTTTGAGTCATTTGAGTAGGTTTGATGTTTTGTAGGTATTAGGAGCGTTGAGGAGAAGATGTCTCGGTCTTTCAAGCTTTCTAGGAGGTGGTGTTCAAGCGGTCTTGTGGTGATGTTGATAGAAGAGTGAGAGTCGGCGCAATAGAGGATTCCAAGATGAAGATTTCAAGATTACGGTGCTTTAGAAGTAGCTAAAGGAAGTCTTAGAAGGCTAAGAGCGATTAAAGAAGGAACGTTGAAGAAGAACAGGGCTTTGGAGCAAGATCGGAGCAATGAAATGAAGAAACCAAGTGCAGCCGATGGTCGGAGACGACCCACATATGGTCGGTGACGACCACTTCCGTGTGTGGCGGAATTGAAACTTGCGTTTTAAGCTAGGTTTAGTAAATGTTTTATTTATGGGCCTTTTTAAGATAGAATTTAGTTTCCTTAGAGAGATTTTTCTACCACTATATAAGGATTTCTAGGGTTTTATTTTAGAGGGGAGGATTCTAAGGAGACGCTTTTGGGACGTTTTTGGAGGCTATTGAGGAAGACGTTATTTGTGGAGAACGGAACAAGTTGCAAGTGGTTTTTTCTAGGTTACTTTTATTTTCCAAGCTCTTGGACAATTTTAGAGAGACTTGGAGGTTTGCTTGATATTGTAAGTTTTCTTTTTAATTAAGGTTAGTTTGGATTCGAATTATGTCTTCTCTTTCGTCTATGATTATTGATTGTGCCATGGATCGTGAGTAGTCTATTTTCTAGGGTTGGGGTGAAACCCAACGAGTTGTGCGTGATTAAATCATGAATCTTTGATTGATCAATCCTTTTGAATCTCTATCCTTTGTCTACTTGTTTTCTATCAATTCCTTAATGAAAGTTGAGGCATGTTCAAGTTTATGATTGAATTGAAAGATTGAATTGTTGATTTGGATAATACTTGGTTGAAAACGAAAGTTGAAACTCTTAGGAAACAAGTAGGGTTGCAAGTTTAGATCTTTATGAAAGTTTAGATTTTTACTTGATTATTTGTGACGAAAGTCACACATGAGATTGTTATGGGATGATTTTGATTCATGTTTGGATGCATAGCTTGTTGTGGTGAATCCTTTGCTCTAGATCTCTTTTAATTTGATTTTCCGAAGTTTTCTCGTTACCCGGATAGGTCGGTTACGACCACTTTCAGGTCGGGGCCGAGCTCCTAGTTCTCTTAGTTTTTCTCCTGCGTTTGTGTTGAGTGGTTGGTCGGTTACGACCTGTTGTGGGTCGGTGCCGAGCGTCTGTTTGTGTGTTTTTCTTTGCTTTGTTCTCTTTTATTAGGATTAGTAGCTAGACGTAGATTCTTCTAATTCTTGTGGACGAACCTGACCTCCCTGTACTCAGTGGGGTCTTGATTATAAATTTATTTGTTGTCAAGAAACCCTTTCAACAAATTGGCGCCGTTGCCGGGGAGTTAGTTTAGTTTCTTGTGTAGTTATTTTTCTGGTTTGGGAATAGCCCATACCCTTTTGTCTTTACTAATTCGTTTTCTCGTGATTGTGTGTGCAGGTGTATGCCCTCTAGTTCATGAAGGGAAATCGACTATTTTCCTTTTGATCCCGAACTTGAGAGAACCCTTCACCGCAGGCTAAGAGAACGAAGAGCAATGGCCAACTCTGAGGAACTTGCTCGCCAGATGGCTGATCTTCGCCTTCAGATGGAAGGCATTCAAAGGGAACGTGATGCTCAAACAGCTAATGCTACCCGTCTTCAGAACAACTCGATGCTATTCCGCGTAATGCAAAATAGTACATGCATCCTGAATTCAAGGTTCTCGAATCTGCTATTGTGCTCCCTGCTATTGAGCACACTTTTGAGATAAAGTCACACTTCATCACTCTTATCAAGAGGTCTCAATTTGAAGGCAAGCCCACCGAGTGCCCTATGGAGCACATCAAGAACTTCACTGACCTCTGCGACACTATTGTCGCTGATGATGTATCGCTTGAATATGTGCTTTTGAAAGCATTCAAATGGTCTTTGGCCGGAAAGGCTCTTACTTGGCTTGAAAGTTTACCCTCCAGGTCGATTACTACATGGAAGGCTCTACATGATCAGTGTCTGACAAAGTTCTTTCCGCCGGCTAAGACTATAGAGCTAAGAAAGCGCATCACTTCTTATCATCAACTTCCCAATGAGACTTTTGTGGAAACTTGGAAGCGGTTTAAAGAACTTCTTCGGCAATGTCCAACTCATGGACAACCTCCTTATGTGCTTCAAGAAATTTTCTTCCAGGGAATTAATGCCGCTACAAAAGATCGAATCAACCTCCACACCGACTGCGGGTTCATTGAGATGGATCCCGATCAAGCGTGGGCTTTGTTGGATAAACTCACCAACTATGATGCAATGTATGGCACCCAACAAGCCGTCAAGGTTCCATAGAAGAGACTTTATGATCCTAATGCTGAGCCGATTGATCCAGATGTGAGGTTTCAATTTATGCAAGATGAGATAAATCGGCTTAAGAAGCAAGTGGGCCACTATAAATCCACCGCTCAACCTTGTCAAGAATGTGGTTCCCATGCTCACCCTACTTCTTCTTGCACCAACGTGGAACAAGTCCGAGCTGCTGAGGCTTATGCGGAGGCAAATTATATGAGGGGGCCCTACCGTGACCAAAACAATTCTTATCCGGCGAGGAACAACAACAATTTTTCTCAATGGAACAACAATGGCTACGATCAAGGTTTTCAAGCACCACCACAAGAGCAAAGAGCCCCTCCCTATAGACCTCCCGGTTTCCAAGAGCCACCAATTTAGGCTCAAGGACTCCTTGAAGGAATGAATGGCATCCGAACCGATCTTAAAGGAATGCAAAATCAACTGGGAGACTTTGAAGCTTGGAGGAAGGAGGTGAACTCAAAACTTGGTGACATAGCGACTCAAACTCCACGACCTCAAGGGCGACTACCGGGACATTCTGATGCAAATCCGAGAGGTCAAATTGCTGCCATCCATCTGAGAAGCGGAACGAAGTTGCCGGATCGAGAAACAAGAGAAGATGAGGACCGACCAATCTCGGAGGAGGTCGTCACTGACCCACCAATGGTCGTGGCCGACCCTCCCCCCACTTCAGGCAGGGTCGTCACCGGCCCACCAAGGGTCGTGGCCGACCCTCTCTCCGGAATTCTCCCATCCGTTCCTTCTACATCAACAACAAAGGTGCTTCCGTTCCCATCCAAGAAAGCTAAGGATTCCACGGAGGGCAAATTCAAACGTTTCGTGTAGGTTCTTCAAGGGCTTAACATCACTATTCCTTTTGCCGAAGCTTTAAACGAGATGCCTGCCTACACCAAATTTCTTAAAGAAATCTTGTCCAAGAAGCGGTCGATGTCTGAATTAACTGATGAAGTACGATCTCTAGAGCTCCCAGAGAAACTCGGTGATCCGGGTAAATTTGCAATTACTATTGGCATTGGTGCCCATCACTTCAAGGCTTTGTGTGATCTTGGTGCAAGTGCTAGCCTTCTTCCGCTTTCTATATGGTCCAAAACCAATATGGGCCCTTTGGTTCCGGTGAATATGAAGCTTTATATGGCAGACGGTTCTTGTGTGAAACCAACTGGAGTTGTCGATGATTTCCCTATACAGGTTGGCAAGTTCTTTGTGCCTAATGATTTTATTGTCATGGAGATGTCGAAGGACCTTGTCGTCCCGATTATTCTTGGGCGACCCTTTCTTGCAACCGCCGGGGCCATTATTGATGTGAAGAAAGGCCTTCTTACTTTTGAAATCGGAAATGAGGTGGTTGAGTTCCGGTTCAATCCAACAATGAAGGAAACCGATGAAGCTATGGAAGTGAAGATGTTGTACACCCGCTCGGATTACATTGACTGTGAAGATCCAATCGAGCGCTTGTTTGGAGTTTGTACAAGTAAAGCTGAAACCAAGGAGGAAACTGCAAGGTCGGCACCGACCACTTCTAGGTCGGCACCGACCACATCCAGCTCGGCGCCCACCTCTATTCCGATCGTTGCTGAGGATTTTATGCTTGCCTCTGGCTCGGTGACGACCCCCTTATGGTCGGAGCCGACGTTTCTGGAGGCGGATGATGATGCTTACTTTGAAGAGCTTTTCAAAATGGAGAAGGTTGAGGATATTGTTACACCACCACCACCGACTCCAGATCTTAAGACTCTCCCCGAGTCTTTGAGGTATGAGTTTCTTGGCCCTAATTCCACTTTTCTTGTGATTATTAATTCTAACCTTAATGCGGAAGAAGTTGGAAAGTTGTTGAATGTGCTTAGGACTCATAGGAAGGCCATTGGATACTCACTTGAGGATTTGAGTGGCCTCTCACCTTCTTTGTGTATGCATCGTATTTTTCTTGAGGAAGGACACAGGCCAACCATAGAGCACCAAAGGAGGCTTAATCCGAACATGAAGGAAGTGGTAAAAAAGGAGATTTTGAGAATGCTCGATGCAGGTATCATCTTTCCAATTTCGGATAGTAAGTGGGTAAGCCCCGTTCATGTTGTGCCTAAAAAGAGTGGTCTTACTGTTGTTGAGAATGAAAAAGGCGAGTTAGTTCCCACTAGGACTACAACTAGTTGGCGTATGTGCATTGACTATAGAAAGCTAAATAGCGCCACTAGAAAAGACCATTTTCCCTTGCCTTTTATTGATCAAGTGCTAGAGAGATTAGCTTTGCATGATTATTTTTGTTATCTCGATGGCTATAGTGGTTTTTGGCAGGTTCCGATACATCCCGATGATCAGGAGAAAACCACCTTCACGTGTCCTTATGGCACATTTGCCTATAGGAGGATGCCATTCGGGCTTTGCAATGCCCCGGCCACCTTTCAACGGTGTATGATGGCTATCTTCTCCGACATGATCGAAGACATTGTGGAGTATTTATGGATGATTTTTCGGTTTACGGTACCACTTTTGACTCTTGTCTTGCCAATCTTGCTAGAGTACTTAGGAGATGTGAGGAGACTAACCTAGTGCTTAATTGGGAAAAGTGTCATTTTATGGTTCAAGAAGGAATTGTTCTAGGTCATGTTGTGTCAAAAAGGGGGATTGAGGTTGACAAAGCCAAAATTGAATTAATTGAAAAATTGGCACCCCTTCCTCAGTGAAAGATGTTAGGAGCTTTTTAGGACATGCCGGGTTTTATAGGAGGTTCATTCAAGATTTCTCTAAGATTACCAAACCGTTAACTAACCTATTAATGAAGGATGTTGTGTTTGAGTTTTCTTCCGAGTGTCTTGAAGCTTTCCACAGGATCCGGGATGCACTTGTGTCGGCGCCTATCATGCAACCTCCAGATTGGACCATTCCCTTCGAGATCATGTGTGACGCTAGTGATTACGCTGTGGGCGCAGTCCTTGGGCAAAGAAGAGGGAAGAAGCTTCATGCTATCTATTATGCGAGCAAGACGCTAGATGAGGTTCAAAGTAAATACACGACCACGGAGAAGGAATTCCTAGCCGTTGTGTTTGCTTTTGAGAAGTTCCGGTCATACTTGGTGGGTTCCAAGGTAATCGTCTACACCGATCATGCAGCTATCCGCTATCTTATGGATAAGAAGGACGCCAAACCGAGATTGCTCCGATGGATGCTTCTATTGCAAGAATTTGACCTTGAAATAAGGGATAAGAAAGGAGCGGAAAATCTCGTGGCGGACCACCTTTCTTGGTTACCCCTTGAGCACATTAAGGAGTCCGGCAATTCAATTCCCATCAACGACTCTCGCCCGGACGAAATTCTAATGAGCAATGAAGTCTTACGGATCGAGGTCAACAATCCTGGGTCGGAGACGACCATTTTTGGGTCGGAGACGACCTCCCATATGCAGCACTGGACCGACACCGAGTTGGATAGCATGGCACCGACCCTCATCACGACCGATCCAGGTCATTCTTCTAACTCTTCTTGTGTGTTTTCCACTATTCCTCACTCTTCTCCTCCCATTCTCTCTAGCCATTCTGTATATGCTATTCAAGGGGCGAAAACCCCTTGGTTTGCGGATTTTGCTAACTATGTTGTAGGAGGCATTATTCCGGACGGATTGACTTCCCAAGCCAAAAAGAAGTTCATCCACGACGTCAAACAATACTATTGGGACGACCCCTACCTTTTCAAACAAGGGAGTGATCATATCTTTAGGCATTGTGTGCCGGACGATGAGATAGAGGGAGTAATCCGACATTATCATACTCTTCCAACGGGCGGCCATGCGAAGGGATTCAAGACCACCGCAAAAATTCTTCAAAGCGGATTCTATTGGCCCACCCTTTTCAAGGATGTTCATGCCTATGTTACGGCTTGTGATGAGTGTCAGCGTGCGGGAAATATCACATGGAGGAATGAGAACCCACTCACAAGAATTCTAGAAGTTGAGCTTTTTGATGTATGGGGAATTGATTTCATGGGACCCTTCCCCTCTTCGGGCCCCTACAAGTACATTCTCGTAGCGGTTGACTACGTATCTAAGTGGGTCGAGGCCATTGCCACAAGAACTAATGATGCACGAGTGGTGGCCAAATTTATGAAGTCCAATATCTTTCCCCGCTTTGGTGTTCCCCGAGCCCTTATTAGTGATGGCGGTTCTCACTTCATTGAGCGGAGTTTTGAGGCACTTTTGACTAAGTATGGGGTCCTACATAGGGTGGCAACTCCTTACCATCCCCAAACTAGTGGTCAGGTGGAAATCTCCAACCGGCAAATTAAAAACATCTTGGAGAAGACGGTTTCTCGCTCAAGGAAAGATTGGGCTTCCAAGCTAGATGATGCGCTTTGGGCGTATCGCACTGCCTACAAGACGCCACTCCGTACTACTCCTTACAATCTTGTGTACGGCAAGTCATGCCATTTGCCCGTCGAGCTCGAGCACAAGGCTCTATGGGCTCTCAAGGAGCTCAACATGGATCTTGACGCGGCCGGAGCAAAGAGATTTATGGACTTGCAAGAATTGGAGGAGTTAAGGCTCAAGGCGTATGAGAATGCCAAAATTTACAAAGAAAGAACCAAGAAATGGCATGATAAGAAGCTCATCCCGAAGACCTTCCACAACGGTGATCAAGTACTCCTTTTCAATTCTAGACTTCGACTCTTCCCCGGAAAATTACGATCTCGATGGAGTGGACCATTCATAGTTCACCACATCTACCCACATGGAGCAGTTGATCTCTTAGATGAGAATGGAGAAATTTTTAAGGTCAACGGGCATCGATTGAAGAAATACTATGCAAGAGCCGAACCCGATGAGGAAATCCGAGCCACATGGGCTCTCACATCTTCTGACTAAGCTGAGGTACTCCACGTCTAGCTAAAGACGTTAAATTAAGCGCTTACGGGAGGCAACCCGCTTTTTCTTTTTCTTTTTCTTTTTGATTAATTTTTGGACTTTTTAGCTTAATTTCTTTTGATTTTCTTAGTTTAGAAGAGGTAGGATTTTTGTTTTGGTTCTGCACTAACTTTTTGTAGGGACACGAGAACGGCGGAAGAGACAGAGAGGGCTGAGATGCTCGAACAATAAGAAAAGGAAGGGTACTGGATGGTCGTCTCCGACCTATTTTGGGTCGTCACCGACCACTTCCAAGCAAATATGGTAAAATTTTCAGAAAATTGGAAATTGCAGGTAAGTCCCTCAACTTTTACCTCTTTTAACCCTACCCCCTCCCCTCTCTTTCTCCCCCACACGGCCGACCTCCCCCTCCCTCAAAACTCCATAGCCTCCTCCCACTCTCTTTGCCTCTCAAACCTCACAAATCCTCCATCCCCATCCCAAATCTACCAAAATTCTTCTTTGTGCTACACAAACCCTCCAAATCGTCCAACAAAAACCGGAAATTTCGCCCCTTCCCACAATTTTTCAATTTTTGGAACCGCTCTAGTGCTCGTCTACGACCCCCCTTCTACTTTCATTCTTCTATTTTTACTCATCTTTGGACAATGGCTTCTTCTTCTCGTCACCCCGCCAAGAAGCACAAGAAAGACAAGCAAAAGGTGGATAGTGTGATCTTTGATGATGAGGAGCAAAAGGCAAGATTCCTTGAAATGTGGGATGGGGACGTTAATGTGCGAGCTTATCATAGGGAAGGGGCAATGAAGGTTGGTTTTCATAGGGAGGTGCTCACTGCTTTCTCTTGGATTGGAGCTCAACACCTTATCTTGCATCCAATTGAGGAACACTACATTACGCTCCCATGCGAGTTCATGTCCAACTTCCGCTTATACCGCAGTGAAACCGACTTCAACAAGTCAAAGGTTACCTTTCAAATCGGCAACATGGACCACGAGATGAGCATTAAAAGATTCAACCACCATCTTGGTTTCCGTGCCCCTTCTGGAACCTATACCACATCAAGCTTTCCCACCCAGGATTTGTGGCATTACCTCACAGGTCGGGCTGAATACCCCACCAACCACCTTCCCGGTCGATTCATTGCTAGCCCGGTTTTCCGGCTTATCCTACGCATCCTTGGCTCCACCATTTGGCCCCGATATGAGCTCTCCCGCCCTCACAAGCATGAGATTGCTTGCCTCTCCACCATGCTCTTCGAGCCAACTATTCACATGAATTTGGGGTTCGAGTTTGCTAATGCCGTTGTGAGCCACCAAGCCCTCAAGGCCCACACCACCACTTACTTTGGTTGGCTTGTGGCCATCCTTGCCAAGTCCTTGAAAGTCAATCTTTCCGCCTACTCTTCAAGAAAAGTCATTACTATGGATGTGAAGTACTTCTTGAATGCTAAATTGCTTGGGCAATCTTCTGATGGTTTCATCAACAAGTTCTATATTAGCCAGAATGAGACTCATGATGTGGTCCTTACCCCTGAAAATCTTGAGCTTTTCTACCGCCCTAATTGGTATGATGTGTGGGCACCCGCTCCTTATCCTTTGTCGCCAAATGTCCGGCTTGACCGAAGAATTCGACACCAGCCCAGCAGGTTTCCAAGAGCCGAAATTGACCCACTAAGAGAAGCATCCTCCGAGCCCGAGTCACCACAGGCACATGTTGGGGTGGTCGGTGACGACCATCAGGGGGTCGGTGCCGACCCACCAGTGGGCAGCAACTACCACACGCAGCCCGGTGTCGACCCGATGGACTTCACAATGGAGCCTCAGACTGATATGGTCCCTTACTACTCTCACCCCTATGGCTTCGATGGGTCCGGTGGCTCTCATTTTCAAGGACAAGGCACATTTCATACCGGTTCAAGTTCGGGTGGCGATTCCGATATCTCCCGTCTCTCGGCTAAGATGGATGCCCTTATGCTCCACCAACACCAACTTTATGGGGCACTTAATCATCACCACAACCAGTTTGTTCAGCATCACAAGGAGCTTTAGGATTTCCGCATCGAGTATTATGAAGACCACAAGCTAGATGTTGAGAGATGGAATGCTCAAGCGGATTTCAACCATTGGTTAGGGCAACACCTCTTCCAAGCTCCACCACCTCCTCACCCTCCTCAAGAATGATTCTCCTCCTATGCCAACGCTTCAAAATGTGTCCAAGTTAGTTTCTCTTTCCTTTCTCTTTACTTTCTTAATCAATGGGGACATTGATGTATAAGTATGGGGTGGTTTGGGAGATTACTTGTTTGAGTCATGTGTTGTTTTGTGTTTTGTGTGTATTTAGCATTATTTGAGTCTTGATTTGAGTCTTTTTCTTTTTAATTTTAGATGGATAAATGCCCTATTGCTTAGATGTTCTAGGATGGAAATTGCTTGCATCATCATGTAAAACCTATGACATGCTTTAAAGAATTGCCTAAATCATGATCTTGCTTTTTGAATTTTGAGCTTATAATGAAAATTGAGCCTGCATATTTCTAAGTGAAAGCAATCCAACAAAAATTGAACCTAAGTGAGATATATTTTGGCCTATAAAGGATGTGCATTTTTACTCCTTTCTCTTTCATGTGTGAATTACTCTTCCAAATGCAATATACCAATTGACAATGGCATGGTTATTTTAAACTTGAGACCAATGGAGATATGCTCATTACTTGATTGAATCAAATGATTTTGAACTTATTTTATAAGCCTATTATATTCTTTTTCCTACATATACATGATCCCTCTATTTGTAGCCCTTTGTTTTGAGCTTAAAGCCTATTTCTAGCCCCACAAAAAAAATTCCCTAGCCATGATAAGCTTGATCCTTTGATCCGGGAATTAGGACTTAGAAGAAGTTGTTGAAGAATGTTATGGAGTAATTGGGTGAAAACAAAGTGATTGTGGAAGGTAGATAAAGTATGTTGTCTTTAGTATGAAGTGTTGTTTGGGCTCAAAGTACACGCATCTGGCTCGTAGCCGACCCAAAGAAGGTCGGTGCCGACCCCCCCACTTCCCCCCCCCCAAAAAAAAGAGAGAAAAAAAAAGGGGAAAGTCAAATAATAAGTACTAGAGTCCAAAGCCTTCAAAGAATAGAGGAAAGACAATGATAATAGGTGAAAGGGGTATTGCATTGTAAAGTTTTAAGTGTTTGGTGATTGAAGAAGAGGAAAGAATGTTGGGTGAGTGATGTGTAGTTTAGGAGTCTTGATTCCCGGATTAGTTAGCACCACAAGGCCAAAATATTTCCATGCCCTTTGAATTACCAAGCCCCATCATTACAACCCGGCCGAATGGAGACTTTTTTGAAGTTTTCATTGAGCCACCCGAGTTCATTTGATGATTTGACTTGTTTTGACTTCTTCGGTGGAGAGTTTGCTTATATAAGTTCCATTGACTATGCGGTTTTGTGTTTGGAATTTGAGTCGAGTGATCATTGCTATACCCTAAACACTTTGAGAGTTGAGTGAAATACTTTCCTTGGTGAGGTTGGATTGTGATTGCTTGGAATGTTCATGTGTGCTAGGATATGGAAGTTGTTTGCTCACTATTCTACTTGTGCTTCTTTTTCTATAAAGGTGATTCTTGAATCTTGTTGATTGGTATTGATGCATGTTAAGTGATTGCTTGAGGACAAGCAAGTTTAAGTATGGGGTATTTTGATGTCGCACTTTTTAGTCGGGTTTTATGGGTAGTTTTCTAGCTAGGATTGAGTCTTTTCTAAGTTTATTGTGTTGTTTTGAGTCATTTGTGTAGGTTTTCGTATTTTCTTAAGATATGGAGTCTACATAAGTTTGTTTGATGTTTTGTAGGTATTTGGAGCGTTGAGGAGGAGATGTCTCGGTCTTTCAAGCTTTCTAGGAGGTGGTGTTCAAGCGGTCTTGTGGTGATGTTGATAGAAGAGTGAGAGTCGGCGCAATAGAGGATTCCAAGATGAAGATTTCAAGATTATGGTGCTTTAGAAGGAGCTAAAGGAAGTCTTAGAAGGCTAAGAGCGATTAAAGAAGGAACGTTGAAGAAGAACCAAGCTTTGGAGCAAGATCGGAGCAAAGAAATGAAGAAACCAAGTGCAGCCGATGGTCGGAGACGACCCACATATGGTCGGTGACGACCACTTCCGTGTGTGGCGGAATTGAAACTTGCGTTTTAAGCTAGGTTTATTAAATGTTTTATTTATGGGCCTTTTTAAGATAGAATTTAGTTTCCTTAGAGTGATTTTTCTACCACTATATAAGGATTTCTAGGGTTTTATTTTAGAGGGGAGGATTTTAAGGAGACGCTTTTGGGACGTTTTTGGAGGCTATTGAGGAAGACGTTATTTGTGGAGAACGGAACAAGTTGCAAGTGGTTTTTTCTAGGTTACTTTTATTTTCCAAGCTCTTGGACAATTTTAGAGAGACTTGGAGGTTTGCTTGAGATTGTAAGTTTTCTTTTTAATTAAGGTTAGTTTGGATTCGAATTATGTCTTCTCTTTCGTCTATGATTATTGATTGTGCCATGGATCGTGAGTAGTCTATTTTCTAGGGTTGGGGTGAAACCTGACGAGTTGTGCGTGATTAAAGCATGAATCTTTGATTGATCAATCCTTTTGAATCTCTATCCTTTGTCTACTTGTTTTCTATCAATTCCTTAATGAAAGTTGAGGCATGTTCAAGTTTATGATTGAATTGAAAGATTGAATTGTTGATTTGGATAATACTTGGTTGAAAACGAAAGTTGAAACTCTTAGGAAACAAGTAGGGTTGCAAGTTTAGATCTTTATGAAAGTTTAGATTTTTACTTGATTATTTGTGATGAAAGTCACACATGAGATTGTTATGGGATGATTTTGATTCATGTTTGCATGCATAGCTTGTTGTGGTGAATCCTTTGCTCTAGATCTCTTTTAATTTGATTTTCCGAAGTTTTCTCGTTACCCGGATAGGTCGGTTACGACCACTTTCAGGTCGGGGCCGAGCTCCTAGTTACCCGGATAGGTGTGTTGAGTGGTTGGTCGGTTACGACCTGTTGTGGGTCGGTGCCGAGCGTCTGTTTGTGTGTTTTTCTTTGCTTTGTTCTCTTTTATTAAGATTAGTATCTAGACGTAGATTCTTCTAATTCCCGTGGACGAACCTGACCTCCATGTACTCAGCGGGGTCTTGAGTTCCCAAGGTGCATCACTTGTGTGTGTTTGGTTGCCTAGCACACGCCAAGAATGAGTCTCCAAATCTTCCAAAGCTTGTAGATAGGAGTACACAAACCATACTATTGGGCTATGAAAAAGGGTCCAAAGCTTACAGGCTCTTTGATCCAAAGAAAAATAAGGTGATCATAAGCCGAGATGTGATTTTTTAGGAAGAAAAAGGTTGGTGTTGAAGCAAGTCAGTGGAAGAGGGGTTCAACACTAGTGGAAACTTTACAGTGCAAGCCATTCAGAAGCACATACTAGGGAAAATTTAGTAGAAACTGCAAGTATAGGTGCTGAATTGAGTGGACAGTATAATTCACCACCATCATCAACACCAACATTTCCAAGTACTCCTCTAAGTGTGTCATCAAGCTCCAGTTCATCTCACACTACTCCTTTGAGTCTGTCATCAAGTTCCAATTCAGAAACTCACCAAAAATATAGATCATTACATGAAATTTATGATGCTACACGCGAGGTGGAAGAAGAGGCATGACTATGTTTTCTTTCTATTGAGGAACCAACCTCTTATGAAGAGGCCTCTAAGAATGAAAACTGGCGACATGCCATGGAACAGGAGCTGACTTCCATAAGAAAGAATGGAACTTGGGAGCTTGTGAACATATCAAAAGATCATAAGGTAATTGGTCTCAAATGGGTGTTCAAGCTAAAGAAAAATCCTGAAGGAGAAATTGTCAAGCACAAAGCAAGACTCAGGGCAAAGGGTTATGTGCAGAGATATAGTGTGGATTAAAATGAGGTGTTTGCACCAGTTGCCAGGTTAGAGACAATCAGATTGCTACTAGCCTATGCAGCACACAAAAGCTGGGAAAGTCCATCACATGGACGTGAAAACAACTTTCCTGAATGGAGAGCTTGAGGAAGAAGTTTATGTTGCACAACATGAGGGGTTCATTGATAAGAAGAGTCCACAAAAGGTCCTAGAGCTACACAAGGCATTGTATGGATTGAAGCAGACGCCTAGAGCTTGGAAATCCAAGATAGACAAGTGTTTGATGTCTCTAGGCTTCTCAAGATGTCCATAGGAGCATGCTTTGTACAAGAGAAATCAAGGAGATGATGCAATGATAGTAGGAGTGTATGTGGATAATTTGATCTTGACAGGCTCGAGCAAATTCATCATTAAAGCCTTCAAGATAGAGATGCAACATAAGTTTAAAATGAGTGACCTTGGATTGATTAGTTTTTACCTTGGGATTGAGGTAAAACAAGATGCAAGCTCAATCACCTTAAGCCAGTCAGGCTACGCAAAGAAAGTGTTGGAGAAGCTCAGAATGGGGGAGTGTAATCCATGTTAACTTCGCATGGAACCTAGAACCAAGATGAGCAAGCTAGGGAATTAAGAGCCTCCAATTGATGAGACTCTCTACATGAGTGTGATTGGGAGTCTGAGGTACTTGGTGCACACGAGACCTGACCTAAGCTACTCAGTTGGAGTGATGAGCAAGTACATGGAAGCTCTTACAACTGCACACTTGACAGCAGTGAAACATATTTTGAGATATGTGAGAGGAACTCTGAATCTGAGATGTGTTTACAAGAAAGAGCAATTGAATGATGATTTGGTGGGATATTGTGACAGTGATTTAGCTGGAGACATAGATGACTGAAAAAGTACAACAAGTGTGGTGTATTTCATGGAAGAGAATCCTATCACTTAGGTCTCTCAAAAGCAAAGAGTGGTTGCATTGTCATCATGTGAGGCATAGTACCACAGCTGGAGCATGTCAAGGTGGTTTGGCTCAGCAGGGTGTTGAACAACATAAGAGGAGATGATCAGATAAGAGCCACTCTGAAGATTGACAACAAATCAGCCATTGCCTTGGCTAAGAATCTAGTCCACCATGACAGGAGTAAACACATAGATACAAGGTATCATTTCATTCGTGAGTGTTTACAAGATGGAGACATTAAAGTGGAATATGTCAAGACTGAATCTCAGTTGGCAGATATTCTAACTAAGCCACTTGGTCGCCAAAAGTTCATGGAACTTAGAGAAAAGATTGGTTTGAAGACTGTCAAGTAAGGTAACAAGTTTAGGGGAGTGAATGTTATGCTTTAAACTTGTTTTATGTCTTAGGCTTAGTTTAAATTTAATGTTCAAATAATAGTCTATGACATACACGTGTGTATGATCACTAGGCTGTTTTGTAGCTTACAAATAAGCTATGTAAATGTAGGAGTTAGTTTGATTTGTTAGAGTCAAATAATGGTGCGTGATGTGCAGTTTTTAGTGGAGTTAGTTGCCGGATTGTGGCTTCAACTTCTCCTAGTTTGTAGTTTTGTTTTTGCACGTAATATAAACCAAAATAAGGTGATGGTCATGCCTTATGTGAGCGCCACACCATTGAAAAAAACAGTTTGTTTTCTTTGTTGTTCATTGCTAAATTTAGTGATTGAATTGAGTGCAAATACAACAGCCAATGCACTTGAATACAACTAAAGTGGCGATGTACCAAGGTCTTCATACACCACCCATGTGCTTTAAAAAGCCAGGTGGAGGACTACTGCCCAACTTAAGACCTAATTCACATCATAAATTCAACATTAGAATCACGACCCCTCTAATACACTATATCCAAAAGAAAGAACATTAATTTCCTCAACCGTACTATTAGTATTTCTACAAAACCATTAAACATCACATCAATCAGAATGGAAAACAAAGCTCCAAAGTATATCCCCCCGCATATCGACTTCATCATTGAAGATCATCCACGTTTGAAGATTAGGATTTTGCTTACGGTTCTTGAACAAATAACAAATTCAGGTAAGTTTTTCTTATTTTTTCTAACTATGGAGCTAAGAAGGTTATCTTAATTTAAAACAAAATTTTAATGAAAATAAATTTTCTTACAAATTTAATTTGCAATTATTTTTCAGTTTGGTTCAACCTCATTCAGTCATTCGTGTTGGGCTTGATTTTTGAATGAATCGAGCTTGAAGACTATTTTAACTCAAAAGATAAACGGATATGTTCAAAAGAAAACTCATGAGTAGTGAATAAGTTCGATCTAACCTAATACATTATGAAACAGAAATCATATTTGTTACAAAATTGTGCCACGTGATATTACTTGAATAACATAATGTCAATTTTGTATAATAATAAATATTATAATAACTTGTATTATTTTTTTTCTACATATCCAATTTTGTATATTATAATATATTGATCTATATATTGATATATTGTTGCGGGCTTGAGTTTTGGGTTGTTGGCATCAAGTATTAAAGTTTGTTATTGCTAAAGTGATTTGAAGTGAAATGTCTTTTGTGACTTCTTAGGAAAACTAATTAATTGTGGATCTCGTGTAAACCTAATTTACATAATACTTGGTTTGTGTCCTTTTAATTTCCTTAATTGTCCCTTGAACATTTTGTTAGTGCATACTTGCGTCAATATGTTCGGTTGTAAGTACAATTAATGTCACTTGTTTGATCCTGTTTAAGCAGAAGATAGTATAGGGACTTCAATTATTCTCTCATACTTGAGTTTCTTGAATATTAATTCAGGGACTAGCCAAATAGGTGCATGAATGCATGATTATAGTTGCCTAGTTGGAACATATAATAAGTATGTAACTTCTTGGTTGAGAATTAAGATCGAATAAGAAGGGTTATTATAAAATGATATTTTAGGTGCTAGGTATACTGTTGGGTTGTTTTAGTTGTCGGGTATAATCGGGTTGGGTTATTTAGGTGTTAGGTATAATCGGGCTGAGTTGTTTCGGTTTCGTGTTTAATTGGGTGCCAAGTATAATCGGGTTCGGGTTTAACCGGGTCTCGGGTGAAATTGGGTTTGGGTTTCTTGGGATCGGGTTGGTATCGGGTTACTTGGGTTCCGATTGGTATCTGGTTTCTTGGGTTCGAATTGGTATCGGGTTGGTCTTTTCGGATATAATTGGGGGTCTGTTCGTTTCACCCACATTATAGCTTATAAGAGATTATTTTATGTAATGGGCCATGTTTTTAAGAGAGGATAGAATAATCTAGAACAAGGAAAAAAGGGATTTTAATGCATTATTTTTAAAAAGATGGTGTTGCCGAACAGACCTTGGGTTCTGGCCATTTCTTAAACGAGTTTGATTTTTTGTCGGATCAAATTGAATCGGGTCGGTTTCAGGTTCAATTTTATAATTTTTTTCGGGTGTCGGTCAAGTCTCGAGTCGGGCGGGTTTGGCAGTTTTCTCGGGTCGGGCCAGAATTTACCACCCCTAGTTGTGCCTCAACAATATTCATTAGCAAAAATAATGGAAAATTTGAGAGGTGCTTTTTGAGAAAATTTTACCATATGGGTTGAGTTCAAGTAAATAGGGGGTTTATGTTAAATAGGGAGGAGAAATAAGGAGCCTTGGATATTAGAAGATCAACGTTGTTGGTTTAATCAGTTTTATCGTTTTAAAATAAAAAGAAAAAATTAAAAGTGTGATTTTGGTAACTACCGTAGATTACGGGATATGTATTTTCTTATTTTGTAAGCAATTGTTCATGTTACCGAAACGTCGATGGTTATTTCTACCTTAGATTACGTTATATATTTTTCTCATGAATAATTTATTTATTGTATTGAACAACTATATATTTGATGAACAATAATTCAACCCTAATGTGTTGAACAATGGACCAATTAGATCTACGTACGAAGATTTTTTAAATGAACAAGTTATTTATTGTATTGAACAATTCTATATTAATTGATGAACAATAACTTAACCCTAATGTACTGAACAATGAACAAATTAGATCTATGTACGAAGATTTTTATAATGAACAATTTATTTATTGTATTGAACAACTCTATATTAATTGATGAACAATAACTCAACCCTAATGTACTGGACAATGAACAAATTAGATCTATGTATGGATTTTTTTAATGAAAAATTTATTTATTCTATTGAACAACTCTATATGAATTGATGAACAATAACTCAACCCTACTTTACTGAACAATGAACAAATTAGATCTATATACGACAATTTTTTAAATTAATAATTTATTTATTGTATTGAACAACTCTATATTAATTGATAAACAAGAACTCAACCCTAATGTACTGAACAATGAACAAATTAGATCTATGTACGAAGATTTTTTTAATGAACAATTTATTTATTGTATTGAATAACTCTATATTAATTAAAGAACAATAATCCAACCCTAATGTACTGAACAATGACCAAATTAGATCTATGTACGGAAATGTGTTTTTAATGAACTCGTTCGTCAATCGCTTTTCGTAAATTGAGAAACTAACTAGTACTCAAAGTCTAAAATAAACAATATCTTATCTCTTTCCAAATTTACACAATCCATGTCCCTACAACTACGCAATTGCATTTTTGTTTTTCTATTAACTCATTAATCCTATTAAATCAATACCGTTGATCTTCTAATATCCAAGTCTCTTTATTTCTCTTCACTATTTACTGTAAATCTCTTATTTACTTGAACTCAACCCTAATTAATATGGTGAAATTTTCTCAACAAGCACCTCTCAAATTTTCCATTTTTTTGCTAATGAATATTGCGGAGGCACAACTAGGGGTGGCAAATTCTGGCCCGACCCGAGAAAACAGCCCGACCCGCCCGACTCGAGACTTGACCGAAACCCGAAAAAATTTATACCTGAAACCGACCCGACCCGACCCAATTTGATCTGACAAAAAATCAAACTCGTTTAAGAAATGGCTCGAACTCGTTTAGGAAATTAATGTTCTTTCTTTTAGGTGCCAACCATTAGTCCATTACTATAATCATGCATACAGATATAGTGTATTAGAGGGGCCTTGATTATAATTCTGAATTTATGATGTGAATTAGGTCTTAAGCTGGACAGTAGTCCTCCAACTGGCTTTTCAAAGTCTAGGGGTGGTGTATGGAGACCTTGGCACATCGCCACTTTACTCTTAACTATTCAAGTGCCTTGGCCAATGACATTGGACACCCGGTCGGATGACATCATCAATTATGTCTTCGTCTTACAACACTAACGATAATGGAAACGATACATATACTTTCAACTGCCCATCTTCTTAATTTAATTCCTTCCTTACCCTTGTAAACTAAAACAATGCTTATATATACTGGTTGGTTTTGCTAGGCAGAACGTTTGCGTTATACTCGCTACCTAACAATGCAAATTACAGCCAAAATCCTTTAATTTGCATTTTACTCGTAAGTCATTCTTTCATTGTAATTATTTTTTCCTTACCGTGTGGATATGCTTCTTGATTGAGTTTTGAATCTAAAAACTACATATAATTTGCATCCACCATCAATATATGTATCACTATGAATTTTCCATTTTTGGTCCTACAACCAGGAAATGAAGGCTCAAGATGCCGAAGGCCCCTTACAACTATAGATGATGAATTGAGGATGCTAGATGTTAATTTCACTATACAATGTTTATGTTAAGCTACTACAATTCAAATTAAGACTACTGGAAATATAATACATGCATTACTTAATCAAGGAGTTACACCACGCTTCAAGTGTTCTTGTCAGTTTTGTTGCACCACCTAATAAGTGTTCTTGTATCACACGACTTTAGACAAACTTCCGAGTTTCGCTTGAACTTTTCCATATTCCTCACCTTTTTTTTTGGTCGAAATAATCCTAATTTTTGTATAACCGACATATTCATTTTCTTTTGGGTAGGCTTGATTCTTACTGAACATTGAACTAAATAGGTCATCTTGTGTAATTTATACTTAATTAATCACTTTTGATCATAATCATAATAATTATAATACATAAAATAAATCACTTGGAATATTGGATTGGAATCTAATAAGATAACATGAAAAAAATATCAAAATATACTTTACTCAAAATTAATATGCTTGTTTTGTTCATCTTTGTCTTTATATTTATGAGAAGATTTGATTAAATGAATCTATGAGTTCAAATGCACATTGTTCGAATGGTGTTGCGAACTCAAGTTCTAAAATATTGGAACAACGACCGAACTTTCCAGTTTTGATAATGACAAACACCATTTAAGAACTAAGCACTAATACATAGATAGCATTTTATCTTGGGATATAATATCAAGGGCCTTATTTATCAGGGATAAAAGAGGTAAAAATAGTATGGTCAATGCGCCGCTAGAGGCCCGTCATTTAAGCCGCCTAGCCTCCCTTTCTGTTCAATATGAGCAATCTAGATTGGTTCTTAGATATGGTCAATTTCATCTTGAAACTTTTGAGTGAAAATTGCCTATTTTCAAACCCTAGATTGAAATTTCCCTACTTGATAGTCTAATTGGAGTTGAGATACATACTAACTATGATCAGAACAGAATGCGAGAGACAAAGTTTGGGATTATGTTCTATTCATCAAGTAATATTGCAATTGGTGGTCTAATCTATTTCATAACTTCTTGTTTGGACTGATCTAAATTGGATTATCCTTTTAAAAAAATATCAAAATTGGATTAAAGTAGGTTGATTGCTCAATTGATTGCTTCTTGCCTTGTAAATGTCCTTTTTGATCGGTTGTTTGTATTAAGGTGGAAAAATCAACTTCCTCTAACTTCGGAGCTTCAGGCTTCGCATAGTAAGTCGGCGCCTTACAGTAATATAATTTCTATGTCGTCGACTTCTTTTCAGCTTATAACTTTGTAGCATTCGAGGTGGTCGCCTTCATGGTTACAGAATAACAATTTTGAGCTATCTTTTGCTCGCCCTTGATTTCTTGAGCCCACCATGGTGAGGGGAATTTTGTGCTGTCTTTTTCAGGTTATAACTTTGTATGTTGATGGAATAACTTTCATCCCATGGATCCACAGCCTACCCAATTTTACGTTAAAAGGAGATGGGCAATCAAGTACTATGAATTTTACCTAATAGTTCACTCCGCACGCGCTAGTAGGTAGGACAATTTCACCCAGCGTCAATTAGGATTCTCCGCTAAATCCCACCAATGTCGTGGATATATTGATGATGTCGTTATATCCCAAACCAAAGTCGTACAAGGCCCAGCATCAACAAGTAGGTAGAACTCCTATCATCGATCAATACGCGTTTAACTAGAAAGTTAGCTATAGTCAAATTGATAATCAAACAATGACGATGAATCTCGTCCTCCTCTATGTCATCAAAAGTAATGGGCATCATGTCATGGCCCTTGTGGACCGTGATATGTGGTTCTTCAACCGTACTGCTCCTTGCAATTCATTTGGCGGCGGAGCAACTTACCCCAGAGACTTCAAATCCCCCTATAATTACATTTATAACTTCTATATGTTTTGGAGGAGGGGTGGGCTTGTTTTATTGTTGTTTGGGTCAATTTGTTCTCGTGATTTTTCTGATATGATGTCTTTGAGATGTGTCATGCGGAGTAACTCGCTTACCACTTTACTCAAGACGATACACTCTTTTGTGCGATGGCCATGATTGAAGTGTAAATCGAACCATTTTGATGTGTCTTTCTGATGTTGAGGAGTGTTGCTCCTTCGAGGCCACTTCACTTTATCTCCCATATTGTTTAAGGTCCTTTCGACTTCCGTCGCGTCTACCATGCAATTATACCGAGACAACCTTGGTGGTAACATAAAATCGTCGTTCCATCCATAGGATTGTGGGCCTCCCACGTTCATAGTTCAATCTGAGGTTGATGAACTAGGTACGGGTTGTACCTCGTATCCCGTTTCCCATGCTATCGCTCTGGTCGAGATGAACCAGATGCCTTAACAACAAAGAGGCTGTCTTCTTCCAACCGAACGTGAGTTAACACCTTGACATGTATTTCATCGAAATTCGAGCACAAATACTTAGTTAATTCCCGATAGAGTTCAGGGTTCCTTGAGGAAATTCCCCTTTGAAATGCTTCGACGGCAGTGGAAGCGTCGCATCCTTCAATGGTGACTAACTCCTCAATGTGCATGTTCAAGAAGGTTTTCAACGATTCACCAGGCTTCTACACCAAGCAATATAGATTACTAGAGCGTTTCTTGGTATGACAACTGCTCGCAAACCTAATTCTAAACTTGTTAACCAGTTCAACAAATGAAGTAATACTACCAAAGGGGTAAATAGGAATGCCAATTCAAGGCGGACCCCGACAAAGTGTTTCCAAACCAACGACACATCACAATCTCCTTCATATCGAAGGGAACCCCGCTAATGTTTTTCGCCTGCTTGAAAGCGGCTGTGTGTTGGTCGGGATCCTCCATCCCTTCGTACTTTAATTAACACGTCGGGAACATGATACTTTCGCGAAATGTCTACCCTCGCGATAGTGGGTACAAAAGGAGAATCAATGTACTCGTCCCTCCTTTCGACTCCTATCGGCTGAGGTGTCCCTAGGACCTCAATAATTCGGTCTTCCAAGGCCAAAAGATATTCACACAGTAGTGTTATCTCCATGTCCTCTTGGACAACACGGAGCGAGTTACCGTTTACCTGATAGTCGGTAACTTGTTTGGGTTCATTTGGCGTTACCAGGTTCAGATCATCGAGGTTCAACTATCGAGTGACACCTTCCATTGTCCCCGATGCTCGCGGCCGACTTGGTCCTAATTGTACATGCGATTGGAGTAGATTCCTTTCATTAGTTAAAGATTCAATCTGTTTCTCGTAAACCTCGGTAAACTGGATATGTGCTTCTCTTTGTTTTTCAAAATCTTTCGAGAGGGCGAGCATAGAGGCTAATAATTCATCGATGATAACTTATTCGACCATTGTTGCACGCCCCAGTGTGGCCGCCAAAGTAGTTGGATCTTGAGTTCTTTCTGTGGAAGTATGGTCATCACCCAAAGGCATAATCTGTGGATTGGGGGTCTCCTGATTGATCTCTTGATTTTGTGGTCCATTGGAATGGTTATTGTCATCGACCATACTCCCCGAAGCAAAACATTGGAGTTCTTAACAGACTCTCTTTTCTAAGGGTCCCACGGTGGACGCCAATTGGTTTAGGTCGATTACCACATAAACGCGTTATCCGCTAAAATGAGGGAACTTTGTCACAAATCAAACTAAACACGTAGACATGTTATGATATATAAGATAAAGCAGATGATGAAATAGGAATTAACAATAAAGATACCGATTCAAGATCGAGAATGAACACAATTAGTAACTCGAAATGTAATAGATCCGAATTATCAACAAAGTGTATAGGATGAATGAAGAACAAAGCGATTGACAAGATTAAATGTTAACTGCACAATTCTTTTGTGTGTTTGAGTATTCTTCTCGTGATATTCAGATGCCTCTTCCTCACTGTCTCAATCTCTTTTATATCCGGCTAAGAAAAGTTGTTAGCCATTCGTCAACGTTCCACCGATATTCTCGCTTGCCAGTCATTTCATTAAACCGTTATGCCCCCGCCTTTCGCCTCTGATCAACATCCAACTTTATTTCAGCCTCGGGTTGGACTTGCATGTTTATTTGTATAGCCCAAAACGCATTGGTCCAACATAGAGTGAGTGTTCCAACACAACCAATTTCACCGCCTTCCTGTTTTGCTAAAGATGATCGATCACGGCTTCCTCTTTTTTTTCCGCCTCCACCATGAGCAATCTTGAATACAGTTTGACATCAAATATATCCACTTGCAGGAAGACGTGATAGAGAAGTTGATCAGGATAACGTACGATAACTCACATCTCACAAAAATAAGCAGCCATTAACCACTCTCGTCACCCTATATATGGAAATGTCAATTCAAAGTAGATTCTGCAATTACGTACACTTTGAGCAATCAAATACACTTGTATACAGGACATTATCAGTTAACTTTTCAACACGGGAAATTTGGAGGCTCTCACTGGTATATATAAATTAATTACAATGTTACCTCTAGGAAAATTTGTAATTCATAAACTAACATTGTATTATTAATTTTCTTCGGCCCGCCACTATTAACTAGGATGGCAATGGGGCGGGTTCGGGGCTAGGGGTACCCTCCCCGTCCCCATCCCCGTTTAACATTATTCTCCCCATCCCCATCCCCATACCCGTCGAGGATTTAAATTCCTCCCCGTCTCCATCCTCGTCGGGTTTTCCTCTCCATCGGGGAATCTCCATCCCCACTTTCCCATTTACAATCCCCGCCGGGTTTTTCTCTCTATCGGGGAATCTCCATCCCCACATTCCCGTTTACAATCCCCGCCGGGTTTTCCCATTGAATTTTACATTTTACCAATTATATAATTTAGTTATAAATATGTGTGTGTGCATATATGACATATTTAAGTAAGAACTACCAAAAAAATAATCTTTCCTTATAAAATAAAAAAATATACAAGGAAAACATCATCAAAATTAAATTAAGAAACTTAAATCTCATTTAAGATAATATAAATTCTTTAGAAAATACCCATTAAAATTCCCCATCTGGGATCCACGTGGGTTTCCCCAATGGAGACGTGGGCGGAGCGAGGATCGGGTTGGGGATTAGTAGCCCTGTCTCCGTCCCCATACTTGAGCGGAGATTTATTTTTGGCCCCGTTTCATTCCCCATCCCCATTAATATTACCCATCCCATCCCCACTCCATGACGGGGATTCCCCGCGCGGATCGGAGAATCCCCTCCCCATTGCTATCCCTACGTGGTATTAACTATTTCCATTACCCTCTTCTTAATTGTCAGAAAAGGATTCCGTTTGACCCATTATTTATGGCCCAAGAGCTTGTGTTATAAAGTCTTCTTACAATAGTAATATGGTGAAACAATCCAAATAAATGATGCCAAAAAAGTAAAGGCCCTATCTTAACTATTGCGTAAATACCAAAGACCAGAAAAAATAATTTTTTAAGATTTAGGAAAGTCATTAGGGGGAGCTCCATGAAGGTGATGTATTTCATCCTATGATATTCTTTTGGATGAGATTCCAAAAACCTATATCGGTTGTAATGACTAAAGATCTAGACTGTATGTTGTGGATTTGATGAACATATGTTCTAACACAATTTGGTGAACTGTTTGGGGTATTGTTAGGCCCAAAAACCACCAGGTCCATTTGACATAGATAACCCAAAGATCGGGCAAAGAATCATGAGAAAAACAGGATGAAAGAAAGATCAAGGAGATGGATGAAGTCATCCGTCACAAGGAAAGCAAGAAAGCTGCAGTCAATAGAAAGAGATATGCACACGCAGACAATCACTAGCGGTAGTTATTTGCTCCGATATATATGCAAAATGGGAGACAGTTAGAGGCATATCTTAAGACGTGTAAAACGTGGGATATGAAGGTTAATTTGAAAAAGATATAGGCTAGAAAGATAGAAAAAACGATGCATTCCATTCGTGCGCACACACATGTAACACAAACTCTCCAAGAGAGAAAACACTTGTAATTTAGATTTCATCAATCCAATTATTTCTTTAGTGATCCCTTGTCTTTCAATTCGATCGTTCCCCAATCTAGGCCAAGAGTTTGATTATCAATTTTTTTCCAATACAATTTGGCTCCCACCGTGGGGCCCTACGATCGAAGAGGGTTCGTCTTTCCATGTCGGAAGAAGTTCAAAAAGTCACCATGAGCAACTCTAATGAGGGTATTCGAGAGCAAAATGCCGGAGTGGCGAAGGCGCAAGCTAGGATGCATTGGCAGCGCTCCGCCTCGAATTATCCGAATTTGCCTAGAGGCTTCAATACCTTGAGAAGGAACTAACGGACCAACGTGCTTGCAACGACAAGCACAAAACTTGCATCGAGCAACTAACTGCCGATAATGAGGGTTTGCGCTCTCAACTCCGATTTGTTTCTTCCGTCGCCCCGCGCGCTCGAACGACGGATCGAGCACGAACCGTTGGGAGAGAAGGCTCCTCTAGAAACCCTACCGGTCAGCACGAGAGATCCTTCGATACAGAGTTCGTTACCCCACCAGCAATTGTCCCTGAGGTACAGTCTTTCACCCCTACACAAGGCAACCATATCCGTGAGGAGGGGAGAGCACCAATTCGCGTTCCATCGGCGCGAGATGTTAGCCCTTAACGTTTTGAGGATGACATCATGGATGATGAAGAGGATTGGGACCGCCGTCGTCCCCGAGCTCTAGAAAGAAGCGGTTGACAGTTACGACGAGTCACCTTTCGCTCCTCACATCGCCCAAGTCGAGATACCAAAGAAATTATTGGTACCCAACATGAGACCTTACGACGGCACGGGAGACCCCGACAAGCATGTAGCTATATTTAAGTAAAAGATGATGACCAGTGCCGTCCCGTATCACTCTCGCGAAGCACTGATGTGTAAGGGCTTCGGAGCAGCTCTCGCAGGGCCGGCTTTGAAGTGGTTCGTCAATCTTCCTCGAGGAAGTATTCGTTCCTTTTCCAAGTTGATGGACTCCTTCAGGGACCAATTCGCTAGCAGCCGAAGGTTCGAAAAGCAATCTAACGATTTGTACTGGATTATCCAGAAACCAGAAGAATCCATCCGAGAATACCTGGACCGGTTCAACCGAGAGAAGATTTTCATCCCGCACTGTGATGTGCCAACCGCTATGGAAGCCTTCTGTCAGGGGGTTAGCCAAGATGGAGACCTTTACAAAGAACTCACCAGGCACCCGTTCCACAGTTTTTAAGATGTTCAAACCAAGGCACTGGCCCAAACCAGGCTTGAAGAAGATCTGAAGATGAGGAAGCCCGTAAGCGTCTGGGAAAGGGTAGAAAAGAAAGCCACGCCAGATCACCGCCGGGAAGGCCGCGATAAACCATACCGGCGCCCTCACCCCGGCGCGGTGAAGGTAAATGTCGCTGAGGCTAGACTCTCCAAGCCATTGCCACCGAAGTATGACGAGTTTAACCTAGGTATATCCCCCGAGGAACTCATTAAAAATATAGCTTTGACGATACGTCGCGTCAAATTGCCAAAGAGAAACGAGAAGCCCTACCCGCACAAGGATGAGCAAATGGTGCAATTTCCATGACGACTACGGTCACATAACTAAAGAGTGCGTAGCACTGAGAAGAGAGATATCCTACCTCGTATGTCGAGGAAGGATAACGGAACTAGCACCCAACGCGCAGGTCCCTCTGGATGTGGTGGAAGCCTAACGCGCGGGAAGGCCTGCGTCGCCGGTACCCGCCAAGGTTGTAAACGTGATCACTGGGGGATCGAGCGTGTGCGGCCTCACATACTCGGCAGCCAAGAGGAACGCACGTGAAAATGCTTTCCATCGTCCCATACAGATGAAGAAAGACGTCCTCAATCTCGCGATACATTTTGATGAGGATGACGCCAATGGTCTTGAAGGACCTCATCATGATGTACTCGTTATCTCTCTCTCGATAGGGAACATCCTGTTCAAACGGGTTCTCATCGACATTGGAAGTTCGACTAACCTCATGACGTTGGGAGCACTAAAAGAAATAGGGTTGAGCGAAAAGGACTTGGATAAGAACCCGACCGCACTTGTGGGTTTCAGCGGAGAAGTGAAGCACACGGTAGGAGACATCATCCTCCCCACATACGCAAAAGGCGGGAACATCCATGTTAGGTACTCTGTCATGGTTTGTCCTTCTTGCTATAACGTGATAACGGGGAGACCGTGGCTCCATGACATGAGGCATGTCCCCTCCCCCTACCACTGGACAATAAATTTCCCAACGCGTTGGGGTTTCAAGACATCCGAGGAGACCAAATAACGTCAAGAGAGTGTTACAAGTCGGCTCTAAAACCGACCACCAGCCAGAAATCGGCATAACAATTAAAGGAAGCCACTGATTCTACTGTTCCAAAAGAAAAAGAAAAGAAAGATGAACAGGTAGAAGAAGTGGTCCTAGGCCAATCAGACCTCAGTCGGTCTGTAAAGATTGGAAGAGATTTGGAATTACCCATGAGAAAGGAGCTGGTAGATTTCCTAATTAAAAACACGGAATGCTTTGCATGGTCCCACGAGGACATGGTGGGAATCGATCCGAAGATCATCACACACAAGTTGAACGTGGATCCCGGTCACCCACCGGTGAAATAAAAACGGTGGAAATTCGCCGCTGGAAGGAACAAGATAGTAGACAAAGAAGTAGGAAAGTTGATGGAGATTGGAAAGATTAAAGAAGTCAAGTATCCAGAATGGTTAGCTAATGTAGTCCTCGTACCCAAGAAAAATGGAAAATGGAGGATGTGTGTAGACTTCACGGATTTGAACAAGTCTTGTCCCAAGGATTTATTTCCCTTGCCTCACATAGATTCCCTGGTAGACGCCATGGCGGGCCCTGAATTGTTGACCTTCATGGACGCCTTCAGTGGTTACAACCAGATTCTGATGGAAGAAAGCGACTAGGAGAAGACATCCTTCATAACTAGCAAAGGAACCTACTGCTACAAAGTTATGCCCTTTGGACTACGGAACGTCGGAGCCACGCACCAAAGGCTAGTGAATAAAATGTTCCAAAGCCAAATTGGGGAGACTATGGAGGTATATATAAATGACATGCTCGTCAAATAAAAGAAAGATGTAGACCACCGACGTCACTTAGAAGAGGCTTTCAAAATCCTGAAGCGATACAATATGAATTTGAACCTGCAAAAGTGTACATTCAGGGTGAAATCTGGGAAATTCCTAGGGTATTTGGTCACCCGGAGAGGGATAGAAGCATGTCCAGAACAGGTTCGCGCCATAGTATCGCTGAAATCTCCGAGTTGTGTGAAAGATGTTCAAAAACTCACCGAGAAAATTGCCGCTTTAAATAGATTCATTTCCAAATCAGCGGATCGCTGCCGTCTATTCTACGAGGTGCTTAGAAAGAACAAGTGCTTCTAGTGGACTGCCCGTCATGAGGAAGCTTTCCATGAGTTGAAGAAATACTTCTTCGATCCTCTTATACTAGCGAAGCCGGAAGAAGGAGAAACTTTACCCTTGTACCTGGCCGTCACCAAGCAAGCCATCAGTGGGGTGCTGGTCCGCGAACAAGATGGGCAGCAACAACCTGTATACTATGTAAGTAGAACTCTCCTATCAGCTGAAACCCGTTATTCTTCCCTGGAAATATTGGTGCTAGAATTGGTCATGTGCTCCAATAAACTCCGTCGCAACTTCGAGTCACACACAATCGTGGTGAGAACCACGCATCCCTTGAAGACGATCATGCACAAACCCGAGTTTACGGGAAGAATGGCTAAGTGGGCGATCCATTTTAGCGGATTTGACATCCAGTATGAGCCCAAAACCACACTGAAATCCCAAGCATTGGTTGACTTTGTGGTTGATTTTAGTCCTACCACGGAAGAAAGAATGGAACCAGCAGAATTGATGACACTAGAAGCTAAGTCTCTAGTCAAATGGACACTTCATACAGATGGCGCCTCCAACGCGAAGGGAACAGGGATAGGAGTACTCCTAAAATCAACACAGGGGGATAGGGTGGCACAATCCGTGGTGAAGGGTCTGATCCCTCGGTTCGAGAAGATGTCCTTCACACAAGTTCCAAGAGAGCAGAACGCTCAAGCAGATTCCCTCGCTCGTTTAGCTTCGGCCATCGACCTTGATGAATATCCTGCAATTCCAATGATTCATATCATGGTTCCTGCCATCGGAAGAACCCGTGTCAATGATGGAGACAAATCCCTTAGCATGAACGAAGACGTTCTCCTTCACGGGTCCATACCACGTGAAAACGTCTTCATGAGCAGCTATGATATTAACGCCTGGAGCTTCAGAAATGACCTTGACCCAGATCTATATCTGGATGGTCCGGGTCATGACGAAAATTCCCTCGTTCCCTCCGAAGTTAATGAAGAACCCTGGACCCAGCCGTACTTTGATTGGTTGGTTGAAGGAAACCTTCCGAAAGATAAAGTCGAGGCTAGGATGCCGAAGATGAGAGCTACGCGGTTTACAGTCCCGAATGGGATACTCTTCCACCGGTTAGCAGTGGGCACGATTCAGAGTTCCTTGACCAAGGGAGGCATGCAGAAACTGCTCGAGGTTCTTCACGAAGGAGATTGTGGGAACCATACAAGAGGAAGAAGTCTATCCAACAAAGCCCTTCGTCAGGGGTGGTAGTGGCCTACTATGAGAAAAGATGATGTAGACTTCTGCCGTAAGTGCACCAGAGACACGCACCAACAACTCACCAACCTCCCGAACAACTCTACCTCACACACCACCATGGTCGTTCATGCACTGGGGAACGGACATAGTCGAGAAGTTACCCCCCTCGTCCGGACAAAGGATATTCTTCCTCGACATGACCGATTACTTCTCCAAGTAGATTGAAGCCGAAGCTTATCGAGAAATCAAGGATAACCAGTTCATAAGTCAGAGAACCAGAGACCCATGTAGTTGTTGGAACATCAATTTAGTCACTTTCACACGTCATTATCCCTAGTGTAATGGGCAAGCCGAAGCTAGCAATAAGGTAATTGTGAACAACCTGAAGAAGCGACTCGTGAAAGCCAAAGGAAACTGGGCCGATGAGCTACCGTACGTCCTATGGGCCGATCGAACAACGCCCACAGTAGCAACCGATCAGTCTCCCTTCTCCTTGACGCACGGGTGTGAAGCGGTCATTCACGCCGAGATTCTCATCCCCACAGCCCGCACCAACTTCTTGACTGAAGAACAGAATTGTCTGGAGTTGTCGGCCGATCTAGATACTTCCGACGAACTTCGCGACTAGGCCTGATTACGTCAGGATTCGGACATTTTGAGCTGGCGACTGGGTACATCGAAAAGTCTTTCAAAACACCCATGTGACCAAGTCAGGCAAGCTAGCCCCAGCATGGGAAGGGTCGTACAAGATAATCAGGGTCGTTGGTCAAGGCGCGTACCAGCTCGAGTCCAAAGACGGTGATGTTGTCCCACATAGTTGGAACACGATACATCTAAAGAAGTATCACTTCTAAAAGAAGTCTTCCTTCCTTGGAACGCAAACATCTTAGGCACTCATAGCAGAAAGCCTCTGAACGTGATACACGAGACGTTCAAGGTCACCTATCCTTAGTTCTTAGTTTACTTTCATTCTAGTTCATTTCTTTCGTAGTTTCCTTGTGATCAACCTGACTATATGAAAACTACTTGTTGCGTGATTTCCATGTTGCAGTGTTTTATGAAATGAATGGCATTTGCATGTGTTATTACTTGCTCGTATTTATTTCTTTTCTTGCATAAGTAAGGGTAGCACATGAAGCATGTTTATTCATTATAAGATAGAATACATTCATTTAGACAAATAACCATACAACCGAATAAGCCTAAACGGTAGAAGCAACAAAATCCTAGACCAAAGACGTCTTCAATTGACGGAGCGTCCCGAGCGCACGCCTCCACGCGATAGCAGTCACCCGCCTGGAAACACCCTTCGGTAAGCGTAGCTGCCACCGGTTATGAATGACTTCTGCAGGGGTCTTCGTCTAAAATCCTTCGATCAGAAGCACTTCATCGTCCCAGAACACCTGCACACAAGGAAAGGACACAACCAAGCAAAAATACGCAAGAAACACCACACATGCATGCAAAAAACCAATTTAAAACCCGACCCAACGAGACGATGCTTAAAGGACGGGGTAAAATTTTCTACGGCCCAAAACCTAGGCACCTCATTCACAAAAAACAAAAAAAAGAAGAGTTACGCAAAAACTTGTTCGAACATCAAAAAAAGATTACAAGGGCACATGGCCCTAGCCTTCATCCTCGTCGACCGTGTCTGCAGCCCGATCCACGCCCCTTGCGGCAAGATAGTTCGAGCCCCTTTATATTCCAACTATGACTGCGGGACCCGCCCCATTACTGCCGCCAACATCGTATCCCAATACTTCTTCGTCCAAGGGTTCCAAAGACGTAAAAATCTCGTCGCATGGAGCTGGTTTGTCAGGAGGGTAGCATTCATGGAAAGTCTTAGTCTTTGCCTCAAGATTCCAGCTCAAATGTTTACCCTCCACAAATTGCATGATCGTTTACAGCCGCAACATCGTTGAGAAGTAGGCACCGATCTCGTTAGCCTCCTTGAGAATTCTTTGGTTGGTAGCCTCCAACTTGGCAATCCTAGATTTGTCGGAAGCGGCTTGGCTCGAAAGATGTTTGACCGTCTCAATCAACCCCGCAATCTCCTTGGCATCATTCTTCCGACACTCAACTACAACAACCACGTCTTTTTCCATCCTACTCTTCTCAAGGGCCTATTCCGACCTACTCTTCTCTCCACAGCGTCAGCCACAAATAGTGCACTCTGCAACGCCTGCACACGCAAGGCGGACGGCAGCCACACATCACACCGAGAAAAGGAGGAGAAAGGAGGGGCAGACATTAAGGGTACCATGGCTTACCTTCTAGATCGCCAAGCCCGCATCCCGCACCAGGGAAGGAGTAGGAGTGTCAAGGCAAATCTTCTTAGGGTCGTGAGTACTGCGGAGTGTTTGACATAGATCTTGTGGAAGTTTACTCCCAAGGTCAACGACTTCGGCCACTTCCAGAGATGATCGCTTAGAGGGGGTCAGATTAACGACAACCTCAGCCTTCGCTCTCGGATCCATCGGCGGCCGTTTATCACTTGATTGTAGCTTTCGTTGAATCATAGCCGCCGCAGAAAAACTCCAACCTAAAGAAGTTGGAGCTTCCATAGGGGTTAAAACAGAAGAGAAGTCACACCGCTAAAGGTAATAGTAAAAAAAAAGAATAGAAAAGAAGCACTACATGAGAGTAAGTTCAAGAGACACACCTAGAGGTTTGACCAAGGGTTTCGCAACAACCTTGGGAGCCACAATAGACGCGGGAATGTCATCTACGACCGTCTTTGGAGTCCCCCAACTTCGCATCGTCATCCTAAGCAGATAAATCCTCAAGTAGCGTCGTTGATTTGTTGATGGATTCATCTTCTAGCACCAATTCCGCCGTCCCTCGGGTAGAGCGAAAATTTTTCTGCACGCCTTAGATTCCAGGATATGAACATCCAGGCCTGGCAGAACTACATGCACCCAACACCCAGAATGATATCAACTAATGGAAAGAAGAAAGTCATCTTCAACCACATGCAAAACAAGAGAAATGAGTACTTACGTTTGGAATTCCAAGCGTCGGAAAAAGTTGCTTGATATACAAAGCCAAGAGTCGATCTATCGACAAAAAAGAAGCAGGAAGCCTAGTCTTTGTCATTCACTTTAGACATTGGAATCAAGGGATTTTTGGCATCCCTAGCATGGAGTGTAAAATGCCCGAACAAGAGATCGGATATGGTGAAGTCAATCTTCTTCTCATCACAAATCTCGTTGATTTGGAATAGAATTTTCCAAGTGGCATACATTAATTGCGTCGGAGATACCTTAAGAGTTAGTAAGAAGTTTAAGATCAATGTCGAGAAAGGAAAGAGAGCTCCCAGAGTGAAGGGGTACTCTAAAAAACAAACCCATCCCTCTTTCACCCAGTCGATTGATGTCCGCTTTTTAGGTAGGATTTTTAGTGTCTAGATAGATTAGATTGAGTTGGTTTTCGTACTTGAGTCTTATGTTTTTGAGTCTTTTTGCTTTAGTTTTCGTATTTCCTTGAGATTCGGAAGCTATGCACCTTTTGTGTCTTTTTGTAGGAGTTCTGGAGCTATTTGGAGGATTGCAAGAGAGGGTGGACGAGCTATGAGGAAGATTTGAAGTTGATAAGCCAATGAAGTAGGACCAAGATGAAGAAATCGTCCCAAGATCGAGCTATGGAGGGTCGTGCACGAGCTAAGCTAAAGAAGCAATAGAGTACTCCCAGGACCGACCCTATGAGGGTCATGCACGACCCATTTGGGTCGTGCGAGGTGCAGACTTTCTCTCCATTTCGAGATCTTTTGTGATATATTCTATCTTTCTATTTTAGGAAGGTTGTTTTATCTTATTTCCTAGTTAATTAGGGCTCCTTTTCCTCTATAAAAGGAGGCTAAACCCTTTTGTTTAAGGATTCCTCTTTTTGGTTATTTGAAGGGAGACTTGGAGAACAAGTTGGAGACTTTTGTAAGGTTTCTTTTTAGTTTAATTTGAATTTCGGTTTGCTTGATCACGTCTTCTTCTCCCTTTTTCTTGTTTTGCTTTGCCATGAGTGAGTAGTTTTCTTAGATTCTACGGTTGGGTGAAAACCCAACACAATCATGCATGTCCAAAAACATGAATTCTTAATTTGAATGCATGATGATCATATCTATCTATTTTATGCTAAATTCCTTTGCGAAAGTTGAGGCATATCTTGCAATTAACTCAAAAGCGAAAGTGTAAGGTTGATTGTTTGATTAGTTCTAATAGGATTATTTGCGAAAGTTGATATTCCTAGGTTGAAGGATAGATAGAAAGTTGTTTAATTTGCGAAAGTTGATTGAATAGCTTGAATTGTTTGCGAAAGTTGACTCTTCTATGATCTAGATTGCATGATAGTTGTGAATTCTTGTTGGAAGCATGTATGATTGTTGTTGTGGTAGCCCTAGCTCTAGGATTTTTCTTTTATATTGATTTAAAACTCTTGTCTTTACTTCGATCTCGACCCATAAAGTCGTGCTCGGAACTTTGCTCTTGTTTGTGTTCGTTCGTGTGTGATTTGTGCCCAGGACCGACCTTCATAGGGTCATGCACAACCCCCTTCAGTTCGGTCTTGGCGTTGTTGCTCGTTATTTCCTTGCTTTTCGTAGTTTATCAACTAATCTTTAGCACTATTCTCATTCCCGTGGACGAACCTGACTCCGCTATACTCAGCGAGGTCTTGAATATAAATTTATTTGTTCAAGAAACCCTTCAACAAAGGTAAGTCTCCTTGCTTTGGTCTAATTGATTCTGGTCATGATCCTTTCTTTCATTCTTCTTTTACATCTCCTACTATTGAGCATACTGTGAAAAAGTCGAAGCCTCCTTGGTTTTCGGATTTTACTAACCCTAATGTAGGACTTCCAAGCATTCTTGTGGATGATAGAGGACCGAATGTCTTGGAGAGATGCTTTGATTCTTTTCTGACTAAGTATGGGGTTTCTCAAGATCCATACAAAGCCGGAGAGAAGCCACCTTTGAGGCGAGGTAAGTTCATCGGGCTAACGACGTTAAAAATAGCGCTTACGGGAGGCAACCCGCTTTTTGTTTTTGCTTTCTTAGATCTTTTTGCTAGCTTTCTTTTGATTTTTTTTTAGGACTAGATACTATATTTTCGGAATAGAATTGTTTTGCTAAGTGATGCAGGCGAGATTGGGCAAAATCAAAGCGGCATCGTGGCTCGTTAACGACCCCCACAAGTTCGGTAACGACCCCTGCAGTAAAACCGAGAAAAAGTTCTGCCGACTATGGTTTCTTTATCAGTGATTCACCTCTCTTTCAAGTGTTCAAGGATGTTTTCAAAGCCGCTCCAGAGATTATCTTGTGAGTTTGTTTTCTTTTCCCTACTTCTCTATTTTTATCTTGCTTTGTTATAACAGTGGGGACACTGTTAGGTTTAAGTATGGGTTAGGGAGGGAAAAGAAAACTCTAGTGTGTGTCTTTGTGTTTTAGTTGTGTTTGTGTGTTTTGTCTTGCTTTGATGTCTAGTTGGTTTAAGTTGGTTTTAGTTGCTTTGCTTTCCTTAAAAGATCAAAAAAAAAAATTCGAAAAATGTCGAAAAATTCAAAAAATATTTGCTCCTTTGTTTGTTTTAGGATAGAAGAATGCTCCATCTTAGATGTCCTGTGATGAGATCTAATTTTCATGCTTATCATATAATTCCTTTGGCATATTTCGATAGTATAGCCTAAGTTTTGAGAAATTGCTTTTGATTGTGAAAATTGACTTGTGATGAAATTGAGCATATGTGTCTTGAGTAGAAGTAATTGCAATCAAACTGAAGAGGGTCGTGCACGACCCCCTTCAGTTCGGTCTTGGCGTTGTTACTCGTTATTTCCTTGCTTTTCGTAGTTTATCAACTAATCTTTAGCACTACTCTCATTCCCGTGGACGAACCTGACTCCGCTATACTCAACGGGGTCTTGAATATAATTTATTTGTTCAAGAAACCCTTCAACATCGACCGCCTCTTGTGTTGGACGATAAAAGTTGGTCTCGGGGGGAAAACAATGGTTCTTAACGATTTTCTCCACCTCTTAGATAGTCATGGAGCACGGACGACAATTGTAGGGTTCAAGGGAGTGTGATGACTCAAAGCCCGGAATGACATCGTTCTTTGCCCTAGCCATGGTGGAAGAGGTCTCGAAAGTTTGGAAACAGGGAGAGCCAAAAGGAAAGCAAAAGGGAAAGGGGAGAAAATTGATTAACCGCGCTCTCCCGAAGAACATGCAAGCCAGCATTATTATAGCCTGCAACGATAAGACGTTCGCCCTTCCGATAGACGATCGGATGGATCAGGTGAAGCCACATGTTACGCATCGAGTATGAAGAAAGCGAAAAATTTGATCAAAATTCCGCTCATAAATTTTGATCAGGATTTAGGGGTATTGTTAGGCCCAAAAACCATCAGGCCCATTTGACATAGACAGCGCAAAGATCGGGCGAAGAATCATGAGAGAAACAGGATGAAAGAAAGATCAAGGAGATAGATGAAGTCATCCGTCATAAGGGAAGCAAGAAAGCTGCGGTCAGTAGAAAGATATATGCACACTCGGACAACCACTAGCGGTAGTTATTTGCTACAATATGTATGCAAAATTGGTGACGGTTAGAGGCATATCTTAAGACGTGTAAACGTGGGATATGACGGTTAATTTGATAAAGATATAGGCTAGAAAGATAGAAAAAACGATGCATTCCATTCATACACACACATATGTAACACAAACTCTCCAAGAGAGAAAACACTTGTAATGTAGATTTCATCAATCCGATTATTTCTTTAGTGATCCCTTGTCTTTCAATTCGACCGTGCCCCAATCTAGGGCAAGAATTTGATTATCAAATTTTTGTCCAAACATGAAATACTTCATCAGTTTTCTCCACATTCTCCTTGAAAGATTTAGGTGACCTTCACTTCTTCCTTGGTATTGAATTATTTCGTATTAATGGTTCTACTCCTAAGACACCATCATGACTTCAACCATCAAGCGTCACGACCAGTGACCTTGTAACTAAGCCATCGCCAAGATCTTCACCCCCTCTTGCCATGACCCATGACCCGTCACCTAGGAGTATATCACAACCCTCACCCACTTTTGTCAGGACTCGTGACCCCGTACTTGGTAGCCCATCAGGACTCCTTACCTCTCCTTCCACATCTCGTAATACTCAACCTCATATAGCTCTGACCCATCCTATGACTAACCGTTCTTGTGCGGGTATTTCTAAACCTTTTCATCTTTTGACCATCAAACCGAGACCACTCACCACACAAAAATCTCTCCCCTTCTTGTATCACACAAAAACGCCATTCTAGACCCCAATTTGGCCCTCTGACGTGCATGATGACTATCGAGTTCTTTAAAGAATAATACTCGGGTTATAGTCCCTTGTCCAACTGAGGCAAATGTTGTGAGGTTATTGTGGCTCTTCCGGCAAAAATTCTGCTCTGACGATACTAGTGATCCTTAACGGGTCAACTCGACCTGACCCAACCCTCATAGATCGGGTCTTAAGTCGACCCCTGACTCGCAAAAAAAAAAAAATTGACCCACAAACCGACATGCGGGTCTAACGGGTCGCGGGTCGACCCATTTGACTAATTCAATCGAGTCAAAATGATTTTTTACCCACAAACCCAAAAAATTTATAAAAAACATGTTGGGTTTACGGGTCGACCCGCAAATCCTACGGGTTTTTTATAAAAAAAATATTTTATATATTTATAAAATTATAAAAAAATATATGTTTTTTAAAATATTACGGGTTGTGGGTCGACCCGTGACCCAAACTGCAACCCGTAAATTACGGGTCGGGTCATTGCGGGTCGCGGGCGACCCAACCCGTTGAACATCCCTAGACGATACTCTTGAGTGGTAAAGGCTCGTTTGGTTCCTAATGGGCGATCTCAAGAGATTCGTTTTGACTGTGATGAGACTTTTAGTCTTGTAATGAAACATGCTACTATTCGTACTGTTTTGCATCTTGTTGTATCCCAATCTTGGTCAGTTCATCAGCTTGATTTCAAGGATGCCTTTTTTCAATTAGGAAATTCTCTACATGTTCTATCCACCCTGGTTTGTTGATCCAACGAGACCAAATTATGTTTGTCTTCTGATACACTTAGTTTGTATAGTATAACTACGACTTTTTAGCATTATTTATTAGTGCTTTAGGATGTTATGATAAGTATTTTATGAAATTCAAAATCAAGAACTTAATGGAAGAAATCAAGAGTTATAAAGATGATTTAAGACAAGACTAGAGTTGAAGTGTTGATTTGGAGTTGTTTGTTTCGTCACCACTTTCTTGCGATGTTGCGTTCAGGGGCTTCGGTGTTCATTTGGAGCTCAATTTTGTATCATTTGAAAGCTAAGTAGAAGAGATTCAATTCATATACTCTGAGCCCAAATTCCCACTCTATGGGGGTCAAAACAGCTTTCGTAAGTACCATCAGAATGTTGTTTGCTGAAGAACTGCGGTCGTAGTTTCCAAAACCGCAACCGCGGTTCTGTCGGATCACAAGCGTGGAAGACTTTCCGAGTTTATTTTCTTTACTTCCTTTTCTTATCTTTTAGAGTTCATATGTTCAGTTTATAAGACCCCTTTTGAGTTTGTTTTTCATATTAGGCTATTTTACTTTTCTTTTTTATTCCGAGTTTTAGAGAAACCTTTGATGGAGAACTAAACCTCTACTTTCATTCATTAGTTGAAGCTTTTGGATTCAAGTAAGTTGTGAGATTCAGTTATTTGGTATTGTTCCTTTGTCTATTTCAATCTCTCTCGTGCTTAATCTATATCGCATGTTATTGATTTCTGCTTGTTTGGCCCAATTGTTGAGATTGATTATATTCTTCTACTAGGATTTAAGTTTTCTCATTGAAAATCTTGATCTTTGTAGCAAACTCATTGTTTTAGGACTCATTGAACTAAAACAATTAAGGAAGAGAATTGATTGCATGCTAATGTTTAAATTATTATGAACTATTTGCATGTATCCTATTTATCCTTGTTCTTACTACTAATTCAAATTAATTCATGATTGATTCATGTTTGTTTGATATTAAGTATTTGCAGGACTTGTTGGCTTGTTAATTATATAAGATTGGGATAGGAATAATGTTAGGAAATAAAAGACTTGATAATATCAACGAACTTGATGATAAAAGTGGATACTTGTGAATGAAATTGTCTTCACACTTGATAAAAACCAACTCTTTTGCATGTTTGTCTTTTTCTTTGCTTTTAGAATTAGAAAACCAATCACAAATTTCCATATTTACTTTTGAAGTTGATAAAAATATTGACTTTGGAATACAAGATTCTCTTCGCTTCAACCCTGACTTACCGGGTATGCTTTAGTTTAGTAATAGAGATTTATTTTTTATTAGGCACGATAACTTTAAGCCTGTCATCTTCTGAAGAAATCTTTGTATGGTCTTAACCAAGCTCTAAGGGAATGGTATCAAAGGTTTGCAGCCTATATGTATACCATCAACTTCACTAGCATTAAGTGTAATTCCTCTCTATTCATCTTCCCGAAAATCTCATCCACGGCCTACGTATTGTAGTATGTCGATGACATTATTCTAACCGCTTATTCTGTGTCTCTAAGATTTAGATCATTACTCTTCTTAGCAACCAATTTTTCATGTCTGGTCTTGGCCCGCTTTAATATTTCATGGGCATCTCTGCGCATCGCTTCTCCTCCAATATATTTCTCACTTGATCAAGACAAGTATGCTCGGGATATTGTTAAGTGTTCCTCCATGTCGGCTTGAAATCCGGCTATCATGCTTTTTGACCCAGGCACGAAGCTTTGTGCTAATGTTAGACCGCTTGTAGTTGATCCTACTCTTTATCATATATTCTTGTTGGGGCTCTACTATATCTCACCCTCACTCGCCTTGATATTTCTTATGCAATTCAGAACATATGTTTATTTAGGCACGATCCTTGGGACACTCATTTTCTTCCTTGAAGTGTATCAATCATTATATTTATGGAACATCGCCCCTTGGGATTACCATTATTGTTGCCTTGGAGACTCATGCTTAGGTCTCATAAATTGATGTTGATTGGGTTGCTTATCCTAACACTCGTAGGTCCTCTTTTGGCTATTACGTGTTTCTTAATGACACATTATTGTCTTGTTATGCTAAACGCATCCCCATCATCTCCCATTCTAGTAGTGTAGAGGTTGAACATAGGGGTGTTACTATATTTGTCATGAAATGTTCTTGGCTTTGCAATATACTTTTGGAGCTCTATTTTCTACTTACCAAGGCCTCTCTAGTCTACACTGACAACGTCCCCGTCTCCTATTTGGAAAATAATCATGTTCAGCACTAGTGCACTAAATACATTGAGTTGAATATTCACTTTGTTCGAGAAAAGGTTACTCTCGATCACATTCATGTTTTACATGTAACATCTTATCAATATGCAAACAATTTTACTAAATGGTTAACAAGATCTATAGTTATTTCTAGATGTTAGGAAGAATACTATTAGGTCCTCCCTAGTTTCGACTTTGGGGTGTATTAGCACACGTATTTTATAAATCCTAGTTTGTAGCCCAAGTAACTCATGTAAAAACTATATATATATATATAATCCTAACATAGTGTATTTTATACAAGATCTATTATCAATAGAATAGAGCAACCCTCAAGGGAGATTTATTCAATCCTACACTATCATCCTAACATAGTGTAAATACATACAAGATCTTTTATCATTCAACAACATGGTTGGTGCAAAGTCGATTGCCTCAACAACTAAGTTGCCTCTTATTCGAATCAGGTTGGTGATAACATTGATCATCCTCGTCTGTATTAGAGTGTATTATTGGAACCTTTTAGTTTGTTACTATAAGTCCTCATGAGCTTGCCTACTTTATAAATCATGATTGTTAATGTATGCATAGTTCCACTATTGTGCATTTTCAAGTCGTCAAGCGGATTCTAAGATATCTCTAAAGCATCATTGCTCATGGTCTTTTCATTTGGCCTTTAGACTAATGCGTGCCATGTTGTGTTTTCTAATGGAGGATGCGTATTCAATAGTTGCTATCTCTTAATGGTGGCAGCCTTACCAATGTAACCTCTCGCAAGCTGAAGGTTGTCAACCGCTCCAACACTAAAGTAGAATATCAAGCCATTATGTATGCCTCTACAAAGTTGATATGGATTCAACAACTTTCGCTAGAACTATATGCTCCACTTACTACGCCTCCCATTCTCTTGTGCTCTTGTGTGACAACTTGAGTGTTATCTACAATTCTACTTATCCGGTTCATCATCAATGGTTTAAGCACAACAAGATTGATTCTTACTTTGCCATAGAATATGTTAATTTGGCGATCCTATTGTCAGACATGTGCACTCTCAGGATCAAGTGGCCGATATATGTAGCAAAGCAGTTGGTACTCATCAGTTCCTTACATTACAATCTAAGCTACATATATTCACCAACTACCATTACAAGGGACCAGATGTATTAGGAAAGATATTAATTTTCTTTTTTGTAGATATTCTTTCTTATCGTTTAATTAAGAATAACTTATTCTCCAAGATTATCATCTTGTCTTTTGTATATAAACATGTCGAATTAATAATGGGAGAATGAACACTTTCTTATGTCCCAAATATCATATTCACACAAGTAGATTGTGCCCGGCTGAAGTTAATATGTGGTGGTATTGTGACAAAATCCTCAACCTTTTTTTTCCCGGACAAAATGTCGGGGGAGGGGGGGAGGTGGAATGCGGTTGGGGCAGCGGCAAAGCGCAACCTTGCTTTTCCCGGACAAGTCCGTGTTCTCCCGCATATCCACGAGACAGAATTTCTTGATTTGCAAGTTGGACGTGATTTAGGAAAGATATTGTTTTCTATCCTTGGAAGATTGTGTTTCTATCCTTAAGCCTAGTGTTCTCAAATTAGGTTAGGTTGATTAGATCGGTGTAGATCAGGAAGTTCAAGTCCTTAGTAAACTTTGAGTCTTTAATTCTAGTGAATTCCTTGGCTTGGTAGTGCCCTTAGGCGTAGTCATTGTGACGAATTGGGTCAATAAATTTTCTTGTGTTCTTTGTTCTTTCACATTTTTTTATAAGTTTGTGTTAATTTTTCCTTACTATAGGGCGATAATTTTCTAACAAATTTGTTCAAACGATTTTGATAATCAACAATGACCTTAAAAAATTTGTGTAGTACTAGGATAGATGATATATTGTATTTATCTCATAAGATTTTGTCCTTTATTGTAAAGCCTTGGGATCCAATATAGATAAGATCTCTTGGGCCTTAAGATTACTCTCAGCAATTGATCAATTTTTGGTCATGGGAGGAGAGAGAGTATAAATAATTTTAAATTAAAGAAAAAAGGTGGTGGAATTTTCATGACCAGGTCTTTGTCATGACCAAAAAAATTTGTGGTCATACATTTACAACATACCACGTGTACAAAGAGTGAAAATTTTCCCCTACTTTTGAGAATAAGAAGGGAAAAAAATGAATATTATATTTTGATGACCAAAAAAAATTTGGTCTACCATTAAATATGCTCTAAGCATTTGTATAAATAAACTCTTTTAGGATAATCAGTTGAATGAGAAATAACATTCACACAAAATCTTATCTTTAAATGATATCCAGAGCAAGTTACGATCTTTGATCTTTCAACCCTAATTTTTTAGCCACCATGGGTGATGATAAAGACAAAAACCATCGTCGGTGATGACACACAAACTGACAAGCTTAATCCTTGCAATCTCTTGGTTGTGGCTTCGGGAAACAACATCACTCTGAATTTCCCGATGTTGAATGTCAAGCTTGATCGTACCAATTACACCTTATGGTGCCACATTATCAAATCTGCACTTAAAGCATATAATCTTGATCCCTTTCTCATAGCAATCAACGCCCAGCCCGAAGCGCTCCCCGTTGCGTCCAGATCTTCTACAACATCTCCTCTTCCAAATCTTGACTACCCGAAATGGAAGAAGAAAGACATGTTTATTGTTTTATGGATTCGTTCTACACTTTCTTCTCCATTGCTTGCTCATGTTGCTCGTGCTCAATCAACTCATGAAGCCTGGGCTATTTCAGAGTATATGTTCTTTGCCCAAACTAGGGCAAGATCTATGCATCTAAAACAACAAATGCAAAACTTGCAAAAAGGAAATCTCTCTATTTTGAAGTATGTTGAAAAGAAGCGTACTTTTTCGGATGATTTGGCTGAATGTGCATATATTGTTCCTGATTCTGACTTTGTTGAATGCATCTCATTGGGCTTCATTCTAGTTATTCAACTTTTATGACCTCCTATAATATGCAAAAGGAGCCCATCACTTCTGATGAACTTCTAGGACTGACTCCTCCTACAAGAAGAAGAGTGTATTTCAGTCCACACTCAGCTCGCCTCTGACGTCTCACTCTCGGCTCACTCTCGGCTAATACAGCCAACCGAGGTGGTCACAGTCGCGTCCTGACTCGGGCTCCTCTTCTCGGTTTTCTTAAAAGTGAAATTTTTTAGTGTCAGAATAAGAAAAATACACTAATTCTTTGCTAAACCAATTTAAATTCGACATATTAATATGTGTAATTCTTTTTCATTTTTTTGGACAAAAAAATGCCACATATTAATATTTTACATTCTGCATCTTATGTAAAATCTTTCTGAATACATAACTTTGCATTCCTTGTTGAGTAAACTCTTTTTCATTTAATTATTCACTGAATTACTTATTACATATAACCAGCTATAAGAAAAAGGTTAGTTCGTTAATGAATGACCACCAAGAGGCCGAGATTATTCAAATGTTAAGCTGCCCGTAAGTTGAGTGTAAGGACTAGTATTCTTCGGACATTAAATCAAATGATTAAGCCTTTATGATAGTAATATGAAGTTTGCGTTTCGACTTCTATAGACAATATTCATGATCAAAAAAAAAAGAATCGGTATTTATCGGTTGGTTGTGAGTTAACTAACTATCCTTCGTCTTTTTTCCCTACCTTAGAGATTTTGATAGAGAAGATGGGTGCTTTAGTTTCAGGGTACGAAGATTATGGAATTGTTAGTGCACAAAAATTCACCTTTAATACACTGATTGAATGCTCCTCTTGACTCTCTTCTTCACCTTTCGTTTCAAGCTTCTCTTCAACGTAGAACCTGCAAAACAATGGACATAGGGGGCGGGGACCCTCTAATCCACCTCCGATGCCTAAGTCAGAAGAGCAATTTGTCGATCGAATGTTGAGGTAAAGGACAAGACTTGCTAGCAAGCTCAGGGAATATGAGATGCTCATCATACATGGCGAAGACATGTATTTATAATGGAGGAAAAGGGAGAAAATGTTGAAAACTCTATCTCTTAGGGCGAGCTGATAATGCTCCAGACCCAAAATCGATTGCTTGTTCCTCAATCCACGCAGAAATTCTATCTTCGACTAAGATATAATCCTTCATCATAACAAATAACCGTCATATTTAATTTTATAATAAAATATATAATTAAAAACAAGCATAACAAATAATTGAACATGACTCCTTCATCATTGTAATATTGCAATTCATTCCAGCTCCACTCCCACCTCCCACCGCTAACTCTCCCCCTTCTCCGTTTCTATTTTCTTGCTATACTTGTCATTCTTCTTCTACCTTTCTTACCTTCTTTATCTTTTTACTGCTTCTTTTTGATATTTTAAATGCTTTTTTGGATAGATTTTACGATTTAAATTGTTCCATATATATTACCCTTATGTTGATTTTATTATCTTGGATGGGATGGTAAATTTGTTAATTGTTATTTTTGTCAACTATTAATGTACCTGTTTCACAACGGCATGATTAAAGTTCTAAAGTATCATATGTGCAAGATCATTGAAATTTGGATCGACGCTAACTATGACAATAGAAAGTTGTTATGCGGTCTAACTTTGCAGTGCAGTTAGTTATTAAGATAGAAATTTTGTTATGCGGTCTAACTTTGCAGTACAATCCGTCTTATACTTCCTCCGTTTCATAATAGATGTCTATAGTGACTTTTTTTCTTATTTCACAATAGATGTTCATATAAAATAATTTCTATTTTTTTATTTCTACTCTTAATAATTATACCACATTAATCCTATACACTTCTTCCAAGAACGACTATTAGGACTAGGAACTAGGAAGTAATTTTTAATAGGGGTAATTTTGGGGAAAAAAATTCCTTAATATATGCGTAAATTATCTATGAACATCTATTGTGAAACAGAGGGGGTAGTTATTAAGATAGAAAGTGGGTGGTATTCTTCCCACATTGGAAAACTAAAAGAAAAAGTAGTTAGATATAAATAAGGTTAAATCTCAATCCATTAGCTTAAGTTTTTGGGTTGAAATGAGAATCTTTATATGTAAAAATGGTTAAAACTCATCACGTCACATATCTAACGTCAGCCTTTGAAAATTCTACATGGTCAGAGCAGGTTCAATTTTGGGTCCATTTCTCCTGGCTTCAAGTTAGCTGATGTCCACGTTTTTAGCTTTGTTTTATAGAGTCTTTCTAGGGTTTTTGGGTCGTGTTTAGTTAGGTTTTGTGTGTGTTTTGTGTTGTTTGCTTTAGTTTTCATATTTTGTGAAAAGTATGAAAGCTACGCAAGTTTTTGTGTTTTCTTATAGGTTTTGGAGTGAAATCGGAGCATTCTAGAGCATCATGAGGATGGGAGCTAAGCTAGGAAAGAAGATTGAAGTGGTGGTGGAAGAATCAAGGGAGGAAACGAGGAGAATAAGAGAAGAATAAGCCCAGAAAAGCCTCATTACCGACTCAGGAGGGGTTGGTATCGAGGTCTACATGAGACAAAAATGAAGAAAAACGAGCAGAAAAGCTCTACCAACCCTAACGAGGTTCGTTACCGAGGTCCCCTGTGTGGGTAGGCGACGCCGACTCAAGTTTTTAATGTGTTTTATTCCGATATCTTTTTAAGGATAGTTTTATATCTTTAAGGAAACTTATTTAGATAGACTTCTTAGTATTTAAGCAAGAGTTTAGACCATGTTTTGGGAGTTCTTGAGATCACGCACGTTAGAGACGATTTTTGGGACGTGTTTGTGAATTTTCTTGGGACGCAAGGAAGAAAGACAGAATTTATGGGAGATTTCTTTGTGTTCTTGCTTGAGTTTCAAGACATTGTGATTGTGAGTTCTAGTAACTTTTTCTTTAGTTTAATCCAAAGACATGTTTTCTTATTTCAATCATATTGTTTGCTCTTTAATCATGAGTGAGTAGTTTTCGTATTCTAGGGTTGGGGTAAAAATCCAACATAGTTGTGCATGTTGATAGTATGAATTTATGATTTGATTGCCTTTGATCTTATCTCTACTTATTTGTGCTAAAACATTGTCGAAAGTTGAAGTAATTTCATGTTCATAGTTTGATCGAAAGAAAAGACTGTGAATTTGAATAGGAATAAAGTTTGAAACGAAAGTTGAAAACTGTAGCTCGTGATAAGTAGATAAAAGTTTATTGATTTTCGAAAGTTTGTTGATTTGCTTCTCTTTTCAATGAAAGTTGATTTATTATGTGAAAATGCATGATCTTTATTATTCATATGACTAGATATGCATAGCTATGTCGTGGTAAACCCTAAGTCCTAGATCTTTTTCTCGCATAGTTTAAAAACTTCGTTCCTAGTTACCCTCGTTACCGATTCCCTAGCCTCGGTACCGAGCTTTACAGTGTGTTTCCGATTCTTGCTCTTGTTTCGTTGTTGCTTTCGTTTGCTTGTTTTTGTGTTTCTAGCCTAGTAATTAAACATAGACTTCCTCTCCCATGGACGAACATGACTTCGCTATACTCAACGGGGTCTTGATTTATAAATTTATTTGTTTGTCAAGAAACCCTTACAACATTAGCTATAATAGAATGAGATGCACCCGTTGATCTTGGGATCTCTGTAAAAGAGAATGAGATGTTAAACCCTTCTTCAAGTGTTTACTAGTCTAGTCCAGTTACACTTGAGGAGGCTTGTTGGGATAGAAAAGTGGGTACTCTTCCCACATTGGAAAATTAAAAGGGAAAAAAATACTAGCATATAAATAAGGTAAAACCCCAACCCATTAGCTTAAGTTTTTCCGTTGAAAGATGGATCCTAATATTGTATGTAAAAATGGCTAAAATCTGACACGTCACCCGTCTTACGTCGGCCCTCGGAAATTCTACAATAGAGTTGGCTTTACTAATTCTACAATAGAGTTGGCTTTACTAAACACACGAGAGATTTGCCTGGTCTGAAACTTGTTGAAATTAAAGAGTATTTCCATGAAAACTATTTCCATCTCTCTTTGGTATCTCCAAATATCATTCAAGCCATTAATATGACATAGATTGTCACCTTTAATCTTAAGATGAGAAACAATATGCTAGATAACCACTTGAACTCCTTTCTTTAAAGCGAGGGACTTTTCCATAAGGATTGATTATTTGCCTGCAATGTCGTTTCCTAAAGTAATTGAGCGCGCGCATTGTGATCTTAAATGATGTACCCAAAAATTATTTCTGCCAAATATTTTTGACTGCAAATAAAGGCTAACTTTAAATATGATTTTGCATTCAGTTAAAAATTATGTAGCATTTAATAATGAGAAACAAGGACTAACATAGGCGGCCTCAGGCATGAGAGAGAGATTTTGTAACAAAAATCTCTAATCTGTGTATTAAGATGAATTACTTGAATGTCAAAGTTATAACTTAATGATTAACTTGGTTAATCATGAAGTTGAGAATTTATATTAGCTAAATAATAAAAGTAATGACATTATTTTCTTATAAATGAGAAAGTTAAACATATAAAGTTATGTTATTACTTCGGACCTATCCAAAAGGTTAATAATTTTACCCAATACATTTTTATATAAAGAAAATACGAATGTTTTAGAACTAAAAGAGATCTAAAATAATTATTTTTAATGTTTTAATCCTATAAACAAGACTTATAATTTTTGAAAATTTGTTTGTACAAGGATTTAGCATTTTTTTTCACAAAATGAAAAAGGTGAAGGGCCAATCTGCAATTTTATCCAATGTGTGGATACTTCGAGGGTTGATTGCGCAATGATCCCAAAATATAGGATATTTTGTGAAATTCAGAAAGGGCAAGGTAGAATGCGCAACCGCATAAAAGGTTAGGATATTTAGAGAAAATTTTATTTTATTTTCGTTTCACATTAGTCATTTTACTCTTATTTTTATCATATGGTCTTTTAATTAAAGAATTTAGAGTAATCCACCTCACCGATAGTTCTCGATTATTTGTTTTACTTTAGAACCATGCCTTAAACCTTTCAACTCATCTTGCGTCTGTCCTTGATGAGAAATACTCCATTTTTACATTGAAATAGTTATTAGTTAGTGATTGATTGACTTATTTATAATTTTCTAAATGTTTTTTTTTTCAAAAGAGAAGCGACATTATTTGTTGGTTACATAGTAATCATACGGAGTAACTCTACTTCTTACACCGTCTAAAATCAAAAGAAACACATACTTGAGAGGTTCAGACATTACATAAAAGCCTAAATTTAAGAGAAAAAAAAGAAATAAATTTATTAAAATTGAATAATCTAATCCCTATGATAAACTAACCAAACTCTTTGCAATGGGCATGGCAGCTAATTAAATTGGTTGTTTAATTTTACGTGCATTTAGTGATGGCAAGATTAAAGCAGGGGTCCCAAATGGGCTAATTAAATTCATCAGAATTCCTTGGTTGAATCCTGGAGGTGTAATTAGTGACAAGATTTACTATACCTTTGTGTGTGTGATCTTTTTTAGAGTTAAAAAATCTTCTTCCTCATCAGTCTCAATATAAAAAGAAGAGAAGAGAAAGACCCAAAAATTAAGTAAAGGTGATGTGCATGTGATCCAACAGCCTTTATGTTCCCCCTCTAATTAAGGTGCCATACAAAACTTTCATCACATTTGTGTCTTATTAGGAGTATGGTATTTAATTAATTATTAACACAGTAAAAGAGCATTCTTACAAAACGGGAACTAGAAGAGGGAAGAGGGAAGAGGGCTCTCTGATCAGCATTTTTGAAAAATCCACTCTCATTAAACTTCAATTAAATGGATATATAGAGAAGTTATTATATATGTTAACTCTACACTGCAGTTGGAATGATTTGTTTTGGATTATTATTACTGAGATGGCAGCCTAAAATTCCATTTCTTGGATATCAAGAATATTGTGGGAATAGTATAAGGATGAAATGGTACAAACAGGAAATCTGAGAGTACAGAAGTGTCTGCAAAGGTGATCGATCCAAAGAGATTTTTTTTTTCGGAAAATGTCATTCGTGTATCTATTTAAGTAATTAAGCCTCTAAAAATAGTATTCATAAGTTTTCGGTTCGACTCTCATAAAGAGTATCTTTCACAAAAAAGGATTTTTTGGAAAATTACCACATAGTTTTCATATATTAATACAATTAAATAGTGATTTACCAATCCTAATTTTACTAAATAATACATGTTTTATTTAATTTTATAAAATTTATTTTTGTATTTGAGTTGTATAATTAATATTATGACATCTAATGAATCCTATTTTTATTTATAATTATATTAATGGTTTTTCTAACTCATGCCCTTAGGGGCATAAGATAAAGATTCTACTTTTAGGAACTATAACTTTAAAAGAAAATTAATAAACTATTTTAAAAAAAATTAATTCCAAGAAAATGTAATTTAACAATATATTTCTATTTTTATGTTCTTAACCTCATGCTTCACTGGCGCATCCTCATGTTCATTGGCTTTTATACACTGCCTTTGAAATGGATTTAGTCACTATATCAATTTTGGTGCATTCTAACTAAATTCATTTATTATTGTCACATAGTTGAATTTCAGTTTTTCTTAGGTCTATCGAGCGTATCCCCTTTTCCTTTGGCAGGGGTACCCACATCTTTATCCCCCATATTCCGCTGTAGCTGAGCCTCACTAGGTCAATGATGATAATAATGATCGATGATGTTCTTAACCTATGTCCGAAAGACATAGGTTATAAGGTACGCGAGCGGTTTATCGATAAATCTGCTTATAAGGTACGCACGCGGTTTGTGCATCAAAACTGACCGATTGTGCATCAAAACTAATTGTTTATGCATTGAGTTTCTTATGAACATTATTCATCGATTTTGAATTTTTTATTTTTTTTATTTTTAACCTTATTTTGTATGAGTACAATATTTATCTATTTTTATGCACTTACAAACAAGATGCATTTTTTAATTATTTTGATTCACATAAAACAATTAGTTTTAACTCACATGTTTTTACTCACATACGGCTAGTTATGATGCACAAACATATATTAATGCACACAATTTCGATGCACATTTGACCATTTTGTATGCACAAACAATAGGTTATTATACACAAACAAACGATTTTGATGCACAAAATCACAATTTTAATGCATATTTGGCTATTTTTTACGCACAAACAAACAATTGTGGTGCACAAACAAACAGGTTTGATGTACAACCTGTGCGTGGCCCTTATATCCCTTTTTTTTTTTTTAAATACAAGAATAATTCGCCAAAAAATTTAGTCATTACGTATTTTTCCCTATTTTAAGTGAAATGATCAACGCCCTTTATTTCTTCTCATTTAATTACTCTTATTCTTTCTTATTTCTTATCTAAGCGTTCATTTTAACCATATCTGGACCCTTAAAAAAATATCAACCATTATTTTTTTTAATTTATAATAATTAAATATAATAGCTCATTGTATTTACATTTGTTTACTCATTTTATTTTTAACATACGGGGTATTTATATGATAAAAAGAAACGTTACGTGTAGGTTAATGTTGGATCGTACCTGGTTAGCTAGAGTTTGGGAACTGGCTGTTAAGCTGTTCCCAAGGCATCGGAAGAAAATATCGCAAGTATTAAAAGGACAGAGTGAACACAGTTCCTTATAGAGGAACCCCACTACAACCAACTAGTTGTATGGGTAAACCTCTACCTCCGCTTGGAGGATTTTGAATGACTTACTTATATTATTGATTTGTTCCTTAGTTACAAACAGCCAGATTCAAACTTCTCTGTTCCTACGAGTTCTACCTAACTCTAGCAATACTAATGAATCTTCTCAACTGAGTTCCTAAGCGAACAACAATCACTAAATAAGTAACTCAAACCTTACACCGAATCGCAGTTCCCTTTCTCCTGGGAACTTGGCTTCACCGTCGTCGAGATCAGACACTTGCCGTCGGGGACTTCTCTTCTTCTTTCTCTTTCTCTGTTGCGGGTATTTGTGAGTTCTGGGAGAAGTACCCAGTCCGAGTACTATTCATTTGGCTTTATACTCGAGTGAACTTTGGGCTTCAATCGCATCTTTCATTTGTGTCCGAAATGCCCTTTGCTTGATGCCCAAGTTGTACTTTCTTCACATGTGACTTCAATTTGTACTAGGTCAACTTCTTGAAATGATTGGACCGTTGGATCAATCGTGACAGTCTGCTCCTCAGACTGTGCCTTCATCCTGTCCAAGATAGGGTCCCGTGATATGCGCTGGTTGGTCCTTGTCTTTACATGTGAGTTCCCATGTCGTGGGAACTGTCCTCTTCAGAGTTCCTTTGAGAGAAACTCTTCATCGTGTAAACCTGTGATTTCTGGACATTCATGGGAGTTCCCATTTCTTGGGAACTTTCTTCTTTAGAGTTCCCTTGATGGGAACTCTTCATTATATATTTCTGTGTCCTTTGGTCATTCATTGGAGTTCTTTGCTAAACCTGTGTTCCTTCGAAACACTTGAATAAAACACATTAGTTCCCATATGGTGTTTGTCATTATCAAAACTGAAGAACGCTGTCGTTGTTACGATGTTTAGAACCAGAGGTCCCAACACCGTCCCAACAGTTAAAAACTTAAAATTGATGGTCTTGAATCGGAAACTATTTAATTACGTTATCCAACTGTGAGTCAAACATCTTTTAAACACAATAGAAAACCAACCCTATAATCACGAATTAAAGCTCCATACAGTATATACAAGGATCACATTTTATCCTTACATTTTTCGTAAGGAGTTCTTTTTGTAAAGTTGTAGGGTAAAAGCGGTGGAGGAGTAAAAGGAAGAATATAAAAAGAAAAGGAAGGGAAGCCATTGCCATGGTTGCAAAGACATCTCTTGTTGTTCACCTTGCTTTTAATGCATAGCTTTATAGTAATATTTTTTACTAAAAAAAACATCCGTCTTTTGCACATGAAAAAAAAAAAGGAAAAATGTACCCTGCGTTGCATGGCCATATTTGATTTTCCTTTCAGGAATGCTTTTAATAACTTTACTTAAAGAGAATCACTCTTGAGAGACCCTGCTTTATGCTTTACTTTTCTGTTAGCTAGGTGTATCTTTTTGTAGTAGAATTCGATTTTGCATGGAAATGATGGATTGATTCTGTATTATATATTCTAATCAGTTCAAAGCTTATAGGTATGTCCCATCAAAGAAATCCATCGTCTGTTACAAAATTATTTAATTAACATCAGATGTTTTGTTGCATGTGCAAGCTGGAATTACAATATACCTGTTATATTTTGGTCAAAATCAAAATCGTAGGGTAGATTGATCTATATATCTTCTTACAAATTAAAGCAACCAAAATCCCTATTGAATGTATGTATAATCTGGAGTACAGATCTAGCTTTAGATTTTGGAGAATTTGGCTAGAGACAATAATATTAGGGTAATGTACATTTGTGATATGACCAGCCCCCAAATCCTTTTGTTTTAATGATTGGATCGATAAATTGGATAAATTTTACTCGACAAGAAAGTGCTCCTAAGCTCGGGGGAAAAAATTTACTGGACAGTTATTCGATCCATCTTGTTGTAACTAAGGTACGAGAATAAAGATTAATGATGACAGAGATGAAGATGTTCCTATAGATGTGTAGACACGTGATATTGGATAAAATATTAAAAGAAAAACAATTCGCAGCAAGGTTGGAGTGGCCGCAATATAAAGGATAAGTTGCGGGAATTGAGACTCTCATGGTTCAGACACATACAAAGGAGCACTAGTGAGAGTGCCCCGATGAATAAATGTAAGAGTTTGGTCCTAGGTGAGTTCCATTGCGGCAGAGGAAGGCCCCGAAGGAGCTGGAAGGAAGTTATTAGGTAGGATCCTACTCTCTTTGCCCTCTCATAGGACATGACCCAATATAGAGCCTTGTGGAGGGATAGTATTCGGATCGAGGATGCTTAGTTAGGAGGATGGGCTTCTTGGTGTGAGGGGTAGGCTTGGAGTAGGCCGCTCTGTTTAGGCAAGATTTGGGTTGTTGTGGGATAAGATTTTGAACTTTATAGGCTTGTTTTTCTTGTTTGCCTTGTTAGCGCGCAGTTGTATGGTGTGTCCTTGAGTGTTGAGACTTGCTTTTGTTTTGTTGTGTATATTATACTTGTTGATTCGTTGTTTGTCCCTGTTTGGTTAGGCTAGAGATTTGGCCAGTTTTGGGGTGTTTGGTTTGGTGTTTTAAACAACTCTGTTGACTCAGAGCAGTTTTGGGGTGAAAGGAGTTTTGAACAACTCCAAATACGAGTTAGCTAATAAACTTGGGGATTACAGCTTAATTAGTAAATAGTCTCTACAAGAATGAGTATATTAGAGATATCTAGACTTATTTAGATTATATTTTATGTAATCTTATCTTTTATGTTAGGTAAGATGTTAGCATATTATTTTCTATTTTTTAGAGTAAGATATTCCTTGGAGTCCAGAGACATCATTCTATGTATCGTTATATATTGGAGTTTTCTCCCTAATAATATTCATTCAACTTTCATAAACCCTACTATGGTATCAAAGCTTGATCCATTACCCACGTCAAAAAATTTTCGGCCATGGCCTCCAACAACCACACAATTCCAAACGATGTTGATCCCTCCAAACCGTTCATCATAGTTCAATTTCACAATGCAATCAAGCTTACATCCATGAATTACATTGCATGGAAAGCTCAAATACAATCTATTCTTGAAGGCTATGGTTTGTTCAAATTCTTGGATGGATCATACACAACCCCACCCAAAACACAACCCAATTTTGTTAATCTCGAGGTTACTATGCCAAATCCAACGTACTCCACTTGGCTTCGACAAGACCGGCTTCTTTATGGAGCTCTTGTCGGAAATCTCTTCGACAAGACCGGCTTCTTTAATCTCAGTGTCATGCCAAGATGCTTGGCAAATGCTTGAAAATACATACGCTAAGCCCTCACGGGGGCATATTCATCAACTCAAGGAGAAATTACACAACTTGAAGAAGGATGCACTATCTATCATCGACTTCATGGAACATGTCATTGTGTTGATCTCCTTGCGTCTCTTGGCAAAGAACAAGATCAGGAGGATGTCATTGACTATGTTCTTCAAGGTCTTGACACTTCCTACCAATCGGTGATTGATGGTGTTCGTGCTCGGGACACAACTATTTCCTTTGAAGAGTTGCACGAGAAGCTCATCAACAAAGAGTTGTAATGGAAGATTGAAGGTGCGGATTTTTCGTCATCACCGGCAACTACTATGACAGCACAAGCCAAGTCTCGATTCAAGAAAAAACTGAACTCCTCCTCTAGTGGGGCGTCGTCCCAAACCACCACCAATAAATCTTAGAACAACTCCAATTACTCCAACCCTCATTCCTCTAAGTACTCTTACCCGCCCCCTCCACCGAACCCTAATCCACCGAATTATAGACCTAATTTTCTTGGCAAGTGCCAATGGTGCCGAGAAGTTGGCCATGTTGTTGCCTATTGCCCTCTCTTCCGTCAAATGGCCCCAAACCTACGCCCACCGTCTCAACCACGACCACCCTATCAGCCACCTCCACAAAACCCACCATCAACCTATCACCCGCGCCCTATGCCCCAAATCAACACAACCACCAACTCTAACCAGTCTTGGTTGCTTGACAGCGAGGCCTCCCACACCGCAACCCATGTTCTTCAAAACCTAAGCCATCATTATCCGTATGAAGGTCCGGATGAGCTTCATATTGGTAACGATAATGGTCTTAAAACTTTAGGTCATGGGAAACTTCTTTTTCATACGAACAACCATTATTTTAAGTTTGATAATGTTCTTCATGTTCCACAATTGTCTACAAATATCATCTCTGTTTCTCAGCTTACGTCTCAAAATAATCTTTTCGTTGAATTCTCACCTACTTGTTTTCTTGTGAAGGATCTTCTTTCGGGATCGGTCCTTCTTAGCGGACCGTGTGTTGATGATGTCTACTCCTGGCCTCTTTCCGTCTCCCCTCACGTACTCACCGCTCGTTCTTCCATTGGGTCTTCTCTTCATCACAAATTAGATCATCTGTCCTCAACAATTCTCAAATTTATGTAATCTCGTTTCAATTTAGTTTGTTCCAATTCAGATTCTGAGTCCTGTACTTCTTGTTCCATTAATAAAAGTCACCAATTACCTTTTCATCAATAATCAATTTCGTCCACTGCACCACTTGAAATTATTTTCTCTAATGTTTGGATTCCCCAATTTTATCTCATGACGGTTATCACTATTATATTATTTTTGTTCATCATTTCACTAAATATATATGGCTTTATCTATTAAAAAGAAAATCTGATACTAAAGACACTTTCATCAAGTTCAAAACCCTAGTTGAAAATTTCTTTCAATCCACAATCAAAATTCTGTATTTTGACGATGGTGGTGAGTACCTTGCCCCAGTACAGTCTATCATATCAATAGGATGCCTATCATCACTCTTTAGAATATGTCACCATACTTCAACTCTTCCAAATTATCAAAAACTTAAATGCTTTGGTTGTTTTTGTTTCCCTTGGCTCAAACCCTACACGACTCACAAACTTGACCGTAAATCTCGTCCATGCATGTTTATAGGCTATTCTCTTTCCCAAAGTGCTTATTTCTGTCTTGATCCCAAGACTCTCAAGATATACACATCTAGGCATGTCACATTCGTTGAGAATGTCTTTCCGTTTCGTGCCATGCACACGTCCAAATCTGCCCATTCTTTTTCCCCTCCCACTCAACCTTGGACAACCTTTAATGCTCAAATTTTGGCTAAACCTAATCTGCCGCCCCCACCTGGATTTTCGCCTTTACCTAACCCTAATCTCACGCCTCCTCTTAACTCTGTTACACTTCCTGGCTCGCCAAACCCTAATTCCCACTCGTCCATGCAAAACCCTAATTCCCACTCTCCATCGCAAAACCCTAATTCAAACTCCCTCTCGCCAAACCCTACTCCCCCTTGCTATCGCAAAACCCTAACCCTAGCTCGGGCTCGCATTCTACCGTTGCCTCTAACTCCGAATCTAGCTCCCAATCCTCATTTTCTCCAACGCCAAACCCTAATCTATCCCCCTCGGCCCCTCTCGATATTGTAACTCGTTCCAAGAACCACATTTACAAACCAATTCAAAAGCTAAACCTCAATGCTCAAACTTCCATCCACAAAGAACCCCATTCCATCACCCAAGCCCTAAAAGATCCGGATTGGCGTCACGCTATGGTGTTGGAATATTATACGCTTTGCAAGAATGAGACTTGGGACTTGGTTTCGCCTGATCCTAATGTGAATGTTGTCGAGTGAAAATGGGGTTTTCGCATCAAGTGCAACCCGGATGGCTTGCTTAAAAAATATAAAGCTCGGCTTGTAGCGAAAGGCTTCCATCAAAGGTCGGGCTGTGACTTTACTGAGACTTTCAGTCCGATTATTAAATCGATCATTGTTCGAATTGTGTTGACCATTACTGTGTCGTCCGGTTGGTCCCTTCGCCAAATTGATGTCAACAATGCCTTTCTTCAAGGCACATTGAATGAAGCTGTCTTCATGGAACAACCACCGGGATTTGTTGACAAACAATTTCCGACTCATGTCTGTAAACTGAAGAAGGCTATCTATGAGTTGAAGCAAGCTCCGAGGGCGTGGTACACTAAGCTCCGTCAGTTTCTTTTCCAGGTTGGCTTCGTGAATTTTGTAGCCTATTCGTCTCTTTTTATTTTTTGACGGCACTCTAATGTTCTCTATCTTTTAGTCTATGTGGATGATATTATCATCACAGGGAGTAATAAATCTGCTTAGAAGACATGATCATGTGCTTGTCTCGGCGGTTTTCTCATAAACATTTGGGTGCTCTTCGGTATTTTCTTGGTGTTGAAGTTCACTCGCACTCCAAAGGTCTCTTCTTAAATCAGCACAAATACATTCTTGATATCTTGGCTAAGGCTAACATGGCTGGTTCGAACTCAATTTCCACTCCCATGTGTGCCTCGTGTACGTTACAATAGACATCGGGCACGGTCCTTGATTCGCCGACTGAGTTTCGGGCTCTCATCGACAACTTGCAATATCTTTCTTTGACTCGACCTAACATTAGTTTCTCGGTCAATAAATTGTCTCAGTTTATGCACTCACCTACAACAACTCACTGGAGTGCACTCAAACGCTTGTTGCGTTATCTTAATGGCACAGCTGATTGTGGTATTGCCATTAGTCGTGCGTCTCCTTTGTCACTTCATGGCTTTACGGATGCTGACTGGGCTGGCAATAAGGATGATTTTACATCTACAACTGTTTACTTGCTCTATTTGGGTGCTACGCCTATTTCATGGAGCTCACGCAAGCAAAAGACCGTGGCTAGATCTTCCACGGAAGCTGAGTACAAGGCCTTAGCTGACTCATGTGTTGAACTCGTCTGGGTTCATTCTTTATTGATCGAGCTTTCACGTCAACCAGTTCTATACTATGATAATATGGGTGCTACTCATTTAGGTGCAAATCCTGCCTTTCATTCTCGTATGAAGCATGTTGCCTTACCATTTCTTTTCATTCGGGAGCTCGTTCAAAATGGTTTTATTCGGGTTGCTCATGTCTCCACTGATGATCAACTTGCTGATGTTTTGACTAAACTACTTGCTCGACAACGGTTTCATACTTTGATTTCCAAGCTTGGACTTTCGAATTCGACGTCTAGCTTGCGGGGGCATATTAGAGATATCTAGACTTATTTAGATTATTTTTATGTAATCTTATCTTTTTATGCTAGGTAAGATATTATCATATTATTTTCTATCCTTTAGAGTAAGATATGCCTTGAAGTCCAAGAATATCATTCTATGTATTTTTATATGTTGGAGTTTTTTCCCTAATAATATTCATTCAATTTTCATAAACCCTAATAGAGTAATGGGTAGTGGATGGTCGGGGGCTATTATAGGAATTGTTTAGTTGCTGACAACTTGTTCAAATTTTGGCTTTCACTTTTCATTTTCCTTCTTTTTCTTCTATTCGATCATATCTATCTCTCCAAACAAATACTTTTAACCCACGAAGGATACTTCCATGAACTCGTCTGTTTATCATGAGACATGAAATCCATTTATAATCTATCTCAGTGCGTGTTTTGTGTGGAACCCACTCTATCTACGGGTTTCCAAGATTCAAGCCTTTTATGATCTAATCTTGTGCATGTCTCCATGATTAAGTACTTTTACTTTTCCTTTTGCATTAGTGCATTTGAAGGAAATAAAAAAAATGTAAAAACTAGCTACGGTTCCCTTTCTCTAATAAGTATGTTCCAATTGTTTTTCAAAGTAGGCTTGTATATAAAGCTTTTCCACAAGTTGAGATGGTAGTAAAAATTTTACGGGAATAATACACTGGCGTCGTAGATCGATCTGTTTCTTCTAGAAACTCATTGTCATAAACAAGGACTTATTTTTATCTTCTACCCTAACAAAATTGGCTGAAAATATAATTTATAGTAAAAAAGACAATCATAAGTATTTAAGAATTTGTTCTAAAAATCCTGTCTAAGTTCCATCTAATTAAGTGCTAGAAGGCACTAATCTATCTAGTCTCATAACCTGTCTAGCTAAGTGTTGGTTTAGGTTGCCTAGGCACCGTTCGGCACTAGCTTCTTTGCTAGCGTTTTCCGCTAGATGGAGCGGAATATTGGTCGGATTGAAGAAGCTCCTCCTCACGAGCTTTTTCAATTTCCGCTAGAGGAAGCGGAAAAAAAGCTCCCTCTACATCCAGCCGAATGGAGCCTTAATTAGACAATAGTCTAGATTGCCTAGCCACTCTGCCCGGGAGCTACATAGCGAGTTTTAGAACATTTAGAGTAGTTATTTTAGAACAAATAGTCTTTCTGTCGACTTAGAGCATGTACAACTATCAAACTCCGGTGGGCCGGGCCACAATACACGGATGGAGGAGTGACCATCCCAACACACTTGCGCGAATGGACTTAGTACATAAGCCAATGAGATTTCATCTTAAAAGCAATTGTTAATAAATGGAGTAACCCAAGGGTATATATATATACACACACACACACACCAGACAATTCATTCTTCAATTTCCCAATGTGAGATGATATCTTTACAATAATAAAGAGGATTAAACCTCCTGTTTGCATTCTCTCTCCTTAAAGAGGACATCTTATTGATTTATGGAAGAAGATCCTCTTTTAAAAATGATTGGACTCTCTCTCTCTCTCCCTCCCTCCCTCCCTCCCATAGAGAGTAATATACATTGGTTCGATTCAAATGCACTTCCTTCATATGGGAAAAGTTGTAAGGTTTTGCTTCGGATTCAAATTTGGATTAAATTTATATGGCAATAATGTTGTTATTATTTATGCTTATTGTTATTTTTATTTAATATTTTTCATATTTTACCTCATAATGTACTACGTTAGTATTATTTAACGTCATTTTTTTTATATTCGTTGAGTTTATATTGCTTATCTATTATGAGTATATTCTTACATGCATTGTGTTCAAATTTTAATTTAATTTGATTTTCACAAAAAAACATATTTTTTTTGATTTTAAATAATTTTTTGTAAATCAAACATTACAACTCTTAAATACGGTACTTCATATTATAAAATAAGACTTTAATTTTAATATATTAAGAGTTTATTTTATATATGCTATGAGTTCATTTTTGTACATGGCATGAGTTCCTTTTTTTTATTGTATGCGCTCATTTTTATCGATTATGAGTTTATTTTATGTCCTTTAAGTTTATTTTTTATATAATTATTTTTCAAAAAAAAAAAAAGTAAAAGAAAAATTAATTTTATAAAAGTTATTTTTTCTTTTTTAAACTAAAAAATTATGTATAGTTGTTCAATTTTATAAACAAAAGTTTATTTTTAATATAATATGAGTTCATTTTATATAGACCCTGAGTTAATTTTTTATATTGTATGATTTTTTTTATGAGTTTTTTTTATCTACTATGAGTTCATTTTGTATAATATTCGATTTACATAAAAATTAAAAAATATTTTTTTTAAAAAATTAATTAAAAAAACTTAACCATATCCAATATATAATAATGAGTGAAATTATGGTGTAGATAGGTGTTATAGTAAAAAATAAGGAGATATAAGAGCTGTTGATTTAAGATGATCAAAGGTTGAGATTAAAAGATGAGTATAGATATTAGATAAAAAAAGAGTAGAAAAATTAGAAAGGTGGCAATTTTGTAATTATATTGAACAATATGCCCCTGAAATAAAAATACCACCACCCTTCCACTCGCCCTTTCCCTCGATCTGATGCACAATCCTTTCTCGGTCGTTCCCAAAACCCTTTCTCGCTCTCATCCAAATCTGAAGAACAACGATAAAAAGGGCCAAATCGAAACCAAAATCGAAGCATTTACAAGAGTTATAGATCCAGTAGTTGGAGCACAACTTGAAAATGCCACCAACAACGAAAGGACATACGATTAAAGGTAAGATCGAAAACCCTAGAAATTAGTTCGTATGCGATTTCGTATTTTTGGCTACATATTTGAATTAATTACTCTATTTTGAGTCATTGATGCTTCTAAACACAAGCATATTTAGTTCGTATTAGATTCAGTTCATACATATGATCGATTTTGAGTTTGTTATTGTGTTTTGTTACTTGTATAGTTCAGTGGATGTACACCTCTAGAAAACAACTTGCATTTTTGAACGTATGATGTGAATTTGACTACATTCATGTCAATCCATTATTTGTGATTTCTTTTGCACGATGTAGAGTTAAAATTATCAAATAAAAGGTATGGCGCACAAAAGTGCTCTAACAACATGATAAAGTGCTCTAATAGCATGCTAAAGTGCTCTAATAGCATGCTAAATTGCACAAATAATATGATATATTAATAGTTGCAAACTTTAACCTAGATCCAAATCTGTGAGTTGTTGTTGCCTCCATCAATTACTTCTTAGTTTCATAGAGTTTCATAGAGTGCATTCACAAATTTTGGTGTACAATAGGAGAAAAAATTTTACATTTACTTGCTGGCACTTTGACAGTTGGAGATAGTCCAATCCTTAAAGGTAATTTTTCACTCTATCACCTATATTATACATGACAATTTCATGTGAATTTTGATCATTATATTCAAAATGCAAAAAGAAGGAGCAAAATGGTCCATGATAAAGGTACACCAAACAACAACTACGCATATCAACCAGAATATCACCCAGCCCCAAATCTGGTAAAAAAGCACATTATGTATTTTTATGTTTAACTTCTAAAATCGTTTACAAATGTTAAAAAAAACTAAAAGTTGTACATGCATACATAGATACAAGAATCAAGATGGTTGTGCAAGAAGAGGCCAGAAATGAACCAGAATGTGAAGAAGGGGAACCATTTAATACAAAAACTAGTAAAATTATTGGTATTTCTTAAATGGTTTTTGATACGGTGTTTAGCTTAATAGTAGAAGTATTATTGCATAATTAAATGTTAAAGCACATCATAAAAGTGTACGACTTAATAAAAGTGCATGATCTAGTAGATATATTAAAGTTAAATTTTTAATATTAAAAGTGCATGTCTAAATGTTTAAAGTGCATAATGTAGTAATGATAGTGCATGAATATCAAGTGTTTGTATAAACACAATTCTGTTTTTCCCCTGAAAATGGATCAATTAGGAAAAAGAACAAAAAAAACAGCATCCAAAAGACCAAGAAAAGAGCTTGAAGCAACAGAAATAGACACCAGAACTGATGAACAACTACAATCGGTTGAAAAAAAAAAGACAAGAAGAACAATATCATCAACACATCCTAGCTTGGGAACTAGGACGGTACCTAAGATGTTTGTGGCTGCAATAAAAGCTCTGAATGATCCGCAAAAGGAATTTGTTAGAAAGAAGGGATTGGGTAATCTTTTAAAATTTATTATAGATTTCCCAAATAACCTTGCGTATTGGGTATTGGATCATTATGATCCAATAAAGTCTGAATTGCTAATGGAAAATGGCAAGGATATACACATCACTGAAGAAGATGTTCATCAGGTGTTGGGATTACCACTAGGTGGGACATCTATTAAGAAGATAGGAAGGAATGATGATCACGCACTAATTCAAGAATGGAAAGAACAGTTTAAGGATGTTGAACAGAAGGACGGAATTAAAAAACCTGGGCATGTTGCAGATATGTTAACGAAATACATTGATGGAGGAGAGTGGTTTAAAAGACAATTCTTGGTGTTATTCATATCGTGCATAGTTGAGAGCAAAAGCAATGGAAGTGCTAATCAAAGGTACATGATAGAAAATGTGGAAGAAGTTGCCAACTTGAATTGGTGCGAGCTTGTACTTAAATGCCTTGTAGAAAACACAGTTCAATGGAAGAAAAAGAAGACTTCAAAGTTTTCTGGGCCAATACTCTTACTCATTGTAATGAATATTTTTTTCCTTCTACTATAACTAGTTTATTGATTATTCCATATTCTATTTCTCCTATTCGTTAATATTTAACATGAAGAATCTTTATTTTGCAGCTATTGTACGTTGATAGAGTGACAATATCGGGACAAATACCAAAAACATGATTCCCTATATTCTTGTTGTGAGGTGATGGGAGACTAACTCAAAGACAGCATCAAGAGTACAAAATTGGAGGGGGTTTTGGAGGGGTGCATGTGTTGAAGAAAGCAAGGACAATTGGAAGCCATGAAATCCAACCACCATCTCCACATGATAATGCTGGTAGAGAAACAACATCAACAAGACCAAACACTTTAGAGGTTTTAGTGCATAAAGAAGTATAAAATGTGCATAAATAATTTGTAAAAGTGCATGATCTATTTAACATTTTTATCTAATCTAGTTTAACATGTGCTACATGAAAAAGTGCATTGGGAAATATAAAAAGTGCATAAATAATAAGCAAAAGTGCTTAATTTAACGCATATTATGATCTGAGTTAATTGTTGTCAAAATAATAGGAATGGGCTATAGGACTAGCTCTGAAAGGCAAAAATATAGCTGATGATATTGTAGAGCTAGTAGAATACATTGGGATGATACCATCAAAGTTCGAAAAGGACGTTGTGATGATCGAAATGATGGAAAACATCAAGCGACTTATTGGTGTGCAAGGGGGCCATACACAAGAAGAAAAGGAAAATGTTACTAAGGTTGAAGAAGTTGCAGATTGGGAAAATTTGTTTAACCAATCTCAATTCTAGAATGATCTAGAGCTATTGGCTTGCATGTAGAAAATAGAAAAAGTTGAAACAACCAAGAATAACATGAAGAAATATTCAGCTGACTTCACACCACCTTCGTTTAATCTTTTTAATTCACAAGAATTAGAAGAAATGGTGGAAGAAGTGGAAGATGAAAACATTGCTGAAGATGGACAAACCAAGGATGCAGAAGAAGGAGGAGGAGGAGGAGAAAACAAAGAGGAACAAATAATGGAAGTTGAAAAGGAAAAAGAAACGGCTGGAAAAGAGCAGGTACAAGAAGCTGGAAAAGATGCACAACACAAAGTTGCAGAACTTGTGATTAACGAGAAAGAAGAGGAAGTAAGCACACCATTGGCAGGAACACAAAGAGTGACAAGACAAAGTAAAAAGAACAAGGTATACTTGAATTTTTTTAGCCAACATTAATTTATATGGGTGAATTATTGTCTCAATGTCTTGAACCTTATGACAGGATGCTAAGGTAGTTACTGAGTTTATTGAAATAAAAAACCTGTTAGGACAGTGAAAAGCCCATTTTGTGAAAGGGCGGTGAACATTTCTGAAAAGCTGACAGAAGAACAAAACAAATATGGGATTTTGTTTTTAGTGAAGGCCAAGAAAAGGAGATGTAAGACACTACACTTTTTTGCCTACTATATAAAGTTGTAAATGTGGATGTCTTGTTTAACATATTGTCTAGTATTATCTGCTAAAGTTGTGAATGTGTATGCCTTTTTTATGCAAAATGCATTGATAATATGTTAAAAAGTGCATTGGTAATATTTTAAAGTGGAAGTCCAATAGTTCACATTCTGAAAGTGCACTAATAATATATTAAAGTGCACTAATAAAATGATAAAGTGCAAAGATAATATTATAAAGTGCTTCTGTTATTTTATAAAAATGAAGGGTTGTTTTGTTCAAATACAATGGATGGGAGGCAACTAGACTCAATTTTATGAGCATGGACTTGGATTTGGACCCAACCATTGTTAATTGTTGGACTATGCATCTCAACCATGAGGAGAAATGGAAAAGTGGTACTAAAGCTTCAAGGTTGTTTGCTGAAGTGTTCAAGATGGTAAGTTTTAAATTAGAAATATTTTATATCATTTTCATGTACTCATATGATTGTTGTCATTGATTTATTCAAACTTCATTGAAATGTAGGAGGACAATATTACAATTGATGAATTCAAGCAAAAATTAGACAATGTTGTGAAAATGGTAGGTGGAAGAGTGTTGAAATAGATTGGCATGGTAAAAAGCTTACATTTTCTATTTCTATACTATTACTCCTTAAATTTTGTAGAAACTAACAAAAAAATGTAGGTGATGTTCCATGTGCTACAAAATAATGAGCACTACTTCCTTACCAATTTCAACTTGAAGAAGCATGGGATTGACATCATTGACAACTTAAACATGGATAATTCTGTTCATAAGGAACATGAAGACAACATCAACAGTTTGGTAAGGTTTTTTAAAGCTTCAACACTTACTTTATACACAAAAAAAAAGATGTAGACATAATGCAGTGTGCATGTCTTTCACCTGAAACTACAAATACACTACATTATTTTGAGGATTTTTTTGTATTGTGTACATGCATGTTTTTTTTCAAAGAAGTTTGTTGTTTGCTTATTTGCAAAGTGCAAGAATGCTTAAGAAACCACAAGCGGTGTTGACAATTCAGCCAGTGGTACAAGAAATCACATGGAGCTCAAACAACAAAAAAGATTCAGGAATATATACAATGCAACATCTAGAGATGTTCATGGGTCAACAAATGCAAGGGTGTTGGGCAGATCTAAATGCATTGAACAACAAAAAGAAGGTCCAACTGTTGAGGAAGAAACACATGTTTGCAATGTTGAAGTCACCAATTAATGAAGAGAAGATGAAAGTAGCAGATTATGTCAAGATGTTCAATGTGAAGTGTGGAAAACAAAAGATGAAGTAAAATCAAGTCTTATTCAGAATTGTGTTTTGGCGGATATATTTAGGAAAATCATGCCACTTTTGGTTTTAGTGAATGAAGTCTAATTTAGGAACTCTTATGGCTCTAATTCAGTGAGTGAACTGAAGTATTATGGCTCTAAATGTTTTGGACATGCTTACTATTTTAATGATAATATATGGAAGTATATGTAAATATTCAATTTTAATGATAGTAAATGTTTTGAACAGGCTCTAGATGCCAAGAATTGTGAATCTTCAATTTTGTGAGAATTCATTGCCAAATTGAGCACTTGTGCGTGTGACAGGTCTCTTGTCATTAGATTTTAACACTCAACACATTTTCTAACTTCTTGATGTACGGTTTATGGAAATTATTACTCAACAACATAAAAATATGTAAATTGCATCAATATAAAGATAAAAGTGCATTACAATACTGTTAAAAGTGCATCGACATATAGTTAAAGTGCATTACAATATTAGTAAAGTGCATCAATATAATGCTAAACTGTATTACATTCATTAATAAAATATGTAAATTGGTAATGATAAAGTGCAAAATTAATATTGATAACGTGAAAAATGTCCAAATAGGTAAACTAAAAAATATAAAATGAATTGTTGTTGGTTGCCCTGAAGAACGGAATCAACCTGAAAATAAAAAGAAGGGACACATTAGAAGAAAGTCTTAAAACAAAAAAAGAAAACATAACAAGAATAAATTAAAAAGTACATACATATTTGGATCAAAATCTTCTATCTCAGCGAATTCTTCACTTCCCTCAATGTTTTCTTTACCTGAAATTGGAAAAACAAATAGTGCATTACAAACTTAATAAAGTGCATCTAGTGGATAAAAAGGTGCAGTATAAAGTAGAAAAAGTGCATTATATACAAGTTAAAAATGCAAGTAATATACTTACAAGTAGATCTATTGTGACGTGCATACTTCTTGCATCTTCCACATTTTCATTTCTTTTTTTTCTGACTTGTATTCCAGACTCCTTACTACCTAGAATCCTCTTTGCACAACCCTTGGTCTTGGCTTGTTCTGGTGGATGGATAGTTATTGTGGTAGGTAATGAGGTCCCAACTAATTCCTCAGCAATTTGTTCATTAGATGAGCCAGAACTTTGCATAACTAGACATTTTTTGTAAGATAATATTTCTAATCACTAATAAGACACGCAAAGGCCTTCAATTAAGCAGCATCTCGCTCAAAGTCCCATGCAATAGAAAAAGTCTGAAATTAATGTATTTGTTAACTTTTGCCTCTCTTCCAACTCAGCACAATGATCAACCAATGTACCGGCAATGCAGAAAGTGGGCTTTATGGTTGCATGTTTTGTCCACCGAGTGAGGATAAATCTATTGGGAATGTGTGTCATGTCCAAGTTCTTAAAGACAAAAAACATGTGGCGACAAGGCAGGCCAACACGTTGAAACTCCCTGCAGGAGAAAACTACATTTTCGTCATTCTGGGTGTACACTGTTTGCACTTTGGGCATAGCAGCTTGGACAATGGTATATGTAATGGCTTCATTTTCTAGGACCATACTAGTCAAACGACAATCAAAACAAGTATAGCATATTTCTTTCTGAATCAACTTGAAGACTGTCAACGTGAAAACTTCTTATGCATGCCTCTCTAACTCAAGTGTAGTCCTAAAATCAGGAACCATAGTGGAAGACTCGTAGTTCAGCTTCGACTGAGTGTGTCTCTGAGCGTCTAATGCACTCTCAAAGTGCACTAATATCTCCACAAGCCTATAATTTCTATCGGTAAAATGACCAAAGAAATTATTTTGTACCTCAGATATAGAAGTGGTCCTAACCAACCCACCAAACATGATATCTCTGAAGTAGACTGGGATCCAAAATTGACGAATAGAAAACATATAATGGAACCACTTTTTGTTGTCCAATGGATAAGCATCGACCAGAGCCAACCATTTCTCCTCAAATTCAGCCGGTTCAAGGGAATAGTCCCAAACAATAGAATGAAGTTTATCCTTGAAAGTGGCACCATCTGCATCGGATTTTGTCTTCTCGGGAATCTTCTACATGATGTGCCACATGCAAAGACGGTGACGTATAGTAGGAAATACATGTGCTACTGCATCCTTCATTGCCATATCTTGATCTGTGACTAAAAGAAATCCTTGTTGTACACCCAACCCGTTTGGATGGCCTTTCACGAATTCGTTTCATCAGACTATCCTTGTAACCTGCTTTTGAACACATCAAACCCTTAAGGGTGACAATGCCATCTTTTGTGTCAGTATGTGGAGTCCCATGACGAACTTCAAATGCACACACTGATGCATATCTTTTGTAGAAGCCAATACCTTCATCCAGTGTGTTGAAAAATTGACCTTCATATGGTTTAAACTCAGATGGACATGCAAGGAAAATAGTATATTGTTTGCCCTTGAGATAACTTAACAGAATACTCAATACACTCTTGATGTGATTCCTCATTCAGAACATGAATAGCAGCAATATCAATAGTATACAAAACAGAAGCAATATTTAAAGAAGAACTAGATGCACCTACTACAAAATAAAGGATAATTAAGGATGTTAATTCACTGAAAGTGCATTACAAATATGTAAAAAGTTCATTACAAAGCAGGATGCCAACCGCAAAAAGAAACAATCACAAAGCATGCTTAAATCCATCAAAAGAAGCAGGATGCCAACCTTCTACTAGTTCATACCAATTTCCCTTTCATCTTAGAAACAAATTGTCAAATCCTATCAATAGCATTGACAAAGAACGTGGAACACAAACCTCTAGGCATAAATATGCTTACAAATGCAAACGAAGTCTCAAAATTCCTACCACAAACTCTCCAATTTTCTAAATCAAACCAACACACATCTAATAGAGCAGATCAATTCATTAACAGAAACCAATATCCTTAGGCCAATAGACAAATTGAAATGAAAACAAAAATCTAATCAAAGCCAAATCAATTCATAGAACAATCTGAAATTCAACGATTTAAGAAAGAAGAAAGTTGAATTTCATACGATCACGGTGAATTGTTGGGTGGACATGGTGGTTGCCTTCAAATTCGGCTACAAGAAGTCCCACCAAAGGATCCAATCTCGACCGAGAACATGATGTCTCTCTATTTGGTGGTGTTTTTATATGTGATTTCCTTTGTAAATATGTTTCTTTTTCCCCTTTTCTTGTGCCTTTTGTTCCTTTTTAGCCTAGTTCCCGTATTTCTATGAGATTCGGAGACTACGCACATTTTATGTGTTTTGTAGGTAATTTGGCATGAATCGAGGATCGTTTTGGAGGAGAGTCGAGACATGGAGCAAAGGCCGAGCTAAAGGAGGAAAGAGAGGAGCAAGCCATGAAGAAGAACAAGAGAAGCCAACTAAGAAGAAGGTGGAACGAGGTCAGGACCGAGTTGCAACCCACCTCGGGCCCGACTTGCTCAACCTCGGTCCGACATGCACAGTAACTCGGGCCCGAGGTCCTCCGTGTCGGTCCAAGTCGGTCAGCGGACTACTTGGGCTCCAAGGCACGAATTTGTAGACTTCCACTTTTGCCCCTCATTTAATCCATAAAAGGCCCTCTTGTCTTCTAATTTAGTGTTCCCACACAACAACAAAAAGGGTTCTCTCTCTCACAAAGGGAGGGGGTTCCAAGGGAGCCAAGGAGGATTCTTGGAGAGCAAGGAGGAAGGAGAGGAGAAGGAGAAGAGAGAGAATCGGCCAAGGGAGAAAGATTTGATAGGTTTGGTTGATAGATTAGCTTTGCTTTGTTTTGATCTTGTGGATTTGGAAACCCTTGATTGGAATTTGTGGATTGCTTTTGATTTGAATGAAACTTTGCTTTGTTTTGAGATTGATGATGTTGATTGCTTTCCCTTTTGATTTGTTTGCTTTCTTTGTTTGCCACATGGAGTAGATCTCCTTGATCTTGGGTTACGGGGGAAAACCCTAGCTAGGTTTGGGCTAGAAACCCCAATTCCATAGCCTTGAGTGTTTGATCTAAGGAACCCACTCTACATAGAGCTACAATTCCTTGCGAAAGTCGGGAATCAAGGCTTGAGATTGGCAAAGTAGCGAAAGTGAACATGTGTCAATCTCAAGACCTTGCTTCGAAGGGGATTTCCCCAATGATCGATGTGTAGAAGTGGTTGGAACGAGGGCGAAAGCACTCGATCCTAGTCCGATCATCACTCATTGCTTGAATTGGGGTGGAAAAGCCTTAATCTACTAGAGAAGGAACCCAAAAGCCCAAGATCTACTTTTAATCTTTGAAGTTCGACAAACCCAGCTACCTCGGGCCCGACTTACCCAGTGTCGGTCCCGACTTCCTCTTGTCGCCAACCTCGGGCCCGACGTGACCTCAGTGTCGGTCCCGACTGTTTTCTTTGTTTTCCCTCGTTTTATGCTCTCCTTTCTAGCTCCCTAGTATCTAGGCACATCGATCGAGTAGACTTCCCGAGTGTTCGACACCCACCACGTACTACAACGGGGTCGGGTTATAAATTGTATCTCTTGACCCTCGCGCGCACCGAGAGTGAGGCGACGATCAAAAGAATGGCGCCGTTGCCGGGGAAGTCTAAGTGCATTGAGTGCCAATTTGGTGAGTTTCTTGTGTTTTGGTAGTGATTTGGGTGAGGGAATAGCCCAAACCCTTTGTTTGTTTTTGATTTGTTTTGGTTTGTGTCTTTGTTTCGTAGGTGTATGCTAGCTCGTTCCTACCGAGGAACACTTGAGCTTGAGTTTGTAAGTGATCCGGAAAGTATTCTCAAGGAAGCCCGAAGAAGGAAAAGGATGGAGAATCAAGCTCTCCATGTTGATGAGGAGTTGGCTCGACTTAGGGCCGAAATGGCTAGATTGCAACTTGAGAGGGACAATCAAGAGGCGGTGGCAAGAAGAGAACGGGAGAAACGGATGAGAGCCGAGGCGCAACTCAACGCTCTACCCCGGAATGCACGCCAATACATGCATCCGGAGTTGAGGGTACCCGAGCCGGCTATTGTGCTTCCCGAGGTTGCCAAGAATTTTGAGATCAAGACGCAATTCATCTCCCTCATCAAGCGTGATCAATTCGAGGGCCGTCCACATGAGTGTCCCATAGAGCACATCAAACGCTTTGTGGATATGTGTGAGATGATCTCCACCGACGAGGAGACATTGGAGTATGTGCTTCTAAAGGCGTTCAAATGGTCACTTGGGGGCAAGGCCACACATTGGCTCGAGAGCCAAGCTCCTAGGTCAATCACAACTTGGAAGACACTCTATGACGCTTTCTTGATGAAGTTCTTCCCGCCCTCAAAGACAACCGAGTTAAGAAGGAAGATTGCAAGCTTTCAACAAGGTCCGAATGAGCTCCTCTTCGAAGCATGGGACCGTTTCAAGGAGATGTTGCGCCAATGTCCAACTCATGGCCAACAACCATATGTGCTTCAAGATATCTTTTTCCAAGGCATCAATCCGGTAACGAAGGACAAGCTCAATCTCCACACCGATTGTGGGTTCATAGACTTGACACCGGATCAAGCTTGGGAGCTACTTGACAAGCTATCCGATTATGAGGCCATGTATGGGGTGAGTCAAGCTAGCAAGGAGGTGAAAGTTCAAGGTGAAGGTGCAAGGAAGTTATATGATCCAAGGGGAGAAGACATTGATAGGGATGTGAAGCTCCAATTCCTTGAAGGTGAAGTGAGCAAGCTTAAGAGGCAAGTCCACTACTACAAGCAAAATGCTAGAGCTTGTGAGGAGTGTGGATCCTTTGCACATGCTACACAAGTTTGTCCGAATGAGAGCCAAGTGCGCTTGGCCGAGCGAATTGAGGAGGCAAACTATGTTCGAGGAAATTTCGGTGGAAGAGGCAACTTCAACAATGGTGGTAATGGCCGGTGGAACAACGGTCAAGCTCAAAGTTACAACAACAACTTCAACCAAAATGAGCCAAGGGCGCCACCACCACCATATAGACCACCGGGATTCAATGATCTACAAACATTTGCTCAAGAGATGAGAGATGGGTTCAAGGAGATGAGGACCCAATTCAATGAGTTTGGTGCATGGAGGAGGCAAGTCGACAATCAATTTGCTCAAATTGCGACTCAAGCCCCGAGAGAGAATGGGAGACTTCCGGGCCGACCCGAGGAGAATCCTCGAGCTCAAAACAATCAAAATGAAGTCCGGGCAATTGGATTGAGAAGTGGCCGAAACCTACCCGAGCCACACGTGCCTAAGAAGAATGAAGAGAGTCGGACCAACTTACCCAGCAAGTCGGGTCCGACGTTCCCCGAAGTCGACCCATCCAGGAGATCGACTCCTTCACCCCGGATCGAGGTTCAGAGCAACTCGGGACCGACGTACCCAGATCTCGATCCGACTCCTCTGCCCAGGACCGAGATTCACAACATCGGGCCCGACATGGTGCCCAAGTCGGTCCAACCAGGAAATGTTGCAAATGAAGTAGGGAAGTCCAAAGAAGTTGATCCAAGCAAGATTCAAGGTTCAACAATTCTTCCATATCCCTCGAAGAAGCCGAAAGATGTTGTTGAGAACAAGTTCAAGAGGTTTCTCAAACTCTTGCAAGGCTTGAACATCTCTATCCCGTTCACCGATGCATTGAGTGAGATGCCATCTTATGCCAAGTTTTTAAAGGAGATTTTGAGCAAGAAGAGGTCCATAGTTGAAATGCAAGATGAAGTCAAGACCTTGGAGTTACCGCAAAAGCTAGGAGATCCCGGTCGCTTTGCTATCACTATTGGTGTGGGATCTCAAAACTTCCAAGCCTTATGTGACCTTGGGGCAAGTGTTTCGGTGATGCCCGCTAGCATTTGGAGAAGAGAAAATTTGGGTGAAATGGAGCCGGCCGATATGTCCCTAACTATGGCCGACGGTTCCATCATCAAGGCTAAGGGAATATTGGATGACGTGCCGGTGCGAGTTGGAAAGTACTTTGTCCCCGATGATTTCGTGATCTTGGACATGCACGAGGACCCCTTGGTCCCAATAATCTTAGGAAGACCCTTCTTAGCTACGGCGGGGGCAAGGTTTGATGTCAAAAACGGCAAGGTTTCCTTTGAGATTGGTGAAGAAAAGGTCGATTTTCACTTCAACAAGGCCTTGAATGAGCCGGACGCCTTAGCTATCCTCAAACTTGAAGAGAGTGCTAAGAGAAAAGGTGAAGAAGTGGAAGTTGCTAGAGAGGTCATTGTGTTGAGAAGTGATGAAGGGTTGAATAAACAAATACAAGCAAGGGAGTTGTTGGAGCAAATTGAGGATCAAGATGAATCAAGGATCAATGCTAGCCCAAGAAGAAATGAAGAGTATCCTTACTTATATCCTTTTGATGTTGGTGATGACCACAATTCTTCCCAAATTTTTGATTCCTACATTTGTTTAAGTGATTTGAAAGATGACTTAGGAGACTCCTACATTTGCCTTAGTGACTTGAAAGATGAATTGGTAGAATCTCCTAGGAATTCTTTGGATAACTTTGGTGTAGGAAAAGAGGAACATGATGGAGCAAGTAAGGAGAAGAAATCTCATCCGTTGGAGGAGTATGATAAGATAGGCCCGAGATCGGAGAGCCATGCCTATGTAGACCATCGTTGGTGGTTTTATGGGTATGAAGGCAATGGGCATAACAATGGCGAGCAATTCACCGTGTTTCACCCGCCATGAGGTTGAGGTTAGGAAGTCAAGCTAGTGACTCTAAACGAGCGCTTCTCGGGAGGCAACCCGAGCTAGTAGCTTTCTTTTCGTAATTTTAGTTTGAATTTTTCTTAGTTTAGCCTAGCTTTTCCCTAACCAATATCTATCTAGTGTTTTGTGGATTTATGGTGTTGTGCATCCTTCAAAGTTGTGTAGGATTTGAGGTGAAATATTTAAATGGAAATATGGGAAAGAAGTTGCATGAGGATGGAGTAAGATTGGTGACCCGAATACTCCCACATCGAGCCCAGGTAAGTCGGGCCCGACATAGGGACGTCGGTCCATGAAGTCGGTCCAATCCGAATTGACTAGCTGGAATGCCAATTTTGCCCTTGACCTAATTTGTCCCTTTCCCCCATTAAATACTATCCCCCACCTACCTACCATCTTCATTATCAACCACCATTCCCAAAATACAACCCATCTCCCTCAAACACTCTCAAAGTCGGCCGCCCCTACCCTCACCATACTCGATCCACACATCTTCCTTTCTTCATCTCGATCCAATCACAAAAAGGCCTCCCAAACCCGAATCCAAGTAGAAATCTCGAGTTCAATATAGTTCTTCATCCCCCATCTCGATCTAGATTGAGAAAATTTGAGTTCTAAGTTGGTTATTTGTTTAAAAGTTCAATACTCTTCAAATCCGGTATGTGTTACTCGATCTCTACTTATTTCTTTGAAAATTTTGTGCTTCCATTGCGTAGATTGAGTAATGCCATGTTTGATTGAGAGCTTGAGCTTGAGCATCAATGGTGGATTTGCATGATTTGTGAAATTGAGCTTTAAAGTTGTTTATGCATGCTTAGATCCATTTAGAACTTCGATTAGGGATGTTTGATGGTTGAATTTGAAATTTAAGTGCATGATAGAGTGATTTGGGTTGATTTGAGGCTAGAAGTCGAAGCATGAATTAGGTCGAGATCGAAGTGCCCAGGAAAGCCGGGCCCGAGGTGTGAAAGTCGGTCCAACATGTCAGACCGAGGTTGAGTAAGTCGGGCCCGACATAGGTTGGAAGTCGATCCATGTTGTTTTTGCCCTCTTCTTGTGATATCATGTGGATTCATGTGTTTAATTGTTGGCTATAGCCTAATCATGATGTAGAATGATCATTTGCTTAGCTATTGTTAGAAGATGTCCATGATGATTTATGTTGGATTGAGATGCATGTGAGTCTAGAGACTAAGTATGGGGTTCCCTTTGTGTTGAAATGTTGTTGTGTGTTGATGAGTGCTTTTGTTGAGTTGTATGGAGTTTATCTTGGACCCTTTTGTTTGGTTGGATGTGTGTAGGTACCATGGAGACTAGAGCTTCATCATCTCATGCGGAAAGGCCGAGGAAGAAGTCCAAGAAGTCAAGGAAAGAGCCAAAGTTGGATGATGTCTACTTGGAGGATGATGAGCAAGTTGAGAATTATGCAAGGTATATGGCGCTTGAGCATCACACAAGGTGGCTTGATTGGGAAGCCGTGAGGAAGATGGACATGGATCAAGCCCTTCCAAGGTGCTACTCCCATATCGGTCTCAATGGAATGCTAAGGTGGGACAACACCCATTATCCCGCCCTCACCTCGGAATTCATGGCCACTTTTGAATGTACTTATGATAATGTGGAGGATGAGGAAGGGGCGATCACTTTCCAATTGGGCAATGAGGACCACAATCTCTCTCTTAGGGACTTGGCTACCTACTTCGGGTTTCCATGCCCAAGAGAAGAGGCCGGCGTCAACAATGAGAAGGTGAACCAAGTGTGGCGTCATGTGGCCGGGAAGAGCGAGATGAGAAAAGGCGCCTCCACAAACGAGATTGCTAGCCCTCTTTTTCGGGTCATGGTGCGAGTTTTGGGGTGTGCAATCTATGCTCGTCATGAGTTGAGCAAGCCGATGAAGGAGGAGATCATGTTGCTCCATGAGATGCTCTTCAACACCGAGAAGCCCATGAACCTTGCATGGGAGTGGGTCAAGATGGTACGAGACTTCCAAAGCTCCTCTTGGATCTACTTCGGCGGGATGATAGCAAGGCTCGCCATGCGTCTAGGAGTCGATCTTGACAAGTATTCTCCGGCTCCGAATGGTGTTGAGTTCATGAACATGAAGTATTTCAAGAAGGCCAACATCGTCAAGGAGAAGCTCTACATGATTTCCTTGGCTCCTCACTCAAACTATGATGGTGTGTCGATCCGGTTAGTGCACAACCTCTATGACCTTTCTCGGTATCAAAATTGGTACCAAGTGTGGGCCGGCAAGCCACACTCATTTGGTGACCCCGAAGGTGCAAGAGAGGGGCGGCGACAACAATCTCAACACATTCGGTTTACCTCTCCTCCATCTACACCGGATTCCGACCAAGACAACTTTGTGTTTGCACCTCGTGGGGAAGACATGGAAGTCGATCAAGAGCTAAATGAAGAAGATGAGCGCTTCCAAGGTTTGATGGCCAACCTCCGAGCCACGCACCAAGCTCCAACACTGGCGGACCGAGGTACACACCAAGTCGGGCCCGAATTCCCTCAACGTCGGTCCACTTCATTCCATGATGGTGAGGTCCCGAGGCATTATGAGCGTGGAGAAGGGAGCGGTGCAAGGCGAGAGCAATTCCAAGGTGGCGGTTATGAAGGCTATGCCCAATGGTACGGTCCGGGAATGGTGTTTCCCGAGCAACAACAACCGGTGGACATGTCCTTCTTAGCCAACCAAATGGCTCATCTCCAACTTCAACAAGAAAATGTTCTCCAAGAGGTCCATCAAGTGAATCTCCAACAACAACAAATGTACCAACATCAACAACAAATGTACCAACAACAACAACAAATGCTTCAACAACAAAGCTCTTTCCAAGCTAGCCAACAAGAGATGAACCGGGCCCTCGGCTACACTAGACGAGAAGTAGAGGAGCTTAGGGAGGTGGAAGACCAAAGGTGGCGGGTCCAGGATAGCTACAACACATGGATGAGCGGGAACTTCCCTTCCCGTGAGGACCAATGGACACGCCCGGAGCCTCAACTTCAACCACCACCACAAGACTTCTACCAAGAACAAGTGTACGAGAGGGAGCGGCAAGCAAGGCTCCAAAGAGGACGTAGACGTGACAACCCCTTCGATTGATCCTATACATGCCATTGAAGAATAAGAAATTGTGAGCTTTTCATACTCTTCTCTCTTGCTTTTAAGTTTTGATTTCCTTGTTTGATGGGGACATCAAAATTTTAAGTATGGGGTGGGGGTAAGTGTGTTCATGATTTCACTTGTTTATGTTTGTTTGTTATTTTGAGGATACTTAGTTTTTGTTTCTAGTTTGTGTTTGGGATGTTTGTTTCTTGGTTTGTGGTTTGATGAAAAACATGAATGATTAATTTGGTCTTGAATGGATTAGCTTTTGGTTTTAGAGAAATTTTTGCAAAAAAAATCCATAAAAATTGAAAAATTGTGTTAAAAAAACAACAAAAAGATTTTGTGTTTTGTAGGTTTTGGACTAGAAATTCCCATCTTAGATTGCCAAAATAAAAGCTAATGATGATGTGAGCATGTAAATTCCTTTGCATATTTTTGGATAGTTTAGCCTCTAAAATGATGTTGCTTTTGATGTGATCATGATATCTTGCTTGTTTTATTGAACATGTGAGTTCTAGGATGAGTTCTTATGCAACTAAGTATGAGTGACCCTTGTGAGATTGATTTTTGGCCATTTTAGGGATGCTTGTTCATATTTGCATATCCCTCATTTTTCTTGTGTGATTAGCTCATTCATGCTTAGTAAAACTTGCTATTGCGGTGTTTATCTATTTTCCGAGACCGTCATGAGAATTGTCCTAGCATGGTCACATTGATTTTGAACTTTATTCTTCTAGTCACATAAATGTTCCATATCCTACCATGAAGATAATCCTTTGTTTGTAGCCCCGTTCTAGCCTAAGCCTTTGTTTGAAACTCCTCAAAAATATTATTCCTAGCCTTATATGACTTGACCCTTATGGGATTGGACTTTAGAAGAGAGGTTTGGATTGTATTTGAAGAGTTGAGATTCTCTTGGGTTTAAGGGCAAAAGAATAGTGTTATGAATCATGTGGGTAGTGCATCTTTGTTGTACAAAAATGAAAAAAGAAAGAAAAGGAAGAAAGAAAATGTTGGAAGTGTAAAGTGGAATAAAGCAAGGAGCTTAAGTGAAGAAAAGGGTCCGACCGAGTTAGAAGCAACATCGGGCCCGATGTCATAAGAAAGTCGGTCCAAATGTAGAAAGTGTTGAAAATCCAACAAAAAGCATAAGAGCAAAGATGAAGTGGAAAATTAAGTGAAATTTTGGGTTGAGAGGAAAATGTTAAGTCTTTTGGGTGAGTGTGAAAGTAATTGTGGAATTTTGGTGAAGTTGGTGAGAGTTTAGGTTGTTCAATCCCCATTGAAAGCACCACAAGACCAAATAATTCCCACCTTGAAAAATACCAAAAGCCCCATTACAACCCGGCCGAATGGAACCTCATTGAGGACCTCCATTGAGCCAAGTTCGAAATTCTTTGTGTACTTTGCATTAGGCATATCTAGGTGGAGGAATTGGTGATATTAGCTTCAATAGTAAAGTCTTTACTTGCATGATTTTTGAGCTTGAGTGTTCATTGCTAAACCCAAACACATGATGAGTGATACACATTCACATATCCCTAAAAGTGAGGCTTAGTTGCATTAACTTTATTCCTTGGAACACTTAATCATGTGTGATGATGTAATCTTGCTTGAATATCGATCACTTGTGCTTAAAATGTGTTTTCATACGAGGCTTTACTTGAAGATTATGTTTCGGTCTTGCTTACATTGTTATTGCTTGAGGACAAGCAAGTTTAAGTATGGGGTATTTTGATGTCTCTCTATTTGGTGGTGTTTTTATATGTGATTTCCTTTGTAAATATGTTTCTTTTTCCCCTTTTCTTGTGCCTTTTGTTCCTTTTTAGCCTAGTTCCCGTATTTCTATGAGATTCGGAGACTACGCACATTTTATGTGTTTTGTAGGTAATTTGGCATGAATCGAGGATCGTTTTGGAGGAGAGTCGAGACATGGAGCAAAGGCCGAGCTAAAGGAGGAAAGAGAGGAGCAAGCCATGAAGAAGAACAAGAGAAGCCAACTAAGAAGAAGGTGGAACAAGGTCAGGACCGAGTTGCAACCCACCTCGGGCCCGACTTGCTCAACCTCGGTCCGACATGCACAGTAACTCGGGCCCGAGGTCCTCCGTGTCGGTCCAAGTCGGTCAGCGGACTACTTGGGCTCCAAGGCACGAATTTGTAGACTTCCACTTTTGCCCCTCATTTAATCCATAAAAGGCCCTCTTGTCTTCTAATTTAGTGTTCCCACACAACAACAAAAAGGGTTCTCTCTCTCACAAAGGGAGGGGGTTCCAAGGGAGCCAAGGAGGATTCTTTGAGAGCAAGGAGGAAGGAGAGGAGAAGGAGAAGAGAGAGAATCGGCCAAGGGAGGAAGATTTGATAGGTTTGGTTGATAGATTAGCTTTGCTTTGTTTTGATCTTGTGGATTTGGAAACCCTTGATTGGAATTTGTGGATTGCTTTTGATTTGAATGAAACTTTGTTTTGTTTTGAGATTGATGATGTTGATTGCTTTCCCTTTTGATTTGTTTGCTTTCTTTGTTTGCCACATGGAGTAGATCTCCTTGATCTTGGGTTATGGGGGAAAACCCTAGCTAGGTTTGGGCTAGAAACCCCAATTCCATAGCCTTGAGTGTTTGATCTAAGGAACCCACTCTACATAGAGCTACAATTCCTTGCGAAAGTCGGGAATCAAGGCTTGAGATTGGCAAAGTAGCGAAAGTGAACATGTGTCAATCTCAAGACCTTGCTTCGAAGGGGATTTCCCCAATGATCGATGTGTAGAAGTGGTTGGAACGAGGGCGAAAGCACTCGATCCTAGTCCGATCATCACTCATTGCTTGAATTGGGGTGGAAAAGCCTTAATCTACTAGAGAAGGAACCCAAAAGCCCAAGATCTACTTTTAATCTTTGAAGTTCGACAAACCCAGCTACCTCGTGCCCGACTTACCCAGTGTCGGTCCCGACTTCCTCTTGTCGCCAACCTCGGGCCCGACTTACCCAGTGTCGGTCCCGACTTCCTCTTGTCGCCAACCTCGGGCCCGACGTGACCTCAGTGTCGGTCCCGACTGTTTTCTTTGTTTTCCCTCGTTTTATGCTCTCCTTTCTAGCTCCCTAGTATCTAGGCACATCGATCGAGTAGACTTCCCGAGTGTTCGACACCCACCACGTACTACAACGGGGTCGGGTTATAAATTGTATCTCTTGACCCTCGCGCGCACCGAGAGTGAGGCGACGATCAGAACACAATTCTCGTCGCTCTGATTCTGATCTGGAATCTCCCATGATAGACATATGAGCAAAATTCAAAAACGGAGATCCTTCTCAAGCTCGATTCGAAACAAGTACCAGATTTGATCGATAGAGGATAACAATGTTGTGAATGGAAGCAAAATCGGACATCCTCCTCCTCGAGCTCAATTCAAAACGAGAACCAAAGTCGACCGGTAGAACCGTAGAAGGAACCCGCGAAGGCCGTCAGGAAATAAAAGAAAAAAAATAAAAATAACAACAAAAGTACTAAACTATCCCTAGCCATTTAAAAAAAGGATTGTGATCTTCACCGTTAATTAGCTGGATCAAATGGCTTATGTTAGTATAAAATTTACAATTTTTGACAGAAAAATGCTCTCTTTGGATGTGAACCGCGAAAAGTCCCGCACCACCCAACGACACCCAAATGGCGGACGTAGGACACTGTCCTCCGCCGCTAAAACCACCGGACCCAGGCTCGACGTTCAAGAACAAATTATTCCAGGGTTTTCACTCGCAGTAGAAGGAGGCGCTGGATGAAGCCATGACAGAGCAGGAGATCAGAGTGGAGTTTGCTCGAAGGGGGGGGGGCGGAATGGTCTGCCATCTGTCACCATAGAGCAAGGAATTATTCAGGCCCTTGTAAAAGAATGGAGATTCTCGGTTGTTATGAAGTTGCTAGGAAGGAGGCTAACGTACCAGGTGCCAGAGAGAAAGCTACGGGACATGTGGATCCCGTCCGGTAAGATGACTATCCTCGACCTACCGAATGGCTTCTCGGTGGTTAGATTCGAGGTGGAGCAGGATTTCTGGACGGCATTGGCGGGGGCCCGTGGAATATTTTTGGCCAATGCCTCATGGTGAAGATGTGGGATCCTAGCTTCAACCCTAGGAAGGAGGAGATATCAACCATTTGTACGTGGATTAGGCTCTCAAATCTTCATATCATCCTCTACGAGGAGAGAGTCATCGAAAAAATAGTGGTCAGCGTGGGGCGTCCCCTAAGGGTTGACCGGAATACCTTGGAGGCCACTAGAGGGCGATTTGCTAGGGTGTGTGTGGAATTGGACCTCAGTAAGCCGTTAAGAGGAGCGATCCTGGTGAACGGGAAGACGGTGTTAGTGGAGTATGAGGGGTTGAACGACATATGCATTATGTGTGGGAGGTATGGTCATCTGATCGGAGCTTGCCCCCTAAGGGAGAAAGAGAAGCAGGCGATGACGAGCCTTGAAGAGAGGCCGATGGAGGAGACTAGTAAGGAAGGGGAAAGCAATGAGATGACCCCGGAAAGACTAGCAGAAACGTCGGCGCTGAGCCGAAACTTGAGACACCGGGAAAGACCCCTCCGCCTCAAGAAGTCTCACCGGAGGACGGAAACCAACATGGCCCTTGGATGATGGTGACTGGTCACCCTAGGAAGTAGAAAAATAAGAAAAAATAAAGTCAGAGTCCCCATGGGGCAGAGAGGAAGGATCTGGAAGAGAAACACAGTGCAGGGTTGGAAAAAGGGTTGACAGCGACGGCACAGATCTCAGGGGATGTCAAGGAAGGAAAAGAGGGAGGCTCTGATGAGGTATTTTTCAGTCGTTTTACCTATCAAAGAATCCTAACTTAACCAATCTGAGTAGAATGGTAAGCAAGGGTCGATCCCACAGAGACTCGTGTATTAATGTTATTACTTATGTGCCAAGTAACTAAAGGGGGGTTTATTGATTGATTAATCTAAACTAATATGCAGAAATAAAACTAACTATGAATGCAAAAGTTGATTTGAATATATGAGAAACAAACGTGTTCAACTAGTTAGATCCATCATGATATTGATTCATTGATCATCGATTCTCTTGATTCTCTTCTCACTTGAATAATCTATTGTGGATAATGATCCTACTAAGGATTAAAACCCGAACTTCATATATAGTTGATAGAACAACCAGTCTAACAACCCTAATTATTTAACAACCTAGAAGACCTTCTAGATTCAATTAAACAACAGCATGACTATTCAAGTTATCAATAGAAACAAACACTTAGAGCAACCAGACATCTAAGCGATTTGTGAATTTATTCCCTACTTTAATCAACTTGTCCAACCGGTACTAAATTAATTAAAGTCTACTCTTGATCTAATTAACTCCAACCGGTAATTAATCAGATTCAGTTGTAAATTAACCTAGAAATTCTATTAGGTAGCTAATCTAACAAAACTCTAGAATAATTCTGATTCAGTTAAGCACAGGGAATAAACTCTATTCAAGTTTGTTGAGAATCAATCAAACCTCACAACTACATACAAATCACGACTTTAATAACTAGCCAAACACAAGAGAAATTTAGCAATTCATAATTGAAATTAAGAAAACTTACAAAGGTTCAAGTTTGCCTCTAGAGAGAAAAACCCTAGCCTCCAAAGTTGATCAAAAGTTATCAAAAATAAAACTAACATAAAGTATTTATATGCTCCTAAAAATATCCTCAAAAGATATATTAAACACACATACTCGGATGACATACAAGCCCACAAATCAAAACCAAAGCCCAAAACAAAACTCGGCCCAAAACACTTGCTCGTTGAAAACTTTCGAATGCGCGGCTTCGTCACGCAAAAGCGCGGCCGCGCTTTCTCTTGCAATCCTGCGCAATTGCTCGCCAGTTGAGAATGCGCGGGTTCATTGCTCGGCTTCAACCCGAGCACTTGACTTGTTCTTGGCCTTGCCTTGGCTCTTCTCCTAGCATGTCCTAGCTTCCTTAGCCTCGTTTGCCTCGTCCATCACCACCATGATCCATCTGTACTCGCCCCACTGTTGCTCCTTAACCTAAAAACCTGTAAAACCGAGCAAACCAGCACATAATACCCGATAACACAAAAACCTAAAAACTACATAAAAACTAACCTAAAACTAACTAAAACATATATAAAACATGAATCTAAACTACTCCTATATGCAAGCTATCAAATTCCCCCATGCTTAACCCTTGCTTGTCCTCAAGCAAGACATAAATCCAATCACACCATAGAAATACAATCATACATCCATCTCAAGTCAAACAAACATTTCACATATAATTGAAAACCTAACCAAGACTTCCTAACATGCATCATCATAAGCATAGAGCAAAGACCATTCATTCATTCTAGACCTCACCAAGGTATATGTGTTTGCACTCAAACTCTCAAGTGTTTAAGGACGTGTTTCACTCAAAATCAACCATGAAAACTAGACTACCATATGCTTGCATCAGAGTTCTAAATCTCCACCGTTGGGGATCAAATACATAACAAAAATCAAGAGGTCTTTTTAAGGCTTGTAATGGGGCCAAGGTAAAGAGAAATTTGGAAGGGATAGCATTTGGCATGTGGTGCTAAGTCCGGGATAAAGAACTAATCCTAACCCAAAATTCAACACTTTTTCATAACACTTCCAACTTCACTCTACCAACTCCATACATTTACACTTAAGCACTTTGCTTCTCTTTTTTCTTTTATTCTTCTTCAACTCTTTTCTTGCTTTATTAATGAAGACTACACACAATTTAAGCAATTTTTCTTTTGCTTTGCAACATAATTCATCTTCATTTTTTTCACTTTGAAACCCAAGAGTTTTATTTCCTCTTTTTCCACCTTTTCTTCCAACTCCCCCATGCTTACATCAAACTCACACAAAACACAACACAACCTAAAGTCCTAAATCTCGAATTATGGGTCAAGCTTATTAGGCTAGGGATCATTTTGTGGAGCTAATAAAAATAGGCTTCAGGCTCAAATAAGTGGGGTGTCAAAAACATGGATCTTGTAAGGTAGGAAGGGAAATAATAGGCTTATAGAAACATTGCCTCAATCATTTTCATGTCATGCATTCAATCATATAAAGCAGCCTTGAAATAGAGTATTAATGCAAGTACTAGAGCTAGATAGTCATGGTGATACACTCAAGAAATTTAGAGAACAAATATATCATGAAAGGCCAAAAATATCTCACAAGGCTAATTGTTGTCTAGAACTTCAGAATGAATCAAATACTCAAGCTAAATACATGCTCCATCCTATAATCAAGGTAATCAATCAATGATCATGCTCATATCATATCAACTTCAGCATATCATGCAAATCATGGGTTAGAACTTATACTTAGCATTCAAAAACAAGAGGAATCAAACAATGGGAAAATAAGAACCTAAATGCAATATTTTTGTATTTTTTCTAATTTTCTAATGTTTTTCATTTTTCAAGATTTTAATTAATGCATGCAAAAAAAAAATTAAATATGACCTAAACTAATGCAACTACATGCAATGCAAAAGTAATTCCCTTCCCCCATGCTTAAAACATACTTTGTCCCCAAAGTATAGTAAAAAGGTAAGGAAAAGAGAAAAACTCACAAAACTCTAGTTGTGTGGCGGGTAGTAAGGCGGGAAATCTTGTGGTGGCGATGGCTGGTACTCCGGTGGATACTCTGGCTGTGGATGGTACGGTGGGATCTCCTGTGCTGGTGGTGGCTGATATGGCGGGAACTGAGGATATGGCGGCTCCGGGAAGGCATACTGAGGATACGATTGATGAGGCGGATAGCCTGCTGAGCTCCATCCATCCAATCTGGTGTTGAGCAGTCTGAATTGCTCATCCTGGCGAGCCTGAAAAGCAGCAAGCTGCTGATCCTGATGAGTCTGAAATGATGTGAACCTCTGATCCACATAGCCTCTCATGCCCTGAAAGCTCTGATCGATGTGAGAAGACATATCATTGTATCGCTGCGTGTTGTCCAGTTGCATCTGTCTCATCATCTCCATCATCTGGTTATACTGAGCATCAGAGTAATGTACACCTCCAGCAGGTCGAGACGGATCAAACTGCCTCTGCTGATCATCCTCCTCTGACTCATCATCCTCATCAGTGTCAGCATCTTGAACAGATTCTTCCTCTTCTTCTTCTTCAGCCATGGTGAAATCCTCATCCATCTCCTCTTCATCAGAATCCACCACAATTGGAACTGAAACCGCCTTTTTACCCCTAACCGGGCCCTTAACGGTAGCCACATCCAAATCATCAGCCTGAACTTCAATGAACCAATTGGCTGGACTGTTTCCTATCTGCACACGGTGTCCATCAGGAAGCTTCATAACTCTCCCAGAATCACCAATTACCCAGAAGTAAGAGTTTATGTACTTGTAGAGAGCGCCCATTTTCTTCAACATGATGAAGTCAATAGGTGAAGGCGGAATATCAACATGTAACCTGCTAAGATCGATACCAAAATGCTTGGCTAGGAAAGTCACAATCCCGACAATACAAATGGCTCCACCGCCTTTGTTCCCAACATGAGCCATGTGGTGCATCAGCATAGCACCCAAGTTCAACGGTTTCCTCTTCAAGCTCGCAGCCAATACAGTGACGTCTTTCTTGGGACAATTGTTTCCCCCATCACCTCTCCCATTCAGAGTACTAGCAATAAACCGCTGGAAAACCTTAATAGCGGGATGAGTGATGGGAGAGGCCTTTTCTCTAGACGGATTATACTGAGGTCTCCCTGTGATGGCTTTCCAGAAGTGTCTCTCAGCCCATGTAGCACCTGCCTCTGTAAGCACCAAATCTCTACTGATAGGAAAATTACAGAACCCAAACACTCGGTTGACCTCTTTCAAGGTCATCTTCCTTCTAACTCCCCCTAGCCAAAACTTAATCTCCCCTTCTCCTTTAAAATTGGTGGACAAGGTGCTCAGAAACTCCAAAGTTAACCCCTTAAAGGTCGGTTCACACAGCTTCAAGAACTCACGCATATGCAGATACGCTCCTATTTCATTCAACAGATGAGCTATCCCAATCTGGTTCATGAGATCCCAGTCAATGAACCGAGTTGCTTTTCATTCTCTATCCTTCCGAAGCTCAAACCTAATCACATGATTGTCCTTGGTCAAAGTGATCCCAAAAGTCTCTTGGGTGACCTCCCCCACCATAGCAGGGGGAGCTAAAGCGGCTCGGGATGATGAAGATCCATCAGTTCGGCCTCTCTTGTTACCCATGATATCAGAATTTCAAGTAAACCTGCACAAACACCACACAACAAACAAGCAAGCGCAATTCCGTTGTCCCGACAAGGACAACCACAACAATATTTCACAGATAATCACTCAAACGCTCTCTTCCCCCACTACCAAAAGTCAAGCCCAAAAGTCGGCCCAAGATGTCCGCGTAAAACTCCAGAAAGCGCGGGTTGCACCTACAAATGCGCGGCCGCGCAATTTCTTCCCAACCCGCGCAATTAGCTTCGGTTCAGCATTCAGGCGACACTTCAGAGGCTGTTTTGACCCCCTTCGAGTTGGAATTTGGACTCGGAGTAAATATATAAATTGTAGCTCTTTGAATTAGCTTTCCAGTGATAACAAATTCAGCTCCATCAGAACACTATAGCTCCCAAACCAAGCATTGCAAGATAGAGGTGTCGAAACAAGAACTCCAATGCATATCCCGGGTTTAAGCGTTCTTTTCCCACAACTTCTTGGGCCTTGGTTCTTCCAATCTTCACTTGTATCACTCTAAGATTCCTCAAACTCCGCCATAGTCCCCTAAGCTTCGTCCCTTAGCTTCATATCCACCATGCTTCACCTTCCAACCTGCAATAAAGCACACAAACGCGTAGATCCCGAACTAAACCGAAACAAAAGTAAACTACAACTTAAAGCAAAACTCTAACTAAAAATGCATAAAACGGGAATAAAAACATGCTCTAAAACCTATACCTATATGCTCTATCAAATTCCCTGGCAACGGCGCCAAATTTGATGAGGTATTTTTCAGTCGTTTTACCTATCAAAGAATCCTAACTTAACCAATCTGAGTAGAATGGTAAGCAAGGGTCGATCCCACAAAGACTCGTGTATGAATGTTATTACTTATGTGCCAAGTAACTAAAGGGGGGTTTATTGATTGATTAATCTAAACTAATATGCAGAAATAAAACTAACTATGAATGCAAAAGTTGATTTGAATATATGAGAAACAAACGTGTTCAACTAGTTAGATCCATCATGATATTGATTCATTGATCATCGATTCTCTTGATTCTCTTCTCACTTGAATAATCTATTGTGGATAATGATCCTACTAAGGATTAAAACCCGAACTTCATATATAGTTGATAGAACAACCAGTCTAACAACCCTAATTCTTTAACAACCTAGAAGACCTTCTAGATTCAATTAAACAACAGCATGACGATTCAAGTTATCAATAGAAACAAACACTTAGAGAAACCAGACACCTAAGCGATTTGTGAATTTATTCCCTACTTTAATCAACTTGTCCAACCGGTACTAAATTAATTAAAGTCTACTCTTGATCTAATTAACTCCAACCGGTAATTAATCAGATTCAGTTGTAAATTAACCTAGAAATTCTATTAGGTAGCTAATCTAACAAAACCCTAGAATAATTCTGATTCAATTAAGCACAGGGAATAAACTCTATTCAAGTTTGTTGAGAATCAATCAAACCTCACAACTACATACAAATCACGACTTCAATAACTAGCCAAACACAAGAGAAATTTAGCAATTCATAATTGAAATTAAGAAAACTTACAAAGGTTCAAGTTTGCCTCTAGAGAGAAAAACCCTAGCCTCCAAAGTTGATCAAAAGTTATCAAAAATAAAACTAACATAAAGTATTTATATGCTCCTAAAAATATCCTCAAAAGATATATTAAACACACATACTCGGAGGACATACAAGCCCACAAATCAAAACCAAAGCCCAAAACAAAACTCGGCCCAAAACACTTGCTCGCTGAAAACTTCCGAATGCGCGGCTTCGTCACGCAAAAGCGCGGCCGCGCTTTCTCTTGCAATCCTGCGCAATTGCTCGCCAGTTGAGAATGCGCGGGTTCATTGCTCGGCTTCAACCCGAGCACTTGACTTGTTCTTGGCCTTGCCTTGGCTCTTCTCCTAGCATGTCCTAGCTTCCTTAGCCTCGTTTGCCTCGTCCATCACCACCATGATCCATCTGTACTCGCCCCGCTGTTGCTCCTTAACCTAAAAACCTGTAAAACCGAGCAAACCAGCGCATAATACCCGATAACACAAAAACCTAAAAACTACATAAAAACTAACCTAAAACTAACTAAAACATATATAAAACATGAATCTAAACTACTCCTATATGCAAGCTATCAGGCTCCTCAGAGATTAAGGTTTCAAACGGCTTGGAAAGCTAGAACAAGTACGCTGGAGAGATAACTTTTGGGGCTAACAACCAATTCTTCTGTTAGGAGGCCTGTAGGTCAACATCAAAGGGACCATCTTCCCAGAGAACGACGGGTAAGAAAGGGAAAAAACCGACAAGGATGGAGAGGGGTAAGGGTGTCTTTTCGCTCCCCCCTTATAGTGACGAGCTGGGCCGGTTAAAAGGCCGAGATCCTTAGATGGCAATGTTGGACCGATGGAGGGAGGGAATGACAGTTATCAGCCCAATCCCTAGCCCAACCCCATACCTAACCCAACCCTCATAGACATACCAGTAGAGCCTGCGGCAGAGGAGCGATCAACACAAATAGCGCTCCAAAATCAGGGTCCCCAATCAACCCCAGGAGATGGTGCACCCAAGACCCATGGGAGCCCTTCGACCTCGAGCCGGGAAGACCACCAGTCAGATGAGATGGAGGTTTCGTTTATGGAAGATGACACGAGCTGGAGCTCTCCGGCCATGGAATGCTAAAAAAGCGGTCTTTGGTTACCCTCACTAATTCGGTTCTCATGAATGTCCTATTTTGGAATGTGAGGGGACCCAGAAAACCTGGCTTTCGCCGGGCTAGCTGATATTTTTTGAAAAGAAATTAAGTGGATGTGAAGGTAATCTCATAGCCTAGGATATCGGGGGTTCAACAGACCATGTGTGCAACAGGCTTCGTTTTTCTAATAAAGTCAGGGTGGAAGCCGAAGGCTTCAGTGGAGTTGTATGGATGCTCTGGTCGGGAGAATCTATAGATTTGCAAGTCCTCTATACCAATAGGAAGTTCATCCATGTTGTGGTTAAAATGGGCAGGAAAATATCCCATCTAATTGGGGTTTACGCTCCTCTTAGCGGGCAGAGGAGACGACTATTTTGGGAGGAACTGAAAACCGAGTGCAGTGGCATAGCTGAACCTCTCTTCGTTGGGGGATTTCAATAGCATAATCAACTTGGAAGAAAGGCAGGGGGGTGCAAATGTCATGTCGCCTGACTCAGGTCTCTTTGCCGATTGGTCTAGCGCCCTGGGATTGATTGATCTTGGTTATGTGGGGCCCCGTTTCACATGGAGTGGTGGGACCACGGTGGGCACCAGGGTGGCCAAATGCCTCGATCGTGTCTTTACAAACGATGCTGGGAGACTTGCTTAGGAGGGGGCTAGGGTGCACCACCTTCCGGCTTTCGCTTCCGATCACTGCCCCTTTCTCTTGGTGGTGGAGGGTGATCAGGAAGGCTCTCGATCTCGACGTCCTTTCCGCTTTGAGGCGGCCTGGATGGAGCATCCATGCTATAGTGATTTTATCAAAGATCAGTGGAAACATGGAGAGGATATCGGAGATGCTTTGTACCAACTCCGAACAAGTTTATTGATCTAGAATAGGAATATTTTCGGGAATGTCTACAAGAAAAAACGGGAGTTGCGTAAGAGGTTGACTAGAATACAAAAGTTGATGGAGAGAGGTGTGAGAGGCGACCTCCTAAGGGCGGAGAATGAAACTAGGGATGAGCTGGAGAGGGTCCTCTCGCAAGAGGAGATGACCTGGTTCCAGAAATCTCGAGAGAAGTGGATTGATAGGGGGACAAGAACACAAAGTTCTTTCATATGAGCACTGTGGTGCGTCGCAACAGGAACTGAGTGCTTGCACTTAGAGACGACGTCGACTGTTGGATTAGGGACCCTGGCCAGCTTGAATAGTGAGCGCTAAATTTTTTCAAGAAACTATATGAGCTCCCCCAGTTGGAGAATGAGCGTGCGCCACTCCCTAGGGGTAGTTTCCCAGCCTTGAGCACCTTAAGTTTGGAGGAGCTTTGTGCCCCGGTGGTGGAAAAGGATATTGTGGTTGTGTTGCAACAGATGGGATCTTTCAAAGTGCCCGGCCCCGATGGTTTCCAACCCATTTTCTACGAGGAATGTTGGGACACGGTCAGACCCTCGGTGATTGCTTTTGTGTCAAATTTCTTCACTACTGGGAAACTACCACAGGGAGCAAATGATACTCTCATCTCGTTGATTGGGAAGGTTTCCTCACCCGAGTACATCACTCAATTATGACCGATCAACCTATGCAACGTGTTGTACAAACTGATTACTAAAATCATGGCTAATAGGAGGCTGCCGTTGATGTCTCACCTTGTGGGTCCCACGCAGAGTAGCTTCGTTCCCGGGAGAGTCATCACAGTAAATTTGGTCCTTCTCCAAGAATTAGTTCACTCAATGCAAGCAAAGAGGCAGGGGAAGAGATGGATGATTCTCAAACTCGACTTGGAGAAGGCGTACGATAAAGTACGGTGGGACTTCATCTTGGACAGGCTAGCTGATGCCGGACTCCCAAGGGGACTATGTGATCTGGTTGGAGAATGTATTAGTACCTCGAGAATGCAGCTCCTGTGGAACGACGAGATCACGGAGAGCTTCACCCCGACTAGAGGGTGTCGTCAGGGGAGTCCAATCTCTCCTTACCTCTTTTTTCTCTCCATGGAAAGGCTTAGCCACCTCATACATCATGAAGTTGAGGAGAAGCGTTGGAAACCTCTTGTGGCTTGTCTGGGCGCTCCGAGGCTCTCGCATTTATTCTTTATCGAGGACATCATTTTGATGGTTGAGGCATCAACACAACAACTTCAAACTGTCATGAACCCGCTGAAATCCCGAATATTTGTCTCCACAAATGTTTCAAGAGATCTCGCTAATACCCTTGAAGAAATGAGTGGCATCTCCATCATAAGGAACTTGGGAAACTACAGGGGCATGTCAGTGCTACATCAAAGAATCTCGAAGAGCACATTCACGGACCTACTGAACCGGCCTAAGGAAAAGCTAGGTGGTTGGAATAGCAAACACCTTAGCCTCGCAGGCCGAGTCACCCTCACCAAATCGGTCCTTCAGTCCTTGCCATACTACGCTATGGGATCCATTCGCCTTCCCTCGGGCGTTTGCGAGGAGCTGAAAAAAATTAGCAGGAAGTTTATCTGGGGGGATTCGGTAGAGAAGAGACGCATTCACCTTGTTAATTTCTTAGAAGGAGGTTTGTCAGCCTAAGGAAATTGGAGGACTAGGCTTGAGAACGCTGAAGGAAACTAATCTTGCTATGATTGGGAAATTAGGTTGGCGGCTGCTCAATAATCAGGGTAGGCTGTGGGGTCACCTAATGGAGGCCAAGTATGGGCTGCAAAGTGAGGGCTCATGGGTCAAACAAACTAACAAGAGGAAGCCATCACCGACTTGGAGGAGTATTGATTAGGGACTCCGTGAAGTGGTCAGTGAATGGATTAGATGGAATGTGGCGAATGGCAAGAATACTCGATTTTGGGCTGATAGGTGGTTGGGTGACCAACCCCACGAAATGGTTGCCAAGAGAGAAATGGACCCTAGGAGAAGGCTAGAGGTGGAGCTCCTTTGCTGAATTTCTTCCCACCAATTATCTGATCAAAATTGCGGCCGTAGGCATCTGGAATTTTTCCGAGGATGATCAGCCATGGTGGGGTCCATCGCCCAATGGGGACTACACGACTAAATCGGCCTTTGAGCTCCTCAAAGCCGATGAGTCAAGGGCGTTGGACACGACATGGAAATGGATCTATAAGCATCTTTGGAAGATTGCGATCCCTGAACGTATTAAGAGTTTCCTATGGATCGCCGCCAGAGGTCGCCTCCTCACCAACGAGGAGAGGATGAGACGCCATCTCACAAATGACCCGATGTGTAGTCGTTGTAACGCTGGCCCGGAGTCGACTATCCACCTTTTTCGAGATTGTCCAAAAGCTAGGAGGGTATGGAATCTTATGGTGCCAAGAGAGCTTCTGCTAACTTTTTCAACGAAACCCCACTATAGTGGCTCATAAAGAACCTAAAAGGGGAGTACAGCCTCGGGGGATGGCGCGGGAACCCTACCACCTTCGCCACAACAACCTGGTGGCTTTGGAGGTAGCGGAATGGGAAGATCATGGGCAGCCGAGAGATTCCTTCCAATCAATATGAGTTCCTGGTGAAGCAAGTATGTGAATTCCACAGGGCGGTCTCTAGGAGGAAGCGGACGAATATGGCCTCTAAGATATCGACAAGTGTACTAGGTTGGGAGAGACCGGACCCTGGTTGGGTGAAGGTTAACTCGGATGGGTCCGTGTGGGGTGGCACTAGCACCGCCTCTGCCGGGGGAGTCATCAGGGACGAAGAAGGAAGGTGGAAAAGAGGCTTCGCTCTGGACATTAGAGTCTGCTTGGTGGTGGCTACAGAAATGTGGGGCATATTCTATGACATGAAAATCGCTTGGGACCAGGACTACCTCCAAGTAGTCATCGAATCGGATTCTCAGGTGGTGCTGGACATGATCCTTTTTAAACATCAATCCCACCATCCCCTTGCTAGCCTAGCTAAGAAATGCCAAGGATTACGCAGTAGCAGCTGGAATGTTCAGCTTCGTTTTACTCCTAGAGAGGCTAACCGAGTGGCGGACGGCCTCGCTCATCTTGGCCAGGGGCTTCCTGTGGGTTTTCATTATTTTGACTATCCTAGTAGTGACATTATGAGACGTGTTGTAGAAGATGGTGGGAGTGGCGATCCCCCATACATGGCCTCCTTGTAAGCCTTTCTTTTATTTAATGCATTAGGCCTCGGGCCTGTTTTCGACCAAAAAAAATTGCTTATGTTAGTCCTTATTTTTTAGGTTAAGCATCCTCCTCATGTGATCCTAACTCATATAATAAGGAGGTAAATATAATAATTGTGATGAGTCTTTATCATAGAATTTCTTCTCTCACAAGAATGTCTTCACTTAAACCCACTTTTATTTCAATATGTATACTTTCTTTTATTTGACCAACTATGTAGAACGTAGTTACTAAGTTAGTTTAGCGGGTAAAGGATGAGATCTCGTTACCTTGGAATCACAGGTATTGTAGAGACTAGGGTAATTTAGTTAACTTTTGAAAGTCTAAGATACATTATGTAATTTCCCCTAAAAGTCTGGTATTCAGAAGTAAACCTCTTTGGGAATTTAAACCTTCTATCAATGGAATAGTGACCTAGCTAGCTTTTACCAGAAAATAAAGTGGTGCTCTCTTTTATGGAAACCAACAAATTCATAGAAAATTGAAAACTTTCATGGTATCAGAGTCATGAGCACTCTATCCGATTATGATCTCCGGCTTCTTCGAGAGCAAGAGATGGAAGAAGCACGAACGAGAAGAAACAAAGAAAGGCGAGAGTTGGAAGTTGGCGACGAGTTGTACCTGCACAACTCCAATCACCCCAGTTACAAGCTATCAACAAACCTTCTCAATGACCAGAACTTCAATCTCTGGAAGAGGTCAGTAGAGGTATCCCTTTTGGCCAAAAACAAATTAGGGTTTGAGACCTAATGTAAATCAATATATGTCTGCTCAGTGGGATAGATGTAACATCATGGTTATATCTTGGATTTTGCATTCTGTAGAGAAGGATATTGCAGAATCTATAATTTACTGTAAAACTGCTGCACAAATCTGGAAAGAACTTTCATCTCGTTATGCCAAGTCGAACAGTACCAGAATCTATCAGATTCAGAGGGAAATTTCTCACACTAGTCAAGGGACTTCATCCATTACAACTTACTTCACAAAGATGAAACAGTTGTGGGATGAATATTCTCTGTTACTTGAAGATATTGCTTGTGTTTGTGGGTCGAGTGTTGTTGTTACAGGAATTATTGAAGATCAGAAAATCGTCCAGTTTTTGATGGGATTGAATGATTCCTACAATGCAGTCAGAGCTAACATTATTATGATGAGCCCATCAATTACACTCAATGATGTATATAGAATAGTTTTAGAAGAAGAGCAACAAAGAGAGATGGGAAATGAGCACAAAAACATCGCTGAACCAGGAGCAATGACAGCGCAGAAGGATAAGGAAAAGAATTCAGAATCTCTAGCTCTGGCAGCTCAAAGGAGGAACCAGACTTATGGTCAGTCAAGAGATGAGTCCTCGAGTCAAAGAGGAGGAAGGGGCTCATCTGGAAGAGGCAGAGGCCGTTCAAACAATTTGTACTGTGACCACTATCGTATTGGTGGCCACTCCACTGAGTCTTGTTGGAAGTTACATGGTTATCCTCCCAATTTCAAACCATGATATTGTGAGCATTGCAAGAAGGATAATCACAACACTGAAACATGCTGGAAAGTACATGGTTATCCTCCCAACAACAGCAACAACTCTGATGGAAAAGGCATGGCAAATTCAGCTTTCTTCAATCCAACCAATCAAGGGACTAGGTTCACTCAAGAGAAAATCTCGAAGTTAATGTCCTTTCTAGCAAAGTCTGAACTGCAGGACAAACTTGAAGGAGTTGCATTCTTGGCTGGTAAGAGTTTCGTTTTTCTTTCACATGCTAACTCTCTATGGATCATTGATAGTGGAGCCACAAACCACATCACCCCAAACCTTAACCTCTTAACCAACCCTGTCAAACCCACCACACCATCTTCAATAACTATGCCAAATGGTAAAACTGCTCCTATCCAACACATTGGAGATTTAATTCTATCTCCAAATGTCATCTTAACCAATGTCTTTCATGTCCCTGATTTTCACTTTAATCTATTATCTGTCCATAAGTTTATCAAAGAGCTATCTGTTGATGTCATTTTTACTCCAAACTCTTGTCTCATTCAGGGCCCTTCGATGAAGAATCCAACGGTCATTGGTGAAGAGATGAATGGCCTCTATCTAGCTAATAAGCCTGATTTTTGTAAGCAGAATGTTTCTGCATCTATTTTCTGTTCTAATCATGATACTCCTCAAACTCATTCCTTTTCTGAATCTGTTTTGAATACTGTTGATGCATCTATGAATGAACCTTTTGTCTATCCTTCAGTTCATTATAATGTTTTAAATCATGATTCATGTGAGTTGTGGCACTGTAGACTTGGTCACACATCTTTTCATATGTTCAAACACATTCCCTCTTTAAGACATCTTTCACAACCATCTTATGTTTGTCAAATCTGTCCCAAAGCCAAGCAACATAGGAATTCATTTCCAAACTCTGTCAACCGAGCCAAAGAGCCATTTGACATAGTTCACATCGACACTTGGGGTCCATATAAACACTCTACACACAATGGCTACAGATTCTTCTTGACCGTTGTGGACGGCCACACTAGGTGTACTTGGACTTATCTTATGGTTCACAAAAGTGATGCCTTGCCCATCCTTATTTCCTTCTACCAACTCATCCTTACACAGTTTCACACTAAAATTAAACTCATAAGGTCTGATAATGCAGTCGAATTCTGTGGTTAAACTGCTAGAGACTTTTATTCATCTCATGGTATAATACATCACACCTCATGTGTGGATACACCCCAACAAAATGGGATACTTGAGAGAAAACATAAGCATCTCTTAGAAGTTGCTCGTGCCCTTCTTTTTCAATCAAAACTGCCCAACAAATACTGGGGAGAGTGCATCCTAATTGCCACCCACCTCATCAACAGAACTCCATTATCATCCATAAACTTTCAAACCCCCTTTTCTCTCCTTTTCCACAAAGAACCTAATTACACTCATCTCAAAGCCTTCGGCTGTTTATGCTTTGTGGCAACTAGCAAAAGAAACAGAGATAAGTTCCAATCCAGGTCTTCTCCTTGTGTTTTTGTTGGAAATCCTTTTGGACAAAAGGGTTATAAGGCCCTAAATCTCCACACTAAACAAATCACCATCTCTCGGGACATCATTTTCCATAAAGCATACTTCCCATTTCACCACATTACAGATCCATCTAAACTCACCTTACCTTCTCTGGTTGTTGATAGCACAGAATTTATATTCTCACCCAATCACACTCCTTCATCTTCAAAAATTATCCTACTGTCCCAGATTCTCTTGATCAAATTCCTCAAAGTCCAACTTTCGTTCAAGATATCCCTTCCCCACAAAAACCTGTTCTACCACCTCCTTTAAGACAATCCATAAGAGTACGTGGCCCACCAAGTTAACTCAAAGATTATATTTGCAACCAATGCTCTATCTCCACTCCTCCCTCTTTCCTGTCCATTCTACATACTACTGCCTTCCTTAGCCATTTTACCTCCTATACTGACCCAATGATTCTAATTGGGTCTTAGCTATGAAAAAGGAACTCGATACTCTCCAAGCCAATGGTACTTGGTCGACTGTTCCCTTACCTCCTGGCAAAAACCGGTTGGTTGTAGATCGATATACAAAGTTAAGCTCAAGTTTCATCAGAAATATATAGTCTGGCTTGTTCGGTTATTACAGGAGCTTGGTGTTGATTTGACCAAACCAATTCATATGCATTGTGATAACAAGTCTGCCATCGAGATTGCCAAGAATCCAGTCCTTCATGAGAGGACCAAACACATTGAGATCGATATCCATTTCACTCGCGACAAAGTCCTTGAAGGCCTCATTGATCTTTGCTATATCCCAAGTCACTCTCAACTGGCTGACGTCTTTACTAAGATCACTCCATCTCATCATCAGTCTCAATTACTCTCCAAGCTCGGGATGTTTCGTCCCTCACCATCTCCTAGCTTGAGGGTGGGGGGTTAGAGACTAGGGTAATTTAGTTAACTTTTGAAAGTCTAAGATATATTATGTAATTTCCCCTAAAAGTCTGGTATTCTGATGCATGTAAACCTCTTTGGGTATTTAAACCTTCTATCAATGAAATAGTGACCTAGCTAGCTTTTACCAGAAAATAAAGCGGCGCTCTATTTTATGGAAATCAACAAATTCATAGCAAATTGAAAACTTTCAAGGATCATCGAATCTCCTTTCTCTCGTATAAACTTGTAATATTTCAGTATGAATGAGACCCCAAAAAAAATTAAGGATAATTCAAATAGATAATGGAGGATTTAGTAGGGGAAAAAGTAGTTAAGTAGTTGGGATACTCATAATGATCGAGAACGTGTGGGGATGTTTGAGCAGTATGTGCACCGCCCTTTGGGTTTTCCCGATTATGAGAATTGATGATCACAGACATACATGATCAGAATAATGAGGAGGGTATCTGGGGAAATTATTGGTCATCATGCATTTCTTATAACTTCATCTTAATTTTAGTGGGCCCACCTTAAATTTGCTGTTAATGGTAGATTTTCATATCCGATCGATCCTCACTAATAACCTACTCATTGCGTGCATTGCTTATGCTAAGCAGATTTCCAATTCTTCTTTCTTCCCGCGTTATAAGTGGCTTACTGATTCTTACCATGAATTATATTATGGAGTAGTACTATTAGTAATTAATATGCTACATTAACATTCGTTTACATTATTACTGCGCTGATCACTTTGAAAAAAAAAATTTGACCTGTGTTCAAAAGAATTGCGCTCTTGTGAGATACATATACATCAATGTATATATGACATCTTTTTTCATTTTACGATCGAAGCAGGATGTCCTCTTAGAGATTTAAAAGAGTTTTTTTCAATTATACTTTGTTTTATGTTTTACGTTTTACATAGTCGATCTATTTTTCAATTTCGTCTAGGAAACTTCGGTGTCGATCCTGATGGAATGGTCCATTGAGATCGAGGGCGGGGCCGGGGAGGAATAATTAAAGCATATTTTTTTCGTTGAATTGTTGCAAAAAAGGGGGAAAACAATTAAGGCGGTGAAAATCTATTGGAGTTAACTTCCTTACAACGACACCCACCAATAATTCAAAATACATGAGCCAAGTAAAGACAAATTCTTTACCCAACCAATAACTGCTAATATATTATCACACATTTTTTAAATTAAACTTTTTAAACTTTTTTTTATAGATGATAACTTTTGATTAGTATAACATTACCCTCATGTAACTATTTTGATTTTTCAAAAATAAATCGGGGACAGATTTCATTTTATGGTTTGCAAGTTTGTATATTATATATTGGAGATGGGACACTTATGTGTAAAATGAGAATAAATTTTATCTGATACCTTAAAAAAAAGACCTTTTAGATTACACTTTTGTTAAATAGGTAATACAACAAATTGTACTTTTTCAATATTATTTGTGTTTTTTTCGAAAAATTAATCCATTTATGAGGTACACGTGCAACATGTTGTGTGCATCGGTTTTGCCTTGGATGTACGTTAAAACAAAATAATTGCGCATCAAGTTTTTTTTTTTTTCAAATTCTACATCGAAGAACCAAAGGAGAACCAAAGGAGCCAATCGTGGAGATTGTCGACATAGTGCGTGGTACTTGTCCATCTCATGATTATTTGGAGCACTTGCCTGGAGAAGGTGCAACGAAACCAGACTTGTGCCTTAGTTTTAGGATCGTTGTTGCAAAAAATACACTAATCAGAGTCGACCATGTTCATCCGTCGCAGTCGGCTTCGGGTTGGGGCTCTCTCCTTGGCTGCAAGCCAGGTGGAAAAGGCATATTTCGGGGTGATACAGCTGGCCCAAATAAACGAGCCAAGTAAATTACATCACTTGCTGATCTGCACATGTCGTAGAGGCTTCAAATGGTCATTTTGGTCGGCTCATTCCACACATTACCGCATTCATCAGGAAACATGGTCTTTTTTTATTAAGGAGGAGGTCATGAATGCTCAAGACATATCTCCAAGGCCAAATTGCGTAGTTGGAGCCCTGGGCATTCCAAATGTCACAATGGCCCAAGATAGAGTTCTTGACCCATTTTAACCAGATATTGATGCAGTTGTCATCTATATCCCGGATGAGTTTGGCGATTTGGGCTTGGTTCCAAGCAAAGAGCTCCTTGAAACCTAACCTGCCCTCATTCCTTGGCTTCGCGATGTCACACCATGAAACAAGGCTACGACTGGAGTTGTGTTCACCACTCCAGAGGTATCGCCTCATCATACTAATGATGTTTTTGATGATAAATTTTGGAAAGATGAATACCTGGTTGTAGAAATTGGTGATGTCTTCGATGACAAGTTTAATGAGGATGATGTGCCCAGCATATGACAAGCTTTTAGCGCCCCAAGACTGAATTTTGTTGGCAATTTTCTCGGTAAATTCATGAAAATCGGTGATTCTAGGCTTCTTGTAGTGAACGAGAAGCCCAAGATATTGGAGGGGAGAGAGCCTTCCACGAACCCGAGGATGCCAACGAGGCGATCTTTGGTTTGTTGGTTGACTCCACACACAAAGAGGTTTGATTTTCTTGGGTTAATTTCAAGCTTAGAATCATGGGTGAACTCTAAGAGGATTTTCTGAACTTATGAAACAGCATTTTTGTCCCCTCGGGTGAAAAAGATGATGTCATCCGCAAAGGCGAGTTGCGCGAGGCCAGCCCTTTTGCATCTCAGGTTGAATTGGAATTTTTTTTTAATCACCTTTGAGTCTAAGAGATGACTTAGATATTCCATCCCAAGGACGAATAAGTAAGGCCATTGAATCTCTTTGTCGAATGCCTCATTTTATTTTGAAGAAGCCCATGAGGCATCTGTTGAGGTTTATGTTGAAGGAGGCGATCGAAATGCACTCGTGAATGAGATTCACAATCTTGTCAAGGAAGCCGAACTCGGTGAGTACATTGGTAAGGAACCGCCAAGAGATGGTGGCATATGCCTTACTAAGGTCTGCTTTGATTGTGCAGCGAGGGGACATGCCGGAGCAAGAATAGTGTTTCATCACATGGCAAACCATAAGATTGTGGTTGAAGCAATCAATAGGCCTAAAATATTGTCCCCAATTACTGATTGTGGTTGATGCTCCTATATACATGCCTGGAATGAAAGAACTCTGCATGGTGTCACTAATGTCCCCGATTACCGGTTTTAGCCTTCCAATGATGATCTTAGAAAACACCATATAGATGGTGTTGCAGCAAGCAATGGGCCTAAAATCATTCAGGCCATCATGGTGAGATTTCTTAGGAATCAGGTGAAGTGTTGTCGCATTGACTACTTTAAGCAACTTGCCACTTTCAAAAGTTCGGCGGATAGCATCACATAAATCAAAGTCGATGATATTCCAACAGGATTTAAAGAATGTGCTATTGAATCCATCGGGGCCTGGCACCTTGGAGCCGGGGATGGCGAAAAGGGCATGTTTGACCTCTTCATCGGAGATGCGCCTAAGCAAGGCTTCTTTTTTAGCAGAGGAGAAAGTTGCTCCAAGCTTACAAATGTGTGATGTTAATGTTTTTAGTATAGTTTTAGGTTTTTTTCTTAGGTTGTTTAGTTTAGTTTTTGGTAAGTTTTAATATTAGTTTTGTGTGTTTTTGGACGAGTTTGCATATTTTATGAAAAGTATGGAAGCTACTCCGTTTTTGTGTTTTTCATAGGTTTTTGAAGTAGAAAGGAGCATTTTGAGAGGAGCTAGAGTCCGACGGTTGATGGTACGTTGAATGTGTGGAGGAAAGAGAAGAAAGGATACGTCTTGAAGATCCCGTTGAAGTCCAAGAGAAGCTATGAAGAGTGTACAAAAACCCAAAACAGAGAGCTCGTTACCGACCTGTGAGGGTCGGTACCGAGATGTGCGACGGGATTTTATTTGAGGAATTCAGCAAGAGTCTACCGACCCTGTGCAGGTCGTTACCGAGGTGACCTGTGTCGGTAGGCGGTGCCGACTTTCAGAAAATCTATCTTTTATCTCGTAATCTTTTTAGTTAGGAAAGTTTCTATCTTTTAGGACCCTTGTTAGATAGTTTCTCTTAGTAAAAATACCATGTTTTAATTCAAGTTAGAAGACACGTTAGTTTTGGAGGAGTTCAAAGTTTTAGGGGACGAGTTCGGAGTTCGAGATCGAGAGAGAGAGGATCGAGTGTCGAGCTTGTTTTGTTCATTGATTCTGAGCGTGATTGTGTTTGAAAGACGAGATTTTTATAATTCAAGTAAGTTTTATTTCAATGCTTTCATTCAATATAGTTGTTTGTTTTGTTTCAATCATGAGTGAGTAGTTTACTTTTCTAGGATCGGGGTTGAAACCCGACATAGTTATGCATGATTGAATGTGTGTGTTGAATGTTTGATGCCTTCTATCCTTTAACTACTTGTTTCTGCTTATACTTAGACAAAAGTCGAAGTAATTTGAGTTTATCGCTTGATCGAAAGAGAAAGTAGTGAACTTGAATGTTGATATTGTTCGATAACGAAAGTTTCAAGCTTTGGATTCAAAAATAAGTAGAAAGTGAATTGATTTATGAAAATTGATTTATTTGCTTGTTTAGTCAACAAAAGTTGATAGCTTTATCTTCAAGGCATGATATTTATCCTTCACACTAGTTTGTATGCATGATTATATCGTGGTAACCCTTGTCCTAGATCTTTTTATCATTTGAATTACCTTCGTTTTTACTTACATACGGACTCGTTACCGAGGTACACAGGTCGGTACCGAGCTTGCAGTTGATTTGTCTTGTTTGCTTAGTTTTAGTTGAAACCCAGCGTCGTTACCGACCCTGACAAGGTCGGTACCGAGGGCTGTCGTAGCCTTGTTTGTTCCTGTTTTGCTTTGTTTTCTTATTTTTCATAGTTTAGTAATCAAACAACCTTGTTTCCCGTGGACGATCCTGACTTCGCTATACTCAGCGGGGTCTTGACTACAAATTTTATTTGTTGTTAAGTAAATCCCCAACAACAATGTCCGAGTTGATGGGGTGATGGGACCACCACCTTGGAGGAGGTCTATAAAGTAATGGACAATATATTCAGTAATAGCAGCTTGGTCGTCAAGGGTATCTCCATCCTCAGTTGTGAGCAAGAAGATGGAGGAGGAGGACTTACATCGCTTGATCGACGAATGAATGATTTGTTACCTTCATCACCTAAGTTAATCCATTTCTCCTAGCCTCATTAAGAACTATTCTTTAGAGCATGGTGGTCTGGCCGAGGACCTCTTTCTCGTGACTGATCGATATCTCATCAAAGGATATGGTCTGAATCGCAGTTTGTAGTCTATTTAGCTCATGTTGACTTGCTTTAAATTGTCCTTCAATATCATAAAATTGAGAGGCATTGAGTTCCAGAGAGGACCCTTGATGCATTCGAGTTTTTGCACGACCTGAAACATCTTACAACCCTTGATGGGTTTTTGCCAAGCATGGAGCACAATGGTTGGGAATGAGTTGTCATTGCCCCAGATGTTACAAAATCTGAACGATGGCTTCCTCTCTCGTCGGTGTGCCGCTTTCCTTGACTTTTAGGGTTTACGATATGCCATCGAATTGTGGGCTACTGTGCAAATTGGGAGACACAAGGGAGCCGCCCACCTGGAGGGTGGCGGACGGCGGCTTCGCGTCGGCATCGGAACCAGTGGCAGCCACAAACGAAGGCAGAGGGTTAACTCGCACTTTTTCTTTGGTTACAAAGGATGAATTTATTGTTGCTTTTGTTGTTTGTGGATTGGGTGAGTCTCCCCTCTTAAACCTCTATAGAATAGTTATTTTGTCTGAATTTCGTCAACAACTCTCTGTGTGGTTTTTGTATTTTTTCTTTCAAATGTTTTCAGGACTTTTATTTAAATAATCGAAACGGAAGTATTTAGATCTAGGTTTGAAAAAAGATGACCTTTTGTTTTTTTGGCAAGAGTATTGTTGGACCCAGATTTTAGGCAGGGAAGCGTCAGCCCATGGTCAGGAAATCTCCAACGCGTCTGGAGTTACGGAAGATCTTCGGGATTGGTTAAGTCGGTTAGAGGAAAGAGGATCCGAGATATATTTGTTACAAGATAGATTCCTCTTAAGATTGTATTCATTATAAGATAGGAATAAGCCAAGATTTGTTAGTTAGAGATAAAATCATATATTTAGTTGAGATAAGATAGACCCTAAGGAGCTATATAAATCGATGTAATCCTTAGAGGCAGAGGGGGATCCATACACATAACTTCTTGTGATTTCTACATCAATACAAACACATTCTCGTTCATATTCTTCTCAGTTTATTCGATCAAGGCCCGATCTAGGTCAAAGTTTCGTCTTTGATAAATTTTGGCTCAAACAATTTGGCGCCCACCGTGGGGCCGTGATCGATACAACCATCAGAAGAATCACCAGTATACTTCTTTTCGGATCAAGGAACACGATGTCTCAAAACAGAGAAGGAAGCCCTAAAACTCCGATCACTGAGGACGACCAAAACCTTGAGAACCAAGGCATGCGGTCTCAGGAAGAGGAGATGACGGACCTCAGACAGCGCATGGAATTTCTCCAAAAGGCGTTGAGCAACCAAAAAAGCTTTTATGATGCTCATGTAGAATGCCTCACTGCCGAAAACAGCCAACTCAAGCAACAATACGAGGTCCTGGTTACGGGGCATCGTTCCCTCCGCGTCACCTGACGCACCGATGGAATAGTAAGGAGGCTAGATTTCAACGCTGAAGAAGGAACTTCTGGAAAGGGTGCAGACCCGGACCCCCGAGATAAGGCACCCGCACAACGAGACGCGACTCCGGAGCCCATGGGCGGAGTCCGCCGCGAGGAAGTCTTCCACGACAATAACCCTCCAATCAATCTCCGGTCAGCGGCTAACCAACGCCGAGCACCATCTCAAGAAGTTTGGATCGAAGATGAAGGCACCGATGGGGAAGATCGAGAACCGCGCGAGCCAATCGATTTGGACGCAGCCATCCGGAGAAAGGTGACCGAACAAATAAGCGTCATCGCTGACCAACTCCGGAGGGGAAGCCAAGGTTTCCGACCTTTGGAGCCCGAAGCACCCGACGGGTTTGACGAATCTCCGTTTTCTCGTCGAATCGCCCGAGTGGAGATTCCAAAAAAGTTCTCAGTTCCTAGCATGCCCACGTACAACGGAACTACGGACCCTAACGAGCACGTGGATGTATACAAACAAAAGATGATGACGAGTGCGGTCCCGTCCAACTCAAAAGAGGCAGTGATGTGCAAAGGGTTCGGCACAACCTTAACGGGGCCGGCCCTCACATGGTTCATCAACCTTCCACACGGGAGCATTAGGTCCTTCGTGGATCTCTCGGACACATTCCGGTCTCAATTCGCGAGCAGCCGCAAATTCGAGAAGCAATCCAGCGACCTCTACTGAATCCGCCAACGGTACCAGGAAACTACCAGAGAATTCTTGGATCGCTTCAATCGCGAAAAGATCTGCATCCCATCTTGCTACATGATGACCGCGGTGGAAGCATTCAGACAAGGGGTCACCCCCGATGGTGGCCTGTATAAGGAACTCACTAAACACCCTTGCGCTACCTTTGAAGAGGTGCAAGCTAGAGCCCTGGCGCACGTCCGGTTAGAGGAAGATAGGTCCCTAAGGAAGAGGTCTTCAGAAACGGAAAAAACTGAGAGAAGGGGTCCCGTTGAAAGTCGTCGAAACTCAGCAGACCAAAGGAGGGACCGCCGTGCTCATCCTTACTCACGGCCTACATCAGGGCAGGTCCACATGACCAAGACACAATCAATGGATGATAAAGAACGAGAGCCCATGCCACCCTCACTCGACTCCTTCAAACTTAACATATCCACGGAAAAGCTGCTCCGGAACATGGCGAAACAAGAAGAACTTGTGAGGTGCCAAAGAGGGACAAAGCCCCCCACTCAGGGAGACACACGTCCAAATGGTGCGACTACCACGAGTATCACGGACACTGGACTCGTGATTGCCTGATGCTCCGAAAAGAATTGGCCCGCTTAGTCGCGAAAGGAAGAATAAGAGACGTGTCTCCAAACGCTCGAGTACCCAAAGATTTGCTGGAGAACCTTCAGTCTGAGCACCAAGAAAGACGAAATCCTCCAACTCCTGACAGGGTGGTTAACGTGATATCAGGGGGATCAAGCATCTGTGGGTTATCGTACTCAGCTACAAAGCGCGACGCAAGGGAAAGCAGTTTTGGCAGACCTCAATCATCAAGGCACCGCGCCAGAGAATCTCCAGGACAAGCCATCGTGTTTGACGACACCGATGCAGAGAACACTTCCGAGCCGCATCATGACGGTCTTGTGATATCCCTCCACATTGGGAACGTGCTGATGAAAAGGGTATTGATTTATACAGGAAGCTCCACCAATCTCATGACCCTAACTGCCCTGAAGGAGATGGGTTTGTCCGAGAACGACATCCATAAATACTCGGTGCCTTTAGTGGGGTTCAACGGCGAGGTCAAACACACCGTGGGCGATATTGCAATCCCAACATTCGCCAAGGGTGTAAATATGCAAGTCAATTTCCTTGTGATGGATTGCCCTTCATGTTACAACGTAATCTTGGGACGACAATGGTTACACGACATGAAAGCCGTAGCGTCCACCTACCATCAAGCGGTGAAATTTCCAACACCATGGGGAATAGAAGAAATTCGCGGGGATCAGAGGTTGGCTAAAGAGTGTTACAAGGCAGCCCTAAAGCCAACCACTCTGAGACCTGAAGCATAGCAATTACAGAACGTCACCCTTCCGTCGGCGCGAACTAAAGATGGAGAAAAAGTGGAGGAGGTGACCCTAGAAGAGGGGAAAGTTGTCAAGATCGGAGAAAATCTAGAACCCTCAGTCAGAGAAGAATTGGTCACTTTCCTGAAAAATCACACGAGCTGTTTCGCTTGGAGTCACAAAGACATGACTGGAATAGACCCTTCCATCATTACGCACAAACTCAACGTAGATCCTGCGCACCCTCCAGTCAAGCAAAAGAGACGAAGTTTTGCCCCAGAGCGAATACAAGCGGTCGACGAAGAGGTAAAAAAATTACTAGATACCGGGAAGATCAGAGAGGTAAAGTACCCCGATTGGCTAGCTAACGTAGTCGTGGTGCCCAAGAAAAACGGGAAGTGGAGGGTTTGCGTGGACTTCACCGACCTCAACAAAGCTTGCCCTAAAGATTCTTTCCCTCTCCCCCACATCGATACTATGGTGGACGCAACCGCAGGTCACGAACTCCTTACCTTCATGGATGCGTTCAGTGGTTATCACCAAATCTAGATGGATCCGGGAGATCAAGAGAAGACCTCCTTCATCACAGGGCAAGGCACGTATTGCTACCGTGTAATGCCCTTCGGCTTGAGAAACGCCGGGGTCACTTACCAACGATTAGTCAATCGAATGTTCCATGATCATATTGGCAAGACAATGGAGGTATATATTGACGACATGGTGGTGAAAAGCACAAGCGCTTCCCTACATAGGGGGCACTTGGAAGAAGCATGCAGAATCCTTGAAGAATACAACATGAAGCTGAATCCCCAAAAGTGCATCTTCGGGGTACAATCTGGGACTTTTCTGGGGCACGTGGTAACCAAGCGGGGGATTGAGGCTAGCCCAGACCAAGTTCGGGCGATTGCTTCCCTGAAATCCCCCCGAAGCGTAAAAGACGTGCAAAAGCTAACTGGCAAGATAGCTACACTTAATCGGTTCATCTCCAAATCCTCAGATAAGTGCCGACTATTTTACGGGGTACTAAAGAAGAACAAGAGTTTCCAGTGGACGGAGAAACACGAGGCCGCCTTCCAAGAGCTAAAGGAATATTTCGCCAATCCCCTACTGTTGGCTAAACCGACCCCGGAGGAGGTACTGCACCTCTACTTAGCCGTATCGGACAACGCCCTAAGCGGAGTCCTTGTCAAAGAGGAAGATGGCCAACAAGCGCCAGTTTATTTCGTAAGCAGAACGATGGTGTCCGCCGAGACACGCTATTCCCCGACGGAGAAACTAGTCCTGGCGGTTGTGATGTGCTCAAACAAACTCCGACCATACTTCGAGTCACACACCATCATCGTCTTGACGAATTACCCACTCCGACAGATCATGCAAAAGCCCGAATTCTCAAGAAGAATGGCAAAATGGGCGATCCACCTAAGTGGATATGACATCAGATACGAACCTCGAAGAGCAATCAAGTCACAAGTATTGGCTGACTTCGTTGCCGACTTTACCCCAACTCTTGAGGAAAGCGCTAAAGAGGAGATCTTGGCCTCGTCCCTCGACGAAACTCAGGAGGAATGGATACTAAACACCGATGGAGCCTCAAACGCAAGGGGAGCAGGTCTGGGCGTCGTGTTAAAGTCGGCAAGGGGGGAAAGGATAGCTCAGGCAGTCAGATGCAACTTTGAGGCCACCGACAACGAGTCGGAGTATGAAGCCCTCATCTTTGGGCTGGAATTAGCTAAGGACTTGTCCATCAAGAAAATCAAGGTACGCGCTGATTCCTTACTCATCATCAATCAAATTCTGGGCATTTTCGATGCCAAAGATGACAGGATGGCTAGCTACCTCAATGTGGTTAAAACACTATCCGAGAGTTTCGAACAAATACAATTTGAGCAAATTCCTCGGGATCAAAACGCTCCGGCCGATGCCCTAGCCGGTTTGGGTTCAACCCTAGACCCTAGGGAGTATGATAATATACCATTAGTCCACTTATTACAGTCGGCTATAATCGAAACATCGGCGGCTCAAGCTGCTGAACCACCACCAGAGCAACTCGCCCCAAATATTCTCCAAGCACCCGCCAGTCGCGAGGTTAGTTTGGGCGACCACTGGACCAAGCCATATCTTGATTGGTTCATACACGGTAAAGTACCCAAGGACAAGATCGAAGCCAAAGCCTTAAGGTCGAAAGCAACGCGATTCGCCCTCTTAGATAGGATCCTCTTCCACAAGTCGGCCGCAGGCTTCCTACAGCGGTGCGTAGAAAAGGCAGAAGCTGAAAAAATCATGCGTGATGTACACAGCGGAGATTGCGGTAATCATACTGGGGGTCGTAGTCTTGCTAACAAGATCCTTAGGCAGGGGTGGTATTGGCCAACCATTCACCAAGATGCCACCGAATACGCTCAGTCGTGCGAAGCATGCCAACAGCACGCACCAGTCCCACATCAACCACCAAAGATTCTCCACCCATCTATCACTCCCTGGCCATTTATGCGATGGGGGATGGACATCGTCGGCAAGCTACCCCTTCTATGGGGAAAAAGGTGTTTTTCCTCGCCATGACAGACTACTTCTCTAAGTGGATCGAAGTTGAAGCCTTTCGGTAAATCAAAGATAAGCAAGTGATCTCGTTCATCAAGCGCAACATCCTGAGCAGATTTGGGGTCCCCGCGGAGATTACTTGCGACAATGGGTCACAATTCATAAGCAAGAAGATGCGCGACTTCTGCAAGGAATGGAACATTGACTTAGTCATGTCCACTCCCAGGTACCCGCAAGCCAACGGACAGGCCGAAGCTAGTAACAAGGTCATCATTAACAATCTGAAGAAGCGGTTGCTAAAATCCAAAGGGAAGTGGGCCGAGGAGTTACCGTATGTACTCTGGGCTGATCGCACTACACCAAAGGGGGCCACCGGACAAACCCCGTTCTCACTGGTACACGGTTACGAGGCCGTTATCCCTGCCGAGATCTTAGTCCCAACCGCAAGGTATGGACTCGCTACCCCAGATAGCAACAAGCATGAGCTGGAAGCAAATCTGGATACTATCCAGGAACTCAAGGAGGCTGCCCATGCTCGGATCGCGAAGTACCAACAACAAGTGGCTAGAAGCTACAACAAAAACGTCCGAGTAAAGAGTTTTCAGCTTGGAGACTGGGTGTTGCGAAAGGTTTTTCAGAACACCGCGGAAGCTAACGCCGGCAAATTAGCACCCAATAGGGAGGGGCCGTACAAAATCACCAAAGTCGCGAGGAACGGAGCTTACCAGCTAGAATCCAAGGATGGAAAGGCGGTTCCACGAAGCTGGAACGCAACCCATCTGAAAAAGTATTACTTCTAAACTGATCCATTATCATGTTTTATCTCTAGACATTTCATAGCTTTAGCTTAGAAAATCTTTAGGCTATCTTTGGCTTTTTCGAATAAACGACTCAGGGCACTTGCCCACACTGTCGAACAAAGCTTTCAAAAATTCCTAGATCATAAGGTTTATTTCACACATTTTTTACATAATGATTTGCGAGAAAATATTCTCCCATTCTTGCAAACTCTCTTATTGCTCATAAACGCAAACATGCGCTAATCAACGTTGCATACAACATGAAACGCGTCAAATTCAAAATACCACTGTTAAGACACATGGTTATACCGTCTAAAGACGACGAGGTCGTTACGAATACAACGTCGACGAAGTAACCCATAAGATGGTTACCCCCTATCTAAGTCCGATCAACAAAACATCCGATTAGTACGGGAAGGGGAAAGCTATAGCATATAACCCAAAATGGCCATATGCGCGGGACGCCGCGATGACAGCACATCCTAAGTCCTAAACTTAAAGGATCCATTGCCCAAAAATGCGTCAATACCTAATGACCTTTGGCGATGACCAAAGGAAGCCTAATCGTAATTAACGACGCACGGCCCTTTGCAGAAAATTAACACTCAAAACGCGAAATGTAAATCCACATGAGATTCACAAACAACTCGCTAAAAAGAGGAGCACCAAAATTCCCTCTTAAAACGCTAAAACCTAACGCGAACCCCATTCACGGGCAACAAATTCATGGAGATTCTCCAGGAATCTACCTATGCTAATGTACTACGCAAAATTTATTTCCAAACACAGACGGATAAGCAAGCAAATATAATGTTGCGCCGTTCACGGGGCGTCAAAACCCTCTAAAATAGACGTCGTAAAAGTTTTAGGCCCCAGGCCAAAGAGTTACCAAGTCTTCAAATAGACCACACAACAAAAACAAAAACAAAGTACTGCTTAAAGTTCATCAAACAGAAGTCAAAGAGAAGCACGTCTGGGGCTTACTGTCCATCGGCTGGGGTCGAAGGCTCCTCCGTATCCATGGCCTTCTCGCCATCTCCGTCCTTGCTGGTTGGGCCCCCATCATCATCGGCTTGACCCTTTTTCTTGTTCGGAGAACTAACATCGTCCTCCTGGTCTTCAGCCACCAGATACTCCTTGTCGGGAGGGGGATTGCCAGCGGGGTAATACTCCTCCAAGACCTCCAGCTGCGTCTTCAAGTCCCACTTGTCGCTCTTACCGTCAGCAAAGTCCTGCAGCAGCTCCACTTGAAACTTCATCGTGTAGTACGCTGCTACGTTCACCACCACCTGAGAAAAGCCCTTGATCTCCTTCTCGGCCTCAGCCGTCTTTGCCTCGAGCGATGCCTTTTCAGATTGAAGATCCTCCACCTGAACCCTCAGGGAGTCCACCGACGATTGGAGTTTGCGGGCCTTCCTATCTGATGAGGCGACCAATTCCCTTGCTTGTTTCTCTTTCTCCTCCAATGCCCTCATTTCCTCTTAGCAGCGGCCGTTGGTGGCCATTAGCTCCTTGAAAGCCTACAACAGGGGAAAGTGGAGGAATGAGGATAAACCAGATAAAAAGCAAGTGAGCATCAAAGAAATACCAAAGAAACGGTAATAAATATCTAAAGACTCGGATGAGCAAACCTACCAGTCTCAGCGTCGTGCCCACATGACTAAACGCGGCGTCTGGGGTTAGAGCCTGGAAGTCCAGCTTGACGTTCGGCAGCAACGTATCCCCGAAAGTGTTGAGGAGATCTTTGGACTCTTTTTTCTTGACGACAGGCGAAGCTGGAGAATCTTCAACTCTTTTTCGTTTCAGCGCAAGGGACTTAGTTGCTTTGGAACTAGGAGAGGGAGAATTAAGAAGCCTGGGACCGCCAGACCTTAGCCGGCAAACCATTGCCGCGGCAGAGGTATCTACACCAGCACCTGGGAAGTTCAAGAAAGAAAAGGGACATGAATTTAAAAGCAAAAGGAATTAATCGCATAAGGAGCAGAGAAAAAAGCGAAACTGCGAACCTGACTTCCTCTTGGTAGAGCTCGCCATATCAGAGGACAGGGGAGTGACTTCCGTCTTGGTTTTGTCTTCGTCGGATTCTGGAGCTTCTTCGTCCTCACCGCTACCCTCTGGGTCAGGACGAATCTTTCTGGGTTTTCGTTTCTCAGCCTTGATCTTCAGCAAGCGGCGACACACGCCTGTATCTGTACACTTGGAGTTGATCCCTACCGGAACTACACAAGCAAACAAGCACGAAAATAAAGAAGGATTAGAACATGAAGACATGGCCACAAAGACTCCGAAAAATACAGGTAAGATCAGATCGTCTTACGAGATGTGTTCCATTCATCTCGAAAGACGTCTTTCACTTTATCATCAAGATTGCCTAAAGACGCTTTCTCAACAAAAAAGAAGCGAGATTGCCAGCACCGGGAAGACATTTTCAGCTTAGGAATAAGGGGGTTTTTGGTGTCCCTAGCATGCAAGGTGATACGGCCTGCCCTCTAAGGAACGATTTTGTACGCCAATAGGAGTTCTCCCATGGTCATTTCTAAATCCCTCTCCGCGGCAAGCTCATCAATTTGAGCAAGAGTGTGCCAAGTGGTCGGGAGAATTTGGCAAGGAGAAACTTTTAGGGTTTGGATGAAGTCTCGAATGAAGGGAGAGAAGGGAAACTTCAAACCGAAGGTGAAAGGATAATCAAGAAAGCAGATCCACCCCGGCCGAACCCAGTCAATGAGCTCGACAATCGGGGCGTGGAAGCGGGTACCTTCAGGAAAGCCACCGAAGGAGATCCAATCGGCGATCTCCTCCGGCGTCATTTCACACTGGTAAAGATCCTGGGAACCCAGGGCGGAAGAAGAGGTGAAGTGCGAAGGTTTGGCCATGGAAATTGAGCAAAGTAAAGATAGAGAGGAAGAAGAAGGGAGCGTTACCTGAGGAGCCAAGAGCAAGATTGGGAAGGAAGGAGGACGAAGCCGAAATGATGGTAAAAAGAAAAGAGCCTCTCAGGTCATTAAGAAAAGGCAGCAGAAGTAAATCCCGTTTTCCAAGGCATCTCCAAACGTCTAATCAACTTAAATGCAATTTTCGAAATTTGAAGTTTAAATTTTGAAATTGCATTTAGGGGTATTGTTGGACCCAGATTTTAGGCAGGGAAGCGTCAGCCCATGGTCAGGAAATCTCCAACGCGTCTGGAGCTACGGAAGATCTTCGGGATTGGTTAAGTCGGTTAGAGGAAAGAGGATCCGAGATATATTTGGTACAAGATAGATTCCTCTTAAGATTGTATTCATTATAAGATAGGAATAAGCCAAGATTTGTTAGTTAGAAATAAAATCATATATTTAGTTGAGATAAGATAGACCCTAAGGAGCTATATAAATCGATGTAATCCTTAGAGGCAGAGGGGGATCTATACACATAACTTCTTGTGATTTCTACATCAATACAAACACATTCTCGTTCATATTTTTCTCAGTTTATTCGATCAAGGCCCGATCTAGGTCAAAATTTCGTCTTTGATAAATTTTGGCTCAAACAAGTATTACTTTGAAAGGACCCCAATCTCCAAGAATATTACTTTTTATTTGGTAGAGTTGGAATACTATACTGCAATGGTAGCCAGACGGTAGCTATCAAAGTGGGTGTGATGGGAATGAAAGTGAGAAGATGAAATAGAAAAAGAAGAAGAAGAAGAAAATGGAGATCAGGGAGTGAGTCGCAGAGAGCGATCGAGAAGGAAATAAAAATTAGTTTAAATTTATTCACGGGTTTGTGTTGAAAAGGCTGTAATTTCGGAGTCCTAGAGAGACAGACAGACACATATTCCCTTTCCCTTCTGTCTTTTTACTCGTCTCCTATTATTTACACTAATCAACGTAGCTTACTAGTGTACAAAATATTAAAACTTCCCAAAAGATTTTACTATTTTTTTTTTTAAAATAAAAAGGTTTTGAATGTATCCGAACTTTGTGGTTGACTGTCTTATGTAACCCAAACTTTATTAATTGTGCACATTACTGTAGTATCTAACTTTTCTTGTGGTTTTTTTATGATGGTATATTTCATGGACCAAGAAAAAAAAATTGTACTTAGACATACACAGATCTCGGATACGTTTTACTGACGAGATGAAATGAGAACTTGGGTATTTTAAAATGCTTAAGATCTTAAATTTCCATTGACTCTTTATCCACAGAAGAGAATTTCTCCTAAAACAAATATCTCAAGTGATTTATTGGCATGATAGCCATTATATAAGCGTTTTCTACCTTTGATGTCGATCAAATGCCGATGACGTGAAAAAAATGTTCTAGGCGGCTAGGGCATGGAAACTAGTCGAATTTATGAACTGGTTTAATTTTAAACTATGTAAATATGTGAATGAAATTTATTTTTATTTTTAGATAATACTTGATAATTTACAAAAATAGATTTCTTAATCTCTAAGAACAAAATACTACTAGTAGGTTTTTTTAAAGGTCATAATATATTACAAAAAAAAATGCTAGAGAAAATTTATTAAAAAAATGATAACTATTAATATGCACCTGCAAAAAGTTGCACAGTAAACTCCGCGCATCTCTCCCTTTTAAAGCATTTTTAAGTTACCGCATCCACCTGAATCATTCACCCTTAGCTTGCATCTCTCTCCTTCCTTTCCCAATTCTCATCCCCTATCCACAATCATAAACTAAACTAATTAAGTAGGTGTTTCTTCCTTCCTTGCGCTCCAATTAAGCTAGAAGAAGAAGAAGAAGATGGCTTTAATATTGGAGGATTGCGAAGATATAATCCTAAGCCTCGACACCCACAAATCAGTGCCAGCTCCCTTTCTGACAAAGACTTACCAGCTGGTGGATGATCCCACCACTAACCACATCGTCTCTTGGGGAGAAGATCACTCCACCTTCGTCGTCTGGCGACCTCCCGAATTCGCCCGTGATCTTCTCCCCAACTACTTCAAGCACAACAACTTCTCCAGCTTCGTCCGCCAACTCAACACCTATGTAAGTTATTATTCATTATAATTAAGGAGCTTATCATAATATAGTAGGGTGACCGGCCAGATCGATTTTGACTCTATTATCTTTGTGTGTGTTGACTAGGGTTTTAGGAAAATCGTCCCGGATAGGTGGGAGTTCGCAAACGAGTACTTCAAAAGAGGGGAGAAGCACTTGCTATGTGAGATCCAACGCCGCAAAACCGCCCAACCACCACTCAACCAAGCACAAGCCTTGCACTCTCCTCTTGGATCAGCTCCATCCTACTTCTTTGCGCCCAATGATCTCTCTCCACGTGGATCATCAGATGAGAAGCTCATGCCAGCCTGGAAGGACAGTTCATCCTCTCCTCCTCCTCCTCTCTCCTCCTCGCCTCCTGGCTCAGGCTTGTCGGCCCTCTTTGAGGACAACGAGAAGCTGAGGAGGACCAACAACATCCTGAATTCGGAGCTCACCCACATGAGAAAGCTCTATACTGATATCATTTACTTTGTCCAAAACCATGTCAAGCCGGTTCCTCCTAGCGACTCGTCATACCCATCTTCTTACACTAACAATGGTGGTTCCGTGGTGCCACATAAGCCGCTGCCACCGCCTTATTACTATAGGCAGGGATTACTCTCGTCACAAGCTCAAGTTATTATGGGGAGTGGCAATGTTAATTTCAACTCTGGTGCTATTATTACTACAAGCTCTCGTACTAATAATACTAGTAGTAGTGCTACTATTGGCTGTACGAAGTTGTTTGGAGTGCCTCTTCAATCTTCAAGTAAGAAACGGTTGCGATCTGATGAAGATCATCTGCAAAGCTCTAGCAATGAGACTAATAAAAAGGCTCGGTTTATGATGGAGAAAGATCATTTAAGGTTAAGCCTCATGCCTTCTTCCTCTTGTAATTAATTAGTTTCATCAGCATTCACGAGACGCGTCCGGGAAAAAACAAGGGCAATTTTTATGCCCTTATAATTGCCACTACCTTATTTTATTAATTAATTTAATTTGGGTGTGTGTGATCCAGGATGTGCACGAATGGGTTTAATTTAATTTGTTACTACCTAGCTATATCAAAGGGTTATTCAATATTGTCTGGTGGGTACGTACGTGCGTGTGTGCTTTTGTACAGTGTTTATGAATTCATATTATTCTGTAGCTTGTTGATTAATTTTTTCCTGCCCATGGCAATGTGAGTGAGTTTTTTTTTTTCTATATATATAGTCATTTTAGAGAATTCATGTTTTGTGCTTCTCATCCCTTCCTAATTTTGAGGCATGAGTTAATGTGTGACAGTTGCATTATTATTACAATTTTGACCATTTTGAACTTTTTGCTGGTTTAAAGATAAGAGAGTCCTCTATATAATTAAATTTATTATGAACACATATTGGCGGATCGATTATACATAGATGATATATACACATATAATTAATTAAATAAATTGTGTAACGGTGAACTCAGTTGCATGAAGAGATAGGACAGAATTGTGCGTGGAATTCAGTTGTACAAGGGTTTCAGATTTTGTTGCATGGATGAACCAATTACCAATATATAATTTATCCGGATCTACCTTTTCATCTCTTTCTGATCACAATAATGGACAAGTATAACATATAGTACTATATTGGCTACAGTTTTGTGACAGCGTACTACTGATTTTGAAGTCTTAATGGTATATAGTATAAAACTGCATGTATTATGGTTTTCGAAAATTATGCAATTACAATGGCAATGATGAGTTTGGTTCCCATAAAACACTCCCTTAACATGAAACGGAAGGAGCATTTTGGGCCCTTGGATCTAATCTTCTTTCTCCTTTTATTAAAGACGGGGGCAATTATGTCTTTTCCCTCTCTAATTAATTAATCATTTTTCTCTTTTTTTTTGTTTTTGGGGGTAAATTGAGCGAGATTTGGGTACCCAATCGATTGAACGACTCTTGATTAAGGGAGAGATTTCGGTACGAATCTATTGAACGAGATCGAAGATGGTGCGATTGCAATTCCTCTTTCCAACCATGGCAGAAAGCGGCATTTATTCCTCTTTTTGTGATTTGGTTAGGTTATTTGAAATTCTAGGGTTTATAAACTATCTAAGAGAAATTCACAAATACAATTATACCTAATAAACTATCTAAGAGGATTTCGGCGAATCGAACTGTGTGAATTTCGGAATCGATTGAACTGGTCAGTCGAATTGTGTGAATCTCGCTGGATTTCAATTCTGTAAATTTTGCAAGATTGCAATCTCGTTGACCAAGTAAAAGTGCACTTTTACCTGTTTATAATGCACTTTTACATGTTTATAATGCACTTTTACATGTTTTTAATGCACTTTTTTACATTATACTTGCACTTTTTTCTTATGCACTATTACTAGTTTCTAGTGTACTTTAACCTGTTTATAATGCACTTTTACATGTTTATAATGCACTTTTACATATTTTTAATGCACTTTTTGACATTGTACTTGCACTTTTTTCTTATGCACTATTACTAGTTTCTAGTGTACTTTTACTTGTTTATAATGCACTTTTACATGTTTTTAATGCACTTTTACATGTTTTTAATGCACTTTTTGACATTATACTTGCACTTTTTTCTTATGCACTATTACTAGTTTCTAGTATACTTTTACTTGTTTATAATGCACTTTTACATGTTTATAATGCACTTTTACATGTTTTTAATGCACTTTTACATGTTTTTAATGCACTTTTACGTGTTTTTAATGCACTTTTTGACAATATACTTGCACTTTTTTCTTATGCACTATTACTAGTTTCTGGTGCACTTTTACATGTTTTTAATGCACTTTTACATGTTTTAATGCACTATTACTAGTTTCTAGTGTACTTTTACCTGTTTATAATGCACTTTTACATGTTTTTAATGCACTTTTTGACATTATACTTGCACTTTTTTCTTATGCACTTGTATTAATTTCTGGTGCACTTTTACATGTTTTTAATGCACTTTTTGACATTGTACTTGCACTTTTACATAAACATTCAAAGCTTATACAACAGTCCCAACTATTTGGGCTCGCTCGAGTCGATGGTTTCGTCCAAAGAAAACCTGTTGTTTTCACATCCGAAGATAACCAGCACACCTGAAATAGTGAAATGTACCTTTGCAAGTAAATGTAGCACAAATTACGAACGAGTGGAGCTTTTGAGCTCCAGCATCATCATCATCTCTAGTTCCTCAGATTTCCATGTTGAGATTAGTAGATGAAACAATTGGAAATGGAAAATAATGAAGTAGACTAGAGCAACTGAATTACAAAGTGAAGTAGTACAACAATGGCAATTCCAAATTCCTAGAACTATTAACAATGTACGAATTTACAAGAATTAGGTTGTTAGGGAGGAAATCAATTAGCAATAAATTTTGCTGGTCAATAACACAACCTATCACAAATCTACCCATCAATGGTGAAACAGTTTTACAAGTTCATTCCCAGCCAAAGCCAAAGCCAAAGCCAATAAATTGATGTTTATCAAACCCCTTCCTTTGACATTCTGAGGAAATGGGTCAGGGTTATGTTTGGAAGCTCGGTGGACCCTAATTTCTTCCTCTTCTTAATCCTAGTCATTTTCACTCTCTGAACCCTCGGAGCAAATTTCTGTGATGGTGGTCAAATTATAGAACTGCCAAAAAACAAGATCTTATTACACTTTGAAGGTGAGATCGAAGGTGAAGGTGAAGGTGAAGGTGAGATTTCGATCGAACTATTTCAGGTGAAGGTGAGATCGAAGGTGAAGGTGAGGGCGATGGACCGAATCACGTTCCTGGATCGACAAACTGAGCGCGAGAAGGTGGGAGCCTTCGATCGAACTTTGGAGACTTCGATCGAACTTTGGAGCCTTCGATCGAGCGTTTGGAGCCTTCGATCGAACTTTGGAGACTTCAATCGAGCGTTTGGAGACTTCGAATTGGGCGATTCGAATCGTCGTGGGAGTGCGGTTAGTACGATCAATTGGGGCTTTTTTTTATATATTTGAGAGTGAAGTTAAGGGTATAGAAATTGGGTGAATTTACAAAATTGCCACCTTGCTGATTTTTTTTATTTATTTTTTTTAAAATCACAGGAGTAATCTGAGCCATTGGATCATGTGATCCGACAGCTGACAACTCTCCTTCCATTTCATGTTAAGGGTTGGTTTCATTTGAACCAAACTCTGGCAATGATCAAGGTACTGTATATTAGTAACATATGCGATTCTTATGATGGTGATGATGATAAGCGAATCAGCAAGATACACTGATCGATCATGGCGTAGTGGCTGCATGTGATCGATGGATATTACTGTATGTTATGATGTGATAAAAAGAAGGCCATCATCATGTTTGATTGAACAAAGCCTGTCCAAATTTATTTCATGTTTTGAATCGTTATTTCTTTTTTTTATATAAAAAAATATATGCCTGTCACACAACTCAAAAAGGGAAAAAGAAACAACACTAAAGGTACAAAAAGAAGGAATAAAAGTAAGGAAGAAAAAGAACATAAACATGGTGGGTTAGTCGATCGATGAAAGCTTATCTGTACCAAAATTTGGCTACGTCGCTTTTGTTTTCGTATTTTTCAAACTATATGGAGACTGAAAATTTAGTTACATTTATACAGATCGAACCGGGTTCAGGATTGTTTTTTTAACCTTTTTTTTTAGTAGATAAGAATTCGGTTATCAGATGATACACTATAGTTAATTATGATAATTATTTATTTTAGAATATTTTATTTCCTTTTAATTAAGAGATTTGATTTTATCTTTTTAGGAAGAATATCTTTTTTATTTCAGCAATTAGGGTTTTTCTAGATATCAGGATTATTATAAATACATGATAAGTTATTATTATTAAGCAATCAATGAAGAAAACAATTATCTCAAAGTCTCAAACCCTAATCTTCTACCTCTTATCTCTCGTCTCTCTGTTCTCAATCTCTTCTTCTATTTCCCCAATTCTCATCTAAGTCACTCTTTATCCCCGGCTTCGGCCCTTCTTCCCTTCACCCGGTTACTTTATTCATTAAATTCCATACGAGATCTATAAGGTTTCGTATCAATTGGTGCTTTCATCCCCGAACTCTACAATCACCATGTCTAACGATGGAGATTTGAAGCGTCTACTGGAGTTATTACAGTGCACTCTGTATGTTCAGATTCATGATGAAATCTACCCGGTTTCTTGCAATGTCTTACATCAAGTGTTTTCCGTCTTCAGAATTATAGAAGATCTTGAGAGAATGCGCCCGGACAGTTTCGACTTCGTTTCAAGAACGTAGAATCCGCCATAGATGCTTTCAACTCTTATAACGGAAGATGCATCTATGATGGATGTTGTCGTATGGAATTGTTCCCTGGTGAACGGATCAGTGAAGTACTAGACGAGATGGCAATTCCTCACGAAGATGCGAGCGAGTCGGAGCGCAACCCTAGCCCCGCGCCCGCGGCAACCCCTTCCGTGCCCGCGGAAGTCATTCCCTCGCCCGCAGCCGCCGTCAAGGTCTCGGCACCCGCGCCCGCGGTTCCGTGCCCTGCGACCGCGGCTCCGTGCCCCGCGCCCGCGACTTCGACCTTCGGGGCCTTCGTTAGCCCTTGTCCGCCGCCTGCAAATTTAATTGCTAAAATTCTTGGCGTCAATTTGGAAAGGCAGGAGACTAACACTTCAATCGAAGTTGTGCCCGACATTCCACTTGATGTGAAACACATCGACGTTATCGAGGTCAACTTTGGGTTGGAGAGCGTCCTTCTCCTCGAAGAATTTACATTGCGGGCTTTCCATTACAAGTTTTGTCTTCGACTAGGAGTGCCACATCTTATGCCGTATGATCGAGGAAAGAACTTGATTCCGACTTCTTCTCCTGATCTCCGCCTCGAAGACGAGTCGATTCTCATCGGGGGAGTAATTGATACACTATAGTTAATTAGGATAATGATTTATTTTAGAATATTTTATTTCCTTTTAATTAAGAGATTTGATTTTATCTTTTTAGGAAGAATATCTTTTTTATTTCAGCAATTAGGGTTTTTCTAGATATCAGGATTATTATAAATACCTGATAAGTTGTTATTATTAAGCAATCAATGAAGAAAATAATTATCCTAAACCCTAATCTTCTACCTCTTATCTCTCGTCTCTCTGTTCTCAATCTCTTCTTCTACTTCCCCAATTCCCCTATCTCATCTAAGTCACTCTTTATCCCCGGCTTCGGCCCTTCTTTCCTTCACCCGGTTACTTTATTCATTAAATTCGATACGAGATCTATAAGGTTTCGTATCATCAGACAAGCCTAATAAACCGAGAGGCCGTTAAACGGCAGCCAAAAACCGGCAACAGCAGGCAAGCAAGAGAGAACAACAAGAAAAGGAAATACAACATCGAACAAAAGGACCAAAAAGTGCTTGGACGAAAGAAGAGTACAACGCAAAAGGTGCAAAGCGCTGCGGCAAGACGGTTATAACGGACAACTTTGGTAAAAAAAAGAGCTCCTGACGTTGCCACCACCGGAATGGAGGATCTTCAGAAGCCTCGAAACGTCCACGACCACGCCTATCGACTCGAACACATCCAACCACAAGTCCCAAAACGGATAAGTACACACCGAGCTTGAGCCAGACCTGCAAAGAGGGAAACCAAATAAGTAACCCAAAGTGGGCTAAGGCCCCAATAAGAGCCCAACAACAGCCCAAGAAAAAGTCCAACAAATGGACTAAAAAGAACAACCAAATCACATAGGCCCAAATGTCCCAACATAGTCAAATCCACAAGCAACATCTAAAAGATCGATTAGTGAACAAACCGATATAAGGCTACCCAGAAGCTACGTCATCCGGTTATAGAGACGAACTCCAGCCGCTGAGCAACGCAAACAATGACGTCATCCGACATTCTAGAGGAGAAGTTTGGAACTGAAAAATTCTTTTGTACTGCCTATAGGCGGAGATCAGAAAGGATTGCCGGCGAAAACAAACCGACACATCCAAAGTCCAAAACAAACACCGGAGGCCGACGAACAATTACACAAGGATCGAGGGTAAGACGAGATCTATCAAAGAAGAGTAACAGGACGGTGAATCTAAGATCCAATCCAGAAAGGGGGAAACAACCAAGAGGTCGGCCGACAGGGATCTAAACCAAGACCGGTGGTGCTAGCGAAACGAGGTCTGCAAACCAATTGAAGAGGATGGCGAAAACAAAAAAACAACCCAAAACATCGACAAAAATCAAAATTGTCCATATCAGAGTTCATTGAAGTTCCGAGCTTTCACAATAAAGGCATACAGTCTTTCAATTTCAGATTGTATTCTTCAACCACAAATTAGGTTAAAACTTAAAACAGAAAGGGCTTAGGTTATTACATACGTATAGTTAAATTAAATAAATTAATAATGATAGAAATCTGCAGATAACACAAAGTTTCCGAGAGCTCGAGTGTACTCGTTCTCCTTCAATGGAATAATTGTTTGACTTCGTCCAGATTGTTTACTTGTTTTTATTCTCTGATACAAATTGAGATTAGTCTTTAGTGAATTTTTATTCGATCGGGTTTCTTTTGATAGTAATAGAGAAGAATCACTGAAGATCAAGTTCTTGCACTAAGGTTTTGAAAAGAATTGGCAAATCAGAGATCAAAGATGGAAGAAAATCTCAATTCTGATATTAGACAACGAGTTTATTTAACAACAATGGTAAATGATCCACGGGCTTTGTCATCATTAGGCCGTCCAGGTTCGCAACTTCTTGGTATGCAATTTGATGGATCAAATTTTCTAATTTGGAGTAGATCTTTCATTATGGCTTTAGATGATAAGAATAAATTGTATTGGAATACTCATCCCACATCGGAAATCTAAAAGATAAATAAGCCAGTATATATACCCTTGAGCTACTCCTCTTGTTATCAATTGGTTTTAAGATGGAATTCTACTAGGCTTGTGTACTGGGTCACGTGCATGATGATGTAATTTTTTATCATACGTAACACATGAACAAGATGATGCAATTTTTGATTGGTTTAAATAAAGAGTACTAAGGAATTAGGAGTCATATACTCATATTATATCAATTGATGATGATATCTCTATCAACAAAGCATTCTATCTAGTGCAGCGGGTTGAAAGATAGAAGCAAGTCACTAGGCGTTTGTAGATGAGTAGTTTTGAAACAAATGCAATGAATACTGGAAAGATGCATAATTTAATGAGAAGAAAAAATATGATAGAAGCGATAATAGGCCGTTTAGATCAGACAAAATATGTAATTTCTGTCATATGAAGGGACATCTTAAGGACAATTGCTTTAAGATGATAGTTTATCAGGAAAGAAGTAGGAATTACATAGGCAATTGTCCAAGATATGCTAATAATTCTAATGTGCAAGAAGAGCAGGAAGGATATCCTTTAATTAGTTGTTGAAAGTCTAAAGGTTGATTCAACTCTTGTGAATGTTGTTTGTATGGAGATGGTAAGACTGCTCAAAGGAAAAAGAGTGTTGAATGAAGGTGATATGCAAGCTGCCATTCAAGAAAGTTTTGCAGGTGTACTCCAAGTGCAATGGTAGTATCAAATAAAATTGGCAATCCTTTAGGATGGATAGTTGATACAAGAGCGACGATCATATGGTATGTGATCAAAGTTTGTTAATGAATAAGGAAAGAATTCCTCAAGTAATTAAAGTTGTTCTTCCTAGTGGTAGTGCGAAATATATATGTTGATACCATAAGATTTGTGAGAATAAATTCAAAATTAGTTCAAAATGCTTTGATGGTTTCTTGTTTTCAACAAATTTATTGTCAGTAGGTAAATTGATTGACAACGATAATTTAATTGTTGTAAATTTCCTTGACAAATGTGAATCTTAATACCATGTTACCAGAAAGATTGTAACTATTGGTTCAAGAGTTGGAGGCTTGTATATCATCAAGTTCATGGATGCTGAAGTCATGAAAAAATCTACTAATTTTATCTTACCAAGTTGTAATTATCTAAATGAATATTATGTTGCTCAAACTAGTTCTAGGGGAATTCTTTCTTTTGTTGTACATGCTCGATTTGGACACAATTCTTTGACTAAACTGAAGCATTTGCAATGTTGTAATAATGTTGAGTTTCAAGATTGGTTTTGTGATACTTGTTTTTTTGGAAAAACAACATATTTTACCTTTCAATAAAACGTAGTTATCTTGCTAAAATAGAAATTTGATATTGTTCATATTTATATATGGGGTCCTTATAAGAGTGTAATAATAACAGGAGCAAACTATTTCTTTACTTTGGTAGATGATAGAATCGGGTATACTTGGATATATTTGATGAAAGCTAAGTTAGAAGTTTATGCTTGTTTGAGGTCTTTCTTAGCTTATGTCAAGACACAGTTTGATTATTATGTTTAAGTGATTAGGAGTGACAATGGTACTAAGTTTTTATCAGATAGATGTCAACAATTGTTTGTTGAGAAAGGAATAGTTCATCAAAAGAGTATACTTGGTGAAGGAGTTGTGTCTTTTAATCTAATGTGCAATGACTAAACTGGGAATATGACAATTAATAAGAGATATTCAATCCGGTTATTTTGGAAGTCATAGTTCTTTGCTAGAAGTAAACTACGACTAATGGGGTTAAATGAGATAACTCATGTCTATTATAAATGGGTCCTATGCGGTCACACACTTAGAGTTGACGGACTAGATCAAAACGAAAGATGGTTTATTATTAATGTATATTAGATATAAACTAATAATAATGGATAACATTTATTTGTGAAATAAATAAATAATTAAGTAGGGTATAATGAGTGAAAAGGAGTTTCATTTTGGATGAAGGTTACATATGAAAGGGTTTTAACTCTCCTCCAAAATTCATTTTCGTGCTCTCCATTTTGGACGAAGGTTACATAAGTAATTGATTCCTTCTTGCTTTATCCTCTCCATTTTCGTGCTCTCCATTGTTCTTCGTCCTATCAGTCGAAGCCAAATGCGATCTAGACCGGGCTCGTGTGGACCAAGTAGAGAAGTCGCATTTGAGGCTTTCTCTCTCTTTTGTTTCCTCCTTGATTTGTTCCGGTTCATGCATCAAAGATATATCTTATGAACATCCTATCGATTATGGATGAAGATCCTACGATTAGATGTTTAGATTTGATCTGAAATTCCGCTTAACGCATCTAATAAACCTTCAATTGGTATCAGAGTCATCTTGCATATTTTGATAAAATTAGTCGATCAATAAGTTGATCTTGATGCGATTTTGAATTCAAATCGATAAATTTGATATATAGATTATTGTGCTTGATTGAAATTAAGATTTTAATTAGTCGGACAACATACTAGTTAGAGTATTTTATAAATTTTATGATTAGGTTGTTTTTATTTTAATCTCATAACTGAGATTTCAAGTTTTCGAAACTCTTATCGACACCGAGACCAAATTATTTTGTTCTACACCGAGATTACAAGAAAAAAAATGAAACAAAATAGTTGTATGCATGAAATTTGGTGCAAACAAGATAAGATTTGGTTTGTTCTTAATTAACCACGTTATTATTCTTGTACGCATGAATCTGATGAATTTCGATTGAAATGTTGAGATTTGATCTCATCTATATTTGAAAAAAAAATAGCCCAATCTCATTAACATGCGTATAGAGAGCTTGATATTGGCTTTTGTCTCGTATGGATTAGCATGCGTACAGAGAGATTGAAATTGGATTTCAATATGTTTTCTAAGAAGTCACGGAATCCCATTAAATAAGATAAAATATTAGATTTTATATTTTGATCATACAATTTTGTCCGGTTAGATGCACATTGATGATTAATTTTAATTAATACTATATATTAATTTATTTGAAATTTACATTTTATAGTTCGTGCATGAGATTGTCTAAGTCAGTTTTAAGTTTAAATTTTATATAAGTTATTTATTATGTTTCTGTCACTAATAATGAATAACCATTGGATGCTTATGTTCCTAAAAGAATATTGGGACAGTGTCTTTCCATATCATAACCCATGACTTTTTTGGTTTTGGTTGGATGGGCTTCGCAAAAGCGAGGGTGTCCTTCTTAAACCTTTAACTAGTGATTGTGGATCTATGCATAGATTCATAAACCTTGATATGATTGTACCCAATAAGAGACCAAAAGGCAAAGTTTTGGATCTTGAGACATGGTGATGAGACCGACATTGGATGTGAACCATTAACCAAGAATTATAAGGAGTTATAATTAGTAGTTGTTACTTACCTTAAACACACAAGACTTAAGGCAATGCAAAAGTCAACCACCTTTATCATTCAACCGAATTTTATCAAATTGATTTTATTGTTGCAAATATTATGTTACTTCTAAACCAATTTCTTTCGGTCTCCACCAACTACATCCATTGAGATATCAACATAAAATTGCTCGTTTAGCACCTGTAGCTTTTGTTACTAGTATCGGTTCAGACACTTGAGTTTCAAACTTTATCATCTGTCAAGACATTGTTGATCGTGGTCCATGTTTACCCTGACTTAATTAAATTCTTACCTAATAAAAAATGAATTTTCTCGATTTTTTTAGGTGATGATGAGACTTGATTCTTCAAGGTTTAATATTAGGATTGTTTTTTTTATTTGATATCTAACAACCAAGAACCTTTTGATTAGAGATTCAACTACCAAGAAAACTAAACACATTTATTGATTTTTCATAATATGAAAAAAATGGTGATTAAATAATCGTCTATGCTAACTACTTTTAACAAGATAGCCTATTAATAAGATAAACAAATATAAGATAGACTAATGGTTGAAGATAGAGCCGGAATTCTATTATTTTCGCGCCTTGAAGACAATGCGTGACCATAAACCTTTATTTAGTATCGATTGTAGAATAGGATGCATCCATAAGTAGTAACTGCGGAGTCTTACAACAATGTCCTGGTTTATAAATATCATCGCAATTAAAACAAAAACCCTTCTCCCTGCGTTTCTGCTGCTCATCCCAAGAAAGACGCTTGACACCAGATTGCTTGGAATTGATTTAGGACTTGGACTCGTAGTGGAAGTAGGATTTTTGGAAGAAGAAGTAGACAATGCAATTGTAGTTATCACCTCCTCTTGACACGATGTCATTTCGAAATCACGAGATAAATTGGTTGGAGTAATAAGGTAAACTTCAGATGATATCGATATCAGCTCTTAATCCCGACAAAAATAGACTAACTTACCAAGTTGATCAATGTCTCAAATTCGGTAATATATGATGAAATTGTACCCATATAAGTGAGTTTAGATAAAGCACTCATTGGATCCAAATTCTTGCGGGAACCAAATCTCTTACAGATAGCTACCCAAAATTGATGCGGCTTAAAACATATACAGCCCCCTGTACTTGTGTCAATTTGTCATATAGACATTTGGTTTGGACCTGTTCAACAATTGAACTTAAATATTGTAGTCTATTGAATACCTAATTGCTTATGTGGCGATGTGCGTGTAGTTAACGTATCATTGAGCAAGTGAGAGCATTAAGATGGTAGGAAATTACCTAGACTGATGTGGAAAATCATATAAAAATAAAAAATAAATTTAAATTTGAGCCCATTTTAAGCCCAAAGACGGATGGAATTTGATTTTTTATATTTTAATTAAGATTTCTTTGAGCCCATTTAGGCTGATGGAATTTGATTTTTTTTATTTTAATTAAGCCCAAAGACGGATGAAAGCATTAACATGTTCATTATCTATAGTTCTACCTCGAGCGAGCAAAGTAAAGCCGAGGCGAGTGGCGACAGTTCGGCACAACGGTAAAAACTTTCGACATGGCTTAGCAAGACGACGAGATTGGTGGTGGCGAAACCTTTGGTGGAGGTCCTAGAGGAGAAATCTCCGATTTACAGTATGGGGTGCATGTGCTTGATTTTGTGACTTATGTGGGATTGTGTTTGAACCATTTGTTGGAAAATTGTGGAGTTTAGAACTCAAAATTTATCGCGAGTGCTCTCACCCAGGCTCGTTAACGACCTGTTCAGGTTCGTTAACGACCCTGCATATTACCTAGTTTTTAAACAAGTCCAGGCTCGTTAACGACCCAATTAGATCGATAGCGAGGCACTTCGAGAGCACTTCTAAGAGCAAGTATGGGGTTTCTTTTCTATTGAGTTGTGTGGATCTTATCCTGGACAATTCGTATTTTTGTAGGTTCATATGGCAAGTTCTAGCCGAGCTGCAACAAGAGCCCAGAAGAAGAAGAGGACTCAACAGTCCCCGTCTCCACCCCTCATGGACAACGTGATTTTGCGCACCCAAGCACAGGCCGATCGCTTTAATACCATCTTGGATCGAGACCACTACACTAGGTGGTTTTCGAGGTCGAGTGCAAAGTCCATGGGAATTTACGAGGATGTCAAGGAAGCCTTTGCTATTCTCGGAGTACCTCAATTGCTAAAGAAGGAAGCGACACCACACTTCCCCACTCTTACTTCTGAATTCCTGGCTACTCTAGAGACGAGATTCCCAACCAAGACCTTGGCAGGACGGATCCGACTTCGGCTCGGCAATGTCAGTCACGAGTACACTATGGCGGAGTTCAATGGTATTCTCGAGCTCCCTAACCCGTCTCGGGATTACAAGATTAAGGACTACAAGGTGACAAGGACTTGGAGCTATATTTCTGGAGAAGTAGAGCCGTCCGCTGAAGCACTTTATGGGGCTAGCATCATTAAACCCATCTTTCGGATCATTCTCCGAGTATTAGCTGCTATTTTTTGGCCCAAGAGAGAGTTGAATAGGCCAACAAGGACGGAAGTTGCATGTCTCCGAACCATACTCTTTGAGGATCCCGCCCCGTTGAACTTGGGGTACGAATGGCTACAATATGTTGAAAATCAAGGGATCAAGTCAAAGGAGGTGTGGTGTGGAAATTTGGTTAGTCTCTTGGCAGCCAACCTCGGTGTCAACCTCTCCCTCTACACGCCGAGCCATGCTCAGTTGCTAGACAAGAATTATTGGTTCGCTTCCAACATCTTTGTGCGAACCGAGAGAGGGCACGCTACCAAGATTCTTGGCCAAGACGTCCTTCTCACTCAAGCCAAGATGGAGCTTCTTTACGTGCCAAATTGGTACAAGTCATAGACGGGGCATGCGTTCCCGTTAGAGCCCAAGCCACAAGATGAGCTGTCGTTGAGGCCGTGTGTATCAAGATTCAATCGGGACGAAGATGTCATGGATGAAAATGATGAAGAATCTGAGGCAGGAACAGAGGCGGGCACTGAAGAGCTCGATATCGGGGATGACGACCTCGATACCGAAGTTTTGGGCCACACAGACAGCTTCGTTAACGAGCCACCCAAGGTCGTTAACGACTACTTCGAAGCTACTACTGAGGCACACAACTTTGGTAACGACCCCCCGCCGCCACCTGTGGAGCCACAATCTTATGGTTTTATGCCCTACAACCCGGTAATTTTTCAAGACCACTTCCAGCCTCATAACCACTACCAACCACCTCCTCAGCCCGATTACACTGGATCGAGTATCCCACCTCAATGGGTCGAAAATCTCTCGTCTCAGATGGAACAACTTACTCTGCAGTAGACTCATATCCACCAGCGGATGGATCGGTGGGAGAGTGTTTATTCTGCTCGCATGGCGCTAGATGATGCAAGGCATCAGCAGAGGGAGGTGGATGATGTAGAGCGTTGGAGGACATTTTACGACTTTATGGGGAACTTTGAGCGTCTGTTTCCACCACCAGGGCGTTGATTCAGTTTGAGAGTTGTTTTTTTTTCTGCTTCAAAGATCTTGTAAGTTTTTCTTTTTTCTTTTTATTTTCTATTCTTTTCTTCTGCTTATTTTTATTACAGTGGGGACACTGTAATTTTAAGTATGGGGTGGAAAAGGGTAGGAAATCTTGTGCCTTGTTTGTTTTCTTGTGTCTTGTGTATTTTAGTTATTCTTTGTTTTATAAAAATATAAAATCAAAAAAAAAAATTGAAAAAAAAGAGTTTATAGATACCTCTTTCTTATGGTTCAATGATAGTAGTTGCTAGCATGATCATGTAATTCCTTGCAAACATGTCTTTGATAGTATAGCCTGATTCTTGATATAAAGTTGTTTTTATAGAGGAATAGCATTTGATGAAATTGAGCATGTATACTTTTTAGCATAAGTGATGCAATCCAACAACAAAATAATTACCTTGTGAGTTATTTTTGGCCTTATAGGGAGAACATCAAAAATCCCTCTTCTTTTCTAGTGTGATTTATTCTCTTTATGTATATTATCTCTTGGAATTGTGATGGTTATCTATTTCTTGAGGCCTATATGAGATTTATCAGTTCATTACTTGTGAAGATCATATGATAGAGAACTTATTTTTTATAAGCCCTATTTATCCTTATCCATCCTTACATTATTCTTCTTTTGAAGCCAAGTTGAGCCTTATAGCCTTTTATTTGTAGCTTCACAAAATTTTTCTCTAGCCGAGATAAGCTTGACCCTATCCAGGGATTAGGACATAGATTGGAGAGGTTTGTTTTGTTGAGTGATATGTTATGTTTGGTTCGAAAATCAAGGTTTTGGGAAGGGTAGATTGGAAGTCTCTTGTGTTATTTTGTAAGAAAAGATCTCTTGGTAAGAAAGGATGTACAAAAAGAAAATTGTTGTTGAAAAAAATAGAGAATGAGTACACGATGAAGCTTGTTAACGACCTAGTTGGTTTGTTAACGAGGTTGTTCGAGAGGAGAAAGAGAGAGCTGAAAGAAATATGTAAAGTAAAGATGAAAAAGAAAGAGAGAAGTAAGATGTGCATTTGTGTTTGAAAGATAAAGCCACAAATTCTTTTGAGTTTTATAAGACTTTCTAGGATATTGGGTGAGTGAGAGTATGCATAAAGAAGAGTGAGTTTGGTATATGTTATTTTATGAGTGTTCTGGTGAAGTGTGAGTTTTTAGGAGTCTTTGATTCCCGGATATTATTAGCACCACATAGCCAAAATTTTCCATGCCTTATTGTCTTTACCAAGCCTCATTACAACCCGGCCGAATGGAAGCTTCTATGAAGTTTTTCATTGAGCCTAAGTTCTCTTGATGATTTTTTCTTGTTTTGACAAATCTTAGGTGGAGAGTTTTTGTGATATAAGTTCCAATTTCTATGAGTTTTTACATATACGATGAGTTGAGAGTTGAATTTATAAGCCTAAACACTTGACAATTGAGTGAAACACATATTACCCTGGTGAGGTTAGATTGTATTTGCTTATGTCTATTTAGTGCTTATATGTGTGATGACGTTAATAGTCATTTGCTATTTTCTGCTATGTTTTGATGTTGCTTTTTAGTTGATGGCTATTTGCTTGATGAGCATGATTGTTTGGTCTTGGTTGTTGTTTAGTGATTGCTTGAGGACAAGCAAGTCTAAGTATGGGGTATTTTGATGTTCATGTTTTTAGTATAGTTTTTAGTATGTTTCTTAGTTTGTTTAGTTTAGTTTTAGTAGTTTTTAGAGTTAGTTTTGTCTGTTTTAGGATGAGTTTGCATATTTTGTGAGAAGTATGGAAGCTACTCCGTTTTGTGTCTTTTTGTAGGTTTTGAGCAGGAAAGGAGCGCTTTTTGAGCTGAACTAGAGTGTTATGGTGGAGGATGGAAGACATGAAGATAAAGAGGAAGATTGCATAAGAAGAATGAAGAGAAGTTCAAGTTAAAGTAAAGAGAAGTGGAAGAAAAAGCCAAAACCCAAGCTCGTTAACGAAGCTGTGAAGGGTCGTTAACGAGGCTTAGAGATAGAATTTTTCGAGGGGATTTTGTGATTTCTACCGACCCTGTGCGGGGTCGTTAACGATGGCTCCGTGTCGGTAGGGTTTTTAACTGATTTTAGGGTTGTTATATCTTATGTCTTATATCTTGTTATCTTTAGTAGAGTAAGTTTTTATCTTTTAGGCTTTTTAATAGATAGCTTTCTTAGTATAAATACCCTTATTCTAAGCCTAGAAGAGGAGGGAGGACGATATTTGGAGAGCTGAGATACGATAGGTCGAGAGGAGAAGGTGACGAGTCTGGTTCGTTCGAGAGAAGGGCTAGGGTCGTTAGTCGGATTTGCTCGGGGGTGTTGTTCTGTGTTTTTTTCGGTTTCTTCAAGATATTGTAAGACAATATTTCTTATTAATTTCAAGTAAGCTGTTTTTGTTTTCAATGTTTTCTCTTATTGAAGTTGTTTGCTTTATTATGAGTAGTGAGTAGTTTTTTTCTCTAGGATCGGGGTTGAAACCCGACATAGTTATGCATGTTTGATGAGTGAGTTGATGTTTTGAATGCCTTTTATCTATTTGAAATTTCTTGTGTGTTTATGCTTAGACGATAGTCGAGGTAATTTGAGTTCTCAATTTGACCGAAAGAGAAAGTTGTTAACTTGAAGGTTGATATTGTTCGATTACGAAAGTTTCAAGCTTTGGATCCAAAACAAGTGATTGAGTGAATTGATTTATGAGAATTGATTGATTTACTTAATAATCAGCGAAAGTTGATGAATTTATCTTCTAAAGGCATGATCTTTATCTTCTTATGAGTTTGTATGCATGGCTATGTTGTGGTAACCCTTGTCCTAGGTCTTTTATTTTATAAGAGTTATCATTCGTTATATTCGTTATCGAATTCCTTTGCCTCGGTACCGAACATGCGCTTTGTTTAGTTCGTTATTTTGTGTTCGTATTTTACCCAGGTTCGTTAACGACCCTGACAAGGTCGTTAACGAGCTTGGTTTAAGAGTTATCATTCGTTATATTCGTTATCGAATTCCTTTGCCTCGGTACCGAACCTGCGCTTTGTTTAGTTCGTTATTTTGTGTTCGTATTTTACCCAGGTTCGTTAACGACCCTGACAAGGTCGTTAATGAGGTTGGTCGTGTGTGTTTCTGCTTGTTTTTGCTTGTTTTTCTTATTTTTGTTAGTTGATAGACAAACAACCGTGCTTCCCGTGGAACGATCCTGACTTCGGTATACTCAGCGGGGTCTTGACTATAAATTTATTTGTTGTCAATTTAAATCTCGCTCGTTCAACAAATTGGCGACGTTGCCGGGGAAGCAACAATGTTCGTTTGTTTGTCTGTGGGTCTGGGAATAGCTCGGCCCCGTTTTTATTTTTAATTTTGTTTTCTGTGTCTGTTTTCTCGGAGGCTCGAATTTGACAACACCGGTTATTATTATGAACCTGAGCGCACCTTGCACCGTAGACGAAGAGAAATGCGAGGCATAGTTACCCCTGAAGAGATGGCTCAACAGATGGCAGAACTCCAGAGGCAGATGGAGGCGTTAGAAGCTGATCGAGACGCCGTTGCTGCCGAGGCTGAACGTCAACGAGTCAACAGTGCTCATTTACAGGAAGAGTTGAATGCTTATCCGCGGAATGCCAAGCAATATATGCATCCAGAACTGAGGGTGCCGGAGTCTCCAATTGTTGTTCCAGAGATAGAGAAGACTTTTGAGATTAAGTCTCAATTTATATCCTTGATCAAAAGGGCTCATTTTGAAGGGAAACCTACTGAGTGCCCTATGGAACATATTATAAACTTTCTTGATTTATGTGCCACTATAGCTGCTGAAGGTGTCTTACTTGAATATGTTCTGTTAAAAGCTTTTAGGTGGACTCTTACTAGAAAGGCCCTAAGCTGGTTGGAGAGCTTACCTCCTAAGTCTATCAGGACTTGGAAGGCTTTGTATGATCAATTTCTTACAAAGTTCTTCCCTCTTGCCAAAACAACGGAGTTGAGAAAACGCATCACCTCCTATCACCAGCTGCCTAATGAGACCTTTGAAGAAACTTGGGAAAGATTTAAGGAAATGCTTAGACAGTGCCCTACTCATGGGCAACCTTTATATGTTCTTCAAGAAATATTTTTCCAGGGTATTAATGCAGAGACGAAGAACCGCATCAACACGCATACAGCGTGCGGTTTTATAGAGATGGATCCCACAGCTGCATGGGAATTGCTGGACAAGCTTTCTAACTACGATGCTATGTATGGTACCCAGCAATCACCCCAGCCTCAGAGGCGTCTCTACGTGCCTAACAAGGAAGATGTTGACTCTGATGTCAAAAATCAATTTCTGCAAGACGAGGTCAACCGCCTGAAGAAGCAGGTAAGTTTTCTAAAATCCTCTCAATCTTGTCAAGAATGTGGCTCTTCTACCCATATTACTTCTGCTTGCACTAACATAGAGCAGGTAAGAGCCATTGAGACATATGCTGAAGTGAACTATATGAGAGGCCCATACAGGAACCAGCCTAGTAATTTTGACAGGTCAAACAATTATCCAACGTGGGGCAACCAAAACCAGAATTCCAACTATGCAGCGCCTCCACTAGATAGACGACCTGCACCGTATCGACCTCCAGGATGGGGAGATTTTGATGTGTGGAAGATGGGGAGAGTTTGATGTGTGGAAGAAGAATGTCGACTCCCAACTAGGGAACCTCGCTGCACAGATTCCAAGACCACAAGGGCAACTCCCGAGTTGACCCGAGGAGAATCTGAAAGGACAAATAGCAGCGGTGCACCTTAGGAGCGGGAAGACACTACCGGAGTGTGTCCAGGCTAAAGAGAAGAGCCACTCAACCGATAAAGAAGCCACGACTCAGCTCGATAACGAACCAGAGAGGGTCGTTACCGAACATGCACACCATGGTGACGATGGTCCTAGGGTCGTTAACGACCCCAGTCCAAGTAAGTTTCCTATTTCGAGCTCCTCTCTCAATCCCAGGCTCGTTAACGACCCCATCAGGGTCAGTAACGATCCTCCGAGTGTACCAAACGACCCTAATGTCGACCCGGTAGCATCACCTCTCGAGCCCGATTTGGTTCCGAGAATGGTGAAATCTCTTCCTTTTCCTACTAAGAAATCACAGGACTCTCTACTGAGAGTAAGTTCAAACGTTTCGTAAAGATTCTCCAGGGCATAAATATTTCTATACCATTCGCTGAGGCCCTAAGCGAAATACCGGCTTACACAAAATTCTTGAAAGATATTCTTAGCAGGAAACGATCCATCACAGAGCTGCAAGATGAGGTCTGGTCCATTGCTCTACCAGAGAAGTTAGGTGACTCAGGGAGATTCGCCATAACAATTGGCATAGGCGACCATAAATTCAAGGCTCTATGTGATCTAGGAGCCAGTGCTAGTTTACTCCCTCTATCAATCTGGTCAAAAGCCAACATGGGACCATTGGAACCCGTAGACATGAATCTCTACATGGCAGATGAATCAAGCGTAAAAGCTATAGGAGTCGTGGACGATTATCCCATTCAAGTCGGAAAATTTTTTATTCCAAATGATTTTATCGTTCTCGACATGCCTGAAGACCCTCAAGTCCCCATTATCTTAGGTAGGTCATCCCTAGCTACAGCAGGCGCTAGGGTAGACGTGCGAAAAGGACTCATCACTTTTGATATTGGAGAGGAACGCGTGGAATTCAACCTTGACCAGAACGCTAATGACCCAACTGCGGCCGCACAGATCGAGTTGACCCAGCCAGAACTCGACATAGTTGTTCCTAAAGACCCTCCACTAATTAGCAAAGAGGACGAGAATTTCACGCAGATCCCTATCGACCCTCCTTTGCCCAATACTGAGTCCCTCATGCAAGTCTATAATGAAGGAATCGTTAGCACAGGCTCGGTAATGGCCCCAACGACCTCAGTGTCAACATCGTCTCCAATAAATCAAGGTGAGTACTCTAACCATGAATTCACTATTACTGGTTATGATCCTTCTCCATACTCTATTCCTACACCGTATCCCACTATTTATGCTATAGAGGAGTCCAAACCACCTTGGTTTTCGGATTTCACTAACCCTTGTGTAGGAATATCGGGCATATTGCTAGAAGATAAAGGACCAAATTTAGTGACTCAAGCCAATAATGCCTACAAAGCTAAGTATGGGGTCCCTCAAAACCCTAACGTAGTTGCAACAGAACCACCTTGAGCCAAGGTAAGTACGTCGAGCTGACGACGTTAAAAATAGCGCTTATGGGAGGCAACCCGGTTTTAGTTTAGTTTAGTTCTTTTAGATTCTTTTTCCTAGCTTTCTTTTGAGTTTTTCTAGTAGTTTAGAAGGTAGAAAGATAGAATGGTTTTAGGCTAACATGGTACAGGAAGTTGGGCTCGGAAAATCACTCGAAATAGGTCACGCAGGCTCGTTAACGACCCCCACCAGGGTCGTTAACAACCCATTTTGGCAACCCGAATTCAGGACAGGCAGGTAAGTTTTTTTTTTACCTAATATTATCTTCTATCTTTTACTATTGTGTCGCCTCTTATCCCCTTCCCCTACTTCTAGCCCTCTCCTATTTAACCCTCTCAAAAACTCCCAAATACCACCACTCAATTCTCAATCCAAAGCTTAAACTCTCAATCAATCCTACCGGTTTTCCCTCACCACCGATCGGAACCCACACCACCACCGAAGCGCCGGAAGTCCCACCCCGTTAACGAGACCTCCACCCTCAAGCTCGTTACCGGCAAGGCATTGAAGCTCATTAACCACTCCCGATTTCAAAATTTTTCCTTAATTTCTCAATCTAACGGTATGATTTCTAAACCCTAATTCTCTATTTGCAAAGATTCATGATTCTAGGAGTAAAAATTTCATATCTTGATCTTGTTTGAAGAGGTTGAGTTGCATGTCTATATTGCTCAACGATCCTATTGCTTCATATATTGGTGTACGATCTTGATTTATGATGGTTTGTTCTTGCTTGATTTCCCATAGAAATATTTATTAGAAAAAGCATGCACTACCTTGTTCTTGAATTAAGTTTGATCTTCACCATGTGTTTATGGTCAAAATTTGACATGTTCGGGTTGGGTAATAGAGCAAGTATGGGGTGCATGTGCTTGATTTTGTGACTTATGTGGGATTGTGTTTGAACCATACTTGATTTGTTGGAAAATTGTGGAGTTTAGAACTCAGAATTTATCGCGAGCGCTCTCACCCAGGCTCGTTAACGACCTGTTCAGGTTCATTAACGACCCTGCATATTACCCAGTTTTTAAACAAGTCCAGACTCGTTAACGACCCAATTGGATCGATAACGAGGCACTTCGAGAGCACTTCTAAGAGCAAGTATGGGGTTTCTTTTCTATTGTGTTGTGTGGATCTTATCCTGGACAATTCGTATTTTTGTAGGTTCATATGGCAAGTTTTAGCCGAGCTGCAACAAGAGCCCAGAAGAAGAGGACTCAACGGTCCCCGTCTCCACCCCGCAAGGACAACGTGATTTTGCGCACCCAAGCACAGGCCGATCGCTTTAATACCATCTTGGATCGAGACCACTACACTAGGTGGTTTTCGAGGTCGAGTGCAAAGTCCATGGGAATTTACGAGGATGTCAAGGAAGCCTTTGCTATTCTCGGAGTACCTCAATTGCTAAAGAAGGAAGCGACACCACACTTCCCCACTCTTACTTCTGAATTCCTGGCTACTCTAGAGACGAGATTCCCAACCAAGACCTTGGCAGGACGGATCCGACTTCGGCTCGGCAATGTCAGTCACGAGTACACTATGGCGGAGTTCAATGGTATTCTCGAGCTCCCTAACCCGTCTCGGGATTACAAGATTAAGGACTACAAGGTGACAAGGACTTGGAGCTATATTTCTGAAGAAGTAGAGCCGTCCGCTGAAGCACTTTATGGGGCTAGCATCATTAACCCCATCTTTCGGATCCTTCTCCGAGTATTAGCTGCTATTTTTTGGCCCAAGAGAGAGTTGAACAGGCCAACAAGGACGGAAGTTGCATGTCTCCGAACCATACTCTTTGAGGATCCCGCCCCGTTGAACTTGGGGTACGAATGGCTACAATATGTTGAAAATCAAGGGATCAAGTCAAAGGAGGTGTGGTGTGGAAATTTGGTTAGTCTCTTGGCAGCCAACCTCGGTGTCGACCTCTCCCTCTACACGCCGAGCCATGCTCAGTTGCTAGACAAGAATTATTGGTTCGCTTTCCAACATCTTTGTGCGGACCGAGAGAGGGCACGCTACCAAGATTCTTGGCCGAGACGTCCTTCTCACTCAAGCCAAGATGGAACTTCTTTACGTGCCAAATTGGTACAAGTCATGGACGGGGCATGCGTTCCCGTTAGAGCCCAAGCCACAAGATGAGCTGTCGTTGAGGCCGTGTGTATTAAGATTCAATCGGGACGAAGATGTCATGGATGAAAATGATGAAGAATCTGAGGCAGGAACAGAGGCGGGCACTGAAGAGCTCGATATTGGGGATGACGACCTCGATACCGAAGTTCTGGGCCACACAGGCAGCTTCGTTAACGAGCCACCCAAGGTCGTTAACGACTACTTCGAGGCTACTACCGAGGCACACAACTTCGGTAACGACCCCCGCCGCCACCTGTCGAGCCACAATCTTATGGTCTTATGCCCTACAACCCGGTAATTTTTCAAGACCACTTCCAGCCTCATAACCACTACAAACCACCTCCTCAGCCCGATTACACTGGATCGAGTATACCACCTCAATGGGTCGAAAATCTCTCGTCTCAGATGGAACAGCTTACTCTGCAGCAGACTCATATCCACCAGCGGATGGATCGGTGGGAGAGTGTTTATTCTGCTCGCATGGCGCTAGATGATGCGAGGCATCAGCAGAGGGAGGTGGATGATGTAGAGCGTTGGAGGACATTTTACGACTATATGGGGAACTTTGAGCGCCTGTTTCCACCACCAGGGCGTTGATTCAGTTTGAGAGTTGTTTTTTTTCTGCTTCAAAGATCTTGTAAGTTTTTCTTTTTTCTTTTTCTTTTCTATTCTTTTCTTCTGCTTATTTTTATTACAGTGGGGACACTGTAATTTTAAGTATGGGGTGGAAAAGGGTAGGAAATCTTGTGCCTTGTTTATTTTCTTGTGTCTTGTGTATTTTAGTTGTTCTTTATTTTATAAAAATATAAAATCAAAAAAAAATGAAAAAAAAAGAGTTTTAGAACGGATAGATACCCTCTTTCTTATGGTTCAATGATAGTAGTTGCTAGTATGATCATGTAATTCCTTGCAAACATGTCTTTGATAGTATAGCCTGATTCTTGATATAAAGTTGTTTTATAGAGGAATAGCATTTGATGAAATTGAGCATGTATACTTTTTAGCATAAGTGATGCAATCCAACAACAAAATAATTACCTTGTGAGTTGTTTTTGGCCTTATAGGGAGAACATCAAAAATCCCTCTTCTTTTCTAGTGTAATTTACTCTCTTTATGTATATTATCTCTTGGAATTGTGATGGTTATCTATTTCTTGAGGCCTATATGAGATTTATCAGTTCATTATTTCTGAAGATCATATGATAGAGAACTTATTTTTTATAAGCCCTATTTATCCTTATCCATCCTTACATTATTCTTCTTTTGAAGCCAAGTTGAGCCTTATAGCCTTTTATTTGTAGCTCCACAAAATTTTTCCCTAGCCGAGATAAGCTTGACCCTATCCAGGGATTAGGACTTAGATTGGAGAGGTTTGTTTTGTTGAGTGATATGTTATGTTTGGTTCGAAAATCAAGGTTTTGGGAAGGGTAGATTGGAAGTCTCTTGTGTTATTTTGTAAGAAAAGATCTCTTGGTAAGAAAGGATGTACAAAAAGAAAATTTTTGTTGAAAAAAAGAGAGAATGAGTACACGATGAAGCTCGTTAACGACCTAGTTGGTTTGTTAACGAGGTTGTTCGAGAGGAGAAAGAGAGAGCTGAAAGAAATATGTAAAGTAAAGATGAAAAAGAAAGAGAGAAGTAAGATGTGCATTTGTGTTTGAAAGATAAAGCCACAGATTCTTTTGAGTTTTATAAGACTTTCTAGGATATTGGGTGAGTGAGAGTATGCATAAAGAAGAGTGAGTTTGGTATATGTTATTTTATGAGTTTTTTGGTGAAGTGTGAGTTTTTAGGAGTCTTTGATTCCCGGATATTATTAGCACCACATAGCCAAAATTTTCCATGCCTTATTGTCTTTACCAAGCCTCATTACAACCCGGCCGAATGGAAGCTTCTATGAAGTTTTTCATTGAGCCTAAGTTCTCTTGATGATTTTTGCTTTTTTTGACAAATCTAAGGTGGAGAGTTTTGGTGATATAAGTTCCAATTTCTATGAGTTTTTGCATATACGATGAGTTGAGAGTTGAATTTATAAGCCTAAACACTTGACAATTGAGTGAAACACATATTACCCTGGTGAGGTTGGATTGTATTTGCTTATGTCTATTTAGTGCTTATATGTGTGATGACGTTAATTGTCATTTGCCATTTTCTGCTATGTTTTGATGTTGCTTTTTAGTTGATGGCTATTTGCTTGATGAGCATGATTGTTTGGTCTTGGTTGTTGTTTAGTGATTGCTTGAAGACAAGCAAGTCTAAGTATGGGGTATTTTGATGTTCATGTTTTTAGTATAGTTTTTAGTATGTTTCTTAGTTTGTTTAGTTTAGTTTTAGTAGTTTTTAGAGTTAGTTTTGTGTGTTTTAGGATGAGTTTGCATATTTTGTGAGAAGTATGGAAGCTACTCCGTTTTGTGTCTTTTTGTAGGTTTTGAGCAGGAAAGGAGCGCTTTTTGAGCTGAACTAGAGTGTTGTGGTGGAGGATGGAAGACATGAAGATAAAGAGGAAGATTGCATAAGAAGAATGAAGAGAAGTTTAAGTTAAAGTCAAGAGAAGTGGAAGAAAAAGCCAAAACCCAAGCTCGTTAACGAAGCTGTGAAGGGTCGTTAACGAGGCTTAGAGATAGAATTTTTCGAGGGGATTTTGTGATTTCTACCGACCCTGTGCGGGGTCGTTAACGATGGCTCCGTGTCGGTAGGGTTTTTAACTGATTTTAGGGTTGTTATATCTTATGTCTTATATCTTGTTATCTTTAGTAGAGTAAGTTTTTATCTTTTAGGCTTTTTAATAGATAGCTTTCTTAGTATAAATACCCTTATTCTAAGCCTAGAAGAGGAGGGAGGACGATATTTGGAGATCCGAGATTCGATAGGTCGAGAGGAGAAGGTGACGAGTCTGGTTCGTTCGAGAGAAGGGCTAAGGTCGTTAGTCGGATTTGCTCGGGGGTGTTGTTCTATGTTTTTTTCAGTTTCTTCGAGATATTGTAAGACGATATTTCCTATTAATTTCAAGTAAGCTGTTTTTGTTTTCAATGTTTTCTCTTATTGAAGTTGTTTGCTTTATTATGAGTAGTGAGTAGGTTTTTTTCTCTAGGATCGGGGTTGAAACCCGACATAGTTATGCATGTTTGATGAGTGAGTTGATGTTTTGAATGCCATTTATCTATTTAAAATTGCTTGTGTGTTTATGCTTAGACGATAGTCGAGGTAATTTGAGTTCTCAATTTGACTGAAAGAGAAAGTTGTTAACTTGAAGGTTGATATTGTTTAATTACGAAAGTTTCGAGCTTTGGATCCAAAACAAGTGATTGAGTGAATTGATTTATGAGAATTGATTGATTTACTTAATAATCAGCGAAAGTTGATGAATTTATCTTCTAAAGGCATGATCTTTATCTTCTTATGAGTTTGTATGCATGGCTATGTTGTGGTAACCCTTGTCCTAGGTCTTTTATTTTATAAGAGTTATCATTCGTTATATTCGTTATCGAGTTCCTTTGCCTCAGTACCGAACCTGCGCTTTGTTTAGTTCGTTATTTTGTGTTCGTATTTTACCCAGGTTCGTTAACGACCCTGACAAGGTCGTTAACGAGGTTGGTCGTGTTTGTTTTTGCCTGTTTTTGCTTGTTTTTCTTATTTTTGTTAGTTGATAGAGAAACAACCATGCTTCCCGTAGAACGATCCTGACTTCGCTATAATTAGCGGGGTCTTGACTATAAATTTATTTGTTGTCAAGTTAAATATCCCTCGTTCAACAAAGAGTGGTGGGAGAGGAAAGCTTTTAAGGGGGTCAAACTTCCTTGGTGCTAAAAGACGGATTCGAATCTGAGGTTGTTGTGTTTTTGGAGAGGTCGGAGCGAAAGGGTGGTGAGAGAGGAAAGCTTTTAAGGAGATTCATATTGTTTTTCATGGTGAGAGGAATGCAGATCTGTTAAGGGAAAGGCAACGAAAATGGTGGGTGAGAGGGGGTGATAGGGAAAGGGGGCTGATGAAACCCGAAATAAACCGAAGCTAAAGACAAGAAACGAGATTATATATTCAACGATACAAACCCTTGCTTTTATTAATGATTTCCAAATGAGGTTACAACAATGAGATTATGCTCGACATCTCCTTTTACATGATTCGAGGTCTTTGCCTAACGAGATTCGAGGTCTTTGCCTAGCGAGACCTTTTTCTAGTACAAGCTTTGAGAATTGCTATCTATCTAGCGAGGCCAGAGTCTTGTTGACGATGCGGGGGTTGTAGCTTGCAAAGAGGCTTGCGGGATCTTTTGTAACTTTTAGATTTCTTCAAGCGACTTGAAGTCTTTTTATTGAGCTTCTCTTGATGGTAGGGTGGTCTTTATGATGATTCCAACACGTTGATCTTCAACAAGCAAGATAGTTCTTGAGTTAGAGATGTTTTTCGACCCTTGCAACTTCAAGGTTCTCTTCCATTTATAGACGCTTGAGGAGCATTGCTCTTGCCAACTTCCGATGTGGGACGCTCGGGATTCGACCATTTGATTGGCCGAGAAGAAGGTGGTCGATTATTGGTCGAAATTTAGGTGGCTTTTGACCGGTCGAGCGGGGCGGGGGTTTCAGCTTTTGAGTATGCGAGGTTCGTCCCCATTGATTCTTGAGGTGAGCTGCCTGACTCGTTCTTATTTCAGTTATTGGTTGATAATTGTTCGGAGAGGCTTGCGATGTTTGGACCTCGTTCCCGTGACTTGGGACTTGCGGGGATGATATCCGCCTTTTTAGTTGTGTTTTTAGGGAGTGTTTTTGTGTCTTTGAGTTTTTTCTTTTAGTTTTGAGTTTTGTTTTGAGTCGTTTGTGTAGGTTTTCGTATTTCCTTAAGATATGGAGTCTACATAAGGTTTGGTGGTGTTTTTATAGGTTTTGAAGCTGTTTTGGAGCATATCTTGAAGAAAGGAGGAAAGTACTTGAAGATAGCACTCAAGAATGAAGTGAAAGTCGAAGAAAAGCACTCCAATAAAGTTATTGAAGATGAAGTTTAATCTTGGAAAGAGGTAGAGAAACTCGTTACAAAGACATAGGAAAAAAAATCGAGTCAAACGGAGTTGTAACGAATCCGCTACGCAAGTTTTACTCAAAGTTGTTTTTAATGCTGATGAGGGTCGATATCGACCCTGGCTAGGTCGATATCGAGGTGCGGAAAGAGCAAAAAATTCGAGAATTCAGCATGAAGATCTACCGATCCTGACGGGGTTAATTCTGAGGGTCCCATGTCGGTAGAAGACATTAGAGTCAATGCAATTAATGTTTTTTATCCCTTTTTATTAGTTTCCTTTTATGTTATTTAGATAGATAGAAGGGATATATCTTTTATTAGATTTATTTCCTTATAGAAGGGATATATCTTTTAAAGATTAATTTCCTTATAGATAGCTTCTAGATAGATTAGGTTTTTCTCTATAAATACTCTTGTTCTAGCTTTAGTTTGAGGAGGCCACAATTAACCTAGTTTTAGGGTAGAGAGAGAAGAGAGGCGTGGGAGAGAGAGGGACGGATTTTCGGGATTTCTTGGAAGACAAGTTTCGTTGTGGATTTGGTTGTAAGCTTTTCCTTTCTCTTTAATTTAATTTAGATGTTTTTTATGATGAATTGTGAGTAGTTTTCTCTCTCTAAGGTTGGGGTTGAACCCAAAAATGGTTCTGCATGCTTGTTTATGATCATGTTATTATTGTTTTTATTGCATGAATCTATTCTCTTGTTCTTAATCCTTGAAACGAAAGTTGAAGGGAATTTCTCATTCATAGTTGAAGCGAAAGCGGAAACTTTGAATCAGAATAGTCAATTTAGGGTTTTGAAGCGAAAGCGGATCAATCCTAGTTGAAGTAGAAGAGATGAGATAGTAAGTTTATTAATTTAGAGAAAGTTGATTGATTTACTTGCTTAAAAGTTAACGAAAGTTAGCGCCTTTATGTGATAAAAGCATGATCTATGCGTTTCATTAATGTTTGGCATGCATAATTGTTGTTGTGGGGATATCCTAAACCTTAAATTTCTCTTTCTCTTGATAAAAACCTTTATTTTGTTGATTACTTGCGCTCCAAGTAACAAAACTTAGTACTGACTTTCTCCCTGCGAACGAACCTGACTCTGCTATACACAGCGGGGTCTTGATATAAATTTATTTGTTGTCAAGAAACCCTACCAATAGGGGATAGGGACCTCGCTTTTTTGGATGGGTACGGAAAAGATCACGGGGAGTTCCCTTGAATCTCATTCTTATTTCTTTTACCTCGCGTTCCGTGTCCACTGTTCACACATCGTTATTTTGCGCACCATCACAACCCCATGGCTTGTGGTTCGCGGTCCGAGGGCCGCAAGGCATACATGTGCGATGTGTGATTCCTCAGTCTTCTTCTTGTGAAGCCTGCCGCAACCTTCCCCAGGCGAGATGCGGGGTCTAGATCGAGAATCTCTCTTCACGAGATTCGGGATTTGGGTTTGAGGGTCTCTCTTTACGAGATTCGGGGTTTGGGTCAACGAGGCCCGAGGTTTTTTGAACTTCCAAGTTTTTTGAACTTCCAACAAGATCATTAAACCTTACCAATTTTCTAGAACTTTTTCTTTCTTTCCGTTGTGCGCTGACGGGCTTTGGGCGGGTCTTTGGGGCTTCTTTCCCTTTTTTGTTAATGGGCCTACGGGGAAGTTAGGCCCATTAAAGACGCCAAGCGGGTGAAGGCCCAATACACTCGTTATAAGTGCCAGGCGTATCCCCTTCTTTCTGCCCTTCTCCTTTCATCTTCTACCTCAAGAAAACTCCTCTCTCTCTTTGTGACCTTTCGGTTTCCGGCAACCAAGTACAGGCGACTCCACCGGCCGAGACTCACAACTACGCCCTCTACAGAGACTTTCGACAAGTAAGTACTATTTCCGGCAACCATGTGCCTTAGGTGCTTTTAGTCTCTTTTCCGCCTTTCGCCCTAGGCGGAGGCGGCGGTTTTTCCGAATTTTGCGTCGGCATCACGGCGGCGAAAAAGTGGGAGTGGGGGCGGACGCTAGGGGTCCGGTGATACGCTCAACCCTTCCGGCGCTTGCCCGACAATTGAGTTCATCGCTTCTCGATTTTTGAATTTTGAACATCCTTGGGAAGTCCAAGCGTTTCGCCGCTGGTGGATGGGACGCTTGTCCCTTCGATCTTCTGAAACCTACTTTTTGGTCTACGAATCTGTTTGCCTTCCTTCGTACTCTTCCTAGGAAGCCTATACGTCAGAGTAGCCCTAGGGTCGCGTTTCCCCTATGTCATTTGTCTTTTGCTTTTTAGTCTACTCTCCCCTTAAGAATTCTCTCTTTTCCAGGTGTTCGCCTTTCGTGACCCGGACCTCGTTTTTCATGCCTAGAGGAGCTTCTTCGAGCCCTCCATTAGGCCTCACGTTCAACCTTCGGGAGAAGTACCCCGAATTTTTTTTAGAGAATGTAGAGACTAGCGAGACTAGCGATTCTCAAAACCCTAGGCCCCCTTCGCTCGTTTTCAGCGATCCCTCACCTAGTGCTTCCGAATTTTTTGTTACTTCTCTTTTTTCCCAAGTGCACACGTCCTTAGGGGTTGAGATGGCCTCGTCCTCGATTTCAAACGAAGAGCCTGTTGGCTCCGTCGTGCGATCGTCGGACTCCAACGAGCAACCAAGCTTTTATCCGCGGCACATAGTTGACTGCGTGTCTAGTGTCTCGTCAGTCCTCGAGGATCGGATCCTGATGACCCCGAACCCGACGGTTGGGCTATTTCTAGATGAGGGGGCCCCAACCGTTCTTACCAGAAAGATACTTGCGGACATCGCTTCTGATTTTCCCTGGCCTAAGGGAGTTGAGCTGGCGTTCCCCGAGGGGGAAGGCTTCTCATTGGTCGCGTATGATAATTGCGCGGTCGTCCATCTGCACAGTCTTCAAGCCGGCTTCCAACTGCTGCTCGCCAAGCACATACTTGATTATTTATGGGCGATAAACGTCTGCCCCGTGCAATGATGATAATTTCTAACCTTAATGTAGGAATTCCAAGCTTAATTGTTGATGATAGAGGACCAAATATCTTGGATAGAAGCTTTGAAGCTTTTCCATCTAAGTATGGGGTTTCTCTTGATCCCGACAAAGCTGGATGGAAGCCGCCCTGATCCACCAAGGTAAGTTCGTTGAGCTAACGACGTTAAAAATAGCGCTTACGGGAGGCAACCCGCTTTTAGTTTTTTGTTTCTTAGATCTTTTTGTTAGCTTTCTTTTGACTTGTTTTTAGGTTAGATTAGTGTAGTTGGGATAGATGTTTTTATGAGTGACTCAGGTAGAAAACAAGAGAAAAAAGTGTTGATCAAAGAGAAGAAACAATTCAAGACACTCGGTGTTAAATGCAACAACGGAAGAAATCAGAGTGCAGACAGTTAGGTTCGGTAACGCCCCCTCATGGTCGGTACCGACCTTTATAAAAATATGAGACAATTCAAACTCCTCAGTGATCAATGGTTTCAACTAGCTTCAATTTTATTTTGTGAGTTCCCTTTTCCTTATCCTCTTTATTCTTTTTATGTTTTAAACAGTGAGGACACTGTTTGGTTTAAGTATGGGGTGGGGGAAAAGGAAACTCAGTTTTTGTGTCTTTGTTTGTGTTTTAGGATTGATAATGCTTCACTTAGATGTTCTATTGTTGAAAGGGTTTCCCGACAACAAATAAATTTGTAGTCAAGACCCCGTTGTGTATAGGGAGGTCAGGATCGTCCACGGGAAGCAAGGTTATGTTTGATTACTAAACTAAAAAGCAAAAGAGAAGGTAAAACAAAGCAAAGAACTAAGCAAAACAACTAAATAAATGCACTGGAAGGGGTCGATATCGACCTTGTCAGGGTCATTACCGAGGTATGAATGCAACAGAAAAACTAAGTAAATAGCAAGAAGAAAGAGGAAAATTGTAGGTCGGTATCGACCTGGGCAGGGTCGATATCGAGGTACCTGGGTTTGAAAACTTAACTTAAATAAGGGAAAAACTCTAGGATAGGGGTTCGCCACAACACAATCATGCAATTTTAGATAACATAAATCATAAATATCATGCCTTTAACATAAAGTTATCAATTTTCATTGAATTAATCAAGCAAATCAATCAATTTTCACAAATCAAATCACTTAATCTACTTGCTTTGATCTAAAGTTCTCAACTTTCGTCTCAAACTTTATCTCGTATTCAAATTCACAACTTTCTCTTTCAATCAAGTTAAGAACATGAAATACTTCAACTTTCGTCAAAGCTTTTGCACAAACAAGTAGAAAAATAGATAAAAGGCATTCAATTTATTCATCACATCACCATTCATGCACAATCATGTTGGGTTTCCAACCCCAACCCTAGAAAAGGAGACTAATCACTCATGATTGGAGAAAAACAAGCAAAACAATTGAAAGAGAACATAATTGAATTAAAACTAAAGGCTTACTTGAATTAAAACTTAAAACTTGTCTTAGAACACACCTAGAACACAAGAAAATCTCCCACAATCTTCTTGCTTGTGCTCCAAGCAACACTTGTCTCCAAAAATCCAAAAGAACGTGTAAAATAAAAACCCGAGGAGGCGTCTCTTTCAAACTAACGTATGAGAGCCCGAGATTGAGTCTAAACAAGGGTATTTATACTAGAATATCCCTCTTAAAAAGTTTCCATAAAAACAAAACCTACTAAAGATAAAAGATTGTGGAATAAAAACAATTAATGGGCTTTTTATTTGGGCGGCTAGGCTGAGTGGGTCGATATCGACCCCCAGAGGGTCGATATCGAGGTTGCTCTTGACTTGATTTTTCATATTTCTTCCTTCTTCCTTTGGATTTTGCGGGGGTTTCTTCCATAAATTTCTTCCTTCCTTCTTCCTAGCTTGATCCTCTCTTCTAATGTCCTTTGAATGCATCCAAATCCGCCTCAAAACCTATACAAAAACACACAAATAGCGTAGTTTCCATACTTTTCACAAAATATGCAAACTATACTAGAAAGACACAGAACACTCACAAAAACACAACTAAACTAGACTAAAAGACCTAGAAAAACACACTAAAACTATGCTAAAAACATGGACATCATCTATGATATGCTTTAACTTGCTTGATCATGTAATTTCTATAGCATGTTTGAAGGGCCTTGTCTGAATCATGTTGAAAAGTTGTTTTTATGTGGATATTTAGCAAGTGATGAAATTGAGCACATATGATCTTAGGTAGAAGTGACTTAAATCCAACAAAATTTCTACCTTGTGAGTTGTTTTTGGCCTTATAGGGAGAACATCAAAGAATCCCTCTTCTTTTCTTGTGTGATTTTACTCTCCTTATGCATATTATCTTTTGTCATTGATATGGTTATCTATTTCTTGAGACCTTTATGAGATATTAGTTCATTGCATATGATATCATATGATGGAAAACTTATTTCAGTTAACCATTTTTTATCCTCTCTTTTTACCTACATTATCATTATCCTCTTTTTGAAGCCAATTTGAGTCTTAAGCCGTTTATTTGTAGCTCCACAAAATTGTTCCCTAATCGATGAAAGCTTGACCCTATCCGGGGATTAGGACTTAGTGTTGGCTGTGATAATTTTTGTTGAGTGAGATATATTGGTTCAAGTGTGGGATAATATTTGGTTTGGTACTTGATAATCTTGCAGTTTGTCATGTAAAAGGAGTTTGGTTCCCTGAATGCACTTGCTATAGAAGAAGAAATGAGCAGAACTTGTTACCGACCTAGTAGGCTCGGTACCGACCTTTCCAGAAAAAAATCAGCAATGAAAAAAATCAAGAAAAGAAAGATGAGAAAAATCAAATGCTGAAGAAGAAGAAAAAAGTTGAATAGTGAAGAAAGAGTGCATGAGCCAAATTTTCCTTGTTGTTTTAAGCAAGATTAGTTGGGATAAAAGGGGTTAATGAGATGAGTGTGCATAATATTGAGTGAGTTTGGTATATTGTTTTTGAGAGTTTTGGTGAGTATGTTTGAGAGTTTAGGAGTCTATATTCTCTGATTTTTAGCACCACATAACCAAAATATTTCCATGCCCTATTGTCATTACCAAACCCCATTACAACCCGGCCGAATGGAAGCTTCTATGAAGTTTTTCATTGAGCCCAAGTTCTCTTGATGATTTTTATGTCTTTTGACATCTCCGGTGGACAGTTTGGTGATATAAGTAACAATGACTATGAGTTTTTGTATATAGGATTGGGTTGAGAGTTGTTATTATAAGCCCACACACTTGAGAGTTGAGTGAAACACATTAACCCTTGTGAGGTTGCATTATAGTTGCTTTTGCTTGAGGTTGCTCATATATGTGTGAAGACGTTAGATTCACTTGATTATTTATTCTACTTGAGCTTATGATGTTGCTTTTTGATAAGGGCATTGACTTGAAGAATGTGATGATGGTTTTGATTCTTGTCTTGTGATTGCTTGAGGAAAAGCAAGTTTAAGTATGGGGTATTTTGATATTCGCCTTTTTAGTTGTGTTTTTAGGGTGTGTTTTTTGTTTGTTTGAGTATTTTTCTTTAGTTTGGTTTTTCGTTTTGAGTTGTTTGTGTAGGTTTTCGTATTTTCTTAAGATATGGAGTCTACATAAGCTTTGGTGGTGTTTTTATAGGTTTTTGAGCTGTTTGAAGCACTTTAGAGGAAAGAAGAAAAGAACTTAAGGAACGAAGCCAAGAGAGACATTAAGATCAAGATCAATTCATGAGAGAAGTCTATAGACCCGTTATCGAGCCAAAGGAAGAAGAATCAAAGCAAGAACGAGTGTAACAATCTCTCTACCGAAGCAAAGTGCACGATTTCGAGCCAAATTACAAGACAATGGGTGTCATTACCAAGGTGCACATGTCGGTAACGAGTTGCTCAGCAAAAGAAGGAAATCAGGAAATTCAACTGAATTGTAACGACCCTGACAAGGTCGTTACCGAGGCATTCCAGGTCGTTAAAGACAGTCTGAGTCGGCACAATTAAAGACTACTCGATAACGGGTCTACAGTCTGAGGTTCACGACCGCGGTCGTGAACCTCAGACTGTAGAAGAGCCATGCTCCTCAAGAACTATAATGGTCGGGATTCGACCATTATAGTTCTTGAGGAGCAATAATCCGATGTGGGACCGAGGAGCTATAATCCGATGTGGGATGCTCGGGATTCGACCATTTGATTGGTCGAGAAGAAGGTGGCCGATTATTGCTCGAAACTTAGGTGGCTTTTGACTGGTCGAGCAGGGTGGGGGTGTCAGCTTTTGAGTATGCAAGTTTCGTCCCCGTTGCTTCTTGAGGTGAGCTGCTTGACTCTTTATCGGAGAGGCTTGTGATGTTTGGACCTCGTTCCCGTGACTTAGGACTTGCGGGTATAGGGACCTCGCATTTTTGGATGGGTACGGAAAAGATCTCGGGGAGTTCCCTTGAATCTCGTCCTTATTTCTTTTACCTCTCGTTCCGTGCCCATTGTTCACACATCGTTATTTTGCGCACTATCAGGGGCATTTGGTAGTAATTTGGTAAAAATAATAGGGTTAAAATCGTGATTTTATTACTATTTTTGTTTTTTATTAAATATTTATAAGTTAATATTAAAAGTCATACATGTGGCATACATGTGGAACAAATCATTGACACCTCAGGGGGCTACATATGTTTTAAGCCAAATTGGTGTCATGTCAATTATATATCCATCAAGTTGTTTAACCATCGATACCAAGCCACGACTTCACTGCGAAGATGAATTACTGCAATGGTAAAAAATTGATTTGCTTGAAAGGGCCAACTCTCTAGTTCTACGCCTTCAAATCTAGAAAAATCAAGAGGAAGTGGTCGTCCTTGAATTTGTTGCTGGTGCAGTTGGTGAATCGGAGGAGGCTGGCGAGGATGATGGACAAGTGGACGGTTTTACTGTTTGGATATGTCAAGGCGAGTAAGAACTTGTTGCAGGGTTGCTTGGATGTCATCAAGGATGGCAGTGTGCATTTGGAGGGTGGTGGTGTTGGCGTTGATGGCAGTTTCACGGCGGGTTGTGATTTCTTCAAGTTCTTTCATTGTCATCTTTGGAGAAGAAGAGGAAAATATTGAAGAAATTTCATAACATGCTCTGATACTAAATGATGAGACTTATTCTTCAAGGCTTAATATTAGGGTTGATCTTTTGATTTGAGATCTAACAACCAAGAACCTTTTGATTAGAGATTCAACCACCAAAAAACCAAAACACATTTATTGATTTTCATAATTTGAAAACATAGGTCGGTGGTGATTCAATAATCGTGTATGTTGACTACTCCTAACAAGATAGACTAATAATAAGATACAGTAATATAAGATAGACTATTTCTAACTACTCCTAAACAAGATTTACTAATAATAAAATAGGCTATTAAAGTAATAACATGGACTAATGGATGAAGATAAAGTCAAAATCCTATCAGGCGCACGACCTCCACAATAGTTGCAGACAACCTGAGACAGAAGCGTACGATCGTGCGTTGAAGCACACGACCTTCAACATGACAACATGGGTGCACGAGTCAAGGGCCTAACTAAGGTGTGGCGCACGGTCGTGCGTCTTAAGGCGCACGACTCTTGCTTGAAACTGAATATGATGCACGAGCATGCATCGTCGGCACACGATTGGGCTTGAATCCTCTCAGTTTGCACGACTTAGGCTAGGATTGACAAGAACTTGATACTTAGCATGGTTACCCACGAGGAATGCGAAGCTTGGTCCTTCGTGGCTCCTAAACGAGGTATAAGAGCATGAATTGCCTCTTGAATATTCTTGGCTTGTGTCCTTGCGAATTAGTCCATCAAATGACACCTTCAATTTGTCTTCGATGTCTTTAGGTGTCATTGGAGGGTGTTTGACATCAATTTCCACTAGAAACTTCCTCCCATTCCTCCAAAAGAAATCAAATAGAAAGTAGCATACTTAGCATGAGTATGAGTGAATTGCTTTTGTTTCTCAACTTGAAGCACTTGATAATATGCCTTATTAAGACACGACAAATGATCCAAAGATAGAATATGACTAGTAATGGCTTCATACTCGTTGTTCTGATTCAACCTAATTAAATTGCATAAGATTGTCAGGGTTTTCCAACTCCTAAAACCTACCAAGAACCTTACAACTTACTTGATAAGCTGACCACGTGAGCAATTAGGGATTCCATTCATTCATTGAATCTCATCCCAACACTTTTTCAGCTTTATGTAAAGTAGTTATAAAGATGTTAGCTTGTGTTACTCTCATTAATTCATGCTTCAGTTGAAAGATCATATGAGTTGTGCTCTTGTTATATCTCTCTTAGATTTCAAGCCAAAAATCCCTGGTTGAATCGGTGTAGATGAATGAGATCGATAGATTAAAAGTCATAGAATTAATTAGTCAACATGCTACCATTTGATCATGTCAATCCTAACGACCTAGATTAGTAGAATCCTTATTCGGCCTATAGGTAAACTTTCATCCACAAAACCTAGTTTCAATTTAGCTTCTCAAGCCATACAAATTAAACCAGCTACTTACTCCATGCGAGGTAATTGCTTCCATAAAAGGGTGTTGGTCTCAAAAATAATCTATGAGCATCCGAATTTGTCAAATATGCGGATCTCCTTAAGCTATTCTACTAATCTGGTTGAGCTAGATCATCGTACGTTCCCGATTGTCTCCGGTTTCTATTCCCGTCATCCTCTTTCTTTGATTGATATCTAAAAAAATATATCGAATCAACTTGATCCCACTAGATTTCTCGCTTTGCTCTCAGATTTTCATGCATTCTGATACCATATTGAAAGGAGGATCGAGAAATAGCGGAACGAAAGCTTAGAGAAAGACTCTTTTACATTTCATTTCACTAAAGCTGAGTATTTATACTCAGCAATGACATTTACACATTTGTTGAATCACATATACATGTGTACAAGACTTATATAAAACTTATTTAAACAACATCTATTCTCATTAGTTATCAGTTGACCTTTGTTGGACTTATTTAAACATTTTAATAGTAATGAAATTTGTTATAAACTTCATTCCAAAATTACTTAAATATATAACCAATAGTTATTTAATTAGAATACACCAACCTTAACTTTTTAAATAAAATAATCAAAACTAATGTCCTTACGTTAACACTCTATTCTAATGACACTCCTATTCCAATAATGAATTTGGTGATAATTATTGTAAAGTTTTGTAGGAGAATCATGTATAATGTCGAGATTAATAAGATTGAATGATGTGTTTATACCATGTGCACCATAGTAGTGTATATACACAATTTCTAAAGGAAAAGATATGGCCTTTGGTATATGTAGATCAAATTTGGCTCAAGTTTTGGTGTATTTTAATTAAATAACTATTGGTTATAGATATTTTTATTGTTCTAGTGTAAATTTAAGATGTATAAATTAATTAATATGTTATATAAATAAATTATTGTGATTTTCCTTTTGGTACCCTCAAGGTTTGGACTTTTCCTTTTGGTGTCCAAAAAAAATTCTTATTCCTTTTGGTGCCCTTGTAGTTTTGAAAAAGTCCCTCCCGTAACCTAAAATACATATAAAGTCAAATTTCATCCAATTTTCAAAAAACTTCCGTTAAAAATTAAAAAAAATAATTAAAAATTCATCCATCCCTATTTTTAACCTATCTTATATCTTATTATATTTACCATTCTCTCAACAGATTAAGCGAAGAACTCGCAGAAGACTTGCAGGGGAGAAGAAGCAGACGACAATACCGTCCAGAAGATGGAACCCCCGTTTACTTTGTTTAATCGAAACTCATTCCTTATATATTGAATGTAACTACTGTAATTAATAAACAACTCCCCCAGCCCCAAACCATGGACATGATGTATCTCTTACTAAGTTATACTTGCACGCCATTTGCAAGAAACACCTCTTTCTTGTCGGGTTCCTTGCCGGAGATTTTAATGCAACTGTCAGCACACATGAACGAGTCAGGCACTCGGAGAGCTCAGTTCAATCTTCTCTTGCTTTTGCGGAAAAAATTGACACATTTCAACTTATTGATCTTGGCTTTTCGGGACCACCCTTTACTTGGACATGTGTGTTAGATCGTAAATGAGTTAGCAAGAGCTTGGGAACTGGCTGTTAAGCTGTTCCCAAGGCAGCGGAAGAAATAATCGCAAGTAATTAAGACACTGAAGAAACACAGTTCCTTATAGAGGAACCCCACTACAACCAACTAGTTGTATGGGTAAACCTCTACCTCCGCTTGGAGGATTTTGAATGAATTACTTATATTATTGATTTGTTCCTTAGTTACAAACAGCCAGATTCAAACTTCTCTGTTCCTACGAGTTCTACCTAACTCTAGCAACACTAATGAATCTTCTCAACTGAGTTCCTAAGCGAACAACAATCTCTAAATAAGTAACTCAAACCTTACACCAAATCGCAGTTCCCTTGCTCCTGGGAACTCGGCTTCACCGTCGTCGAGATCAGACACTCGCCGCCGGGAACTTCTCTTCTTCTTTTCTCTTTCTTCTGTTGTGGGTATTTGTGGGTTCTAGGAGAAGTACTCAATCCGAGCACTATTCATTTGGCTTTATACTCGGGTGAACTTGGGCTTCAATCGCATCTTTCATTTGTGTCCGAAATGCCCTTTGCTTGATGCCCAAGTTGTACTTTCTTCACATGTGACTTCGATTTGAACTTGGTCAACTTCTTGAGATGATCGGACCGTTGGATCAATCGTGAAAGTCTGCTTCTCAGACTGTGCCTTCATCCTGTCCAAGACAGGATCCCGTGATATGCGCTGATCGGTCCTTGTCTTCACATGTGGGTTCCCATATCGTGGGAACTGTCCTCTGCTGAGTTCCTTTGAGAGAAACTCTTCATTGTATAAGCCTGTGTTCTCTGGGCATTCCTGGGAGTTATCATTTCATGGGAACTTTACTCTTCAGAGTTCCCTTGATGGGAACTCTTCATTGTGTGCTCATTCATGGAAGTTCTTTGCTAAACCTGTGTTCCTTAGAAATACTTGATCAAAGCACATTAGTTCCCTTATAGCGTTTGTCATTATCAAAACTCGGAGAACTGTATCGTTGATCCGATGTATAGAACCAGAGGTCCCAACATCGTTCCAACAATTTCCCCCTTTTTGATGATGACAAACCTATCACAAAAAAATCAGCAAGTATTTCAAAGCATGATATGCAAATGAGTTCCTACGCGTGTTCCTAGGGAGCCACTTCTTGTGAATCACTGAGTTCGTACTTAGCTTTTTATGCAATTGTTCCCCCTTAGCTATTGCGTATTCTGTGATATCTTTTCAACTTAACTCATCTCGCATTTTTTGTCTTTCCCCCTTTTGACATCATCGAAAACAAGTAAACACATAGATAAGGAAGGAAGAGAACACGCAATCATACTAAAAACCATGTATTACTTAAGCAAAAATTTGTACATAGGAACACAAGAGAATTTTTGTGGGAACATTGAGGCTAGGAAAAAGAAGGGAAAGATCATTGGCTTGGGAACAGGGCATCACAAAGCCGTGTCAAGACTTGTACAAGCTTTTCCTGGCCTGTGGCAATTTGTTCTTGGTCCCTTGCCATCTTTTCTTGTTCCCTGGCGATCTTGTCAAGAGTGTTGGCAATGTGCACCAACACTGGAGTGTTCCCATCCTGAATGCCTTCTCCAGATGGCAGCCTTTCTTGTTCCTCCACAGGCTCAGAGTGCCGCATTTTGTGAACAACAGAGATGTCCAATTCCCTACCTATGGTGACCTCTTCCTGGGATGTGTCGTAGAGGCCCTCTCTTAGCAAGAGTTTCTTGATGAGGCCAGCATAAGGAAGGGAGTGGGATTTGGAAGCCATGCACTTCTCCATGTGCCCCAAGATTATGCGAGGAAGATTGATGGGCTTTTTGAGGAGGAAGTGGTAGAGGATAATGGCATCAGGGATGTTGATAACAAGGCGCTTCTCCTGGCGAGGGATCACCATATTGATGATAAATTGATGAGCCAGCTTGGCAATGAGGGACAAGTGATGAGTAGAGGTGCCAGTGGTGGGAACACGGCCCTCGTAGATCGTGTTGTAAATCTCCTCACTGTTGAAGTCACCCCAGCTCTTGGTGGGCAGTTCCTGTAGGCCCTGGACAGGGACTTGTAGTTGAAGGCGGATGATGGAGGTTGTGAAGATGAAGTCATCGCCTTCGAGGGAGAGCGTTCCCTTGGTGCCGTTGTCATGGACCACAAAATGGTTGTAGAAGCGGCGCACCTGAGAGGGATCAATACTCACAGCCTCACTGCACATGTGTTCCCATCCTTGGGCCTTGATCAGGTCCCATAGTTGCCCGAGCCCTTCATCAACGAGCTGTCTTTCAGAGAGGATGAGAGGGGGAAGGAGCTTGCGATTCTCAGAGATATGAACTTTCTTGGGCTTTGCTCCTTTCCCTTTCTTCTTGGAGTTCCCCCTAGAGACCGTAGTCTTTCCTTTTTGCTGAGGGGGGTCAGCCGCTTCGATCAGCAGTGGGCGGGTCCTTTCCTCTGGGACCTGTGCCGACACCACCATCTGTTGTTCAGGAGCAGGGGTGGTGGCACACTCTTTGGAAGTGGGGGCCTCTTCTTCCTCTTCAGCGTCATCACTGGAGGTCCCTTCATCAGTGGAGGAGGTCAGCCCAGTTTCCTCCTCGTCGTCTTCCTGACGACGACTTGTCTCAGCACCGTCAGAGGGTGCTGGGTTCCCTTCTTCTTGGGCTTTGCCCCCTTGATTTTCGGAAGGCCCGTGTAGTGCGCCTTCAAATTCCTTTTCGAGGGCCTTTAGTTGGGCTTCCTCTTCAGCAGTTCCCATTACGATGGGGGCAGTGGCCTTTTGGCGAACAAGGACTCCGATGGGGAGATTATCCTCGTCGGAGTCAAGGTCTATTGTTTTCTGGGCCAAGGAAGATGGGGAAGGGAGTTTTAGTGTGGTGGGAGAAGATGGAGGTAGAGGAGAGTTCTGTGGAGTTGGGACCTTGGGAGTGGAAGGAGGGGGAGTAGGAGTGCGAGCCTTGGGACTTGAGGTCCCAGAGGCAGATTTGGAAGTGATGGGGGATGTGGGAATGGGTGAGGTGGGTGGGGAGAGGAAGAGGGTGGAGGGTTAGTAGTTCCCTCAACCATGGGAACAGGTGAGGAAGTGGTTATCGTGGAGTCCCTGGGACCGGAGGTCTCAGGGATTGATTGGGGACGAGGGAGAAAGAGCTTCTCGACCTCGGATGGGTGAATGATGGTATAGGCGTCAGGTTTGGATAGATGAAGTACCTCCTCCATGTTGAGGAGGGATTTTTTCTTTGGAATGGAAAGAGATGGGGATGAAGAAGCGGAGATTTGGGAGTGTTTGCGTTTGGAGCTATGTTTGGATTTTGAGGAGTGGTGTTTGGATTTGGAGGAGTCTTTGGACGAGTGTTTGTGTTTGGATTGTTTGGGTTTTTCGTATTTAGAAGGGGGTTCGGATCCGAAAGTGTCGACGATGCGAACTTCGGAGGAAGAAGGAGGTGGAAGGGTGGAGGTCGGCGGTGCTGGAGGTTGCGCCGCCGAGGGAGGAGGAAGGAAGGGACTTACATAATTGTAAAGTCCCTCGATGAGAACATCGCGAAGGGCTTCATTTTGCTCCTTCTCGACGTCCGCCATCATGGTGAGGAAGAGAGCTTTAGGGTTGTTCTGGATCCATGCCTTCATCTCGGCATAAGAATGGGCTGGAGCCATTTTTAGAAAGGTTTGGGAAAGAGAGTGTTTTGGAAGTTTTCTCGAAGGAGGGAGGAGGCAAAGTTGCAGAGAAGGAGAGTGACAGGGAAGAATGAGGAAGAAGGAACCCAAAAGTGGTAAAGTAGGGTTTGATTGAGAGAGAGAGAGAGACGAGGGTAGAAAGGGAAGTTGAGAAAGGCCTCGATAACCGTTGGCCAATAAGAGCGGAGAGCCGTTTCAACTTCTCGAGCATTCCTCTGACACGCGTCGTTTTCTTCCAGGGGAAGTCTTTTGAATTTTTGAGTGCTTGGCCCAAAACGCTTTAGAGTCTGACACAATTTCCCATTTCCCTAGTGACGGTTCATCTTTTCATATCTAGTGTTCCCTTGCGTGTGAGCACCAGTTCCCATGATCTCTAGAAAGGTCGTATTGAGTGGAGAGGTTAGGGGAACTCACACTCAATTTTCTTTGTGAGGCTGGGGAACTCAAAAGAGAACCAGACAATTGCAACTCGATTTTGGGATAAAGAGTTGGGCTCATGAGAAACGTTTGTCTGGTCCTTAGCTTAGGGTAGGTTTTATGATCAACCGTCATAGTGGCTTGTAGAGAGGGTTAAAGGGAACTCTGGTTGATCATTTTGGGTCAAAAGAAATAATGTTCCTATATACACATCAAGCTCTAGACTAGTAATATGGCAAAATGAAAGCACTGAGTCCTACAGTTCCCTATCATGCATTTCTTAGTTAGACTAATCAAGCATTGAGGGAGAGACAAACAGGGACTTGTTTAGTTTAGAGTTATCATCCCTAGAAGCATTCGAAAACGCTGGTAGGGACGTCTGTCTAAAGCTTTGGTGAGAATGTCCGCAATTTGCTCTTCCGTTCTACAGTGTTGCATAGAGATGTTCCCATTTTCAACATTGTCACGTAGAAAATGATGCCTAATGTCTATGTGCTTAGTCCGAGAATGATGCACAGGATTTTTGGAAATGTTAATGGCACTAGTATTATCACAGAGTATAGGAACTGGGCCAAATGACATACCGTAATCCTGAAGTTGGGACTTGAGCCATAGTACTTGGGAACAACATGATGCGGCAGCCACGTATTCTGCTTCAACTGTGGAGAGTGCCACTGAATTTTGTTTCTTGGATCCCCAAGAGACTAGGCATGACCCAAGGAACTGGGCCATTCCTGGTGTGCTCTTTCTATCAACTAGGTGCCCAGCAAAATCTGCATCTGTATAAGCAATGAGCTCAAGAGAACTGTTCCTTGGATACCAGAGGCACAAGTTGTCGTTCCCTTTGAGGTACCTGAAAATCCTCTTCACCTCTTTCAGGTGTGATTCTTTGGGATTAGCTTGAAAACGTGCACATAAACACACTGAGAACATAATATCAGGCCTACTAGCAGTTAAGTATAGGAGAGAGCCAATCATACCTCTAAAGTTTCTTTGATCGACACTTACCCCTGTTTCATCAGCATTGAGTCTGGAATTTGGGGAGATGGGAGTGTCAATGGGCCGTGAGTGGTCCATCCCATACTTGACTAGCATTTCTTTGATGTATTTCTGTTGATGAATCCTTGTTCCCTCCTTTGTTTGAGAAATCTGGAGTCCTAGGAAGAACGTGAGTTCCCCTATGAGACTCATCTCAAACTCACTACTCATGAGGTCCTTAAACTTCTCTACAAGAGTTTCGTTAGTTGCTCCAAAAACAATGTCATCAACATAAACTTGAACAATCAAGATATCCTTAGACTCCTTTTTAAGGAAAAGAGTTTTGTCTATGGAACCTCGAAGGTATCCATGAGACAGAAGGAACTGAGCAAACCTGTCATACCATGCTCGAGGAGCTTGTTTAAGTCCGTAGAGGGCCCTCTCCAGGAAGTAGACGTGGTTGGGTAGCTTCTCATCTTCGAATCCTGGGGGTTGGGCTACGTATACTTCTTCCTTGAGGTGCCCATTGAGAAATGCCGTCTTCACATCCATCTGGTAGAGCTTGAATCCTTTGTGGGCTGCATAGGCTATGAGAAGGCGGATGGCCTCGATCCTTGCAACTGGTGCGAAGGTCTCGTCATAGTCGATTCCTTCTTCTTGTCTATAGCCTTGAGCAACCAGACGAGCCTTGTTCCTAGCTACGGCCCTGGTATCATCTAGCTTGTTCCGAAACACCCATCGAGTTCCTATGATGTTCTTGTTTTTGGGCCTTGGAACTAGCTTCCATACCTTGTTCCTCTCAAATTGGTGTAGTTCTTCTTGCATAGCTTGGATCCAGTCTGGGTCCTTTAGAGCTTCTTTTATGCTTTTTGGTTCCACCATTGAGACAAAGGCATTAAAAGCACAGAAATTATTGAGAGAGGAGCGAGTTAGAACACCTTTTTCATATGGAGTGATGATGTTGTCGATGGGGTGATCTCTCTTTTGTTGGTAGTTTCTTGTTGGGATGTGTGAGACGTCAACCTGTTCCCTTGACTCTTCTCCATTTGTGTCTTGAGTTTCCTCTTCCTCAGGAGAACAGTTATGTTCAGCTTCTTCACTGGGACTTTCGTCAGGATTCTCTTCGGAGTTCCCTCGTTGTTCCCCCTGAACACTAGATTCTGGTGCATTTTCATTTTGAGGAACGAGAGAATTGGAGGCATCTTGTGGTTCTTATGTTGAAGAGGGAACTTCAAAGGAGCTTTGATCTGTGGAGTTTTGATCTCCTTCGTTGTTCCCTGATTGTGGGGCATTGTTCCCATTTGGATAGTCTTCATCTTTCTTTCTTGGTTCATCCTCGTCGTCGTCTTCTTCTTGTCTGACTAGCTTAAACAGAGTTCCCTTTCCTTGAACCTTTGTTCCCATCTTTACAGACTTCTCGTCGAAGATGACGTGAATGCTTTCCTCTATCTTCTTGGTCCTCTTGTTATAGACCCTGTACGCCTTGCTATGGGAAGAGTATCCCAAGAATATCCCTTCATCGCTCCTGGGATCAAATTTGCCAAGGTTGTCTTTCCCATTGTTGTGGACGAAGCATTTGCATCCGAAGGTCCTAAGATGAGCGATATTTGGCTTTCTCCCTTTGATGAGCTCATAGGATGTCTTCTTGATCAAGGGTCTGATCATGGCTCGATTCAGGATATAAGTAGCTGTGGAGATGGCTTCAGCCCAAAAGTACTCTGGAACTCTGCTTTCAAACAACATAGTTCTAGCCATGTCTTCCAAGGTCATGTTCTTCCTTTCGACAACTCCGTTTTGCTGAGGAGTGCGAGGGGCCGAGAAGTTATGAGAGATCCCATGTTTGTCACAGTATCTGAGGAACTGTGAGTTTTCAAACTTTGTTCCATGATCAGATCTGAGAGCCTTTAGTTTGAGTCCCATGCTGACCTCCATTCTTGTGATTAGGACTTCGAATTCCTTGAAGGTATCTGATTTTGATCTCAAGAATAGCACCCATGTGAATCGTGAAAAATCATCGATTAAAACATACATGTACCTCTTTCCTCCATAGCTTTCGGTGTGCATGGGACCACAAAGATCCATATGAATTAGCTCTAAGGGCCTGGTCGTGCTCACCATCCTTTTGGGCTTGAAGGAGGTCCTTGTTTGCTTTCCTCGAACACAGGCTTCACACATCTTGACTCCTTCAAGGTTGATTCGTGGGAGACCAACGACGAGATCTTGTAGATAGAGTTTCAAGATTTGGTTCATACCTGCGTGTCCTAACCTTCGGTGCCAGAGTTCCGTTTCATCAAGGGAACTTGCCAGGCACAGTTTCCTTGGTGGCTCAAAGTTTGTATCCACCACATATATGTTGTTGGACCTTCTTCCTTTCAGGATGATTTTGTTAGTTTTCTTGTTGATCACTAGACATTCCTTTGAGTCAAAGGTGACGATGTTGTTCCCTTGATCACATATTTGAGAGACGCTCAAGAGATTGAATCCCAGATCTTTCACCAAGTTAACGTTGCTGATTTTGATTGATTTGTTGAGTAGCACTTCCCCTGTTCCTATGATCTCTCCTTTATTTTTGTTGCCAAAGGACACGTGACCTCCTTCGGCCTTTGGGTGGAGTGAGGTGAGGTTGCCTTTGTTTCCAATCATGTGGTTGGAACATCCACTGTCAATGACCCATGTGCTGTTCCCCCTCACTGTCACCTACAAGAAAAGTTAGTTTTTGAGGACGCAGGCAAGATGACTCTTGCCTGGTTCCTTGCAAGGGAAGGCAGTCTCAAATAGCACATAATCAGCAATGTTAATGTCACGAGAGTACTTGTTATAGGCAAGGTTCCTATGGTTGTTTCTTTTAATGGGAACTCTAGCAGGCTTGTTGGTTTGTTGATTCTGCTTGTTCCAGTACTCGTGGTTTTTCTGAGCTTGGGCCTTAACTTTGGGACAGCTTTTCTTGTAGTGCCCATGAGCACCACAGTTCCAGCAGGTCTTATAGTATTCTCCTAGGTAGTACTTAGGATGGGGTCTCTGTATCCTGTTTCTATCCATAGTTTCCTTGTTGTACACTCTAGACCTGTTTCCCTTAGCTATTTGAACATACAACTTGTGTCTAGTGTTCCCAGTGTAATAATCTACTTCTCCATTCACCCCACTCTCCAGAACACGGATTTTCTCTTCCAAGTGTGCATTTTTCTGTTTCTCACACTGAAGCTCTAGGGCCCTGCACTCGTTCATCTCTTTTTCACTCAGGGGGGACTTCCCTTTTTTAGGGCTCTCTGACTCATACCCTATTCCGTGTCTGGCTGGGACAAACTTGGTTTGGGAACTAGAGGCTTCAGAGTTCCCTTTTGCTTTACTCAGATTTTGTAGAAGGGTGTTTTCATCACTTTCTAGGGTTTTAAGCTCATTCTCAAGTTCTACGATGTGAGACACATAAGACTGAAGTTTTTCTAGAAGGGCCACACAGTTGGGACATGGCTCTAGACCAACTAGTTCAGCATTTGTGTGTTCCGACTTTTCCAACTTCTTTTGCAATTTAATATTATCTTTGACAAGACTTGTGAGAATTTTAAGCAGATCAGGTTTCTCATAATTTGACAAGGAAGCAAGAACGGATTCGGGGGTTACCTCACTGGGTTGTTCCCCAGTGGTTTCTCCTAAGGCCATGGCACACATGTCAGGTTGAACCCATGATTCAGGCTCTTCGTCTTCATCGTCGCTCCATGTGGCTATGTAGGCCTTTTTTCCTTTTCCTCGGTTGTCCGCCTCCTGAGGGCACTCCTTGGCAAAGTGTCCCTTCTTGTAACACTTGTAGCACGTTACATCCGAGAGGTCCTTTTCAGCAGATTTTCTTTGGGAACTCTGTCCTTTTCCTGAGTTCCCATAATTCTTCTTGAATTTCCCTTTGTAGAAAGATCGAAGAGCTTTTGTTACAAGGACTAGCTCTTCATCCTCATCTTCTTCAGATTCTTCATGTTGCTCCTGTACTTCCTTGATTACCTTTTCAAGTTTGAGAGCTATCCCCTGATGTGCTCGCTTTTGCTCCCTGTCATCTATCTTTCTCTTCTCATATCCCACCAGTTTTCCAAAAACCTGGTGGAGCATAAGAGCCCTGTTTTCGGGATTCTCTTTGAACATCGTTCTTTCGTTTGTCCATTCTCCAGTCAACCCATTGAAGAGTTGTTGAACCTTCATTTTGTCGGTGACTTCTTCTTTAGTGATCCCAAGGCCAGTCATCTTGGTACAAAGTCCCTCAAAACGGGATTGGTAACTATCAACAGATTCTCCTATCTCCATTTGGAAGGTGAAGAACTCCCTTCTTGCGTTCATCTGAAGATCTTCTCGGAGGTTTGAGTTCCCAATGTGCATTTGCTGAATGGCTTCCCACACTTCCTTTGCCGTGTCTAGGTTTGCCACTCTGTCGCAGTCTTGCACCGACATGGCATTCTTGAGGTACTGGATGGCTTTGAAGTTGGCCTCCATGCACTTGTACTCATTAGGTCCCCATTTTGACAGGTCATTCTCAATTGCTGGATCAATTTTGAAGTTCCCTTTTTCAATGACGCACCAAGCTTGGTAGTCCTAGCTGCGCATCCAGTTCTTCATGTCGCGTTGCCAGACTTCGAATCTCCCAGTGATGAGCCTTGGTGGCTTGCTGTTGTTGTGACCGACTTGGGTAAGTTCGTGAGCCATGTTTGAAACCTGCGATGCTAACACAAATCTAGAGCAGCCTGCTCTGACACCAATTGTTAGATCGTAAATGAGTTAGCAAGAGCTTGGGAACTGGCTGTTAAGCTGTTCCCAAGGCAGCGGAAGAAATAATCGCAAGTAATTAAGACACTGAAGAAACACAGTTCCTTATAGAGGAACCCCACTACAACCAACTAGTTGTATGGGTAAACCTCTACCTCCGCTTGGAGGATTTTGAATGAATTACTTATATTATTGATTTGTTCCTTAGTTACAAACAGCCAGATTCAAACTTCTCTGTTCCTACGAGTTCTACCTAACTCTAGCAACACTAATGAATCTTCTCAACTGAGTTCCTAAGCGAACAACAATCTCTAAATAAGTAACTCAAACCTTACACCAAATCGCAGTTCCCTTGCTCCTGGGAACTCGGCTTCACCGTCGTCGAGATCAGACACTCGCCGCCGGGAACTTCTCTTCTTCTTTTCTCTTTCTTCTGTTGTGGGTATTTGTGGGTTCTAGGAGAAGTACTCAATCCGAGCACTATTCATTTGGCTTTATACTCGGGTGAACTTGGGCTTCAATCGCATCTTTCATTTGTGTCCGAAATGCCCTTTGCTTGATGCCCAAGTTGTACTTTCTTCACATGTGACTTCGATTTGAACTTGGTCAACTTCTTGAGATGATCGGACCGTTGGATCAATCGTGAAAGTCTGCTTCTCAGACTGTGCCTTCATCCTGTCCAAGACAGGATCCCGTGATATGCGCTGATCGGTCCTTGTCTTCACATGTGGGTTCCCATATCGTGGGAACTGTCCTCTGCTGAGTTCCTTTGAGAGAAACTCTTCATTGTATAAGCCTGTGTTCTCTGGACATTCTTGGGAGTTATCATTTCATGGGAACTTTACTCTTCAGAGTTCCCTTGATGGGAACTCTTCATTGTGTGCTCATTCATGGAAGTTCTTTGCTAAACCTGTGTTCCTTAGAAATACTTGATCAAAGCACATTAGTTCCCTTATAGCGTTTGTCATTATCAAAACTCGGAGAACTGTATCGTTGATCCGATGTATAGAACCAGAGGTCCCAACATCGTTCCAACAATGTGGTAATTCTACGGAAACCTTCAATGCAGCTAGACTTGATCGTGGTTTATGTAACGAGGAATGGCGACTAAAATTTCCTCAAGCTTCAGTTATGCATCTTGTCGAACCGTATTCGGACCACTTACCAATTCTGATCCAGACTTGTCCACGGTTAACAGTGAACACTTCTCAAAGGCCTTTCCGTTTCCAATCAGCTTGGTTACTCCACTCTAATTTTGGGAATTTCATGTTAGAACATTGGAACTCAGAGACGGATTTATTTTCCTCTCTTACTTCTCTCACTGTGGATCTCAATGCTTGGAACCGAAATGTATTCGGTAATATCTTTCATAACAAGCGTCGTCTTTGGGCTCGGTTGGGAGGACTAGCCAAGGCGATTGCTTCCAGGCCTACTCAGCGATTGCTAGACCTCGACAAGAAACTAAGGCATGAACTTAATAATGTGTTACATCAAGAACAAGCTCTCTGGTTTCAGAAGTCGAGAGCTAACTTTTTGATTGAAGGTGATTTAAATACACGCTTCTATCACTTGTCTACTATCATCCGAAGAAATGCCAACAGAGTTTTATCTCTCAAAGATCAAGATGGCAATTGGATCACTGATATCGACGTCATTCAAACCCTTGTACGTGATTATTTTGCTAGTCTTTTCACCGAAGAACCTGATAATTCCGACTCTGGTTTCTCTTGTTCGATTTCTTTTCCCTCAGTAGAAGATGCTCAGATTCAGTCACTTGTCAGGCCTTTCTCTGAACAGGAGGTGTGGACTGCACTCGACATGATGCATCCGTACAAGGCCCCGGGACCTGACGAGTTTCAGGCCATATTTTTTCAAAAAAATTGGTCCAAAGTTGGAGATCAAACTATTAAATCTGTTCTTGATGTACTCAACCGAGGCCAACTTTCTCCTAAGCTTGCCGATGCTCTCATCACTTTAATTGCTAAAGTGGAGACTCCAACAACGCCTGCTGATTTCAGACCGATCTCTCTCTTAAACGTGGTTTTTAAAATCACCACAAAAGCTATTGTAAACCGGCTTAAACTAATCCTCCCAGATATTGTCTCCCCCGCTCAAGCTAGGTTTATTCCGGGTCGACAGATAATTGATAATGTGGTGATTGCTCAAGAAGTACTCCATACCATGTCAGCTAATACCGGATCCGTCAGGTGGATGATGCTCAAAGTCGATTTAGCCAAAGCTTATGACAGAGTTAAATGGAGCTTTCTTCACGAAACGCTTATACAGGCTCACTTGCCAGCCCATCTTATTGACATTATTATGAGAACTCAAACAGAGGGGAGAATGGAAATTCTATGGCAAGGTGCTAAATTGCCTCCGTTTAAACCTTCCCGGGGTGTACGCCAAGGAGATCCTCTCTCCATATTTGTTTGTCTTGTGTATGGAAAGGCTATCACACATTATCCAAGAGGCTGTTTCAAGTTCCCGCTAGAAGCCTATTGAGATTGGCGGCATATCCCTTTCCCATCTTTTTTTCGCTGATGATCTAGTATTATTTGCAGATGCTTACCTTGAACAAGCTTACTCTCTAAGGGCCTTCGTATATCCATTGGCAATGGTTAATCAACTCTGTTCTGGCTACATCCCTGGCTTAACGATGTGCTTCTCATTGATGTCGCTATTACTTCAGTGCCGGATGATCTTATGGGTTCTACTGTTGCTGAAATGTGGACAGGTTCCTCTTGGAACTGGGACTGCTTGGCGCCTTATCTTCCGCCACTGATTAAGCAGGCCATGCTTGCCTTTACTGTAAGCACTGATTTGAACGATTTTGATAGCTTCTATTGGAGCCTTGCCTCCAATGGCATCTTCTCCACTAAAACTGCTATGCAAATCATTCGTGACCAAGTACCCATGCCTCCGACTCCTGCTGTCAATTGGGGAAAAGTGTGGAAATTGCCTGTTCAGCAAAGAATTCGGAATTTAATCTATCTGCTACTCAACAACTGTCTCATGTGTAATTACAACAGATATCGTCGCCACCTTGCTTCCTCCCCGGCTTGTCCTCGCTGCAGCATGGAAGAAACAGAGCTGCATTTACTCAGGGACTGCAGTCAAGTACGGCTTGTGTGGCTCGCCTTATACGGTAATTCTACACCTGATTGGTTCTTTTCCCTTAATCTGCATGATTGGATCTCCATGAATATAAATTCCGGAGATAGAAATGCTAGCATGTTTGCCATCATGCTTTGGTATACTTGGAAATGTCGCAATTCAATTGTATTCAATAACACTGATTTGATCACCACACTTTCTTCTACTGTTGTAACCCTTACTGAAGAATATTGGAGCTGTAAGGATTTGGCCGCGCTCACTATGAGTTCTCCTCCTGCTGTGTTGCACTCTATTAAGCGTTGGGTCGCTCCTGCATCGAAATGGATTAAGCTCAATGTTGATGGGGTTTCTAAAGGCAATCCGGGGAAAGAAGGAGGTGGTGGCCTCTTTAGGGACTATCAAGGTAATTTCCTCCATGGTTTTACCTTCCAATGTGGCACTTGTAAGGCTCTAAGAGCTGAAATTTGGGCTCTTTTATATGGAATCAAGGAGGGCATATCTCTTGGTTATAACAAGTTGTTAATAGAGTCTGATTGCTCTACTGCTGTCTCCCTTTTGAACTCAAAGCTTCCCGCTGCTCATCCTGATCTTTCTCTCATTCGCCAATGTAAACAGATGTTGGAGACTGCTGCTTTGGATGTCCGGGTATCACACATTGCTCGATCTGCCAACGCCGCAGCTGATTGCTTAGCTAATCTTGCTCTTGCTAGTACTTTGTTTTTCAATAAATTCAATGAACCACCTATGGTTTTGTCTTGTAAACTTTCTGTTGATACGGCTTATATGTTGTAAACTTTTATCTGGCTTTAATAATATTTTAAGGGCCTAGCCCTCTCCCTTTTGATCAAAAAAAAAGAAACACCTCTTTCTACTCTCTAATTACAAAATTAATACTTGTGTATCTCACACACAATCTTGATTTCTTCTCCTTTACGCGCAATTGAAATCGAAGATGGGATAAGCATGTGATTGTTCCTCTGACTACGCCCGCGTCCATGGACTCCGGTCCTCCTCCAAATCTGTCGTCGTGGAAGGCCGAGATCACGACGTCGGCGCCCAATTTGTCCTCCAATCCAAAGGTCTCAGTCGATTCCAACTCCAAAAAAAATGCATGGCCGGTAATTGCTGAAATTGATTAGTAATGGTTATTGGTTAATGAATTATTGACGGTGAGGGCGCCCAGGGAAGTGGTGGCGCGCGGGGTACCATCTGACAACGGTGATAGTGGGGCCGACAATTCTGACGTTGCCGTACACTTTGTGAGGGTTAGGGTGGTGGATGGGGCTGTTCTGCCTGACCACCATGGACGCCGTCACGGGAAGGACTTTTCTCTCGACGAAAATGCCTAATTACAAGGAATTTGGATTTAGGGTGGTGGTTAACGAGAGTTTTTAAAAAATTGGACGAAATTTAGATTTATATGTATTTTAGGTTAGGGAAAGGAGTTTTTAAAAACTACAAGGGTACCAAAAGGAATAAGAATTTTTTCTGGGCACCAAGAGGAAAAGTCCAAACCTCAAGGACACCAAAAGGAAAATCCCTAAATTATTCATAATATTTTTAACTGTAAAAATTATATATTATTACAATGGTCTCATTGTGACGTTTTATTTGAGCCTAATATTTAACATGTAAATAATTTTATGCTTTATTTTGTACTTAAATAAACTAATTTATTGTAGTAGTGAAATGAAAGTGAGAGACGTGAAAATAGAAATTGAGTGAATTGAAGTGATGAAAATGAAGGATATAGTATTTGTGTATTTAAATATTTTTTTGAAATATAGCCGTATTAACAATTATTATAATTTTTTTAAATATAGCTATTACTCACAATTATTATTATTATTTTGAAATATAGCCGTTATGTACAATTATTATAATAATATTTTTTTGAACTAAAATATAATAATATTATTTAAATTAGCCATTTATAGTTGTTATTTTGAAATATATTACACCGAAAAATGCAGAATGAAAAGAGTAAACCTAACAGTTAGAATTAAATTTTTAAATTTTAGCTTATAGTAATATTTATCCCACCATAAAGAGTATCTTTTTTATGGTAGGTTAAAAAGGAATCTGAAAACAAATATACTCATTTTAATAGGGTAAAAAATATAAACTTTGACCAACGATAACAAATGCTCTAAGACAATGAGAACAAGATCTAATTCTGAATTCAAGAAAAATTAATGTGATACATTAGTATTTTGTTTTCCAATTAGGAATATTTTTATACACTAATATCTAGGTCATTATTTTTTCACATCAATGTTTGTTTTGGTGTACTTCTCCTCCCTTTCTTCGTCTTCTTCGTCTTCCCTTCTCATCTGTTCTCTCACTCACCCAAACTCCATTTCCTTCCGAACACCATTTCCTTCCCAAGCTCCATTTCATATTAGGTAAATTCGATCTTTCCACACTCCATTTCATATTAGGTAAATTCGATCATCCTAAAAAGGTCGATTTCTCGCCTGATTTCAAATCACCTCGCCGTCGCTCGTCCACACCACCGGACCACCGATTGACTCTCTCTTGTTGATGGTAAGTTTTTTTCCCAACACTAAATCTGAAGGGGTGGAAAGAGTGGACAAAGTTATTAGTACATCATATTTGATGATTTCTAATTGTTTGAATAAAAGGGTTGATCTTGTTGACGGACTTGCTTGTTTTTTGGATTTTGGGCACGATTCGATGAATTTAAGCTGGAATTTGTGACTGTGTGTGGTAATTGAAATTGATGCAACTTACAATTTGAGTGCTGCTAATCAAGTATCTAATCCATTCGTTGATTTTTTTTTGGATTGTTGACGTTTTCAGTGTTCTCTAAGCTCTCTTCTTCATATATATCCCGTAAAGGTAGAATGAGTGCACTTGACAAATTCCTGCAAAATGACTGTAAATCGGGCAAAGTTGACATTAGCGACGCCCATTACTACTTCCACCACATGCTTTCTATGAGACCTCCCCCTCCGGTTTCAGGCTTCAATACACTACTGGCTGGTCTTGTTAAGAGTAAGCATTTCACTCATGCCATCGACTTCTACAAGACGTTGGATCTTTCAGGTGTTCTTGGGTCAAGATCAGATGTCATCACCTTAAGTGTTCTGCTGAACTGCTATTGTAGCATGAAATTAGGGGATGCTGCATTTTCAGCTCTAGACCTCATTTTAAAGTATGGTCATCGTCCCCATATCTTTGCTTTTACTTCGTTAATCAAAGGATTGTATTTGGAGAAGAAAGCTTTTGAAGTTGTTGGTTTGTTTTCAAAGATGATTCGGTTGGGTTGTGCCCCTAATATCATTACTTACAACACTATGATGAACGGTTTGTGTAAGACTGGGAACACTGTCATAGCTCTTCAATTGCATCGAGAAATGGTGCATGGTAAGACAGGTACTACTGAAGAGATTTGTAACACAAACACATTGTCATATGTTCTCATTGACGGTCGCTCAATAGACTGGCCTACAACAGGTATGAAAGGGAAGGATGCTACAATTTTCCCGAATGTCGTTTCTTACAATTGCTTGATTGATGGGCTGTGCCGTTCAGAGATGGAAAAAGATGCTAGGTCGCTCTTTGTTGAGATGATAAATAATGGGGTTCATCCCAATTTTGTGACTTTTACTATCCTTATAAATTTGCTATGCAAGAAAGGTAAAGTAGAACAAGGAATGGAGCTTTTGCAAATGATGATCCAGAGAGGTGAGGTCCCCACCGTTGTTACATATAGCACAATCGTGGATGGATACTGTAGAGTCGGGAAAATAGAAGAAGCTATGAGTTTGTTTGAGGATATGGGTAGGAAGGGGATTCCTCCTAATATTGTGACTATAAATAGCTTGATGAAAGGTCTTTTTCGTTTGAAGAAAGTCGAAGATGCTCTAAACCTATTTAGCTACCTGAAAAAGATGGACATAGAGGAAGGTAATCTTGGAGGTTGTGGACCAGATTGGGTTACTTATGCTACTATAATTGACGGATTATGTAAAAAAGGGTATGTAGGCAAGGTTGAAGAGATTTTCTTCGAAATGCAAAGTAGCGACATTGACCCTAATCTTGTTGTTTATAGTTCTCTGATTGATGGATTGTGTAAAAACGGATATATGGATAAGGCTAAAAAGCTTTTCTCGAAAATGCAAAGTTGTGGTGTTTCTCCTGATGTCGTTGTGTATAACTCTTTGATTGATGGATTTTACCATCACAGAAATGATGAGGAGGCTAAAAGACTCTTGGAGAAGATGATTGGTGATGGTATTTCGCCGAACGTGGTGACATTCACTGTGATAATTGATAAACTTTGCAAAAAAGGAGATGTGGAACAAGCAAAGAGATTGCTAGAGTTGATGAACCAAAGAGGCGTGCTCCCTGACTTAATTACTTACAACAGTTTGATCAACGGTCTCTGTTTAGAAGGAAGGATTGATGATGCAAGAAAAGTGCTTACTTTAATTGAAATTTTCTACAAGCGCAATGTTGTGACATATAACACATTGTTGAATGGGTATTGCAAAAGAGGGATGCTTAAGGAGGCAAGCGATTTGCTTCTTGAAATGGAAGTGAAGGGTTGTTCTCCTAATGTTGTCTCATACAACACATTAATAGATGGGTATTGTAGAGGAGAGATGCTAGAGGAGGCATACAATTTGCTTGTTGAGATGGATGCCAAGGGTTGCTCCCCAAACGTGATTACGTTTAATGCATTGCTTGCTGGCTTTGCTCGTCAGAATGAAAGTGTCAAAGTCTTAGAGCTTCTTCAGAAAATGTTGGACAAAAAGATCTTACCTGACTCGCACACAAAGTGTATTATACTAGAATGTATCAACAAGGATGAAAGTTGTGAGAGTTGGATAGACTCCCTCCCTGATTTCTCCTCAATTCGAAACCCCAAAAAAAAACCGCACTGAACCTATAGGTGAGTTGGAGTCTTGGAGTCTTGATCTTAATAGTTGTCGAATGTTGTTTTAAGTATATTACTTGCGCTAATGCCTTTATAAGTGTTGTGTCATGTGTGGTATTGGTCACTTGCAATGGCTTGTTTTCAAGTTGAACTCACACAAGAAAGATCCAAGAGAGCTAGATGCATCAATGGGAGAGATTTTATCATGTTTCAGTAATTTAGTATAGTACTTACAGCAAGAGTCACCAGACAACTTAGCTAACTGAATTGATTTGGGTAAATTGCATTTTACTGCCCTTTCAACCCCCTTTATTTTTAAGATTTTCACTTGACTACCCATATGTTTAAATTTGCATAAAATCACCCTTTATATCTCTTTTGTCTCAATTAAGGGTACCCCTCAATTAATCACCCCTTATATTCCTTTTTTGTTTTACCTAATGGCACCTTACTTTTTAACTTTGAAAAAAAACACATTGCTTATACGGAGTATAAAAGAACTATTCTAATTTCTTATAGTATGTGTGATAAAAAAAATGAGGGAGGGCAGGCACGGAACTAGGGGTGGGCTGGGGTTTGCTACAGCCCACCCCAAAAAAATTAATTAGATATATCCTTTAGTAGTGTTACTGGACCTAGTGAGAATTTAGTGTAGATGGTGCGCAAGGTTGGGTCAAACCCAAATTGCCCGTGTTCGAATCTCAGTTCCAGCAAAGCGCTTAGTTCAACTTTCATTTTAATTTTTTTCTTTTTGATTGCAGGCCTACCGCTTGTCATTTTAATATATAATTAAAATTAGGTAGGATTAGAATTTAAATATATTAATAGTTATCATTCTAAGAAATTTAGTTTAATTTTATCAAATGAAAATTTTAATTTTACAACAATATGAATTCTTTTAAAAAATATTAACTTTTATCATTGGTTGATATTGATATTCATTGAATAAACAATAGATCTCATCAATTTTTTTAACATATAAGATAAATTCAGCCCACCCAGATTTCGATTCCTGACCCGTCCCTGAGGGAGGGTGATTTCAAGATACCTAAATAGAAATTAGCTAAGTAGTTTTGTAATTGTTTAATCGGTCTCAACTCAACTAATGGAACATGGTCATTCACGGGTGTTCAAGTTTTGAAGCCGATTCGATCGAAAACAAAGAAACATGTTCTTGTTCTTTCTACCAAAAAAAAATGTTCTTGGGGTTACAAAGAAGAGTTAGGACGAACCCACGAAATTAAAAAAAGCATGCAATTAATTAATACGAAGTTACGAACTATATAGTACTCCCTCTGTTTCGCAATTTAGGAATTTATAAACTTTGCACATATATTAAGACAAGCTTAAAGTGGAATTGATGATATTTTGTTTTTTGTGTACAAAATTGATGAGATTAAATCATATAATATCACCCAATGGGTGACATTTTTTAGTATTTATAAGTACATTGCAACTAGAAATATATTAATTAAATGTTATTTTTGGCAAGTTTTAGTATTAATTAATTAAAAGAGACTTATATTTTGAAATTTTATTTGAAGTTTAAAAGCCCCTAAATTGTGAAACGGAGGTAGTATACATCAGTAACTAGTTATACCCGTCTACCATGTAGGACTACGATTCGGTATTTTATAGACATTATAAATAGGATATTAATAAATAAAAATATACTATAAAATTTAATATAAACAATTTATTGCTCGTAGAATGTATAATTTTTTTAATCAATATAAATGATTAAATTTAATGTCGAGAATGAAGATATATTATTAAGATGAAATAATTACAATTCTCTTTTTCCATGATGATATTTAATAGATATTTAATTAAAAAAAGAAGATAAAATATGAATAAAAAATTTATATATTCAAATATGGAACAGATTAGAATTTAAGAAATAATAGTTAACTTAATAAATAAGATATAATAAAGTATGAAAGATAAAGATAATTTAATTATATAAAATATTCAAATTAATTAATCAATATATATCTTCTAAACCTGAAGCACTTTTGGGTAGATTCGTCATTAAGAAATTATATCCCAACCAACCTATTTTTAATAATGATTTTTTAATAAATTATATATTACTAGTTTTACCCGTCGTATCATGTACGACTACGATTCGATATTTTATAAACATTATAAATAAGATATTAATAAATAAAAAAAATATATAATATAAATTTAATATAAGTTATTTATTGTCCGTAGAATGTATATAATTTTTTAATCAAATAGTATATTCTTCCTATTTTATTATTTTTCATGTACGTAAATTTAGACTTTATCAAATATTTCAATATCTATTAAATATTTTATTATCCATTTTTATTAATTTTAAAAATTTTAACTATTTATCATTAAATTTTTTTATAAAAGAAAATCACTATATTTCTATAAATAAATTCATCAAAAGATATATGATAAAATATTTATATTTATTTTAAAATATTTAAATATTTTATCTTTAATTTTAAATACTTGTATAAGGAAGCTTTCAAAAAATATTGTTATACTAAATAGATATTTTTTTGATGTTAGAGACAAATTTAAAGAGTTAGAAAAAATTTAATAGAAAGAAGTTATAATAATAGAAATAAAAATTAATTTTTTAAATATGAGGTGGGGCTAGAATCGTTCTGGTGGCTCGAAAAGGTACAACTTTAATATATAGTTATAGTATATTACCTATTTTTTATTTTTAAACATTATAAGTATTTATCATTAATTTTTTATTATAAAAGAAAAAAATATATCTATAAATAATTTCGTGAAAAGACATCATCCTAAAAAGTAAAAGATATTTATACTTATTTAAAAATATTATAAATTTGTTATCTTTAATTTTAAATATTTGTATAAGGAAGTTTTCAAAAGATATTATTATACTAAATAGATATTTTTTTGATGTTAAAGATAGATTTAAATAGTTAAAGAAGAATATATAATAGGAAAACGTTAAAATATTAGAAATAAAAATTAATTTTGTAAATATGAGGTGGGGCCAGAATCGTTCTGGTGGCTCGAAAAGGGATAGCTTTAATATATAGTTATAGATGTAATTCAATCACCTTATGGAATTTCCAATTTTATCCACTCACTTGACTTAATAATTTTTTTATCAAATTGATATGAGATTGGATAAAAATTTTGACTCTACCCATTATTTTTATCTTTATTCATGTTCATTATATTATAATATTTAATTATCTTATATCCATATTGTATAAATAAAATATACTATATAAGAATTTATATATTTTTTTCAAATTACTATGAGATTGGATAACTTTTTATCTCTACCATTCTTTTTATCTTTGTTCATGTTCATTATATTGTAATATTTAATTATCTTTTGTCCATATAATATAGAAAAAATATACTACATAATTGATCGTATGGTTATTTTTTTCACGATTACGGTTTGTACGTACAATATTTATAAAAATTATACTATATAGATAACGAAATTTGCAAAAAGTATAGTTAAAATTGATCAATTTTAACGATTACGATTTGTCATACGAATATTAACTTTATCTTGAAAGTTTTTCATTATATTCTAATATTTAATTATCAATTTGGTATGATTATCAATTTGAAAATTTGGTACGAGTTTTCATTATTTTTATTTTTTCACATGTTTATTATATTGTAAATGATAGTTTTTTGTAGATAAAATAGGTATAATTTTATAGAAATATCCTTATATATATCAATTTAATCAAAATTAAAAATACAAAGAAATAATACAATAATTCTATCCATATGTATAACACACAAAAATACTAATTTAATATATTAGATAAAAAAAATAGATAAGTTTTTTATCCATAAATATGATAAATATAAAATCATTTTTATAGCTTTTCTATCTATAAGTATAGTGTTAATATTAAATTTCTATCCATAAATATGACAAATATAAAATAGTAATTTAATATCCCAACTATCCTTTTTCACTTCAAAATCCCATAATAAATTAATTTAATATCTCTAAATGAAATAGATAACTTACGGGTTTTCAATATTAAATTTTCATATTCTTTTCTATTAACTTTTTATTAAAAATTATACTAACGTTTTTAATTAGTATGAACCATATTTTTAATCATGTATTTTTATATTAATTTTGGATTTTTATATTAATTTTTTGTTTGTAAGTATGTGAATGTTTTTAATGAATATTGACCATATGTATCATATTAATTTCGAATTTTTCAATATTAATTTTCTATGCTTAAGAATGATAACTTTTTAAATTTTCACCCATAAATATGTCGGGTTTTATATATTAATGTTCTATCTATAAATATGATAGTTAAATACAATATTGTCATTAAATTTTAATTTCAGTCACCATACTTTTAGTTACCAAATTGTTTATATTAATTTTGCATCCATAACTATGCCCACGCTTTTTTAATTAATATGGACCATGTTTTTAATGCTAGAATTTATATTAACTTTTCGATTTTCGTAGATTAAGTTTGGGAAATTCCGGTTGGTACCCTCGAGCTTTTGGTTTTTCTGAGTGGTGCCCTGAAAAAAAAACTTATTCCGAGTGGTACCCCTGAACTTTTGCAAAAGTCCGGCTGGTGCCCTTACTTGTAAATTTTCGTTTGTTTATAGCTAAATTAGTATGTTTCCTAATAAAAAAAATATTTTGTATTTTTAATTAAATTAAAATAAAATTTTAATTTAATAAAAATGAAAATAAATCATATAAAAACATTAAAATAAATTTTATTATATATATATGTCAAGTAGATTTTAAGTTGTATAATTCAAAGTTTTTAAATTAAAACCAAAAATATTATAATATTTATTTTAAAATAAATATATTTCAAGATTAACATTTTCCATGTAGATTTTATATAGTAATTTTGACAATTTTTGAAAATTGATAGAATTTAAAATTTTAATGTAACTTGAGAGCACCATAATGAAAATCCTATTAGTTTTTTTTTTTAAATTCAAAATGATTACATAAAACCAACATGAAAATTTTTAGTTATATAATATATTTATTTTTAATGTAAATATTGTAAAAAAATTTAAACTTAAAATTTTAAATTATACAACATACCATTTACTTGACAAATATATATATATATATATAATATTTTTAATTTAATATTTAATATTTTTTTAATTGTTATTGAACTAAAATTTTGTTTTAATTTAACTAAATAAAAAAAATATTTTTTTCATAAGAAAACATACTAATTTAGTTATAAACTAACGAAAATTTACAAGTAAGGGCACTAGTCGGACTTTTGAGAAAGTTCAGGAGTACCACTCGGAATAAGTTTTTTTCAGGGCACCACTCGGAAAAGCCAAAAACTCGAGGGTACCAACCGGAATTTCCCATTAAGTTTTCATTCATAAATATATGACAACTTTTTAATTTTTCTATCCATAAGCATGATGATTTTTTATACCATTTTTATATTAATAAGTATGATAATTTTTTAATTAATATCGTTATAGATATGTTATGTCTTACAATATATTAATTTTTTATTCATAAGTATGTTGATTTTTTATATTGCGGATACCTTAATAAATAAATAAAAAATTGTTGATCCCTTAATGTTAAACCAGTTAATCGGGTTAATTCAGTCAGATTTAGGTTCGGTCATTTCAGGTTCGGTTGAGTACAAGTTCATGTCATTAAAATTTACGGGTTGATTGGGTCAATTGATTGCGGTTTTTGTGCAGATTCGGGTCAATTGATTGCGGTTTTATTCATTTTAATAATAAAATATATTATTATAATTAACTTAAATATTTATAATATCGTTTTATTATATAAATTATAATACCTATATCATATTTAAATTATATATTACAATTTTTATTTTAAAAAGTCCCCGGGTAAGGCCCGGGTCATCAACTAGTTTAATTTAAGATGGGATCAAACTCATTTTGTTGTTTGATAATGTAATGATTAGATAAGATTAAATATTATATTATTCATATTTTATTACTTTCAATGTACGTAAATTTAGAGATTATAAAATAATTCAATATATCTATTAAATATTTTATTATCTATTTTTATTAATTTTAAACATTATAAATATTTATCATTAATTTTTTATTATAAAATAAAATTAATATATATCTATAAATAAATTCGTCAAAGATATATGCTAAAAGATCTATATTTATTTTAAAATATTTTATCTTTAATTTTAAATACATATATAAGGAAGTTTTCAAAAGATATTGCTATATTAAATAGATATTTGTTTGATGTTAGAGACAAACTAAATATATGTATTTTTTTAAAATACTAAATAGGTACTAAATAGATATTGATATTATTTTTTTAAATGTGAGGTGGGGCTAGAATCATTATGGTGGCTCGAAAAGGTACAACTTTAATATATAGTTATCAATATATATCTTCTAAACTTGAAACACTTTTGGACAAATTCGTCATTAAGAATTTATATCACATTCACCCTATTTTTTATAATGATTTTTCTAATTAATTATAAATTATATAATTCAATCAACTTATGGAATTTCCAATTTTATACACTCACCTTATTTAATAATTTTGTTTATCAATTTACTATGAAATTGGATAAATTTTTATCTCTACCCATTATTTTTTTTATCTTTGTTCATGTTCATTATATTATAATATTTAATTATCTTCTAGTCATATAGTATAGATAAAATCTACTATATAATAATTTATTTATTTTTTTCAATTTACTATGAGATTGGATAAATCTTATCTCTACCCATTATTTTTATCTTTGTTCATGTAATATTTAATTACCTTCTATCCATACAATATAGATAAAGTATACTACATCTATCTATCTATAACTATATATTAAAGTTAAACCATTTCGAGCCACCACATTAAATCGGGCCCCAGCACATATTTAATAAAATTAATTTTTATTAATTAATTTTTTCAAGTAAATTCCTTCTAATCTATTTCTATGAAAATATATTTAAATTCAAATTTTTTAAAAAATAATGAAAATTATTTTATATTTTGAAGTCACCACATTGAATCTGCCCACCTTATATTTAAACAAAATAATTTTTTATTTATATTTTCAATTAAATTCCTTTATATCTATTTATATTAAAAAACATAATTCTAAATTTAAATAAAAATAATAAAAATTATTTTATCTTTATCCTTTTATTTATTTATGTAAAATATTTATATTAAATCAAATTTTGATTAAAAAAATAAAAAAATTCATGATCTAGATAATTACTTGCCTAAATTGAATTTGAAAAAAAATACATAATATTTTCCTTAATTTTGTTTTTGTCTTAGGATGAATTAAATAAATAGCAAAAAAAAAAGGCTAATTAGGTGGATATTAAGGAGGGTATGAAAATTAGCTAAATAGCAAAACCCCCATCACCCCCCCACCCCACTCCAACCGAGTTGACTCGGTCGTTGACCGGGTTGACTCGCTCGTTGACCGGGTTGACTCGTCCGTTGACCGGCCGTTGACCGGTGTTGACCGACCGTTGACCGGCGTTGACCCACTGTTGACCGACCGTTGACCGGTGTTGACCGGCGTTGACCATCATCACTATCATCATTTTGAAAACCGTCATCACAATTTGTTTCACCGTCATCACAATTTTTTGATGACAAAAAATGTAATGAAAGATAAAAAAGTGTCATCAAAATGTCTTGATGACATTTTTTGATGACAAAAAATATCATCAAAGACATTCGACCACATAAAAACACCCATCATCATTGTCATCACAATTTATTTCACCGTCATCACAATTTATTTCACCGTCATCACAATTTTTTGATGAAAAAAAGTGTAATAAAAGGTAAAAAGTGTCATCAAAATGTCTTGATGACACTTTTTGATGACAAAAAATATCATTAAAGGCATTCAACCACATAAAAACAATCGTCATCACTGTCATCACAATTTATTTCACCGTCATCACAATTTTTTGATGACAAAAAGTGTAATAAAAGGTAAAAAGTGTCATCAAAATGTCTTCATGACATTTTTTGATGACAAAAAGTATCATCAAAGGCATTCAACCACATAAAAACACCCATCATCACTATCATCACAATTTATTTCACCGTCATCAAAAAATTTTGATGACAAAAAGTATAATAAAAGGCAAAAAGTGTCATCAAAATGTCTTGATGACAACTTTTTGATAACAAAAAGTATCATCAAAGGCATTCTACCATATAAAAACAACCGTCATCATACGGTTCGAACCGTCATCAACTATCATCACTTGTCATCGTTATTTGATAACGGTTTGATTGTCATCAACTATCATCTCTACTTGATGACGGTTCAATTAATTTGTCATCAAAAGGGCCTTGATGACAAACAAGTGTCATCAAATATGTGTCATCATTGTCATCACTATTTGATGACGGTTTGATTATCATCAACTATCATCATAAATGTCATCTCTACTTGATGACGGTTCGATTCTCATCAATCGTCATCGCTATTTGATGGCGGTTCGATTGTCATGAATTATAATCACTACTTGATGACGGTTCGATTAATTTGTCATCAAAAGGGCCTTGATGACAATGGTCTTGAAGACAAACAACCGTCATAAAGTGTCATCACTCAAATTTTGTTCGTTTTTATCATCATCACAAAAAATAGTTGTCATCAAATCTCATCACTACATAAAAATAGTTGTCATCACCGCATAAAAAACAATTGTCATCACAAATAAAAAAAACAAAGTTGTCATCAAATATTTGTCATCACGTTTAACTTTTTAGTGTCATCACATATAATTTTTAGTATCATTATTGAAAGTGTCATCAAATATGTGTCATCATGTACGATTTTTTCATAAATTATCATCACTACTTGATGACGGTTTAATTGTCATCAACTATCATTACAAATGTCATCTCTACTTGATGACGGTTCGAACCTTGTCATCACATACAATTATTTCATAAATTGTCATCACTTTTTCATAACTGTCATCACTAATTGATGATGGTTTGATTGCCATCAACTATCATCACAAATCTACACTTTTACTACCGTTAATTGCAAAACAAATTCAAACTATATAAATCAAAATGAAATCCTCAAGCACGTGCACAAACTAAATCTAAGAGACTTCATTTCTTAATAAATTTCTATCACAGTTATTAAGAGACTTCATTTCTATCACGATCATCAACTATCATCACTACTTGATGACGATTTGATTGATTTATTTGCCATCAAAAGTTTGTCATCAAAAGGGCCTTGATGACAAACAACGGTCATCAAGTGTCATCACTTAAAGTTTGTTCGTTTTTATCATCACCACAAAAAATAGTTGTCATCAAATCTTATCACCACATAAAAATAAGTGTCATCATCGCATAAAAAACTATTTTCATTACTAAAAAAATTTAATTGTCATAAGAAATCAGCACTTGTCATCACTAAATATAAACATGTCATCAACAAAAATAAGTACAATCAAAGGTCATTAATAAAGCCTATGTGGGATTTGAACCCACATAATTTTTTTAAGCAAAATGCTCTACCATTTGAGCTAATAGGCTAAATACATTTTATAATAAAAATAGATCCTAAATTAAATTGTACTAGAAAAGAAAAAAGTAGGAATTACCTCAACCGTAAATTTGAATGTACAATTTGAAAAGACAAGCCTCCACTTCATTCCAAGATGTATATGATAAATAAATCATGTCAAGTCTCTGTTTCCAAATGTTGGTTATATTTCCACATATCCTGTTCAAAAATTATAAAAAAAAACATCAACACGGTGATACGTTTTGAAGCACAAAACCCCTTCAAATTGAACACCAAAATTGTCACAGATTGCAATCAATTAAACAAGAAATTCAACACCAAAATTGTCACCAATAGAACTAAGTTCAAATTACGCAATTAAACAAGAAAGAATAAGAAACAGTACATAAAATAAGCATAAAATCATATCTAACTAATCACCAATACTTTAACAAGATTTGCATAATGAGGAATTATTTACCAGATCCATGATCTCGAGCAAATTAATTATGTTAAAATCATGAATAAGTAACAGATCTCAATAACAAAGTCAATTGATGAAAATGAGGGTCCAATCCATAATACATCTCCATCCCCTTTTCCCTTTCGGTCCATGGGCAAATATCGTTTTTGGCTCTTTTCCCCTTCTTCTTTGTATCAAATTCATCCATTCTATATACTATGAATTGCAAATGCCTGACCCCCATTTTCACTGCCCCACAAACATTTTGATGCTCATTTTCCAAGAACAAAAAATACAGTAGTAACTGGGGAAAAACGTACCCTTTGAGGAGCAGGCTCAAGAGGAATTCTGGCCTTTGTTATGATTCCAAACTGGCCTAGTCCACCAAGCACCGCGTGGACTAAAACTCTGAATCTCCTCCTCCGAGCAATCCTTTATCTTGCCCTTACCTACGCGAATCATTCGCTATAAATTCGCCCGGAATTTAAGACGAATAAGAGTCTAGAGAGAGCGTGTTTTAGCACAAATACTATATAAAAATTGAATCAGAATAACACAAAGAGAGATGTTTAGATTCAATTAAGGTACAGAAAAGGCAAAGGAGCTCACCATCGTCGTTGAAGATTGAGTAAGTTAAGTACAACTTAGATCTGAAAGATTCGAAAACCCTAGATCTGAAAATGGGAGGACGAGGAGGAGAAGGTGGAAGATCTAGGATGGTGTCGAGTGGAAGAGGATGAGAAGGAATATGAAGATGACGAACGACGACGGATAGATCCGACGAAGATGAGGATTTGTCGTCGTTCGGTCCATGGAACCGAGAGAGAAGAGCCAAAGGAAGAGAGAAACGAGCGAGTGAGAATTGTGGGGGGAGAGAGGAAAGGAGGTGAGAGAAAAAATAAAAGGAGGGTTTTTATACTTAATAAAAAGCTAAAAAAATTGGTTCAGGTTACAAACGCCTAATTAGGTAGTAAATTTATGCCCTTTTAACTAACTAGGTAAAATGGGCGTGCTTACCAAAATGAATACATTACAATGGATTTAATTTTTCTTCAGGATTGAACAATGAACTGATTGCACCTAAAAAAAACCTCAAGTTCAAAAAAATAAATACTAAAGAGACATCTTGGATTAAACGAAAGGGGGAAAATTACTTTTCGATAGGAAAGAGAGAAGTGGAAAACAGAACAAACATACGCTAAGCACGAGAGAGAGAGAAGAAGCATCCGAAATTCCGATCCCGTCTTCTTAGCGAGCGAAAGATTTTACAACCACCAACAAAGCTTAGAAGACATCAATACTCTAGCAATTCCCAATCCATAAGATTCTCTTCATTTTGTAAGTGCAAATCTGTGTTTGGCGTGCCTCTCTTTTCTCCATGTAACTTCACAAATTTTACAGTTTCACATATATTTGTTCCAATTTGCAATTTGTGTTACCGAATGGGAAAAAGGGAATCTATCTATTGCATTTTAAATCCATCTTGAGTAAATCTGGATGTGTTTTGGTTTGATTTTTAGTTCTAGCGAATTTCAGGTGAGGTTTGGCAGTGTAGCAAAAAGTTTGACCTTTGGGAAGATGGCGAGGATTAAGCCTCAGGCTTTGCTGCAACAAAGCAAGAAAAGAAGGCTCCTGGTCGCATCAGTCTCACAAAGATCGTCTTCTTCAGCTTAATTGGTTTACTTTCCCTTTATTGTGTGGTATCTACTTTCAAATATCTGTCTTACAGGTGTGTCTGGTGTATTAGATTTTAGTGCTATTTTTCTACCCTTGAATTTTTTATACTTAAGTAATTCAGATTCAATTTATGATATTTTTTTTGCATCACTATTGTTTGCAACTTATGAATCAACTGGAAGAGGAAATGAATCAATATAGTATATCTCAGGAAAAGAAGTAATTTTGTGAAGATCTTATACTAATTCAACATCTAGTTTGACACTATATTCTTGCCTTTTATGTCTACTGTCGGGTCAGCTAATCAAGGAGATCAGGCATAATATACTGGGCGCAAGGTAAAAAAAAATTGTCTACCATTTGAATTTGTAGTTACTCAAATATACATATTGATAATATTATAGCATTGTTAATATACTGTAATGTATTTTGTAATCTAGGGTCTTGGAAATCTGAAGGATCATGATGTCCCTAGATATGTAGTGAGTAATTGTTGTTTCATGAAATTTTTTCTGAGTATTGAATTCTCATATGTATGCTATGATTTTCTTTCTTTTTGGGATTACAAGGTACACTCACGATACTTTCTAAATATGAGAGTCAACTTCCAAGAGATTGACCATCAAGTTTGAGTTCACAAAGCAGTATAAGTACAAGTAGATAATAGGAACATGTTTATGTCAGTTAGAACTTTAGATTTCCTATTGCATATTATTTAATGGTTTCCGAGGAATCAAGGTTTGATATTATAACTGCAAAGTAATGCATTTTCTATTAGGCATCTAGTTTTTGGTTTCTATAGTTATGCTTGGTGTGTTTTGCCACAAAGCAAGAATCAAATCTCTGTCGGTATTTACTCGTGCATCTTTCCTTTTGTGCCTAGATTCAGAAAACATCAAAAGGCATGATAACTGTGGAATTTCTCAAGGATAATTCCCCTGAAAGTGTGGATGAATTCATTAATCTATGGTGAGTACATAATACCTCAAGTTTGAGAACTTTGGTTTGTCTCTATTCTAAATGATACTTTTTTAGTATGTTAGTGACATAGTGATAGTTTATCTGCTTAGTTGTTGAGGTGATTCTCAACTGCAATGATCTTCTGCTTAGAATCAATGTTGTTTGTCTTTCAAGCCAATGGGAGATCAAATGATGACTAATTTGTTCCTGAATACAAGATGCCTGTTATGAATACAACATGCATGTTCTATAACTGTGATCACATTAAATGATAGCAATTTTTTGTTAAAGTTTCATACATCATGATAAATAAAATTTATCTGTATGGTTTACCTTGTTATAACTTTTGTTTGCATTGAAAATGGGAATTTCAAGGATATACAATTCCAACGTGTAATAAAGGATTTCATCATACAAGCAGGGGATGTCCATAGCCTTGGAGTTGCTGAGGAATGGATTTCCAGAGGGAAGCAGCACAATGGACGAACTTGACAGGAGGCTAGCTTACTTGTCTTACTTTTCATTCAATGCAGTAATGTTTTATCCTTTAATTTGTCACTTTGAAACAAAGTTATGCTTTCTTGCAGTATGAACCATGAGGCTTTTATGCTTGGGACCTCCAAGAGAAAGCCTAATAAAAAAGGATTGAGCTTTAACATAACCACAACACCTATTCCGGATCTGAATGAAAAACTCAATGTGTTTGGACAATTGTTAAAGTCTGAAGTTGTTCAGGTATGGGAAATTTTAATTTGTATATAAGATTATTTTTTGCTTATGTGAATTATATCTGAAATCACCAGAAAATGACTTTCATTTCATGTGGCTGGTTTTTCTATGTTGTCTAGGTTCATACAGACAGTAGTCAAATTTATTGTCTATTTGTGGTTTAGATATCTTTTCTTAATTACGGGTCATGGCATCTTAATTAGCAGCGATGCAAGTCTGAAATTTCTGTTTTTTTGAGGCTAGAATCTCAGCTAATTCATACTTCTATTTTTTTGCAGCAAAGATGTTCAAGTAAATTGCCGCATCTTTGTTGATAATGATGATAATGATGGTTGTTTGGTTAAATAATGGAACTCATCTCCATCTGCCTCCCTAGCCTTTTCCAAATTGCAAATTACCACCTCTCCCCTTGTTGATAATGATGATAATGATGGTTGTTTGGTTAAATAATGGAACCCATCTCCATCTGCCTCCCTTTTCCAAATTGCAAATTACCACCTCTCCCCTCAAATTTCCATTAAAAATAAGTCTTTGTTCCTCTTTTTTTCCTTTTACCACCCAAAGATCCACACCTAATCTACAATTATAGACGTACACAATTATTGTTTGTCATGAAAAGTTTAAGAATTGCTTTTTTTATAATATTGTTTAATGAAGGCCCCTTTGTCAAGCAAGTTTATGGTTAGCATTTTGTAAACTTCAGTTTGCTTCATTTCTTTGTGTAGTGTGGGAATAAAATAGTTATGTTATAATCAAATGAATATCTATAAAAAAAAATACAAAAACCAGAAAAACTGTGCACCACAAGTTAAATGCAACATATCAGAAGCTTGTTCTGCATCACACAATTATGATTATAATATTTGTACTTAATAAGCCTTTTTTGTGGACAGTGAGCAGCAGTGCATTAGAAATCAGATGTATGCAGTTGAAAAAGGATTGCCTATTCTAAAAAAATGTGTTGCTTCCCAAAACAAAAGGATTATTTGCCTACATGTCTGATTTAAGAAATTCTATTGATGCAGGTTCTTTTCCTCATTCTATCTATATTACCTTTGCACATACATAATCTCTCTTATATTTCAAAGTATATTTCCATCTCCGTACATCTTACTAACAGGGATTATCTTGAAATAAACAAATCTAATACATAAATTCTTGCATCTTGGGATAGGATAATAACACATCAATCCCATTTCTGTGGTTATTTGTACTGATAGTATGTACATGGAGATATGTCTATTCTTTTCTAAAAAATCTTTTTATGTTGCTGCTGCTGAGGTCAGGGGTTCTTAGAGCATCACTAACTTAGGGTTCGAGGTCGTACCGGAATGACTTCGATCAACTCTGGTCATTTCCATCTCGAATCTGGAGGTAAGGCTTTCAATTCATCCTTTGAAGAGAACTACTGCGTATTTTGGATAGTATCTAATTGCTAGATACTATTCAGCTGAAAAGATCAATCCTTACAGGAAGTTCCAAGTTCATCTCATTCGAAGGTTTCATGTGGGGCTTCTCTATGTTCTGGTAAATCCTATACAACACCTTAGTTGGAGACTTCCAAAAGATCAATAACCTGGTTATTTGTTCATGTGAGAATCATCAATAATCAAGTATATGACAATCCGAGATTGAAGAAAAAAAGTAATCGGAAAATAAGAAACCTATTAACACCTTAAAAAAAAATAAACAAACAAACAAATGATCATAAACAAAGTTGAAGTAAGATCCATAAACAAAAAGCAAATACAAACGTAAACGAACAATAATATACAACAAATAGCATTCAGAAGTCTGAATGAGAGAAATAATTATACCTGATAGTCATCTCCACTACAAACTCGACCCCCTCGTATTCACCTGCTCCTAAGTCGTCCACCACCAATCATCTCTCTCCAAACGCTCCCATCTCCTTCAGTTCTCCTATCTCTCTCCACCACATATGGAAATCCATAGGCTATATAACCAGGAGAAGCCAATCAAATAAAACAGTGGAAGTGCAGTACGGCTGAGAAAGACAGAGAGAAGAAGAAGACGAACTAAAGAGGCGGCTTAAATTTGGCGGTGGGAGTGCACAATTGCAATTTTGTGAAATCGGCTCTCTCTCCCCCCTAAATTAGAGAGGCAGATTCCTTTCCACATTTGTTAGACTTTTTTTAACATTACGAGTGCTTATTTTTTCTTAAGATTTGCACTGGAGAAACCAAATTTAAAATTTTCTATCCTCCCTCCCTTATCTGATGTGCACATGGGTTTTAAAAAAAATTATTAGTTGTTTCCTTCCAGTACGCACAATCGCACGTAGCCGATTTTGTTGAATTTGTAGATAATGTAATAAATGATAAATCATTTTTACCAATTAACAAGACACTAAAGTAACAAAGTGAATCAAAGGTGGTGTGGTGCTGGCATAACATGGAGATTTCTTGGAATTGTAGTAGCTTACAAAACCAAATGTAATGAAGGTGGTGTTTATGACTAAATCGAAGCAAGGGTAATGAGATAAGTTATTACTTTAGATAAGTTATTACTTTAGATAAGTCAACATTGATGGCTTGAATTTTCAACAATGGCAACTTCATTAATTTTCCACTTCACACATAAGTTTATATATGTGTATATATTTTTATAGTTGTACATGACCATATATATAAACCAATTACAAAAACGTACTTGCAAACTTACATGTATATTTATCATGATCATTATGTTTATATGGATAAATACCGATCGCTTAATAAATCTTATTTCTTTTTTTTTAATTTAATAATCCTTACGAGATCATGCCAAGTATACTCTTATATATTCGGGTTGTGATTTGAGCATTTAGGCGGATTATATATCATGCCTAAAATCTTATTAATTAGGAAGCGGAATAAAATAAATTGTAACGACTTAATAATTATTATAATATACTGAAATTGAAGGTGGAAATATTACTTTTTATTAAATGTAAAATTAAAAAAAGAACACAAATAGATAAAATCATTAGGTAATAAACCAATTTTATCATACCAAAAATCTATACAAAAATTATCCAAAATTGGCACCACTCGTAAACATACACCACCGGGATCGGATTTGACTTGTGATTTATGCAGTCCATCAATTTTTTTCATTGAGCATCGAAGTTGAATTTTCGAGCTTATTCAACAATGATTAACAAATATAAAATTTAGCTTGTATTATACGTTGGAATTTGTTCATATTGTTGGACATTATGTAGCAGACAGGATCGGAACTTGTGTATGATTATCACAAATTTGTTCCTAATATTAAATAATATTAGGACGTATACTTAATTAGGCAAGAGGCAAGATAACATAGGTCTTCTCAATAATCCAAAAAATTCTACTATTTCCTAAATCTGAAATCACTCAGCAAAGTAATTAAAAGTGAGGAAAGCCCTAACCTGGATGTGAAATTACAACCCAAATGAACCAGATCGACATGCCAAAAGAAAGAAAGGCAGAATAGGAAAAAAAAAATCAATTGAGAGGGAGGAGGTCAAACCGTTCAGCTTTAGAGACGATTTTTTGGACTTTGACGAGGCATAGAAGACAGCCGACGGTGAAGAATTCTTTCTCCCCGAGTTCGCCGTTCCGTCCTGATTCTCCATCTCTGGTTAAATTGAGAACTCCAAGTTAAAAACGAACTTAAATTGAGAAGGACAAGTTCAAACCGATCAATTTTTTTAGACAAATATGAAATTGAAAAGGAGAAGTTCATGCCGATCAATTTTTTGAGACGGATGTGTAGACTTCAACGAAGCAGATAAGATAGGCCAGCGGTGAAGGATTCTGTCACCCGAACCCGTAGTTCCGGCCTGATTCTTTGTGTGTTTGATGCGGTAGATAAGATATGTCGGCGGTGGACGTTTCTTTCTCCCGAGTCGTTCCGTCTTGATTCTCTCTCAATTCCTGCCCAAGGCTATTTATATAAGGACGCTCAAGGAGCCAAACACAATTTGTCCTCTTCATTGTGTGCGGCCGTTTTTTTTTAAATTAAACAATTTCGTAATTTCATAATGTATACAAAGTCAGCAAATCAAAGTATAATGTGAAAGCAAAGACAAATTCTCCTCTTGTCATTATAACATTATAAAGATAGTGTGTGGCTGTTTTTTGGCAAACAAGTCAGCAAAGACGGCCACCGCAATCATTGAGTCATAAATGCAATCATTCAATGAGTTAACGGTCGCAATTTGAATACTTCGTAAACAACATCAATTAGCACAAACCATATTTATTTTATTTAACATATCAACTTCCACCAATCACAAATCAGATTTACACATTATCACGCTTGTTTAGCATTGATTTATCTGATTACCGTTCATGGAGGATCCTCCCTTTTATAGTATTATAGATTTGTTCTTTGTCTTATTCATGTAAATATAGAAGATTTTGACCTATAAAAAATTCAATCTTTATTCATATTTTTCATCTTTTTTTATTAATTATATTTTTAAATTGTATATTAATTTTCTATGAATAAGTATGATAACATTTTAAATTTTCAACCATAAATATATTGAGTTTTATATATTAGTTTTCTATAAATATGAAAGTTAAATGCGATATTTTCATTAAATATTAATGTCTTAGTCAACATATTGTTAGTAACAAAATTGTTTATATTAATATTTTATCCATAATTATTACAATCTTTTAAATTAATATGAACAATAATAAATAGAAATTATTGATCCCTTAAACTTAAATCAGTTAATCACTATCCATATATCGAATATGACACATAAAAAGTATTGACTTAATCTATTAGATTAAAATAGCTAATTTTTTTATCAATGAATGTGATAAATAAAATATATATATATATATTTTTTATATTTGTAATTATATTTTTAATTAAAAAAATTTAATATTAAGTTCGTATCCATAAGTATGATATTTAATATCCCAAATACCCTTTTTTTTAATTTAATGCCCCATTTAAATTAATTTTATTATCTCTAAGTGAAATAGATAACTTTTATATCCAAGAGTATGAAATATGGACCATATTTTAAATTGTGAATTTTCAATATTAAATTTTATCATTCTTTTATATTAACTTTCAATTCAAAAGTATGATGAGTTTTTTAATTAGTATGAGACATATTTTTAAGACAAATTAGTAATAAATACACCAAAAAAAAGTCAAAATTGCGAAAAAGGTATACTTTTTTTCAAATTTGCACTTTTACCAAAATTAATTAAGTGGGTAGCCATTTTTATTGCAAAAATGCCCACTCATCCTCCAAATGCAATTTTTTAGGAATTAAAGAAAAAAATAAATTAAATATTTATGTTTAATTTTGTTTAATACGAAAATTGAATTTTAAACGGGTGAATAAAAAACTTTTATTTAATTCTTCTCCAGAATCCGGTGCCGGAGAAGTGCTCCCACATCTCCTTCTCCAACTCCCGGAGCTCCTCCTCCATATAACAGCCTCGTCCTCCTCCGACGGCACCTCCGCCGGCGATGAAAACAGGTCATCGCCGATCGACAGAGAGCGCGTCCGCAACATTCCGCTTTTCATGAGCCTCCGGTGGCGGCGCTCCCTGATAGCCTTGTGGTAGAGGTCGGCGGGTGCTCTGTAGGCGGCGCAAGCACCAGCAGGTTGGCGACGTTGTACATCCTCGCCGCCTCCCCCGCCGCCGACGTCGACCGCACATCCGAATCTGACTCCGTCTCCGCCCTCCACCTCGTCGTATCCGGCGGATCTCACTCCTCCCCCGTCGCCGTCGAGATCCTCCTCGCTGCCTCCGCAAACCCTAACGTGTCAACTCTAACGGTCTCAGGCCTTCAGATGTGATCCCGTTTTTCCCCAAATCTCCCGTTTCCAAGAACCTCCGGGCGTTACTCGGCGGCGAAGGCACCTCGACCATTGCCACAACCTCCAAGTCTGAGCCGGCGTCGCCGAAGGCGTACACCGGCGCGGCGCTGCCGGACATAAACACCGGGATCTACGGCTCCGACGAGTTCCGGATGTACAGCTTCAAGATCAAGCCGTGTCGCGAGCCTACACGCACGACTGGACGGAGTATCACCATGGAGCACCGACGACCTCTGCCGGATTATCACCATGGATCGCGATCGAGATGAAATCACCGCCTCGGATTATCAACAAAAATAGAATTTTTTGTTTATTTAAAAAAAGATTAATTAATGTTGCTTTTATAGCAAAGATGCCCACGTGGGTATTCAAATGCTATTTCGGTATAACATGGTCATTTTTGCAAAAAACAGTTTTAATTGGTGTATTACTGCAAAATCGCCTATTTTTAATCACACATTTTTATACTAATTTTCAAATTTTTTTAATTTTTAATTTATTATTTATAAGCATGATATTGACTTTAATTAATATTGACCATGTTTTTCATAATATATTTGAATTTTTCAATATTAATTTTCTACATATAAGAATGATAACTTTTAAATTTTCCATCTATAAATATGTTATGTTTTATATGTTCATTGTCATCAAATTTTACTGTCTCAATCATCATATTTTACTGTCTCAATCATCATATTTTTAATTAGTTACTAAATTTTTTATAATAATATTTCTATCAATAAATATGACAAGTTTTTGAATTAATATAGACCATGTTTTTAATTGTAGATTTTATTATATTAATTTTTTTTCAAAAGTATGATAACTTTTTAAATTTTCTATCCATAAACATGTTGATATTTATAGTAATTTTCTATTAATAAGTATGACAATTTTTTAATTAATTCGATATGGATACGATGTGTCTTATAATATATTAATTTTCTATTCATAAGTTTGTTAATTTTTTATATTACGGATTCGTACATAAATAAATAAAAATTATTCAATTAAACCGATTAATCGGGTCAGTTCAATTGAGTTTAGTCATTTCGGATTCGAGTTGAGTACAGGTCATGTTAAAATTTACGGATCGATTGAGTCGATTGATTGCGGCTTTTATGCGTGTACGAGTAAACCCTGCGAGTTAAGAGCATCAATTTTTTTATAATTATTACATAAATATTACAAATAGCATTTTTTAAGAATAAGATAATATTGGTATACATTTTAATAATAAAATATATTATTATAATTAAAATAATTACATATTTAATATTTAATTTAATTATTTATACTACTATTTTTTATTATATAAATTATAATATCTATAACATATTAAAATTAACATATTAAAATTTTTATTTAGAAAAGTTCTCGGTCAAGGCCCGGGTCATCAACTAGTAGATTAGTAAAACACAATAACGTTATACTCGCTCTGTTTGATTTTAGTCATATGTTAAGAAATTCATTGTGAATATAAAAAATACCATTAAATATCCAAAATTTTCTAAATGTAATCACTATGTTAATTCCTAGAGAGAACCAAGTCAATACAAGCATTTTCCAACACATTAGTTAAATAAAAATTCTAAAAAAATAAATTTTGATGAAAAAAGTTTTGAGATTAGAAAGACAAGTAGAACTAAACGGACAAAGTATCTTATACTTAAAAGAATTATATTCATTAATCATCAAATTAAATAATCATACTTAGAAGAAAGCATTCAAAAAACGTCAAACCTAAAACACATCTATAACTATATATTAAAGTTATACCTTTTCGAGCCATCAGAACGATTCTGGCCCACCTCATATTTAAAAAATTAATTTTTATTTCTATTAATTATAACTTCTTTCTATTAAATTCTTTTTAAACTATTTAAATTTATCTCTAACATCTAACAAATATCTATTTAGTGTAACAATATCTTTTGAAATCTTCCTTATACAAGTATTTAAAATTAATGATAAAATATTTTAAAATAAATATAAATCTTTTAGCATATATCATTTGACGAATTTAATTATAGATATATATTGAGTTTCTTTTATGATAAATATTTATAATGTTTAAAATTAATAAAAAGTAGATAATTAATATTTAATAGATATACTGAAAGTCTGAAATATTTGATTATCTTTAAATTTACGTACATGGAATGTAATAAAATATGAATAATATAATATTTAATCTTATCTAATCTTTACTTTATCGAACCACAAAACGAGTTTGGTCCCATCTTAAAAAAAATTAATTAAAATTTAAATTTTTATATAATTAAAATATCTTTATATTTCATATTTTATTATATCTTATTTATTAATTTAACTATTTTTTTAATTCTTATCTCTTCCATGTTTGAATATATAAATTTTTTTTATTCATATTTTATCTTCTTTATTTATTTACAAATATATGAAATATCACAAAGGAAAAAGAGAAATGTAATTATTTTATCTTAATAATATATCTTTTTTCTCAACATTAAATTTAACCATTTATATTGATTTAAAAATTATACATTCTACGAGCAATAAAATTTGCTTATATTAAAGTTTATATTATATTTTTATTTATTAATATCCTATTTATAATGTCTATAGAATACCGAATCGTAGCCGTACATGGTACGACGGGTACAACTAGTTATCTTAATTAGTTTATTACTCGTACTATATGCTTTAATTTTTGAAATCAAATTTTTTATATTCCTCTTGCTATACATAATATTTTTTATATTATTATTTTTCATATTTACGAACCCTTAGATATATAATGAATAGATTTTATAATATAGATAGAAAGATTATCCTAAATTTTCTAATATATATCAAATATATATTATAGAATAAAAATGTTAATATAATAAATTATTTTTAGAATATATGATATAATTTAGTACATTTATTTATTTTTAAATTATTTTGATAAAATAAAATATGAATCCACGTAAAATTGCTTAATAAATTAATTTCAATTTTTTTAATAAATATTATATAAATTCTATAATTCTTGCTATACATTCACTAGATTCTATAAAAATAGATAACATATTTACCCAATACAATATAAAGAAAAAACTATCTTTGTTTAAAGAATTGCACCACATAGAATAGATTTAATAAATAAATTTAGAAAAATTATATTTTAATAATTATTTTATTAAATTATATTATCCTTGATAAATACCCTACCCTAATTATCATTAATTTATAGTATTATATTGTATTTGTTTTCTCTATGTTATCTTCTGTATCAATCTTTATACTAATATTTTCCTAAAATATAAATGTTATCCTATTAGTTATGAAGTAAAAGATAAGAACCCAATGAAAAATCTTTAAAATTTAACTTTAAAAATTATTTTAATAAATATATTTATAAATTATATTATACTTTATAAACACCCTGCTCCAAGGTTAGGAAGCCCCACAACTTTGATCCACGAAGTTTGAATCTCACTTCTACCTAAACTGAGTTGGTTATTTTGTTATGAAGGTTATTGTCTAATGTCATAAATTAACTTTTCTCAAAGTATAACTCAATGTACTTCTATCAAATTAAGAACACACTCTCCTGGTGAAGCAAAACCGATAGAAGCCCTTTAAGCATTTAGAAATCCAAATGGTAAACCAAACTTGCCCCACTCTCATGATGCATCAAATTTAACTCAAACACCTAGAAGTTATATTGACAATTGACCACATGAGAAACTAATCTCAAGTTCAATTCTAGTTTTTCCAAATAGATAGAACTATCTCTCAATGTGTTCTCTCTATTTTGTTTACTCACATAGACTACCACCTCTCGATGCGCAATCTAAACAAGACTCTAACAAGTTTAAACCTATTAGATTAAGCCCCTAGAATCAAATCATATTAATTTCCAACTCAATTCAAGTAAAAGATATTGATTTTGATCTGTTTCACATCGTTGGGATCAACCCAACCCTAGAACTAGAGAAATTAGCTAGACATAATGGAATTCATAATCAAAACAATAAATTTAAACATAGAAGAAGAAATAAAAGCAATATTAAAAGAGAAACTTACTAGGAATTCAATTGAAAGAAACAAAGTAGATCCAAGAGTGAAAATTCTCCAAATTGTAAGAACGTAGAACTAAAACCCTATAAATTGTCTTTTCTCTCAACTTGAAATTAGAATTAGAATAATAATGCATAAAAATTCCTAAAAGAGTTTTCTAAAAAGTATTTATATTAAAAGGCTAAAAATATACAAAAATACATCATGAAAGATAGCCCTACGCGCAAGAAAGCAAGACTCGTGGCTAACTACCGCCGTTTAGACCGAGACGAGCTGCCGAACCTCCGTCTTGACCGAGACGGCACATGGTCTCGACCGAGGCCAACACTTAGCCAAATTTCTCCTCTTTTTTGGTCACGACCCTCATCTCTAGCATGTTGGCTCGTCTCTAGCACCTCTTTAACATCATATTCTCATCCCGTAAGCATCCTCAAAGGCTTGTTTCACCTCTTTTTAACTCCTCTAACACCATTAAGCTCCTTAACCATCTTTAAGACCCGAAAACACCTCCAAAAGCCTGAAAACACACACAAAAAGTGTGTAGATATCCATACTACAAATACTACGAGAAATCAACACAAAATGCAAAACTAAGTTAAAAAAAGAAGAAATCTAATCCTAAATGCTCATGCAAAACCATGTAAAATTAGATGACATCAGTGTTTTATATATTTGTTATACTTATATATCGAATATTAAACTGTCTGAGGTCTTAAGTCCGTCCAAAGTCCCCCCCCCCCCCCCCAACCCCCAGGCCAATCCTGGCTCCGCCACTGCCAAGGGCTCTCATATATTCCTTGGGTAAAATTCTCTAACTAAAGCTATTATATTTTGGACAATTATATCTATACTACTACATATAACTTTTGCTGTATTTTGAAAAATAATTAAATAATGTAAGGCTCTAATTTTTTTAATAATAGTGAAAGCAATAGAATATAATGGAAGACAGAATAGAAAGAAATTAAACAAGGGTGGAATGGGAGCAAGTTTGATAAATTATTATGGGATTATATGGTAATCATTTAGAGCTGTCAAAAGCTGAACGAACCCGCTAACCCGACCCAACATGCCCGATAATTTTAGGGTCAAGACCCGAAAATTTGAACCCGAAACCCGAAATCAACCGAACCCGATAGAACCCGAAACCCATTTGGTTGACCGAGTTAGTATATTTATAAAATGTATAAAATTTATTTTAAAAACTATAATATATTTTATTATTAAAATACATAAAAATAATATATTATAATTAAATATTATTATTTAATTAAAAACTATTTTAATAATCATAAAAAGTTCTATGTTTTTGACCCGCTGGTGAACCCGGCCCGCCCGAAAACCCGCATCGACCCGACCCGGTTTAACCCGTGACCCGTAACGACCCGAATCCGACTCAACCCGAAATGACCTAACCCGAACCCGCACGATCTGACCCGATTGACAGGTCTATGAGCATTGTTCTAAAAAACGGCCTAGGCGGCCGCCTAGGCGCCGCCTAGGCACTGGGTGGCGGTCTACCATCCCGATTTTGTCCTGGGCGGGTTAGGCGGGCTGGGCGGCCTTTTAGGCGGGCTAGCCAGCCTTCTTGGTAGCTTGGGCATACTCTAAGCAGGCTCTAGGCTTGAATTTATACAGAGACATGATAAGATTATTCTTTATTTATATATTCTTACCAATTACAAATAACTATATAAAAAGAATTATACTGATCCGCCTAATCCGCTCAGATCCCGCCTAGGTCCCCGCCTAGCCGTCTAGGCGCTAGGCCCCAACCCACTGCCTAGCCCCCAGCGTTTTTTAGAACACTAATGTAAGGCGACATAGGAAATGCGGTAACAGGTGTCGCAATGAAAACCCGATACCTAGATTTGAAATCACTCATTAAGCTCAAGTTTCATTTTCATTTCCGCTCTTTAACTAACTGTTCATCATCTCCAACCTCGATCCCTTCATCTCTTCAACCTCATTCACTTTTTTTCGACCTTGCTTTCCAAATTCTGCCACAACATGCAGTTCCTTCTCTTTTTTGTTGTCCTTATGCCTCAATTTAAAGGACAAAAAATTACTATTTCTTTTTCCATTTTAAAGTTTGATTTCCATGTTAATGAGAGTTGAAGGATGAAGTCGAAGGATTAAAATTAAAGGATTCAATAAAATCTAGGACTAAAATTGAAGACGAGATGAAGACCAAATTTTATCCAAAAAATATCCTTATTTTGTCCTCAAACTTTACCAAACAACTAAGGTCAACTTACCTAACTTGTTTCATGATCCACTCTAAAAACTCATTAGATTAAGCTCATTAAAGTCCAATTACTTGATAAAAAACAATGTTGGGAAGAGTTAAATCTTCAATCTATTGCAACTTCTCGAAACATTTTCTTTGCTACTTTGTCGTTGTTTTTACTTTTGTACCATAAAAGTTTAAAATTCAAGTGAGTTTACGTGTATGTGATCCAAATGGAATATAAAATCTAAATTAGACTTCTCAACATGTTTTGAAGCACTTTTCTATATTAATAATTTAGTTTTAAATTTTTTTTGTCAAACTAATCCCTAATAAAGAATGGGTAAACCTTTTTAAAAATACAAAAAAAAATTATGTATACTAAATTTGAACATATTAATGTGGACACGTGAAAAAAAAATTCCTTTTATTACCCTTGAGTTTTTGCCTTTTTATTTTGATGTCCTAAAAAAACTTATTCTATTTAGTAACCCTGAGATTTTTGGCTTTTCCAATTAGTGTCTCTTTAAGGTTCAAATTGATTAAATTCAAGTTCATTATTGTGTTCATCATCCTTAAATTAGTAGGATTTGACTTTTGAAAACCGAAATTCATAATCGAACCATCCCAATTTTAGTTTCTAAATAACTACCCTTAAAACGGAGGATTGTTAATAAATCCAAATCGGAGAGTTTGGTTCAAATGAAACCAACCCTTAACATGAAACGGAAGGAGAGTTGTCAGCCGTCGGATCACATGATCCAATGGCTCAGATTACTCCTATGTTTTTGAAAAAAAAATAAAACAAATCAGCAAGGTGGCAATTTTGTAAATAAACCCAACTTCTATACCCTTAACTTCACTCTTAAATATCAAAAAAAAGCCCCAATCGTACTAACCACACTCCGACGCGACGATTCCAATCGCCCAAAGCTCCCGACGGACGATTCCAAACTTCGATCGAAGGCTCCCAACTTCAATCGACGGACGATTTCAAAGGCTCCCAACTTCGATCGCTCACCTTCTCGATCAAGGCTACCGCTCGCGCTCAGTTTGTCGATCCAGGAACTTCCATAACGTTGGCGTGATTCGGTTTGAGCAACGCCATCGCCCTCACCTTCGATCTCTCCCACGAGATGCCTCCAAAAACAAATCGAAAAGGTAATTCATAAACCCTAATTTTCGTCGCCATGAGTGTTGTAATCAATAGTTTCAGCGATTTTCAGCGAGATCCTGCCAAATTATTTTCAGCGATTTTAGTCGTCGGCTCAGGGAGCGCATTGCAGAACAATAGTTTCCGTTTCGGCGAGCAAATTGAGTAGAATCAATATATTGCTTTTTCTGCAGATTTGTGGTTCTTCGTCTCCTAGCGTCACAATTCCTGCAGATTTGTAAGTTAAGGTTTTCAAATTATTATATTTTACATGGATGTGTAACGTAGACCTGGGTCCGGTTCCGGAACCAGCGGTTCCGGTTCCTCGGAACCATGGAAGTTGTGACATCTCTGGTGAGGGTCAGTCCTTGCATTTCCTTTTCTCTATTTTTGGATCTGGTCGAGGTTAGTTCAATTCGAGTCATCGCTTGTTGAGATTGGGAGCGTTGTTAATTAAGGCAATTTAGTCTTAATTATAGTTATATGCAGGAGGTTGGGATTCAATTGTCGTTTGATTAATTATACAAATCATAAATATTTGTTTATGTATGAGTTGTTATGTATGAGTTTGACAGTACCTGATTATTATTTAGGGGAGATTGTTGTGATTGATTTATTTATTTTTTGTTTAGTTGTGTTAAGTTAATTGTTTCGATCGGCTTATTATGCTTAGAATCAAGTTCTGGATGTATAGAAAACGTGTTGAATTTGTTATTGCTTAATTTAATTAATCTCTTAGGTTAACGGGTTAGACTAGGCGTCATTTATTAGCTAGTAGGTACTGGAAGAGTAGTCAGTTAATTATTTTTGGTAACGTCTTAGGTGTTCGATCACCATCGATCGAGGTTGATCTTTTGGGGGTTTAAACTATAGAAAAGTTCGCCCTTTAAATAAGTCGTTCTGTGACTTGTTCAGTTTTTATTCAGTTCATGTTAGATATTATGCTGTATTTGTAGGATTGGTTTTGGGAACTAATTTCTACTGTTTTGTTTATAAAAATTGTATTTTTATGTGTTATGTATGCGATTCGTTTTTAATTAGATTTATCATATGTGAAATATTGTGAATGGTTTGTTTATGCTTGATTTGAGAACCGACATGTAATGATGGAGAAGAGTTGCATTGCTAGAATGATATGCAATGATATAGAAGGGTTGTATTGTCGCGTAGAATGCAATGGTGAAGAAGGGTTGCATTGCCGCAAAATAAATTGTATGTGTGCGTGTGTGTGGACGTGTGAAGGAGGGTGTGTAGGTGAATGTGTAGAATTGTGTAAATGCGAATGTGTTAACGTTTATATTTGACTATATGGAAATTAGGTATGGAATGTAGTTGGTTTGTGTGTTTGTTGATCTTGTTTGTGAATGTTAGGAATTGTGTGTTGATTTTCAACCATCTTGCTAGTGCGGTGTAATTTCTAATTTGGATTGGAAGAGAAATTGACCCCTTGAGGACTTATTTTTCAGTTGCATGTACGAATTAGGACCCTTGATGAATCCTCATCCAAGTGGTAGAGCAGATCGTTGATGTACACGTGTCATTAGGTCTGGGTCGGAGGAATTTAGTTGATTACTTTATTATTATTTTATGTGAACTGTTTTGTTGCTAGTTGGATAGAGATGTCTTTTTGAAGGGTTTAAGGTTGTTGAACAACTTAAATGGAATTCTCCTTTATGTACTTGGGCATACAAAATTGTTTTTATACATTCAGGTTTTATAAATTTAAAAGTTGGATGTTTTAATTGTTTTCTCGTGGTGCCAACGTTGCAAGATCCGAATAAACTTTTTGTCAGGCTAGCCTAAGTAGTATTTGGGAAAGTCTACTACCAAGTAGCACTCCGGTTTAAGGTCGGGGTGTTACAAATGATATATTTTTTATGATAGATGTTAGTTGATCAACTAAATTTGATGGTTGATTGATTGATGACAGTGTTTATGATGTCAGTATTGATGATAGCGTTCATGTTAGTTGATGACAATGTTGAATGTTAATTGATTGATTACAGTGTTTGTGATGTCAATACTGATGTTAGTTGATGACAGTTAAATCTCTCCAATTCGTGACAGTTGATAGGATTTAATATCATGTTTGATGATAATTGATGATAGATGATTGAAGTTAATGTCAAATGATGATAGTTAATTTTTTATGACAAATGTTAACAAATGTTGATGATAGTTGATAGACTTAATATTTTGTTTGATGATAGTTGACGATAGATATTTGAAGTTGATGTCTCTAATTGCTATTTGTTGATGACAAATGATGACAGAAAATGGATATTAGACTTCTTACAGTCTGTGTTGGAGGATAATGGAAGACAAACAATGGTGAATGTCTTTATTTTGGCGATGTAAATTCGAAAGCATTTGTTTTGGAGGGAGATTTTACAATTAGACGATCTAAAGGAGAAGATTGTGGCAAGGTTCGAAATGAACTCACAACCAACAAACATCAACCTATCACACCTACATCCAACAAAAAAGGTGACAAATCCTTTCACAATTGAGACAGATGAAGATCTCAAATCATTCTACCAGATCAGTAACACACCTCAAGTTACTTGGGGTTTGCCTATTTATGTTACAATACATAGAAGAAGAAAAAGAAAAGAGCTTGATATTGAGAATATGCACATGTCATCGAAAGGAAAAGAGCTTGCAACTAAGAATATGCAACTGTCATCGAAAGGAAAAGAGCTTGTTACTGAGAATATGCAATTGTCATCAAGTGTTAACAGCAGCTACCAACCACTAGAAAGTTCTGATGTACATGAAACTACAATGTTATCTAATGATGATGATGAAGCGGTTGATCATCCACCAGATAGTCAGTTTGTTCAAGTAGGGCAAATGTTTGGAACAAAGGAAGAGCTTAAGACTGCAATGTATAACCTAGCAATGATGGAGAGCTATGGTTTCAAAGTGCATAGATCAAGGAAAGATCACTACTCTCTTAAATGTGTACATGAAGAATGCGAATGGAAATTGGTGACATCAAAACTGAAAGGATTGAGTTATTTTGAGGTAAAGAAATTCAATGAAAACCATACATGCCCATTTGAAGTGAGATGTTCAAGACAAATTCAACCGTCCTATCAAATTATAGCACAAAAAATAAAATTAAGGTACGTTTCTATTTTGTAATCAATTTCATCACTGTCATCATTGTCATTTATGAAAATACATCGTTGTAATCACAGGTTTGATGGTGTTAAGAAGGGGTCAGACCCAAGTATGATCATGAATAATATGAGAAATGATTACATGCAACATGTCAGCTACTGGAAAGCTTGGAAAGCACAAGAATGGGCACAAGTGCTGATAAGAGGATCATCAGAAGAAAACTATGAGATACTCCCATCGTATTGTCACATGATCAAAACAACAAACCAAAACACTTACACATGCCTCGAAGTTGAAAGTCATAACAGGTTCAAGTATGTCTTTGTTGCAATTGGAGCGTCAATTAGAGGTTTTAATCAAATGAGAAAGGTACTGTCATCACTTTGATAAGATGTCATCACTTATATAATTATATTCTTGACCAACTGTCATCACTTTTGATTTTTCATCAACATTTATTATCCAATGCAGGTCATTCAAGTAGATGAAACACATCTCCACAACAAATATTTGGGAGTTTTAATTACTGCTTCAGCACAAGATGCAAACCAACAGATATATACTCTCGCCTATGCCGTTGTGGATTCTGAAATTGATAAAGCTTGGAAGTGGTTTTTTGTTCAGCTCCTAACGGTAATTCCATCCTCTAATGACTTAGTTTTCGTGTCAGATGAGCATTTAAGCATTGAAAAATCTGTTGAATCAGTCTACAAATGTGCAAAATGCGTCATCTGTATAAGGCATCTAAAGCAAAATCTCATAACAAGATTCAAGGAAAAAGGGATTACAAAATTGTTCAAACAAGCAGCTGAATGTTACACAATGACAGACTTCAACAAATACTTTCAAGACATTTGTTCTAAGAATCCAGAGATAGGACAATATTTAAAGGATGTAGGATTAGAAAAGTGGTCAAGAGTACACTTTAATGAAGATAGGTACAACATAATGACCATCAACAACTCAGAATGTGTCAACAATGTTTTGAAACAAGCAAGGTCATTTCCTATTGTTGCTCTATTGGAATCCATCAGAGATTTGCTGTCAAGTTGGTTTGTTGAGCGTAAGAAAACAGTACAAGAAAATAACAGCCAGCTGCCACCAAATATCAACAAAATTATTGAGCTAAGATGCAAGAAATCAAAGAGATATGATGTTAAAGTCCTAAACAACACTCAGTTCGAAGTGTTTAGTGGAGATTTCTCCGGTGTATTCAATCTAGCTCAAAAAACATGCACTTGCAGAATGTTTGACTTGGAAAGAATCCCTTGTGTTCATGCCCTTGCTGCAATTCAGCAAATGGAATACCCATTGAGAAACTTCATTAGTAAATACTACCAATTTGAAGCTTGGTCTTTAGCATATGAAGAATCCATCTACCCACTACCTCCAAAAATAGATTGGGATGTGCCTATAGAAGTTAGAAATACAATATGTCATCCACCAAATGTAAGAAGAATGATTGGGAGACCTAAAAAGTAGAGTTCCTTTCAAAGGCGAGTTCAAGGCAAAGAGAAACAAGAATGCCAAGAAGCCTAAGGATTCAGATGAATCAAGCAACACCACAAATATTATAGAATAGAGTTTACTTTGTTTCCAGAATTTTCTTTTCTTTTACTGTCATTAGATCTTTTCTTTTGTTGTCATCAATACAATAGTATTATCATGAACACAATATTGTTTCTACTATTTCATTATTGTCATCAATATTTTAATAATGTTTCTACTATTGTCATCAATATCCAATACAAATTATTGTCATCAGTATTATAAATTTGTTTTCGTTACTATCATCATAAAACTGCCATCATAAAATTGTCATCGCTATATTATAAAACTATTGTCATTTAATACAAAATCAATCATCGAATGCATACATTAAATTGTCTATTTTTGAGATCTCTCAAATCACATGCATTTATTACATATCTATGCACGCATTAGTGACATGACCCTTTACCCCTATTCTGATGATAGTATCAAACAGCCTATCATCAAAAATAGCAATTTTCTATTTTCGAATCCTATCATAAAAAATAGCTTTAATAAGAGCAATGAATAAATAAAAACCATAAATACATTGTAAAAAAAGTCATGCATTCAAAAGATTTGACTTTAATTTGCTATTTTAAAATTCTCCTATAAAAGTATACTTCTATTATCACAAAATAATATCTCATTCCCAAGAATAAAAGGATACTTCTCCCAATTCTAACCCAATCCTAAAACACAAAAACAGAAAACACATTTCAATTCAGTCATGTCACTAAGGAATACCATAACCACAAGAACCTATGTCAATACATTCGTCACCTTCACAATAGTGAATAATGAGGTAACAATCAGTCCATATAATTCCTATTGTACACCTTAAATTCCATGAGAATTAACAAATTTTTTCTGCCGAAAAGACATATAGGTATTTTTAATAGAACCCCAGAGACACTTTGGTATTTAAAAATGCTTTAGAGACTTTAAGGTATTTAAAAACGCATCTAAGAGAAATAAGGTATTTTTCCCATCTGATTTAAAAAAACAGTTTATAATATACAAAGTCCGGTTCAACACAAAATTTTGTTAACCCTAATACACTGAACCCAACCAAACCTATGCTCTTCATCATGATTAATGACACTCATTGAAGCACTTTTAAGTCTTGCCACCTCCTCTTTAAGCCTTCCAATCTCAAACTCATATGCTGAAATTGCAGTCTCCTTCACTTCTAATGTATCCTTCACTTGAATTAACTCATCCCTTAACATAGGTATAAATTATTTTGCAATAAGACACAATGGAGGATTGTACCAACCCCAAAATCCACAACCAACAATCTACATGTCAATGAAAAATAAACAATAAATTCTCCATCTCATTAAGTACATCCACATTGGGAATGCTCTAGATATCAACAAGCAAAACTAATGAATCAAGGTACATACCCGGTAATTCACACATGTAGTAAATCTCCTTCCCAAATTCTCATTTGTCATGGAAGTAAGATATCGACACAATACCACAAGAGCATCTCACCAATTTGGACTCCCTAGCTGCAACATTCCACTTTCTCATGAATAAACACGAGTTTAAGCTACGTCTCTATAAAACAAATTCTGGTGAGATTTTAAGTAATCACTTTTATCGAATTTCCTCATTTTTGAACACTTGTGGTTATCAAGTAGACAATTCTATCAATTTTCCCCATATTTCAACCAATAATTTCGAACCCTAAGAGTTTCAGATTCAAACCCTAATTTCGAATTTTGTACATACAACCTTTTGACATTCATATCTTATTCAAAGCACTAAATTTCAATGCATATTATGCAAATGAAGTTCGTACATAGAGCCTCTTCCTAATCCTCAATGGATTTTTCATAAATTGTTATATAAATCGAGAAAACTAGGTTTTCCTAAATTCAAAACGTAATTTCGGATTTCATTTACTGTGGTATTTCCTCCATTGCTAGAGCCTTCTGAGTAGACCTGGACAAGTCCGGGCTAGCCCGCCCGACCCGGCCCGCCCGACCCGCTAAAAAAGGGCTTGGATATGAGATTTGGCCCGAAAGGCCCGACCCGTAAAAAAGTGTCGGGCCTGGACAGGAGGAAAAGCCTGTAGGCCCGGCCCGACCCGCATATATATATTATATATAAATTAAATTTTATAATAATAATAATATATATTATATTACTAATTATTTCTATGTATAAGTACTCCTTACAAAAACCCTAAAGGTCTCATTTGTTCATTTCAAAGAATCGAGACTCAGGAGTGCCGCTCCTCCTATTCTCCTAAAACCCTAAACACTCAAATCTTCTTCTCTTTCTCTCCTTCCCATGAATCTCGGCGGCACTCCTGCTCCTCGAAGACGACGATGCGCCGGCCCTCCTCTACACTCGACAGCCCCTCCAGCGCCGACCCTCCTCTACACTCGGCAGCCCCTCCAGCGCCGGCCCTGCTCGACACTCTGCTCGACACTTGACACTCTGACGGGCTCCTCCTTTCTCCTCTTATGTGGAATCAACCTTGTGTAGCACCGAGCGTTGACAGGTGACGACCCCTGCTTTACGAAGACGAGTGACGACCCTACTCGACATCTCCTCCAGCGCCGAGCCGATCCTCTGCTCTAGCACCGACGACGGCGACAAGTCCCATTCAACTCCTCGGTAAATCCCTCTATTCAACTCCTCAGCTCTGTTTCTAAGATCTCTGAAATGGTCTCTTTTGATGATTGAAAGTGGGTTTTAGACTTTTAGGGTTTATGTTTTTGAGGTACTTGATTGGCAATGGTAATCTAGGGATTGAGATTTGGTGTTAGTTGTGCTTTCAGATGTCATTGAATTCTTTAGTTCTCTTGCTGATTGATTTTCATCATTCAATTCATGTTCAATGATTATTTTTTATGAGTAATTTGTTAACTAAAGTGTGTTACTGTAATACTCTTCTAGGTACTAATGGAGTCTGATGGGAATAATGAAGCTGTCCAACGTGATCCCATTGAAAGTAATGAGGCTCCCACCATTGATCAAACAACCCAAAAAGGCAAAAAAATGACGTCAAAGGTGTGGATCGATATGGAGAGAGAAATGTTGGCTGATGGAAGCATTAAGGCTACTTGCAAGCATTGTAAGAGTGTACTCACAGCCCTTCCCAAATCTGGTACGTCTCATCTTAAGAGGCATATTGAAGGTTGTTAAGCTAAAAAAATATCATGATATCAAAAACTTTTGCATAACTGGTTCTAGGTCTACACCTGCTTTATCTGGAAATGTTGTTGTGAATCCTATGAAAATGACTATGCCAGTACCTAGTTTAGATGCAATTCATGAAGCTTTGGTTGTGATGTTTGTAGCTTGTGCACTATCATTTAGTCTTGTTGAGGCACCAGGTTTTAAATATTTCATGAGTGTTTTAGCACCTCAATTTAGTCAACTGAGTACAACAACCCTTCAAAGAGATGCAATTAGTCAATACAAAAACCAAAAGGTTATAGTTGCTGAAGAAATGCAAAATGCACCAGGTCGTATTTGTTTCACAAGTGATAATTGGAGAAGTGAACACACAACTGATGAATTCATGTGTATTACAGCCCATTGGATTGATACAAATTGGAAACTTCAAAAGAAAATTATTAAATTTGTGCTTTAACGCCTCAACTAGATGATGCTTCTCTTGCTGATGAGGTTTTATTATGCTTGGGTGAGTGGAAGATTGCTGATAAGGTTTTTAGCTTCACTTTAGATAATGCTTCTTATAATGACACAATGATGGCATCTCTTCGTAGTCGTTTACTCAAGAAACAGTCATTGGTTAAGCGTGGGGATTTCTTTCACTTTCTTCCCATTTTTTCACTTTATTTTTTTCAAGTTTTACTACACTAAAAACTTAGATTTTTATAAATTAAATAAATTCACTCACCTTCCAATCAAAATATGACATGGGGAAAAATCAAATCCTTAGCCTAAAATCAAAACAAAACACCCAAATCTTTTATCACGCCTGCTTTTATCAAAGGAAAGTAATGGTCCTTTCTCTGCACCTAATTTCTCCAAATCCAACCACTGAAAACCTAGTTTCAAAATTCTCCAAGAAATCCCCTTAATTTATATGAAATCTCTCTGTCTCCCCCTAAACACTATTCCGTCCGCTGCTGAGATTCTACTCTCCCGACCAGTCCCGCCTCCGACTCGACTCCTCTACTCATATTCGTTTGTTATTATGGATGTTTGTGGAAAACCAAAAAGCTCTTCCCCTCTCTTTAGTTCTTCTAGAGAGATGAAGAACACGGCCTAGAAGGCCATGCTTTGCCGAGAAGGCTTTAATCCAATGCCGAGAAGGCTTTTATGATACGACATCTTCAATAATCCTCTACCGAGAAGGCTTTTAAGCCATAAGCCAAACTTAAAGGTTTTGAATCCAGACTTTTCATGCTTGGATTGCAATATCTCAAATTGGTGTCGGTTTCAAGCCGTCTCTTCCTAGATCTTCAAACCCTATCCTTTCATTGCCGCTTTTATTTCCGATCAGACCCATTGAGACGTCAGAAATCAACCGATCGATTGAGCGCTCGCTCAGTTGAGCCCTCCCCTAAACTATTGAACACTCGGTTGGTCCGCTACTGATTGATGGTCGGGGCTCTAGTTTCAAACTCATTAATCTCCGATCAGCCCACTTTTTCCCTATTCTGCGTGAATTTTTTTAAGGAAAAACAGAGAAAAAAAAAGGAAAAGAAAGATAAAATGTGTTTTAAAACATCTGTATCTTGCAAGATTTCCAAATCTTTTATTTTTTAACATAAATAAAGAAGTTATATTAGCTTAATAATTAGATTAAAAAAAGAGAAAAAATAATATCTTTTTAGTACTTGTCCGGCAAGGCAAGTTTGTGGATTCTTGTATGATAAGTTTCGACTTCTTGACTTGCGTGGCAAGTTTTTTTACTTGCACGACAAGTTGTTTTTCTCTTACTTGCAAGGCAAGTTTTTTACTTGCGGAGCAAGTTTTGTTTCTACTTGTATTGCAAGTAAAACTTTTCGTTTTACTTGTGAAGCAAGTTCGACTTTCTTTCTTGCAGGTTAGCTCGAGGCTTATTTTATGTACTATTTTTCTGAGGAGATAGAGTTGAGTTTGTTATTGGACCGAGTTGTATTAGGCATTTAGGCTAGGTCTCTTGGTACTCTGAGGCTTCTGAAGATCCTTCATCTCGGTGGAGGGAACGTCAGTTGTCCATTTCGCACGCCCAGGAGGGGTCGACCTGCTGCCTGCGGCGCTATTCTTATAGTGTTTTGCTCACTCCGATCTCAAACTCGTCTAGTTCTTATTTTCAGAATTTTGTACCTTTCATAGCTAATTCTGCTTGCTTTTGACTCGCTTAGCCGTTCTCGGCTGCCGTTTTCTTACGGCCTCTCGGATTACCAAGTATGTTTGGTATTCCGAATTCTTACGTTATCAAAAAAATATGACATGTGGTGTTTTGAATAAAGAAAACCCATAAAAATAAAGCTATGCAGAGCATCGACGCTTCCTTTCCCCTTTTATAGCATCTAGTATCGTGCTATCTATCTCCTCATTCTTTGCAATTAAACAACTAATATCTTCAAGAGGATGAACGCCAGAATCCCGTCCTTCTCATCCCTCTGGTTAATCGTCACTACTCTACAGAGATCGTCGACACCACCATCGTGCAATCCATTGATGATTGATTTCATCTCACTGGTAATATCCAGTTCTTCCTTCCTCGAAAATCTATGTCCTTTTTCGTTTTGTGGGTACGGGGACTCGACTCAGTCCGACCTCGTGGGTGGTCCGGTCGTCGCGGGTTAAGCCGGGGTGTCATGGGCTCGTGGTGTTGGCAGGTTTATGACTCACACCCCTGGGTACTACGCTTAATTTCACAACAAGTCTCAAACGAGACTATAACACATAAGATCACAATCATCGAGACCTGAGTCTAAGTCTAGCGTAGCTTATCAACAATAATTAATCTATGCTGACAACACGGTCATTATTTCTATCAAATAAATAACAACCTAGGTTTTTTTTTAACACAATTGTTTCCATCAATGGTATTCAACATGATATAAAAACTCATGCTTTGTAACACCCCTATTTTACAATATTGGGTATTACCGCCAGTGACCTCGGATTTTACCATCCAAAGTCACCCAAGGCTTTTAGAATGATATAGAATAATAAAATGCGGAATTTAAACATACTTAGATAAATGAAAGATGCTTCCGGAGAAGACTTTGTTCTTACAACCCAAATCACATGATTAGAAACTTGTTCGGAAATTACAATTCATAAGGGAAATCGTCTTTAAAGCATAATGAAAATAACCAAAAGGAGATTCGATTACATCTTGAAACTTCTTGCCCTTCCTTTGCTCTTCACCTTACGCCTTGTGATTAGTCCTAGGATCTGACATAATCCGCGAGGGGCGAGAATATGTCAGGCAAACATGCGGAAAAGAAATATTAGTCTAAGAGACTAAACAAGCGGGAATGGAAACTTCCCAAGGGTAATTCAGTACTTTGAGTAATTGGCGAGTAAGATAACAACGGGTTGTGTTTTACGATAGGGTTTATTTATGTGGGGTTTAACGGTACGAGGGAGAGCGTATCTTATGCGAAGATAGCTCGTCAATCGAGAGAAGAACTACGAGATTGTAGACTTCTTTTAGAATTGAGATTATGTTGGGAACGTTATTAAATTACACAAGTTAAAAACCTTTCGCGCCCTGAGCGGACCGAGAGCCGGATCGATCATTTGAGATCTGTCCGGTTTTAGTATCTTAAGTGTGCCCTAGGCACTTATCTTTATGGTGTCGAAAAATGTTCGATTTCGTTAATGATTCTTTAAAAAGGGTGGGGGCTAGGATGGCCCGATCCACCAAGGGGAAACCCAGTTTCCCGACACTTAGCCAGAGTGCGCTCATCCCTCCTTCCAATCGGAGCGGATAGGATCATGATCCTGAAAGTCGTACTTCAAACACGTAGGCACTTACGACTTAGTAAGATTATATAGAGGCGTCGGTTATTCCGCGCCCCTTACTAGTTCGTTTCACATTGATCTATGAACGAGATCATAACAACCAAGGTCACAACCATACTAGCATAAATAGTCCTATCAAACGATAATAAGGAACTATACTAACAATGGTCGTTATATCTAACAATCGATATTTCCTAGGTTCATTCGTTACTTAGCACACAAGTTGTTCCCAACATCGAGAATTTCACGAAAACGATAAAAAGGTCACAAGGGGAATTTCCACTTGCCTTAGCTCTGACGATAGCGGACTTAAGGATAAGAAAGAAGGAGGTGTGGTTCGCTACTTCGAGTGAGAATCCCGACCTATCGACATGAAATTCATGAACGGCTTTTAAATACGAATTCTCTCAAGGTTCGTACTTTTCACACGTACTTAGTATAAAGAGTGGAATTCTAAATTATTATGATAATAATTTAGGTGGTTAAATTAAAATAATAATTTTCCTTTATTATTATTTTAATTTCATAATATCCTTTTATTCCTTTAAAATAAATTCTTTGATTATTCAAAATAGTTTCTTTATTCTCCACCATATTCGAAATATTATTTAAAGTCATTTCTCCTACAAGGAATATTTTATCAACGATGCACTCTTAATAAACTCTTATTTAATTATAGGAATCATATAAAATAGAGATAGGATAATACTAGGTTATTTCTTAGTAACTTTCCATAAATAGAAATTTCTATTTACTATATAAGGTAAGCTTTCTAAAACTATCATAATATAAAATAATTATTCTTATTTATTTTATTTCGAAATTCCTTCTCATAATTCATCTATAGTTATAAGATCATGGTATAAAATATTTAAACTTCTCCTTATAGTATATTTTTAGGATATTCTAAGGCCCAAAAATATATTTTTCCTATATTCTACAATATCTTTCTAAGTGAGATATTCTAAGGCCCAAAAACTTCTCCTTGTAATTATTTTATTGTCCTAACTCTTGTACTTGCAATGCCATATAGAAAATTCTTTACACTTGGAATTACATGAAACTAATATTATATTATATTATTAATATAACTAACATTACTTTACTTGATTTTCATAAAACTTGATATCATCTACTCTTGGAGCTTAGTACCATTATACTTAGAAAAAAAATCATATATTTTTATAAAGGTCATATTTAATATTCGAGGTATATTCATAGGCTACTATTATTCATGAAAATACTTTTTATAAGGTCTTCTTAGAACAATGTATTTACTAATTATATCATAATATAATAATTTCAACCATGATTTATTTAATGGGTTTATTTCCTTCTTCCAACTAGTAATATTCACATAATATTTTTATAAGTCTAATAATTGTGCAAAATAATTCTATATAGTCCTTTTAATTTTAATAGTACATTTTAATAACATAAATAAAATAAATAAATTACAAAAATTAGAATTAGGGATTTTTAGAATTTACTGTTATTCTTGCCTGTGTTACAGAACACAGGAGAAGAGGAGGTAGAGGGGGCCGACGGTGAGGGGCGACACCAGGGGGAGCTCCGACGAGCAGGGCGGCGCACTGGAGGAGGGCGGCGGCCGTCGGTGGTGGTGCTGGTGGTCGGAAGTGGTGGCCGGCGGTCCAAAGGAGGGAGAAGAGGGGCTCCTTGGTGGAATTTTTGGAAGGAAAACTCAACTTGAAGGGCTGATTTTTGAGGGAATTGAGAGCAAATTTGTAATGAGAAGGAGAAGGAATGGGATGAGTGAGTTCTAAGTGGAGAATTCAGCCCCTTTAAATAGGCAAATCCATGGGGCTTGTGATCCATTGCCATGGATTTTGACCAATGGAGAAGGGAAGGGTGAATGGTGATTGGGGAGGGTTGTTGAAAAAGGTGATGTAAGCTTGGTGATGCAAGCATGGTGATGTCATGGCTAGAGTTATAGAGTATGGTGGAAAGAAGAGCATGCATTGGCCCTTTTTCATTCTACGTTAATTGCATCAGACAAAGTCTGACTACTTTTTGAAGAAGAAGAAGAAAAAGAGGATTTATTATAAAAAGAGTGGGTAAAGGAGTAAGCAATTTCAAATGGTCTAGCGGATCTTGTGTTGGGCGTGTGAGTGTGAGGGTGCAAGAGGTCTCGGGTTCAAGTCCCGGCTCTTGCATTCTTTTTGTTAGATTTTTAAAGGGATTTTTATGCCTTGATGTAATACCTTTTTATTTAAATAAAATCAAGCTTTTATAAGTTGTTATTTTTATTTGATGCCTCTTTATTTATTCAAAACTCCTACAACATTATACTAGAATTTTCTTGAATTGAATTTACTTGAAAATTCTCTTTTAAAAGAGAAAGTACAGGTTATAATGATATATTAAAATTCTCTCTTCACTTTGAGAAAAGTATTTATAAAAATTAAATATTATATTATTTTTGGTTTAAAAACCTTGGAATATTGCGGATATTACAATAGTACCCCCTTAAATTAGTTTCGTCCCCGAAACTAGAGAAAAGTAGGGCGGTACTAGAATGTAGAGACAGAAGCAATTACAAAAATCACGACTTGTGAGGGTGCTACGGGGTCTAGTACCCCCTTAAAAAGATCATGCTATTGATGCTTAGGAAGACATTAACTCGGGAAAACGTCTCTGCATATCTTGCTCGGTTTCCCAGGTCTCCCAAGTTGTACCCTCGTTGCCATCTTTGGACCAGAGTACTCGGACTAAAGGTACTTCTTTGTTGCGCAATTGCTTAACTCGGTACTCTACAATCTTGAGTGGCTTCTCCTCATAGGTGCCATCCAACTGGATTTCGACGTCGTCGAAGTTGATTACATGTGATTCGTCGGGCACATACTTCCTTAGGAGTGACACGTGGAACACATTGTGAACGGGGTGAGCTGACGGTGGTAAGGCAACCCGATAAGCTAGGTTGCCAACCCTTTCTAGGATCTCAAAAGGTCCTACATAACGAAGGTTGAGCTTGCCTCGTTTCCCGAAGCGGAAAACGCCCTTCGAGGGAGATACTTTGACGAAAACCTTATCTCCAACCACGAACTCGATGTCTCGCCTCTTCAAGTCGGCATAGGATTTCTGTCGACTCTGAGCAGTCAACATTCTTTGGCGAATAAGGGCCACCTCGGAAGCAGTCTTTTCAATCAAATCTGGTCCTAGAAGAATCCTGTCTACATTGTCGTCCCAAAAGAGTGGGGAACGACACTTCCTGCCGTACAAAGCTTCGAAGGGAGCCATCTTGATGGTAGAATGCCAGCTATTGTTGTATGTGAATTCTATGAGGCTTAAGCTGTCATCCCAACTTGTGGTGCGATCTAGCACGCAGGCTCGAAGCATTTCCTCAAGAGTCTGGATGGTCCTTTCAGATTGACCATCGGTTTGAGGATGGAAAGCTGGCAACAGTCTTCATCAAGGAAATAGTCCGCCTCCATGGAACCCCGAAGACGATCATCTCCGATCAAGACGGTCGGTACATGGCATCTTTTTGGAAAGAGTTACATAAGGCCATGGGTACAGAACTGAATTCTGGTACGGGGAGGGATTGCAATTTTCCTCCATGCCTTCGGTGCTCGATTTTCACTTTCTGAAAAACTAAGCACTTGGATATAAATTATGCGACTTCTTGTTTCAAATTTGGCCACCAGAAGTTTCTTCGTACATCTTTGTACATTTTACTTGCTCCTGGGTGAACGGAATAGGCAGATGCGTGGGCTTCTTTCAGGATGATCTTTCGAAGCTCGCCCACTGCTGGTACACAGATTCGGTTTCGGAACCAAAGGGAACCGTCATCTTGAATGACGAACCCAGGTGCCTTGCTTTCTTGTACTTCGCCACTGAGCCTGATCAGCATGATGTCATCAGTTTGCTTCTCTCTGATTTCGGCTAACAAGTCGGAATGGATTTCCAAGGTGTTTAGGCAACCTTGTTGTCTTCCAAACCAGATCTCAATGCCCTCTCTGATCAGTTCTTGTTGTAGCTTTGGCTGCACTGTTAGCATGGCGATCAAGCCCTCTTGTCGTGTCTTGCGACTGAGAGCGTCTGCTACGACGTTAGCCTTGCCAGGGTGATAAAGCAGCTCGATGTCGTAGTCCTTTAGTAGTTCTAACCATCTTCTTTGCCTCATGTTTAGTTCTTTTTGAGTGAACACGTACTTCAAACTCTTGTGGTCGGTGAAAATCTGACATTTGACCCCGTACAAGTAATGTCGCCAAATTTTTAAGGCAAACACCACTGCTGCTAGTTCGAGGTCGTGCGTCGGATAGTTCACCTCGTAAACCTTGAGTTGTTGGGATGCATAAGCGATCACTTTCCATTTTTTCATTAGTACGCATCCCAACCCTTGTTTTGAGGCATCACTGTAGACCACATAGTCTTCGTGTCCATCTGGCAGGGTCAAAACGGGTGCGCTTGTGAGGCGCTTCTTGAGTTCTTGAAAGCTTTCTTCACACTTTTCATCCCACACGAACTTATTGTGGGTCTTCCGGAGTAGTTTTGTCATCGGAAGGGAAATCTTCGAGAATCCTTCGACGAACCTTCTGTAATATCCTGCTAGTCCTAGGAAGCTGCGAAGTTCTTTCACATTCTTCGGTTGCTTCCATTCTGAGACCGCTTCGATTTTCTTTGGGTGCACCATAACTCCTTCTTGGTTGATGATGTGGCCTAAGAAAGCCACTTCTGTAAGCCATAGGTCACACTTGGACAACTTAGCGTAAAGTTGATGGTGCCTTAGAATCTGTAGCACGGCTCGGAGGTGTTCTTCATGTTTTGCACGATCCTCGGAGTAGATTAAGATGTCGTCGACGAAGACGATGACAAACTTATCGAGGTATTCATTAAAGCATCGGTGCATCAGATCCATGAACACCGCAGGTGCGTTGGTCAGTCCAAATGGCATCACCACAAACTCGTAGTGGCCATAACGGGTGCGGAAAGCTGTCTTCGGAATGTCTTCCTCGCGGATCCGAAGTTGATGATAGCCTGATCTCAGGTCGACCTTGGAGAAAACCTTTGCACCCCGAAGTTGGTCTAAGAGATCGTCTATCCTTGGAAGAGGATATTTGTTCTTGACGGTAACCTTGTTCAACTCTCTTTAGTCGATGCATAGACGGAAAGTCCCATCCTTCTTCTTCACAAATAGCACGGGTGCGCCCCAAGGTGAAGCACTCGGTCGGATGTATCCCTTCTCGAGTAGTTCTTCGAGTTGACTCTTGAGTTCTTTCATCTCCAGCGGAGCCATCCTGTAGGGGGCCTTGGAGATTGGTGCGGTTCCAGGCTCGAGGCTTATTGTAAACTCGACTTCTCGTCGGGGAGGTAATCCAGGAAGCTCTTCTGGGAAGAAATCGAGATTCTCTGGCCACTGGAATTTCTTGAATATCCATGACCTCCTTCTCCCTCGACTCGAGGTAGCAAAGATACCCAGTGCAGCCTTGTCGGAGTAGCTTCCCGGCCTTCATGGCATTGATCACTTTTCCATTTTCTTCTTCTCGTTTTCCTTTGAATTTACATATGTGCTTCCCTCCAGAGTTGATGGTTACGGTTTGGGTTTAGAAGTCGATTACCGCTCCATGATGAGATAACCAATCTCTTCCGAGAGTGATGTCATAAGGGTCCATTGGAATGCATATCAAGTTGGAGCTGAAGTTCCCTCCTTGAATGCATAAGGGGAAACTACCTAATTGTTTGGCTCCTATGATTCTTTCTCCGTTTGGGAGGTTTACAATGAACGGCTCACACTCTTCGAGATTATCTAATCTTAAAAGCTCTACACATTTTTCGGATATGAAGGAGTGTGAAGCGCCTGAATCGAAGAGTATAAACACATCTTTAGAGTGGATCTGGAGAGTACCTTGGCAAATAGGTTCCTCTGGCTTATCGGTGGTGCGCATCTCGTACAACCGTTGCCCTTGACCTTGGGGATACATAGGCCCTTTTCCCTTCTGGTGAGCCTTGGATTGGACCGAAGTAGTTCCTGCGGGCTTGTTAGAAGTTTGTGGCGCTGAGACACGGTGTTGGAGCGGGTCTGGCCTGCCGAATTTGCTGGTTGTCTGCAGAATTGCCGAAGATGTCCGTCTTTGTTACAGTTGAAGCATTTCTTGGGAGGTTTGGGACACCTCCGGTTTATGTGTCTAGGTTCTACACAGTTGTGACAGACAATCGGGGTTCTTGCTGATTCGGGTCCCGGACCAGGTCTTGATCCTGCTGATGAGGCTTTGTTCTTGCTTTTCTTGGACCACTGAGATCCTTGCGGAGATGCCGACCTCTTGAACCCACTGTGGCTAGAGTGGTGAGGCTTTCCTCCGTCGAACTTCCTGCGCTCGGGGACTTTGAGAGTCGTCTCCATTCTGTGGGCATGGTCCACATATTCTTCCAAAGTCCTGAGGGAGCGGTTTGCCATCCAAGGTTTGATGTGATCGCTCATCCAACGGTGGAAGTGCTTGATCTTCTGTTTCTCCGTTGTGATCTCTTCTTCATCGTATTGTAGGAGGTGGTTGAACTTCTTTGCTCGCTCTAGCACATTTAGCCCATGTAACTTTGGGGAGTGAAGTTCGTCCAGCTTTTCCTCTCTCATGGATTCAGAGAAGAATCGACGCATCATCTTGCTTTTGAACATGGCCGAACTCAGATCAGGGCGTTTAGACAAACTAGAGCTCTCCCACCATTCGCCAGCTTCGTCTTTCAGTTTCAGCGCAGCCATGTGCACTTTGTCAGCTTCGGAGCAAGGTATGTTCCTTAGAAGTCTCTCGACGTGGGAGAACCAATACTGGATTCCCGATGGGTCGCCGATCCCATCATTAGAGTCGGGTTTCATGGCATTGAAGGTTTTGATTCCTTCTGCAAAACTGAGTTCTTTTTGTTTCTCCGGATTGACCTGTCCTACCGGGGCTGCTTCCTCCTGTACTTCTTCTAGCACCTCATCTGTGGCTTCGGGGTTTTCCGGGTTTGGTACCACAGCGGGGATGGCCTCTTGTACCAACTGTTGTACTAGAGCGCGTAAGGCGGCTATCGTTTCAGCATTGAGGGCTATGGGAGCTACGGGTGCTGGAGGTGGGTTAACTCGAGGTCCTCTTCCGACCTCGGATTCGGTTTCAGCCTGGCCTTCTCTAATGTCATCATGACTGCGATTAGTAGCCCTTGTGTTGACCATCTGAATGTTTTAGGTTGGACTCATTTGTTAATTCAGTAAAGGGTGCAAGAATTAACGAGCAAGCTTTAATAGCAGAAAACAAAGAACACTTCTATTATAATTGGTTCCAACGGAAGTACAATGGCTTTATAACTTTAGCCACCTAAAACGGGAAAATAGAAAATAAACTAAGCCGATTCGACCCCTTAAGGACAAAATAGGGTCGAAAGAAGCGGTCTACGCTCACTTCTTAGAAGGAAATACAATGCTAAGGACATCTAGACATGGTCAGTATAAGTATCGAGGAATCCTTCCTCGAAAAGAGTCTCATCAACGATACCCGACTCGCTGTTAAGGAGTATGTTGGCCTGCTCAATCCTTCGTTGGCAGCGGTTTTCGCGGGCCTGTGACTCCGCAATGCATATCCTGTGTTGGAGTCTCTCCCTTTGCTCCCTCTCGGACTCGCCGATCCACATTCCTCGGTCACTCTGTAGCAAGTCCCGGTTCACCCTACGTTTGCTGGGGGGTGCAACGTTGAGAGGTGGGGGATGGTTGCTCAGAGGCTGACGAGCCCGACGGTTGGAGGATTCTCCTTCCATCCACAAGACGAACCCTTCCATTTGAACCTCTCTAGGCGCTTGCCTTGCCCGCTCGTACAGTGAGGGCGGGCCATAGCATCTCTCCTCCGAGTGATTATTGTTGCTTGACTCAAGGTGAAGTTGTCGGAGGAGTGCCTCGTCTTCTTGACACCAAGAGTGTGTCATAGGAGGCATCGGCCCTTCGGGCTCTGGCGCTCGTGGGGGTGAAACTACCTCCACTCTTGGGACCCAACTTGTGGACGGCATGACCCTGGGAACCTGGATCATAGGCGGCATGGGTGTTGGGGGGACATATTCCATTCTTGGAGGTGGTGGAGGTGGTGTTTCGGGGTCTATAACCACCCCGTCCGAATCTTCTTCCTCGGACTCCTCAAATTCATGTTGCATCATAGCATGCCATTCTTCATGCTCTTGCATCATGAGCTCGAGTTCCTCTTCATCTTCCCCTTGCCCAATGTTGAACTCGGGTACTATTCCCCCAGGTTGGTATTGGGGCACCCATCCTTCGTTCTCGTCGTTAGTATGATCTTTCGGTACGTAGCCTGGTGCTATCTCTTCATCCGAGGGATAGTCCTTGAGGTAATACACCGAGGATGGTGGGGGTGCGATGGGCACTGGGTAGTCCTCAGGAATCTCGATAGGGAGGTCGGGGTCCTCCTCCAGATCTTCTTCGGATTCTTCCCAGTGTTCCTCGTTCTGATCGATCTACATGTTTTCTCCAAGATAATTTTCCTCGGGTTGATGGAAGAAGTTGTTTGGAGCCTCGTAGTAAGGGAAATATGGGTTCGGAGCCTGCATTCCAAAGCGGGCTTTGTTGTCTTGGTTTCCTAAGTGGTTGTTTCTTCTTTGATTAACCATGGGGTCTGAGGAAGGAAGAAGAGAAAGGCGTTAATATAGAACATCCTTAGTTTCTATTAGGAGAAGATAAAGTGAAGGGAGTCAAGGCGTTATTTAAAAAGGACCACACATAAATGTTTATTTTTAGACTGTTCATTTTCTTGGTCCTATTTAAGGGTCCAAGATTTTTCTTTGACTTAGAAGAGGTTCTTTTATCGATATGCTTCGAAGAAAAATTCAAGTTTTAGAAAAGGTTCTAACACTAGCGTAAAAACTTATATGTTTGGAATATTTTTATTACTCAAGTTTCGGAGAGGTGAGAAAGAGAAAGAAGTTGTAAGTTCTAGAATTAAGTACTTTAAAGTTTTCAAATTCTTTAAAACATTTTCTTAGCTAAGAAGTTTAAGTTAGGAGGTGATGATTTTCTTAAAGGGGTATATGAGAAAATTTTCAATAAATGGAAGTTTCATATAGCGGAAGGAAAAACTTAGGTTTTAAAAACTCTCGACTTTCAAAATTTTTCGGTTTTAAAAGTTTTCGGTTTAGAAAACAAAACGTTCGGCTCTGATACCATAATTGTAACACACCTATTTTACAATATTGGGTATTACCGCCAGTGACCTCGGATTTTACCATCCAAAGTCACCCAAGGATTTTAGAATGATATAGAATAATAAAATGCGGAATTTAAACATACTTAGATAAATGAAAGATGCTTCCGGAGAAGACTTTGTTCTTACAACCCAAATCACATGATTAGAAACTTGTTCGGAAATTACAATTCATAAGGGAAATCGTCTTTAAAGCATAATGAAAATAACCAAAAGGAGAATCGATTACATCTTGAAACTTCTTGCCCTTCCTTTGCTCTTCACCTTACGCCTTGTGATTAGTGCTAGGATCTGACATAATCCGCGAGGGGCGAGAATATGCCAGGCAAACATGCGGAAAAGAAATATTAGTCTAAGAGACTAAACAAGCGGGAATGGAAACTTCCCAAGGGTAATTCAGTACTTTGAGTAATTGGCGAGTAAGATAAGAACGGGTTGTGTTTTACGATAGGGTTTATTTATGTGTGGTTTAACGGTACGAGGGAGAGCGTATCTTATGCGAAGATAGCTCGTCAATCGAGAGAAGAACTACGAGATTGTAGACTTCTTTTAGAATTGAGATTATGTTGGGAACGTTATTAAATTACACAAGTTAAAAACCTTTCGCGCCCTGAGCGGACCGAGAGCCGGATCGATCATTTGAGATCGGTCCGGTTTTAGTATCTTAAGTGTGCCCTAGGCACTTATCTTTATGGTGTCGAAAAATGTTCGATTTCGTTAATGATTCTTTAAAAAGGGTGGGGGCTAGGATGGCCCGATCCACCAAGGGGAAACCCAGTTTCCCGGCACTTAGCCAGAGTGCGCTCATCCCTCCTTCCAATCGGAGCGGATAGGATCATGATCCTGAAAGTCGTACTTCAAACACGTAGGCACTTACGACTTAGTAAGATTATATAGAGGCGTCGGTTATTCCGCGCCCCTTACTAGTTCGTTTCACATTGATCTATGAACGAGATCATAACAACCAAGGTCACAACCATACTAGCATAAATAGTCCTATCAAACGATAATAACGAACTATACTAACAATGGTCGTTATATCTAACAATCAATATTTCCTAGGTTCATTCGTTACTTAGCACACAAGTTGTTCACAACATCGAGAATTTCACGAAAACGATAAAAAGGTCACAAGGGGAATTTCCACTTGCCTTAGATCTGACGATAGCGGACTTAAGGATAAGAAAGACGGAGGTGTGGTTCGCTACTTCGAGTGAGAATCCCGACCTATCGACACGAAATTCATGAACGGCTTTTAAATACGAATTCTCTCAAGGTTCGTACTTTTCACACGTACTTAGTATAAAGAGTGAAATTCTAAATTATTATGATAATAATTTAGGTGGTTAAATTAAAATAATAATTTTCCTTTATTATTATTTTAATTTCATAATATCCTTTTATTCCTTTAAAATAAATTCTTTGATTATTCAAAATAGTTTCTTTATTCTCCACCATATTCGAAATATTATTTAAAGTCATTTCTCCTACAAGGAATATTTTATCAACGATGCGCTCTTAATAAACTCTTATTTAATTATAGGAATCATATAAAAATAGAGATAGGATAATACTAGGTTATTTCTTAGTAACTTTCCATAAATAGAAATTCCTATTTACTATATAAGGTAAGCTTTCTAAAACTATCATAATATAAAATAATTATTCTTATTTATTTTATTTCGAAATTCCTTCTCATAATTCATCTAACTCTTGTACTTCCTATATTCTACAATATCTTTCTAAGTGAGATATTTATGCCTTGATGTAATACCTTTTTATTTAAATACAATCAAGCTTTTATAAGTTGTTATTTTTATTTGATGCCTCTTTATTTATTCAAAACTCCTACAACATTATACTAGAATTTTCTTGAATTGAATTTACTTGAAAATTCTCTTTTAAAAGAGAAAGTAGAGGTTATAATGATATAATAAAATTCTCTCTTCACTTTGAGAAAAGTATTTATAAAAATTAAATATTATATTATTTTTGGTTTATAAACTTTGAAACATTGCGGATATTACAATAGTACCCCCTTAAATTAGTTTCGTCCCCGAAACTAGAGAAAAGTAGGGCGGTACTAGAATGTAGAGATAGAAGCAATTACAAAACTCACGACTTGTGAGGGTGCTACGGGGTCTAGTACCCCCTTAAAAAGATCATGCTATTGATGCTTAGGAAGACATTAACTCGGGAAAACGTCTCTGCATATCTTGCTCGGTTTCCCAGGTCTCCCAAGTTGTACCCTCGTTGCCATCTTTGGACCAGAGTACTCGGACTAAAGGTACTTCTTTGTTGCGCAATTGCTTAACTCGGTACTCTACAATCTTGAGTGGCTTCTCCTCATAGGTGCCATCCGACTGGATTTCGACGTCGTCGAAGTTGATTACATGTGATTCGTCGGGCACATACTTCCTTAGGAGTGACACGTGGAACACATTGTGAACGGGGTGAGCTGACGGTGGTAAGGCAACCCGATAAGCTAGGTTGCCAACCCTTTCTAGGATCTCAAAAGGTCCTACATAACGAGGGTTGAGCTTGCCTCGTTTCCCGAAGAGGAAAACGCCCTTCGAGGGAGATACTTTGACGAAAACCTTATCTCCAACCACGAACTCGATGTCTCGCCTCTTCAAGTCGGCATAGGATTTCTGTCGACTCTGAGCAGTCAACATTCTTTGGCGAATAAGGGCCACCTCGGAAGCAGTCTTTTGAATCAAATCTGGTCCTAGAAGAATCCTGTCTACATTGTCGTCCCAACAGACTGGGGAACGACACTTCCTGCCATACAAAGCTTCGAAGGGAGCCATCTTGATGGTAGAATGCCAGCTATTGTTGTATGTGAATTCTATGAGGCTTAAGTTGTCATCCCAACTTGTGGTGCGATCTAGCACGCAGGCTCGAAGCATGTCCTCAAGAGTCTATATGGTCCTTTCAGATTGACCATCGGTTTGAGGATGGAAAGCTGGCAACAGTCTTCATCAAGGAAATAGTCCGCCTCCATGGAACCCCGAAGACGATCATCTCCGATCGAGACGGTCGGTACATGGCATCTTTTTGGAAAGAGTTACATAAGGCCATGGGTACAGAACTGAATTCTGGTACGGGGAGGGATTGCAATTTTCCTCCAGGCCTTCGGTGCTCGATTTTCACTTTCTGACAAACTAAGCACTTGGATATAAATTCTGCGACTTCTTGTTTCAAATTTGGCCACCAGAAGTTTCTTCGTACATCTTTGTACATTTTACTTGCTCCTAGGTGAACGGAATAGGCAGATGCGTGGGCTTCTTTCAAGATGATCTTTCGAAGCTCGCCCACTGCTGGTACACAGATTCGGTTTCGGAACCAAAGGGAACCGTCATCTTGAATGACGAACCCAGGTGCCTTGCCTTCTTGTACTTCGCCATTGATCCTGATCAGCATGATGTCATCAGTTTGCTTCTCTCTGATTTCGGCTAACAAGTCGGAATGGATTTCCAAGGTGTTTAGGCAACCTTGTTGTCTTCCAAACCAGATCTCAATGCCCTCTCTGATCAGTTCTTGTTGTAGCTTTGGCTGCGCTGTTAGCATGGCGATCAAGCCCTCTTGTCGTGTCTTGCGACTGAGAGCGTCTGCTACGACGTTAGCCTTGCCAGGGTGATAAAGCAGCTCGATGTCGTAGTTCTTTAGTAGTTCTAATCATCTTCTTTTCCTCATGTTTAGTTCTTTTTGAGTGAACATGTACTTCAAACTCTTGTGGTCGCTGAAAATCTGACATTTGACCCCGTACAAGTAATGTCGCCAAATTTTTAAGGCAAACACCACTGCTGCTAGTTCGAGGCCGTGCGTCGGATAGTTCACCTCGTAAACCTTGAGTTGTCGGGATGCATAGGCGATCACTTTCCCTTTTTTCATTAGTACGCATCCCAACCCTTGTTTTGAGGCATCACTGTAGACCACATAGTCTTCGTGTCCATCTGGCAGAGTCAAAACTGGTGCGCTTGTGAGGCGCTTCTTGAGTTCTTGAAAGCTTTCTTCACACTTTTCATCCCACACGAACTTCTTGTGGGTCTTCCGGAGTAGTTTTGTCATCGGAAGGGCAATCTTCGAGAATCCTTCGACGAACCTTCTGTAGTATCCTGCTAGTCCTAGGAAGCTGCGAATTTCTTTCACATTCTTCGGTTGCTTCCATTCTGAGACCGCTTCGATTTTCTTTGGGTCCACCATAACTCCTTCTTGGTTGATGATGTGGCCTAAGAAAGCCACTTCTGTAAGCCATAGGTCACACTTGGACAACTTAGCGTAAAGTTGATGGTGCCTTAGAATCTGTAGCACGGCTCGGAGGTGTTCTTCATGTTTTGCACGATCCTCGGAGTAGATTAACATGTCGTCGATGAAGACGATGACAAACTTGTCGAGGTATTCATGAAAGCATCGGTGCATCAGATCCATGAACACCGCAGGTGTGTTGGTCAGTCCAAATGGCATCACCACAAACTCGTAGTGGCCATAGCGGGTGCGGAAAGCTGCCTTCGGAATGTCTTCCTCGCGGATCCGAAGTTGATGATAGACTGATCTCAGGTCGACCTTGGAGAAAACCTTTGCACCCCGGAGTTGGTCTAAGAGATCGTCTATCCTTGGAAGAGGATATTTGTTCTTGACGGTAACCTTGTTCAACTCTCTTTAGTCGATGCATAGACGGAAAGTCCCATCCTTCTTCTTCACAAATAGCACGGGTGCGCCCCAAGGTGAAGCACTCGGTCGGATGTATCCCTTCTCGAGTAGTTCTTCGAGTTGACTCTTGAGTTCTTTCATCTCCAGCGGAGCCATCCTGTAGGGGGCCTTGGAGATTGGTGCGGTTCCAGGCTCGAGGCTTATTGTTAACTCGACTTCTCTTCGGGGAGGTAATCCAGGAAGCTCTTCTGGGAAGACATCGAGAAATTCTCTGGCCACTGGAATTTCTTGAATATCCATGACCTCCTTCTCCCTCGACTCGAGGTAGCAAAGATACCCAGTGCAGCCTTGTCGGAGTAGCTTCCCGGCCTTCATGGCATTGATCACTTTTCCATTTTCTTCTTCTCGTTTTCCTTTGAATTTACATATGTGCTTCCCTCCAGAGTTGATGGTTACGGTTCGGGTATAGAAGTCGATTACCGCTCCATGCTGAGATAACCAATCTCTTCCGAGAGTGATGTCATAAGGGTCCATTGGAATGCATATCAAGTTGGAGCTGAAGTTCCCTCCTTGAATGCATAAGGGGAAACTACCTAATTGTTTGGCTCCTATGATTCTTTCTCCGTTTGGGAGGTTTACAATGAACGGCTCACACTCTTCGAGATTATCTAATCTTAAAAGCTCTACACATTTTTCGGATATGAAGGAGTGTGAAGCGCCTGAATCGAAGAGTATAAACACATCTTTAGAGTGGATCTGGAGAGTACCTTGGCAAATAGGTTCCTCTGGCTTATCGGTGGTGCGCATCTCGTACAACCGCTGCCCTTGACCTTGGGGATACATAGGCCCTTTTCCCTTCTGGTGAGCCTTGGTTGGAGCGGGTCTGGCCTGCCGAATTTGCTGGTTGTCTGCAGAATTGCCGAAGATGTCCGTCTTTGTTACAGTTGAAGCATTTCTTGGGAGGTTTGGGACACCTCCGGTTTATGTGTCTAGGTTCTACACAGTTGTGACAGACAATCGGGGTTCTTGCTGATTCGGGTCCCGGACCAAGTCTTGATCCTGCTGATGAGGCTTTGTTCTTGCTTTTCTTGGACCACTGAGATCCTTGCGGAGATGCCGGCCTCTTGAACCCACTGTGGCTAGAGTGGTGAGGCTTTCCTCCGTCGAACTTCCAGCGCTCGGGGACTTTGAGAGTCGTCTCCATTCTGTGCGCATGGTCCACATATTCTTCCAAAGTCCTGAAGGAGCGGTTTGCCATCCAAGGTTTGATGTGATCGCTCATCCAGTGGTGGAAGTGCTTGATCTTCTGTTTCTCCGTTGTGATCTCTTCTTCATCGTATTGTAGGAGGTGGTTGAACTTCTTTGCTCGCTCTAGCACATTTAGCCCATGTAACTTTGGGGAGTGAAGTTCGTCCAGCTTTTCCTCTCTCATGGATTCAGAGAAGAATCGACGCATCATCTTGCTTTTGAACATGGCCCAACTCAGATCAGAGCGTTTAGACAGACTAGAGCTCTCCCACCATTCGCCAGCTTCGTCTTTCAGTTTAAGCGCAGCCATGTGCACTTTGTCAGCTTCGGAGCAGGGTATGTTCCTTAGAAGTCTCTCGACGTGGGAGAACCAATACTGGATTCCCGATGGGTCGCCGGTCCCATCATAGGAGTCGGGTTTCATGGCATTGAAGGTTTTGATTCCTTCTGCAAAATTGAGTTCTTTTTGTTTCTCCGGATTGACCTGTCCTACCGGGGCTGCTTCCTCCTGTACTTCTTCTAGCACCTCATCTGTGGCTTCGGGGTTTTCCGGGTTTGGTACCACAGCGGGGATGGCCTCTTGTACCAACTGTTGTACTAGAGCGCGTAAGGCGGCTATCGTTTCAGCATTGAGGGCTATGGGAGCTACGGGTGCTGGAGGTGGGTTAACTCGAGGTCCTCTTCCGACCTCGGATTCGCTTTCAGCCTGGCCTTCTCTAATGTCATCATGCCTGCGATTAGTAGCCCTTGTGTTGACCATCTGAATGTTTTAGGTTGGACTCATTTGTTAATTCAGTAAAGGGTGCAAGAATTAACGAGCAAGCTTTAATAGAAGAAAACAAAGAACACTTCTATTATAATTGGTTCCAACGGAAGTACAATGGCTTTATAACTTTAGCCACCTAAAACGGGAAAATAGAAAATAAACTAAGCCGATTCGACCCCTTAAGGACAAAATAGGGTCGAAAGAAGCGGTCTACGCTCACTTCTTAGAAGGAAATACAATGCTAAGGGCATCTAGACATGGTCAGTATAAGTATCGAGGAATCCTTCCTCGAAAAGAGTCTCATCAACGATACCCGACTCGCTGTTAAGGAGTATGTTGGCCTGCTCAATCCTCCGTTGGCGGCGGTTTTCGCGGGCCTGTGACTCCGCAATGCATATCCTGTGTTGGAGTCTCTCCCTATGCTCCCTCTCGGACTCGCCGATCCACATTCCTCGGTCACTCTGTAGCATGTCCCGGTTCACCCTACGTCTTCTGGGGGGTGCAACGTTGAGAGGTGGGGGATGGTTGCTCAGAGGCTGACGAGCCCGGCGGTTGGAGGATTCTCCTTCCATCCACGAGACGAACCCTTCCATTTGAACCTCTCTAGGCGCTTGCCTTGCCCGCTCGTACAGTGAGGGCGGGCCATAGCATCTCTCCTCCGAGTGATTATTGTTGCTTGACTCAAATCGAAGTTGTCGGAGGAGTGCCTCGTCCTCTTGACACCAAGAGTGTGTCACAGGAGGCATCGGCCCTTCGGGCTCTGGCGCTCGTGGGGGTGATACTACCTCCACTCTTGGGACCCGACTTGTGGTCGGCATGACCCTGGGAACCTGGATCATAGGCGGCATGGGTGCTGGGGGGACATATTCCATTCTTGGAGGTGGTGGAGGTGGTGTTTCGGGGTCGATAACCACCCCGTCCGAATCTTCTTCCTCGGACTCCTCAAATTCTTGTTGCATCATAGCATGCCATTCTTTATGCTCTTGCATCATGAGCTCGAGTTCCTCTTCATCTTCCCCTTGCCCAATGTTGAACTCGGGTACTATTCCCCCAGGTTGGTATTGGGGCACCCATCCTTCGTTCTCGTCGTGAGTATGATCTTCCGGTACGTAGCCTGGTGCTATCTCTTCATCCGAGGGATAGTCCTCGGGGTAATACACCGGGGATGGTGGGGTGCGATGGGCACTGGGTAGTCCTCAGGAATCTCGATAGGGAGGTCGGGGTCCTCCTCCAGATCTTCTTCGGATTCTTCCCAGTGTTCCTCGTTCTGATCGATCTCCATGTTTTCTCCGAGATGATTTTCCTCGGGTTGATGGAAGAAGTTGTTTGGAGCCTCGTAGTAAGGGAAATATGGGTTCGAAGCCTGCATTCCAAAGCGGGCTTCGTTGTCTTGGTTTCCTAAGTGGTTGTTTCTTCTTTGATTAACCATGGGGTCTGAGGAAGGAAGAAGAGAAAGGCGTTAATATAGAACATCCTTAGTTTCTATTAGGTGAAGATAAAGTGAAGGGAGTCAAGGTGTTATTTAAAAAGGACCACACATAAATGTTTATTTTTAGACTTTTCATTTTCTTGGTCCTATTTAAGGGTGCAAGATTTTTCTTTTACTTAGAAGAGGTTCTTTTATCGATATGCTTCGAAGAAAAATTCAAGTTTTAGAAAAGGTTCTAACACTAGCGTAAAAACTTATATGTTTGGAATATTTTTATTACTTAAGTTTCGAAGAGGTGAGAAAGAGAAAGAAGTTGTAAGTTCTAGAATTAAGTACTTTAAAGTTTTCAAATTCTTTAAAACATTTTCTTAGCTATGAAGTTTAAGTTAGGAGGTGATGATTTTATTAAAGGGGTATAGGAGAAAATTTTCTATAAATGGAAGTTTCATATAGCGGAAGGAAAAACTTAGGTTTTAAAAACTCTCGACTTTCAAAATTTTTCGGTTTTAAAAGTTTTCGGTTTTGAAAAAAAAAACGTTCGGCTCTGATACCATAATTGTAACACACCTATTTTACAATATTGGGTATTACCGCCAGTGACCTCGGATTTTACCATCCAAAGTCACCCAAGGCTTTTAGAATGATATAGAATAATAAAATGCGGAATTTAAACATACTTAGATAAATGAAAAATGCTTCCGGAGAAGACTTTGTTCTTACAACCCAAATCACATGATTAGAAACTTGTTCGGAAATTACAATTCATAAGGGAAATCGTCTTTAAAGCATAATGAAAATAACCAAAAGGAGATTCGATTACATCTTGAAACTTCTTGCCCTTCCTTTGCTCTTCACCTTACGCCTTGTGATTAGTCCTAGGATCTGACATAATCCGCGAGGGGCGAGAATATGCCAGGCAAACATGCGGAAAAGAAATATTAGTCTAAGAGACTAAACAAGCGGGAATGGAAACTTCCCAAGGGTAATTCAGTACTTTGAGTAATTGGCGAGTAAGATAACAACGGGTTGTGTTTTACGATAGGGTTTATTTATGTGGGGTTTAACGGTACGAGGGAGAGCGTATCTTATGCGAAGATAGCTCGTCAATCGAGAGAAGAACTACGAGATTGTAGACTTCTTTTAGAATTGAGATTATGTTGGGAACGTTATTAATTTACACAAGTTAAAAACCTTTCGCGCCCTGAGCGGACCGAGAGCCGGATCGATCATTTGAGATCGGTCCGGTTTTAGTATCTTAAGTGTGCCCTAGGCACTTATCTTTATGGTGTCGAAAAATGTTCGATTTCGTTAATGATTCTTTAAAAAGGGTGGGGGCTAGGATGGCCCGATCCACCAAGGGGAAACCCAGTTTCCCAGCACTTAGCCAGAGTGCGCTCATCCCTCCTTCCAATCGGAGCGGATAGGATCATGATCCTGAAAGTCGTACTTCAAACACGTAGGCACTTACGACTTAGTAAGATTATATAGAGGCGTCGGTTATTCCACGCCCCTTACTAGTTCGTTTCACATTGATCTCTAAACGAGATCATAACAACCAAGGTCACAACCATACTAGCATAAATAGTCCTATCAAACGATAATAACGAACTACACTAACAATAGTCGTTATATCTAACAATCGATATTTCCTAGGTTCATTCGTTACTTAGCACACAAGTTGTTCCCAACATCGAGAATTTTACGAAAACGATAAAAAGGTCATAAGGGGAATTTCCACTTGCCTTAGCTCTGACGATAGCGGACTTAAGGATAAGAAAGACGGAGGTGTGGTTCACTACTTCGAGTGAGAATCCCGACCTATCGACACGAAATTCATGAACGGCTTTTAAATACGAATTCTCTCAAGGTTCGTACTTTTCACACGTACTTAGTATAAAGAGTGGAATTCTAAATTATTATGATAATAATTTAGGTGGTTAAATTAAAATAATAATTTTCCTTTATTATTATTTTAATTTCATAATATCCTTTTATTCCTTTAAAATAAATTCTTTGATTATTCAAAATAGTTTCTTTATTCTCCACCATATTCGAAATATTATTTAAAGTCATTTCTCCTACAAGGAATATTTTATCAACGATGCGCTCTTAATAAACTCTTATTTAATTATAGGAATCATATAAAAATAGAGATAGGATAATACTAGGTTATTTCTTAGTAACTTTCCATAAATAGAAATTCCTATTTACTATATAAGGTAAGCTTTCTAAAACTATCATAATATAAAATAATTATTCTTATTTATTTTATTTCGAAATTCCTTCTCATAATTCATCTATACTTATAAGATCATGGTATAAAATATTTAAACTTCTCCTTATAGTATATTTTTAGGATATTCTAAGGCCCAAAAATATATTTTTCCTATATTCTACAATATCTTTCTAAGTGAGATATTTTTATATACTTAGCAATATAAGATTACAATTTATCTTGTAATTATTTTATTGTCCTAACTCTTGTACTTGCAATGCTTTATAGAAAATTCTTTACACTTGGAATTACATGAAACTAATATTATATTATATTATTAATATAACTAACATTACTTTACTTGATTTTCATAAAACTTGATATCATCTACTCTTGGAGCTTAGTACCATTATATTTGGAAAAAAAATCATATATTTTTATAAAGGTCATATTTAATATTCGAGGTAAATTCATAGGCTACTATTATTTATGAAAATACTTTTTATAAGGTCTTCTTAGAACAATGTATTTACTAATTATATCATAATATAATAATTTCAACCATGATTTATTTAATGGGTTTATTTCCTTCTTCCAACTAGTAATATTCACATAATATTTTTATAAGTCTAATAATTGTGCAAAGTAATTCTATATAGTCCTTTTAATTTTAATAGTACATTTTAATAACATAAATAAAATAAATAAATTACAAAAATTAGAATTAGGGATTTTTAGAATTTACTGTTATTCTTGCCTGTGTTACAGAACACAGGAGAAGAGGAGGTAGAGGAGGCCGGCGGTGAGGGGCGACACCAGGGGGAGCTCCGACGAGCAGGGCGACGCATTGGAGGAGGGCGGCGGCCGTCGGTGGTGGTGCTGGTGGTCGGAAGTGGTGGCCGGCGGTCCAAAGGAGGGAGAAGAGGGGCTCCTTGGTGGAATTTTTGGAAGGAAAACTCAACTTGAAGGGCTGATTTTTGAGGGAATTGAGAGCAAATTTGTAATGAGAAGGAGAAGGAATGGGATGAGTGAGTTCTAAGTGGAGAATTCAGCCCCTTTAAATAGGCAAATCCATGGGGCTTGTGATCCATTGCCATGGATTTTGACGAATGGAGAAGGGAAGGGTGAATGGTGATTGGGGAGGGTTGTTGAAAAGGGTGATGTAAGCTTGGTGATGCAAGCATGGTGATGTCATGGCTAGAGTTATAGAGTATGGTGGAAAGAAGAGCATGCATTGGCCCTTTTTCATTCTACGCTAATTGCATCAGACAAAGTCTGAGTACTTTTTGAAGAAGAAGAAGAAAAAGAGGATTTATTATAAAAAGAGTGGGTAAAGGAGTAAGCAATTTCAAATGGTCTAGCGGATCTTGTGTTGGGCGTGTGAGTGTGAGGGTGCAAGAGGTCTCGGGTTCAAGTCCCGGCTCTTGCATTCTTTTTATTAGATTTTTAAAGGGATTTTTATGCCTTGATGTAATACCTTTTTATTTAAATACAATCAAGCTTTTATAAGTTGTTATTTTTATTTGATGCCTCTTTATTTATTCAAAACTCCTACAACATTATACTAGAATTTTCTTGAATTGAATTTACTTGAAAATTCTCTTTTAAAAGAGAAAGTAGAGGTTATAATGATATATTAAAATTCTCTCTTCACTTTGAGAAAAATATTTATAAAAATTAAATATTATATTATTTTTGGTTTAAAAACCTTGGAATATTGCGGATATTACATGCTTAAACAAAAATGCGAGCGAACCAACCACTTCCCTTGTTTCAAAGGCGAAAGAGATAATCAAAACTTTTTATAACCATACGAATGCTATCTATCCACATGCAAATATTAAAATATTACTCAAAAGCTAGTAAATAAAAATATCAATGATGCATAAGATAAAACACATATCAATATCATTATTAAAATAATTCAAAAGTATCATACAAGGAGTTTAATAGACCAACATTTAGCATGATAATAAAACACAATAAATTGTAATAAGCACAAATATGGAAGATGAACACGTAATAATTTATTCATAGAAACTTAGTATACAAATTATCAAATTTAAATTATATGATTTGAAGATAAGCTATATTCAAATAAATTTTCTTGGGCTTATTATCAATTATTACGAGAAGTAATTTTATAAAATATATATTATCAAATACTTCGGGAGATTATAACTTTATTAAACATATATTATCTATATATCATTGTAACATGGAATGTTGTTTTTTCATTACTCACTTCAAAGAGTAATATTTTTATTTCATTCACTTCAAATGATAAAGATCATCTCTACCAAGATGACATTCCACGTAAATATATTCTCTTCATGAGATGATTTAGATTTGTCTTATTAAGACAAATTGTCTCAAACAAGATAATGATACGTAATAACTCGGATTATTTCTTGACTAGGCCAACTCGTTTGATTCCCACAACGACCTAGTCTTGTCAAGTTCTTTCCTTCTACTTCTTCTTTTCTTAATTCAGTTGGAAACGTCTCCTTTAATGATGAATACGAACGGGTTGTTGATGGAGGTCAAGGAGAGGGCAAAGCTTTGTCCTTGATGATAGTTGAGGGTTTGTTTGAAGGGATAAAACTGGTTGGTTCAAGTAGATAGACACAAATCGATTGTCAAGTTGATGAACTATTCAAATCGAGAAGAGATGGATAGAATCTCTTAGATTGTCAAACTCTCAAACTCACACGTGATTGATGGATGTTTGTTTGATCGATTGAAGTACTCAAAATCAGAAAACTAAAGCAAGGACACACTGTGGCAGATCTTGGGGCATGGGTGGCATCCCCCCCCCATTCTCCGAAATTCTTAACAGGAGTGGGGAATGAGCATCGGTGTTGAGGGGGCGGTCGGGGCGCAGGGAGGGGCAGTGCTGAGGGGCAGGTCGGCAGATCGATGGCAGAGCAGTATAGGTCGGCGGCGACAACCTAAATGAATGGAGGAAGAAGATGACCGATCGAGAGGAAGGAGTGAACGAGGGAAGCCTGGGCCTTTTTTTTTAACGAAACTCATCGTTTTGGCCATCTCATTTTAAAAAGAAATTAAGGCAACAACAGTATGGAGTATTGGGCCCAAATGCCCAAATCAAAGTGTTTGTTTCTGCTTTCTTCTCGCTTAGCAGAAATTCTTCCTCAAATAATCCATCATTTGCAGGGTGCATTTGTCAAAGGCTGATTAATCCAAGACAATATCATAATTTCGCATGAGGTCTTCCATTCCTTTCATAAAAAGAAAAAAGGTAAGTTGAGATGGATGGCTTTAAAATTAGATATGAAAAAGGCTTATGACAAACTAGACTGGAACTTTATTAAACTCATTCTTCTAAAATTTGGTTTTCATGTGAAGTGGGTAAATTTGGTTATGACTTGTATTTCGACGTCTTCTATGTCGATTCTTGTTAATAACGCTCCGGGTATAGAATTTTAGCCTTCGTGTGGAATTTGTCAAGGAGACCCTATTACACCCTTTATCTTTGTTATAGCAATGGAATATTTAGCAAGAACCTTACATGAAGAGTCCTTACATTCAGATCGTCGTGTAGGCATTTAGCTAGTTAAAAATGGGGTTTGTCTTCCTTTTCTTTGTTTTGCGGATGATACCCTAATTTTTGCCAAGGCGTCTTTCACGAATATGAATTTTATTAAACAACATCTTAAAGTTTTCTCAAAAATTTCTGGCTTATCAATAAATTATCATAAAAGCACTTTTCAAGTATCTACAAATGTTTCTCGGCCTCTTGCAATTTCACTTGCAAGCGTTCTTAATATCCAAATTACTTCTTCTATGGAAAAATATTTGGGTATTCCAATTTTAAAAGGTAGAGTTTAGAACAATGTTTTTGTAGAATCTATTTCAAATCTAAAGAAACAACTTTCTCAATGGAAGGTTAATTCTATCTCCCAAGCTGGTCAGGTGGTTCTTATTCAGTCCAATCCAATGGGTCAAATTAATTACCTTATGCAGTCTTTCCTTCTGCCTAAAGGGGTATGAGAGGAAAGAGACAAAATAAACAAAAAAAATTCTGGAATAAATTTACGCCTAATTATCACCCGTTATTCAGTTGGGAGAAAATTTGTAGTCCGAAAGCGGAATGGGCTTGTGTTCGGCACAATCTAATAATTCGGCTCTTCAAATGAAATTATTATGGAAAATTATGACTCAACCTTTAAATATTTGGGTACGGATCATTACTGACAAATATCTTGGGTTAGGATCATTGCTTCAGTACGTATCAAAGAAAAAGTTCCTCTGCTACCTCTTGGCAGTTTGGCCGCCTTCTTAGTATCCGTCAGCCTTTTTCATTGGTAATTTGATGGATGGTCGGTAACGGTCTCAATATTTACTTCTGGTTTGACATTTGGATTGAAAATTTTGACCTGACAAATTATTATGTTAATGTCAATCCTCTGCTTCGAGTTTCGAATTTTATTTTACATGACTTTTCCTGGGATTTTTCGGCCCTTAGTCGAATCCTTCCAAGTCATATAGTTGACCTCATTCTTCAAATCCGTATTCCAATTAATGGGTATAAGGATCATCTTGTTTGGATTCCAGAGGTAGATGGTTGCTTCTTAGTCCAATCAGCTTCGACTTTATCAAATTCTCCTATCCGACCTTTGGTAGGTTTTGGATGGATTTGGAAGTTGAACATTCCCCCTAAAATTAAATCTTTCTTATAGAAATCTTGTTCTGATTGCCTCCCTATGACGGAACGGTTAAATAGATTCTTTAACAAGGTTCCAAACTGGTGTGCGTTGTGCCAAAACGATATTGAAACGGTCAATCATTTGTTTTTCGATTGCCCATTCTCTCAAAGAATGATCTATAATTAGGGACAAAAATTAAATCTCACTTTCTCTTTACATTCTTCGAGAGATTTCTTGGAGAATTTTAATGCAACTTTGAAATCAAACATTAACTTTGACCAATTATGCTTTTTATGGTGGTATGTTTGGTGTCACAGGAATGCGGTTATTTTTAACCCGTTTAGGCTTTCCTATAATCGCCTGCCAGATGATCTAACTTTCTCACAACATCTCCAATGGAACTCTGCAAATCATATTGTTCCAAATGAAAAAAATCGGTCAGGAAAAGACGTAATAATATGGCGTGGGTAAAACCTCCTTCCAATTGGATAAAATTAAATTTTGATGCTTCTAAAAAACAAAATTCAGCTACCTTTGCAAGTTTCATTGCTCGAGACCACAAAAGTAACATTCTCGGTTTGGATAGGAAAGAGTTGCCTTCGATGAGCGTCTTACAAGCTCAAGCGTTTTCTCTTTTGTTTGGTCTTCAGTTTGTGGTGACGTCTAAATTTTGTCATGTCAATATTGAGGGAGATAATCTATCTCTGATTATTTCGATTAAAAGAGTTTGGAAAGTTCCTTGGGAAATTTATTCTTTAGTCCAAGATATTAATTCCTTGCTTGATTTTATTCCGAATATTCAAGTTTTTCATTGTTACAAGGAATGTAATAATGCAGCCGATTTCATAACTAGAAGATTCGTCTCGACGCCTCTCCTTCATCAGTTGATCCTTGCAGCGCAAGAGTTGTCAGTTTGTAATGTTATTTCATTAGATTGTTTAAGCTTAAATGTTAGTCAGCGTCCTATTGTTTTGGAATTCCTCAAGATCATCCGCAGTGATAATTTAGGTTGGCCCTGTAATGTACGGGTACCCTAATGTTTGCCTTGTATTATAAAAAAAAGAGTCTGTTTCTGCTCATTTGTTTAGAAAAATAAAAAAATTAAAATATCATTAAAACTTTAATAGTGAGAGAATGATATAGCAAGCACCCAAACCTTTTAATGTAACTAGTGTTTATTGTTTTTCGTAAGAATTAGTAACTCCGATCTTTTAATTTGTAAGAATTTTTTTATTGATGGTGTTTCTGTAAAATTTATTAAGCATAAAGTAGGGTATGAATTTTTTAGGTGAAGAGATAAGAATTAAGCTAGAAAATTTGTTATATGTCTTTTATTAAGAGATGTAACTTAAATAGAGAAAAGTGGAGACTAGGGTTTTTACTCTATCTTTAAGGTATTGGATATCCTTAAATTTTAGGCTTTATCATTAAAGTCTTTAATTATTTTCTTAATATTATTGCTTTATTTACTCTTTAATCTTTTATTAATTTAAAGCATAAAAAACCATTTACAAATTGCCCCTTCAATATCATGTATTTACGCGCGAAAATCTTTACATTTGAATATTACTTGTTTTAAACATTTTGTCGCATTTTTTAAAGTTCGTATATCAATTCATCAATATTTGTATAACAATATATATTTGTATCATAGCTAGTTGTAGACGGTCCGAATAACAATTCAACAAAGTAGCAACTAGCGAGTATAGTCAAGTATCGACTATTCGATTGGCGACGTCTGAGATAGTAGAGCTTCCACCGTCGAGCCTATCGACCGTCACCGATTACTCTATGTCGCCCCCTATCCAGTTGATCCTGGATCCGCCACTGAGGACACAAGAGAATTATTGGCCCCGAAGAGGGGTTCAACATAGGTAAGTTTAAATCTCTTCAAAACTAAGTATCCGAAAGAGATTACAAGATTATTTTAAGTAATCCTAAGCTAAAAACTTGTAGCTCAAGGAGTTGCATAATCAGCCCAAACAAGGGTAATTATATCAATTCTTTAACTAGTGCACTTTTCATACTTAACAATGCACTTTTCATTTGTGTTTAGAGAACATATATTCAACCGTATATCTAATTTCATTTGTTATAGAGAACATAGTTTATACATTATAATCAGCCTCATAATACAAAAATATGATAGTTAATTACATTGTGAGTTTGGTAGTAAGGGTTATGACATTGGACTTCAAGGTGGATATGGACCAAATGATCGTGTCTTTGAATTAACATCTTTTTACTACACTTTTTACAGTTAATAATGCACTTTTTATATTTGTTTAGTGCACTTTTTCTACTTAATACCACTTTTATATCTTTTTGTAATGCACTTGTCACTGATTTAGTTAGCAGTTTTGTAATGCACTTTTCTTATTTTGTACTACACTTTAATATATTTGCAATGCACTTTTACTGATCTTCACTAATTTAGTTAGCAGTTTTGCAATGCACTTTTAATGCACTTTTCATATAAAGGTCAAATTTTTACCACTTTGGATGAAGCTATTGACTTCTACAAAAGATATGCATTTTATACTATTGTGTGCACTTTTGTTTTAGTACAAGTAACCTATTAGCTCAAATGGTAGAGCGGTGTGCTTTGTGCACAAAGATGTAGGTTCAATTCCTACATGGGCTAATATGATATCTTACAAAAATTAATTCTTAACGCATTTATTCTTAACCTAACGAGCTGGGTACTAAAAGAAGTTATATTTTATCGTGTGCGGCAAATAACTAATTAACCACTATTTTTCAAAGAGGATCATGATCAAATTAACTTATATGGGATTCGAACCCACATCTCTGTGCATAAGCACATTGCTCTTTCATTTGAGCTAATAAGCTTTTCTTAAATTAAGAATGTCTTCTTATGAATTTGAATGAATTTGAAGTCTTCTTATGTCATTTATCAATGCACTTTTCTTATGTTACAATGCACCTTTGGAACTTTTCAATGCACTTTTATACTGAATGCAATTAAATAGTTTTGGAATGAGACTTTCTATTTGTTAGGAATGCACTTTTGATACTCTTGAGTGCACTTTTTTCACTTCATAATGCACTTTAATTGGAATGCACATTTATATTTATTGAGAATGCATTATATGCATTTAGGAATGCACTTTTATTAGTGTACAACGCACTACTGCTATTTTGGATGCACTTGAAAATTTTAGAATGCACTTTTATTTTTAATATTGCACTTTAACTACTATGGAAAAACACTTCTACTATATATTTAGTAATGCAATTTTTCCACTTTACTAATGCACTTTATATATCTTACAATGCACTTTTGAAACTTTTCAAAAATGAATTTGAATGTACTTGTTCTAAAGAATGTCTTCTTATGCCATTTATCAATGCACTTTTCTTATGTCACAATGCACTTTTGAAACTTTTCAATGCAGTTTTTCCATCAGATGATGCACTTTTCTTATGCCATTTATCAATGCACTTCCCTCTTATGTCACAATGCACTTGAAACTCTTAAATTCTACGATTTTTCTTACTTTGGTTGTGATACGTGATCGCCTCAGATTACTCCTTGGTGACCAAGTATTTAACCACACAAGATCCCGATCTTGCTAGTAGTTCGATTTCCAACCTGATTTGCCTTCAAAGTTAATAACTTGATGAACAAGAAACTCGAAATATGAATAAGGAACGAATTTGATTCAAAGAATTAAGATAATCAAAAGGATAGTTCAATTGAATTGGCTCCAACGCTAAATTCAATTGATAAACTAGTTGATCTTTAATAATCAAACTAGAACTAACAAGTTGATCAAATTAACAATCCAAATCTGAATTGAAAGAAAACAAATTAGTGATGATGATCGTAGAGATAGAATGCTTGAACAATAGTTGCTTTAATGGCCCATAAACTAGATAAACCAATAGGGGTTTATCTAATTCAGGCTGATTTTTATTGAATGATAACTGCAAGGTATTTAAAGGGAATACAAAAGAGTTTCCTTAGAGAGCAAGCAACAAGGTGGCCAGCCCTAGAGGGGTATGATGGACCTTTTGCTTGCCTCACAAGATAACCTAGTATATTCTTAAAACTCATATCTAAGTCCTCTTACCATAAATAAATCAAATAAATAATTATCTGACTTATTTAGATAAGAAAACTAAAAAGCTAATCATAAACTCAAAAAGATATAAATAATAATAAAGCAAGATATATTTCAGCCCTAACAAACTCCTATGGCCGAAATTATCATAAATATAATATCTAGAAATAGATAGAACTAAAACTAAAGATAAGATTCCCGTAAGACTTGGACAACTCTCAGTAAATCGCATTTTTCGCCTCTTTGCTGCTGGATTCTGGATTCGACGTAAACTATAAAGTTGTAGATGTTTTAATTATCTATCCAACCCAATTTGAACGGACTTGAGATCAATTTTTTAGCCCAGGTTATGACCATTTTACTGAGCACTGTTTTCCATTTAACGGGTTTCATAACTTTTCGAACTTTCAAAACTTCATCCTCTTCCTTAGTGGACTTGGACGCCATTGATGAACATAATCAAAGGACAATATGGAATTCATGAAAACCTTCTTGAACTTGAATGTTCAGGACCTTAGGAAACGTCTTGGTCCAGGCCTTTGAATCATCTTCAAAGAATCATTGACTTGGATCCTCTTTTGATCGGTATCAGGTTGGAGGAGGTGCCTCCTTCTATTGTATTCCCAGGGTCGTGTTTTTTTTTTGCTCCTCCTCTCTGTTTTGGATTTTTTGTTCATGCCAATATTATAATTGAACATAAAAATACAAAATTACTTACTTTATTTATAAAAAAAATTGGAGCATTTTGTGTTACCTCTTGTTTCTTGTATATTATCATCACCCGAAACCATCATTATTCCTCCAGGCAGTTGCAGTTCCTTGGTAACTTTACATATGAAATAGAACAATCAAAGGAATGACTAAGTATTCAAGAAAAAAGTAGCATAAACTGAACTCATAATTACTATCATCATAAATTGAAAAAAAAACTCAAAATTCCTGATTTATCGATGATCAAACTTCCAAAGAAAAAAAGGCTCTATAAATACAAGCACATAAGACCAAGATCCATCGAAAGCATAGACAAAAATTGCTTTATCACAGTAAACAATAACAATCCATAGAGAACAATCAAAGAAACACAAAGCCAAGTAACATACTAGCATTAGCTCAAATCTATTATCTCAAACAATTCTTAAATCAAAACCAGAGTTTTTAACTTTCACTGCAGCGTTTTGCCTTACTAGTGGAAGTAGGTCGGTTCCGGTTCCGGGCGGTTCCGAGGCCGGTTCCTCCCGGTTCCGGTTCCGGTTCGGAACCAGAAATAATAAAAAAAAAACTCAATTTTTTACCTCCGAGCTAAAACCGCGGTCGCGGTTACCCAAACCGCGGTCGCGGTTTGGTTATTCTTTTGTTTTTTGTGGGTGGAACCGCCGGTTCCACCCGGTTCGGAACCGGCGGTTCACCGGTTCCGGGGATGGACGAACCGGAACCGGAACCGTACCGGGAATCGAAACCGCCGGTTCCGGTTTCGGCCGGTTCCTGCCAGTTCCGGGACTGCCGGTTCACCCGGAACCGGACTCAGGTCTAGTGTAAAGTATTGTAGCGGCAAAGTGACTTTTTCGACTTTATTTTTGATTGTCTATTCATCTTCTGTCTCAGCTTTCATATTTAGATATGGTATGCTGTCATTCATTATTTTATATTCATTGTCTGTTTACTTCGTACTGATGTTGATTTTTATATGTGCTACAACGCTACTGTTGATCCATATGTAACCAGAGTTCTAATGTTTGCTGAAAATAGGGGGACTTTTTCTATTAAATCAAATAAGATTAGCAAAGCTGAGTTGAAAAGTTTCAAAAGTGCATTATGACATCAGAAAAAGTGCATTGATAAATGTCATAATAAAAGTGCACCATCTGATTGAAAAAGTGCATTGAAAAGTTTCAAAAGTGCATTGTGACATAGGAAAAGTGCATTGATAAATGGCATTAGAAAAGTGCATCATCTGATTACAAAAGTGCATTGAAAAGTTTCAAAAGTGCATTGTGACAAAGGAAAAGTGTATTGATAAATGGCATTAGAAAAGTGCATCATCTGATTACAAAAGTGCATTGAAAAGTTTCAAAAGTGCATTGTGACATAGGAAAAGTGCATTGATAAATGGCATATGAAAAGTGCATCATCTGATTACAAAAGTGCATTGAAAAGTTTCAAAAGTGCATTGAAAAGTTTCAAAAGTGCATTGTGACATAACAAAAGTGCATTAAATAGTTTTGTGAATTCCTCCTCTACTCACACGCTCTTAGATAGTATTAAAGTGCATTATGAAGTAAAAAAAGTGCACTCAACAGTATCAAAAGCGCATTCTTAACAAATAGAAAGTCTCATTCCAAAACTGTTTAATTGCATTCAGATTCTTTTTTTCTATGATTTTAAAAATAGGTATAAGCAATAATACATTGCCTCCCGAAACCGAAAACTAGAAGAAGGGCAGGAATTTGATCTCGGTTAAGTATCCTAGTTTGGTATCTAGGACTGTGCCAGGTGTGTTTACAAAAGCTATGGAATCCCTAAATGATGTCCAAAAAGAGAGTGTGAAGGCTATGGGTTTTGGCCATCTACTCCACTTTGAGATAAAGGACATCCCGAACAGCCTTGCTTTGTGGTTGCTACAACATTTTGAAGGAGCTAGGTGTGAGATATAGTTTGATACAAAAGTGCATTGTATAGTATGAAAAGTGCATTCTTAATTATGAAAAGTGCATTGTAAAGTATGAAAAGTGCATTCTCATTTACTAGTATTTTTCCTTTATGTTAAGTTCAGAAAAGTGCATCCTCAAATGTAAAAAGTGCATTCTTAAATGTAAAAAGTGCATTGAAGAGTTTTAAAAATTATTTTCAGACTATGTTGAGTTTTACTTCCCACATTGGATTACAATAAAAATCCATACTTAATGGATTTATGGTGCATGTTTAAAGGCATAACTGAAGAAAATCTTATTAGCTCAAATGGAAGAGCAATGTGTTTACGCACATAGATGTGGGTTTAAATCCCATATAAGCTAATTTGATCATGATTTCCTTTGAAAAATAGTGGTTAATTAGTTATTTGTCGTACACCGATAAAATATAATTTCTTTTTAGTACATAGCTAGTTAGGTTGAGAATAAATGCGTTAAGAATTAATTTGTGTAAGATATCATATTAGCCCATGTAGGAATCGAACCTACATCTTTGTGCACAAAGCACCCCGCTCTACCATTTGAGCTAATAGGCTACTTGTACTAAAACAAAACTTTGACCTTTATATGGTTTCAACTCGAATGGACATGTGGGCAAATAGTATGTCGTTCCCCCTTGAGATAGCTCAATGAAATATTCACCATTGTTTTTAGGTGATTCCTCATTCAGAATAGTAGTTAAAGAAGAGTTTGATGTCCCCACTACAACAACATAAAAGGAAAATATAAATGTGTTAGTTGAAAATTTGTAAAAGTGCATTGAAAGTATAATAAAGTGCATCATGTACTAGGACTAGGAAAAGTGCATTAAAACTACTAACTAAATCAGTGAAAAGTAAAAGATATAAAAAGTGCTATAAGTAGAAAAAGTGCACTCTTAAGTGTAAAAAGTGCATTATTAACTGTGAAAATTGCAGTAAAAATATGTTAATTCAAAGACATGATCATTTGGTCCATATCCACCTTGAAGTCCAATGTCATAACCCTTACTACCAAAATCACAATGTAATTAACCATCATATTTTTGTATTATGAGGCTTATTATAATGTATAAACTATGTTCTCTATAACAAATGAAGTTAGATATACGGTCGAATATATGTTCTCTAAACACAAATGAAAAGTGCATTGTTAAGTATGAAAAGTGCACTAGTAAGTCTGAAAAGTGCAGTCTTATTTACTAGTAATACTCCTTTATGAAAAGTGCAAGTAAGTATGAAAAGTGCACTAGTAAGTATGAAAAGTGCATTATTAAGTCCGAAAAGTGCATTCTCATTTGATAGTATTACTTCTTTATGATTAGTTCAAAGTATCAACGAGAAGAGGAATTCATTGTTCAAAGTGCGTTATTTAAGTATGAAAAGTGCACTAGTAAGTCCGAAAAGTGCATTCTTAAGTCTAAAAAGTGCAGTATTAAGTCCGAAAAGTGCAACGAGGAGAGGAATTCATTTGCTAGTATTCTCAATTGCTAGTATTAGCATCAGGCGTTTGCTCAGACGAAATCTGGTCAGCGAATTTTGCAAGATTGGCCTAGTTTACAAGAAAATTTACAGAATTGAAAAATTCACAGGGCTGTGAGTATCATGACCAGTTCAATCGATTCGCCGAAATTCACACAGTCTTCGTTTCGCCGAAATCCAACGAGAGTGTAATCGCACAATCTTCGATCTCGTTCAATCGATTGAGTCGCAAGATTCGTACAGAAATCTCGTTCAATCGATTGAGTCGCCCTCAATCGAGAGTCGTTCAATCGATTGAGTCGCCCTCAATCACAATTCGTACCGAAATCTCGTTCAATTTACCCCCAAAAACAAAAAAAGAGAAAAATGATTAATTAATTAGAGAGGGAAAAGACATAATTGCCCCCATCTTTAATAAAAGAAGAAAGAAGATCAGTCATTGGATCTCCTTGATCTAAGGGCCCAGAATGCTCCTTCCGTTTCATGTTAAGAGAGTGTTTTATGGGAACCAAACTCCCAAATCGGAATGGTTAGGTTATGAATTTTGGTGTTATAAGAGTCGAAACATACTAATTTAAGGGTGGGAACACAATGATGGACTTGAATTTACTCAATTCGAATCCAAAAAGAACACTAACAGGAAAAGCCAAAACCTCAAGAGTATTAAGAAGAAGATTTTTTTTTTCTTAAAACACCAAAAGAAAAAAGGCAAAAACTCAAGAGTATTAAGAAGAATAAAATTTTTCTTAAAACACCAAAAGAAAAAAGGCAAAAATTCAGCAATACAAAAAGAATTTCCCAAAAAAAATTCTTAGTACGTACTATACTAGTAGTACTAGCATATATTCTCGTACCTTGTACGAGTTCTGATTAAAAAAATTAATAATAATTGTTTTAAATACATGAATTGTCTAGCGACAAATAATCACGATCTTTAAACACAAACTAGCTTTTAATTTGCATAAATATGATAAACTTAAATGTTTTCTAGATTCTAGAATACCCTTTTTATCATTAATATCCAAAATTGAATAATAGATCAATTTAGTTTAAATAATTTAATTTAATAAAAATCTTCTATTATAGTTTTTTCTAGAATATAAAAGTAATAAAACCAATAATAATTGATTAGGAAAATAAATTATATGTATCCAAAAATAATAATTAAAAAAGATGGTTTCTATACACATGCCTTGCACATAATTTATTATATATAGATTTATTTATATGATTTAATATTATAAATTAAATATTAATCATCATTTCAAAATAATTCAAATATAATAGTTATGTTCTTAATATTTCTAAAGAAATAGTAAGATTATTATATTAATATTTTAAAAATATTTTACAATGAAGATTATGTTTATATTACTTGCCAAATTTTAAGATATCTAAATATGATTGTAGTAACATTATATATTAAAAAAAATATTTCATAATGAAGAGTATATTTCTTTCCAAATTTTAAGATCTCTTAATATACTTGTATATTAGTAACATTATTATATTCAATAAAATTGTTCAATAATGGATTATGCTCCTAACACAAGTTGCCAAATTTCAAGATCTCTAAATATAATTTTATATTAATATAAGAAATATTATTATAATATAAGAATTGTAAATACCTAAATAAACGAAGGGCAAAGAGGTAAATGAAAAAATTAAAACGCCTACATGGCATAGTTAAGATGATGACACGTAGGATAGAGAGATTCGACTTTAGTTATAGTATATTGATAATAGTTTGTGTTTGATGAAGTTACTAAATTAGGCAAAAAAAAACTTTATATAGATATGTCTAGATTCTTGTATTTTTTTTTAATTAAAATCACATCAAATCATTTTTTTCCCATTAAGAGTGTATTCAGTCAATGAAGTTCAACGTATCAAAGACATTCTCACTCTAATAATAAATCTCCTACTCCAAAATCTGTTCCAATATCTATTTTTCCTTGTTTTAATTGGTTCGATTAATTTTTTTTTACAGAATAAAATTAATTTTAGCATGATTTGAAAAACCAGTTAGCCAATCATTTTTGGAGTGGAATATTTGAGAATGGAGTTGTGAAATAGATGATCTCATTTGAACCACCTTTTACATCTAACAATGTCATAATCCATAATGATTCCTCATCTTAGAACCGGGTACACAAAAATTCAAATAATAATATGTAAGTTTGTTACGGTAGAATTACCAGAACAAATTCAGAAAGCAAATATCTCTTGCTCTCTTCTCCCCGTCTTCTATATAAATCGTCTTCCCCATCACCCAGTCCTTCATACCAAAAGGCAGTTTCTTAGAGACTGAGACCGAGATTGAGAGAGAGAAAGAGGAGGAAGAGAGAAATTGAGGAGGAGATGTGTGCAATATTTGCATGTTTCCTCCCCTTATTCTTCCTTGCTCTACTCTCATTCATCTTTCTTAGAAGAGATCACAGGAAGCCATGGCAGAGGCAAAGGTCTCGCCTTCCACCCGGTTCAATGGGCTGGCCTTACATAGGCGAGACCCTTCAGCTTTACTCACAAGATCCAAATCTCTTCTTTGCCAAAAAACAAAAGAGGTTTCTCCCTTTCTTGGACCAAGTTTTGTTTTCCAAAATATAATGAGTTCTAATTGTGTAATTGTGCATGGAATAATATACAGGTATGGAGAGATATTCAAGACTAACATACTTGGCTGTCCAAGTGTGATGCTGACTAGCCCAGAAGCAGCTAAGTTTGTTTTATCAACACAAGCTCATCTCTTCAAACCAACTTACCCAAAGAGCAAGGAGACTCTAATTGGCCCCTCTGCTTTGTTCTTTCACCAAGGAGATTATCATGCCCGTATTCGGAAACTGGTTCAAACCTCCTTGACACCCGAATCCATCCGGGCCCTTGTTCCTGGTGTCGAATCCATTGCTAATTCCACCTTGGAATCTTGGGCTGGGGGAAGAATCATCAACACCAACACTGAAATGAAAAAGGTTGGTCCAAAAATTAGTAAAAAGCATTGATTTCAATGGTGTACATAAAAATTCAAATTTAAAAGGTTTCTGTGGTAGTTTTCTTTTGAGGTTGGGATTCTGGCGATTTTCGGGGACTTGGGTGGTGGATATAAAGAAGAGTTGAAGAGGAGCTACAGTCAAGTAGAGAATGGTTATAATTCCTTCCCAACAAGTATACCATGGACTCCTTACAAAAAAGCACTGAATGTATGAAATCGGAATCCTTTGATTTCTAAAATGCATAACAAAAAAAAAAATGTCCACACTCCTTTTAAAATTGACTAGTGTATTGTATTGTTGGTATTAATGACTTGAAAACTTTTAAAGGCAAGGCAGAGGCTAACGGTAATTATAAGAGAGATTGTGAATGAGAGAAAGGAGAGGAGGTTGGAGCAGAAGAATCTTTTGGGTAATTTGCTGAACTCGATGGATGAAAGTGGAAGAGCATTAACTGAAGAGCAGATTGTAGACAACATTATAGGAGTTCTGTTTGCAGCTCAAGACACCACAGCCAGTGTCATGACATGGATCATCAAGTACCTCCATGATAACCCAAAGCTTCTAGAGATTGTGAAGGTAAAGTTCTAGAACATACTAGCCTACTATATGAAGTGAGATGAACTAGAGAGGAGAAACATCTATGAGAATTACTTGTGTTCCTATCACTTTCAGTTCAGTTTTTAAGTTTGCCGGTGTAAGATGTAGCAAATAATTTCTCTGAAATGATGCTTTGTTTACATGCAGACTGAACAGAAGGCTATATATGATTCAAATAATCAAGGTGAAAGACCGTTGACATGGATACAGACAAGAAAAATGCCTTACACTCACAAGGTATGTCATGAAGGTTTTTATATTGACTTATAAGTAGAGTTTCTAAGATGGAGATATTATACCTGAATAGATCATTGAGTACTGATGTTAATTCTTTTGGGCATCAGGTGGTTTTAGAGAGTCTGAGGATGGCAAGCATTATATCTTTCACATTTAGAGAAGCAGTAACCGATGTAGAGTATGAAGGCAAGCCGACTTATTCACCAACACTAGCAAAGCAAACTCTTAGTTACTTTCATGACATCGTGTAACTTTTCCTGATGTGCTAACAGGTTATGTGATACCCAAAGGATGGAAGGTATTGCCTCTGTTCAGGAACATTCATCATAATCCAGAATTCTTCAAGGATCCCCATAGATTTGACCCTACAAAATTTGAGGTACCCACAAAGCTTAAACCCTTAATTTTCTCCAAACATTCAACACAAAATGAAATATATGCTGACTAAACAAGATTAAATCTGTATATTTATGTGTCCTCAGGTCACACCAAAACCCAATACCTTCATGCCCTTTGGATATGGAGTACATGCCTGCCCTGGCAATGAGCTTGCCAAGCTCGAGATGCTCATAGTGATCCATCATCTAGTCACCAAGTTCAGGTACTTAAAATCAAAAGAGTCCATATCAATCCACAGCAAAATTAGTGAACAATAATCGATGCCCTTTCAAGTATTATATTACAGCAGATGAGCAAGCATAACTGTAATCAGCAAGTTTTATTTTGGAATAATGCTGATGGCATGCACCAATGAACTATTAGGATTCATGCAACTTAATTGCTGAAAAATGATATTGAGGTGATAATGGCATGAGAGTAACGTGTGTGTAGCACACGGGACAAAGATAGATAACGTCGTCTGACAAGAAAAGGACATTAAATTCTCAAATGGAATAGTACAATAATAGTAGTTGAAAGAAGCATCACAAAACTGGTCCCTCCCAACAGAGAAGATGATCATGGAATGTTGTTTTTTTATTCTTACAAGAGCATTTTTTTGTGGGTGTTTTGTGTATGATTGTGGTTGCAGATGGCATGTGGTAGGGTCACAGAGTGGGATTCAGTATAGCCCATTTCCCGTCCCTTTACAAGGTCTACCTGCCAGGTTTTGGAGAGAATCCACCAGCTAAAGCCACTGAACAATTGGTCCTTCTAGCATTTAAATTCTCATCACATGAATTTTTTTAGGCCTTGGAATTTCAGAGGTGATCTCTTCTAATTTTAAGTTTATATTTTCTTAATTTTAGAAGCTACCAAGAGCAGGCATATTGGGAATCCTTCCTATTGATATTAAGACTTCATTAAACCCCTGTAACTACTATTTCTAGCAACTAATATGTCAAGTAGAAAAGTAGGCGAAGGCGCCTACTCGCCTAGTAGTGACAATTGTTGTGGCATCTGATTAGTCATCACCACTTTCACTGTCTGCTAAGACAACCACAAGTGACCTCCAAGTGGAAAGGTTCCATGTCAAAGGCTGAAATCAGGACATGTGTTATAGCTTGATTGGCCAAATGAAATAGAGATTGGTAAACCCAATCAAGCTCAGTTAAATCTTCAGGCCTCACAACAACAAAATCCAAATGCATCGTACACATATCATGGACCCTGCCTACACCAAATGTGGCTCCCAGAGTTTTTGATTCTTGTACGGACGAATAAACCCTCTCTATGCATAATTTTTTTTGTTCCCAAAATCAGCCTTGTGACTCTTGTCCCACAACTTTGGGAACTTAACTTGTTTTTTCAATGATTTGCCCTTATCAAAGACACCTTGATCAGAGATACAGTGTTGATGACTAAAATCTCTAATTTTGAAAAATTGTCGCCCAAATGGAAGGGTAACTGAATCATCTAGAGTTCAAGGCTGAACAAGCATGAGTTTTCTATGTCATTAGCATCACTGGTTATATGCCCCGCGTAACTTAAAGAATAAACATTTTTAATGGTTCTCTGTCTCTAGACTCTCTACTGATCAAACCACTTGGTTTTCCTTCTTCATACTGCTTCTGTGGTGTTCTAAATTACAGAAGTATAGTACAAAATAGAGAAGCATAGTGAAAAATCTTCAATTGAAAGAAGAATATAATTTATGGTTATCACACAATTAGCTACACCAAAGGAGGTCGATGTTCACATTTTCACAAGCAAAATCGAGGTTAATCAAAATCCAAAGGCCAATAAGAAAACAATTCGATTCACACTAGTAAACTTCCCTAACCTCTCCATCGATTTAGATTAATCGCGTGGAAGTTAACCAGATCAGCCTCAATTTTGTGGCAAATTGAAAACCCTAAAAATTACGAAATCATTTTGCAAAAGATTTCGGAAATAGGAGGGAAAATAGAATCAAAACCTTTTGAGACGCGTGGATGTCGTCATCACGATGGGTCGATCTCCTTGTGTGACGTCAGTGGGTCTTCATCCGCACCACCATTAGAACCTCTGTCTTCATCTCATCCCAAACCACCACCCATTTAATCCGCTTTGGCAAAAACAATCCAATCCTCTTGATCAAAATTTTGCTTAATTCTCGACGAAAAGGGCGGGTGGTATTGGGGCGAAGTTTGCAACAACTACAGTCTAGTGACCGACGCATAAATTAATTAGTGTTGGGCATAAGTAAATAAGGTCGCAAGCCTAAAGCAATCAAGCTAGCTTAGAATTCATGGTAGTAGCATAATTTGCCCCTTCGATCATAAGCTCGTTTTAGATTCTACAGTTTTCGATATTCAGCGCACTCGAAGTTAACATTTTTATCAAAACGACAGCTATTTTGGAATTCCACGTCGACATTGTAGTCCTGATTCAAAAATTGATGTACTCGCTCTAACTCAACATGGGTCGGGTAAAGGTGAGATTTTATTACCCAATAACCAGACCCGTCAACCGACCCATCACCCATTTCAGCCCATAATTCTAATATGTGTGTGGGCCTTTGAATTCATCCGTATAACCCATTTTGGGCCTTTGATAAATGAGCCTATTTGTTTCCTAAATAACACATTTATTTGCTTCTTTTCTACTTTCTAAGTAATTCTAACCCTAGTATTGTATATGTTTGTTTCCTAGATAATATGATGTTTTGAATATTATTGCTTACGGGATTTGTTTTTGTTTATGTATTAATTATGGATATTTGTTTTAGTTTATATATGGAAATTTATTTATAAACATAAAATACAGCGGTTATACAACAGTTATACGGTGAACAAGTCACCCATATAACCAGCGGGTGACGGGTAGTTTGGGTGACGGACAGAACATTTCACGGTGACGGGTGAGTCGTTTTAACTTGTGGGTCGGGTGGTGGAACTGCTCCACCCATGACCCACCCATAACCCGACCCATTGACGGCCCTACCTCTCATACCACTTCCTAACAATTTTGTTTTTTTCATTTTTTCCTTTATTTTTTTTTCAAATTTGGATGATTTTAATTTAGATATTTGCTTTTAACCGATAGGCACACCTATTTACAGTGCATATGACTTTTCTATCCATTTTGTGTAAATATTTTTTTTGATAGGGTAAGGATTAGTATCGCTGCAAGTATTTTTTGAGCTCGCCTAAACTCTAAAGCATCCGCTAAGGATGAGAATTGGTTACTAAGCAATCTAATAAGGAAAGACCAAACCGCCGCCCGTGGAGTTCAAAACGGTGACCTCAAGTACTACCCCAGAGGCCAAACCGTTGAACCAAATGCCCGAAGGCATCCATTTTTGTGTAAATGAATGTACACTTATCACTTCTTCATCCATTTATTTATTTTTACGAACAACAAATTTTCGTCCATTTATTTTTAATGGACAAATGCTACTTTTTTCCCTTCATTTTTATCGCACAAACAATATCAAAAACTACCCTTTCTTTGTCTACGAAGATTCTCGAAAATATACTTTAATTTAATTTAATTTGAATTTTAAAGAACAAAATGAAAAACGCACGCAAGACTCGACCCTAATCTCGGAAGAGGTCTCTCCCTATTCTCCTCCCACACTCTTCATATATATAAGCAAGCTCAAGGTGACATTACAAGAGTTTAAAAGAAAATGATCACTACAGAAATCGGCTTCTCCTCCTCATTTTCCATCTTAGACATATGGGTTGTAAACTTGTAATAGAAGCTAGAGTGATGTAGGTATTAGTATAAGACATAACTAATTATAAGTGTGTGTAACCTTATATGGTTGTTAATTTCTATTATATGCTTACATGGATAGTTGTTATAGGGTATAAGCGTGTCACAGGAATATTACGGTTTGGTCCAAGACTATGACCGGGACGTTATGGTCCACGGTCCACTATATTTTGCAATTAGATGCTACGATCTAGTCCGGTCCAAGACTGTAAATTTACGGTATGGACCAGATTGGACCATAATATACATTTTTTAAAATTATATATAAGAAATAATTTAATACTCCTATTTGACATAAAACCTCAATTTTACGGTCTATTTGTATTTGAAAATTAGATTGGACCATGATAAAACCATTTTTTAACATAAAATTTTAATGATTCGATCCAATACCGGACTATATATTTTGGTCCAAAACCGGGCCATATTAATCTGGTCTGTTCCGACCACGGTCCAAATGTTACAAAATTTACGGTCCATCAATTTGGACTAGGACTATGTATTTTGGTCCGGACCGGATGAACACCCCTAATTGGAAATGGTGCATCTATTTGTTTTTGGAAAGACCCATGGTTAATGTGGTAACCGTTATTCGAATTATGTGATCCTCTTGTCGGGGCCTATATGAATGAGAAAGTGGTTGAATTCAGTACAATGGGTTGTCAATGGGACCAAAATAAATTTTCTATGAGACTTCCACAAACGTGTGTTCAACGCATCCTAGCCATTCATATACGACTCAAGAATATATGATAGGTTATATTAGCATCCAAGCACGTTAGAAATGGATGGTTTTTAATGGAATTGGCTACTACATGAATATCAAATGAGTTAAGCCAACCTCATGTGGGTTCCAATGGATTTGGAATTTAGACATTTATCAAAAACTACCCTTATCCTATATATGGAAACTTCGCCATAATGGATTGCCAACAAAGAAGAGACTAGTAGTTAATCAAGTTTGTGTTACATAGGAATACACCTTTAATTTTGTAATCGCCTAGTAGAAAACACAAACTATATTATCCTTAACTATGCTCTAACCATACAAGTGCTTGACTACATAGACCCCTCGATTGTATCGGTGTTGACTAATATGACTAATATGACTGATAAGTTTATCACAACAACAAATAATCTACAAGATCATCTAACGTTGGAAATTTTCTCAAATTAGCCACTATTTAGTGGTGTATTTGGCATCACCGAAATAATGTAATCTTTCAACAAGATGTGAGCTATGGAACAAAAAATCTTAATGAATATGTCCACTTTCAAATCATGACCTAGAAACTTTGTAAGAACTCAAAATAAATTAGATATTGACAAAGTCAAGGAGCACGTGCAACGACCTTGAAAAAAGACCTAGAAAAATGGTAAAAACCTAGGGAAATGCTATACTTCACACTCTTTTGCTAAATATCACACTATAAAATAACTTTAATACCCTTCTTTTAAAGTGAAATAACAAAAATAAAAATATATATATTAGGATATTTTGTTAGATTCTCTACCATTAATTTTGGTTGAAAAAGATTCTCTACCATTTAAACATATATCTTCTTCTACACAAGATATGGTATTCTTTTTTTTTTAGATTAATAAAAAAATGACACTATTTTGATAATTATTTAACAAAATCAATTTAAATCAGTATGCATCTTTTTTTTAAGAATTGTAATTGAGCCAAGCTAACCAATGAGAGACTTTTAAAACAAGAGAGGGCAAATGTAAAAAAAAACCTGGTATTGAATTGACAAATATCATCGTAAAAAAATAAAATAAAAATCCTAGTATATTGAACTCTGACGTTGCTAAATTAGGTTGACCATAAAACCAAAAAAAAAAGCACTTCATACCAATAATCATGAAACTTTAAAACTATTGAACTAAGTAGGAAAAAACTCTATTAAATTATATAGGATATTATATTATGTATTATAATATTATACAGTATATTTTATGTGAAGATTGTGGCAGAATGAAGATTTTGTTTCATTATATATTATGCTAGGATCTTTTAGTGAGATATTCTTGCAAAATTATCCTTTTTAATTTTTTTATGAGGTGTAAAGTTTAGAGTTTCTAAAATTAAATCATGTCTTTTATGGTAAAAAAATTGAAAAAGTGTGAAGTTAAAAGATTTTTAGGTGTGAAGTACAGCACTTATGAAAACGTATTGAGAAATTTGGTAAAATAAATTTTGATGGATCTAATTGATCCAACTGTAACAACGAGGTATATTTTTTTGTAATCATTATGGAGAAACAATATTTATTGATGCTATGAGCTGCAAGTTCCAAAACCATTACAAGTTCATGCCCATGACATGTATTTGGCAGTCAACAAAAATTTCGGAGAAATCGAAATTGAGGGGATAATATTCAAGTTATAAATGCTCTTAAGTCTTAAGGATAGTAGATCTTGCCCCTGGGCCCTGGCAAATAAAGATGGTGATTGTAGATTCATTAACTCTTGTACAGTCCTTCGAGGCATTCAAAATCAATCATGTGCCTTGTAATAACAACACGACTATTGATTTTATTGTTTGTTTACGCCATTCTCTCTCCCCAAATTAGCCAGCAACCCACTTGGAACTAAAATTTCTCTTAATGTAAGAATGCCCTAGGTTGAATTTGTCTTACTTTCGCCTAATTCTTTCCTCATCAAAAACAATACTCTTTGTTTTTAGACATAATTGTCATTCTATTTTCTTTTCACAACTTTTAAGAATATTAACGAATATACTATTATACCTTATATCACCTTTTTATTTTCTTGAAAACTATTACTAATAATTGGAACGACAATTGTGTGAAGTAAAGACTAAAATGATAATTATTTATTAACAAAAATAAAAGCCAAAATGATAAGTATTGTTGAATCGAGAAAATAGTAACTTTATTGATTAACAAATTTGTCACTCTTGTAAGAAAACAACCAAATTCTTTGTATTAGATACTACTAGAGTTGTCAAAAGACAAAACCCCCAAAACCGACCCGACCGATCCGGTCTTAAACCCAGCCTGCCTGACCCGAAACCCAATTTTGACCCTAATATGATTCTGATCCAAGAATATACCACCCAAACCCGACTGATCGGGACTTGATTGGCCTGTAAATGTGAAATTTTATTAAAATATTAATATAGTGTTGAATCTAAAATAATTTTATTTATTTTTACATATTTATATTATTATTTAATATTTGAAAATAATTCATTAGTGAAACTAAAATTTAAAAAACAAAGCTAATGATCTGTTGATCAATCCGAACCTGCACGACAAGCTTCCATAATCCGACCTGATTTAACGTGTAATCCGATTGACCCGAACATGTACTCAACTCGAATCCAAAATGGCCGAATCCGAACGAAGTGAACTATTTTTTTTTTTTGATTAGGTAATAATTAGGCTGCTATCCCTTCAAGGAGGGCGTCCTAGCGCATCCTTACGGATGAGAACCTGAGTTCTGGATGATTCCGGATATTGCATAGAGGGAGACTGTGGCTCAATCTCGCAATTTTATCAGCCACATCATTGGAACCTCTAGGCACATGTGTAATTCAGACCGATTGGAACCCTAAGAGGGTTACTAGAATGTCGGCCATAATTATCTCAATTTCCCACGGACAGTTTTTCTCACCTTGTGCTGCTTTTATCACTTGTAGGTTGTCCCCTTCAATTTCGATGCATTTATATTGTCTTTGCTTTGCTAATCTGATGCCGTCTCTAAGAGCAAGTTCTTCTGCCTTAAGGGCTGATATTTGTCCATACTTTTTTGCCATTAATTCCACAACCTCGTCCTTATGATTCCTTAGAATTGCTCCTTCACCTACTTATCCATCTTGTAATCTAGATCCATCAAAATTATACCCGAACGAAGTGAACTAATTGACAAGTCTAGATACTACTCTTATTATTAGATATCCACTATTTTCTTGTTGACAGCTTGAGTTGGGAAATGTAGGATTGCTTGCATTGTCGCAGATTCATTGGTCAGTTACGTACTGTGCTAAGAGAATTTATTGCCAGCTGAAATTAAAGTAAAGGCCCAATTTAGGCAAGTAATAGGCCCAGTTACAGACCGTGTTGGCAATTACGGTGAGTAATTAGGCCCAAGATCTCATGTGGGATTAGAAATACGAATGGATATAAATGGATGAATTAGATGATCAGTTCAAATCTGTCTCAAATAAAATGTTTATATTAAGTTATTGTATAATACGAAATGCATTTTTACTGTTGTGTTACATTGTGTATGTCTCTTTGACATAGAGTACGCGTTGCTATGACTTGTTGAATTATATATACTATACTTCTTATATTGGATACGTCATTATTTAAAATTTGGATAAGACTATTGGAATAACATAAAGAGTATATCCTTAATAAGTTAATATATAATATTGTTACCAAACAGACTGATGATGCCATGTCGAACATTGGCACATTGCCCATGACGAGATTTGTATTGAGAAACTCCCATAACTACTATTTGATAGAAAGAGTGACAATATGTACATACGAGATTGAGTTTTGGATATACATTAGCTTAACATTTTGTGCGAGGAGAAACATTCTAATCATTTATTAAACTAATGTATATCCAAAACTTGAAAAAATGGACCCAAAACCAAACATGAAAAAATGTTTGGTTCGGTTACTTATCCCAGTTACTCATCGAATAAGTACAAACAATTGAAAGATGGTCCGTTGACCTCTTCTGTTCGTGCAAGCGAGGACAGGATGAGGTAGAATATAATCAAATGCGAGGGAAGAGGGGTAGAAAGGAGTTGATGCCCGGGCCAAACGGGAGAAGAAACTCGACTTAAAGCTTTGACTTAATTCATTTTGGACGTGATTGAAAAGGTTACAGGAGTTGTGCTTTAAAAGAGAAACTAACGGAAACCTAAGACTTGGGCTAATGGACCGGCCCATGTCAACATACATGGATCACACGTCTCGTAGGCCCATAATACTAAAAATAGCAACATACTATAAATAAATAAATACAACGATAAAAATCCATAAGGCTCGGCTAGGCCTAGGCTAGATACCATCAAATAGTTAGCTAGTTTTTTTATGAACATAAAGTTAGTTTCGATGCACTTATGAAATAAGATATACTTTTGTGTTGTTTTGTTGCACAAACGATTAGGTTTTGATGCACATTCATAAATAAGACACACTTTTGTGCATCAATTTCACCTTGTTGCATATCAAAACTAGTGATTTATGGATTGATTTTTTTGATGCACATTATGTATTAATTTCACACTTCTTCATTTTCTGATGCACATTATTAACCTGTTTTGATGCACAAACAATCAGTTTTGATGCATACTCATACAAGATACTTTTTTAGTTATTTTGATGCACAAACAATTCCATTTAATGCACATAAGATAGTTAATTTTGGTGCACATAGGACTAATTTTGATGAAAAAACATATATATATTTATTAATACAATTTTGATGCATATTTGACCATTTTTTATACATAAACGAACAGTGTTGATGGACAACCTGCGCACGCCTCTTGAATTTGTTCATTTGAAAAATACGCGAATAATCGTCAAAAATTCGGTCGTGACATATTTTTCTCCTTTTTAATTGAACGATCAACGCCTTTGATGTCTCCCCATCCAACGACTCTTTTTCTTTCTCATTTCTCACCTAAGCGTCCATTCTAGCCATATTTGGATCCTTATAAATTCACCAAAATATTAAAAGCATTTTATCTAATTTAAAATTTAAAAAAATCTCGACCAATATTGGTTCGAATCGAAAATCGTTTCTTACTAATTCTTGGACTGAAGATCGGACCATTATTCTCTCAATCCGGTCCAATTCGATCCAAAAATCCTGACTGATCCTGTTCAATTTAGTCCAAAATTTTCCGGTTCAATTCGGTCCGATTCAAAAATCCAGTCAACTGATTTTTGCCCAGCCATACCTGGTTACCTCAACTCTTCCTATCCAAACATATATTGGTCTACTTGACAAGTCTGCTAACCATATAAATAGTTCTCTGCACATATGTGATGATGGATATGGATGTGGATGATATCATTACACGTGTAATATAATATTTTCTCATGCATTATATCACTAATTGCTTTTTTTTTTATTGAACTTTCTTTCTTTATTTTTTTTTTTTTTTAATCATTGAACTCTCTTTATTTGCTTATTAACGTTATGCATGGCATGGCCGTTCGAAAAAAATAATACTCCGTAATTTGGTGTGTGGAAACGTATATCATCCAGCCGCAAAATGCATGTACGTAGCGCCCAGATTAGAATAGCAAAACAAATTAATTGTGGCGGTTGCATGTTTGCCTCACAGGCCCAAATTTCAAAAAGAACAAGGAGATAAGCTAGCATTTCTGCTGCCTATACGTCTCGATTCGCTTGGCTTCATTAATTCCTAAAGAATTGAAGATGATAAACTATACGTAGGAGATAGGGATGCACATGGGGCGGGGCGGGGACATGGGGCGGGGAATGCATTTCCAATCCCATCTTCGACATATAATTATGCCCCCTATCCCAGTCCCGTCCCCGTTTAATTCCTGCGGGGAACGGGGTGGAGAATTCCCGTCAAGTATCAGGTTGTTAATGGGGTTTTGTTTATTATAAAAAAAATATTTTAAACTTTAAAAAAATTTACAAATATTAAATTTAATAACATAAATTTTAAATTTCATTATATACTTTGTAAATATATATAAATTTTTAAATTAAAAACTATAATTATATTTAATATATATTTTTATTCTATGTTTTATAAATAAATAAAAAAAACATATCGGATATACATAGAGGGGATTCAGGACGGATACTACATTCCCTGTTTCCGCCCCGTTTTAAATCGGGTTTCCCGCCAAGTCGGGAAATCCCGCCTCATTAGGGACGGGTCCCCGTGAATCCCCTCCCCATCGGATTTTTTGTACGTTCCTATTAGGATACCTTCAATTTTAAAGGCATTTTACCAATTAATATTAGCATAATTAATAGTAACAATAACAATAATTTATTGGTTTATAAAACAAATAACGTGTACGATTTTTGTTAATTAAGAATAACAATTTAGCTCTTCCTTTGTGTAACATTACTACGGTTACGTTAACAAACAATAAATTAGCAATCTATCAATAAAGATACTCTTAGTACCGAAATGGGCTCTTTACAAGAAAGAATTACTTCTATCAAGCAAGGGTCCATAACTTCGATCCAAGCAGTTTATGTACCTGCAGACGATTTAACGGACCCCGCTCCTGTCACGACATTTGCGCATTTAGATGCAACCACTGTACTATCAAGAGCGTTAGCTGCCAAAGGTATCTATCCAGTAGTAGATCCTTTAGATTCAACATCAACTATGCACCAACCTCGAATCGTTGGCGAGGAACATTATAAAATTGCGCAAAGAGTGAAGCAAACTTTACAACGTTACGAAGAACTTCAGGACATTATAGCTATCCTTGGGTTAGATGAATTATCCGAAGAAGATCGTTTAACCGTAGCAAGAGCACGAAAAATTGAGCGTTTCTTATCACAACCATTTTTCGTTGCCGAAGTATTTACAGGTTTGCCAGGAAAATATGTTGGTCTTAGCAGAAACAATTAGAGGGTTTCAATTGATCGCTCTTAAATCCTTTGTTAAACAGTTAAAACAATTTTACTTGCAATACAATAAAACCCCATCAATATATGAAGGAAAGTTCTGATTACGAGCAATCTATCAGCCCAACCAAATTACATAATACAAAATTTTCTCCTACCAAAAACAGTCCATACGAAACTTGATAAAGCCAATAAAAATTTATGTTGGAATAAAAATAACAACTACAAACCATTTATCATCTGGAGCTCCATTTGTAAACCTCTGTAAAACGGGGGACTAGGAATCCCCAAAGCTGAGGATATGAATATAGCCCTCCAAATGAAACTTCGTTGGAAAATATTAGTGGAACTAGGAAACCCGTGGGTAAAAATCATAACGCAAAAGTACCTTTAAAAGGAAGGACTTCTACAATACAAAAAAAAAGCAAAACACTTCTTGGCAATGAGCTTAGCTAATGAGTCTACGAGACTTATTTGCGGAAGGCCTCATTTGACAAGTGAGAGACTGAAAAACTATCAAATTTTGGAATTGTTGGATTGGCCCTGAGCTGCTACAAAAACAGAATAACCAAAATATAAAAGAGAATGAACTCGTTAGTGAGTACATCAATAATGACAAAACATGGAATACTGGAAAATGGAAGATAAAATCAACAAAGAAGACATTGAACGAATAAAAAACATTGTCATCCCAAACAATGAGATAACAAACGGACTATATTGGAGAGCAAGCAAGAATGGATGATTATCAACCAATTTAGCAATGCAAATGATCAATACTAAAAAGGAATAACCAACAACAACCTAAAATGGATTTGGAAACTCCACCTACCGCCAAAGATAAAAAAAGCTTCCTCTAGAAAATAGCACGCAATGGACTTCCAACAAAACAGAGGCTATCGGAAATACACATAGTGGTTCTGACCCAATGTGATGAATGCCTTGGGGTGTTCGAGGACCTCTACACCTCCTCCTACATTGCAACCACACCCAACGAATTCTCAATGAAATCAATATCAAATTCGTGAACCAATTCAATTAACTAAGTACAGAGATCAAAAACCCTCGATCTTCAGCTACTCGATGATCTAAGGGAACTCTTTTTCAAAAAGAGTTTGAATGGGTCACCTGCTCGGCCCTGTTGGTGCATTTGGTTCTTCAAGAACAAAAAAATCTTCAACCTAACAAACCAAAATATCCGAGGTGGTGAGAATAAGATCACTGAATTCATTAAAAACAAATGGAAGAATGGAGGGACGCTTGTCCAATAAAAGATTCAAATGCAAGGAACCTCAACAACATGTCAATAACAAATGCGAAAAAACCAGACGAAAGAGAGTTGGGATAAAAATGGGTTGCTCCACACTTGATTTTGTTAAACTCAATTTTGACGGGGCCAATAATGAAGGAGGGGCCTCGACGGTTGGTTTCATTCTTATAAATCCCCGTGGCCAAATTATTAGTTTGAATGGTGGCTTTGCATGTTCCTAGTCTACGCTCATGGCCGAGGCTCTAACCCTTCGTGAGGGTATCAATGAAGTCGTTCGACGTTCGCTGTGGTTGCTCCCGTGTTGAGTTTGAGGGGGAAAACCAATGTCTAATTGACGCCATTAGTGACATTCGTTGCTGCCCGTGGGAAATTGAGATTGTATTCATCGACATTTTTTTGAGCTCTGATGCCTTCAATCTTGGAGCCTCACTCACGTGTTTAGGGAGGTCAACTCTTTCGCTGATTATATTGCTTATTCCTTCCTCAGAGTCTCCTCGTCTACGTTGGTAGTTGATCCAGGCCTCCTTGGCCTCATCCGTGGTGATGCGCTAGGGCGGTGTATGTCAAGATACTGACATACCGCTAATCCCTTTCCTTATCAAAAAATAAAAAATGAAACCCAATCTATACACAGAACTTGAAGTCCAACCTTAATGACTCAATGCTAATTCTAATCCAAGAGAAAAATAAACTACGAGAAAATATAAAAAAAAATTAAATATACATTTCAAAGAAAAAAATGAAAACAAAACAGTTGAATGAAGAACAAATAAGTGAGTCAAAATTGGAATCAAGAACATAATGAGAAAAGTAAAAGGAAACAAAAACACATTTTTTCTTAGTTAAAAGGGGTTTTTTTTGTCAACAGTCGCCTTTTAAAATATGGTTTTTTAAGAAACCACCTTTTAAAACTTTTTTTTATGTAAAAACACCTTTTATAATACAAGCAACCAAATTCAACCACCTTAAGTCAATTTTTGGTGGAATTTTATCTCAAATTAATCGACATGCCCTTATACCAAATAATTAAATTATTTAAAAAAATATAAGGTGGTTTAATAAAAGTTCATAATTTAATAGATGTTTATTTTTTTAAAAATATACAAAAATTGTTAATTTGTTATTGTTAGGTATTTTTATTTACATAAAATTTTATCTCATTATTAAATAATCAAAAATAAAACGTTTTAATAATTTTTAATTGTAATTAATATACAAAAATAAAAAAACAATTGTGAAAATATTTATATTCTTCCATAAAAATAAGGATGGTCGAAGTTTCGAAAAAAAATATAGCAATTGAAAAGAAATTTTATGCCAAATAATTTATATTCTTTCATTAAAATAAGGATGGTCGAAATTTTTGATTAAAATTTCGTTGTTTATGTAGTAAAAATATAATTATAAAAAGTATTATTTTTAATTTGTTATGAATGAAATAAAATCTTATATAAATAAAAATATTTAACTAAATTTTTTTTATATCTTTTAAAAAATAAACATCTATTAAATTATGAACTTTTTACTAAACCACCTTATTATTTCTTAGAAATAATTTAATTATTTTGTGTAAGGGCATATCGGTCCGGTTAGGGTAAAATTCCATCGGAAAATTATTTAAGGTGTTTGAATTTGCGTGTTTGTATTATAAAACGTGTTTTCACTTAAATTTTTTGAAAAGGTGGTTTCTTAAAAATATTATATTTTAAAAGGTGGTTTTTGGCAAAAAAATCCTAGTTAAAATGCAAAACCAAAATATAAAATATTTTCTTAGGACACTTAAATGAAGAACTGAAATAAGGATAATTAGAAATTGGAGAAGATGAGTGGATGATGTTGTTTTTTTAAAAAAAAAAAATTTGGAAGAGAAGAGCAGATAATCAAATATAATAAAGTATGTTATTTATTTTTACTTTTATTGTATATATATTGGGATAAGCTCTAAAAAGGTCCTCTGAAATTACAGGTTTGTGCACCTGCTAAGAGCATGTTTATCAGTTACAGTTTTTTGTAGAATGCTTGGCTAATAAATATTATTCTATTCAATCTATGACAAAAGAGAAGGAGCATCGGTGCTTGGATTTCAAATCCAAGCATCTTACATTGTGAGATGCTACCAAAAAGTGTTCAATTGAGTTAAAAATCTGTAACAGCCCAAAAATTGAGTTGTTACAGAAATTGGTATCAGAGCAGGTTACATTTTTCACTTGGGATGGGTAGAAATTGCATCGTCGATCACGCTCCTTCCTCCTTAGTGTTCTCTTATATTTCTTGACGTTAATCCAATATGTGTGTGTTTTATGATTGCGAGTTTCATCACAAGATGTTAGGTAAAGGCAGAGGAGTTTCAGGCAGAGGGCGACCTCGTGGATCTCGTGGGGGCCGTCAAGGGGTGCCTCAAGTTAGCCCCGTTAATCCCCCAGTTGTTGAAGCTCAATGTGAATTCTAGTATACCCCCGCCAATTGTTCCTTCTAGTGGTTGGATGCAGGATTCCAAACCCTTCTTCAACAAATGATCAATCAAGCGGTTGGTCAAGCTGTAGAGACAGCATTAGCTCAAGCTCAAAGTTCAACAATACTTGCACCAATTCTTCATCAAACTCCTCCTTTGCCAGTATCATCTAACGTGGATAGGAGGGATGCTAGTGGCATTGCAACTGCTTTTAAGAAGATGAAACCGCCAAACACATGGAGAAGTATCTTGATAGGGTGAAATGCCCCGAGGATCAGAAAGTATCTAATGTCTCTTTCTATCTCACCAAGGAGGCAGATGATTGGTGGGACTTGGTTAAACCCATTGGGGGTGAAATGAGTTGGGATTAATTCAAGACAAAGATACGTACTCGATTCTATCCTTTAACGCTTCAGAAGACAAAGTTGTCAGAGTTCTTACACCCACCTCCTGAGGTGATGCCAGTGGCTAATGCCAACACCAAATATCATCAGCTCTTACGCTATGCTACGTCAGTGATTCACAATGAAGAGGATAAGATTGACTACTTTGAGCCATGTCTTGCCCCTGAAGTTAGATCTTTATATGGCGGGGCATAAATGTGTTACCTTGGAGGAGTATCGTGACAAAGATTTGAAGGTAGAAAGGAGACTCGAAGCCGAGAAGTCAATGACTTCGAGTTATAAGAAACAAAAGACTATATCAGTCCTTTTGGGTGCTAAAGAGGATGGACCGAGGAGACCTCCACCTTCAACCAAGTCTGGTCAAATGTCTGGATCACAAAGAACTAGTGGCTCTCATGGAACACCACCTGAGTGGTACCGTTGCCACAACTCTAAGAGTAGCAAGCATTACAAGGCAGATTGTCCTAAGGAGGCTCAGAAATGCTACAAGTGTGGGGAAAAAGGGCACATTGCAACTTTCTGTAAGGGGGAAAAGGGGAATACCTCTCAATCTCAAACCTCTGCCTACCCTCCACGAGGATCATCTTCTCGGCCCCGTCCAGCAAAAGCACAGTCTCATCATGCCAGTGGTGGATCAAAAGGAAGAGGACGTGTATATGAGATGAGAGCCAACGAGCCCAATGCACCCGTAGCTACAAGTACTCTCTGGATTCAATCACAACCTGTTTGTATTTTATTTGATACTGGAGCTACCCATTCTTTTATCTCTGAATCTTGTGTGACTAGACTCGGTCTCATTTGTGCTAGTGAATGTGAATCATTTGTGGTTGGTCTACCAAATGGTAGTAAGCTAGTTGGGACCCGTGAGTGCAAGAACTGTCCTATTCGCATAGAGGTTCGAGATTGGGTAGCTGACTTGATCGTAATAGATATATGTCATTATGATGTGATCTTGGGCATGGATTGGCTTGTACGCCATGGGGCGGTAATGGACCTACGTAAAAGAACTATTACGGTAACTGCTGAGGATGGAACAATCCATGTGTTTGAGGGTCGTGATCCTAGTGAATCAGGTTTGATCATTAGTGTTATGGCGGCATCACAACTGCTAAGGAAAGGATGTCAAGGATATATGTGTTATGCTTTGGAAGATGATAAGGAGATATCTCGATTGTTTGACATACCTATTGCTTGTGAGTTCCCAGATGTATTTCCAGAAGATTTGCCCGGACCACCTGCCCATAGGGATGTGGACTTTATAATAGAACTTGAACCAGGGACAACTCCCGTTTCTAGGGCACCCTACAGAATGGCGCCTTTTGAGATGCAAGAATTAAAGAAACAATTAGAGGAGTTGGCAGACAAAGGTTTCATTAGGCCGAGTGCATCCCCATGGGGAGCACTTGTACTTTTTGTGAAGAAGACAGACAAGTCTCTTCGTCTCTGCATTGACTATAGGGAATTAAATAAAGTGACAATCAAGAATAAATACCCTCTACCTCGGATAGATGATTTATTAGACCAACTACAAGGTTCAGTCGTCTTCTCAAAGATTGACCTAAGGTCGGGTTATCATCAACTGAGGATTCGGGATGAGGATATTGCTAAAATAGCATTCCGGACAAGGTATGGTCACTACGAATTTGTAGTGATGCCTTTCGGACTCACTAATGCCCCTGTTGTTTTTATGGAGTTGATGAATCGTGTGTCCCTTGAATACCTAGACCGATTTGTCGTGGTGTTCATAGATGATATACTGATTTACTCTCATAGTAGAGAGGAGCATGCCGAACATCTCAGAATTGTTCTTAATGTACTACGGAAGGAACATTTATTTGCTAAACTATCAAAATGTGACTTCTGGTTGACTGAAGTAGCTTTCTTAGGGCATCTGGTGTCCGCTGAAGGTGTGAAAGTTGACCCACAAAAGAATGATGCGGTTTCAAATTGGCAACCCCCGAAAGGCGTAAGAGAAGTGCGAAGTTTTCTAGGTTTGGCTGGTTATTACAGAAGATTTATGGAGGGGTTTTACAAGATTGCCCAACCATTGACCATTCTATTACGTAAGACTAAGAAATTCGAATGGGACCAGAAATGTCAAGAGAGTTTCGAGGAACTCAAGAGAAGGCTTACATGTGCTCCAGTCTTGGCACTACCTCATGGAACAAATGGATTTGTAGTGTACAGTGACGCATCAAGTCAGGGACTTGGTTGTGTGTTAATGCAACATGGTAGGGTGATAGCTTATGCCTCCCGCCATCTCAAACAACACGAGGTGAACTACCCTACTCATGATCTAGAACTTGCAGTTGTGGTCTTTGCTTTAAAAATTTGGCGTCATTACCTTTTCGGAGTGACTTGTCAAATTTACACCGACCACAAGAGCCTAAAATATATTTTCACCCAAAAGGAGCTAAATATGAGGCAGAGAAGATGGTTAGAATTGATAAAAGATTATGATATCGAGATTTTATACCACCCAGGCAAAGCCAATGTAGTAGTTGACGCCCTAAGTCGAAAGTCAACTCAGGAAAAAGTTATTGCGTGCCTAACCTTACAACCAAGGTTGCAAAGAGAGTTCATAGAAAATGAGATTGAGGTTCGACTTCAGAGTAGTGAAGGAGAATTATGCTTGTTGGAGATTCATTCCTCTTTGTTGGAGTTGATACGACAAAGGCAACCACTAGACATGCAAATGAGTAGGATCATAAATGAGGTGCACCAAGGAAAGTCACCAGGATTTCTGGTACATGATGATGGGATATTAAGGTTTAGAAACCGAATTTGTGTTCCTGCAGATGAGGAGATTAAAACCATGATTTTGAAAGAGGCTCACTCATCACCTTGCTCAATACATCCTGGCGCCAACAAAATGTATAAGGATCTCAAACAAAATTTCTGGTGGAGCTATACGAAGAGGGAAGTAGCTGAATATGTAGCTAGATGCTTGACTTGTCAAGAAGTTAAAATCAAGCATCAGAGACCAGCAGGTGAATTACAGCCACTCCCGATTCCAGAGTGGAAATGGGAAGATATCTCCATGGATTTTGTAACAGGTTTACATTCATCACAAAGGGGCATGAATGCCATTTGGGTCATAGTTGATCGGTTGACCAAGTCCGCCCACTTCCTGCCTATCAAGAAGGTGTGGGGACCCAATGAGCTAGCAGAGTTATATGTTCAAGAAATAGTGCGGTTACACGACATTCCCAAGACTATAGTGTCTGATCGAGATGGTCGTTTTGTCTCTCATTTCTGGAAATGCTTGCATGCGGCAATGGGTACAGAATTGAGATTTAGCACCGCCTTCCATCCCCAAACTGATGGTCAATCTGAGAGAACCATTCAGACCTTAGAAGATATTTTGAGGGTGTGTGCTTTAGATTGGCCAGGAAAGTGGGAGAACAAATTGGCATTAGTGGAGTTCACCTATAACAATAGTTGGCATGCATCGATACAAATGGCCCCATACGAGGCCTTGTATGGAAGGAGGTGTCGAACTCCTTTGTGTTGGGATGACCTATCAAGAGGTATTTAGTGAAGCCAGATATTTTGCAACGCACTCAAGATGAGGTTGCCTTGATTAGACAGAGAATCTTGTCTGCTCAGAGTCGCCAAAAATCGTATGCAGATGTGCGTCGTCGCCCCCTTGAATTTCAAGTCGGAGAACATGTGTTTGTACGGGTGTCACCTACTAAGGGTGTTTTGGTAGAAGAGGGAAGTTGAGCCCTCGCTATGTAGGACCCTTTGAGATTTTAGAAAGGGTCGGATCACTAGCCTACCGTTTGGCATTACCACCTTCCATGAGTCGGGTGCACAATGTTCTCCATGTGTCACAGTTAAGAAAGTACGTTTATGACCCTGCACATGTGATTCATTATGAAGAGGGCGAGTTTGAGGAAGATGACACATATGAAGAGAAGCCAGTTAAGATACTCGAGTACGAGGAGAGGCGCTTGAGGAACAAGGTTATTCCACTCGTCAAGATATTGTGGTCTAAATATGGAACCAATGCGGCTACATGGGAACTCGAAGCAAATATGAGGGAGCGCTATCCCTCCTTGTTCGAGACTTAGTTTCGAGGACGAAACTCCATTTAAGGGGGTGAGTATGAAATACCCCTTAAGAACTAGGTTCGTAATTACTTTAACTCCTATGAGTAATATTATTATTGCTCCTATCTTTTATTTGTTTATGAATAATGGGGGTAATGGACTTAAGAATTTATTTGTCCATTAATATCATTTTCTTTGTAAGCACTTGAATAAGGAAAAAGAGAATATCATATTAAAATGAGAGGGGTATTGTTGAATTACCTTATTACCCCTAAAATTAGGGTATCTACTTCTTTTCCCCCACTCCATCTCCTTCCTCCACACACCTCCGTTCTCTCTCATATTTCCTTCCACCTCCATTCACCTTGATCTCACTCTCCCCCTTGAAGCCACCTTTGACCTCCTTCCGGGTCTAGAAGAGGCGGCTCAAGCTAAAGACGCCACCACCATGCTCTAACCGGACCTTGTGGAGCCACGTTTTTCCCCTCTCACTCGCACCTTGATGTTCCTCTAGCTTCACCCACCATTTTTGGGCTTCTTCCAACCTCTTCTTACTTGGGGTCATCCTTTGGGAAGCCATTTGAGCCACTCTCCCCTCCAATTTTGGGTTTAATTTGACTTTGAAAGTGTGAGCAAGTTTTCCCCCAATTCTAAACCCTAAGTTGAATTTTTCTTGTCTCTAAGTCAATTTGAGGTTAAATTGGAGGCTAGGGGTTAAAGTGAAGACTAGTGGGTTGTTAATTTGTTGAATTTGAAGCTTATTGTTAGAAGTTGGAGTGTAGAGGGCATTTTTGCACAAATTCCGAAAATTCTGGGCAGTTTTTGTAATTTCTGGAAAGTTAAGGGTATCATCACAAGGTAAGGAATCCTTCTACGAGTATGAGGGATTTTACGGATCTTGATTTGGATGTGTATGTGATGAGTTATGACTATTTGTGTGATTTTGGTGAAAACTTGGAGTTTTAGGGCTATATTGGTGGGCAATTGGAAGGTTGGGTTAAAAATATATTTTGATGAAGGCTATGCTTGATAAATCTTCTTAGGCTAAGTAATAGTTGAATTAAGCATTATGCTTTATGCATAATTTTGTGACTTGAGTGATTGATAGCTTATATCCTATTTTCCTAGTAAATACATGTGTGCATAAGTGGTATGAATGAGTAAAATTGGCAAGACCGTTATTGATTGTTTTGAATCCCAATGGGATGATGTGGTTCGGCAATGCCGTTCGAGCTTCTTACGGACCCCAATGGGGACCTTGATGTCGACAATGTCGATGATGAAACTTCAGGATTCCATAGGGGATACCTTGAAGATAATTGGGAAATGCCCTGTGAGTTAATCCCAATGGAAGTGTTGGTTCGGCAATGCCGTTCGTGTTCTTACGGACCCCAATGGGATGCCTTGAAATTTTGGGCAATGCCCTGCAAGTAACCCCAATGGGGTAAGACGAGATATAACTTCCTCTTTAATATTATTTACTTTTAGCCATGTGTTTAATGTGTATATATATCCCCATTCATAAATATTATTCTTCATTACTTAGTTTCTTTTGAGAGACTAACCCCCATTGGTTGGGGCCTAGCTATGTTTTTGTGCATGGTCAGGTTCAGGTGACGTTCGAGAGCTTGGAGGAGGTCGAGCGCCATGACGATGCTAGGATGGGATTTGGGTTTTGCTTATGAAGTTGTCCTTTTCTATGACTTATGTTTACCTACTTCTTAACTAGGGAACCGAGTTAGACATTACATGTTGAATCCGTTCTTTGTTTTAGCCACTATGGTTTAGCGTCCTAGTATGCACTCTACTTTGTGACTCATGATGTTTATACCAAGTTTTACTCTTCGAGATTTGTTGACTCCTAGAGCTATTGCAAGTTTTATGACTTTTTCCTTGAGTTTGGTTTTACTATCTCCTTAGCCTTGAAGGGGTTTCATAAAAACCATTGGCGCTATAACAACTCAATTTTTGGGCTGTTACAATTATTATTTAATTAAAAAAGTTAGCCAAGCATCCCAAGCACCATACATGGATAAATATGCTCTCAGGTCGACCTTGATTATATGCTTAAATTAAGTTCATTAATCGACGGGGTCGATCGATCTCCTCCATTGTTTACAGTCCATTGCGTCAAAGCTCAGGTTATTTGGAAAATTATTTTACGGTGATTATTTTTGAAAATTGCAATAAGGTTCAAATAAAACAATTCATTATCCTATAAAATAAAGAGCGTTTAGAGCCCTTGGATCAAGATGATCCAAGGGCTGATGTTCTATCCCTTTCAGGGACACGGTGACATTTTTGTAATTTCTCGGAAATTACAAGAGTGCATCACTATCGTGAAAAAGTACATTCCTAAATACAAAAAGTGCATTAGTAAGCAGAAAAAGTGCAAACAAAAATGCAGCCAGCAGGGCACGTGCTCCATGTTCAGTTCATTGTAAAAGTGCATCGTCATGGTAGAAAAGTGCATTGCGAATTACGAAAAGTGCATTACTAAACTAAAAAAGTGCATCATCCTGGGAGTCCAATTGACTCGATTGTGATTGAAATCAATCGCCCAACATATTTGGGTTTAGTAATGCACTTTTTGGTATATCGTGATGCACTTTTTCACCATAACGATGCACTTTTGTAATTTCCGAGAAATTACGAAAATGTCACCGTATCCTTAATTTCCGAGAACATCAACTCTTGCATTAAGGAAATCTAAGGGTTCTAAACACTCTTTATTTTATAGGATAAGGAGTTGTTTTATTTGAACCAAAATCTTGTTCTAACACCTTTAAAGTAATAAGCTTGAGAAGTGTTTCCCTAGCTTAGTCCTTATAAAATGAAAAGAGTTGGTCAATTAACTAATAAGTGGAGAATCATATTTATGGGCCCATGAAAGAAAGTATTACTATATTATTTATAAATTGACCCTTTTTTTTGAAACAGGTAAGAATTCGAAGTACCAAACATGCTTGGTAGTCCGAGAGGCCGTTAAAAAAGGCAGCCATGAACGGCTAAGAGGGTCAACAAAGAAGACACCTAATACAAGCAGAATCGACTAAGGGTAGTACAAAACCTCGAAAAGAAGACCAAAATGAGATCAGAATCGGGGTGAGCAAAGCACTAAAAAATAGTGCCGCATGCAACAGGTCAACCCATCTTAGGGTGTGCGAAATAGACAGCTGACGTTCCCTCCACCTAGATGAAGGATCTTCAGAAGCCTTAGAGCACCAATTGGCCTGGCCTATTACAACTCGGTCCGATATAAACTGACCACAGCTCCAGCTCTTCGAAAAATTTAGTTCACAAATTAAGTACGAGCCATCCTGCAAAAGAAAATTTCAACCTTGTACTACAAGTATAAATTGACCTATTTATTAGACCCATTTTTATACTCGTTACGTTAAAATAAGTTCTAAAAGTGTCAATTGTATAAAAAAAGATTTGGAAGAGGTCTTGTACAAACAAGCCTAATTTTTTTTATATAAAAAACACTTCATTCAAAACACAAAGATTGTCAGACAATACACCAGAAAGTCCAACAGGAATACTAGAGAAAGAATAAAAACAAACAAGAATAGGAAAAAAGTTTGCGGCAAGCCAATGAGAAGCACCATTGGCCTCACGGCGCATAAAGACCCAATCACATGAAGAAAAGTCCCAAGACTTTGCCAGAATACGAGCAATCAGAACTCCAATTAAAGAACGACAATGCTTTCCCTGCTTCAGCTTTAAAATAAGAGATAAACAGTCGGATTCAACCACCACACGAGCCACACCTTTCTCAGCCGCCAGTTCCAGCTCCCATAAAACCGCCTCAGCCTAATTTCAAGAAGGAAAAAAAATAAAAATTGTATTAAATTAAAGAGACCTAAAGCGGATGTTTTCAATTAATACATTACCATATCTTCTATTCTTCTGGTGCTTCGTACTTTCTCACTATAGATGATTATATTTCCTAAGATGTCTAGTCGCCTAGGTATATTTGATCAAAAGCAAGTCTAAAAATCCTTTATTGCTCCATTGATTTTATGCTATTATGATTTCTACACAATTTAAGACACAAGTTCAGAAAGCCTAAGCTTACAAATGCTTTAAATTCATACCCTTAATGTCTTACTTTTCCGAACATAGAATCTTGTTTGAGATGTTTAGAACCTCCACGCGCCACTTTTTTGTTTGCCAAACATGAGATCTTGTTTGAGACTACTTGCACCTACACTTCTCAAGTGCTCTAAAATTGGTTTAGGAAGTGGCTAGACACTCATCGGCCACCAATTGTCCTCTGGTGATTGGCGATTGACCTAGGTGGAAAATATGAGTCAATTGATCTTTGGATTCCATTCTGGCATTCCTTTATTGCAGCGACATTAGAGCTTGGATTTCCAGTCCATGGATTACAACGGGACAAAGGTAAAGGAAGAGATGGAGGCAAAGGAGAGTCATAAGTAAAGAGAGGAAGATGAGATCTGATGTGTTAAAACCCAAAAGGGAGAGAGTTCTAATGAAACTTACAGGCCTAATGTGGTTAATGCTCCTTATGCATCTACTAAGACTATACATGTTAAATAGTACATGGCTAGGTGCTAGGTGGAAGATAACCGCCAAGTTTTCGCCTAGAGTGTTTTCAAATATTGTACTTTTCAACATGGACTTATCGAGCGCAAATATTACCATTTCTTGAATGTTGCTCGTGCTCTATGCTTTCAAGTTTAGTCCCCACCCCCAATAGTCATACCCATCTTCTACACATTTGATAACAATTTATAACATTACTGCATTGCATGGTTGTTTGAGTTTTATTTCTCACATTTCCAAAGTGTGGAATTTACCCGCATGACGAGAATTGCATTCCTAATAGCAAGAGAGCTAGGATTATCTTTATTGACTATATCATTAAATAAAAATTCAACGACTTAATTATATTCTTTTATCTCTATATAACTTAATATTTATTAATTTGTTTTTGTCAAAATCCACCTTTTAAAAGAAGTTTTTTTTAAGAAACTACCTTTTATAATATTTTTTAAGAAAAACACCTTTTATAATACACATTCAATTTCAAACACCTTGAGCTATTTTCCGGTGATATTTTATCCTTGTTAGATTGAAATACCCCTTCAAATTTACTTTGTTTTCTTTTTATATTTAATTATCTATCTACACAACATACATGTAAAATAAATTTGAAAGGATATTTCACTCTAATTAGAGTAAAATGTCACTGGGAAATAGATTAAGGTAGTTGAAATTAAGTGTTTGTATTATAAAGGTGTTTTTGTTTAAATTATTTTCTAAAGATGATATTTTTTAAAAAGCTTGTTTTAAAAAAAGGGTTTTGATCAAATTCCCTTAAAAATATTTTAATGGCTACAGTCACAAATAACGCCTTTCATTTTTTTTTGAAGGACATTGTACATAAGAGTCGAATCAAAGAGCTTTGAGCACTATTATCAGAGACTTAACCGTTTAACTAGTTATTTTTAGCTTATCATTTCCTTCTTTTAATTTTTGAAAGGAAAAAAAAAATCAATTTGGAAGATAATCCTTTCATTTCTTTCTAGGGACTCAAAAAGCAGCAACCGCCATCATTCCTACTTGATATACTCTATTATGAATCTATGATGAATTAAATTTTATTTTTTGGTTGAAAATCTATGATGAATTAATTAATTGCATCCAATTGGATATAATATTGGTCGGGCGAGACATACATCACTTGCGTACATCGGTACATATATATTTATATCGATCAGCCTAAGTGCTTCTAACAATCTATCTATCTATTTATATATAAATAGGCCTGTCATCTCAACTCATCAAGCACAAATCAAACCCACAATTAATTAAATATGAAGTCTCTCTCCTTGTTGTGCTTATCTCTCTTTCTACTTGTGAACCTTTGTGCAGCTTCGACCGTGCTTTTCCAGGGATTCAACTGGGAGTCATGCAACAAGGCAGGAGGGCTTTACAACTCTCTGATGGGCCAAGTTGACGCCCTCGCCAATGCGGGTGTCACTCACATCTGGCTTCCTCCTCCCTCGCAATCCGTTGCTCCCCAAGGTATATAATCTTCATACATCTTCCCATCCTCTACATATTGATAATTTGATATAGGAAGTTAGGATTTTGTGAATTTTTTTATTTAATGTCTTTAATTTTTTTCCTAAAATTTATTAATTCTATTTTAGGGTTTTAATTTTAAATTACTTATAATATATTTTTAGAGCACATTACCGTTTTGATGCACGGATTTGAGATAAAAGATTTGGATTACATGCAATCACGGTCTTCAAATCTACAATCAATTTCTTTTATTACTAACATTCATAAAAGTATAATCTGCAAGTCGTAGAATATTCACAAACCTTATGGGGTAATCTTGTGTAAATTATCCCTTAATAGAAAATATTATTCATTTGATCACCTATAATTATTTATTCCTTATTAGCAATTCATGGCCAAGTCTATGATCAACCGCCATATATGTTTCCATTCTAGGGATCTTATTCAATAAGGATTATCTTCCAATTTGGAAGATAATCCTTTCATTTTGTAATTGTTACCGGCCTAACTTAATTCGAATTAATGTTCCTTGTACATATCGTTTACGCCAGGATACTTGCCGGGAAAACTATACGACTTGGACTCCTCCAAGTTCGGGAACTCCGGCCAACTAAAAGCCCTAATCGGAGCCCTCCACCAAAAAGGCATCAAAGCGGTGGCCGACATCGTGATCAACCACCGCACCGCCTCCCAAAAGGACGGCCGAGGCGTATGGTGCATCTTCGAGGGCGGCACCTCGGACAGCCGCCTCGACTGGGGCCCAAATCTCATTTGCAAGGACGACTACGAGTACTCCGACGGCACCGGCAACAACGACAGCGGGGCAGGGTACGACGCCGCTCCCGACATCGACCACCTCAACCCCCGCGTCCAACGCGAGCTCTCCGACTGGATGAACTGGCTCAAGTCCGACATTGGCTTCGACGCCTTCCGCTTCGACTTCGCCAAGGGCTACTCCGCCTCCGTCATGAAGAACTATATCCAGAACACGTCACCCGAGTTCGCCGTGGGCGAGGTCTGGGATTCTATGCAGTATGGGGATGGCGGGAAGCCGCAATATAATCAAGATGGACATAGGTATATACACTAACCGCTTAACCACTTTCCACAGTTGTACTTGCAGTGCGTGTTAGACTACATCCCACGTCTAATTAAAGTTGAATATAAATATACCTTAGGTTACTCCTCTTATTACCAGTTGGTTATAGGATGGAAGCAGTAGGGCTAATATATTCTATATCATAATTTGACTAACTTTTGTAAATATAGGTACAACTTGTTGAGGTGGGCTCAGGACTCTGGCGGTTTCATCGCGGCGTTTGATTTCACGACCAAGGGGATTTTGCAGGCGGCGGTGCAGAACGAGTGGTGGAGGATGAAGGACCCCAATGGTAAGCCGTCCGGGTTGATCGGGATTGCGCCCAAGAATGCCGTAACGTTTATTGATAACCATGATACCGGGTCAACCCAGCGTTACTGGCCATTCCCGTCCGACAAAGTCATGCTTGGATACGCCTACATTCTTACACACCCCGGTTACCCGTGCATTGTAAGTTCTCTTCACTTATATGTTAAGCTTGGCAGTTGGGTCCATCTTCCGGTAATATATATATAGTCGTCTAATCAATGAGTACTTATGTGTTGTAGTTCTACGACCACTTCTTCGATTGGGGATTGGGGCAGGAGATATCGAGCTTGGTGGCGGTGAGGAAGAGGAACGGGATAACGGAGACGAGTGAGGTGGACATATTGGCGGCGGATGCGGATTTGTACGTGTCGAAGGTGGGGGAGAGGATAATAGTGAAGCTTGGGACGAGATACGATGTGGGGAACCTCATCCCGGCGGATTTCAAGATTGCTGCTTCAGGCAGTAGCTACTGCATCTGGGAGAAGAAGGGCTCCTCCCTGCAGCAATCTAGGAAGGAACTTGGGGGGCAATCCTAATCCATCAATGCAAGTTGATATATTATTATTATTATTATGGAAATGATTAATTGGTTTTCTATGTACCAATTAATTGCGGATATTGTTTTTACTACATTGTTGCTGATGTACTAGTAGTAGTATAAGGTAGACTCCAAGGGTTTGAAAAAAAATAAGCATTAGCACATGATTTATATAAGTATCAGCTTGGCAATTTTTAATAATTACGGATCAGTATAATGTTGATGTTACACTCGAATACTCGATCATAAATTTCGATTGTCTATATTTATACAAGTTTTAAACATGATACTCTAATTACGTGAGAAGAGTCTCTTTATCAACTCATCTCGTCCTCTTCTTTCCAAACGGTGTGATCATGTACCTACTTTTACTATACAGTATTGTTCAAATGTCTGATCATTTGACTATTAATTGTCCACCTCACGTATTGCTAATGGGCTTTTTTCATCCATGTTTCACCCCGCGTGCTAAATAATTTGGGCCTCAATTTTCTGAACGTCTAGACTTGGCCCATTTGTGGCCCATTTTCATCCATGTCTCACCTCACGTATTGATTTTGATTGAATGTTGAATAATACCCATATCAAATTTAGATAAGGGTTTCTAGAGAGCTTAGTGTTGTTTTCTCATACTGTTCGATTGATTGGATAAACTCAACCCCGCAAGGCTAGGTTACAATATCTTTTATTACAAGGACTCTAACTAACCTTAGTTAACCCACTAACTCTAGTGAACTTTAGTAACTAGAATTTGGTAAAACAAAAAATAAAATGTGAGCAGGTAAATAATTAAAAAGTATTTTCTGTAAGTATTTTCTCAACCTTCTTTATTATTTTCTTTATTAAATTACCACTTTTATTATCATTATGATGGAGTAATCTATCTTAGTCGAAAGATAGAATTTCCGCCTGGATTGGGAAGCAAGATATCGCTTGCTTGGGTGTCAAGGCATCTCGGCTGGCCCTAGAGATAGATATCTCGACTCTCTCTCCATTTCCTCTATTATAAATACATGAGATCGCCATGTGTTGGATCGATATGCGTTAGCAAGAGCTTAGGAACTGGCTGTTAAGCTGTTGCCAAGGCGGCGGAAGTAACTTGAAGGCAAGTAAAACAGAATGTACACGACACAGTTCTTTTATAGAGGAACCCCACAACAACCAACTAGTTGTGTGGGTAAACCTCTACCTCCGCTTGGAGGATTTTGAACGATCTTCTTATTTTAATGATTGTTCCCTAGTTACACAGGCTAGACTTACACTTCTCTGTTCCTAGCAGTTCTTCCTAACTCTAGTAACACTAGTAAGCCTTCTCTGTTCCTAGCAGATCGAACCTACTCTTTAAGATCAATGTCGCAGTTCCCTAACTCCTAGGAACTTGGATTCGCCGTCGTCGAGATCGAACACTCGCCGCCGGGGACTTCTCTTCTCTTGTCTTTCGTTCTTTCTTTGATAGTGAATGTGAGTTCTGGGAGAAGTACTTATTCCAAGCACTATTCATTTGGCTTTATACTCATTCTTACTTGGGCTACAATCTTGACTTTCATTGTTTCCGAAATGCCCTTTGTCTTGCACGCTAAATCTTTATCCTTCACACGTGACTTGATTTGAATTGAGTCAACTTTGAGAATCAATTGGGCCGTTGGATCACCCGCTTCAATCTGTTCCTCAGACTGAGCCTTTGTTTTGTCTGAGACAAGATCCCGTGATTTGCGCCGAGTGGTCTTGTTTGCATGATAGCTTGCATATAGGTGTAGCAAAGGATGCATATTTATGTTTATTTTGCATGGTTTTAGTTTAGTTTAGTCTAGTTCTTAGATTTTTTAGGTTTTCTAGAAAATTCGGGTTTTACGCTTGTTTTGTTCGGTTTTGCAGATCTTTAGGTAAACAAGCATGAACGGGGTGAATCTTAGATGATTCTAGTGGAGTTTGATGAAGTTTAGAGTGATACAAGTGAAGATTGGAAGAACTAAGGCCCAAGAGCTTGTGTGAAAAGAACACTTAAACCCGGACTATGCATTGGAGTTCTTGTTTCGACACCTCTATCTTGCAATGCTTGGTTTGGGAGGTACATCGGTCGGATGAAGCTGAATTTGCTATCACTGGAAAGATAACTCGAAGATCTACAATTCATATTTTTATTCCGGGTCCATATCCAACTATAAAGGGGTCAAAACAGCATGTGAAATGTCACATGAATGCTGAACTGAGGCAATTGCGCGGGTTAGCAGGCTAAAAGCGCGGCCACGCAATCGGATGGCAACCCGCGCAATTGGGATTTTACGCGGAGACATGGCCCGACGACTTTGGGCTTTATTCTTGGGCTTGTTCTTAATTTGTGTCCGAGTTTATGGTTGTTTGTAGGCTTATGAGGATATGTTCTTTGGATAAGTTTAAGAGATATTTAAACTCTTGTTAGTCTATCTTTTATCATAACATTGCTCATACTTTTGGAGGGTAGGGTTTTTCTCTTTCAAGGAGCAAGCTTTAAACCTTTGTAAGTTTTTTCTATAATTCAATTATGAATTGCTAAATTCCTTTGTGTTTGGCTAGTTATTGAAGTCATGATTTGCATATTGGTGTGAGGATTGATTGATTCTCTACAAACTTGAATATAGTTTATTCCCTGTGCTTAATTGAATCTAAACTAGTATTTTGTTAGATTGATCACCTAATTGAATTTCTAGTTATAACTAAATCTTATTAATTACCGGTCGGAGTTAATTTGATCTAGAGTAGAAATTTAATCAACTTAGTACCGGTTGGACTATTTGGTTAAAGAAGGGAATAAATTCACAAGTCACTTAGATGTCTGGTTGCTCTAAGTGCTTGTTTCTATTGATAACTTGAATCGTTATGTTGTTGTCTAATTGAATATAAAAGGTCTTTTAGGTTGTTAGATGAATGGGGTTGTTAGACTGGTAGTTCTATCAACTAAATCTGAAGTTTGGGTCTTAATCCTTAGTAGGGTCATAATCCACAATAGATTATTCAAGTGAGAAGAGAATCAAGAGAATCGATGATCAACAAATTAATGTCATGATGGATTTAACTAGTTGAACACACTTGTCTCTCATATATTACAATCAACTTTGCATTCATATTTACTTTTTAGTTTGCATATTAGTTTAGATAAATTATTCATAAACCCCCCTCTTGGTTACTTGGCACTCAAGTAATAACATAAATACACGAGTTTTTGTGGGATCGACCCTTGCTTACCATTCTACTCAGTTTGGTTAGTTAGGATTCTTTGATAGCTAAACGACTGAAAAATACCTCATCAAATTTGGCGCCCTTGCCAGGGACTCGTCTCTATTTGTGTTTTTACTTTTGTGCTATTCTTGGTGTTGTGAACCTATCTTACGGTTTATAACACCTCTGCTATTAATCTATGGCTTTGTTCGAGTGTAGACAGCTGCAGGATGAACACTTCCATGACTATTTTTCAAAATTTCAAGACCATGTGTTTGAATTTGGTGCTTGGGGATTACAGTACAGTGATAGAGAGGTAAACATGGGAGTTGTCCATGGTATGAATCTTGAGACAAGGGGATTGGCAGATTACATGAGCAATGATAGGCTTTTATTTATGGGACCTGAGGAATGCTGGGATTTCTTCTGTTTCATGAGCCATCAGAGTTTTTTGGTCGAGCCATCAGCCGGTTGATAAGTCTCTTGAGGATATAATCAGGGATATCTCAAAAGGGGCGGATACTATAATCAAGGAGCATTGTGAGTCTTGTTCTTCATATTTTCATTCCACAATCTCATGCCCTTTTGAGTTGTGTGAAAGGAGTGGTGAAATCACATTGGAGTCAAACGATCAAGAGTCAAACACCCAAATTTAAGTTGAGGAGCAATCTAAGACACTTGATATGGGTTACGAGGATGAATTTTTAATGTCCAACATGAATTCACACCTATAAGTCATGCTGAGCAGGTTATCACAGAGCCAAAGGAAGTTTGTGCTGACATAGAGATTTTTATAGAGCCTAGGGAGCCTGAATCATCTTCACTCATGTGGAGTAAATTGTTACAGGGTTTTGTGGTTTTGGAAGAAGACTCGTTTGTTGACCATGATGACTTCTTTGTTGATGAAGTAGACAACCATGAGGGAGAAAAACAACATGATACATTTGTTAAGGCTCCCGCTGTCATGGTGCATCCTATGTTAGGCCTTGGCATCCCTTGCTTCAGTTTCCCCATCTTTTCACATCAGAAGCTTATGGAGTTACAAGATGAGGAGCCAAGACTACAACACAAGGTGGAAGATGAAGAATATATGGAGTTCATCTTGGATAAAAGTGGTATTGCTGATAAGTGCTTTGGTTCATACTGTAAGTATTTTCTAAAGTCACCACTCGTGCTGAATTTATTTGAACAAATGCCATCTCATGCCAATTGGACACACATGTTTGATAAATTAAAACGGTCTTTGAAAGTTATATTATGGATCTTTAATTTATCATTGTGTTACTTATGCTTTTCTGAGATGTGTGCACAAGGGTTTGACAGGTTGTTAAGGGCATTGACAATGTCTAATCTTGTCAAATCATGCTAAACGTCAAGCTAATGATGTTAAACAAGCGCTTATTGGGAGGCAACCTAGTGCTTAGAGTAGTTTTGTTTTTCTGTTATAATCTTTTGCTTTTTAGGTAGTTTTTGTGTGTGTTTTAGATACCCAGGTCCGAAGACAGATTACTCACCACCACCACAAGATTACCCGCCGCACTACCCTGACAGCTAGATCTTTGCGACTATTTCTCTTCTCTTTACTTTTTACTATACTTTGGGGACAAAGTATGTTTTAAGCATGGAGGAAGGGAATTACTTGTTTGCATTACACGTAGTTGCATTAGTTTAGGCATATTTAAAATTTTTGCATGCATTGATTAAAAATCTTGAAAAATGAAAAAAAAAATCAGAAAAATTTGAAAAAATACAAAAATATTGCATTTAGGTTCTTATTTCCCCATTGTTTAATACCTCTTGTGTTTCTATGCTAAGTATGAGTTCTAACCCATGATTTGCATGATATGCTGAAATTTCTATGGTATGAGCATGATCTTTGATTATGTACCTTGACTATAGGACTGATCATGTGTATTAGCTTGAGTTTTAGATTCATTCTGAAGTTCTAAACAACACTTTGCCTTGTGAGATTTTTGGCCATTCATGATTATTTGTTCTCTATATTTCTTGAGTGTATCACCATGATTATCTAGCTCTAGAACTTGCGTTATGACTCTTTTTCAAGGATGCTTTATATGATTGAATGCATGACATTAAGATGATTGAGGCAATGTTTCTTTATATCCTATTATTTCCCTTCCTACCTTGACAAGATCCATGTTTTGACACCCCACTTATTTGAGCTTTAAGCCTGTTTTTATGAGCTCCACAAAATTTTCCTAGCCTATTAAGCTTGACCCATCCGGGATTTAGGACTTTAGGTTGGTTTTGCTTTGTGTGAGTTTTGTATAAGTATGGGGGAAGTTGAAGAAAAAGGTGGAAAATAGGAAATACAACTCTAGTGTGCAAAGTGAAAAAAATGGAGGTGAAAAATAAGTGCAAAGAAAGAAAGAAAGTGAGCTTGAAAGGTTAGTAACCTTCAAAAATGTAAGAAGAGTTGAAGAAGAGGCAAGAAAAAAGAAGTGAAAAGAAGAAACAAAGTGCTTGAATGAGTTGTAAGGAGTTGGTAAAGTTGAGTTAGAAGCTTGGGAGTTTTAAGAAGACAAAGTGTGTTGAAGTTTGGGTTTAGGATTAGTTCTTTATCCCGGATTTAGCACCACAAGACCAAAATTGATCCCTTCCAAATTTCTCTTTACCTTGGCCCCATTACATCCTTTAAAAGACCTCATGATTTTTGTTATGTATTTAATCCACATCGGTGCAGATTTAGGACGCTGATGCAATCTTATGGTAGTCTAGTTTTGATGATTGATTTTGAGTGAAACACGTCCTTAAACACTTGAGTGAGAGTGCAAACACATTTACCTTGGTGAGGTCTAGAATGAATGAATAATCCTTACTTTATGCTTGATTTGATGCATGCTATGAAGTCTTGGTAAGGTTTTAATCGTATGTTGAATTGCTCTATTGATTATGAGATGGATGCATGATTGCATTGATGTGGTGTGACTTGGATTTATGACTTGCTTGAGGACAAGCAACGGTTAAGCATGGGGGAATTTGATAGCTTGCATATAGGTGTAGCTTAGGATGCATATTTATGTTTATTTTGCATGGTTTTATTTTATTTTAGTCTAGTTCTTAGATTTTTAGGTTTTCTAGAAAATTCGGGTTTTGCGCTTGTTTTGTTCGGTTTTGCAGATCTTTAGGTAAACAAGCATGGACGGGATGAATCTTAGATGATTCTGGTGGAGTTTGATGAAGTTTAGAGTGATACAAGTGAAGATTGGAAGAACCAAGGCCCAAGAGCTTGTGTGAAAAGAACGCTTAAACCGGACTATGCATTGGAGTTCTTGTTTCGACACCTCTATCTTGCAATGCTTGGTTTGGGAGCTACAGTGGTCGGATGAAGCTGAGTTTGCTATCACTGGAAAGATAACTCGAAGATCTACAATTCATATTTTTATTCCGGGTCCATATCCAACTATAAAGGGGTCAAAACAGCATGTGAAGTGTCATATGAATGCTGAACTGAGGCAATTGCGCGGGTTAGCAGGCTAAAAGCGCGGCCACGCAATCGGATGGCAACCCGCGCAATTGGGATTTTACGCGGAGACATGGGCCGACGACTTTGGGCTTTGTTCTTGGGCTTGTTCTTAATTTGTGTCCGAGTTTATGATTGTTTGTAGGCTTATGAGGATATGTTATTTGGATAAGTTTAAGAGATATTTAAACTCTTGTTAGTCTATCTTTTATCATAACATTGATCATACTTTTGGAGGCTAGGGTTTTTCTCTTTCAAGGAGCAAACTTTAAACCTTTGTAAGTTTTTTCTTTAATTCAATTATGAATTGCTAAATTCCTTTGTGTTTGGCTAGTTATTGAAGTCATGATTTGCATATTGGTGTGAGGAATGATTGATTCTCAACAAACTTGAATAGAGTTTATTCCATGTGCTTAATTGAATCTAAACTAGTGTTTTGTTAGATTGATCACCTAATTGAATTTCTAGTTATAACTGAATCTTATTAATTACCGGTCGGAGTTAATTTGATCTAGAGTAGAAATTTAATCAACTTAGTACCGATTGGACTATTTGGTTAAAGAATGGAATAAATTCACAAGTCACTTAGATGTCTGGTTGCTCTAAGTGCTTGTTTCTATTGATAACTTGAATCGTTATGCTGTTGTCTAATTGAATCTAAAAGGTCTTTTAGGTTGTTAGATGATTAGGGTTGTTAGACTGGTAGTTCTATCAACTAAATCTGAAGTTTGGGTCTTAATCCTTAGTAGGGTCATAATCCACAATAGATTATTCAAGTGAGAAGATAATTAAGAGAATCGATGATCAATAAAGTAATGTCATGATGGATTTAACTAGTTGAACACACTTGTCTCTCATATATTACAATCAACTTTGCATTCATATTTACTTTTTAGTTTGCATATTAGTTTAGATAAATTATTCATAAACCCCCCTCTTGGTTACTTGGCACTCAAGTAATAACATAAATACACGAGTCTCTGTGGGATCAACCCTTGCTTACCATTCTACTCAGTTTGGTTAGTTAGGATTCTTTGATAGGTAAACGATTGAAAAATACCTCATCATTGCACATGTGAGTTCCCATGCTATGGGAACTGTTCTCAACATTGTCATGTATTCCTTTGTTCCTTTTGCGTTCTTGGAGATTCTTCGATAGACCTGGTGTTCCCTTGAAATACTTGAATGAAACACGTTAGTTCCCATATGACGTTTTTCATTATCAAAACTGGAGACAAGTCTCATTGTTCGGATGTTTGGAACCAGAGTTCCCAACACTGTCCCAACAATTTCCCTCTTTTTGATGATGACAAACCCATCACAAAATAACCAAGTATTTCAATGTGTGAAAGCATGACATGCAACAGAGTTCCTATGTGAGATCCTAGAGAGCCACTTCTATGAAACAATAAGTTCTTACTAAGTATTTTATGTGCTAGTTCCCCCTTAGCCAAAGCATATTCTATCACAACTCATAACATGACTCATCTCACACATTTTGTCCTTCCCCCTTTTGGCATCATCGAAAATAGAAAGCATAAGTAAGGAAGAAAGGAACACGCAATCATACTAAAAGCCATTCATATATTAATTAAGCAAATAATGTACAAGGGAAACTCATTACATTTTGTAGAGGAAAATATGGCTAAGGATAAGAAAAGGAAAAGATCATGGGGCCCTGGGGAGCGAATTGTCACGCAGTTGAGTCATGACGGACAAAATGTTCTGAAGAGTGCCCGCCATGTTTTCTAGAGTGGTTGCGATGTGCATGAGCACTTGAGTGTTCCCAATACTTGGGCCGTCACCAGAGGGAAGGGTCCCTTGATCCTCAGCTTGCTCTAAATGACGCATCTTTTGGACCACGGAAAGGTCCAATTCCCTTCCGATGGTCACTTCTTCCTTGGTAGTGTCATAAAGGCCTTCCTTGATCATCAGTTTCTTGATCAGACCAGCGTAGGGCAGGGAGTGGGAGGTCGATGCCATGCACTTCTCCATGTGTCCAAAAATGATGCAGGGAAGGTTGATGGGCATCTTGTGGAGGAAGTGATAGAGAAGAATAGCGTCTTAAATGTTGAGTTGGTGACGCTTCTCGTGCTGAGGGATCACAACTGTTATGATGAACTGGTGAGCCAGTTTGCCAATGAGGGAGAGGTTGTGAGTGGGGGTGCCAGTCTTGGGAACACAACCTTCATAGATGTCAAATTCGCCCCAGTTCTTGATGGGAACAACATCTAGGCCCTTGACTGGGACGTGCAACTGATGGCGAATTGAGGAGGCAGTGAAGACATAATCGTCGCCTTGGAGGGAGAGAGTTTCCTTGGTGGCCTCGTCATGAATGACGAAGTTGTTGTAGAAGAGGCGCACCTGGGCAGGATCGACGGTCACAACAGTGTCGCACACCCAATCCCACTCCTGGGCCTTGATGAGGTCGCAGAGTTCCCCAAGCCCTTGTTCCTGGAGTTGTGATTCAGTGAGAATGAGGGGAGGAATGAGCTTGCGGTCTTCGGTGATGGGAACTTTCTTTAGAGCGGTTCCCTTCTCTTTCTTGTTCTTGTTCCCCTTGGAGGCAGTAGCCTTTCGTTTCTTTGAGGGAGGAGAGGCAGATTTGAGCAAGAGGGGAGGGTGCCGTTCCATGGGAGCACCCTCCGACACCACCATTTGGCGTCCTGCTTTTTCGTCTTCAGCCAACGCCTGGGCATGTTCCCTTTCCAGCCCTTCGGCGTCAAGAACCTCGGTGGGTGCACCACCATCTGAGGTCCCTTCTTCTTCGGAGGACAGGCCGAGATCCTCATTTTCATCCTCATCATCATCAGGACGACCTTTACTTGTGCCAGCCTCATCAGCTTGAGCTGGGTCCCTTCGGCATGGACCTTGTCTCCCTCTCTTTCAGCGGTGTCAGCAAGGGCACCGGTGGCGGTGGGCCGTGTTTCCGGCCTTGTTTTTTTTATTCAGAGCTCAGCCTCGAGAGCATTGAGACGAGCGTTTTCTTCGGTAGTTCCCATGACAATGGGAACAGACGTCCCAGCCTTTTTGTGGACGATTGTGGTGATGGGCCGAGAATCGTCGTCCGTGTCAAGGTCGACCGGTTGCTTGGCTGGAGAGGGAGAGGGGGAGATGCCTATGGTGGAGGGAGGAGGAGATTTTTGAGAAGAGGGTGATTTGGCTACGGGGGAGGTGGGTGGTGTGGGAACTTTGGAGTTTAGAGAAGATGGCGATGGATTGGAGGTTTCCTCAATGGTGGGGAGAGAAGAGGAAGTGGGGATGGAATCTCTGGGACTAGAGTTCCCAGAGATGGGAGTAGGTTTGGAGATAGTTGGTGGTGGAGGATTCTGTGATGGAGAGTTCCCAGAATCGGAGGGAGGTAGAAGAGAAGAGGATTGAGTTGGGGGAGGTGGAGGAGATGATATTTTGTAGGAGTTTGGGCGAGAGAGATTGAGAACCTCTTTCATGTTGAGGAGAGATTTCTTCTTCTTCGTCTTGGGGAGATCGAATAAAGAAGAAGATTGTTTGTCTTTGCGTTTTTTGGATTTATTTGAATTGGGGGGTTCGGGACCGAAATTGTCAAGGATGACAGTCCCAGTCGAGGAAGAAATTGGTTGAGAAGAGATGGTGAGAGGAATGCGAGGAGGTTGAGATGAGGAAGAAGGAGGAGGGAGTTGAGAAGTGGTGGTGGAAGGAAGCGCTAGGGTTTGCACCGTCGGAAGGGAGGGAGCCGGACCTAGTATCTCGTACTCAAGGGACGAGACACCAGATCATTCTTGGTGGATGTAAGGGAGGACATAATCATGGAGGGCTTTGTAAAGGGTTTGACGAAGAGCAGGATCCTTTTCATTATCTGCTTCTCGAAGCATGGTAATGAAAAGGGTTTTAGAGCTGGTTTCGATCCATTTACGAATACGGTGGTCTGGATGGACAGGTGCCATGTATAAGGATTTTTGGAGGTTTGCTTGTTTTGGGAAGGAAGGAAGTTGTAGAGAAAAGGATTTGCAGATTGAGATGGTTGAAGAAGGTCCCAAAAATGGAAAATAAGGGTTTATATGAGAGACGAGGAGAGGGGTAGAAAGGGAAAGGTCATTTTCCTCGGTAACCGGTAGCCAATAAATTCGGAGAGTCGTTCCAACTTCCTTAGAATGCTCTTGACACGCGTCGCTTTCTCCATGGGAAGTCACTTCAAGAGTTTCAAACGCTTGGCCCATGTCGTTTTGAATTTTGACAAAATTTCTCGTTTCCCAAGTGACGCTTCAACTTTCCAAAAGTACCAGTGTTCCGTTGCTCGTGATTGTTTTGCAAGCTAGTTCCCATGATCTTTAAAAGGTCAAGTTGAGTGGAGTGGACAGGGGAACTCACACTCATGTTCTTTTATGAGGCTAGGGAACTCAAAAGGGAACCAGACAATTACAACTCGATAATGGGACAAATAGTTAGGCTCATGAGAAGCGTTTGTCTGGGTCTCAGCTAAGGGTTGGTTCTATGATCGAACGTCATAGTGGCTTGTAGTGAAGGTTAAGGGGAACTCTAGTTGATCATTTTGGGCCAAAAGAAATAAAGTTCCAACTTGTACATCAAGAGCTCTAGACTAGTAATATGGCAAAATGAAAGCGATTATTCCTAGTGTTCCCTATCATGCATTTCAATATGAACTAGCCAAGCATCGAGGGAATAACAAACAAGGACTTGTTCAGTTTAGATTTATCATCCCTAGAAGCATCCGGAGACGCTGGTAGGGACGTATATCTAAAGCTTTAGTGAGAATGTCCGCAATTTGCTCTTCAGTTCTACAGTGTTCCATAGAGATGTTCCCATGTTCCACATTATCACGTAGGAAATGATGCCTAATGTCTATATGCTTAGTAAGAGAATGATGGACATGATTTTTAGATATGTTAATGGCACTTGTATTGTCACATCTTATGGGAACTGGGCCAAAAGACATACCGTAATCCTAAAGTTGGTACTTAAGCCATAGAACCTGGGGACAATATGAGGCTGCAACCACGTACTCAGCTTCTGCTGTGGAGAGTGCCACTGAGTTTTGCTTCTTTGATCCCCATGAGACTAGGCATGATCGTAGGAACTGGGCCATTCCAGAAGTGCTCTTTCGATCAACCAAGTGCCCAGCGAAATCTGCATCTGAGTATGCAACAAGCTCAAGGGAACTGTTCCTTGGATACCAAAGGCATAAGTTGTCGTTCCCTTTGAGGTACCTGAAAACTCTCTTCACCTCTTTCAGGTGTGATTCCGTAGGGTTAGCCTGAAAGCGCGCACATAGGCACATTGAAAACATGATGTCGGGTCTACTAGTAGTTAAGTAGAGAAGAGACCCAATCATACCTCGAAAGTTCCTTTGATCTACACTTATACCTGTCTCATCTGCGTTGAGCCTTGAGTTTGGTGAGATGGGAGTGTCGATGGGCCTGGAGTGTTCCATACCATACTTTACTAGCATCTCTTTGATGTATTTCTGTTGATGGATCCTTGTTCCCTCCTTGGTTTGAGATACTTGAAGTCCCAAGAAGAACGTGAGTTCTCCTATTAGACTCATCTCAAACTCGCTACTCATCAAATTCTTAAACTTTTCAACAAGAAGTTCATTAGTAGCACCAAATACAATGTCATCAACATATACTCGTACAATTAAAATGTCTTTTGATTATTTCTTAATGAAGAGAGTTTTGTCTATGGAACCACGAAGGTGTCCATGAGACAAGAGAAATTGGGCAAACATGTCGTACCATGCCTTGGGAGCTTGCTTGAGACCATATAGGGCCCTCTCCAAGAAGTATACATGGTTTGGGAAGTGCTCATCTTTAAAACCAGGTGGTTGTGCCACATAGACTTCTTCCTTGAGGTGCCCATTTAGGAACGCTGTCTTGACGTCCATTTGACACAACTTGAATCCTTTGTGAGCAGTGTAGGCTATGAGAAGCCGAATTGCTTCAATTCTTGCAACTGGCGCAAATGTCTCATCGTAGTCGATTCCCTCTTCTTGCCTGTACCCTTGGGCAACCAAACGGGTCTTGTTCCTAGCCACTGCCCTAGTGTCGTCAAGCTTGTTTTTGAAGATCCATCGAGTTCCTATGATGTTTTTGTTCTTGGGCCTAGGAACCAGTTTCCACACTTTGTTTCTCTCGAATTGATGGAGTTCCTTTTGCATGGCTTGAATCCAGTCTGGGTCCTTCGGAGCTTTCTTGATATTCTTAGGTTCCACCAGTGATACGAAGGCATTGAAGGCATAAAAGTTGATGAGAGATGAACGAGTTTGTACTCCTTTGTCATAGGGAATGATGATGTTGTCGATGGGATGGTCCCTCTTTTTGTGATAGTTCCTTGTACGAATGTGTGAGACATCGATCTGTTCCCTTGCATTTTCTTCATCTCCAACTTGTGTTTCTTCTTCTTCTTCATGTGAACAATTGTTCTTGACTTCTTCACTGAGTGTTTCATCAGGATCATTTTCATTGTTCCCTCGTTGTTCCCCCTGAACACTAGACTCTGGTATGGTTTCATCTTGGGAAACTAGAGAGTTGGACGCATCTTGAGGTTCCTCTGTTATGGAGGGAGCCTCAAAAGAGTCTTGATCAGTGATATGTTGACCTCCTTCGTTGTTACTTGGTGGTGGGACAACGTTCCCACTTGGGTAGTCCTCATCTTGCTTTCTCGGCTCGTCATCGTCGTCTTCCTCTTCTTGTCTGACCAGTTTGAACAGAGTTCCCTTTCCTTGGGACTCTGTTCCCATCTTTACAGATTGTTCATTGAAGATGACGTGAATGCTTTCCTCTATCTTCTTGGTTCTCTTGTTGTAGACTCTATACGTCTTGCTTTGAGAGGAATATCACAGGAAGATCCCTTCGTCACTCCTTGGATCGAACTTCCCAAGGTTGGCTTTGCCATTGTTGTGGACAAAGCATTTGCATCCAAAGGTCCTGAGATGGGAGATGTTGGGCTTTCTTCACTTGATAAACTCATATGATGTTTTCTTGATCATGGGACGAATCATAGCTCGATTTAAAATGTATGTGGCTGTGGAGATTGCTTCGGCCTAGAAGCTTTTGGGAACTCCACTCTCAAGCATCGTGGTCCAAGCCATGTCTTCCAGAGTTCTATTCTTTCTTTCCACCACTCCATTTTGTTGAGGAGTGTGTGGGGCTGAGAAGTTGTGGGATACACCATTGTTGTCACAGAACTTTAGGAACTCTGAGTTCTTGAACTCAATTCCATGATCAGGTCTGAGGGACTTGAGCTTTAATCCCATGCTAACTTCCATTCTCTTGATGAAGGGCTCAAACTCCTTGAATGCATCTGTTTTGGATCTCAAGAAAATAACCCATGTAAATCTTGAAAAGTCATCAATTAACACATACATGTACCTTTTACCACCGTAGCTGGCCGTTTTCATGGGACCACAGAGATCCATGTGAATTAGTTCCAAGGGCCTTGTTGTGATTACCACCTTCTTTGGCTTAAAGGAACTCCTGGTTTGTTTGCCACGAACACATGCTTCACACATCTTAGCTCCCTCAATGTTGATTCGTGGAAGACCAATAACCAGGTCCTGTAGATAGAGCTTCAAAATTTGATTAATGCCTGCGTGGCCTAGCCTTTTGTGCCAGAGTTTCGTGTCATCATGGGAGCTTGCGAGGCACAACTTCCTTGGTGGTTCAAAGTCTGTGTCTACCACATAGACATTGTTAGACTTACTTCCTCGTAAAATGATTTTGTTGGTTTTCTTGTTGATGACCAAGCATTCTTCTAAGTCGAAGGTGACAACGTTGTTCCCTTGATCACATATCTGAGATACACTCAAGAGATTGTATCCCAGATCCTTTACCAAATTCACATTGCTGATCTTGATTGACTTGTTAAGTAGTACTTCTCCTGTTCCTATAATTTCTCCTTTATTTTTGTTGCCAAAGGACACGTGACCTCCTTCGGCTTTTGTGTGGAGTGAGGTGAGGTTGTCTTTGTTCCCAGTCATATGATTTGAACAACCACTATCAATGACCCATGTGTTGTTCCCCCTTACTGCCACCTACAAGGAGAGTTAGTTTTTGGTGACCCAGGCAAGATGACTCTTGCCTGGTTCCTTACAAGGAAAGATAGTCTCAACCATAACATAATCTGCAATATTGATATCACGAGGGTTCCTAAAATTATAAGTGAAGTTCCTATGATAGTTCCCACGAGTGGGACCTCTAGCTGATTTGTTGGCCTTTTGGTTTTGCCTATTCTAGTATTCGTGATTTTTCTGAGTTTGGGCTTTGGCTTTGGGACAACTTTCCTTGTAGTGCCCATGAGCACCACAATTCCAGCAAGTCTTATAATATTCTCCTAGGTAATACTTAGGATGAGGTCTTTGTATCCTGTTCCTATCCATGGTTTCTTTATTGTAGACCCTTGACCCGTTTCCCTTAGCTATTTGGACATAGAGTTTATGCCCAGTGTTCCCAGTGTAATAGTCCCTCTCTCCATTTACCCCACTTTCCAGGACACGTATCTTTTCTTCTAGATGGGCATTCTTTTGTTTTTCACATTGGAGTTCTAGGGCCCTACACTCATTTATCTCTTGTTCACTTAAGGGAGACTTCCCATTCTTTGGGCACTCAGACTTATACTCAATCCCATGTTTGGCTGGGACAAATTTTGTTTGGGAACTCGAGGCTTCAGGATTCTCATTTCCCTTGCTCACCTTTTGTAGGAACTCATTCTTATCACTCTCTATGGTCTTAATCTCATCCTCAAGGGCTACTATGTGGGACAAGTAAGACTGAAGCTTATCAATCAGTTTCACACAATTGGAACAGGATTCAAGACCAACTAACTCAACGTTTGTGTGTTCCGATTCATCTAGCTTCTTTTGCAATTTTATGTTATCCTTAACAAGACTAGAGAGCAATTTCAATAACTAAGGTTTTTCATAGTTAGCTAAGGAAGCAAGAACAGTTTCAGTGGTTACCTCACTAGGTTGTTCCCCAGTGGTTTCTCCTATGGCCATTGCACACATGTCTAGGTGTGCCCAAGATTCGGGATCTTTGTCCTCATCATCGCTCTAGGTGGCGATGTAGGCCTTCTTTCCTTGCCTTCGGTCGTCAGTTCCTTGTGGGCATTCTGTTGCGAAGTGCCCTTTTTTGTAGCATTTGTAGCATGTGACTTCCGAGAGGTCCTTCTCAGCTGGCTTTCTTTGGGAACTTTGACCCTTTTGTGAGTTCCCATAGCCCTTTTTGAACTTTCCCTTGTTGTAGAAAGATCAAAGGGCCTTTGTGACAAGGGCGAGTTCCTCGTCTTCTTCTTCCTTAGAATCTTCGTGTTGTTCTTGAACCGACTTGAGCATCTTTTCCAGTTTTAGGGCAATTCCCTTGTGTGCCCTTTCTTGCCCCTTATCGTCTTGTTTCTTTTTCTCATGTCCCACCAGTTTTCCAAAGACTTGGTGAAGCATGAGGGTCCTATTTTCAGGGTTCTCTTTGAACATGGTCCTTTCATTTGCCCATTCACCAGTTAGGCCATTGAAGAGCTGCTGAACTTTCATCTTGTCGGTGATCTCTTCCTTTGTGATCCCAAGTCCAGTGAGCTTGGTACATAGGCATTCGAAGCGAGATTGGTAACTGTTGACTGATTCTCCCACCTCCATTCGGAAGTTGAAGAACTCCCTTCTAGCGTTCATCTGGAGGTCCTCTCTGAGGTCGGAGTTCCTAATGTGCATTTGCTGGATGGCTTCCCACATCTCCTTTGTCGTTTCAATGTTTGCTACCCTGTCGCAATCTTGTACTGACATGGCATTCTTGAGATACTGTTTGGCTTTGAAGTTTGCTTCCATGCACTTCCATTCGTTTTGTCCGCATTTGGTGAAGTCGTTGTGAATGGTTGGGTCTACCTCGAAGTTCCCTACTTCGATGACGCACCAAGCTTGAAAATCGTGGCTTCGCATCCAATCCTTCATGTTGCATTGCCAGTTTTCAAATCTTCCTGTGATAAGCCTTCGAGGCTCTTTGTTCCCATGTCCAACCTGAGTAAGTTCTTCAGACATCCTGTAACATGCGATACTAACACAGAAAATCTAGAGCGTTCCCAAGGCAGCGGAAGTAACTTGAAGGCAAGTAAAACAGAATATAAATGACACAGTTCCTTTATAGAGGAACCCCACAACAAACAACTAGTTGTGTGGGTAAACCTCTACCTCCGCTTGGAGGATTTTGAACGATCTTCTTATTTTATTGATTGTTCCCTAGTTACACAGGCTAGACATACACTTCTCTGTTCCTAGCAGATCTTCCTAACTCTAGTAACACTAGTAAGCCTTCTCAACCTTGTTCCTAAGCGAACACTTCAACTAAACATAAGACAGATCGAACCTTACGCTTTAAGCTCAATGTCGCAGTTCCCTAACTCCTGAGAACTTGGATTCGCCGTCGTCGAGATCGAACACTCGCCGCCGGGGACTTCTCTTCTCTTCTCTTCTCTTCTCTTTCTTTCTTTGAGAGTGAATGTGAGTTCTGGGAGAAGTACTTATTCCAAGCACTATTCATTTGGCTTTATACTCATTCTTACTTGGGCTGCAATCTTGACTTTCATTGTGTCCGAAATGCCCTTTGTCTTGCATGCCAAGTCTTTATCCTTCACATGTGACTTGATTTGAATTGAGTCAACTTTGAGAATCAATCGGGCCGTTGGATCACTCGCTTCAGTCTGTTCCTCAGACTGAGCCTTTGTTTTGTCTGAGACAGGATCCCGTGATTTGCGCTGAGTGGTCTTGTTTGCACATGTGAGTTCCCATGCGATGGGAACTGTTCTCAACACTGTCATATATTCCTTTGTTCGTTTTGCGTTCTTGGAGATTCTTCGATAGACCTGGTTTTCCCTTGAAATACTGGAATGAAACACGTTAGTTCTCATATGGCGTTTGTCATTATCAAAACTGGAGACAAGTCTCGTTGTTCGGATGTTTGGAACCAGAGTTCCCAACACCGTCCCAACACCATGTACAATAAGCATATGCTGATATTCGCTCAGCTCACTTGAAGTCTTACCTTTACCTCGACGTTCATTCGACAAACATTGTATTAATTAAAGGTGAATTTTCATGCACTACCATAAAAAAGAAAAAGAAAAATTCCAACAAGGCACAACATTACATATTCCCATTAGGTTGCAACTTGTAACCATTTTCATGTGATAGCGATTCGATTTTTCTTCACAAAAGTGTACGGAGAAAATGACAGAATTTGTTCCTTATGTTTTCATACGAAGGTTATATATTTACAGTACGTGCAAGTCTTCTAGATGATATGGATCAACTTTTTAACTGTATTCAAGTAATTAACAACATAAATTGCATAAATAATCATCGCACTGAGTTAAAACTTAAAACATTGACAAAAAAACCGTATACTAATCTCTTGAGTGAACATTGGGAATTTGTTCGATAGTTTGGTGCCTCTCAAATCTTTTGATTGAAGCGCATCACCACATGGTCCATATTTATTAGCTATAGCATATGTGACGATTGACTCAAAATACCTGATCTTCGGAGTTCTGCTCTCGAATGTCATGTATAATATGAGTATATGACCTATATAACTTTATATAAAATCAAAAACTTTCTAGTTTATATAGATATTCAACTTTTAAAATAGATTCCTACCAAAAACACTTTTAAAGTGGATTGAAATCATTGAACTTCTTTTTATTGAGGTAAAATCATTGAACTTATGTTTGATATACTTTAAAAAAAATTATAGTAATTGATTTGTGGGCACATTCCCAAGTTGAGAATGTAGTGGATAAATTCATTAGTATGTCGTCATTGATTTAAATTTGTGGGTTAAAAGGTAGATGTCGACCTTAGGCGCATGATACGCTATCATTAATTAATTATAATTATTTATTTTAGAATATGTTGTTTCCTTTTATTTAGAGATTTGATTTGATTTTCTAGTAAGAGTATCTTTTTAATATTATAGCAATTAGGGTTTTTCTTATTTAGATATCAAGGTTATTATAAATACCCTTAAGTTGTTAGGCTGATATCAATGAATGAAACCAATTAATTAATGTATCCCTTTGCTCTAAATTTATTATCATTCTTCTTCCCGTGGCTACCAATCACGTTTATCGAGCTAATCCCACATCGGGTGCGTCTCACCCCCTTGACCAACAAGGGTTCCGATACGAATCCACACCAGGTCCGTATCAATTGGTGCTTTCATTGAGATTCGGACCATTCTCGCCTCCTTCTTGACCAACTGGTGCTTTCACCTCGAACGCTACCATGTCCGCCGTTACATGCACTACCGCGGTTCTACCTGATATCTGCGAACTCATCCAAAACCTGTCATTGGAGATCCGTAAAACGCGCCAGGCGCTAGCGGTTCAACGTTGTCAGACAGATCAACTTTTTTCTATCCTAGGAATTCCTCTCGAAGATGCGACCACGACGCCGCAAAACCCTGCCCCGGCAACCAACAAAGTCGAGCCCGCAGCCAATGCCCCAACACCTGCGGCCGATGCCCCAGCACTCGCGGTCGATGCCCCAGCACCCGCGGCCAGCCCTCCGGTGCCCGCGACCCATTTCCCTGCGCCCGCGACGTCTATCCCCGCGCCCGCGGCTCCCGCCACACCGCACCTGACGCCGACGTCGCTTTCCTCTCCCACATCTGAACTGTTTGTTCGGGAAGTTGCGCTTCCGCGCTTGAAGATGCAAGCTCACCAATAAAGTCCGCAAATCTTTGGCGCTAAGCCAATTGACAACAACTTCAAAGACTCTATGGATGAATTGGTGGAACCCGAGTTTTCAGCTTTTGCAGGCGTTATCTTCATGTATTGGTTTAGGAGTTATGGGGTTCACAACCAATTTGCTTTTCTGGTGCTGCATCAAGTCATGCTACATGTGCAATGGGATCCTGGCGGATTCAGCTCGAAGTTCCGTTTAATAAGTCTCCTCCTGATTTCCGACTTAAGGACAAGCCGATTCTCAACGGGGGAGAATTGATACGCTATCATTAATTAATTATAATTATTTATTTTAGAATATGTTGTTTCCTTTTATTTAGAGATTTGATTTGATTTTCTAGTAAGAGTATCTTTTTAATATTATAGCAATTAGAGTTTTTCTTATTTAGATATCAGGGTTATTATAAATACCCTTAAGTTGTTAGGCTGATATCAATGAATGAAACCAATTAATTAATTTATCCCTTTGCTCTAAATTTATTATCGTTCTTCTTCCCGTGGCTACCAACCATGTTTATCGAGCCAATCCCACATCGGGTGCATCTCACCCCCTTGACCAACAAGAGTTCCGATACGAATCCACATCGGGTCCGTATCAGCGCACGACCCTGTGAAGAGGCGCACGACCCTCAATGGAGCATGACCTTGGTCTGTATGACGCACGATCGTGCTCTTATAGATGCACGACCTTCAATGTTATTTGAGGCCAAACGCACGATCGCGCGGCTAGGGTGCACGACCTTGGCCGGGCTTTGACTTTGCCGCACGATCTGAAGTTTCTCAACACCGCACGCACGACCGTGAACCTTGGTGCACGACCCTAGCCTGGATCGTGTGGTTTCTTCTTTTTGGCTCTTAAATGGTTCGTTTTCGGTCCCGTTGCCTTCTAGACTGAAGCCTTGATTCAGCCATGTCTCAAAACGCGTCCAAATGAAGCTCCAATTTCTCCAAAGTACTTGAAAAGAATAAAGATACGCGTGTAGACATCTAAAACAGAAACAAAACGAAAAGTACTAGAAAGCACGAAACAAATGCATAAAACATATCAAACTAAAGTTCTAAAATGCTCGACCTAAAATGCTCGTCCTAAAATGATCGTCTTAAAATGCTCTAAAATACAAGCTATCAAGTGAAAATAAATTTATTCAGAAAATAGTTTACGTAGATTTGGAAAGAGAAAGTTGTTTAATCAAATCATTTTACCAAATTAATATCGGTTTTTATAGGCATAGGATAAGAATACTGAATATAAAAACTAAACCTTAAGAAGGAAATCATAAATCTTTAGGAAATAATTTTTAAAATATTAAATAATCATAATACACTTGAATATTTCTAAATAAAGGTTCTTAACGTATGCCCTTAGGACATAGGTTAGAAAAATCGAATTAATATTCATGTCCATCTTTTTTTTTTAATCTCAACTATTAAACAAATCAAATTCAACGTTCCTAATTATTTCTTCCGTTTCGATATAACAAGAGGTTTCCTAGAACATTTTATCGATAGATACTTTAAAACGTACTGCTCTTTTTACCAGAGGCTTGGGTAGAGAACAATGTAACTGTACAAATTTCGGTCTTAATTATTTACATGCATGTGCTAAACGGGGGAATCAAAGCTCGCTAATTTGAAAGCGCAAATTGCAAAAGGCAGGTAGATTTATATATGTACGTGCAAGTGGCAGCGATCGAAGTGAAATCTCTCTCATCCCATTGTTAAGATTCCTGCGTGAAAATTAAGCTACGGTGTACAATTTACCACATACTCTAGATTGCATATACGTACATTGTTTATGCATTTTGTTTTGGATCGATGTCGGTACAAAAAAAAAAGGTTCAAACAAGTAAACTTTATTACTTAGTCCGGTTTAGAATCTAGTAAGTGACAATCGAATTAATTTCGAGGTAAGTTTAGGTCAAGTCCGGTTTTATATGCCTACTTTTTTGTAAGAATTAAATCAAATACTAAAAAAAATACTTTTCATAGTATAAATTATGTATACGATTAAGAAGGAATATATGATGAGTACTATTATTTGGTGGGCGATCAACTCCCTATTCTCTCGTATATAAGCCAATTGATAGTGTGGATGACGACTACCAAATACATATATAGACTACTACACTAGCTAGCTCTCTTCAAAGTTCAAACACATAATAACAAATTGATCGAAGATGTGTTGGGGTTTCTTGAAATGGCACGGCGGCGGAAGGAAAGGACTAGGAAATTCATCGGCGGCGGAGGTGGCGAAGCATCACCTGACGGATGAGGAAATGAGGGCGCTGTTCAAGAAGTACGACGGAAACGGCGACGGCCACCTCGACAAGTCGGAGCTGACCGAGGCTTTTAAGGAGCTCGGCTGCCACCTCCCTGGCTGGAGGGCTTCTCAGGCCATCCAGCAAAATGACTTCGACCTCGACGGGGACATCGACGAGCACGAGATCGATCACCTCATTAGCTATGTCCGCAGCCTCGGTCTCTGATTTATCATTCTCAATCTATATTATAGATGACTATATGGGCTATATTATATATCTGTTGTGTTATTGTAGATTTGGATCTCTGTTACTTTTAAATCTCTGTTTATGTGTTTTATCTTGCTGAAATGAAATAAGCAGATGGATCGGATTCTTCTGAATATATACTCCTAGGCTTTGGCGCTATAGAAAATAAAATGCCCCAAATTCCCCCCCTGTTCAAAATGTCTTCCTTTATGAGAATTTCAATGCTCATTAGCTGATACGGACCCGATGTGGACCGCGTATCGAACCCTTGTTGGTCAAGGGGTTTGAGCCTAATCCGATGTGGACTCCGACTCGGGATATACGTTGTTGGTGGCCACGGGAAACAGAGAAGCTAATAAAATTAGGGATAACTATTTTCTTGGATAATATTATGAGAGAGGAAAACCAAGAGTATTTATACCTAAGCCCTAACGGTTCAAAAAAAAGCGTCCCGGGAAAGAACCATAAAGAAAACCCGAGAAGAGAGCAATGCTCTAGTTTATAAAAACTACATAAATTAAATATAATCCTAAAATTATAAAATACTGATAAAAAATTATAAATTACTAATCTTCATATCGCTTTGGGCGACGACGGATTCTTGAAGGTCTAGTAACTGAAATTCCCCCAGTATCATTCTCTCCCCCAATGTAAATGCGCGCAGATACTGTTCCAGGTTGCGGTTCTTGACTTCGGTTTGACCGTCAGTCTGTGGATGATACATTGTACTGTGATGCAACTTAGTACCACTCAAGCGATGCAATTCCGACCAAAATGCACTACGGAAGATAGGGTCCCTGTCTGACAAAATAACTGTCGGGATGCCATGCAATTTAACAACCAAATCAACAAATAAACTGGCGACCCGAGGGGCGTCAAACGAAGGACCGAGGGCGCCGAAATGCGCATATTTCGACAACCTGTCAACCACCACGAATATCGTTGTGTGGCCCCGAGATGGTGGCAACCCCGTAATGAAATCCATGGAGACCTCGTCCCAAACTTGTTGAGGCACGGGTAAAGGCTGAATTAAGCCGGCAGGCTTACCTGTGCTGTACTTAGTGGATTGACAAATAAGGCAAGAATCCACAAATCTTTTAACATCCGCTCGCATGCCTCTCCAGAAAAACAGCTCAGCAACTCTGCGGAAAGTCTGATCCACGCCCAGGTGACCGGCGCTCGGTGTCGAGTGAAATTCGGCCAGAATAGTGCACTTGAGAGGAGAAGCCGCGCCTACCACGAGGCGATGTCCAAAATAGAGAATACCATCATGCACTCGGAATGGCGCCGTGAGGGTTCCGGCTTCTACGGCATCGTGCCACGCTCGGAGATCCGGCAACGTCGAGTTTTCAGCCCGTAGTTGAGGTAATAAGTCTGGCAAGGGCGCCGAAAAAGAGAGGAACTGTTTCAAAGTCGCGTCGTCCTCTATCATACAACGAGATAACGCGTCTGCAACGCGATTGCTAGCGCCTGTCTTGTATTCAATACGAAATTTATAACCCATAAGCTTTCGCATGAAGAACTATTGATCCGGGGTTTGTATTACCTGAGTGAGGAGTTCTTTCAAACTTTTTTGATCGCTACGAATCAGGAACTCACGGCCCAACAGATATTGGCGCCACTTCTGAACAGCGGATACAATAGCAAAGAGTTCTCTATGATAAGCGGAAGACCCGCATCGTCGGATGCCTAATTTCTTGTTGAAAAAAGAGAGTGGACGTTCATCTTGCAATAAAACGGCGCCTACGCCCCCATCTGATGCGTCTGTCTCAACTACAAATAGCTTAGAAAAATCTGGGAGCTGCAGTATGGGTGGAGACATCATAGCCTCTTTCAGACGATGAAACGCGGACTCAGCAGTGTCAGACCACTCGAATTTATCTTTCTGTAATAGGTCCGTCAGAGGGGCGGCTAAGAGAGCATAGTGACGGATAAATTTCCTGTAATACCCTGTCAGACCTAAAAATCCACGGAGCTACTTAACAGATTTAGGGGTAGGCCAATCGGCCATGGCAGACAGTTTTGCCGGATCAGCGACGAGTTGTCCGATTGTCACAATGTGTCCCAAGTACTCGACTTTAGGCGTGCCAAAGGAACATTTCGATCCCTTCACAAAAAAATGATTATCCTGAAGAATCTGTAACACGATGTCGAGATGAGAAGCATGAGCATCAATAGATGGACTGTATATCAGAATGTCATCAAAAAATACGATCACAAATTGGCGCAAATATTGAGCAAAGAGATGATTCATGGCAGCCTGAAAAGTAGACGGTGCATTGGTTGAACCGAACGGCATAACCAAAAATTCAAAGTGGCCGTCGTGGGTACGAAAAGCAGTTTTATAGATATCGGAAGAGTGCATCCGAATCTGATGGTACCCGGATCGTAGATCAAGTTTAGTAAAAGTAACAGCATTCCCTAATTCATCGAATAACTCATCAGCAGTAGGAATAGGGAACTTATCTACGACTGTTATGTTATTCAGGGCCCTGTAGTCGATGCAGAATCAAAAGCTGCCATCCTTCTTCTTTACCAGAAGAGCCGGGGAAGAGAACGGGCTAGTGTTGTGCTGAATAATGCCCTGATCGAGCATGGTTTTGACCTGTCTTTCAATTTCAGACTTCTGAAAGTAAGGATATCTGTAGGGCCGCACATTCACGGGCTTAGAATCTGGCTGTAGGTGGATCCGGTGATCCCATGTGCGAGAAGGGGGTAGTCCCGACGGCATGGTAAAGACCGGTAAATGCCGTTCGAGAACAGTTCTGAGTTCAGTCGCCAAATCTGCCGGCCAGTCAAGCGTTGCCCCGGTGGTGTCTGTCGGCAAACTGAGGATCTCGAAGCATTCAATGACGCTATCCTGCAGAAATAGAAATCGGTTTCACCTCTGGTCGTTCACCCTGCAGAAATACAATTTCATCGTTCCATGCGAATTGCATAGTTAATTTAGCATAATCATGGGACACAGTGCCCAAAGTCTGAAGCCATTGAACGCCTAGGACAACTTGCGGGACATGCACAACGAGTACAAAAAGATCTATAGCGAAAGAATGCCCCTGCAGATCAATACTAGTAGCCGGGCACTGATGAGAACATACTAGATATTCACCGTTACCAACAAAGACTCGGAACGGGGTGATTTTCAACAACCGCAGTTGTAATTTTTCGGCCAGTTCAGGATGAATAAAATTGTGAGTGCTTCCTCCATCAATCAGAACCTGAACCTGTACACCATTAATCAGGCCGGAAAGCCGTAGAGAACGTGGATTCGGAAGGCCTTCCATCGAGTTTAGACTGGAAATATCGACCGTTACAGCCAATTCATCCCCAGATTCGTCATCGTTCTCGTCATCACTGTCGTCACAGCTTAACAATGCCAGAAAACGAGGCTTACAACGATGTCCCCGAGAATAGCTCTCATCACAATTCCAACATAACCCTTTGTTAGTACGATCATCACGTTCAGCTTTAGAAAGACGACGAATTGGAAGAGAAGAGTAATTACCGTTAGAGGTATTCGTCTATTGTGGAGGTTCAGCCGAACACGAATTAGGAGCGGCGCCGGCTTTCTGTTGGGGCGGCCCTTGGCGTGGCCCCGGGGCTTGCCACGGTCGCCTGTTTACAAGCCACGGCGACGTGGTTTCTGTGTAGGATGCCGCCAATTCACGGGCCAAGGCGAAGGCCTGTGCCAATGTGGTCGGGTTCCGTAGATTCAATTCCCGACGCACAGGTTGTTTCAATCCCGCCTTAAAGAGAGAAATCAGAGTGGCCTCAAACAAGCCTGTTACTTTATTCAGCAATGATTCGAATTCCATTTGGTAATCGAGCATCGAGGTCTTCTGCTTCAAATTAGCTAATAGCCCTGTATAATCTTCGTAGTATGTCGGGTCAAATCGCTGTTGAACAGACAGAAGAAAGGCTGGCCAGGGTTCTCCGCAATTATTCCGACGTTGATATCGAAACCAATCGGAAGCTGGGTGGTCAAAAAGTATGCCTACCAAACGAAGACGATCATGATCAGTAGTCTGAAAATAATCGAAATAAGCATGTAACTTAAAAATCCAGCCATTGGGGTCGGTCCCGTTGAAGCGAGGCGGATCGACCCTTATCTTCGGGACATTGTCTTGGCCCGGAGGCGGACGCAGGCCAACCCGATTTTCGCCAACAGCGGCTTGCGGAACAAGCTGTGCCGCCGGATGTAGTGTGGTCGCAATTGGAGTGGCCTGTAGGGCTAACGCCGGCGGTGGCTGCGGGGTCGGATTCACCGGTGGTGGCCAACCCGTGAACGTCAGCGACGAATTTCTAGGGTTCGCGCCGTGCGCTGGCCACGCGACGAACGAGGTCGAGGAACTAGGGTTCCTGAGCAGCGGCTGCCAGCCCGAAAACATGGCGGTGGAGGCGCTAGGGCTCGCGATCGGTGGGGTCCAGCCGGTGGCAGGCGGAAGTGCGGCCGGAGAAGACGAGACCGGGGCTGCGGAAACTGAAATATTAGGGTTCCTGTTCGTCTGCATGAGATCGCACATCGTGTCGGAGCGAGATTCTTGCTCGTCAACACGGCGCTTGAGCGTCTCAAATTGGTCGGAAAGTTGTAAGATCAAATCCCGTAGTTCCGATTGATTGTCGGCGGTGTTCGCGGCATTGTCGTCGACTGACTTGGACATGGCGGTGGTTTTAGATGAAAGCACCAGTTGATACGGACCCGATGTGGACCGCGTATCGAACCCTTGTTGGTCAAGGGGTTTGAGCCTAATCCGATGTGGACTCCGACTTGGGATATACGTGGTTGGTGACCACGGGAAACAGAGAAGCTAATAAAATTAGGGCAAACTATTTTCTTGGATAATATTATGAGAGAGGAAAACCAAGAGTATTTATACCTAAGCCCTAACGGTTCAAAAAAAGCGTCCCGGGAAAGAACCGTAAAGAAAACCCGAGAAGAGAGCAATGCTCTAGTTTATAAAAATTACATAAATTAAATATAATCCTAAAATTATAAAATACTGATAAAAAATTATAAAATACTAATCTTCATATCGCTTTGGGCGACAACGGATTCTTGAAGGTCTAGTAACTGAAATTCCCCCCGTATCATTAGCAAATTTGGTTGTAAGAGATCTAGACCGCTTAGAAACATGCTCTTAGATAATATGATTTCTCACTAATTTGTCCACAATGGGCAACTTGTATTTACAAATAAGTATTAATCATCTTGATTCTGTATGTGAAAATCATTTCCACCATGGTTCTCTCAATCTTCCCACTTCAAACTAGTGATAATTTCTTATACCATTTCTAGCTTAAGATTTATATCAAATAGAATATCACACATCAATGACATCATTTATTTGATAAAACTTAACTATATACAGTCAATGATGTGCATAATAAAAGGGGTTATGTTAATTTTCCTTGAATCTATTATTGATCGGTATCCGTCAAGAATTTGGGGCGGAGCCCCCGATTCACCAGGGGTCGCGAGGGACGGATCCTCCGACTATGGTCCATAATTTGAATTATGGTTTTAGAGTCTATATATAAACTCTTGAAACACTTCAAAATTGTAATATGTTTTTCAGCCTCCATAATAAGAATTCTATTTCTCCGCTCGTATACATAGTTAACGCATTAAAAGTGAACCACATCAAATCTCTATGTCTTTCTTCATAATTATCGTTCTCTTTACAACAGGATATTGCATAGCAAAAGTGTCCACATTAGCACATTCTAATGCACGAAATCGGATCACTTTTGTTCAACCTTAAAAGGTACATAAATAGAGGTTATGTTGCTTGATGTTCCCTTTGAGGGACATGATTCTCTGCCACGACCAGGAGCGTGGCCAGAATCTTAAGGGCAAATCTACATGGAGTCTGATTGCTCTTGTTGTCTCTGATAGTGCTCAAAATGGCGGAATAAGAGGTGGGACCGGGGTACGAGGATTAACGGATCCGGCGGGACTCCCAAGGTTAAACTCAGGACACATCGCCGTACCCATCTCTAATTAAAACAAACAAACCCCACCTCTGCGAGGCCCCGAGACCTCGGCAACGAGGTCTAAACCTCGTTGCTCAAAAGTTGAAACCCCCGTCCCGTCTAATCCACTCAGCGGTCACCGCTCCTCCAATCAATAATCAACTGCCTCACACTCAACCAATCAAGAAGCTTGATCTCGGGCGCCCCACATCGAACAACCACCAAAACTCGTCTCCTCAAATCTCTATAAATAGAGGAGAATCTCGTAGGTAGTAGGGGATCGAAAACCTCTTGAACTAAAGAACTATCTTGCTCGTTGAAGATCAACGTGTTGAAACATCGTTAAAGACCACGCTAACGACGAGTGAAGGTCTACAAAAAGACTTCAAGTCACCCAAAAGAATCTCCACCTCAATCAAAGATCTCGCAACATCGCCTCGCAGGTCACAATCACCGCGTGCTACATCAACCCCTCGACCTCGTCACTAGAGCTCGACACTCAACCTTCGGGTGATAGAACCTCGCTGTAGCTAGGAGATCTTGAACCTTGTTAGATGGAGATCTCGGATACTCTAAAAGAGATCTAGGGCATAATCGCTGGTTGTAATCTCATTAATTGTAACCTCGCAACTTGTAATCTCGCATGAAAAGCATGAATAAAAGAGCAAGTGTTTGAACAATCGAATAAAATTAATCTCATTTCTTGTCTTCTAGCGCTTGGTTTATTTCGGGTTTCATCACTGGCGCCGTCTGTGGGAACCTCTTCATTCTAAGCAGTTTCCCAATTTGTGCAAACCTTGGCTTTTGAATCCCTCAAAATGGCCTGTCCAAACAACTTCTTCCCCCAACACCCCGATAACATGCCCGAAACCTCACAATGGATGAACACGGGACCGCTGGGTTGCCCATTCGGCATCCCTCCGAGTTGGGCGTACAACGCGCCACAAAATCCTTACCTATTCCAAGGGTACGAATCGGGCGGGGCACCTCCGAACCCATATCCCTACCCGGGCTATGGGCAATACCAGCAGGGCTTCGCCCCTTCATACCTCCCAGTACCCGCCCCAGGCCAACCCCACTCCGAGTACGTACCCGCGTACGTCCCTGGGCATGTGCCAGGGCAGGAGACGTCGACCAACGGTTCATCTACGGAGCGGCCTCCCCAGGACCCCATGCAAGTCTCGAAGTCTCGTTCGCGACGTTTGAGATTGCAAGACCCGGAGTTGTCCGAAACGGCGGGGAGCGTGAGGCACTCCCTGAAGTCCCTCTCACGACATCACCACGTTGAGGCCGGAAGCCTCTCCCCGTTTGTGGACGAGATTCAAAGCGCGCCTATACCCAAGGGTTTCCATAGGCCGCAAATGGGGCTTTACGACGGCACGACAGATCCGGAGGAGCATGTGAAGCACTTTGCTGTCCAAATGAACGTCAACTCCTACAACGACGCCATCTTCTGCCACGTCTTCCCGACCACCTTGGAGAAGTCCACGATGACGTGGTTCATAAGTCTCAAGATTGGGTCTGTGGCCTCGTTCGCTCAATTGTGTGAGTCATTTATCGCACACTTCAGTGGTTCGAGGAAGCGCAAGAAGAACATGCGGGATCTCTGCGGTATCGAGCAGGGAGAGGGCGAGTTGCTGAGCACCTTCTTCACAAGGTTCACAACCGCGGTGGCAGAGATCACACACATCGACGAATCATCCGTGCGAGATACCCTCATGGGCAACCTATGCCAAGGGGCCTTCAAGAATTACATTTTTCTGAAATTCCCGGCGACGTACGACAGCCTGTGCGCCCAGATCACGACCCAGGTGTACGCTGAGGGCGCCGCCAACCAAAGCTCGCGACCGAGGACCGACAAGGAAATCGTCGCCGAGGCTAAGGGAAAGGCGAGGTGGGCGCTCCAGCCGCAAGGGATGCATATGTCACGCAGGCCCAAAACCCCGTCAACAGTAACAACAACAATAACAGGAACAACGGTAACAACAACAACAACAACAGAAACAACAACAACAACCGCAACAATAACCGCGGCGGTGGCGGTGGCAGTTGGAACTGCTTCGGCGGAAGGCAGCAGGGGTATAGGGGCAAGGGCGGCCCTTTGTATAACCCACACGAGAAGGGACGTGCCAACCCCGCCTCGAGAGAAAACACCGTACCACAAGACCCGAGTCAGGCCAGAGCCAACAACGTCGAGCAGCAGGCTCCCGCAAAGCAGGCGCGGTCCGGACAGACGACGACGCCCGATGGGTACATTCATACCATCTCGGGTGGACCTTCGTTGGCTGGATCACGCCAGGCGGAAAGAAAGAGGTACGCGAGGGCAAGCCATCATGAGCCCTCGGTATTTAGTGTCGCACAAACCTCGCGGTCTCACGTAGGGCTGGCTTTCACCTCTGAAGATGCCGAGGGTCTGCACATGCCACACTAGGACCCGTTGGTGGTGCATGCTCAAGTAGGCTCAAAAATGGTGAAGCGGGTGCTCGTGGACACGGGTTCCTCCGTGGACATCATATACTATGTCGCTTTCGAGCAGTTGGGCATCTCCGAGACCTCCCTGAAGCCCTACGCTGGTAAAATCACCTCCTTCTCAAAGAAAGAGGTCGACGTCGCATGTCTTATAGACTTGTGGATGACACTGGGCACCGGCTCGACGAGGCGAACCGAGATGGTGGAATTTACTATGGTCACCTACCCTTGGTGTACAACGCAATCATAGGGAGAGTATCCTTGATGAAGTTCCAAGTGGTGGTGTCTATCTACCACCTAAAGATGAAGTTCCCCGTCGAGGGTTGGGTCGGAGAAGTAAGAGGCAACCAAGAGGAGGGCCGCGTTTGCTATGCGACCTCCGCAAAGCAGAAATGCCCGGTGTTCATGGTGGAGTCCTCCGGCGAGGCCGATCTCGAAGTCCGGGACTTCACGGTCCCCATCCCAGAGGCAGAGAGAAGGGTGGTCGCCCCCTTCGAGAATGAAGCCGAGAAAATCTACCTGGGAGAATGTCTCTTCGGGAAGTCGGCAACACCTTAGAGGCCTTGCTGTCCAGATCCCGCGATGTGTTCGCCTGGACCGCCAAGGACCTCCGCGGCGTCCCACGAACCGTGGCCCAGCACTCCTTAAACGTCGACATTACCACTCGCCCCGTGGTACAAAGACGAAGGAAGATGAATGAGGAGAGGGCAAACGCCGCGAATGCCGAGGTGGGGAAGCTGCTGGCCGCGGGATTTATCCGCGAGGTCCAGTACCCTAGATGGTTGTCCAACGTTGTACTAGTAAAAAAAAAGCCAGCGGCAAATGGTGGATGTCTGTAGACTTCAAAGACCTCAACAAGGCTTTCCTCAAAGACAGCTACCCCCTTCCTTCGATCGACGAGATGGTCGACTCAACCGCAGACATGGGGTCTTGAGTTTCCTCGACGCATACTCAAGATACAATCAAGTCTTGATGAGTCTGCGCGACGTGGAAGAGACATCCTTCATCACGCAACGAGGGACCTACTGTTACAAGGTCATGCCTTTTGGCCTAAAGAACGCTGGGGCAACTTTCCAACGCCTCATAGATCGGATCTTTAAAGATCACCTGGGGAGGAACGTGTTGGCCTATGTCGACGGCATTGTGATCCGAAGCAAAACCCCCGAGGAACATCTGGCCGACCTCGTTGAGGTTTTTGCAACCCTAAGGCGCAACCGGCTCAGCCTGAATCCCGAAAAGTGTGTATTCGGGGTGTCATCGGGAAAGTTCTTGGGCTTCATGATTAGTGAGCGCGGGATCGATGTGAACCCCGCCAAGATTGAGTCAATTCTCTCAATGAGATCGTCGCGGTCTCGCACTGAGGTACAGCGGCTCAACGGCACAGTAAACTACCTAGGGAGGTTCTGCTCCCGCTTATCGGATAAGTCTCTACCCTTCTTCGCGGCCCTAAAGAAAAATGACAAGTTTGTTGTAACACCCCATTCCTACCCTGGAGGTATTACCGCTAGTAACCCCGATTAAGACTAAACCGAAGCTACCCAAGGCTTTAAACTGACTGAACAAACTAAAATAAGGTAAATGAAACCATTTAAAACCTAACAAAATTAAGTAAAACTTTACAGCGGAAAAGAGAATAAAAGGTCTTATACAAGCCTTAACTTAAAAAGAATTAGTAAATAAATAGAACAACCTTCTATTTAAACAAAGTCTTTATCAAGTCTTCCTTACGTTCTTATTTCTGAAACTCAGCTTCGCTTTGAAGTAGTTCAACCATGTTCTTTACTCAAGTATAGCCATTGGAAACCTTTCTTCAACTTCTGGAGCTTCAAACCTCTGAATCTGTCTCTTGAATCAATTTCCAAGCAGAGCCTGATGTGTCGTATACCAACGGTGGACACCAGCCGGCCATATAAAAGAAAAGAAAATGGACGAGTTAGTCTAATGAAAGACTAAGCAAGCGGAGAATCTAACTTGGTTCTTATGGTTGTAACTAAACATATTGGCATCCAAATCCGATTAGACTCGAATTATGATCCAACAGTTAGCAGTCTTATAGAGAATAAGGAGTCTTGCATAATCAAGAGAGAGAATACCACCGCTTGTGGTTTCTTTGAGAACATAACAATTGTTGGGAACTCATATTAATCACATAGCATTTTGAAAAGTCTCCATCGACTATTCAGATTGACTTTATCAAAGTTTGATTAAGAATCATTCATAACCGGGAGAAAGAATGGCTTTCCGACTGGACGAACCATTCAGGTATATTAATGTGACTAACGCACTTATCTTATATTACTTTCAAAACTTTTCACAAACAGGTTGGTGATTCATAATCGGCTCGAACTACTGCCGAAATATTTTGGTATTGTAGAGATCATCGGAGTATTTCCTCCATGGTCATCTACCCTGTACCAAGATCACAGGACTTAAGCTATCCTTAATCTTTCATTTGCATATGGTGATGTAGAGATCATAGAGGCCTATTACCCTTTCGTCTACACTGCACCGCCAATTGCACTTAGCTAGAGTTTGCATCACCCCTCTCACACGAAGAGCAGGGGAAGAGTCATGACCCACCATTAGGATTAGGCCCCTCCCAATGTAATATTGTTTTAAAGAGACGATATGGAACCACGTTCCCCTCCCTGAAACTATCTTAATTCAATAACAATGTCTCAGCGTGAGACAGCATACAAGGTCACCCATAGCGGACCTAAATCCAGTTTTACCGCAAAACTGAATAAACAACATGGTCATTATTTCTAACAAATATAACAACCTATCATATTTAAATAAGCACACAAGTTGTTCCCAACACGAATATTAAATGGGATTCAATTCCTCATTTAATAACCATAATGCAAGAGAGAACCGTCCACTTGCCTTAGAAGGCGTGCTCAACGTCCTTAGCAATTCCAACAGTAATCTTTATCACCCTTCTGTCCAATATAACAAAAGGATTTCTCAACAAAGAGCTCACAGAAACACTTCTTAGTTGTATTCTCAACTCCTACAACTTCCTAATCGATAAACGATTTAATTTCCGAATATCGACATATAATAAATCCTTAGCTATCATGCTTTAAGGAGCCATATTGGTGGAATTATAACTAATTATCCAATTCACTTTTGAAATAATTTTCTAAACAAAAATTGTTCATTAGCAACAGTTCTTAAAGGTGACCAAATCTCGGATCAAACGGATTAACAACGAATCCCTAGTAATTATCCGAAGTCCTTTACTTGCCAATCGGTATCCAAAACTTGTATTCGCTATAACGAAAGATCCTGACGTCCGTTTCCCGAGCGGTTTGAACCTGTGGGACCGTATCAACGTCAAGATTATAAAAACCATAAATTTAATTAGCAAAGCGAGACCGAAAGGTCCTTACGGTGGCTCCGCAATCAACCTGCTAATTAATTTCGATCGTATATACCTTCACTCGAGCCCATGGCTCGTTTGGCTCGTTAAAGGCTCGATCCCCGAGCTCGAGGGTGGCTGGGCGTTTCCCGGTGGCGGCCCTTGCGGTGGGTGGTGGTCGGAGGAGTGGTGGTCGCCGGCGGCGTCACATAACGAGGCGAGGAAGACCGGCGGTGTGAATTCGCTTCTTCCTCCCGAGTTCCGTCGTTCCGTCTGATTCTCACATGGTTCTGTTCCTCTTTTGCAGCAGCAACAACATGCTTAGAACAAGGAGGAAGAAGAAGGTGAGGTGGAGAAGTGGCCGGCGGTGAAGAGCTCCCGATCCGTCGTTTCGTCCAAACTCTTTCTCAAAACCTCTCCTTCTGCTTTTTCTTACAAAAGTACGAGCCCTTTCTAAAATCTATCTCTTTGGTTTCCTTCCTAATTAAGACAAAGAAAGGTCGGTTTAAAAACTAAACCCGTCTCGGAATGGGACTCGCGTTAAAGAGGTAAAATTATGTACCTCGGATGGAAAAACTTGCTGAATACAAAACGTCCCGTAAATTATGTAGACCAATAAAACCAATTTTCCATGATTTTATCTTGATGCCTTCAATTTTTATGGCTTACGTTTCGTATTTTAAATCCTTTACAGTACATAATTAAAAAGACGGCTTATACAATAAATATTCTTTTTCCATTGAAAAATCCTAGAATTCACACCGATCCATAAAATCATTTCTTTATGATTTTAGGATAGCACCAACAATTTTCTAGGATTTAATCTCCAACAAAAATATTGGATTAAGCGTTAAAACGGACAAAAAGGTTAAAAGGATATCCGAGAAAAATTCAAAAATATCCTAAAAAAAACCACAAGTATTACATTTGTTTGGGACGAAGAGCTAGAGCTCGCCTTTTCTGGGTTGAAGGCATTTTTATCAAAGCTCCCCACATTGTCACCTCCAATGGCGGGCGAGGACTTGCAGTTGTACGTGGCCATAAGCCTGGAGACAGTCAGCGCGGTGCTAACCAGAAAGGCTATGCACCCGGTCTACTTCATAAGCTGCGTGCTCCAACCTGCGGAGCAGCGATACTCCCCGACAGATAAAATGGCCTTGGCCGTTGTAACCGCCGCGAGGCGACTGCGCTCTTACTTCCACGCACACCCTATCCATGTCCTCTTCGACCTCCCCCTTCGGCAAATCATCCATCAGCTCGCCCTCTCGGGGCGGATGACGAAGTGGGCAGTCGAGCTCTCCGAGTTCGACATCAGCTACCTCCCCAGGACTGCAATGAAGGGACAGGCTCTCGCCGACTTCGTCGTGGAAGTTACCTTCCTCGAGACTGACGCAAGCTCGAAGGAATGGAAGGTCTTTGTTGATGGCTCACGGTGTGATGCCGGGGGTGAGGCTGGCGTATTCCTCGCTGGTCCCTCAATTGAAACAGAGTACGCCCTTAACTTCGCCTTTGATGCCACCGATAACGAGGCCGAGTATGAGGCCATGATTGCCGGGATAGAGATGACGCTTCTTAGTGGAGCCCGCAAGATCAGAGTCTACACCGATTATGAATTGGTGCCAAGGCAGCTGAACGGACAATACGACACTTGAACGGGGTTCTTGTCGGCGTACCGAGAGAAAGTTAAGGCCTTGGTGTCTTGCCTAGAGACCTTCGCGTTAGAGTCCATTCCATGAGCTGTAAACACGAAAGCAGATGCACTCGAGAGGTTGGGATCGGCTCTCCCCTTGGAAGTAGGAAATCGCGTGATGGTGGAAAGAAAACTCTCGCGGAGTGTAACCAGCGGGGTTCTCTCCATCATGGTCGGGGACTGGAGGGTTCCGATCACGCGATATGTGGAAAGCGGTGTCCTCCCGGAAGATCCCGCAGATGCTAGAAAGCTCAAAATGCAGGTGGCCCGCTACTACGTCATTGGCGGTCGGCTTTATTGTCGAGGCTTCGCTGAACCCAACTTGCTGTGTGTGCCAACCGAGGCTACGGAACACATCCTGTATGAGGCGCATGAAGGGGTCTGTGGTGGCCACCCCGGGTGGCGCGCCTTATCACATAAAATCACCCATTTGGGATATTTTTGGCCCACTCTCAGACAAGACGCGAGGGCCTATGTCCAGAAGTGTGACGGATGCCAAAAGCACGGTAACCTCCAGCATGCCCAACCTCGCGTCTGCACTCGATCCATGCACCCTGCCCCTTCGCGATGTGGGGGATGGACATCCTAGGGCCATTCCCCAAGGCCGTTGGCCAGGTGCATTACATACTGGTCATCGTGGACTACTTCACGAAGTGGGTCGAGGCAGAGGCAATGGCAAAGATCACAGGGACAAAGGTCTGCAACTTCCTATGTAAAAACCTCGTGTGCCGCTTTGGGGTGCCCATGACCATCATGACTGACCATGGCCCCCAATTCGACTGCGAGGAAACTCGGACTTTTTGCTCCAAGCTGGGCATAACACTCAAATCTGGGCATAACCTCGTGTGCTCGCATCCTGTCCGATCTAAAGAAGTGTCTAGGCATAGCGCAAGGACGTTGGGCGGAGCTTCTCCCACTCGTTCTATGGACATACCGAACGACTGCGCGTCGCGCTATAAGGGAGACACCTTTCGCTCTGACCTACGGGGCAGACGCACTAGTTCTCGTGGAAACATATGTCCCTTCGGCAAGAGTCTTTGACTTCGACGAGAAAGAGAACGAGGCCAAACTCAAGGTCGAGTTGTTGTTCAAGGACGAACTTCGTGAAATCGCAGCCCTACGCTCCAAAAAATACAAACTACGTGTGGCGGTGTATCACGACAAGAAGGTTAGGCCCTGGGTTTTGGTCACAGGTTGTCTCGTCTTGAGGCATACCAAAGGTGGCAAACTGGATCCAAATTGGGAGGGCTCGTACCTCCTCGGAGAGGAGGTCACGCATGGGGCTTTCAAACTCAAAGATAGCGAGGGGCGCACTCTAAGCAAAACATGGAATATCGCTCGGCTCAAAAGATATTACATGTAAAATCTCGGAACTCTCGATGTTTCCAAAAATTTTGTAAATAAAGGGTTGTGCAATGTTTTCCAAATATCGTCTTAAACATGAAAAACCACGTCACACGGGCACGACCCGCGTAAGAAGTTCAATTCCACCCCTTGCATCCCGCTTGGGGTTGGAGATTCTCGGTTTTAAGAAATTCAATTCCACCCCTCTCTTCCCGCTTGGGGTTGGAGATTCTCTGTTTTAAGAAGTTCAATTCCACCCCTCGCTCCCCGCTTGGGGTTGGAGATTCTTGGTTTTAAGAAATGCAATTCCACCCCTCGCTTCCCGCTTGGGGTTGGAGATTCTCGGTTTTAAGAAGTTCAATTCCACTCCTCGCTTCCTGCTTGGGGTTGGAGATTCTCGGTTTTAAGAAGTTCAATTCCACCCCTCGCTCCCCGCTTGGGGTTGGAGATTCTCGGTTTTAAGAAATTCATTCCACCCCTCGCTTCCCGTTTGGGGTTGGAGATTCTCGGTTTTAAGAAGTTTAATTCCACCCCTCACTCCCCGCTTGGGGTTGGAGATTCTCCGTTTTAAGAAATTCAATTCCACCCCTCGCTTCCCGCTTGGGGTTGGAGATTCTCGGTTTTAAGAAGTTCAATTCCACCCCTCGCTTCCCGCTTGGGGTTGGAGATTCTCGGTTTTAAGAAGTTCAATTCCACTCCTCGCTTCCCGCTTGGGATTGGAGATTCTCGGTTTTAAGAAGTTCAATTCCACCCCTCGCTTCCCGCTTGGGGTTGGAGATTCTCGGTTTTAAGAAGTTCAATTCCACCTCTCGCTTCCCGCTTGGGGTTGGAGATTCTCGGTTTTAGGAAGTTCAAATCCACCCCTCGCTTCCCGCTTGGGGTTAGAGATTCTCGGTTTTAAGAAATTTAATTCCACCCCTCGCTTCCCACTTGGGGTCGGAGACAATTAGAACAATCATGCACGATCCGAGCGAGGCTCGTGATCGTGGCATAAAATCTATCATCCGCGATCCGAGCGAGGCTCTATTCGCGACATATAATCTATCATGCGCGATCCGAGCGAGGCTCGTCATCGTGGCATAAAATCTATCATGCGCGATCCGAGCAAGGCTCGTGATCGTGGCATAAAATCTATCATGCGCGATCCGAGCGAGGCTCGTGATCGTGGCATATAATCTATCATGCGCGATCCGAGCAAGGCTCGTGATCGCGGAATAAGACAATCATGCACGATCCGAGCGAGGCTCGTGATCGTGGCATAAAATCTATCAAGCGCAATCTGAGCAAGGCTCGTGATCGTGACATATAATCTATCGTCCGCGATCCGAGCGATGCTCATGATCGCGGCATATAATCTATTATAAACGATACGAGCGACGCTCGGGATCGCGGCATATAACGAACACTCGATGTGGCCCGAGCGGACCACAAGTATTGCGGCGCTCGGACCATGGGGTTGGATCGGGATATAATAAACTGGATCGATGGAAAACACACAACACAACCCACAAACGAAGGAAGGAAAGAAAATTGCATAAAATAAGGCCGCGAGGGCCAGAGTATCATAATTACAGACCCCAGCGGGGCCACCAAATAAAAAAACAAAAAACAACATAAAAACTACAAGGGCAGACACCCTTCACTGCTTCGGGATCTCGGTGACAGGGTCCATGGGGACTTGGCGGACGGGTGAGGCAATAATCACCTCATTGGATCGGGATATAATAAACTGGATCAATGGAAAACACACAACACAACCAAAAACGAAGGAAGGAAAGAAAATTGCATAAAATAAGGCCGTGAGGGCCAGAGTATCACAATTACAAACCCCAGCAGGGCCACCAAATAAAAAAAAAAACAACATAAAAACTACAAGGGCAGACACCTTTCACTCCTTCGGGATCTCGACGGCAGGGTCCATGGGGACTTAGCGGACGGGTGAGGCAATAATCACCTCAAGGTCGGAGGTCAGCGCGTCCGGCGCAGGGTTGAGGTCTCCAGCGGCGAGGTCCGAATCTCCCTGACCAGGGGCCCCTGCGGTGGGCGCCCTGGTACTCTCATTCGGTGCGGCCCCGTCCTCGTTGTCGAGGAAGAACTCGCATTCCCCCTGGGGCTCTTCCCCGGTTTCCTCACCCATGGTCAGCCCATAGTTGGGGATAAAGAAGGCGATGCGAGGGTCGATATGCCCATACTTCGCCATCGCCTGCCTTACCCCTGCACGACTGGCCTGCCAGTATATTTTGTGGATGCTGCTCAACAGCTGTTCCTTGTACTCGGCAGACGACACGTACTTAGGCCCCGCAACCTCCACGTCCTCGTTAAGCTCTTTGATGCGCTCATGGAGGCTGCTGTTCTCCTCCTCGACCTTTCGGAGCTCCGACTCTTTCTCCCTGAAAAAGTCGTGCTCCGCGGAAAGTTTGGTTCGGAACTCCTTGATCTCGGCCTTTAGGTCCCCAACCAGGCCCTTGGCCTTCTCCGCCTTCTCCTTGGCCTTCCCAGCCTCCTCCTTAGACCTAGCCTCCTCCTTCTTGGCCCTCGCCTCCTCCTCCTTGGCCTTGGCAGCTACCGTGGCCTCATCCGCTGCAACCTCAGTGGCCCGGGTCCGCCTCGTGGCCTCCGCGAGGTCCTTTTCCTTCTTCAAACATTCAGATGTGCAAGCCTCGAGCCTCACCTCCAAGGTGTCCATGTTTTTCTAGAGGAGGTTGATGCGACTACATTTGTAGTTTTCAAAAAAGTGGTGCTAAAAACAAGAAAAATCAAGAGATACATCAGGAAAGAGAAGGCATGAGGCTAGCAAGCGAATCCTACAAGAACGAAGCGAGACATACCATTGCCGAGTAGCGAAGAGCCTTGTCAGTAAGGGCGTCCTCAGAGAGATTGTTCGCCCACACAATCTCCTCCTTCCAGTTCCTGAGTGCCTCTTTGGATGGTCCAGTGCAGTGGAACTTATCGGCGGGGGGCCCATCGCGAGAGAGCACCCGGCTCGCGGGGTCGGAGCTAGTAACGACCTCCTTTCCCGGGGCACCTCGTTGGTTGTCCCCCTCGTGTTTCTTCTTTTTCTCTTGGCGGGGGGCACCTCCGCGTCTTTTCTTTTGGATCCGGCCCCGTCGCCGGATCCTCGGGGGGCATGGGAGGGCGCCCTGGAGGTGTCTCCCTTGGACGGAGCCCGCTCAATAATCTTTGCCCCTGCGTCCCTCGCAGGGGCTGTCGCCTTCGCCAGCGGGGTTGGTGGCTTTGCTGAAGAAGCTGGCACCTTTACAATGGGGTCCTTCGGGGCCCGAGGGACCGGAGCGGTGGAGGTTGCAGGTTTCTTCCCCTGCGCCCACGAAGCTAGAGCGTTAAAAAGATTCACTACAAGAAAAGAAAAAAGAAACAAGTTAGTTAAAAAAACCAAGCAAAGAACAGAACGTCGCAAACAGTCAAAATTGTGATCCGAGCGAGGCTCGTTATCGTTACTAAATAAGCAAGGTACTCCCTCGAGGCTATGCGTGGCCCAAAGCCAAAAACAATAATAAAACAAAAGAAAGAAAAAGAAAAATAAGTACCCTCTTCGCCCTCGCGGGGTGGAGGTGTAAGACTCAGGCCGGCTCGCTCAAGCCTGCCCTGTGCTAGGTACTCCCAATACGGCGCCTGGCGTGCCGGTGCGTACCAAGCCTTGAGATCGGCAGCTTTTTGTGTGCCCTTGGGTCGGACGAAGTTGTCCGGAGCCGTGGGGAAGTTGAGGTACCTCCCAGTGGGGTCCCGGACCAAGAACCATTTATCCTTCCACTGACCGACGTTTGATGGGGTCGTGGTGATCTTGAGGCCGGGCAAACTAAGGTTGACAAGACAAGACTCGTGTTCTCTCCTCGCCAAAAATAAGCTCGACATGATGTCCAGATCCGGTCCATCCTCGAGCTCGTAGCTTCGGATAGTGTAGGCACACAGAAGCCGCCACGCGTTGGGGAACAGTTGCGCGGGGCAGACGTGCATAGCCCATAAGAAGTTGACTATGTGCCCACGCACCTATGCGCGGGGCAGACGTTCGGATAGTGTAGGCAACCTGAAGCCGGCCTGGAGACTGGGCAGGTGCACGACCACGCACCTATCATACAAAGCCAAGGAACAGCCCTCCCCTTCGGGTAGCGCTAGCTCAACCCCCTCCGGCCAGGGGAAGTCCTTGGCAATCTTCTCGAGGTCTTCCCGCTTCAGAACTGTAGGATCCCCCTCGGGCAAATAAATCCCTCTCGAGGGGTTCGGGTACATAGGTATCCTGTCCTCGAGGACTGGAGGGATACTCGACACGGAGTCGGTGATGTACTCGGCGAAAAAGCTCGCTTGGTCGTTGGAGTCAGACGACCTCGTAGCAGACCCAACCACCTCTTCGTCAGAAATAGAAGACGAGGCCATTTCAACCCAAGAAGATGTGCGCAGTCGAGGAAAGCACGAGCTAATCGAGATGACGGAGTTGCTAGAAGAAGGATCGCTAAAGACGAGCGAGGGGGATCTCGGATTCTGAGAGTCACTGGTCTCGACACTCCCTTCGGTCTCAGAAAGCTCCTCGTAAAACCTCTCTTGAATCTTGAGTGCGAAGCCTGGTGGAGGGCTCAGAGAAGTTCCTTTAGGCATGAAAGAGCGACGTCCAGGCCACGAAAGGCGAACACCTGGAAAAGAAGAGGTTTTGAGACATCGAACAAAGCCACAAAAGAAAGAAAAGGCGAGGTGATAACAGAAAGAAAGCACATGGCACCCTAGGGCTACGCTGATAGATAAGACGTCCTAGGGAGAATGTGAAGTGCCAAAAGTCGGAGAAGAAGAGTGGAAGTCAGTGGTTGGAAGGCCAAACATCCCGTCAAGATGTTTTTCGACCCCCTCTCACTTACGAGGTTCTCCTCTAATTATAGAGAATTGAGGAGTCGAGTTTTGGCTATCATCCGATGTGGGACGCTCGAGATCAGGGCTTCTGATTGGTCCGGAGGCGAGGCAGCCAGTGATTGGCTCGGGGAAGCGGTGCCAGCTGAGTGGTTCGGGTGGGCGGGCGTGTCAGTAGAGTCGGTGGCGAGGTTTAGACCTCACTTCGAGGTTTCTGAAGACCTTGCGGAGATAGGAATTTCGTTTAATCAAATGATGGGTACGGTTGTGGGCCCCAGAATCCACCTTGGGAATCCCGTCGGGTCTGTGTATTCTTTGCATTCCGGGCCCACTTCCTATTTTACTATTTTGGACATCATCACAACCCCATGGCCTGGGGACCTCATCCCGAGGGCCGCAGGTCATAAGCTCCTTAGGATTGCGAGATGCGAGGTTTTTGGAGGTTGAGTGGACATATTGCGAGGTGTTAGATTTTAGAGGTTGGGAGGACATACTGCGAGGTGTTAGATTTTAGAGGTTGGGAGGACATATTTCGAGATGCGAGGCTTTTCTCTTGCTTGTACGGGTGATGCTTCCTGGGCCCGCTCCCCGTTTTTTGCCTAATGGGCCACCCAAGTAGGATAGGCCCAATAAGCCTTTCGGGAGCGAGGAGAGGCCTAAGCCTGCTTTTTATAAAGAGGCGTCTGTCGCACGCCTCACTCTCATCTTCTTCCTCCGGTCATTTTCACTCTCTCTCTTCCTTGTCTTTGTAGTTTTTTGGTGAGCGGTTTCCAGACGGTTTCCGACGGCCTTCCGACTTTCTCCAGGAGTGCCGCCGCCTTTTCCACACCAACTGTAAGCAAATAAGTGCCTGACTCCCCCTCTCGCGTTTTCGATGTGCTTCTCCTTTCTCTCGCCGCCTTCTGTTCTCAACGGGAGACGGATGCCCCCTGGCGTTTCGTGCCGGTGTTACGGTGGTGAAACGGAGGAGGTGAGGGCGGCGCTCGCGTCCGCACGACGCCTTTGATTTTCTTCTTTTTGTCCTTTCTTCGTTTCATGTTCCAGGTGGGTGACGGTGTGTCGTGTAACACCCCCGTTTTTCCCTCGGAGATATTACCGCTAGTGACCTCGGAATTTACACTCCGAAACCACCCAAGGCTTTCACGGTATTCAAGATATAAATAATAATGATAATTCAATGAATATTAAAACAAAAGTCCAACTCTCACAATCTTGAATAATCCAAATACTTGCGGAAAAATGAGATTAAATAGTCTTTGAACAAAGCGGAAGTAAAATTCTTGAAGGTGGTCCTTACAGACCAAGGATCTCGACCTTAAACTAAAAAGTTATTCAGAAGAAACGTGCAACAACTTCAACAGCTTCAATCTCGAATCACCACTCCTTTACTCCCTGATGTTCCGTATAGGGACGGTTGACACCAGCCGGCCATGCAAAAGAAATAAAGTGGTCGGTCAGTCTAATGAAAGACTACGCAAGTGGAATTTTATGTGAGGTTCTTGTGATCTTAGTTGCATTATAACCATCGGACTCCGAATGAAAGTCGGTCGATGACATAACCCAAATAATCTCACGGAAAGGAAAATATGATGAAAAGATTAGGACACCACAAAACTATGGTTCCTTAAGAATGAGAAAGGTTATGTTGGGAACTTTAATTATCAACCAGTATTTTGAAAAGCCTCCGTCGACTTATCAAATCTACAACCAACCTCACCGAATGCGTGTTGTCCAAATTCAGATTGGAAAATAGATTAATCAAAGCCGGGAGCCAGAGTGGTTTTCCAAGTTGTAGTCACCACCCTGAACACATTTTTAATAGGTGTGCACTAGCACTTATCTTATTTAATTACAAAACATTGCATTCAAGTTGGTAGCTTTTAAGACGGCAACGCGATATGCCATAAGATATAGAATCCCACAAAGGGCGGAACGGGTTCCTAAGTCCCGATACAAGGCACTAGCTAGGTGCCAAACACTCCTCAAAACGGTTGAGAGAGCAGGGTCATGACCAGCATTAGGGTCTAGGTCCATCCTAATGCAAAATATTATAAAGAGGTGTTCAGGGGTTAGTGAACCCCCACCCCTAATTCTACGCTAGTCCAAAACAACGAATCTCAAAATGAGACCGTGAAACAAACAGGTGCACAAACATTGCAACCTAAATATAAGTTCTAGCGCATAATAGAATAATAACAATAAGCTACCATGGGTCATTATTTCTATGCATAATAAACCCTAATTCATTTATACATTTCACATGGTCATAATTTCTATAATAACCTGAATTCATTTTATTCAAACAAGTGTTCCCAACACAACATGCAAACATGAATAAAAGTATCCATGATAAAAATATGAGAGCGAACCACCACTTGCCTTGTTTCGAAGGTGAGCGAGAATTATCTTAGACGAGCTTGCAATCCAACGATTGATTTCCTTTTCCTGATTCATACATAAGATACAAAATAAATTATAAGCAATTTATTTTGTTCAACTTTTCCTCGTAAGTTGAATTCTTATGACTCGTTTAAGTTTATATTTCTAATAAACTTATCTTATTAACATTAATAAAATCTTTCTTTATTAATGTAGGACTTTTTTAATTTCTTTGTATTGCATATTGTGGATTCTTTATCTTTATGCATACATATTAATTAAGAATATTTACCCATATGTTATTTCAATAAAAAAAATCATAACCTTTTTCAAAGTACATATTTTAAGACATAAAATCAATAATATTCATCATTTCCTTTCTATATGCAAATTTTATCAAAATATATACTTGCTACTTTTCTTTCATAAAAATATCATAAAAATATTTTTAACATCTTTTAAATCAAGATTTAAAAATATTTATTTTATTTTAAATACCCCAATTAATAAAATACCAAAATAAAGCAAGAATGGGTGAAGAGGGTCAGCCAAACGGGCCGGGTCGGGCCCGCGGGCCTGGTACGTACAGCAACATCAACAAATCGCGTCTCCAACTTCAGAAGCTTCGTTCTCCTTCGTTTGGAATCGGTTCGAGGCGTGTGAGGTGTCGTTGGAACCGGGACGAGCAGACCTACCAACTGTTGGCAGAATTGGCGGCTGAGGTGGTCCGTGGTGGCCGGAAAACGCCGCTGAACAGGCCGTTCCGGTGAGGTCGTTTGAAAACAGAGACTGGTTTTTATGTGGGTTTCTAGATCGATTTTTGACCAAATTCCGATTGGAAAGGGAGTGATTTTGCTTAAGGTTAGATAGGCAATGGGAAGAGCTATTTATAGGGCCAAGAATGAGCTTCAACGCTCCAAAAACGAGCCCGAAATACTCCATTAATGTCTTAGACACAATCCCGTTGATTTCGCCCATTTATGGGTGATTTATGTTGTAATTGAATCGGGATTGATTTTCTAATCCGTCCTTTGACTCATCCTAATCCTTTCCATCTTAAATCCGACCTTATCCTTCTTTAATTCGAATTTAATTTGAAGGATTCCAAAAACGGTGCACTATGACCTAAAACGAGATTTTCGGGATGATTTTGATTGATTGCTCCCAAATTGATTGAGGGAACTTGTAGAGGGTTAAAAATGAGACAAGTAGGCTTTTACGAAATCCATTTCCGTTAAGAAACGAGATCAAATTTTCCATTTGAAGTTAAGAACAAGTTGGGGAAGAAGAACCCCCATTTTTGAATCTATTTTCAAGAATTTGCACAAACAACCCCTCTAGTTTAAGAAATGGACAAAAAATGCCCTTGATATTAATAAATATCCTTAATATCTTTTTAAAGAATAAAACTTTTAATTAAAATATTTTTACAATAATTCTCTTTGTTTATAATAATATATTTAAATACTTTTGAGGTCTTTCTCATAAAATTCTAATTTTATTTATTTCTTTATTTCTTTTTAACATATGGGTAAGGTCTATTATTATTTCAAATAACCCTTTAGGGGTTAGTTATTAATTTTCACTTAATAAAATAACTTAGGTAAGCAATATATCATTATTATGAGGATATTGCCATAATTTATTTTATTAAACAAAATAAAAAGGAAATTACATAATTGTCCTTCTTGAAAAAGAGGGTTATTACATGTCGCCTAGTGTTTCGCGCCGGTATCACGGCGGCGAAACGACGATGGTGAGGGCGGCGTGTGCTTCTGTGTGGTGCCCTTGCCCTCTTTTCTTTGCGTTTTCTCTTTCTTGGTTCCGTGCCCTAATGGGCAACGGTTGTCTTGGGCGGCTTGTGCCAACACCATGGCGGCGAAACGGCGGGGTGAGGGTGGCGACCGCCATGCCCTCGAATCCTCCGTCTGCCTATCAGCGGTTATGCTTCTACGCCCCCCTTTGTTGTTTTGAAATTCGAAACCCTTGGAAACCCAAACGTCATGTTGCCCGACTGACGGGACGTTTGGGCTTCCACCGCTGGCTTCTATTCTTCTTTCTCTCTCCTCTTTTTGGCGCTTCAACTTCTCCCCCGTCGTCCTATCATGTCAGAGTAGCCCTAGGGTGCCACGTGCCCTTCTCCCCTTATGACCTCGCGTTCTTTGTCTTTGGTTGCTTTGTCCAATGTCTCAACTCCTTTTTTTTTCTTTTCCAAGTGCTCGCCTTTCGTGGCCTGGACGTCGCTCTTTCATGCCTAGGAGAGCTTCTTTGAGCCCCCCACCAGGCTTCGCATTCAAAGCTCAAGAGAGATTCTACGAGGAGGTTTCCAAATCCGTAGGGAGTGTAGAGGCTAGTGATTCCCAGAACCCGAGGTCTCCCTCGTTGGTTTTCAGCGACCCTTCTTCCAGCGACTCCGTTTTTTCCATGAACTCTTGCTTCTCCCGACTTCGCACGTCGTCTGTTGTTGAGATGGCATCATCTTCGATTTCTGATGAGGAAGTCACCCAGGTTATTGCGAGGTCGTCCGAATCCAACGAGCTCGCGAGTTTCTTTGCGGAGTATATCATTGACGTCGTGTCCTGCGTGATGCGTTTGCCACTATGACCGCCGCTGAGGAAGAGGAGGCCATGTCGGTTCGATCCAACGGACCCTTGACGCGTGCCCGCGCCAAGGCCATAGGTTGGGCTATGGTTTCTATCATAAGAAGAGCTAACCAATCCGTGAGTTCGGTTCAAGACCCACCTTCGACTATATTGATGACATCTTTGGTTCAAGACGCATTCTCGGATCAATTGGAGGAGTCGGGAGTCGAGCCAAGTCTTTTCGGAAGGATCACCGACGGCGCGGACAAGCTCATGCTGAGCGCCCCCGCGTTTTGGCCGATGGACGCCGCGCCGACGCCGCAGAAAACGGCCTCCTCGGAGCACGGGCAACACGCCGAGGTCGCGACCGCGCTCTGGCCGGGCGTGCCCGTGCCCCGGCCGCAGAATACCGACATCCTTGGGCGCGGTCTAGACCCCGAGAGCGCGCCCGCGCTCTCCCGGGCCAAACCGCGCCCCGACTAGCGGTGACTCGGATCTATCGCGAGTCTTTCCGAGGCCTCGGGTCTTCGGGTTTCTATCTTTATATTTATGTCGGGATTATAATAGAACGATTACTTAATTTGGTATTATTTATATTTCCGCTATTTGTTTTATTTAGCGAGATGGGTTGGGCTTGCATGCTTGGGCCCATTCTCCCTAGACTTTCTAGGTTTAGATCTACTTTCTATTAAACTTGTCAAACTCTCATATTTTCAGTTTACGCTTGAATTGAATTGAATTTGCCTTTGTTGAATCGAGTTTCTCTTCCCTAGGCATCAGGCGTCACAATCCTTCTATCCTTCTTCCAATCGCCCTACAATTATTCTGAGGTTTCGCTAGTCGGAATCAATTCCATATCGAGACGCCGCTAGAACCCTAGCGTCGTACTAACAATCCTCGATCCGCGCGCCCCTGCGTGCCAATTCTCGCTTGCTTCCGCTCCACCGTTCGTTCGAGATCGTGACGGGATTCAGAATACGAGACGTCGGTCCTTGTAGCGAGGCGAAACGCATCACTGCGTCCCGCCCATCCTTAAGGAGCGGATCCCCATGTCCTCGGACTCGAACGAGGCCTTTTTATCCGAGGGGGAGCCCACGACCTTGAAGCCTAAAGACCTCGTGGACGCTGCCAAGGACTTCGCCTGGCCCGAGGGGGTTGAGCTAGCGCTTCCCGAAGGGGAGGGCTGCTCCTTGGTGATGTCTCTCTATTTGGTGGTGTTTTCATATGTGATTTCCTTTGTAAATATGTTTCTTTTTCCCCTTTTCTTGTGCGTTTTGTTCCTATTTAGCTTAGTTCCCGTATTTCTATGAGATTCGGAGACTACGCACATTTTATGTGTTTTGTAGGTAATCTGGCATGAATCAAGGATCGATTTGAAGGAGGGTCGAGACATGGAGCGAGGCCCGAGCAAAGGAGGAAAGAGAGGAGCAAGCCATGAAGAAGAACAAGAGGAAAGCCAACAAGAAGAAGGTGGAACGAGGTTCGGACCGAGTTGCAACCAACCTCGGGCCCGACTTGAAGTTTCAACCTCGGACCGACATGCACAGTAACTCGGGCCCGAGGTCCTCCGTGTCGGTCCAAGTCGGTCACCGAACTACTTGGGCTCCAAGGCACGAATTTGTGGACTTCCACTTTTGCCCCTCATCTAATCCATAAAAGGCCCTCTTGTCTTCTAAGAAAGGGCCCCCTCCCCCACTCTCTCACAAAAAGGGGGGTTCCAAGGGAGCCAAGAGGATTCTTGGAGAGCAAGGAGGAAGGAGAGGAGAAGGAAGAGAGAGAGAATCGGCCAAGGGAGAGGAAGATTGATAGGTTTGGTTGATAGATTAGCTTTGCTTTGTTTTGATCTTGTGGATTTGGAAACCCTTGATTGGAATTTGTGGATTGATTTTGATTTGAATGAAACTTTGCTTTGTTTTGAGATTGATGATGTTGATTGCCTTCCCTTTTGATTTGTTTGCTTTCTTTGTTTGCCTTATGGAGTAGATCTCCTTGATCTTGGGTTATGGGGGAAAACCCTAGCTAGGTTTAGGCTAGAAACCCCAATTCCATAGCCTTGAGTGTTTGATCTAAGGAACCCACTCTACATGGAGCTACAATTCCTTGCGAAAGTTGGGAATCAAGGCTTGAGATTGGCAAAGTAGCAAAAGTGAACATGTGTCAATCTCAAGACCTTGCTTCGAAGGGGATTTCCCCAATGATCGATGTGTAGAAGTGGTTGGAACGAGGGCGAAAGCACTCGATCCTAGTCCGATCATCACTCATTGCTTGAATTGGGGTGGATAAGCCTTAATCTACTAGAGAAGGAACCCAAAAGCCCAAGATCTACTTTTAATCTTTGAAGTTCGACAAACCCAGCTACCTCGGGCCCGACTTACCCTACGTCGGTCCCGACTTCCTCTTGTCCACAACATCGGGCCCGACGTGACCTCTGTGTCGGTCCCGACTGTTCTCTTTGTTTTCCTTTGTTTTAAGCTCTCTTTTCTAGCTTCCTAGTGTCTAGGCACATCAATCGAGTAGACTTCCCGAGTGTTCGACACCCACCACGTGCTACAACGGGGTCGGGTTATAAATTGTATCTCTAGACCCTCGCACACCGTGAGAGGCGATCAAAAGATTGGCGCCGTTGCCGGGGAAGTCTAAGTGCATTGAGTGCCAATTTGGTGAGTTTTTTGTGTTTTGGTAGTGATTTGGGTGAGGGAATAGCCCAAACCCTTTGTTTGTTTTTGATTTGTTTTGGTTTGTGTTTTTGTTTCATAGGTGTATGCTAGCTCGTTCCTCCCGAGGAACACTTGAGCTTGAGTTTGTGAGTGATCCGGAAAGTATTCTCAAAGAAGCCCGAAGAAGGAAAAGGATGGCGAATCAAGCTCTCCATGTTGATGAGGAGTTGGCTCAACTTAGGGCTGAAATGGCTAGATTGCAACTTGAGAGGGACAATCAAGAGGAGGTGGCAAGAAGAGAACGGGAGCAACGGATGAGAGCCGAGGCTCAACTCAACACTCTACCCCGGAATGCACGCCAATACATGCATCCGGAGTTGAGAGTACCCGAGCCGGCTATTGTGCTTCCCGAGGTTGCCAAGAATTTTGAGATCAAGACGCAATTCATCTCCCTCATCAAGCGTGATCAATTCGAGGGCCGTCCACATGAGTGTCCCATAGAGCATGTTAAACGATTTGTGGATATGTGTGAGACGATCTCCACCGACGAGGAGACATTGGAGTATGTGCTTCTAAAGGCGTTCAAATGGTCACTTGGGGGCAAGGCCACACATTGGCTCGAGAGCCAAGCTCCTAGGTCAATCACAACTTGGAAGACACTCTATGACGCTTTCTTGATGAAGTTCTTCCCGCCCTCAAAGACAACTGAGTTAAGAAGGAAGATTGCAAGCTTTCAACAAGGTCCGAATGAGCCCCTCTTCGAAGCATGGGACCGTTTCAAGGAGATGTTGCGCCAATGTCCTACTCATGGCCAACAACCATATGTACTTCAAGACATCTTTTTCCAAGGCATCAATCCGGTAACGAAGGACAAGCTCAATCTCCACACCGATTGTGGGTTCATAGACTTGACACCGGACCAAGCTTGGGAGCTACTTGACAAGCTATCCGATTATGAGGCCATGTATGGGGTGAGTCAAGCTAGCAAGGAGGTAAAAGTTCAAGGTGAAGGTGCAAGGAAGTTATATGATCCAAAGGGAGAAGACATTGATAGGGATGTGAAGCTCCAATTCCTTGAAGGTGAAGTGAGCAAGCTTAAGAGGCAAGTCCACTACTACAAGCAAAATGCTAGAGCTTGTGAGGAGTGTGGATCCTTTGCACATGCTACACAAGTTTGTCCGAATGAGAGCCAAGTGCGCTTGGCCGAGCGAATTGAGGAGGCAAACTATGTCCGAGGAAATTTCGGTGGAAGAGGCAATTTCAACAATGGTGGCAATGGCCGGTGGAACAACGGTCAAGCTCAAGGCTACAACAACAACTTCAACCAAAACGAGCCAAGGGCGCCACCACCACCATATAGACCACCGGGATTCAATGAGTTACAAACATTTGCTCAAGAGATGAGAGATGGGTTCAAGGAGATGAGGACCCAATTCAATGAGTTTGGTGCATGGAGGAGGCAAGTCGACAATCAATTTGCTCAAATTGCGACTCAAGCCCCGAGAGAGAATAGGAGACTTCCGGGCCGACCCGAGGAGAATCCTCGAGCTCAAAACAATCAAAATGAAGTCCGGGCAATTGGATTGAGAAGTGGCCGAAACCTACCCGAGCCACACGTGCCTAAGAAGAATGAAGAGAGTCGGACCAACTTACCCAGCAAGTCGGGTCCGACATTCCCCGAAGTCGACCCAGCAAGAAGATCGACTCCTTCACCACGGACCGAGGTCGAGAGCAACTCGGGACCGACGTACACAGACCTCGATCCAACTCCTCTGCCTCGGACCGAGAGTCACAACATCGGGCCCGACATGGTGCCCAAGTCGGTCCAACCAGGAAATGTTGCAAGTGAAGTAGGGAAGTCCAAGGAAGTTGGTCCAAGCAAGATTCAAGGTGCAACGATTCTTCCATATCCCTCAAAGAAGCCGAAAGATGTTGTTGAGAACAAGTTCAAGAGGTTTCTCAAACTCTTGCAAGGCTTGAACATCTCTATCCCGTTCACCGATGCATTGAGTGAGATGCCATCTTATGCCAAGTTTTTAAAGGAGATTTTGAGCAAGAAGAGGTCCATAGTTGAAATGCAAGATGAGGTCAAGACCTTGGAGTTACCGCAAAAGCTAGGAGATCCCGGTCGTTTTGCTATAACCATTGGTGTGGGGTCTCAAAATTTCCAAGCCTTATGTGACCTTGGGGCAAGTGTTTTGGTGATGCCCGCTAGCATTTGGAGAAGAGCAAATTTGGGTGAAATGGAGCCGGCCGATATGTCCCTAACTATGGCCGACGGTTCCATCATCAAGGCTAAGGGAATATTGGATGACGTGCCGGTGCGAGTTGGAAAGTACTTTGTTCCCGATGATTTCGTGATCTTGGACATGCACGAGGACCCCTTGGTCCCAATAATCTTAGGAAGACCATTCTTAGCTACGGCGGGGGCAAGGTTTGATGTCAAAAACGGCAAGGTTTCCTTTGAGATTGGTGAAGAAAAGGTCGATTTTCACTTCAACAAGGCCTTGAATGAGCCGGACGCCTTGGCTATCCTCAAACTTGAAGAGAGTGCTAAGAGAAAAGGTGAAGAAGTGGAAGTTGCTAGAGAGGTCGTTGTGTTGAGAAGTGATGAAGGGTTCAATAAACAAATACAAGCAAGGGAGTTGTTGGAGCAAATTGAGGATCAAGATGAGTCAAGGATCAATGCTAGCCCAAGGAGAAATGAAGAGTATCCTTACTTATATCCTTTTGATGTTGGTGATGACCACAATTCTTCCCAAACTTTTGATTCCTACATTTGTTTAAGTGATTTGAAAGATGACTTAGGAGACTCCTACATTTGCCTTAGTGACTTGAAAGATAAATTGGTAGAATCTCCTAGGAATTCTTTGGATAACTTTGGTGTAGGAAAAGAGGAACATGATGGAGCAAGTAAGGAGAAGAAATCTCATCCGTTGGAGGAGTATGATGAGAGAGGCCCGAGACCGGATAGCCATGCCTATATAGACCATCGTTGGTGGTTTTATGGGTATGAAGGCAATGGGAATGGGCATAACAATGGCGAGCAATTCACCGTGTTTCACCCGCCGTAAGGTTGAGGTTAGGAAGTCAAGCTAGTGACTCTAAACGAGCGCTTCTCGGGAGGCAACCCGAGCTAGTAGCTTTCTTTTCGTAATTTTAGTTTGATTTTTCTTAGTTTAGCCTAGCTTTTCCCTAACCAATCTCTATCTAGTGTTTTGTGGATTTATGGTGACGTGCATTCTTCAAAGTTGTGTAGGATTGGAGGTGAAATATTTAAATGGAAATATGGGAAAGAAGTTGCAAGAGGATGGAGTAAAATTGGTGACCCGAATACTCCCACATCGAGCCCAGGTAAGTCGGGCCCGACATAGGGACGTCGGTCCATGAAGTCGGTCCAACTCGATTTGACTAGTTGGAATGCCAATTTTGCCCTTGACCTAATTTGTCCTTTTCCCCCATTAAATACTATCCCCCACCTACCTATCATCTTCATATCAACCACCATTCCCAAAATACAACCCCTCTCCCTCAAAAATTCTCAAAGTCGGCCGCCCCATCCTCTCACCATACTCGATCCACACATCCTCCTTTCTTCATCTCGATCCAATCACGAAAAGGCCTCCCTAACCCGATTCCAAATAGAAATTTCGAGTTCAATCTCGTTCTTCATCCCCCATCTAGATCTAGATCTAGGAAATTTGAGTTCTAAGTTGCTTATTTGTTTAAAAGTTCAATACTCTTCGAATCCGGTATGTGTTACTCGATCTCTACTTATTTCTTTGAAAATTTTGTGCTTTCATTGCGTAGATTGAGTAATGCCATGTTTGATTGAGAGCTTGAGCTTGAGCATCAATGGTGGATTTGCATGATTTGTGAAATTGAGCTTTATAAAGTTGTTTATGCATGCTTAGATCCATTTAGAACTTCGATTAGGGATGTTTGATGGTTGAATTTGAAATTTAAGTGCATGATAGAGTGATTTGGGTTGATTTAAGGCTAGAAGTCGAAGCATGAATTAGGTCGAGATCGAAGTGCCCAGGAGAGTCGGGCCCGAGTTGTGGAAGTCGGTCCATCAAGTCGGACCGAGGTTGAGGATGTGTCGGGCCCGACATTGGTTGGAAGTCGATCCATGTTGTTTTTGCCCTCTTCTTGTGATATCATGTGGATTCATGTGTTTCATTGTTGGCTATAGCCTAATCATGATGTAGTATGATCATTTGCTTAGCCATTGTTAGAAGATATCCATGATGATTCATGTTGGATTGTGATGCATGTGTGTTTAGAGACTAAGTATGGAGTTCCCTTGTGTTGATGTGTTGTTGTGTGTTGATGAGTGCTTTTGTTGAGTTGTATGGAGTTTATCTTGGACCCTTTTGTTTGGTTGGATGTGTGTAGGTACCATGGAGACTAGAACTTCATCATCTCATGCGGAAAGGCCGAGGAAGAAGTCCAAGAAGTCAAGGAAAGAGCCAAAGTTGGATGATGTCTACTTGGAGGATGATGAGCAAGTTGAGAGTTATGCAAGGTATATGGCGCTTGAGCATCACACAAGGTGGCTTGATTGGGACGCCGTGAGGAAGATGGACATGGATCAAGCTCTTCCAAGGTGCTACTCCCATATCGGTCTCAATGGAATGCTAAGGTGGGACAACACCCACTATCCCGCCCTCACCTCGGAATTCATGGCCACTTTTGAATGCACTTATGATAATGTGGAGGATGAGGAAGGGGCGATCACTTTCCAATTGGGCAATGAGGACCACAATCTCTCTCTTAGGGACTTGGCTACCTACTTCGGGTTTCCATGCCCAAGAGAAGAGACCGGCGTCGACAATGAGAAGGTGAACCAAGTGTGGCGTCATGTGGCCGGGAAGAGCGAGATGAGAAAGGGCGCCTCCACAACCGAGATTGCTAGCCCTCTTTTTCGGGTCATGGTGCGAGTCTTGGGGTGTGCAATCTATGCTCGTCATGAGTTGAGCAAGCCGATGAAGGAGGAGATCATGTTGCTCCATGAGATGCTCTTCAACACCGAGAAGCCCATGAACCTTGCATGGGAGTGGGTCAAGATGGTGCGGGACTTCCAAAGTTCCTCTTGGATCTACTTCGGTGGGATGATAGCGAGGCTCGCCATGCGTCTAGGAGTTGATCTTGACAAGTATTCTCCGGCTCCGAATGGTGTTGAGTTCATGAACATGAAGTATTTCAAGAAGGCCAACATCATCAAGGAGAAGCTCTACATGATTTCCTTGGCCCCTCACTCAAACTATGATGGTGTGTCGATCCGGTTAGTGCACAACCTCTATGACCTTTCTCGGTATCAAAATTGGTACCAAGTGTGGACCGGCAAGCCACACTCATTTGGTGACCCCGAAGGTGCAAGAGAAGAGCGGCGACAACAATCTCAACACATTCGGTTTACTTCCCCTCCATCTACACCGGATTCCGACCAAGACAACTTCGTGTTTGCACCTCGTGGGGAGGACATGGATGTCGATCAAGGGCAAAGTGAAGAAGATGAGCGCCTCCAAGGCTTGATGGCCGACCTCCGAGCCACGCACCATGCTCCAACACTGGCGGACCGAAGTACACACCAAATCGGGCCCGACTTCCCTCAACGTCGGTCCACTTCATTCCATGGTGGTGAGGTCCCGAGGCATTATGAACGAGGAGAAGGGAGCGGTGCAAGGCGAGAGCAATTCCAAGGTGGCGGTTATGAAGGCTATGCCCAATGGTACGGTCCGGGAATGGTGTTTCCCGAGCAACAACAAACCGTGGACATGTCCTTCTTGGCCAACCAAATGGCTCATCTCCAACTTCAACAAGAAAATGTTCTCCAAGAGGTCCATCAAGTGAATCTCCAACAACAACAAATGTACCAACATCAACAACAAATGTACCAACAACAACAACAAATGCTTCAACAACAAAGCTCTTTCCAAGCTAGCCAACAAGAGATGAACCGGGCCCTCGGCTACACTAGACGAGAGGTAGAGGAGCTTAGGGAGGCGGAAGACCAAAGGTGGCGGGTCCAAGATAGCTACAACACGTGGATGAGCAGGAACTTCCCTTCCCGTGAGGACCAATGGACACGCCCGGAGCCTCAACTTCAACCACCACCACAAGACTTCTACCAAGAACAAGTGTACGAGAGGGAGCGGCAAGCAAGGCTCCAAAGAGGACGTAGACGTGACAACCCCTTCGATTGATCTTATACATGCCATTGAAGAATAAGAAATTGTGAGCTTTCATACTCTTCTCTCTTGCTTTTAAGTTTTGATTTCCTTGTTTGATGGGGACATCAAAATTTTAAGTATGGGGTGGGGGTAAGTGTGTTCATGATTTCACTTGTTTATGTTTGTTTATTATTTTGAGGATATTTAGTTTGTGTTTCTAGTTTGTGTTTGGGATGTTTGCTTCTTGGTTTGTGATTTGATGAAAAACATGAATGATTAATTTGGTCTTGAATGGATGAGTTTTTGGTTTTAGAGAAATTTTTGCAAAAATCCATAAAAATTGAAAAAATTGTGTTGAAAACAACAAAAAGATTTTGTGTTTTGTAGGTTTTGGACTAGAAATTCCCATCTTAGATTGCCAAATGTAAGCTAATGATGATGTGAGCATGTAAATTCCTTTGCATATTTTTGGATGGTTTAGCCTCTAAAAAGATGTTGCTTTTGATGTGATCATGATATCTTGCTTGTTTTATTGAACATGTGAGTTCTAGGATGAGTTCTTATGCAACTAAGTATGAGTGACCCTTGTGAGATTGATTTTTGGCCATTTTAGGGATGCTTGTTCATATTTGCATATCCCTCATTTTTCTTGTGTGATTAGCTCATTCATGCTTAGTAAAACTTGCTATTGCGGTGTTTATCTATTTTCCAAGACCGTCATGAGATTTGTCCTAGCATTGTCACATTGATTTTGAACTTTGTTCTTTTAGTCACATAAATGTTCCATATCCTACCATGAAGATAATCCTTTGTTTGTAGCCCCGTTCTAGCCTAAGCCTTTGTTTGAAACTCCTCAAAAATATTATTCCTAGCCTTATATGACTTGACCCTTATGGGATTGGACTTTAGAAGAGAGGTTGGGATTGTATTTGAAGAGTTGAGATTCTCTTGGGTTTAAGGGCAAAGAATGGTGTTATGAATCATGTGGGTAGTGTATCTTTGTTGTACAAAAATGAAAAAAAAAAAGAAAGAAAAGGAAGAAAGAAAATGTTGGAAATGTAAGGTGGAATAAAGCAAAGAGCTTAAGTGAAGAAAAGGGTCCGACCGAGTTACAAGCAACATCGGGCCCGATGTCATAAGAAAGTCGGTCCAAATGTAGAAAGTGTTGAAAAATCCAACAAAAAGCATAAGAGCAAAGATGAAGTGGAATGTTAAGTGAAATTTTGGGTTGAAAGGAAAATGTTAAGTTTTTTTGGGTGAGTGTGAAAGTAATTGTGGAATTTTGGTGAAGTTGGTGAGAGTTTAGGTTGTTCAATCCCCATTGAAAGCACCACGAGATCAAATAATTCCCACCTTGAAAAATACCAAAAGCCCCATTACAACCCGGCCGAATGGAACCTCTTTGAGGACCTCCATTGAGCCAAGTTCGAAATTCTTTGTGTACTTTGCATTAGGCATCTCTAGGTGGAGGAATTGGTGATATTAGCTTCAATAGTAAAGTCCTTACTTGCATGATTTTTGAGCTTGAGTGTTCATTGCTAAACCCAAACACATGATGAGTGATACACATTCACATATCCCTAAAGTGAGGCTTAATTGCATTGACTTTATTCCTTGGAACACTTAATCATGTGTGATGATGTAATCTTGCTTGAATATCGATCACTTGTGCTTAAAATGTGTTTTCATACGAGGCTTTACTTGAAGATTATGTTTCGGTCTTGCTTACATTGTTATTGCTTGAGGACAAGCAAGTTTAAGTATGGGGTATTTTGATGTCTCTCTATTTGGTGGTGTTTTCATATGTGATTTCCTTTGTAAATATGTTTCTTTTTCCCCTTTTCTTGTGCGTTTTGTTCCTTTTTAGCTTAGTTCCCGTATTTCTATGAGATTCGGAGACTACACACATTTTATGTGTTTTGTAGGTAATCTGGCATGAATCAAGGATCGATTTGAAGGAGGGTCGAGACATGGAGCGAGGCCCGAGCAAAGGAGGAAAGAGAGGAGCAAGCCATGAAGAAGAACAAGAGGAAAGCCAACAAGAAGAAGGTGGAACGAGGTTCGGACCGAGTTGCAACCAACCTTGGGCCCGACTTGAAGTTTCAACCTCGGACCGACATGCACAGTAACTCGGGCCCGAGGTCCTCCGTGTCGGTCCAAGTCGGTCACCGAACTACTTGGGCTCCAAGGCACGAATTTGTGGACTTCCACTTTTGCCCCTCATCTAATCCATAAAAGGCCCTCTTATCTTCTAAGAAAGGGCCCCCTCCCCCACTCTCTCACAAAAAGGGGGGTTCCAAGGGAGCCAAGAGGATTCTTGGAGAGCAAGGAGGAAGGAGAGGAGAAGGAAGAGAGAGAGAATCGGCCAAGGGAGAGGAAGATTGATAGGTTTGGTTGATAGATTAGCTTTGCTTTGTTTTGATCTTGTGGATTTGGAAACCCTTGTTTGGAATTTGTGGATTGCTTTTGATTTGAATGAAACTTTGCTTTGTTTTGAGATTGATGATGTTGATTGCCTTCCCTTTTGATTTGTTTGCTTTCTTTGTTTGCCTTATGGAGTAGATCTCCTTGATCTTGGGTTATGGGGGAAAACCCTAGCTAGGTTTAGGCTAGAAACCCCAATTCCATAGCCTTGAGTGTTTGATCTAAGGAACCCACTCTACATGGAGCTACAATTCCTTGCGAAAGTTGGGAATCAAGGCTTGAGATTGGCAAAGTAGCGAAAGTGAACATGTGTCAATCTCAAGACCTTGCTTCGAAGGGGATTTCCCCAATGATCGATGTGTAGAAGTGGTTGGAACGAGGGCGAAAGCACTCGATCCTAGTCCGATCATCACTCATTGCTTGAATTGGGGTGGATAAGCCTTAATCTACTAGAGAAGGAACCCAAAAGCCCAAGATCTACTTTTAATCTTTGAAGTTCGACAAACCCAGCTACCTCGGGCCCGACTTACCCTACGTCGGTCCCGACTTCCTCTTGTCCACAACATCGGGCCCGACGTGACCTCTGTGTCGGTCCCGACTGTTCTCTTTGTTTTCCTTTGTTTTAAGCTCTCTTTTCTAGCTTCCTAGTGTCTAGGCACATCAATCGAGTAGACTTCCCGAGTGTTCGACACCCACCACGTGCTACAACGGGGTCGGGTTATAAATTGTATCTCTAGACCCTCGCACACCGTGAGAGGCGATCACTTGGCGCACTATGAAAGGTGCGTGGTCGTGCATCTGTTCAGTCTCCAGGCTAGCTTCAGGATACCCCAGGCCAAACACATCGTTGACTTCTTGTGGGCCATGTGTGTCTGCCCTACACAGCTGTTTCCCAACACATGGAGGTTGTTGTGTGCCTACACGGTTCGTAGCTGCGAGCTTGGGGATGGGCCGAATTTCGACATCATGTCGAGCCTATTTCTAGCGAGGAGGGAGCACGAGTCCTGCCTCATCAACCTTAGCTTGCCGGGTATTAAACTCACCACGGCCCCTTCGAACGTCGGCCCGTGGAAGAAGAAATGGTTCCTGGTTCAAGACCCCACTGGGAGGTACCTCAACTTTCCCACGACACCGGACAATTTCGTTCGGCCCAAGGGTGCACATAAGGCCACTGAACTCAAGGAACTCAAAGAACGATACAACCCTGACCGTCAGGGATCGTTCCAGGAGTACTTAGCACAGGACCGGCTTGAGCGGGCCGGCCTGAGCCTCACCCTTCCACCCCGCGAGGGCGAAGAGGGTACTTAACTCCCTTCTTGTTGTTTGTTTTTATTATTTGCCCTTGGTTTTATGCAACGAGGTTGAAACCTCGCTAACCTAGTGATGACCACGGGCCTTCGCCCGGGTCATGCTAGCTTGATTCGCTGTTACGTCTCGTTTCTTTATCTAACTTATTTCTATGTTTTTTTCTTTTTTTTTAACAGTGGACCTCTTTAACGCTCTTACCTCGAAGAAGCAGGGAAAGAGACATGTGACTTCTACCTCCACCGCCCCGGTTCCCCGAGGTCAAAAGGGTGTTGTCATCAAGGAACCCATGTCGCAGGCGAGGCCACCCACCTCGCAACCGAAGGTAACCCCCCGCCGCCGAAGGCGCCCGGGGGGAAGACTATCGAGGGGGTTCGTCTAAGGGGGACGTCGCGAGAACTTCCTCCCAAGTCTCACGAGGACCCGGCGATGGAGCCGGGTCCAAGAGAAAAGAGTCCGAGGGTCCCCCCCGCAAGGACAAGATGAAAAAACATAAGGGGGACGGCCAGAAGGGGACCTCGGTAAGGGAGGAGGCCCAACGCTCCGGCTTCGTGAGTCGGGTTATGTCTGTCGTCGGGCCGCCTGCCGACAAATTTCACTACACTGGACCCGCCCGGGGTGTGCCCAAGGATTGGGGCGTGCCCAAGGATTGGGACAAGGCGGATTGGAAGGAAGAGGTTGCATGGGCGAACAACCTCTCGGAGGCTGCCCTCAACGACGAGATCCTCCGCTACTCGGCGATGGTACGTCCTACGTCTTCGAGGTTGTTTCTTTTTGTTTGTTTCATAATCATCTTTGTTGTTAACACGTTTTTTGGTTTTTCAGCACCACTTCTTCGAGAATTACAACTGTAGCCGTGTTAGCCTTCTCCACAAGAAGATGGACAAGATGGAGGCGAAGCTCAAGGCTCGCGAGGCCGAGATCGAAAAGAAGAACAAAGACCTCGCTGAGGCCGAGAGAAGGATTCGGGCCACCGAGGTTGCGGCATCGGATGAGGCCAAGGAGGCCGCCAGGGTCAAGGAGGGGGCGAAGAAGGCCAAGGAGGAGGGGGAAAAGGCCATCAGGGGCCTCGAGGGCGAGGTTGAAAACCTCAAGGCTGAGAACAAGGAGCTCCGGGTTAAGCTATCCGCGGAGCACAAATTCTTCAGGGAGAAGGAAGCGGAGCTCCGGAAAGCCGATGAGGAGATCACCAGCCTCCCACAGCGCATTAGCGAGCTGCACGAGGAGGTGGAGGCTGCGGGGCCCAAGTACGTGGAGTCTGCGGCGTACAAGGAGGAGTTGGTGGGCAGTGTGCAAAAGATGTTCCGCCAGGCCGTCCGCATGGGGGTCAAGCAGGCGGTGGCGAAGTATGGGCACATTGACCCCCGTATTTCCTTCTTCAACCCCAACTACACAGAGACTATGGGGGAGGAAACCGGGGAGGAGCCCGAGGGAGAATGCGAGTTCTTCCTTAAAGGATCTCGGCCAGAAAAGTTCGAACCCCGTAGTCATGGGCCCTCAACCCGCGAGCGACGCACCGAGCTCCCAGCCCGATGCCCTCTCCGAACCGGCCGTCCTTCAAGCTCCCACGGAACCCGCCGCCGAGGCCCCGGAAGAACCCATGACAGTCGCCCCAAAAGAATGAAGGATGCCTCTGACCTGTTAATGTTTTTTATTTCTGCTATTTTGGTGGCCCCGCCGGGGTCTGTAATCTAATACTTCGGCCCTTGTGGCCGTATTTTATGCAACTTTTTTCCTCGTCTTATGGTTGTGTTTGTGTTTCTTGCTTTAATTTATTCGTGTAGATATCCCGATCCAACCCCATGGCCCGAGTGTCACAATACTTGTGGCACCTTCGAGACACATCGGGTGCTTGCTCTTATGCCGAGATCCAGAGCCTCGCTCGGACCTTGCATGATGATTATTATGCCAAGATCACAAGCCTTGCTCGGACCTTTCATGATGGTTATTATGCCAAGATCACGAGCCTCGCTCGGACCTTGCACGATGTTTTTTTTTGTTTCCAATCCCAAGCGGGAAGCGAGGGGTGGATATAAACCCGAGGTTCTTAAACACGAGGTTCTCCAACCCCAAGCGGGAAGCGAGAGGTGGATTTAAACACGAGATTCTCCAACCCCAAGCGGGAAGCGATGGGTGGACTTAAACACGAGATTCTCCAACCCCAAGCGGGAAGCGATGGGTGGACTTAAACACGGGATTCTCCAACCCCAAGCGGGAAGCGAGGGGTGGACTTAAACACGAGATTCTCCAACCCCAAGCGGGAAGCGAGGGGTGGACTTAAACACGAGATTCTCCAACCCCAAGCGGGAAGCGAGGGGTGGACTTAAACACGAGATTCTCCAACCCCAAGCGGGAAGCGAGGGGTGGATTTAAACACGAGGTTCTCCAACCCCAAGCGGGAAGCGAGGGGTGGATTAAGCACGAGATTCTCCAATCCCAAGCGGGAAGCGAGGGGTGGACTTAAACACGAGATTCTCCAACCCCAAGCGGGAAGCGAGGGGTGGACTTAAACACGAGATTCTCCAACCCCAAGCGGGAAGCGAGGGGTGGACTTAAACACGAGATTCTCCAACCCCAAGCGGGAATCGAGGGGTGGACTTAAAAACAAGGTTCTCCAACCCCAAGCGGGAAGCGAGGGGTGGATTAAGCACGAGATTTTCCAACCCCAAGCGGGAAGCGAGGGATGGACTTAAACACGAGATTCTCCAACTCCAAGCGGGAAGTGAGGGGTGGACTTGAATACGAGATTTTCATTTTTGAGAGAGATTTGAAAATTCCACAAACCTTTATTCATAAAACTTGTTGGGAATTGCGGAGTTTAGAGGGTTTAAACATAATATTTTTTGAGCTGATCGATGTTCCATATTTTGCTCAGGGTACGTCCCTCGTTGTCTTTGAGCTTGAAAGCTCCGGGCGCGACCTCCTCGTCGAAGAGATATGGCCCCTCCCAGTTAGGGTCCAACTTGCCACCTTCGGTACGCCTCAAAACGAGGCTACCCGTGGCCAAGAACCGAGGTCTGACCTTCTTGTCGTGATATACCGCCACGTGTCGTTTGTATTCTCTAGAGCGCAGGTCAGCTACCTCGCGCAGCTCGTCCCTAAATAGCAGCTCGACCTTAAGGTTGGCCTCATTCTCTTTCTCGTTGAAATCGAAAACTCTTGCCGATAAACGGCGCCAGTTCCCACAGATGGCGCCAGTGATGAAACACGAAATAAATCGTTCGCTAAATGATAAGAAACGAGATTATGTTATTCGATTGTGCAAACACTTGCTCTTTATTTATTATTTCTTTACAACGAGGTTATAAGCCAACGAGGTTTACACCCTAGACCTCCTAAGAATATCCGAGATCTCGATCTAACAATGTTCAAGATCTCCTAATTGCTATGCGATTCTACCACCTCGGTGTCACTCGAGCGATCTTGACGCGAGGCTGAGCTGAGAGTGTGGTGAAGATGGCTTGCGAGATTGTGTAGCGAGGTCTTCGATGTGACCGAGAGCTTTGTGTGATTTGAAGTCTTTTGGTGAACTTCACTTGTCTATAGCGAGGTCTTTTGACGATGTTTCAATCACGTCGATCTTCAACGAGCAAGATAGTTCTTGAGTTCAAGATGTTTTTCGACCCCCTCTCACTTACGAGGTTCTCCTCTATTTATAGAGAATTGAGGAGTCGAGTTTTGGCTATCATACGATGTGGGACGCCCGAGATCAGGGCATCTGATTGGTCCGGAGGCGAGGCAGCCGGTGATTGGCTCGGGGAAGCGGCGCCAGCTGAGTGGTCCGGGTGGGCGGGCGTGTCAGTAGAGTCGGTGGCGAGGTTTAGACCTCGCTTCGAGGTTTCTGAAGACCTCGCGGAGATAGGAATTTCGTTTAATCAAATGATGGGTACGGTTGTGGGCCCCAGAATCCACCTTGGAAATCCCGTCGGGTCTGTGTATTCTTTGCATCCCGGGCCCACTTCCTATTTTACCATTTTGGACATCATCACCCCCCACTCCCATAAAAGCTTAATGGGCCTAATGCACCTTAGAGGCCCATTAATGAAATACGGGGAACAGGCCCAGAGGTCGTCACGCACATAACGGGAGAAATACCTAAGTGTTAGGCCTCGCGAAAAAGTTCCCTGCTAAAAAAGTCCTCGCAAAAGGGTTCGCCCAACCTCTACACCTCGCTCCTCACCAATCCTAAGGCTAAAAACCTTGCACCTCGGGTCCGACGAACCAAATACTATTCATATATGACCTGCGGTCCTCGGGACGAGGTCCCCAGGCCATGGGGTTGTGATAGTGCTCAAAATGGCGGAATAAGAGGTGGGACCGGGGTGCGAGGATTAACAGATCCGGCGGGACTCCCAAGGTTAAACTCGGGACACATCGTCGTACCCATCTCTAATTAAAACAAACAAACCCCCACCTCTGCGAGGCCACGAGACCTCATCAACGAGGTCTAAACCTCGTTGCTCAAAAGTTGACACTCCCGCCTCGTCTAAACCACTCAGCAGTCACCGCTCCTCCAACCAATAATCAACTGCCTCACACTCAACCAATCAAGAGGCTTGATCTCGGGCATCCCACATCGAACAACCACCAAAACTCGTCTCCTCAAATCTCTATAAATAGAGGAGAATCTCGTAGGTAGCAGGGGGTCAAAAACCTCTTGAACTCAAGAACTATCTTTCTCGTTGAAGATCGACGTGTTGAAACATCGTTAAAGACCACGCTACCGACGAGTGAAGGTCTACAAAAAGACTTGAAGTCACCCAAAAGAATCTCCACCTCAATCAAAGATATCGCAACATCGCCTCGCAGGTCACAATCACTGCGTGCTAAATCAACCCCTCGACCTCGTCGCTAGAGCTCGACACTCAACCTTCGGGTCATAGAACCTCGTTGTAGCTAGGGGATCTCGAACCTTGTTAGATCGAGATCTCGGATACTCTAAAAGAGATCTAGGGCATAATCGCTGGTTGTAATCTCATTAATTATAACCTCGCAACTTGTAATCTCGCATTATAAGCATGAATAAAAAAGCAAGTGTTTGCACAATCCAATAAAAGTAATCCCATTTCTTATCTTCTAGCGTTTGGTTTATTTCGGGTTTCATCAGTCTCAACAAGGTGTCGATGCTTACGCTTTACTCTTCCATTTTTTCCAAGAACACTTGAAGAAGATCTTTGATGAATACCATTCTTAGCGAACAAATTAGATACAAATCTTTACATAAATTCAGTCTCATGTAGAATCGAAACCCTTGTGTGAAATTGTCTCAAATTATGCTAATAATTATTAGCTATTAATCTAGGAACCCGTTTCTTATTATTCACCAAAAAAGTTCATGTAGCACATGAATGATCATCCATCACTTTCAAGAAGTATCTAGCTCCACAGTAAGTTATTGTCCTATAAACTAGCGGTACTCATAAATCCATGAACCAACTCAAAAAATTCAATGGCATAAAACAAACTAGCTTCAAAAGGAATCTTGTGTTGTTTAGCCAAAACACACACATAAAACTCAACTTTGATGGTGTTGTCGGTTCGGATGGTATTTGCACATTCAGATTTATCCTCTATGACCTCTTGGGCAAGCCAATTCACTTTGATGTCGATCTATCTAGCAGGCATTACGTTCTTGTTCGCTAGGGGATTCTTGAGGCCACTTGATGTGGCATCCCCCACATTCAAATTGAGTAGATAATTTTCGTTAGATCAAATTCGTGCAAGGTGACTAAGGCTACTCCTAGGAGATGAGATTATTTAGCTGGATATATTCTTTGATAGCCGACCCTTTTTCAAAGCTAGAGCATCTCCCATGTCTTTTGTGAAGTCAACTCTATTGTAGATTTCATCACTGCTTTATCCTAATGTGTTTATTCCATCCTGATTGTATCTAATTTAGTTCTTAAGGGCCTCATCTGCAAGGATACTCTAGGGCGGATCACTTCCTGTTAGCGTGAGCTCCCTAATTCCTTTTCTTATTAAAAAATGATTATTATCATTGTTTGTTATATGCTTCATTTTGGACAATGATACATGAGCATTAAGCAATTCTATTCCTTTTATTAGAAACAAAAATCAAAGTGTTAGAATCTATTACATTCTTCTGCATCACATTAAAACCACAACTACTAGAATTCTTCCTTGAATCCTTGACATCCTTTCCAGACTTCCTTTAGTTGAAAGGACCTACACCCCGTGCCTTAAACATAAACACGCAAATCTCATCATTTAGCAATTGAGACATTGATATCAAATTATGCTTGAAAGCTGCCAAATACAATACATTATGCAACAATAGTGTTGAAGGCAACCTAACATCACCATGTTGTTCAACAATCTGAGTAGTTCCATTGGGTAGACCTATCTTATAGGCTTTACTAAAGGTTCTCAGCTCAACAAACAGATTTTATCATAAGAAACATGATATGTTACTCCAAATTATAATATCCAAGTAGATTCACTAACATCCTAAAAATACTCATTAGTTTGAGTAGAAAAATTACTTGTAAAGCCGATGGAATAACATGTCCATTGCTAGTTCCTTCATCCATGAAAGCTTTTCCTTTCATAGCCTTCATCACTTCTAAAACAACATCATTGATCAAAGATATATTAGGATTATTTCCTTGTGTAACTTCTTTTGTATCAAATGGAGTATTGTAATTTCCTCCCACATCCTAAGCATTTGCCATGAGCTTCCCATTGCCTTGCACCTTGGGACATTTCCCCTATTTAGACTAAGAATTTGAACGATCTCTACTCAATTTCCCTTAATTTCAACAAAAAATTGGACGAAATTCTAGAGCTTGATCTAGATTAAGAATCTTGCGCAAAACATCAATATAATCATGTGAAAACTCAGATACCATATAAACTCTTCGTACTAGTAACTGAGTGTTGAATCATCAATCCAAATGATCCTCACAAGATCAATCTTCGTGATCGTGTCAATTCTATATAAGAATGAGAAAAGAAGAAATGAGAGAGAGAACCATATTAGGAATTTCTAATGTTATCTAAAATGAGAAAGATAGTTGCCTGGACCTTGTAGATACGACTATACGAGGCAGATTGACTGGACGGAGAAATTCATGACCCATGTCCATGTGATCTATCGATTTCTTCCCTGCCCAAAAAATCCACTCTCTCTTCTCTCTCGGCTACCAACCGAGAAAGTATAGTAAACTAGAAAAAAAAAGTGTGTTTCTTGTCTTGTGATGTCTACAAAGAATCCAACCATCTCCCGTTTGCTGATAAAAAAAAAAAAAAAAAGAATCCAACCATCTTCCTTATCAGCAACTAACTTCCTACTTTACCAATTAATTTCTTTTGCTCTCAGTCTTCGGATTCGCTTGCCATTTTGAGCAATCCCTCTTTATTCATTAAGGCAACGGCTACTAATCGATAGATCTTATCCCGACAAATTCGGAGCAGAGAAGTTGCAAATTTCATTCCTCTGAGAAGAGGAGGGAGAGAGAATGTGCGCGCTCTGAAATGATGGAATGGGGGTGGAACTGTGGAAGTGTTGAAGCTCAACATTAAGAGAATCATAGGAGATGGCGAGATTTGAGCTTGGAATTCAAGCTAGAGGAAAATGGTTTTCCTACAAGAGAACCATCCTCGCCATTTGCTCGATCAACATCGTTATTGGGCTCTACGTTCTTCGCTCAATCTATGGTTCTCTTTACCTCTACTCCGCTTCTTATGCAGCGCATAGTAAGTGCCCTCCTTATTTGAATTGCTTCCCGTTTGTATTCAGTAGCGTCTGACTTTTTCTCTTAGATTGTGTGTGTTATATCAACTGTCTGCATCGTATTGGCTAGGGGACTAGGCTAAATGGACCCAATTGGATATTATATTAGGTTATAGGGAAACCCCAATTTGGGGCTTTGTTCATTGTAGTAAGGGACTGACTGTCTGTGGTATTCTTTTTGGATAAGATGTTGAGTATACAGCAGATCAGTTGAAGAAAATGGAGGAATCAATGAGAATTCGGAAAGAATCAGAACCCATACTGTTGGTCAAAGTGGTGAGACTTTTTGTTTGCAATTTTCACTTTTGTTCTTTTGCAAGTTCTCATATTGCAAATTGCAGCCTTGATGTTGTTGATTAAAGTACTGAGGCGTCTGTGTTTGATTGATGTAAGGTAAAAGAAATCCAACTGGAATTTGCTGCCCAAGCAGGTGGAGTTGAAGTATCATGGCCTGTTAAGCAGATGATTAGGGATGAAATTCTGGAGAAGCTAAGAAGCCTGCCTTCTGACGCCAATATGAGCACGCAAAGAGGTAGGTTTGGCTGCATATTTCTTTGGTTATTTTTTTTTTCATCACTGATTTTGCGATAGATTACTGACAAGTGAGTTGTAAATGATCAGTTTGTGTTTGAGAGGTCAATCTATGCCTTATGGTGTGAGGGGAAGATTCATAGCTCTGTGGATTATTAATAATTATAGATAATAAATGGTTCCCATTTGAGAAAGATCATAAATGTTTCTTATGAGCCGTGTTTCGAGGACAGTGTATTCTCAAGGCTCATGTAAGCATAAAGCCTGGAAGCACAAATTCCTGACATAAAGCTTGTCTGATCTGTCCTGAACTTATTATTGATTTCCTTTTGATTTTAGGCTGAAACGGCTACGTGTTAGTGATTTAACTTGGTGTCTTGATCAAAGGCTTTGTGATCGTTAAAAAACAGTGGTGATAAAATCTTGTACTGGGTAAATGTTGCCAATAAAATTATAATATGAAGTATACTTGACAACAAAGTTTAGCCGCCCTTGTCTTCAACCAGTTTAGCTGCCTTTGTCTTGGCCTGTTCTTTTAGTCACAGTACCTTTCCGATTACTCCGATTTGCATTGATATGAAAAATTGTGGAGTTTATTTGTAGAGATTTCTGGAATCGAGTAGGAAAAAACTATCTGGTCCATTTTCTGACTAAAAAAATTTCCTCACATATGTTATTAACTAGGGAATGTGGAATATTAGTCTAATAAGCTTCAGTTAGCAAGTAATACTGAATTGCTTGATTTGTGGGCAATACCTTTCAGATTTTGTTCTCTTATGGTGAAATAAACGTATTATGTCAATATTCAGTAGCATGCGTATGTTGCTTTTTCCTGTGTTTCTTACCCACTGGAAATGGACAGATGCCATTGAACACTGGCGGAGGGAAAAGTTGCAAGAAATCCAATCATTGACTCTAGGGAAAAGTAATGCTACTTCAATTATATCACAAGATGAAGCTGGTATATGCTTCTAGATTACTCTCTGCTGAATTGTTGAGGGTTCATGGGTTGATTTATATGATAGCTGCTATATGCTTGGGTTGCTTAATCATTTCATTTAATTTGTAGGGATATTACTGCAGGCAATAGAGTCCAAATGGCCTATAGTTATGGAAGAAATAGGCTTATTTATACCAGCTGAGCTCACCAACAAGGAGCATGATGATAAACCTGATGGAGTAGATGAATTTGGTACTAGCTCCCCTTTATTTTTCTACCTTGCCACAAAATAAAGCATTTGGATTACACTTCATAATAGAGCATTATGAATAATGTATTGTACTGTGTTAAATCTTGTATGATAACATAACTTGGTGCATTATAATGCAAGATAATGTTATATGAAGTGTAATTTAAATGAACTGGTGCCTTAATTTTTCGTGTTCCCTCTGATCTTTTTTTGTACAAACTCTGCCTGAACTTTTCTCATTTGCTCTTGATGCAGAGGAAGATCCCTTACCAGGAAGGCCAGTTCCTCCCGAGTGTAAAGCTGAACTTCATACAGATTATGATGGCGCCGCTGTTAGATGGGGCCTTACTCATCACAAGGAAAGTGCAGCAGAATGTTGCCAGGCTTGCTTGGATCATGCTAAACGTGCCAAACCAGGTGAAATGAAATGTAACATATGGGTTTATTGCCCGTCTGAAAGTGGCTGCTACTCACCGGATATGTATGAACATAAATACGGGGAGTGCTGGTTGAAATATGTAAGTCAGAAAAATCCCACCTTCCATGTTCACCAATATTTGGTTTGAACTGTTCATCAACATTTTTTTTTTGTTTTCACATGTGCAGGCCGAAAAGCCCAGATTGAATTTCCAGGATAAATACTCTGATGCATATAGGAGCACGCACCCAACAGCTCCATTGATTGTTCCATGGGTTTCAGGGGTTGTAACAAAATGAATTGTTCAGTTCAAGCTGACCGAGTAATTGTCTTTGTGAACTGAACAAACTTCTATTGTTGCACCGTGTGGGAAGAAGATAACAACGTTCAGAGGGCTAAAAGGAGGAATTTTGATCCCTGGGATTGAATGAGGAATTTTGTGCATTATATAGAACGTGTGAATTGCAAATACATTATCTTACACAGGCATTCATTCAACTTATACCTTCCCATTGTAGTTTAAATGCCTACTGGGAATACTGGAAAGAGAAGGCACTTTCCATTTGCTTTAGTTTTCTAGCTCAAACAGTTGAGAACTAAAGGATGATGTCATTCATTTGGTGCATAATTACATTGAACCAGATCTTCAGATAGAGAAAGGGGAAATGCAGTCAAGTATAGCAATAGCCTAGTGGTCACAGAGCACGTAATTGTTGACAAACTGAACTCGTCTTTTTCTTCTCTGTTTGCTCCTCTCAACCTCCTGATGGGCTCTTCATGACACCGCACTAGCAGTGCTGTTCATAAATCATAACAAACGCACATATGCAAAAATCACAGCACCTGCATCAAGTATTTCAATCAAGCAAGGGTAAGTCAAATGAAATTGAGTAATTTGGAAAGGAAAGAACAAAAACAATTCACAATTCCACAATCAAAATGTGTGTGAACATTATAGTTTTTTTTTCCTAATAATAGAATTATATGGACCTAAGAACTCATTTTCAATGCTGAAATTGATCACAATATTTTCAAATTAATACTATCAAATAATTCACAGCCATGCTAAACATGATTTCCCGATATCGAATTGTTATTTTGGGCATTTCTTTAAGCTGTTTTTTTTTTTGCCTGTTCCTTTCGTAAACATTAGCCACGTGTTAATACTACCTTCATTTATGAATGGAGCCCCCCACCCGAAATGTAGGGGAAACTATTGGAATCAAAAAGAAAACTATTGGAAACATTAGTAGTTATAAACGCTTTTGCGATGTAAAACACTATTAAATATAATATATTCAGTACTGGAATTAGCACATTACAACAAACCAGCTAGACCGAAGCAGACTTGAAAGCCCCAACTGTTTAAATTAATCGATCTGAACGTTCTTTTGTTTGTTTGTTTTTCCCGGTCAATTCGAGTTGATTTTTTTTTTTCCAATCATAAACGCGCGCAACCCATAAGCCCCATTCTGCATATGGACGTAACGCGGGTTCAAATTAATCTTAATGGTGATATTTTTTAAATGCTACTAATAAGTTAAAGAGTTAGGGCACATTGTAATCTTTTTGTGGAGCGTCCATTATGTCGAATAGCTTTTACGGATCAACATCAAGCTCCACGCGCACAAAAAGGAAGACTCAAATTGGTAAAACTTTCGGATTTTATAATCATTCCGAAAACAACTAATCAAATGACCATTCCTTGAATATGATCTCTTATTAAAACCAACTTTCTTTCACGTTTCCCTTGTTTTATTGTCCCACTATACTTAACACTATTGATGATCATCCCCCTTAAATACCACCCTAATACTCAACCAAGTCTGCACTTCCAATTCCCTCAATTCTCTTAATTCCCCAAAAGACCTTAAAATCACACAGTCATGGCCTCATTCAAGCCAGAAGTTACACATGACATCTTTCCTTACCTCCGGCAATACAAAGATGGTACGATAGAAAGACTCGCCGGAACCGAGTTCATTGAGCCTGGTCTAGACCAGAAAACCGGAGTCACCTCCAAAGACGTCCTAATTGACCCAAAAACCGGAGTCTCAGCCAGAATCTACCAACCCACAACCACTTCAAACAAGAATCATCCTTTACTAATCTACCTCCACGGAGGAGCCTTTCTCATAGCCTCCCCCGGCGAACCCAAATACCATAACTTCCTCAATCTCCTTTCCTCCTCCGCCAACGCAATCGCGATCTCCATCAACTACCGGAAAGCACCCGAAAACCCGCTTCCAGCTGCCTACGACGACGCATGGGCGGCGATCCGGTGGGTCGCGGCCCAGAGTAGCAACCGTGGGGAGAGTTGGGTCAACGCGGTTGACTTTGAGAGAGTGTTTATAGTAGGGGATAGTGCGGGGGCCAGTATGGGTCATTTTGTGGGGTGTCGGATCCGGGTCGAGGATCCGGGTCATGGGCTCAAGCTCAAGGGTATTGTCCACATTCATCCTTACTTTTGGGGGAAGGAGCCAATCGGGTCGGAAGGGTTGGATTCGAGGAAGGAAATGGTGGATAAATGGTGGGAGTTTGTTTGCCCGACTGATAAGGGTTGCGACGACCCGTTGATCAACCCGTTTGTGGATGGGGCTCCGAGGATTGATGAGTTGGCGTGTGAGAGGCTGCTCGTTTGTGTTGCTGAGAAGGATGTGTTGAGGGATAGAGGCCGGGTTTATTACCAGCGTTTGGTTGAGAGTGAGTGGAAAGGGAAAGGGGAGATTTTTGAATCCTTGGGGGAGGATCATGTCTTTCAAATCTTTGCCCCGGCTTCTTCAAAGGCGGTTGAGTTGTTTAATCGTTTGGTGGAATTCATTAGCGGTGAATGAAAGAGTTGAATCAAGGCCGGTGTTAGAGATAAAGGACATTCAAGTGTTTGTGTGTGTGTTTTTTTTTTTTTAATTACGTTTCTTGTCGGTTTCCCCTGTTTTTCATTCAAAATGTGTATCAAAAAATATTGGCATGAGCTCAGAAGTGTTCACATATAAAACCTTCTATTTTTTAATCCAAATTGTGATACTTTTATTATTGCTTTGCACACGAGTTAGTTAAGTTTTTTTTTTAATTAGGTAAGATTGATTTAGGATAGCCAAGTACTAGACTAGTTTAGAGCACCCATTTTAGAGAAATTAATAATTTGACTTCGTTGCTGGTGAGTATCGAAATGGTGATCTCAGGGTTTTTCCCAAGAACCAACCGCTTAGACTAGACTCCTCACCCGAGTTAGTTAAGCTTTGATTGCCAAATATATACTTCCTCGTCCCATTTTAATCTTATATATTTTTTTTGTCCCAATATATTCTTCTCAATTTTAACTTTATTTTATTTTTAGAAGTATTAAAATTACACAAATATTTTTATAAGAACCTATATATATAATTGCTCCAAATCCTACTCCTTGTATCTCCTTTATCAATTTAATACTTAGACTTTTCAATACTTTCTTCTCACTTTTCAACACTTTTCTTCCACTTTTTTTGATAAGGAAAGAATTCGAAATACTATGCAGGCCTGGTAGATCCAGAGACTAAGTCGTGACTATGTAATCGGACAAACCGACAAGAAACGAAAAACAAAAGCAAACAAAACATATAAACAACAACGCAAACAAGCAACAACCACCGAGCAAAGAAGCCGGAGAAGCTTAATATTGAGTTGGAGAAAGTCAATTTCGCGGGTTAGACAAGACCAAACATAAGCATATAGAGTTGTCGAAAAGCAAGACAACATGAAGCCGACAGAGGGAGGTGTGAGGATTCGCCTGAAAAGCACAAGAAACACACCACCCGGACAACACCAAAATCTCATCTCGAACCATGAACAAAAAACCCGAAATTCAACAGGAGCAAGATGCAAAAGGAAGGGAATGCCTTGAGAAAGAACAAAGAAACCAGTACTACCGATAAGGGGCGCACAAAATTACTCGTTGGGATTTTAAGCCTTCTAAAGAGGTGCGAGATTTCCACTAAGGAAGGTGTAACACCCTGTCTTTACGCAGCGTGTTACTCGGTAGTAGACCTCTCCGGGTATCACCCATGTTAGCTTGACAACAAACTCGCTCAGATCTTAGCTTACAACGCGGACATGACGAGAAAACCATTAAAACATCCAACTTTAATTTATAAAAACCATAATATATAATACATGCTCAAACATAAATACGAAATACCATTTAAGTCATTTTCGCCAAACCATTCTAAAAACATTCTTATATAACCCACTATATATATACACTCTAGAATCTTATTGAGTACACATGAAGAAGCGATCTTTTTAGTGTAAAACACAACAACGAACCACTAGTAGAAGCTAGCAATCTAGCATGTCCTTGAACACACACACAAAAGTGACAAAACCATTAAAAACCATAAATGTTGCCATAGCTACCAAACTCAACCACCACGAGACTTTCCTATAAATATCCATGAAGAATCTGCAGAAATTAGTGCCATCCATAACCCTAGCAGAGCAGCCTTTCTCACTCTCCAATCTTAATCACAAGTTCACAACTAATTAGAGTAAGAGACTTCACATAAAACAGTATATTCTAGAGAATAAAGCTCATCAATTTCAGCATCTCTGCAATCGCTCAATCTAGCGTCTCGATGTACTCATTTTACAGGTGAAGTCATACGAGAAGAGGCAGCTCAAAGTGACAGTAATTGCTCTGCCACCGTGCAAGACCGGTGTTGTTGAGATCAAACTTTATGCTATTCTCTTATTGCGTGCATATTTATGGTAAAATGTTTTACACTTTGGAAGGAAAAAGTATAATTTCACCTGAAAGCCCAATTTAGAAGCCATCTATATTCCACTCAATATTTTCCGTGTCAAGCCCAATTAATCCTGGCCCACGAGTCAGACCGGTCACTCTCATAAATTAAGCAAAGCCGGCAAGTAGCAATGCTTTCGTATTGCATGTTACGACCATAACTTTTTTAAGCCAGCAATATATTTTTGAAAAGGGAAAAAAAATTAACCGTAAAATTTGCAAGTTGCAGCAACACTGCAAACTAGGGTTTCAAACTTCCACGAGTTCCGTAAATCCGCGATCAGAAAATATCGGCGCGACCTGCACGTGACGTGATGGTTGGAGACTAGAGAATCACAGCATCCGTAGAATCAACGGTCACGATGGGATCTTGTTGAATTACATCCAACGGCTCAGACTGCAACGGCGTTGAGTGAGTGAGGGCACATCCATTCCATTCCGTTGCACCACCCCCAAACCAAGATAAATCATCTTTATCTCCTCTGTCTCTCTCTCTCTCTCTCTCCCCCCTTCTTTGTTGTTTACAGATCCGGAAAATCTCTCATTCTTTTTACAACAGAATTTCCACAAACAGAAATCCGTGGAGAACAGTTTTTGGAGGTGTTTACATACATACTGAGTTAATAATTTATACGAGTAATAAAAGATGCAATCGACTAGCAGTTCGACTTCTTCCGATCAGCCGCCGCCGCCGCAACAGCAATCAAAGCCGGCGACGCCGCAGCTGAGCCAGCAAAGAGGAGTGTCTCCGGCCCCGATTTCACCGGCGGCGCATCAGCATTGGATGCCAATGCAGTATCCAATGATAATGCCGCCTCAGATGATGCCCCAGCACTACCTTCCCCCGCCGCCTCATTACATGGCCGCGGCGTATCATCATCCCTATATGCAGCCGCCGCCGCCTCAGCCGCTCCACCACGGTGGCGCCGGCCTCCACAACTACCGCAATAGCAACGGCGATGATTCCGCCGGAGAGAATAAGACCATATGGCTCGGTGACTTGCATCACTGGATGGACGAGCAATATCTGCACAGTTGTTTCGCTCCCTCTTACGAAGTATTGCATCCATATCTTATCCTATCAAATATTTATTTCTTCTTTTCTGGTATTGCTCTGTTTCATCATATATTCTTCGAGTGATAATGGATTCATGCCTATAGTAACTTCATTTTATCAAATCCTTTTTATCATTTTCTCTTACATTCATGTAGTCATGAAATCTTATACTGTAGTATTAATTACTAGTTCAGTTGTTGTAATTTGCTTTTTTTTTTTGGGATTGAATCTAGAAATCTCAATTTATACTGCTGCTTATCCCCAACATGTCTTGGGATTCAGTAAATTAGTTACCATTTTTTTTAATCTCAGATATTTTCTACAATCCCAATATTGTAAGGCTGTGATTTGAATTTGGTGTCTGATAGTTACTATGAGCTGGCATTGGGATTAAATACTTGCGTGTTAGATCTCTATAATACAGTATGAGCTTAGTATTACTAAGATTGTGGCATGTGTATATGTACTGGTACGGATATCTATGTCTTTGATTTTAATTTAGATTATTATTGCATTGTAGCATCAATTGCTACTTTGCCATTGTACTCTGTGTTTAAAAACGTTCCCATTTGAGGTTATTAGTTGCTGTTTTAGGACAATTATCCTTGGTCAGTTGGACGCGCTAGGGGAAATGCTTCCGTTTTTGTATCGCAACTCCCATATTCTAGTTACTTCTATGACATTGTTTTCTATGCAGTTCAAAGCTTTATGTTGAAACTAGCCATTGTAATTTCCCCTCTGTTTTTTCGGCTACTTCAATACAATATGCCCACCATGTGAAAAATTTTGTACATGAATGGCACATTACAGGGTTGGCAGGTTTAAATAGTTTAAATATCTATTGGAAGTAAAGATAAAGTTTTTTGTTTTTGGTTTTATGATTTATCTCAATTCCCCTTTCGTTCAATTAAGTTTCACGAAAATCGTGTGAGTTGAATACTTGAATGTATAGTATTTACCTCATCAAAATTTTGCTGAATATGTTTATTTGGCTTAATGCTTATTCAGGTCATGTTGAACTTTAGGTCTTCACATTCTATGTTACATTCTAATGTATTGCATAATCTTGTGGAGATGGATTTCTCAAGGGATTGACTGTTGACTTAGACTATCAGGAATCTAGTCACCACGCAATTGCACATCCTGTATTCATGATGTCACTTGATTTGAGAATCATAAAAACTAGAATGCCCATAATGTTGGTTATTTTGTTTTTTTCTTCTCTTAAGTGAATTTAATATCCAATTTTATTCGAAATTACAGGTCAATCAATGCTCTTTATGTATTAAGAACTTTTACACTTTAACATTTGAAACATTACTCTGATTTTGCAAATCCAGCTTCTGATCTTAACGGCAAACATTTTGATTTTTTAACCAGATAACAAATATTAAGGTCATCCGCAACAGGAAAACTGGAATTTCTGAGAAATATGGATTTGTTGAATTCAATTCACATGCCACAGCAGAGAAAGCCCTCCAGTCTTATGCTAGCTCTGTGATGCCTAAAACTGACCAGCCTTTCAGAATGAACTGGGCATCATTTAGCGCTGTGGATAAGCGTGTTGACAGTGGTTCTGATCATTCTATATTTGTGGGAGATTTGGCTGCAGATGTTACAGATAACATGTTACTTGAGACATTTTCTAGCAAGTACCCTTCTGTTAAGGCTGCAAAGGTTGTCATTGATGTCAGCACTGGGAGATCAAAAGGCTATGGATTTGTGAGGTTTGGGGATGACACCGAGAGGACCCAGGCAATGACTGAGATGAATGGTGTTTACTGCTCAACCAGACCCATGAGGACAGGTGCTGCAACTCCTAGAAAATCTATGGGATATCAGCAAGGTAAAACTGTGTAAATCACAAATCTTTTCATGAACATTGTGAAACTACATTTTCTGTGCTTGCCAGATTTTTATTATATTGGTCTGCTTGGTAAGTGAGCAACACTTGCAAGTGGTTTTGGTAAGGAATTCTGCTGTTCTTGCTTCTCCTGGTTTCTGTCTTCTCCATGTTTACCTTATTATATGTTCGCATTTTTTATGTCATGTAATAACTCTGACCTTGGGTAGATGTTTTGTGACCCATGTTCATGACTTACTGTAAAATGAAATGAGTTGTGTAAAATTGAGAACTATATGATGGTTTGGTTCAACCTAGGGTCTTTATGTTATTGTCTCTAGAACATTAAATGTGTTCTTGTTTTGCACAGATTCATGCAGATATGCCAAAAAATGGTTGATATATTTTGCATTTTTGGTCCATTGCATGTTAACGACATTTCCATTTCTGACAAAACAACCTGACTTTATTATCTTATCTTATTTTTCATTAATTTTCCTTCAGGGAAGGTGGAGTTCTACTCCAAAACTGTTATTTATAGGTCTAGAACGTCAAACATGTTTCTATTTTGCATCCTTGTTCATGCAGATATGCAAAGAAAAGATATTACCATTTTTGGTCTATCTATTCATTAATAAACATTTCTTGACTTGCTCTTGTCATCTCTGGGTCTTTCGGAAACATCCTCTTGGGATAGAGATAAAGGTTTGTACATTTTGACCCAGATTCTAGGTTCTCGCAAACTAGTTGTAGACTTGTAGTAACCTTAGTGGTTAATACTGCCTGCTGGCTTGATTTGTAGATGACTTTTTATTTGATCTTCCTCTATAAGCCATTCAGTCAATCTTCATTTGTGTCCGAACAGCATAAACCATTTTGAGATTATATGTTTGTAATGTTTCTATAGAGAATATCTTACTACTCATGCATACGCCTTAAAGAAAGGAAGCAAAAAGTTGTGGGAATGAAATGAGTACACCTGTGTTTTCTAAGTTTATTTTGATTTTGATAGGTGGATATGCAGCAGCTAATGGTAACTCTGTCCAAAGCTCACAATCTGATGGTGATTCTACGAACACAACTGTGAGTTTTTGACATTTCTCTCTAAATTATTCAATCACCCTTAACACCATGGTTCTGCATTCTAATTATTTATTGCAATTTTTACCTTTCCTGAAGATATTTGTTGGTGGGCTTGATAAAGAAGTCACTGAGGAAGATCTTCGACAACCTTTCTCTCAACATGGTGAAATAGTCTCAGTGAAGATTCCTGCCAACAAAAACTGTGGATTTGTACAATTTGCCAACAGGTTCACCCCTGCTTGCTCTTGTGGAAAAACCTGATTTATGATGAATTACCAAAACTTTTCTCTTTTACTGTTTTTGATTTCATTGAATACACGGAATCACTCTTCTGCAGAAACAATGCTGAAGAGGCTTTAGAGAAGTTGAATGGAACTGTGATTGGCAAGCAAACTGTGCGTCTCTCTTGGGGCCGTAACCCGACTAATAAGCAGGTAAATTCTTGAAACACAAACACTTCCTATTTGGACACCCTAATTGTAAATTGTAATGGGAATACTTGCTGACATGGCAGATGAGAAACGGGTATGGAAACTCGTGGAACGGAGGATACTATGGTGGGCCCATGTATGATTACTACGCTCTGCCTCATCCTTATGATCCAAGCATGTACGCCGCAGCTGCAGCATATGGCGCTTACCCGATGTACGGAAACCAACAACAAGTGAGTTAATGAGAACAATGTAAACTCATTTTTAAAAATCAATGAAAGAAGTGATTCTGGACACAGCACATAGAGAGCTGAAATTAGTTCATTCTTTGTAGTGTTTTTGTGTGTTGGTGTAGAGAGGATCTGATGGGAAAACCCCTCCAAACTCCTTAAAACATGTTTTGGAGTCAGGGACTGAATTTTGAGGAGGTGGCAGTTTTCTTGATGGTGTTTTTTTTTTTCTTTTTTTAACTTTTTTATTTATTACTATTAGACTGAGACTTATTCATCAAGGAGAGATCTGATAAGAGGAAACTCCTCGTTGGAAGGAATATATCTATCAACTTTACATCTGCATCTGCTTTGTACTTTTACATTTGGCTATATTTGGAAAGGGGATGTATTTAACTCGTAAATTTCTAAAATCCTGTTGTCCAGACGAAGGCTGTCTGATCGAATGATCAATTAAAGCAGCCAGATATGGACCAGACAATTTGTTGAAACATGGTGACATGACGCTAAAACTCACATGTTTGATTTGAGAACTAGTTTTGACCTACGTAAATTCTTAAAGTCTCCTGTTGGCTTGAATTAACTGACCGAACGCGATGTCAAATTGCAACATACAAGTAAACGCTGGAGTGGGTACTACTGGGTAAACAATGTCTTTTGTTTCTGTTGGGTGGATTTCCCAATTTGATCTATTTTTCTGTTCACGTACACTTGTCCTTTCAGGTTTTCTTACAAATATTAAGAAAAATATGGAATATTGTTACGAACTCCATGTATTATTTGTTCCAAGAAGTTACATAATCTCAAGTTATTCACACATATATCTATTACTTGTATGAATCACATATATGATTGTAGATAAACAATTGAATATTGTAGATTGGAGATAACTTATACAATGTGAATTATTCACCTTTTTTCACTTCCTTGTTTCTGCGCATGAATCATGGAAATTCACCTAAGTTTTACCAAAGAAGAGCAAGAGTCTTACCCCCCCCCCCCCTAACGATCTAAAGTTCCTTTTAAAGTCGTTAAAGTGTTCTTTTCATATCCTTTAAATAGTGTTGCTCTAATGACATTTTTTCATAACACGTTATTAGCATGAGTATTTAATTATAAATTAATCTTGTCTAATTACCAAGGTACAAACTCTATCTCTTCCTAATCTTAATTATGCAAGAAGTTTATTTTCTCAAATCATTTTGAGGAGTATGCATTGTAGTTGCCCGATTTGGGATCCTTTACATTAGAAACTCGTTTTTCTCTAGATCTACCCTAATACATTATAAAGCAGAACCCAAGTCTGTAGTAAAATTTGCGCCACGTGGCATTTTTGAATAAATTAATGTGAAGTTATATTTTAATAAATTTTGTAACAACTTATAGTATTCTTGCTATCTATTACTAATAACTAAAGCCGGAGCAATTTCTGCCACCACGTTGCGCCACATCACCCCTTTATTAAATTACTAATAACTAAAGTCGTTAATTTTTAATATTTTTTTTCTATATTGTTCAAGTTATCACAAATAAAAATAAAAAATTACATTTGATATATTTTAATATCACTATTTTAAATAGCTATTTTAGTATAGGGTGATGTGATGCAATATGGTGGAGATATATTTTATCTTTATTTAAAATATTAATTAATTATGTAACATTACACATAATCCATATTTGAAAGATATTATCATTTATATGGCTATTTTTATTTCAAAGATATATATGTGATCATGTGTACATATTTTTCTTATTTTTTTTTAATTTATCTTTTACAAATACAAAAAATTACACCCTAATTACACCCTAATTAGCCGCTTGTAAGTCAAACTCGTTTTTTTAGGTGATTGTCAAATATAAAAGCCTCTCCTTTACTTTTTCTCTCTTCCCCGAATTTCCTTACGAAACGAGGCGATGGCGAACGTGCTCCGATCGAACCTCGAGCAAAAACGTCCTGTTACAATCCAACAATAAGAACGAGCGAATTTTCTATGGCGTCGGAGCCGTCACGGTTGGAGTCGATTCAGACGACGCGGAGTCGTGCTGCGGAAGCAGCGTCCACAGATGCGAGGAAGAAGGGGAGGAGATTCTCTGGTGGAAGAAGGTGGCTAAAACGGGAGCTAGTGCGGTGGATGAGGTTGAAAGGAGGACGAGGATGTGCTAGAGGCGTGGGGAAGCCATAGCAAAACACAATCCTAATCTCTCTCGCCTTAGTTCGACAATCTCCCAAACCCTAGGCAGCCATTGCTCCGATCGGCGAGGAATCTGAGGCACCGGCTGAATCTCTAGCGTCCTCGAAAGGCTCGGACGGATCGATTTACTCGTTGATAGTACCGACGTTCAATGCGTCGGACCCCTCGTCGTTCAATGCGCTCTCTAGTGTTTTAGGGAAGGAGCTGTTCATGGATGGCATTTCGAAGATGGCATCAGATGCAGCTTTATTCAGCCATTCCACCGTCTAATGAGGGAAAAGCGATCGATCGATATTTGTTTTGCACCGCCTTGCTGCGTTGATGGATTGGAGGGAGAAGGGTGTTGTTGCGGAAGTAAAGAATCAAGGCCAATGTGGTGAGTTTTCGTTGTCCTCTAATTTTAATTTTAATTTTAAAGTTTTGTTCATAATTTTCTGGATCCGGTTTCTTATTTCCCAATTCCCCTCTTATCCATGTTCATCAGTCCGGTAACAATGAAGCTCGAGAAAACTCAGCCATTACCCTCTATAGCCCCTCAAAGATTGAAGAGAATAAGGTCAAAATAGGCAAGTATGAAGCCGTTGCTCCTTTGGTTGAATTGGTGAAGAATGGGACTCCAGGGGGTAAGAAAGATGCATTGACATCGCTTGTGAGTTTGTCTACTTATAGTAAAAACAAGGCGTTGATTGTGAAGGTTATTGGCTGTTAAGCCTCTTCTTGAATTGATGGATCCTTCTGTTGGCGCTTGCCACTTCCTTTGATCCTTCTGTGGCAGCAAGGAATGTGGGAATCTTGAGTTCTGTTTCTAGTTTAAGTGTTTAAACTTTGTTTGTTGTTCTAGTGTGGTTTGTCATCTGATTTACTGGTTATGGTTTCCCAAATGTGGATGAATCTTGTGTTATTTTTTTTATCGTGCAATGCTTGTAGTCCTTGTACACAGAATTAATGTTTGCAATCTCCAAAATAAAAAAATGGGAATTTTTGTCAGTTTAACTGCAAAAAAAAAAGCCAGGTTTGCTATTGATTTGGTGAATAGCTTGTCTTTTTTATCGTGTCTGACATTTGTGATGATAGTTGATGACAATCAAGCCGTGTCATCAATATTTTTTTGATGATAGTTTATGAAAAAATGATGATAATCGAATTGTCATCGCTCGTCATCAAGTAGCGATGACAATTGATGACAATCGAACCATCATCAAATAACGATGACAATTGATGACAATCGAACCGTCATCACTAGGGATGACATTTGTGATGATAGTTGATGACAATCAAACAATCGAACAGTCATCATATAACGATCGAACCGTCATCAAGTAGTGATGACAATTTATGACAATCGAACCGTCATCAAATAGCGATGACGATTCATGAGAATCGAACCGTCATCAAGTAGAGATGACATTTATGATGATAGTTGATGACAATCAAACCGTCATCAAGTAGTGATGACAGTGATGATAGTGATGACACATATTTGATGACGCTTTAGTGATGATAGTTTGATGACACTTGTTTGTCATCAAGGCTCTTTTGATGACAAATTAATCGAACCATCATCAAGTAGAGATGATAGTTGATGACAATCAAACCGTCATCAAGTAACAATGACAAGTGATGACAGTTGATGACGGTTCGAACCGTGTGATGACGGTTGTTTTTATATGGTTTGAATGCCTTTGATGATACTTTTTGTTATCAAAAAGTTGTCATCAAGACATTTTGATGACACTTTTTGCCTTTTATTACACTTTTTGTCATCAAAATTTTTTGATGACTGTGAAATAAATTGTGATGACAGTGATGACGGTTGTTTTTATGTGGTTGAATGCCTTTGATGATACTTTTTTCATCAAAAAGTGTCATCAAGACATTTTGATGATACTTTTTACCTTTTATTATACTTTTTGTCATCAAAAAATTGTGATGACGGTGAAATAAGTTGTGATGACGGTGAAAAAATTATGATGACGGTTATGAAAGTGATGATAGTGATGATTGTGATGATAGTGATGATGGTCAACGCCGGTCAACGGTCGGTCAACGTCAGTCAATGGTCGGTAAACGACCGAGTCAACTCGGTCAACGGGCGAGTCAACCCGGTCAACGACCGAGTCAACTCGGTGGGAGTGGGGTAGGGGTGGGTGATGGGGTTTTTTGCTATTTAGCTAATTTTCACACACTCCTTAATATCCACCTAATTAGCCTCTTTTTTTGCTATTTATTTAAATCATCCATAAATATAATATTCTTTTCTAATAATATTGATTAAATCTACTAATATTATTTTATCTTTATGTTTATTTGGGGATAAATTTTTGCAAATGTTATTTTATCTTTATGTTTACTTGAATATAAATTTTTTGCATAATTAAATATTTAAAATTATTATTTTAATAAAGGGGTGATGTGGTGTGGTGGCAGAAATTGCTTCAGATTTAGTTATTACTATTAGTAATAGATTTTTTATAATAATATTTATATCCATAACTATGACAAGTTTTTTAATTAATATGGACCATGTTTTTAATTGTAGATTTTATATTAAATTTTAGATTTTCTTATATTAATTTTTAGTTTAAAATTTCTATCCATAAACATGTTGATCTTTTATACTAATTTCTATTAATAAGTATGTCAATTTTTTAATTAATTCAGTATGGATATGTTATGTCTTACAACAATATATTATATTACTATTCATCAGTATGTTAATTTTTTATATTACGGATACGAACATAAATAAATAAAAATTATTGATCCCTTACTATTAAAATGATTAATCGGGTAAGTTCTATTGAGTTTAGGTTTAGTCATTTCACATTCGAGTTGAGTACGGGTTGATGTAGTTAAACTTTATGGATTGATTGCGCCAATTCATTATGGTTTTTCAGCGGGTTCCGGTAAACCCTACGAGTTAAGAGCATCAACTTTTTTATAATTATTACATAAATATTACAAATAGCCTTTTTTTAAGAATAAGATAATATTGGTATGCATTTTAATAATAAAATATATTATTATAATTAAAATAATTATAGATTTAAAATTTAATTTACTTATTTGCACTATTATTTTTTACTATATAAATTATAATACCTATATCATATTTAAATTAACATATTATAGATTTTATTTGGAAAAGTTCCCGGGCAAGGCCCGGGTCATCAACTAGTATATACTAAATAGATAACATGTTTCTTCCCCGGGTTGTGTGGCGTCTTTTGGGCACCGACACCAACCTCTGGCGACCGTGGCTGCTGTGGGTTTAACCACCCCAGGCAGTAGCTCTGTTTGGAGGCTTTTGTGCTTCCTGATGTCTCCCTTGGCTGCGTTGTTGTTGCCTCTAATGCTGGTGTACCATCTCCAGGTGTTTTCTATCCTCTTCTGCTTTGCTCAAACCCCAGTTGTTTATTCTTCAGATTTACTTTCCATAACCTTGCTTTCTCCTACTTATAACGATGGAACCTTGAAATCTGTTGGATTGTCTATGGTTAGTTTGATCCTTAATCCTAAAATACTAGCTAGCAACCTTAGCACTATAATCTGTGATCCGGGGCCTCTGTTGGTTCCTTGTAAATTCGTTTGCTGTTTTTGTAATTGTGGTGACGTTTTGGATTACAAGTTTCTGTGGCTTGTCGGTCGGAACGGTCACTATTACCCCAGCTACACTCTCCTTACAACCTTGAATTCGGCTAACCGGATCATGTACCCCCTAAACAATATTGTTTTGCTTAACAACTTAGCTTTCGTGTGCTATGATACACCTATGAGTAGGATTAACAAACTTTCAGTGGGTGGAGAACCCACTTGCTTTGCTTGCTGCATCTATGACATCTTATTAAAGAATCTTTCTCTCTTGTTTGGTTACAAAAGGGCCAATTGTGCAAATTGTAGTGTACGCCTTACACTTCATGGTGTACCCACCAAGTTTAATTCCAGTTCTTGTAATACATGTTTTAGGTTGCGGTGTTGCAACCTTTGTATTGATCCAATTGTCTCCACTAGGAACGTGGGTTTCAGACTCGGTCGTCGCCCTCTTATGGTCTCAATTTTTGTTCTCGTGTTGCACTTGATACAGGATGGTGCGCGCGCAACCAAAGACTACAGTTCAACAATTGATACGGACGAGAGAATCCGGGAACAAACAGGCAATAAAAGCCTTACAAGACTAAAAACTCGATCTCCTTTGCTCCACCAAAAGGATCGTACTTTAAATACTAAACCAAAAAACATGCTTACCAGCAACACTTATGGCTTTCAAGCAAATGCCACCCATCCCCCTATGGTTATAGGTTGGATGGCAAAGGCTTCGGAAAAAAAACCAGACTAGTGTGAAATGTATAAGTATTCTTACTTATCATAACTTTCTCAAGACTACCTGCCCGTTGATAAATCACAACGAAAACACACCACTATGCGCGACAAATGGAAAAACGAGAATCAAAATAAATATAAATGCAGGAAACTGGACTCAAGTTACATACACTAAAATAACCACCTAGGGCCTAAAAATAAAAGGCCACAAAGAAAAAACTAGAAACCAATCAAGGCTTAGACACCTTTATCACAAGGTTAAGCCTAATAACTACACCCAAAAGCAGCCGATGAAGTCGAATAACAGGAATTTACAAAAACGCCGGTGGAATACCTCACCTCCCACGGCCAAAAGCCACACCAAATCTGGTTTTTTATGAAGATTTGTACTTGGAATTGCAGGGGCATTAAACGCAAATCTTTCTGGACTGAGGTCAATGCGTTTTGCCGCCTGGAACATATCAACCTAATTGCACTCGTAGAAACAAAAACCCAAACGCAGCCTGATGACAAATGTTGGCAAAAAGCGGGTTTCGACTCGTTCGAATTCATCCCGGCTACCGGTCTCTCGGGCGGTATCTGCGTCCTTTGTAAAGGCTCAATGCTCACAAACGAAACTATTAAAACCATCCATAAAGACAATCGCTTTATTGCTTTCCACTATGAAAATCTTGAAACTAACAGAGAAATGATTCTGATCTTAGCCTATGCGCCACCAAAAGCACAAGAAAAAGACACATTTTGGAACAATCTGAAGGAATTCATTCAGCATTGTACCCTACCATGTCTTCTCATGGGAGACCTTAACAAAATTCAACACCCAGACGAGAAACTGGGTGGGGCAAATCCGGCCCCTTCCCGGTTTGAACGACTTATTAATTTTAAAAACGCGTGCGACATGTGCGACATCCCCACAATAGGAAATAAATTTACATGGAGAAAATCCAAAAACCTAGACAACAACACTTTCGAAAAACTAGATCGAACCCTCGTCAACAATCAAATCATCCAATGGTACCCCTCACTTGCCACGAAAAACCATGCTTTCGCATCCTCAGACCACTGCCCTATTTCGTGTGATCTCCCTACAGGGACCCCCTACAAGGCGCAACCATTCAAATTTAAAATGATGTGGACCACAAGAAAAGACTTCCAAGACGTCATCAAACAAGCTTGGCGGCTTAACGCCGGTGGATCACACATGTACAACCTCACAAAAAAAACCCAGCTCCTAAAAAGCAAAGCGAAAGCTTGGAATAAACAAACATTCGGAAATATCTTTGAACAAATCAAAAAGTTAGACGATGAGCTCATCGAAATCCAAAAGGAACTAATCGATAACGCCAACCTGCAACTGATCCAAAAACAGGAACGATTGTTGAGAAAGCGTTCCTGCCTCCTAAACTTCCAGTGCTTCTACTGGAAACAAAGAGCAAAAAACACCCATATTAAACTCAATGACAAAAACACCAAATACTTCCACCGTATTGCCACCGGAAGAAGAAACAGAACCAACATCAAAGAGATCCGCACAGCTGCAGGTACACAAGTAACTGGGGTAGAAAACATAAGAAGAGAAATTCAAAGAGACTTCCAAAACCGGTTTAGAGCACTGGAAATAAACCGTAGTAAACTGCAATCCATGACACAAACAATCCACCAAGAAGTCACTGAAGAAGACAACTTTGAACTCACCAAACCAGTGACGAACTCGGAAATTAAGATGGCCTTGTTCGACATTGGGGATGATAAATCCCTGGCCCGGATGGCATGACGGCATGCTTCTATAAAAAAATATTGGCATATAGTTGGCCCGGATGTCACCAAAGCTGTGAAGAGCTTCTTTCATTGTGGTAAAATATTAAAACAAGTAAACCATACCTTCATCAACCTGCTACCCAAATGCAAGAATCCCAACTCCACCAACCATTATAGGCTGATCAGCCTGTGCAATACAATATACAAAGTAATATCGAAAATTATTACAAACCGCCTAAAAAACATATTAAACAAATTAATTCACCCAATGCAAGGGGCTTTCATCCAAAATCGAAGTATCCATGACAACACTCTTATAGCACATGAAATTTTCCACTCTTTCCGCAATAAACGTGGTCGTGATGGATGGATCGCTGTAAAACTTGACATGGAAAAAGCCTATGATCGTATAAACTGGGAGTTCCTAACCACAATCCTACATAAGTTCGGATTCCACGAGAAATTCATTTGCTGGATTCACGAATGTGTGGAAACAGTCTCATTTTCTGTCTTGGTCAATAACGGACCAACAAAACAATTCTACCCCCAACGGGGACTTAGACAGGGGGACCCCCTTTCGCCGTATTTATTCATCCTCGCGGCTGAAATCCTGGCTAGACAACTTCACCATGAAAGCATCAATTCAAAAAATGGAATCGGGATCCAAATCTCGAGAAACGGTACAAAAATCCCATTCCTGGCTTTCGCTGATGACATCATCATTTTTGCTAAAGCCAATAGCCAAGCATGCAAAAAAATCAAAGACATCATTGATGACTACTGCCAGATTTCTGGCCAAAAAGTCAATTTTCACAAATCTGCATTCCAAGTAACCAAAAATATAAGCAACAATACCAAAGAACAAATAAAACAGATCCTCCAAATAGCAAACACAAAAGCACTAGACAAATACCTTGGATGTCCAATCATCAACGGGAGAGTTACACAAAACACCTTCAAACCCCTCACTATGCGTACAAGATCACAATTATCAAAATGGAAAGCGAACGCCCTTTCTCAAGAAGGACGCAAAACACTAATTAAAGCTAACCTCTCTGCACAACCGAATTATCTCATGCAATCATTCATGTTGCCCCAGGCAACACTGAAAGAACTCGACCAAATCAACAAGAACTTCTTCTGGAACAAAGAAAATAACTATAAACCACTTATAAGTTGGAACTCTATCTGTCGCCCCCTCGCCCACGGCGGGGCAAGAATCATTAAAGCGGAAGATATGAACAAAGCACTCCAAATGAAACTGCTATGGAAAATTCTAGCAGAACCTCATAACCCGTGGGTTAAAATAGTGTCAGAAAAATATCTCAAAACGGAAAACATCCTGAACTATAAGAAAAAACACAACACTTCTTGGCAATGGTCCAAACTCTTAAGCCTTCGAGACCTATTCATAAAGGGGCTTATATGGCAAGTGGGAGACGGAAAAACGATTCGCATCTGGAAAGACAACTGGATCGGGAATGGTCCTCTTCAACCAAATACTGAAGTCGAAAACATGATCAATTGGAACGAACCAGTAGAAAACTACCTACGCGAAGACAATTCGTGGAACATAGAGAAATTGGAAAAAGTTGTCAAGAATGATGACCTAAGCAAGATATCCGAAATAATCAATCCTATTAACAAAATCCCAAACAGGTTGTACTGGCAACCCAACAAAAATGGTTGGTACTCTACCCACTCAACAATACAATGGATCCACCAATCCAAAGGAGAACCCAAAATCAACCTAGAATGGATTAACAAACTCAACATACCGCCCAAAATGAAAAACTTTCTATGGAAGGTGGCACGCAACGGCCTACCAACCAAAGCTCGTCTGGATGCCAACCACATACCGGTACCACAGGGCTGCACTGCTTGCCAAAGTCAAGTTGAAGACACTAATCACATTCTACTTTCATGCCCTCTCACTAGGGAAACCCTTAACGCTGTTAGCCCTAAACTACGACGGATTACTAACCAAATTACCCCCAATGACAAAAAACCGCACCAGGTATTAGATGAAATTAGGATCCGAGCGTCAAAAGAGGAAATGGAACTCATCACGATCACATGGTGGAGCCTATGGTACTCCAGAAACAAGCGGGTGTTCGATGGAACCAATGAAACAAACTTGAACAATGCCAACAACATCAACGAATTTACTCGAAATCAGGTTAAAGAATGGAAACTAGCTAATAATCTGGCTCCCCGTAGCCCCCATACTCCATGCGGTAAGGCTAATGGAGCACGGAGTCCCAACAAATGGGTAAAACCCAAAAAAGACTTTATAAAATTGAATTTTGATGGTGCAGTCAATGCAGAGGGCGTGGCTTCGTTCGGATTCATCCTTAGGGACTCTGCGGGTCGCCCCATTTTCTTCGACGGAGGACTGATAGGTCGGCAGTCCGTTTTGACATCCGAGACCATCGCCTTGCGCCAGGGACTTCTTGAGGCCATCCGTCGGGCATTCCCCGGATTCAAATCGAAGGCGATAATTTGCAGTTGGTCAAGGCCGTACTTGGCGACTGGCGTTGCCCGTGGGAAATTGAGCTTCTGCGTTCGGACGTCCATTGCCTGTTGGCCCGGTTCCAGAATTGGAGTGTCTCTCATGTTGTTCGAGACTGCAATGCTGTGGCGGACTTCATCGCGGGATCCTTCCGACGCGTCTCTTCCATCCCGCTCGCAATTGACCCAGGGTTTCTCACCCTCATCCGTCAGGATGCTCTAGGGCGATCACTAGCCTGTTAGTGGTCACCCTAATCTCTTTCCTTATCAAAAAAAAAAAAAAAAAAAAAAAAAAAAATAGATAACATGTTTATATAACTTTTTATGTATATAATTTTCTATCCATGGATTATGTATTAGTTTGCTACAATAGATAACATATTTATATAATTTTTATATACATAAATTCCTATCAGATGATATTCTCAATATTAATTTAATATTTTTATCTCTTAACAAGATTTAGGGTCTTAATATATTTTTTTTAATCTCTTAACAAGGCTTGAGCTCCAAGTATAAAATTTATATCTACATAATGATATAATTTTAAATAATAAATTTTGTTATGTTGATATATTTTTATTTTGAGAAAAATATATAATTTTATGTTGATGACTAAGATTATATGTAAATGTCAAAAAAATAAAAAAATTCGAATTTTAATTTAATAAAATTATATTTTCTTTATCTTTTTATACATTTATATTAAAGATTTTTTCTTAGATCAAAGTTTGATAAAAAAAATAGAAAACTTTACAAATCTTGATGAATACTTACTTAAATTGAATTTTGATAAAAAAAATTACATTACATTTTTATTAATTTCCTTTTTATTTTAATTTTTGTAAATATAGAATTCGTTTTATCTAGCCCCACCTTACATTTAAATTTTCTTATCTCTACGTTTTTTTGTAATTTAATATGGATGATAGGTAGATTAATACATTGAACTTTATAAATTTTCATATACATTAATTTCCTTTATATTTTATTTCTCCGTTATGTAAATTTAGTATGGAAATCAACTTTATAGATGGATTGAATTTTGCAAAATAATACATAGATAATTTTTTCTATATTTTATCTCTAAAATCAAGGACAATGTTCTCTTCTATACTAATCTTTATATTGTATTTTTCATATACACAAACATTCTTATTATTATAGAGTAAAAGATAAGAACCCTAATATATAATTTTAATAAATTAACTTTAAAAAATATTTTAATAAATTATATTATGCTTTGTAGATAATCTATCCTGATTATTATTATCTTTATAAAAAACCAAGTATTTTATACATATTAGTGTCTAAAAAATAAGAAAATATTATTTAAAAATATTCAATAAAAAGTAAAATCAATATTTCAATAACTTCAATCTAAATTTGGACAAATCTCCACAAATAATGAAAAAATATTTAAAAAATATATTCAATTAAAATATGGAGTACAATCTAAAAAAATAATCTGTCTATTACATAATTTATTATGATATTATATAAATATATTTAGTATTTTAAATTAATATCGTAGAATTATATTTTTTTAGTGAAATTATCCCGTGAATATCACGGGACTTCGACTAGTTTGAAATGATTTCTTACCAAAGGCATAAAGCGTCTGCATGTGGCTTTTTAAGTCCGCCATCAAATCTCAGGGCTCCGTCGAGTGCTCTGCCCGGTTCACTGGGCTCTTTTCTTGTTTCTCAATTTTCGGAGAATGTGGCGACCAATTTCGGGATCTTTTGCAACGAAGGCCTGTCATCGAGATGGATTGCCCGCCGAAAGTTCCCAGATCAGAACGAGCTTGTCGGCGGACCAATAAATCATGTTTTTGGATATATACAAGATACAAACAAAACATTACATTTGCTTACCTCTTTTGACGTTTAACTCGATTTTCCTCTAAATATTTTCTTTTATTTTTGTATGCCTGTATATTAATTGACTAGTTCTCCGACTTACGCCACCTATCTTTATTCAATGCATTTTGATAATATTATCTAAATACATGCCTATATGGGTTGATATGACATGTTCTTTAATCATCACATACGCGACTCATAAATTATAATATTGATTATTGTTAACCTTTGTTTTGCATCTTTTTATGTGTAGTAACTAAATTTCAAGTATCACTAAAAGGGAGTATGACATCCTTGATTTGTCAGGTCAAAAGTACCTCGAAAAGAGGGTTGATTCCTTGGCTCACCTCAACACAAATGGCCTTGAGGAAACAATTGTGGCTAATAATAGTGCCACCCCACAAGAAAAGGCAAAAGCCATTGTGTTCCTCCACCACCACATTCATTAAAGTCTCAAAACTGATTACGTATTTGTGGAGGATCCAAGAGAATTGTGGGAGAGCCTAAATGAGCGATATGCTCATCAAAATGAAGTTTTACTCCTACAAGCAACACATGAATGAAACACTATAAGGTTTTAGATCTTTAAGTCCATCATTGAGTACCATAGTGATATCCACAAGATCAAATCTCAGTTGAGACTATGTGGTCAAATGATCACTCAGCAAGAAATGTTGGAGAAAACTTTCTCCATTATACATGCCTCAAATATATTGTTGCAACAAAAGTACAAAGAAAGAAATTTCAAGAGATATTCTGACTTGTTGAAAGTATTGTTGGTTGCTAAAAAGAATAATGAGCTCCTAATGAAAAATCACAAACTGACGCCTACTGGCTCAATAGCAGCCCTAGAAGCAAATGTTATGAACGAAGCGTTTCATGATAGAAATAAAAATGAACGGGTGAAACAATCATATTGTAATAATGGACGTGGATGACATTTTAATAATGGACGTGGACGAGGTCGTGGTTGCTATGGGGCATGGTGGCCGTGGTGGTCATGACTGGTCACTGGTCACTGGTCACTGGTCAAAGGCATGTCACACAGCTCCACACCTAGTGAAGCTATACCAAGCTGAAAAGAATAAAGGGCTACTAAGACCAACTACATTGATAATAAAGATGTGGATATGTCACTTGTGACTAGTTTGGATGTCAATGACTTTCTCAACCTTAACAATGATGATGGATTTGCCTTAGGGGCTTAAATGAAAGAACATGTCTCTAAATATCTCTATTATCTCCCATGTTATTGTATAATACTCATAATGTCTTTTATCTCTTATGTCTTAACCTCAATCTCATAGAAATTTGTATAATCGAACTTGTATGATAAACTTTGTATAATATAATTATCCTTGTATAATATATGAAGCTTTTATTAATGCCTTAATTTTCTTTTTCTTTATATTTATAGAGAAGTATGGACTCACCTAAGGTGAAACTCGATGGGAAGGAGTAATGTCTTTTAGACAGTGCAACAACACACACCATTTTGAGGAGTAAAGAATACTTTACATAATTAAGAGCCTTTGAAGGCAATGTCACTACAATATCTGATGTGTCAAAACTCATCAAAGGCTTTGGAAGAGTTGTCATTCTACTCCCAAGGGGAATAAAGTTAATAATAAATGATGTACTATATTCGAGTAAATATCGAAGGAATTTACTAAGCTTTAGAGATGTGTGTCATAATGGATTTTATATGGAAACCATGAATGAAAATGGGAGAGAATACTTGTGCATAATAAAACATGAATTTGGCTATAAACAGATTCTCAAAAGGATGTCAACACCAACCTTCGGACTATATCATACATACATTTATCTGTTTGATTCTTTGGAGACATTGGAGATGACGATTTGTTGGACATCGGATGGGAACTGGGTGGCCTGACGTTCCTCGGCCGCCAAGCTTGCTTGATGCTCGGCGGCAAGATCGGCCGCATCGAGTATTTCAGTGATGTTGTCGTCACCGGAGTTCCCATCGTCTTCAAAGGCGTCATCCATTACCTCGTCGTTTTCTTCAGTGATGAGTTACACACCATTAGCTTCCTCGGCCTTTTCGCTCTCCTCGACCTCTTCTTCTTCATCTCCATCGCCAATCTCCCTTGATCTTTTCCTGGAAACCTTGGGTGCAGAAGGGTTGAAGATGATGGCATTGAGCTCGACTTCTATTGTAGTGAGCCTTGCGTTCTCCTTAGGGGTTCTCATGATGATGTGACTAGGAGGACGCTTCTTCTTCAGGGCAACGACGATGGGTTGATCATCATTAGTTGAGTCGTCATCGACAAGTGGACCACTATGTCAGTCTCGGCCGAAGGCTTGTGGGAGATGATGTGGGAACACCCTTTTGTGTGGAGGAAGGAGGTGTTGGTTCCTTTGTGGAGGGAGGACGTGGTGTGTGAGGTTGAGAAGAAGTGGTGGTGGGTTCTATGGAGGGGAGAACGATGGGGTCAGAGTTCCCATCAGAGGGAGGAAGAGAAGTGGTGGAACTAGAGGTGGTGTCTTTAGGACTAGAGTTCCTATAGGTAGTTGTGGGTAGAGAGGAAGGAGGAGGGTCTTTGGGATTAGGGTTCCCAGAGTCAGAGGGTGGAAGAGAAGAGGGTAGAGAAAATGTTCGAGAGCAGGAAGTGGATGAAGGTGGTGGAGGCGATGGAAGGGATGATGGAAGGTTTGATTGTAGGCGAGTGGAGGCCATGAATGAGTCGAGAGAGAAATGGGTGGTTGTTTTGGACAAAAATTTGACAAGCAAATCTCTGCCCTAGATTGGGGTACGATCGAATTGAAAGGGAAGAAAACACTTCGAAAAAGTAAGAATTTCTATGATACGGAGGGAAAAAGCTCTCTTTCGATTATCTACTTTGTTACAATTGTCCGTGTACATGTATAAACCGTAAAAACCTATCGATAAATCCCCTCATTTCAACGTCTTCCTCCTACCTCCCACGATTTCCGAGTTTATAGGGCATATCCCTAACTACTATCCACTTCCCGTGTATATCGGAGGTGAAAAATGTCATAGGCGTTGTCCTCTAAACGCGCTCCTCTTCTTCTTGACAGAAGCCTTCTTCCTTCACCTGAGTGACTGATGATTTCTCTTCGTTCCTGGATCCTTCTACGATCAAGCCAACCGGTGAATTCCTTGTGTGCTTTTGAGCTCGGCTTACCAAATGGGCCGAAGATATTTTGGGCCTAAAAATACCCCCAAATCCTGATCCAAATCTTTTAGGCGGGATTTGGATCGGATTTGTCACGTGATCTACAAGCAACGTGTGACACGCGGCTTAATCCCGTCCGTCCGATCATTCTCGGGAGCATGAAGAGTCACATCGTTCAGGCTTTAAATGCTCTAGCCCAGACCTCTTCGGAGATATGCGCTGATCTCCCTCTGTTCCCTTCCTCATCATCTTCTTGCTTCAATTCCAGTTTTTTACCCTGTTTCTCTATCACACGTTCTTCCATGGCCAAAATTGACGCTAAGGATATGGGTTTCGAATCCTCCCACACCCTTGAACCCCATGAATGTCGCCCTTGTTGTCTCTCTCTTTGGATAAAGTTGAGAAGATAATTCAAAACCACGGTTTTCCGGCCAGCACCAACTTCTACACCCCCACGTGCGAAGCTGTGGACTGGGTTAAGGAGGGTTGGATCTGCTTCTTGGAGTATCCCTTCACTCTGGGGGCTCTTTTCCCTTTTTCTCCCTTGATCCTGAATTTCTTGATGGCTCTCAAAGCTTCTCCGGCGCAATTGATGTCGTCGGTGTAGAAGATCTTATATTAGATAAGAGAAACCTGTCTGGGAGAAAAGATTGACTTCACCGTGCAGGATCTATTGTGTGCTTACCGGGTTTGTCCCCTCAGGGCTAGGCGTTTTACTCTTCACACGAGGGACGCCAAGAACCCATTGATTCCGAAATCAAAGGTGAACGATAAGGATTGGGCCTCGCGCTTCTTTTTCATGGAGAAGTCTACACTGGGCGCGATGTACCAATCAGCTTTCTTTAACTCTTGGACTACTAAGAGTAAGTATTCATAACCCTAATTTCTGCACCCCTCTGTCGTTACCTGCCGTCTCTTATCGAGTTTCTGATTTGGTTGACTTTACATGCAGTTCCGTCTAGCCTAGAGACCCATGTCTTGGAATCGGAAGCATGCTGGAGACTCTTCGCTCTTCCTGAAGCAAAGAGAACGTACCGGAGGTCCGCGGAGCAAATGCTCGAAGGTGAATCCAGCAACAAGACGACGGCTGTCACTGAGGGTCAATCGTATGGCGAGGATGACGCGAGATCGGGAAGCTCTGAGAAGACAATTGAGGATAATGCTCCGGCGCTTGGGAAGCTTGCTGAGGTGACCACGAAGCCAATACAGAACCTTACCAGTATGTGCCTTTTTCCTTGCTCTTGAATTTTGTAACAGCTTTACCTATGGGTTTTAACGTTTGTCTTCCCAAAAGCTTCTTCTTCCTTGGGGAAAAGTTTCTCTGCTACAACTCTGATTCAGCGCAAGCTGCGGTCGAGTGACAAAAAACCTCCTTTGCACCCCAAGGTAAAGATTGAGGCATCGACGAAGGTGACCCTCGCCAAGAGACCGCCGCCTGGTGTTACAGAGGTCATTGACCTAGATGAGAAGGGTCCCTCGGATCTGTGGCAGAAACTCTGTAGTGCTCAGGGTTCAAAGAAGCCTCGCCTGAAGTTCCCACTCCCGCCCTGGTTAAGGATGTCGGTCTATCGGTTTGGAAGGTTCGCTTTTATTCAGTTGCTCTTCTTCTTTTTTTTATACCTCACTACGGATGATATCCTGTCCTGGTGTATAGGCTTTACAAGGCATTCTCTGGGTTGCGGATGCTGCTGAAAAAGAAGACCAGATTTTAAGAGAGCATCAGGCTAGGTGGGATGCTGAGAAGGTTGCCTTGGAGAGGGAAACATCTCTCGCGGTCGAACACCAGAAGATGGACGCAGGCAATCTTGCGAAACTCGCTGAGACGGTCAAGCGTCAGTCTTCTCAAGCTGCTTCGGATCAATCCAAGATCGCCGAGCTCGAGGCTGCGAACAGAAAAATTCTTAAGGAAGTTGGCGAGATCGGAGCCTACTACTCAATGATATCAAGGGTGGAAACAATCAAACAGTTCGTGGCTGGTCAGCATTCGGACTGGGCTCTGGATGCTGAGTTCACGTCCTTTCATGATTGCTACCCCACAGATCAGCCGGCTCCTGGCGATGAGCTTTTCACCTCTTTCGACGCGGAGGAAGACGGTGGTGATCGTGATCCGAGCGCGGGCGTAGCACCTGATCGAGGCAAAGGGTTGGATCGGCTTTCAACGGATGTAGTGGAGCAACCAAGGGACACTTCTGACAAAGAAGAAGATTATGGTCGCGGGCCCTTGTAAAAGATTTCTTTTGTGATGGTTTTTTTAACAAACTTCTGTTGGTGTGTACGGGCCATTTAGGGGCCATAAACAATATTTTTCCGTTGAACGGACGACGTCTCTTCCTGAGGAAGAGAAAGTAGATGTTTTTTGGTGCATGCATGCTTTCTTTCTTGCGTGTTTTGCTTGGTATTGTCCTTCCTTATTGTGCAGGTTTTTCAGGATGCGTGGATGCTTCGGACTGAAGGCTTCAAGACGAGGACTCCTGCAGAAGTCTCTAGTCACGGGTGGCATCTGCGCTTACCGAAGGAGGTTTCCAGGCGGGTGACGAGTATCGCGTCAGAACTTGCGCTCGGGAGGGCCGGTCGATTAAAGACGTCTTTAGTCTAGGATTAGTTACCTCTACTGTTTGGACTTGTGTTCGATTGTATGATGTATGCTACATGATAATGAATAAAATATGCTTTTGATTTAATACTTCTACTCATGCAAAAAAGGAAATAAGTGTGATCAAGCAATAACGCACGCAAATGTCATTCATTCAACAAAATAACACAACATAGAAGTCACACAACAAGGAACTTTCACACAAACATGTTGATCACAATCGCACTACGAAAAAGATGAGCTTAGACCAAAAGCAAAATAACAACTATGTATAGATGACCTCGAAAGTCTCGAGTGTCTGGCGAAGAAACTTTCTGTCAGAAGTACCAGATAAGTTTTCGTTTCGATAAAGGAAGACTTCCCTCAGAAGTGATACTTCTTTAAGTGTACCGCATTCCAACTTCTTGGGATGGCTTCTCCGTCTTTGGATTCCAGCTGGTATGCGCCTTGTCCGATGATCCCAGTTATCTTGTAGGGTCCTTCCCATGTCGCGGCTAGCTTACCCGATTTGGTCTCATGGGTATTTTGAAAGACTTTTCGTAGTACCCAATCACCGAGTTGGAAGGTCCGGATTCTGACGTTTTGGTTGTAGCTCCGGGTGACTTGTTGCTGGTGCCTAGCTAGGCATAATCGGGCTTGGTCACGAAGCTCGCCAGAAGTATCCAAGTCAGTCGACAGCTCCAGATGATTCTGTTCCTCGGTCAGAAAGCTAGTGCAGGCAGTTGGGATGAGAATTTCGGCAGGAATGACCGCTTCACATCCGTGCGTTAACGAGAAAAGAGATTGGATGGTCGCTACTTTTGGCGGCGTTCGATCGGCCCAAAGGACGTAAGGGAGCTCGTCAGCCCAATTTCCCTTAGCCTTCGTAAGACACTTCTTTAGATTGTTTATGATCACCTTGTTTCTAGCCTCGGCCTGCCCGTTTGAGTGGGGATAGCGAGGTGTTGAGGTGACTAGACTGATTTTCCACCGACTATAGAAGTCTCTAGTCCTCTGGCTTATGAATTGGGACCCATTGTCACATACGATCTCCGAGGGTACCCCGAAACTGCAAAGGATGTTCCTAATGATGAAAGAAATCACCTGTTTATCCTTGATTTCTCGATAAGCTTCAACTTCGACCCACTTAGAGAAGTAATCGGTCATTGCGAGGAAGAATACTCTCTGTCCGGACGAAGGGGTAACTTCCCGACTATGTCCATTCCCCATCGCATAAAGGGCCATGGCGTGAGTGTAGGATAGAGTGGCTCAGGAGGTTGGTGAGTGGTTGGCGAATGCCTCTGGCAGGCATCACATTTACGGCAGAAATGTACAACGTCTTTTCTCATAATAGGCCAATACCACCCCTGCCGAAGGGCTTTGTTGGACAGACTTCTCCCTCCAGTATGGTTCCCACAGTCTCCCTCATGAGGTTCTTCAAGAAGTCTCTGGACACCTTCCTTGGCTAGGCAACGTTGTAGTGTACCCACTGCCGACTAATGGAATAGTTTCCCGTTCTCTACTGTAAACTTTGTAGCCTTGATCTTCAGCAACTTAGCTTCGGTTTTATCTTTCGGAAGTTTCCCCTTGGTTAGCCAATCCAGGTACGACTGAGTCCAAGGTGCTTCATTTGTAGTGTACCCATTGCCGACCGATGGAATAGTTTCCCGTTCTCTACTGTAAACTATGTAGCCTTCATCTTCAGCAACTTAGCTTCGGTTTTATCTTTCGGAAGTTTCCCCTTGGTTAGCCAATCTAGGTACGGCTGAGTCCAAGGTGCTTCATTGGCCTCCGAGGGATCGAAGGGATTTCTCTTGTGACTCGAGCTACACAGAGGCAGATCTAAGTCGGGATCGTTCCGATAACTCATGGCGTTGACATCGTCACTGCTCATGAAGACATCGTTGTGGGAAGTAGTTTTGAGAAGGCAGACGTCTTCGATCATACTATCAGATCTCTTGATATCTTCGGTATGAGCTCTTCTAATGGCAGGAACCATGATGTGAATCATCGGGATTACAGGATACTCGTCAGGATCAATGGCCGACGCTAGACGGGCGAGAGAATTTGCCTGAGCGTTCTGCTCTCTTGGGATCTGTGTGAAGGATACCTTCTCGAAACGAGGAATTAGATTTTTGACCACATCTAGATAGGCTATCATCCTTTCATCCCTGGCTTCATATAACCCCAGAACTTGGTTGACTATCAACAATGAGTCACAATTGACTTCTATCTGTTGTATGCCCAGGTCTTTGGAAAGAATCAGACCGAAAATCAGAGCCTCGTACTCAACTTCATTGTTTGTAGCTTCGAACTTGCATCTCACGGATTGTGCCACCCTATCCCCCTGTGTTGATTTTAGGACTACTCCTATCCCTGTTCCTCCGGCGTTAGAGACGCCATCCATGTGAAGCGTCCACTTGTCTGGAGACTTAGCTTCTAGCGTCATTAGCTTCGCTGGCTCTGATCCTTCTTCCGTCGTAGGACGAAAATCAACCACAAAGTCAAGTAGCGTCCGGGACTTCAATGCGGTTCTAGGTTCGTACTTAATGTCGAACCCACTCAAATGAATTGCCCATTTAGCCATTCTTCATGTGAATTCAGGATTATGCATGACCGTCTTCAAGGGATGCGTGGTTCTTACCACTATCGTGTGTGCCTCAAAGTATGGGCGAAGCTTGTTGGAGCACATGACTAGTGCCAGAACCAACTTTTCCAAGGAAGAGTATCAGGTCTTGGCCGGTAGGAGAGTCCTACTAACATAGTACACAGGTTGGTGTTATCCGTCTTGTTCTCGGACCAATACTTCGTTGATGGCTTGCTTGGTAACGACCATGTATAAGGGTAGGGCCTCTCCTGCTTCGGGTTTAGCTAAGATTAGAGGATCAGAGAAGTATTTCTTCAGCTCTTGGAAAGCCTCCTCATGTCTGGCCGTCCACTGGAAGCACTTGTTCTTTCAAAGTACTTCGTAAAAGAGACGGCATCGGTCTGTTGATCTAGATATGAACCTATTCAAAGCGGCGATCTGTCCAGTGAGCTTTTGAACCTCTTTCACGCACCTGGGAGATTTCAGCATTACTGTGGCTCGAACCTGCTCGGGACTAGCTTCTATCCCTCTCTGGGTGACTAGATACCCTAGGAACTTCCCCGACTTCACGCCGAAAGTACACTTCTGCGAGTTCAGCTTCATATTATATTGCTTCAAGATTTCAAAAGCTTTCTCTAGACGACTTCTGTGATCTATAGCTTTCTTCGATTTGACGAGCATTTCATCTATGTACACCTCCATAGTTTCTCCGATTTGGCCTTGGAACATTTTATTCACTAGCCTTTGGTATGTGGCCCCGGCGTTTCGCAGCCCAAAGGGCATCACCATGTAGCAGTATGTTCCTTTACTAGTGATGAAGGATGTCTTCTTTTGGTCGCTTTCTTCCATCCTGATTTGATTATAACCATTGAAGGCGTCCATGAAAGTTAACAATTCATGGCCCGCCGTGGCATCCACCAGGGCGTCTATGTGGGGTAACGGGAATGAATCCTTGGGACACGCCTTGTTCAAATCCATAAAATCTACGCACATCCTCCATTTTCCATTCTTTTTGGGCACGCCGACCACGTTTGCCAACCACTCTGGGTATTTGACCTCCTTGATCTTTCCAGTTTCCATCAGCTTTCTCACTTCTTCATCCACTATCTTATTTCTCTCGGCAACGAATTTCCTTAGTTGTTGCTTTACCGGTTGGTGATTAGGGTCCACATTCAACCTGTGAGTGATGATCTCCGGATCGATCCCCACCATGTCCTCATGGGACCAAGCAAAACATTCTATATTTTTTCTCAAGAAGTCTACCAGCTCATTTTTCATGAATAACTCCAAGCCCTTTCCAATCTTCACGGACCGATTGAGGTCTGATTGGTCTAGGACCACTTCCTCTACCTGTTCATCTTTCTTTTCTTTTTCTTTTAGAGAGGTAGAGTTAGTGGTCTCCTTTAATTGCTAGGTGGATTTTTGATTGCCGGCTGGCTTCAGCGCCGACTTGTAACACTCTCGGGACGTTCATTGATCTTCGCGGATCTCTTGAACCCCCCACATTGTTGGGAATTTCACCGTCTGGTGGTAAGTAGACAAGACGGCTCTCATGTCGTGGAGCCATGGTCTTCCCATTATTACATTATATCAAGAAGGACAATCAATAACAGAGTACCTAACCTGGATGTTCACGCCCTTTGCGTACGTGGGAAGGATGATGTCTCCCACAGTGTGCTTCACTTCTTCGCTGAAGCCTACGAGTGTTGTGGGGTTCTTCTCCACGTCCCTCTCGATCAACCCCATTTCTCTCAAAGCCTCCAGCGTCATAAGGTTGGTTGAGCTCCCGATATCAATGAGGACTCGCTTCATTAAGACGTTTCCGATCGACAAAGAAATCACGAGACCGTGATGGTGGGGTCCGTCAAGACCATTGACGTCATCCTCGTCAAAGTGTATTGCGAGATTGATGACGTCTTTCTTCATTTGCGCTGGGCGATGACGGATGCCTTCACGCGCATTCCTCTTGGCTGCTGAGTATGTAAGGCCGCATACGCTTGACCCTCCGGTGATCACGTTCACGACCTTGGCAGGTACTGGCGACGCTGGCCTTCCTGCGCGCGAGGCTTCCACGACGTTCGGGGGGACTTGCGCATTTGGCGCGACTTCTGTGATCCTTCCTCGAGTTACAAGGTAGGCAATCTCTCTTCTTAGCGCCACGCATTCCTTGGTTACGTGACCATAGTCGTCATGGAAGTCACACCACCTGCTCATATCTTTGTTTGGATAGGGCTTTTCCTTCCTCTTCGGCCACCTAATGCCTCATATCGTTTGGGCTATGTTCTTCACGAGGTCCTCGGGGGATATACCCAGGTTGAACTCATCATACTTCGGCGGTAGTGGTTTGGCCGGCTTGGTCTCGGCGACGTTCACCTTCACCGCGTCAGAATGAGGGCGCCGGTATGGTTGGTCACAACGTTCCCGACGGTGATCTGGCGCTGCCTTCTTATCCACCCTTTCCCAAACGCTTGGGGGTTTCCTCATCTTCAAATCCTCCTCAAGCCTGATTTGAGCTAGGGCCTTGGTTTGCACATCCTCGAAGCTGTGGCAAGGATGCCTAGTGAGCTCTTTGTAGAGATCTCCGTCTTGATTTACCCCCTGACGGAAGGCTTCCATAGCCATCGGCACGTCACAGTGAGGGATGGAGATCTTCTCTCGGTTAAATCTGTCTAGGTACTCCCGGGTGGATTCCTCCGGTTTTTGGATAACCTGGTATAGATCACTAGACTGCTTCTCGAATCTCCGGCTGCTAGCGAATTGCACTCGGAATGAATCCATCAACTCAGTGAAAGAGCGGATGCTTCCTCTTGGAAGGTTGATGAACCACTTCAAGGCCGGACCCGCGAGAGCTGCCCCGAATCCCTTGCACATCAGTGCTTCACGGGAGTGGTACGGAACTGTGCTGGTCATCATTTTTTGCTTGAATATGGCCATGTACTCGTCGGGATCCCCCGTGCCGTCATACGGGATCATGCTAGGTACCAAGAACTTCTTCGGTATCTCAACATGGGTGATGTGAGGGGCGAAAGGTGATTCGTCGTAACCGTCAATCGCTTCCTTCTCTATGGGCCGTGGAACCCCGAGTATCTTCGCCAGTTGCTCGGTGAACATCTTGAACTGATTTCGGATGATACTTTCGACGTCTCGGGGATGACGGCGGTCCCAATCCTCGTCATCATCCATGACCTCATCTTCAAAGCACCGGGGGCTAACCTCTCGCGCTGATCGAAGGCGTATGGGTGCCCTTGCCCCCTCGCTAATAGGGTTACCCTGTGCAGGGGTAAACGACGGCACCCCAGGGAATGTTGCTGGTGGAGTAACGAACTCCAAGCCAGGGTTTCCCTCGCACCGGCTGGCGTGGTTTCCAGAGGAACCTTCACCCCCACTGTTTTGGGTTCGATCCGTTACTCGGGTACACGGGCCGACAGAGGACACGGACCGGAGTTGGGAGCGTAAACCGTCATTATCGGCGGTTAATTGCTCGATGCTAGCCTTGTGTTTTTCGTTGCAAGCAGGTTGATCAGTCAGTTCCTTATCCAAAGCTTGACGCCTTTGAGCAAACTCGGACAGTTCGAGGCGAAGGGCTGCCAATGAGTCCTGGCGTGCGCCTCCGTCATCCTCGGCGTTTAGCTCTTGATTGCCTTCGTTAGGGTTGCTCATGGCAATCTTCCTAAGCTTCCTTCAATGCGAAAAGATGAACCCTTCTTGATCGTTGGACCCCACGGTGGGCGCCAAATTATTTTGGACAAAAATTTGACAAGCAAATCTCTGCCCTAGATTGGGGCACGATCGAATCGAAAGGAAAGCAAACACTTTAAAAAAGTAAGAATTTCTGTGATACGGAGGGCAAAAGCTCTCTTTCAATTATCTCCTTTGTTACAAGTGTCCGTGTACATGTATAAACCGTAAAAACCTATCTATAAATCCCCTCGTTTCAACGTCTTCCTCCCACCTCCCACGATTTCCGAGTTTATAGGGCATATCCCTAACTACTATCCACTTCCCGTGTATATCGGAGGTGAAAAACGTCATAGCCGTTGTCCTCTGAGCGCGCTCCTCTTCTTCTTGACGAAAGCCTTCTTCCTTCACCTGAGTGACTGATGATTTCTCTTCGTTTCTGGATCCTTCTGCGATCAAGGCAACCGGTGACTTCCCTGTCTGCTTTTGAGCTCGGCTTACCAAATGGGCCGAAGATATTTTGGGCCTAACAGTGGTTAACTTCTTCTTCTTCTTGATGGGTTTGAGGAAGAAGAAGTTTGTGATTTTGAGGGTTTTTTGGATTTGGGAGGATCGGGACCAAAGTTGTCCACAATCAGAATAGGTTTGGATGGAGGAAATGTGGGTTTTGAGGAGGTGGTTTTTTTGGGGGGAAGAGAAAAAAATTGGGAAGAGGGTGGCGCTGGTAGGGTAGGCGCAATCACCCTAGAAAAAGGAGGGGCTTGGCCTAGAATTTTGGTTTCGAGAAACGAGGTACCGACGGCCAGATTTCCGGGTCCCGAAGGTATGGCTTGATGTATTCATGAAGCATTTTATACATCAACTCACTGGGCCGGATCAGGTTTGACGTCGGCCTCTTTGAGCATGGTCCATGCGAAGGATCGAGGATTGGACTCGATCCATTCCTAGACCCAAGGTTCTGGATGAATTGGTTTGAAGGAAGTTTGGTGGGAAGAGGATTTCGGAGGATCCATTTGAGAGAGAGTTTTGGATTTTTGCTTGAAGAGGAAAGAAAGAGTTTTAGAGAGATGTGTTTGCAGAGAAGACGAAGGAAGAGGATGATCCTAAAAATGTTAAAGGAGAGAAATTAGAAGCGATTGAGAAAGCGTAAAAGGGTAAAAGAACAAGTTCCCTTTTCCAAATTGACCAATGGCATTCTTGTACTTTATGGGCTTCCTCTACAAGTTTGAGATGCGTGTCACCATTTCCCATGGAAGTCCAATCAGCGAGAAAAACGATTGGCTCTCAGTGTTCCTTCTCTACTAAGATGTCTGACACAAATCTCGCTTCCCGAGCAACTACTTCTCTTTCTTCAGCGTTTCAGTTTCCAGTATAAAGTTCCCTTGTAATGTGATTAAACTTAAAGCAAGTTCCCATGATCTTGTGAAAAAGTCATATTTGGATAGAGTGGTGAGGGGAACTTGTTGGATACTGGTATCATGGGAACAATGTCTGTTACCATGGGACCAGTGTCAAGTACTCCTCTTTAGTTTTGATAATGACAAACTCTATAAGGACTAACGATCTCTATGTTTGTGTAAGGTGTAATGTAGATTACAAGTTAATACAGAACATAAGGGAACAGTCAATGAAGCACTGATGTGAGGGAACAGTGTGAGGGAACAGCAGTGCGAAGATACTTCATCTTTCCTTATTTAGAAAGCGCGTAAATCAGTTGCGAGAGAATCAGATCTCGGAAGATTTGATAGCTGGATGAAGTTGTTACTTGAAGAAGATCTTGGAGTGGATATTGCCGAATAATATCTCCAAGATTTAGTGGATAATTGGTTCGAGTCTTTCTAAGATTAGATAAGATAGAATCGATGTAAATCTAGTTTATAGTGAATAAATTAATGACTAATTATATCTGAATTACGGAAGTAAGTAAGATATGATTGGATTAGTTTGTTGCACTATAAATAAAGGTTAAGTGATTAGGTTAGAGTTACCGATTACTAAGTGAAGTCATCGTGAAGTCTGAAGCTGATCACTGTAAGTTGTGTTGTGGTATAGTTTTATTGTTGAATCGTTCTAGGGCTGAGAAGTTGAGTTAGATAGATCTAGGTTCTAGAGAATAGGATAAGACTATCTTTCATAACTCTACTTGCTTGTAGTTCGTGTGAAATCAATAAAACTAAGAGAAGCATTACAACTTTTCTACGGAGGGAGTGGTTTTTCCTTCAATCAACTAGTTTGTTGTTGAAGGTTTCCACTATAAGTAATCGTGTTAAGTCTTGCATATTTCCGCTGCCCAGTTCACTGTTCCTAGAGGAACAGTGTCTGTATTTCTAACACACTCGTTCCAACAGAACTCATATCCAATATTTTATGTGGAGTTTGGGAACACAAAAGGAACCAAAAAATTGTAACTCATTAAAGGATAAGAGAGGGGGTTCATGAGAAGCGTTTATCTGATTCACTACTAAGGGTTGGTTTATGATCAACCATCATTGTGGCTTGCAATGAGGGCGAGGGGAACTTAGGTTGATCATTTTGGGTTAAAAAGAAAGAGAGTTTCATATAGTACAAAGTAAGCCTTAGACTAGCAATATGGTAAAATGAATGTGTAATTTCCTAGAGTCCCCTAGCATGAAATTCGTCTTGAACTAGCCAAGCATAGGGAGAATAACAAAACGAGATTTGTTTAATTTAAAGTTATCATCCCTAAAAGCATCTGAAGGTGCTCATAGGGACGTTTGTCTAAAGCTTAGTAAGAATGTTCGCGATTTGCTCTTCAGTTCTACAGTGTTCCATAAAGATGTTCCCATGCTCAACATTATCACGCAAGACATACGTAATCCTTGAGTTTGTACTTAAGCCATAGAACTTGGGAACAACAAGACATTGCTGCCACATACTTTGTTTTAGCGGTTGAGAGTGTGTCGCTGAGTTTTGCTTCTATGATCCTCATGAAACAAGGCATGAGCCTAGGAATTAGGCCATTCCCAAAGTGCTTTTCCTATCCACCAGATGGCCAACGGAGTCTACATCTGAGTAAGCCACTACAACCAACTAGTTGTATGGGTAAACCTCTTCCTCCGCTTGGAGGATTTTGAAAGACTTCCTTCTTTTATTGACTGTTCCCTTAGCTACTACAAGGCAAAGTTTAAACTTCTATGTTCCTAACAGTCTCCGAACTCTAGAAACACTAATGAACTTTCTCGACCTAAGTACTAAGACAACAACTCAACTAAAATAAGAAAACCAAACCTTACACTCTACGATTGTATCGGTACTCAGTTCCTTGGCTCTTGGGAACACACATTTCACAGTCATCGAGATCAGACACTCACCACCAGGGACTTCTCTGGTTCTTTTCTTCTTTCTTGACTTGACTTCTTTAGGGTTTGCTTAAGGCTTTGTGAGAAATGATTTGCAAGTGCACTATTCATGAGCTTATATAGATGTTTGACGCTTAGGGCTCAATGATTTCTGTGTGCATTTGTCTGGAATACCCTTGTCTTGTTAGCCAAGTATGTGTACTTTTTTCACATGTGTTTCCATTTGAATTTTGTCAAATCTTCAAGCTCATCAAACCATTGGATCAATCGGCTCAGTCTGAGGAACAGACTGCACCTCTGTTTTGTCTGGAACAGGCTTCCGCATTTCACGCTGAGTTATCTATCTTCACATGTGAGGTCCCTTGTCTTAATTGGGAACTTGTCTTTCACGAGTTCCCTTGATGGGAACTTCTCCTTTTAGATTTCGTTCAGTTTGCCATTGTCACGCTCTTGAGTTCCCTTGAGGGAATATCCGTAGGACCTAATATTCCCTTGAAGTACTTAATTGGATATAAGATATTAGTTCTCTAATAATGTTTGTCGTTATCAAAACTGGAGAGTTCGATCGTTTTTCGATGTGGTAGAACTTGAGTTCCTAACACCGTTCCAACAGTTTTAATTCGAATTTTGATTACTTTTATGAGGATATTTCTTTCCACAAGCAACTATAATATTAATTCTTGAACATGCATGATACCAATTAAGAGAACTATAATATTGAAAAAAAAATACTTCATGCCCAAAATCTATGTTAGGTTTTATGTAGGTAGAATATATATACAGACACCTGACGTTTGACCAAATGATCATTTTGAATTGACACCTCACCTTTGAAAATGTTCGATTGAGTACCTAAACTTACACATTGTGACCTATTGAACACCAGTTGGATTGAGTGCATGACACGCGCGCCATATCAGATTGCCACATCACATATTTGAGTAATAAAATTTTAAAAAATCTAAAAAAAATAAAAGATTTTGCCACACCATTAAATTAAAAAGAAAATTAAATTTTATTAAAAAAATTTATTTTATTCTCCTTCCTTTCTCTTCTAACTCTTCTTCCCCAAATCTCACGTGCCCCAAATCTCATCTCTTTGTATTCTTCCCCAAATCTCATCTCCTCTTAGTTCTCATCTCGAGTGCCACCACCAAGATTTCTTCACCGTCGGCAGTCCACCACCAAGGGTCCGCCTCCGCCTTCCAGATCTGAATCTTCTAGAAGGAAGAAAGAGTTATGCACCATCGGTACTCTTCTCTGCCTCAAATCTGAACTCGGGACACCGCCTCCGCCTTCCCGCTTCATCGTTCTTTTTCTTCACCGTCGGAATTCTTCTCTGTCGGTCGGCATGCCGGAATCGGGACAAAAGAGTTCTTCACCGTCAGCACGACGAACTCGGGACAAAAGAGTTCTTCACTGTCGGCACTTTTTTTTGCCTCAGATCTGAACATACAAAGAAGGAAAAAAAGAGAAAAGGACAAAAAGAAAGGAAAAAGAAAAATAAAACAAGAGAATAAAAGAATAGAAAAAAAGAAATTAAAATAATTAAAATTTTGCCAAGTAGGATCTGTCAAAGGCCAAATTAGCATCACTAATTATCCCACTCGCTCTCAACAGAGAGTGAAATGCACGTAAATTGCCACATCACCGAGAGGTGTTCAATAGGTCTTAATGTCAGCGAAGAGGTGTTCAATAGGTCACGATGTGCAAATTTAGGTACTCAATCGAACATTGTCAAAGGTGGGGTGTCAAAATTATCATTTGATCAAAGGTCAAGTGTCTGTATATGTATTCTGCCGTTTTATGTAATTTAATGTAATTCTAATTGAGGACAATGCATGATTGCGTGAATATAAAGTATATATATTGTTAAAGCCATGATAATCCTATCATAAATCTGCAAAAGCATAGTTATTATGATGTGATGGTTGATCAAACTTTCATGTACTTAGCTTATACTTCTTCTTTTTTGGCGGGGAAAGAATTAGGCATAAACTCGGGAGGTTTAGTGTAGAACATCCGAAAGGATGAGAATATTTAGTTTGGATGAGTTTTTAGCTGATCGGAAGAAAAAAAATGACGTAGTTTAACAATGCAATCAGCCGTAAAATTGCAAAAGCGAGGCACATGTTTAAATTCTATCGCCTCAAAGGATTGTAGAATGGCAAGTGAGTCAGCCACCACCATGTCTATTGTTCAAGGGTAGCTACTACTTCCTCGCAGCGCAAATATAACTTGTATGTTATCTCCCTCAATAATTACACATTTTAAATTCATTTTTCGTGCTGCTTGAACTCCCATTGCCATACCACGAGCTTCTGTTTGTGTGGTGTCACAATATTGTTGTCCTTTTACAGCGTCCAATGCAAGTATTTCTCCATTTGAATTTCGTATTATATAGTCTGACGTTGAAACGCTATTCATACGCCTTGATCCATTAAAATTTATTTTCACTATTCCCTTGGTTTTTCCAATCTCTCTTTCCTGGTCTTCCTCTTGACAACATTAGTACTCCTTTTATATATGTTGTCCTCGGCTAAATCTTTTTTGCTGGCTTTTAACCGCTCATTTAAAACCGAACATGTTCATTAAAAATTCTCTAAAGTTCTCTCTATGAGAGAGCAAGGATGGGAAACAAATTAAAAACTTAAAAATCAACGGAAAATCGATTTTCTTGAAAAGAAATTCTGGATAGTACGTTAAGCGACCCAAAAATCACACGGTCACTCACTCTTCATAATTGTCACTATGCTGGTGGTACGTGGTCCGGTGCTGCATATCATCAACCACAAAGGCTAAAATGCGCCGCACGTAGCACTTTGCATTTAGCAATGACCACGCGCTCCGGCCCCATCCACCATGTTCACACCTGCTAGAATGTGAAATTCCCCTTAGGGTTGCCACTCTCTTCATTAATCAATATATAGTGTAATTACAAGGCTGAAGCCCAAGTTAGGCCCAATATACAAATATACAATAATATATATGTTAACACACCCCCGCAGTCGAAACGGGACAGGACCTAACAGTGAGACTGTCTCTAAAATCTAGAAATAATGAACGTGGCAAACTCTTTGTAAAAATGTCAGCATATTGATATGATGACGGAACATGGAGAACTCGAACATGTCCAATGGCGACCTTATCACGAACAAAGTGGATGTCCAACTCGACATGCTTGGTACGCTGGTGTTGAACAGGATTATGAGCAAGATATGTGGCTGACACATTATCTGTATACACAAGCGTAGCCCGAGAGAGAGGACAATGCAGTTCGAAAAGAAGATTTCGAAGCCATGAACATTCAGCAACAACATTTGCAACTCCTCTGTACTCAGCCTCTGCACTAGATCTGGAGATCACACCCTGACGTTTGGAGGACCAGGAAACAAGCGTGTCATTCAGAAAGACACAATATCCCGATGTCGATCGACGAGTATCAGGGCACCCGGCCCAATCAGCATCAGTATAAGCAATCAGATGTGGTGTAGCAGACGGTGTAATAGTAATCCCATAATCAAGAGTGCCATGTATATACTGAATTATACGCTTAAGAGCATGAAAATGACTCTCTCTAGGATCATGCATAAATAGACAAACCTGCTCAACGGCATAAGAAATGTCAGGGCGTGTGAAAATTAAATACTGAAGAGCACCAGCAAGACTGCGGTAAAGTGTAGGATCACGAACAGGAGGACCGGCATTAGCGGAAAGCTTAGTACCGGGCTCAACAGGAGTAACCGAACGCCTACACGAAGACATGGATGCTCGTTCAACAATCTCGCGAGCATACTTGCCCTGACACAAAAACAACCCAGCATCTTGTTGGCGTGCTGATATACCGAGAAAATAAGACAGAGGCCCTAAGTCAGACATAGCAAATTCCCGACTGAGTAGGCGAATAATGTGCTGACGAAGAGAGTCAGAGGATGCGGTAAGAATAATGTCGTCAACATAGAGAAGCAAATAAGCTGTATTATGACCCTGACGTAATATAAATAAAGAGGAATCACTCCTACTGCCAACAAAACCAAGAGTGTAAAGATATGCCGCAAACCGTTGGTACCAGGCCCGTGGAGCCTGTTTGAGACCATAAAGCGACTTTCGTAGTCGGCACACATGCTTGGGATGCTCAGAGTCAACAAAGCCCGGGGGCTGAAACATATAGACTGTCTCCCGAAGATGGCCATAAAGAAATGCATTCTTGACATCGAGTTGATGAATTTTCCAAGAACGAGAAACAGCAAGATGTAACACAGTGCGAATAGTAGCCGGTTTGACAACCGGGCTAAAAGTCTCATCACAATCAATCCCTACTTCTTGTGAACGTCCATTTGCAACAAGGCGAGCCTTGTACCGTTCTAACGAACCATCAGAGCGAAACTTATGCCAAAAGAGCCACATACATCGAACCACATTTGCCTTGGGTGGACGAGGTACCAAGTTCCATTACTAATAAGAGCTCGATATTCGTCTTTCATGGCAGCACACCAATTTGGGTCAAGGAGGGCGGATTTATGTGATATGGGAAGAGGAGATAAAATGGGTTGTGAGGTGGTGGAGTTGAGGTAAAAAATAGCTCGTGGTTTGAAAATTCCCGCTTTGCTCCGAGTAGTCATAGAGTGGGTATTAGAAGGTGGGGACGGGGGAGTGGCGCGATCTGGGGAGAGCGGAGCGCGGGCGCGCTCTAGGGACGCTGACCGCGCTTCGCCCGCAGAATCGAGACACTGCGGAGCGCGGTCAGGCGATGGGAGGGCGCGGTCGCGCGCTGGGGTGTTATCCCGCATTGTGGCCGCAGTAAGTTGGTTTGGTGGAGCGCGGTCCAAGGACACGGGAGCACGGGCGCGCTCTGGGGACTCTGACCGCACTGCGCCCGCAGAATCGAGACCCTGCGGAGCACGGTTTCGAGGTGAGTGCACTGGCGCATCCGGCGAGTTATGGTTGGGGACCAAAAAGAGAGGGGAGATGGACTCAGAAGTGGGACCGGGATCGGAAGAATTTGGACTACGAAAGGGGAAACACGACTCATTGAGGGTGACATGTCTAGACAAGATGATTTTGTGAGATTGGATGTCATAACATATGTAACCCCTGTGATTGTCCGGATATCCCAAAAAGACACAAGGTGTGGAACGGGGCTGAAGTTTATGATTGATTTGAGCGGTCAAGTTAGGGAAACAAAGACACCCGAAAACCCGACGGTGATCATATGTAGGTGTGCAGTTGTATAGAAGTTGTGTTGGAGATCGATTTTGAAGTAGAGGTGAGGGTAGAATGTTGAGGAGATAAGCGGTTGTGGCTGCCGCAAAGGCCCAAAAAGTAGGGGGTAAAGAGGCATGAAAAAGTAGACTTCGGGCCATATTTGTGATTGTACGAATACTACGCTCGGCTTTGCCATTTTGAGACGATGTGTATGGGCAAGAGAATCGGAACGAGATGCCATGGTTTTGAAAGAACCGATGGAAGTCATGATTATCAAATTCTTTTCCCATATCACATTGAAATGATTTTATTTGGCAGTTGATTTGTGTTTGGACAAATTTATGAAAGCGAATGAAATGATCAAACACTTGAGACTTGTATTTAAGCGGAAAGATCCATAGAAAGTGAGAATAATCATCCAAAAATACCAAGTAATATTTATGACCAGCCAAACTAGTAATGGGAGAGGTCCAAAGATCACTATGAATAATATGAAAAGGTGCAACAGACACAGTTTTAGACTGAATGAAAGGCAGTTTGGTATGCTTCCCTAATTGACAAGCTTGACAAGTAGAGGAATCATACTTCTTATTACACTTAGACAAAACAGAATGCTTAAGCAAAGAAAAGACAGGAGCGCCAGGATGACCGCAACGAGCATGCCAAACTGGAGCAGACACAACGGAGAAGACGGACGGGCTGGACGACCGAGGTGAAGAGGCAGGTTGACACGTGACCGGGTAAAGCTCGCCGGAGCTAGTGCATCTCATTCGAGGAGTTCCCGTGTGAAGATCCTTTACAGAAAAACCAAACGGGTCAAATTCAACGGAAACATTGTTATCAGAAGTGAATTGCCTAACAGAAATAAGGTTTTTAATGAGGTTTGGGGCAACAAGGACGTTGTTAAGATGGAGGGGTTTTGTTTTGGTTGGTAGAGTGGTTGATCCGTGACCCAAACATGGAATGTGCTTGCCATTACCGACTATTATCGAATGAGAATTACTCTTAGAAGTAAAGGACGAGAGATTACCTTGGTTGTGTGTCATGTTGGAAGACGCCCCGGTGTCCATGTACCAATTGTTGTCCTGCGGATACAACGTCATAGTGTTGAACGCTTGATTCAAATCCGTCAATTGCTGATAGCCATGGCCGGGATCCGAGTACACCGTGTGAGCTTGCTGCATAGCAGAGCGGGGGGCCAGGCCGAGTATGCCTTGCGCTGGAATCGATGGATACGGGCATGGAGGTTGATTCCAAACCGTGGAAGGCCAAGGCTGCTGGTTCTGGTTAGTCGGGATCCATCCGTATGGAGTACGCTGAAACTGGACGCCCGCACTCGCGGATCCGCGCCCGCGCCCGCGGCCCCTGTCGCGGCCACGTCCTCGGCCACAGTTGTTGTTCCCGCGGCTGCTCGTGTCGGATTGAGTGGATTGTTAGGCCGGGGAATCAGTAGGCGGGGGGTCGGAGTTGTGGTGGTATTGAGGGCTTTGACCTCAGCCTTTAGCGCATCGCGCTTCTCCCGACGGGTTTCTTCAAGCAGAATCATCGAACGGGCTTGAGCAAAATCGGGAAACGGAGTGCGTTGTTGAATCAAACTGGCAACAGTATCGTATTCAGCAGATAAGCCGGAAATCAGTTGGATGACCATTTGTTTCTGAGAGACCGGGAAATCCACATTGGCCATCTGATCTGTAAGATCTTTCATGTGTTGACAGTAGGCCGAAACTGATGGAAACGACTCAAGGCGGCATCTTGAGAACTCGTTTTGCAAGTAAACCGCCCGAGAGGCCTTATTGTCCTGAAAAATATCTCGCAGGCGATTCCAGGCAGACATAGCAGTCGCTTCCGACGTCAGAATAGTAAGCAGAAGATCAGACGAGATAGTTGCATAGATCTATTGGAGGATGATGGCATCCAGTTGATCCCATAAGGCATCATCCACATCAGAGGGACGGGGAACGGATGGATCGATGTGATCAAGCACCCGATGTGCACGAGTAGCGACACGAAAAAGAGCAACCCATGAATTATACTTCGTATTAGAAGCATCAAGCACCAGCGGGATGAGATTTTTGATGTTGGAAACCGCTAGGGCAGAATGAAACGGCGATTTGACAGCGGAAGAGGAGGAAGACCTGGAACCTGATGCGTCGGAAACAAGGACGGTGTGTTGAGAGTCAGTCACGGCCGGCGTTTTTGGGTCCGTCGACTTCGGAGTTCCGGGCTGCGATTTTTCGTCGTCAGAAGACATGACAACGATACTAGGCTTTTTATATTAGGGTTGAGAGAAACCGAGGGGAGCGGAAAACAGGGTGGGCAGCAATCGCTCTCAAGGAACGATCGGTAGGATCGGAAGGGGAGCACGACGCAGGAGGGAGGCGCCGATGATGGGTGTGGTGGCCGGGGGGGTGGCGGCACACAGAGGGGGGTCTAGGGTTAGGGTTAGGCTCGTGATACCATGCTAGAATGTGAAATTCCCCTTAGGGTTGCCACTCTCTTCATTAATCAATATATAGTGTAATTACAAGGCTGAAGCCCAAGTTAGGCCCAATATACAAATATACAATAATATATATATGTTAGGGAAAATTGCATTTAACCACCCTTAATATTACACTTGTTGCAATTAACCACCCTTTATATTTTTTTCTACACTTAACCACCCCTTATTTGTAAATATGTGCATTTAACCACCCATTTTGATGAAAAACGTCATTTTTTTCGTTAATTAAAGTAAATTATGTTTTTCCCTTCTTTTTTAATTTTATTTATAATAAATAAAAGAATTTAGGAATAAATTGAGCTTGGAGTGTCATTATCATTGAATTTCGACCTACATCTCAGCCTTTTGAATCTCGAATAGCTGTCCATCAACTTAGACACGATCGACTCCAAGGGACGCTCAAAGTCATCAAAATCAGATCCAAAACACATGGTCTTTTCATCGGCAAAGTCGTGGTTCTTCTTCGTCATTGGATGGAGAGAATGAATTATTATGGAGGAAATTAGGTCAGGGTTATCGACGTCTTGGAACTTGAAAGTGTCAATTATGGTTTTTCTTTTATTTATTTATTATAAATAAAATTTAAAAAGAAAGGAAAAAACGTAATTTACTTTACTTAACTGAAAAAATGACGTTTTTTGTTAAAATGGGTGGTTAAATGCACATAATTACAAATAAAGGGTGGTTAAGTGTAGAAAAAAATATAAAAGGTGGTTGATTGCAACAAGTGTAAAATAAAGGGTGGTTAAATGCAATTTTCCCTATATGTTAACAACACCAAACACATAAAAAGGAATTGGAGAAAAAGAAAGGCAAATATTTAAAGGAGAGAAAGGGGGAAGTAACTATCAATCCCTCTCCCCACTTGTTTCCGATCCCTTCCTCCAAATTCATCTCCGATTGTGATCTCTGAAGAAGAAATCTGAGACAGGAACCGAAACTATGCGCCGCTTTCAACCATTAAACTAATGACAGTGAGGAGGGCGTAGCAAATATGAAATTCAAAGTGTACAATTATTTATCAGCACCGTCATTTGCATTGAAACCGCTTTGAATTCCGATCAGTCTTCCCGCTTTGTCTCGTGAATATGCGCTCTCCTCTACCTCTTCATTTCGTTTCAAGGTATTCCCCTCTCCTTTTTCTTATATGTGTTGGAGTAATCTTTTTCATAGTAGTAGTTTTTATTGATTTGTTTGCTGAATTGAACTTGATTGTGCTTGCTTTGGTGTGGCGGTGCTTTTGGATTCTACAGTTTGGCGAATTATCTTCTGTAATAGAACGACGATGCTCAATAGAAGAAGAACAACACTCCATCCCATTAAAACTCCTATGATGCATGAAAAAGTAAGCTTTGATTTGTTTAGCTTGAATCTTTCTTGATTTCCATTTCCGGCGAGAAATTGTATCAACTTATACCAAAATTTCTGTTTAAACAAATTTCTGTCAACTTCTCGCTGAATTTTCGCTTTGACGGGAAAAAAGAATGTCACCGATCGTCTTAAACTCGATCGATCACAATTTGATTCCATCCTCAAGAAGCTCAACTTGAGAGTGTTTTGTTTAATTGTAGCTGACTTTTTTTATTTAATATTATTTGTTGTACGCGTGGTATGAGAAGGAGGCGATGGAGAGGAATAAGAAGATGGAATTGGATAAGCCAACTACTACTAGACAAATCTCCCGCTGGGACAGAAAATTGGCTTTAGAGCGAGACGTATGCCACTGAATTGCTTTAAAAAAATTGTCTTCTCTTTTGATTAGTATTTTCGATTTGTTGTGTTTTAATTATTAATTATGATTTTGTTGGTGTTCAACTTTTGGTTTCAGGTAGACAAGCTGAAGAAAAAGCTTAAACATGAGGAGAACGTTCACAGAGCTCTGGAGCGTGCTTTTACAAGGCCACTAGGAACACTTCCTCGTCTTCCATCCTATCTTCCTTCTTATGTTAGTATTCTTGAACTGGATTCTTGTGTGCTTATTTGGTAAGAATAGTAGTTTTATAAATATGTGATTAATTATGGGTTCCAATTTTGTAGATTCTGCAACTTTTAGCTGAAGTAGCTGTGCTGGAAGAGGAGGTTACTAAGCTTGAAGAACAAGTTGTGCTCTACAGAAAAGGCTTGTATCAAGAAGCTGTTCATATTTCATCTTCGAATAAAAATGTTGAACGTTCTATTGACCTTCATGATCCTTATCCAAGCACAAGAAAGGGCGAACCCAAAAACAGTTTTTGAAAGGAAAGGCGTTCGATGCCATGTGGTGTCAAGTATCAGAATGGTAACCATTTGTCTCTTAAATCATCCACGATAAGCATATTGTTCATGAGTGATGAAAGTTAGCTATTGTGATGTATCCTCTCCAGGGAATGAAAAGGGAAAGGAAAGTGGTCCATCATTTACAAACTCATTGAAGAACAAACAACAATCAACAAAGGCTCAACCGGTTCGATCTCATATGAAAAAGCCTTCATTTGAGAAGAAACAAGTAAATAAGCATATTGATCATCAATCGTTACAGGTTTGTGTAAAAGCAAAGAGAAGTGATGGTTTTATATTTTATGTTATGATTGGAATCCTCAGCTACATTCTCTTCTTTTTGGATTGTTTAGGTAGAATCCAGATCCAACCATCAGGAATATGATGAAGTTAGTACTCTACCTCATGATGATTGTCCAAACGCCATCTCTGAGAATATCATTAGCTGCTTGATGACCATTTTGTTGAGAATGAGACGAACGAAAAGCAAAAGTATGGCGGAAAAACTGCCTTCCTTGTCCTCCGCTGGTAATTCTGAGACACTAGAGTTTCAAGATCCTTATGGTATTTGTTCAGAACTCAGGAGAGATGTTGGTCCATATAAAAATCTCTGTGAAATTGATGTCAGCTCAATCAACACTAGCCAAACGACAAGCTCTTTGTTTCTCATAGATAGACTGAAGTAAGTTAACAGATATGTATAACAGTTTATGATTACTATTGAATTTTGGAAGACGGAAATATAACAGTTTATGATTGTCTTGTCCTATTATTTTTAGGATTCTTGTAGGAAAATTGGCTTCAGTCAAGCTGGAAGGCCTTACACATCAGGAGAAACTGGCTTTTTGGATCAATATCTATAATTCATGCATGATGAAGGTATGTCCTGCATTAATATACCAATTCTCGTGTCTTTGAGTAATGTACATTTTGGAACTTCTTTATTGTTTTATTGGATCATGTGTACAAATTAGCACATGTCATATATATAAATGATATGTTTGTTTTTGGGTCATAATTCCCTACCACTGTCCTATTTTGCTCCTGGAAATTATTAATTGTGCATGTCTTTGCAATCAATGCATTCAAGTATTGGGATAAATAAAAACTTGACATAATAGTATGATTTTGTTGTAGGCTTTCATCGAACATGGCATCCCAGAGAGCCCAGAGTCTGTTGTTGCACTAATGCAGAAGGTAACAGATAGATTTCTAAAAAATGCTCTCCTGCAATTGTACTTGAAAATTTTTAAATCCCACATGCTATATTAATTTGTCTTGTATTCCATTCATAGGCCACGATTAATGTTGGTGGGCACCTTCTCAATCCACTCACAATAGAGCATTTCATCCTGCGGTTGCCTTACCATTCAAAATTTGTAAGTCAGATCAACTCTCAATACAGTTTTATTTCTTCATCTAACATTCCATGAACTTTTACATCTCATGACTCGGTTTTTTGACATCCCATTTTTAGAATCTCTCGAAAGGGGCCAAAAATGATGAGAGGGCTGTGCGTAGTTTATTCGGATTAGAATTGTCAGAACCATTGGTCACATTTGCACTCTCCTGTGGAAGCTGGTCCTCTCCTGTGGTAAGATTCTAAAGCAAACTATAAAGTTACATCTTGTAAGAATTTTTCCAAGTATGCAATCACCCCATTTAATCTTGTTACTACTAATCTACATTGTCCTTGCCACTTCTAGGTCAGAGTTTATACGGCATCTCAAGTTGAAAATGAAATCGAAGTGGCAAAGAGAGAGTATCTACAGGCAGCAGTTGGCATTTCAAAAACAAGGAAGCTTATGATTCCAAAACTTTTGGATTGGTATCTTCTCGACTTTGCTAAGGACTTGGAATCTTTACTAGATTGGATTTGTCTTCAGTTACCCGTTGAGCTTCGAAAGGAGGCTATCAAGTGCCTTGAGAGAGGCAAAGACGAGTCTCTCTCACAGCGTGTCCAGGTTATGCCGTATGATTTCAGTTTTAGGTACCTACTTCACACATAAATAAGAACTTACATATTTATTGCTTTTGCCAGGTTTAGTTTTGTGAGTGTGTGTGTTGTGTATATAGACTATAGTCAGTAGTCACGATGCTATATAAATAGTACAAGTAAATTCCATCATCTCATCTCCCTAAATTGAGTACTGTCATCATCTTTGCTTGAGTTTCAAGGTCTTCCTGTGAAATTCTGGTGTGCTACAGAAAAGTAGCTTTTTCTATATGCAAGTAATAATTGAAATGTGCAATGTCAATGCTGATTAGTTATATTCCAACTAGAAGTCTATCAAGTCTATATGCAAGTAGCTTTTTCAACAACTCAAATGCTAGTAGAAGTATACTACTTCTGGCGTAGGTTATTCATCCGAAATTGAATGCTCTGGCTCTTTTTCAGTTGCCAATTCTCGTTTTTTTTGCAGTTATAATCCTCTTCTTAGTGCAGGCTTAGACTCGATAAATTCACCCCTTTTCAACTACTATTCTTGTTTGGGTCTTACCAAATACAAAGTACAAGTGGCAATATTAATAATGATATCTAAACAATAAAGAGTTTGGACCATTCTCTGTTTCGTTGAGGGAGGGCCTGAGATAGAGTGGCATGTCACTGGATTCTATTAAGGCCCCGTTTGGTTTGTTGTGACATATGGAAACGTAAACGTAAACGGAAACGAAATGAATCTAGACCATTTTTAGTGTCATAATACATTTATATAAAAAAACATCCAACAACTTGTCCATTGTAAAAGTCGGATAGAAGGGAGTGACTCCACCATTTTGTTACCCACCCCCTTGGTGGAGGAATGATTGAGGTGGAGCAAGCCCCTTGGTGGAGGAATGATTGAGGTGAGCAAACCCCCTTGATTTCTTTTTGTCAATGTATCATGACACTAAAATGGACTACATTCATTTCCATTCCGTTTACGTTTCCATGAATTGCAACCAAACGGGGCCTAAGAGTTGAGCAAGCTGATAAAAGGAAAATCCAGTTTATGCGATACAGCAAATTTCAGGTGGTCCTAAATTACTAGTGTGGAGACTAGGGTTGCTCTTTTACAGCCAAACTGAAAGGGAAGTTTATCTTCATGGTTCAGCACTGAAAATGATGGATCAATTATGTCACCGTTTTACCTTTCATATTAATTTGTGAAAGCTATAGGAATTTAGGAATTGATTCTTTCTTCAGCCCTAATATTATAATGCCCATCAATTTGGCCTGATTACAGCTTTAATTGAACACAATTTCAGCTCCATGTCTGACAGATTTCCAGCGTATTAAATCTTTTGGTTGATGTTTAATTGTTTATCACTGGCCACTATACATAGAAGACGTGAATGTGTAATCTTGAAGTGCTTTATAGTAAAAGTAAATTCCTTCACTTCCCTCTCCCCTAATTGAGTTCTGTCATCATATTTGCTTGTGTTTCATATGACATTTTTTTTTGGTAGAATGAGTTTCATATGACATCAATTATCCTGTGTTTGATTAGAAAATACTAAGGAAGCAATAGGAGTATGATTCGTTTGTTATGCTTAATATAGTATTTCGTTTGTTATGCTTATAATAGAACAATTAAATTTACTAATACGATACAAATTGATTACACCGTTACATTTATACAATGCATGCTAAAAGCACCTTAAGTTGTCTAAGTTTCTTTAACTGATAAAAATAAGATCCAAGTAAAATATAGTACTAATATAGTCATGTTTACTTTCAAATGAAAATTGATCACTAAGTAGCTGTAAACCCTTTTTTTCATTCGTGGTCAAGCTGTAAATTTTTATACCAAACTATTTTCAACTCTCTTCTCTCTTTCATGACCATGCAACATTTCTTAATTAGACGTCCTCATAACGTTATTCTTTGACTAAAGTTTTTAGATTCATTAATTTATTTATTTATATAAATGATGATGATGATTTTAGGTGAAATAGGACCAGCACGTCAAAAAATACAAATGGATATAGACAAAAAAAAAATAATTAAAAAAGATTGAACATAATAATCTGACATGATCTCTTTATACCAAGGACTCTAAACTCTTCAATGCTGACTAGCTAGCTTATAACTAAGTTTTTTGTTTGGATTTGAAAATGCATTATAAAACAATTACGTCTTGAGCATGACTACTTATCAACGTAACATGTGTTTATGTGAAGATAGTTATCCCACATCAGAAAATTGAAAATAGAATTACCTAACATATATACTTGTGGGCAATGTTCTAAAAAACGCTAGGCGGACGCTGGGCGGAGAGGAGCCGCCTAGCACCTAGACGGCTTGAACGGTGGCCTAGGCGGTCCTAGACGGGCGTCTAGGCGGTCTGGACGGTTAGGCGGGCTAGGACCTTCCAGCGCCTAGGCAGGGCCTAAAAGGGATTTTTTATCAATTTATTTTAGGATAGAACCACATGGTTTTATGTGCACGGTTACACCTTCCGAAAAATGATGTGGTTGATAAGAAAACCATGTTGTATTTGAATTGTAATGTGATGATAAAAATGTATCTAGATTAGCCACCTGCGTTTGACCGTTGTACAAACTCCAACCAAAATACAATATATACTAGCTAGCAGCCATCCAATTATACTAATCAAAAAACTAATAAGCTCAACTCGCATTGAGAGAAAAAAAAAACTTATATATTTCAAAAGGCTCACATCAGATTCTAACTAATACTAACACTTTGAATAATAGAGCAGCTGTTAGAATATTCAACGAGAACCTTCTTTAAGATATTTTTCTAATTAAAATATATATTAGTTCCATCATTTCAGGAGTGTATATTATATGTACTAAAGGTTATTGAACTAAGAAATTAAATAAAAAAAATACTACTCTCAAACATTAATCATTATTTGTTCCTTTTTTCAGATAATTACCTTAGAATCATACATCACAAACATTAAGTAAACACATACCTTGAAACAACCCTGAAGAATAGTTGACTATAGATTCACAAAATCATCTGCTAAAGGCTACGTTACAACTTACAAATTGGAACAACACTTAATTATTAAAAGCCTTCCAATTTCATGGTTCTAGACAAAATAGAGTAGTCAAAATTAATTTCTAAGTTCTAGAAAAGATGCGACTTCCCCACAACTCCAACGGCCAAACCAAACATGGCTTTCTATTTTGGTATAAAATTGGTGCCACCCCAATCCAACTTCCATGCAAAATTACAACTTAAATCTGGCTTCATCTTCTTTTTCTTTACTACAACACCAATCTAGTTATCTTTCTTGAGCCGGCAAGATCATGGGCGAAGACAAGATGATATGCTCTCAATTTAGAAATCTAGATGAAGAAGAAGAGGCTCTCTCGTTCTGTGACATACCCATATACAGCGACGCCTCGGCTGATTGGGGTGTTTCATCTGACAAGGTAAAAGTCAAGAGCTCGTTGCTTGCGTCCTCTTCGGAAGAAGATGGCTTTTTCGAGTTCTTCAAATCAGGGTTTCTCGATTCCAGACTCCAACCCGAAAATTTCATCTTTTGTGGGAGGTTGATTCCCTATGGAGATTCACCGTCACAGAAGAAGGCCAACAAGAAAGGATCAAGTTTCTTGTCAATGAAGACTTGCAGGTGGTATAAGATCATGTTTGGATCCATGAGGTTGTCAGGTGAGATGGAGTTAGCTGATATCAAGAGCAGGCAACGGCGGCGTCAAAAGCCCAAGGTGATGTTTGGGATGTATGAAGATGATGGAAGAAGAAAGTTGGAGAGAAGTTCAACAAATGGGTTCATGGGATTAGTCAGATCTTTAAGTTGTAGAGGTCACTGCTCAACTAGTATTCTAGAGACCTCAATTCAGCAATAGATTTTTCTTTTCACTGAAAAACCATGTTATTTTGACTGTTCTTTCCTCATTGTAACTAGAAAAGCTTTTTATCAGAATATTTCTATAGAGTTCGAGCAAGTTGTTTGAAGAAAGCCCGTGATCTTAAAGACGGACTCTTGTCGCACCAAAGCAAAAGAAGAATTGAGCTTGGGATTAATTCTGTGTGATAAAAAGGGTGTGTGTGCCTTGGCCATGGATAGTGGAATCAAACCAGAAAAGGCCAGTGAGTTAGAGATTTGGGGGCTTATTGACACTTCCAAACATTTCTTTCAATCAACTCATAGGCAATCTTTCAAGCACAAACTTCAGGTACATGGTCAAAATACACTTAGGCCAAACCTAAAGAGAACTAAATAACCGTCTCGGGTGAATCAAGTAGCCTAACCTGAAGTGCGAGGATCTTGATCTCACAAGATACAGAAAACTGAAGCAGTACATAATGCAATATAAATCAGTACCTACTTACTAAAATAAAGTCGTCGTCATCAAGAGCTCGGACATCTTGGTCTCCGATAAAATGCTCGCGGCCTATCTCCTTCACCAACTTCACAAACTCCTCTCTTTTTGACAAGGGAAGAGGTACATAAGGCAGCCTATACACCGGTCTAATGACCCCGAGTTGAGCTAATGCAGTATTTAACCCAATGGGATTTGGTTCTTCAAAAAGCCAATCAACAAGAGGCATGATCTTCTCATTAAGAGATGGATTCTTTCCTTCAAACATGAGTTGTCTCATCAAACCCGGGATTAGATTACTTGTGACCGATATCACCCCATTTGCCCCAAAACCTCCCCACTTTGCATCATGGCATTCGTCATCATTACCACTCCAAACCACAATTCCATTGTCGGTGTACTGCTTTATTCTGTCATTTCCAACACATTCTTTCACGCCGGCCATGTTGGGATTCTCTGAAATTAAATGAATAACATGGGGCGGAATGTCCTGTCCAGTACGAGAAGGCACGTTGTAGATGATAGTGGGTCCCATTGAGAGAACGCTTTGGAAATGAGCAACCAAACCATCCATTGATGTTTTTCCATAATAAGGATTTATGTGAAGGGCAGCATGCATCCCTACACCAAAACCTTGTTCAGTAGCATGAATGGCTTCTCCTGTAGAATTACTACCTGTGTTGCCTATCACTTTGATGCTTCCACCAAAGCAGTTGACAGTATGGCCTATAAGCATGATATGTTCATCCCAACTCATTAATTGGCCTTCACCAGTAGTGCCTCCAACAATTATGCTGTCGACGCCATTATCAATCTGCATGTTGACTAAGGCATCATATGCTTCAAGATCAAATCTTCCATCAGGCAAATACGGAGTTTTAATGGCTGTAATCAATTTGAGGGACTTTATATCATCCACATTGGTCCTGCAGGTAGAAATGAAGAATAGGATGTTATTTTTATCTCATAGTATGGAGAAGAAGATCCAACACTCAAGTAAAAACACCTTATAAATGACCAAGTGTACAGTTTTCCAGGCGACGCCAATGATATTAATACCTTTCACAAACTTCAACACAAGAACTAACAAAAAGATCAATCTACCCACATTCAAAATTGTGGATTCATAAATAGTAATGAACTCTGTAGCACAGTATAAAGTTCCAACTTTGATATCAACAACTCAACATGAATCCCACCATGGTAGAGGCATTAATCTAAGAAAGCAAGGGGGTGTACCTGTTTTTAACTTCATAACTTCGCATGGGAAGACGGGCATCAGTCATCACAGCAGCTCTTGGGCCATTCCTCCTAACATTTTGCCCAACTATCATCTCTAATTGGAATATAAATAAAACAATTTGCAGTTCCACTACAAAAGGCATAATAACTAGGTATAACAACTACAAAATGCGACTAATGCCAAAGAAAACAAATACATGGTAGTGTATCAAGAATAGATAATTCAAGAATAGATATTAGATGGCAGAAATAGCCATAGCAGTAACATCAATGAAGATTACAAACCTCTTGTAGCTGGTTGCGGAACCGGAAGATGTGAAGGTAGCAGTTAAGTCCTTGAAGCACAAACCGTAGCTCTGTAATGCAGCCATTTACAAGCAAGATATTTCCAAACCAACCTTCAAAACCTACATAAAATTCACAAAAAGTCAGTCTTTCCCATTTACACTAAAAACAGGTAAGCAATCATTCCCGGCCAGTGGAGGAGGCAGGTGGAGGCGGTAACCCCCCACCGGCGGCCCGGCGGACAGGAATTCTCAGGGGCGAGGGGCAGGCGCCAGCGGCACAAAACAATTGAAATTTTGGATCAAACCGAATTCCTCGGTTGACATAAAAACATTAGGGGAAAAAAATCCAATTGAGAATAAGAAGCTCAAACCGATCAAATTTGGATCATCAACCTTTGTAGACTTTGACGAGGCAGAGAAGATATGCAGGTGAAGAATTCTGAGTTGTTTTGTCCTTGGCAAACTCCGAGTCCTGATTCTCTTTCTCTGGTTCCTAGGGTTTAGTCTTTTGGACCACCGACCGAGCTCAGAGTGTGAGGTTTGCAAATCAGTTGGGCCTATAAAAGATAGGCCCGTTACCGGCCCGGCTATGTGACTGGTGACATATGTAGTATGTGCAAATCAGTTGAATGAACTTGGTCATTAGTTGCATAAAGGATCTAAGGGCTTAGGCCTTGTTCTAGACCAACTTTTATTTGTCCTTCTTGTTATGTATTTGTTAAATTTGATATTTTTTGAGAAGTTATTGAAAACATTTGTTGAAAATTGCTATTATTTGCTCAAATTGATATTTGTTGGAAATATTTATTAAGAAATTATTGTTATTTGCTTAAATTGAAAGGTTGTTGTGTATATGATTAAAATTACGAAAGTTCCCCACCGAGTATTGGATTGATTTATACAATATTTTTAATATATTTAGTTTAACAATTAAAAAATATTCAAAGGCATTTTTTGTATATTAAAATATTGAAAGCTGAAAAAGTAATAAAAATTATCATAAAAATATAAACTTTTTGAGCCAATTTTACATTATACAATTGTATTTTCATCATAAAAATAATCCATATTATTTACTTAACCATAGATGATTATATAATATTAATTATAAATTAATTAATAGTTTATTTGATTGGATTTTAGGCACATGAATTTATAATTTCAACTATAAATATGTTCATAATAATATTGTAGCGTAGACATTGGTTTATTAGATTAAAGATTTCATAGGTATTCCATATAGACCTGTCAACCGGGTCAGATGGGGCGGGTCGGGTTGACCAGCGGGTCAAAAACATAGAATTTTTTTTTATTAAAATAGATTTTTAATTAAATAATAATATATTATTATAATATATTATTTTTTATGTATTTTAATAATAAAATATATTATATTTTTAAAATAAATTTTATATATTTTATAAATATACTAAATCGGCCAACCCAGCAGGTTTCGGGTTTCAACCCAATGGGTTGCGGGTCTATCGGGTTTCGGTTCACTTCGGGTTTCGGGTTCAAATTTTCGAGTCCTGACCCTAAAATTTTCAGACGGTTCGGGTCGGGTTTGCGGGTCGAGTCAACTTTTGACTGCTCTAATTCCATATGTAGCGTAGACAATTGTATTTTCATCATAAAAATAATCCATATTATTTACTTAACCATAGACATTCGCCTTTAAGCACTAGTTGATTACTCCCTTCTTTACTTTACGTTCAAACTGTCTCTTTAACCTTGTCACACGTATCACTGCTAGAAATGGCACTATTTGCCTGGTTCGCCCTGCTTGTGGAAGGGTCATCCAAACCCCTTCCCGCACAGGGCACACCTTGATCGTCGTTTCTAGACCCATCATCCTCGTGCTTATCACCATCAAAGTCCTCGTCGACAGCTTCTTCATCAGAGAGATCCAAAGATGCGAAAATCTCGTTGCCAGGCACAAGCTTATCTGGGGGGTAGCACTAGTGGAAGTTCTTGAGCTCTTCTTCTAAATTCCAATCCAAATATTGACCCGCATTAAACTACTTGATCGTCTCCAGCCTGGACATCATCGAGTAATATGCGCCAATCTCCCTAGCTTCCATGATAATCTTCTTGTTAGAAGCCTTCAGATTTGCGATCTTGGATCTATCAAAAGCAGCTTGACAAGCGTGACGTTTGACGGTTTCCTCAGCGCCACGATTTTGCCAACATCCATCTTCTGGCGCTCAACAACCGCTACCACTTCCTTCTCCAAGTTACACCTCTGAACTTCCCACTTCAACTTCCCCTCTTCGAAATCACCTCCTTCCTTATCCACTGCGTCTGCAACCCACAACATGCCTTACAAAGCCTACGGAATAGACAAAACCAACAGTAAAAGAATAAGAACTGTAGGGAATGCACGAAATATAAAAAGGGAAGAAAAGATGATTCTCAAGAAGTTACCTTCCACACCGCCAGACCGACATCCCTGACAAGAGCGGGGGTAGGGACCTCCGAATGAGCTCTCTTAGGGTAGTGGTCTAGTGGACGTCACAAAGCTTCTGCCACAGATCCTGCAAAGTTTTACCTTCAAGATCAATGACCTCTGGGGTCTTAGCTAGGGATCTTTTGGCAGGGGTCAACTTGGTGACAACTTCGCTCTTAATCGTCAGATCCAGCGGGGCTTCTTATCACTAGATCGAAGTTTGCGTTGAATCATGTCCACTACATAAAAGTTTCACCCAATACGAGGAAGAACTTTGCTTATGGGATACAAAAAAAAAGAAATACATGACAAATGCACATGTATAAAAAAGACTCCCACGAGTGGATGAAAAAAAGCCAGAAAACCCAGAATAAAGTTGCGGTGCGGCTCACCCGAAGGTTTCGCTAAAGATTTTTCGATGGCCTTGAGAGCAGCCACGGATGCGGCAACAACCTCTTCCACGGTCTTCTCCGAGTCCCTTGATTTTGCATCCTCATCTCCGTTAGACTGATCATCAGAAGGAGCAGCCGTCTTATTGCTCGACTCTCCCTTAGGAAGAAGATCGATCGACTTCCTATAGGTCCTCCTCCCCGACGGGAGAGCGAAAATCTTCTTGCATGACTCGCTTTCTAAGGTGTGGACATCCAAACCAGAAGGGACTATGAGCATAACGACAAAAGAAATACAGGAAAGGTTTTATTTTTCTTAAAGAAGCACAAGTAGGGAAAAACTGATTCTTATTGTTAATACTCCAGTTATCAGAAAAGACCAGTTAGAATTGAGAACCCAATGTCACCTTCTCAACAAAGAAAAAGCGAGTGGCCCAATCTTTATCATTGACCTTCGACTTCGAGATTAAAGGATTCTTTGCATCTCTAGCGTGGAGGGTAAAACGTCCGGTCCTGAGGGTACAGGCAGGATAGGCGAATAAGAGGTCCGAAACCACGAATTCCACCTTTTCCTCTGAGCATAACTCTTTGATCTGAAAAAGATTTTCCAAGTGGATGGCATCAGTTGCGCGGATCGAAAGAGACTTTCAGAGCCACCAAGAAGTTCAAAACCAACGAAGAAAATGGAAATCGAGCCCCCAGAGTAAAAGGATATTCCATGAAACAGACCCGCCTCGGTTTGACCCAGTCTATAGCTTAATGCGGGGAGCAGTAGTAATTGGTTCCCAAAGGAAAACCTTAGGTGACAGTCCTGAGGATCGAGAGAATGGGATGATTCAAAACCCATGTCGGCGATTTTTGCCTTACCCATGGATGAAAGAAGAAAGAAGCAAGGGAAGAAGATGAAGGGGAGGCAAAAGGAAAAAGAAGAAGAAGATCAATAGCGTATCTCCCAAAATCTGCTATCGGGTAATTATAGCGCTGAGAAAACGTGATTATTCTTCTTTCGAAAGGCAATCGAATAGTCGGGGAGCTTCCACGTGTCCCTTGTCACATCAGAAGAATGCGGCAAATCTTATCCCCAATCCCGCGTAGAGATTTGGATCACATTTGGGGCATTGTTGGGCCTAAAAACATAAGCCCATTGACACAGTGGCCTAAGTGGAATACGGAGCTACGCATGCCCCTGGACATCAATCCGAGATACGAAGAAGATGCCAAAAATACAATGGTCGTCAAAATGGAGAAGGAAGATCATTGTCGCGAAGAGAAGGCACAAGCTTGGAAAACGGTTAGGAGAACCTATGTCCCTCTTCCCTCGAACGTGGAAAGTGGGCGATGGGTGTGTTAGCTGTGATGAACGCGAGTATATGGTTTCAAACGTGGGTAACAACTAGAAAGGGGAGAAATAAGTAAAGATCAAACACTTGTAGAGGGGGTACCTTGTAATCATCGGAGGAACGTCCAAGAAAAAATATCAATAGACATTCGTTCAATTTTCAACCAATTCTATCAAATACCATTACTTCAATATTCATTCGATTGCGACCCCAATTTAGGGTGTTAGAATAGTAAGCTATTTTTCGTCCAAAACAAGACCTGTTCCATAGCATTTCCATACAACCCATTGATTGACAAAGCATAATTGTTTGAATGAGTGTAGCTACCAGGTAACACTATTCTAAGATTAGTCTAACAAGACCCACCTTACTCGATCATAAGCCTTGGTCAAGTCACTTTTAAGCATCGTGAATTTCCCACTATTCTGAACCGAAGCAAAAGGGTGGAAAACTTCTTACACTACCACAAGATTATTGATAAATTGTCGACCCGGGATAAAACTTACTTGTGCCGGAGACACTAATAAAGGGAGTATCGGTTTTTTCCCAATCAGCTACCCGGCCCTCTTACTCATAAGTTCACTTCTTTTCTCGACTAAAAACAATAGTTGTAAGAAGATCTCAAGTGTACGTGACCACCCTAATGAAGCTGAAATTAATTCGACAGCCCAAAAGAAACCAAATAAGCATATGAATTTAATTCTTGTAGTGTTAGCATATGGATGGGTGCTTTCCATGTGCAAAAACAAAACAATCTTTTTGTCTATAAAATAAAAACAAAGGCCGGAGAACCGACACTAATCTATCATATAAGAATCGAGAAAAGGAAAAGACACATATTTCAAACTTATCGATGGAGTAATGATGGCGGACCCCAAGGATATATCCATGTAGTCAACAAAGCCAACCCCACTTGTTTACAAAAATCACATATTTGGTTCTTATACTCTCTCATTAGTCTCATATACTACTACATCACAACTCTCCCATACTATCAAATTAAAATACAAACAAAGAAGACAGTTCGTACATAGAGCTCGCCAGCTATAGGTGCAAGTTGAGATGCCTTCTCCACCTAACATACCTTGGTTGTACTGTCTGAGCGCTCCCACCAGTCCCAATCGCGCATCCGAGTTCTATCAAGAATTCGATGATGTTCCAATTATCGATCAAACTGACGAATTCGCCTTCCATGTCACCCAAGACGCTACAAAGTCCACTGTTTCGGCAGCAGAGCTCTTCCACGCTGGTAAAATTCGTCCCCTCGAGCCACTAGCGAATATTGACCCTTATCGCGGCGTTGGAGGGGAAGTTGAGACTACAACGTCTGTAAGAAGCCCACTTTTATCGTCCTCTACATCTCCGAAATCGGCATACTCAAAAGGTGCATATATACTTCCTTCACCTAAGTAATGTAGGTGTGTTCATATTATCTTCCTAATTAAACTGATTGAGAGAGATTATTTGATGGGTAAAAATTGATCTTTAGAACAAGTACAAATTATTTTGGGTCATTTTTTTTTTAATTCAAACTCACGCTCAATTTCGTTTAATAATTCTAATGTATAACAACCTCATTGACTGAATTTAATTTATTTTCATGATTTTTCCTAAAAGATGAACTTCTTTTTGATTTGAAAACCCTATAATTATGGGCGGTGCAGAAGATCCTAATGTGTCAACAAAAGGAAGGAAGACTTTTTGGAGTGCTTTCACACCCAAGATGAACCAACCAACCAACAACCCACGTGTACTTGGATGTTTTTTAGATGAAGATGATGATCATGATCATGATCATAGTAATCATAGAGGAAGAGGCAGAGCTCCATCTTCGACAGCTTCAATCCGTCGAGGAACAAGATCACTTTCCCCAATCCGATTACCCAATTACCCGCCATGGGAAGACGATGAGAAGAAGGAACCCAATGCATCCTCCACACTATTAACACTCCTTCAAAAACCGTCAAAATCAAGCCGAATGAGCAAGTTGAAGAATTTTCTGCTGTTTCGCAGCGCATCCGAAGGGCGTGCGTCCGACAAATTAGAGCCGTTGAAGAAATTTGCGGCGCTCTACAGGGGTGGGCAGAGCGAGGCCGATGAGATGCCCGGTTCATCCTTGAAGAACATCAGAAGGACAGCGGTTTCGGCCCACGAGAAACACTACGCAATGAAGAAGGCGGCTTCTGATGATTTGAAGAAGAAGACGTTTCTGCCTTACAAGCGAGGGATTCTCGGCCGCTAGCTTGCAAATGCCCGGCTGCGCATTTCTTTTCGGGGAAGCTTTGTTAAGTTTAATTTTGACATGAATATATGTCATTTTTTAGATTTTTCAATCGATGTTTTTGGATGCCTTCCGCCAGTTAAAAGACTTGGAAGCGTTGTCAATGAAAATGAAATAGGAATAAGTAAGAGGTTATTTTTTGCAAAATTGTAGTAAAATTTATGGATCTTTAATTTTGATTGAAAAAACTATATAATAAGCGGTGCATTTTACACAAAATGGTTTATACAAACAACAACATCAATCCAGTGGGGTGAGGAGCCCAGTCGAGCTGGTTGGGCCTTGGGGGAAGAACCCCGAGGTCGCCGGTTCGACACCCACCGGTGACGAAACCAAAAACATTAATTTCTCTAGAACTGTATCAGTTCTCACCCGTTCAAGGGTTGAACGGGTGCTCTAGGCTAGTCCAAGTGGTACTTGGGCTATCCTAAATCTTATCGGATCAAAAAAAAAAAAACATCAATTTAGTGTTAACCCGCCTCAGACGAGATCTGGGAGACTATGATGTACGCACCCTTGCACCAATATAAAATTGAGAGGGTGTATGAAGAAGGCTCAAGTATTATTTTTGTCCGGAATATCAAGGAAAACTAAAATTCAACTATGTGACAATGATAATGAATCTAATTAGAATGTACCAAAATTGATATATGGGTTATATCTATCTTAAAGGCATTGTATAAAAGCCAATGAGTATGAGGTTGTGCCCCCATACAAAATGGTATATGTTTACAACTATAAAAGTTATCCCTCTCAAGTCAAATAAATGCTTTATTTTTATATATTCAACCTAATTATCCTATTGGCCTTACATCCTACCCATTGAAATAAATGACAAATGTTGTGAAATACAAAAGGGATTTGGCTCGAGGGTTTAAATAAATTGGGTTGTTTTTAGCAAATAATTGTGGTGGAAATAATAGTAGTAGTAATGTTTGTAAAACACACCAAACTAAGGCAAACATATGATTAAATGGGAAACTTCCCATAATTTATCCATTGCACAAGTTCTAATCTTAACAACTCACAATCGTTGCACCCAATCATTTATTTTAAAATTTTAAAATGTCAAAAGTTTGTGCGTTCGCGATTAGTTGATTATAATATGGAATTTATTTAATCATATAATAGTCATTTAAGTGAAAATGTGTAAGATAGTTTAAGTAGTCAATGTCTATTAAAATAATAATTTTAATTTATAAATGACGATTAATCTTAGTAGGTGAAAAGATCATGGTTATACAAATTACATTAGAATCGAGATTTTATTTCATATTCATTCTCAAATTAATAGTATACTGATCCCATTCAATGGACGGGGTCAACCCTCTAGTAATATAAAAAAAATCCGCAAGATTTTTAAGTGTAGAGAGAGAGGGGTTTTTAAGAATTGATTGGGCTTCATGGCCTGATGATGGCCAAGGATGGAGAATTAGAAATGAACACTATGAAATTGTTTGAAATCGCTTCTTAGGTATGTATGTTGAGTATATAACTCTTCCCACATCTAAATATTAGAATTAAAAAACATATTATATAATTTCTCAGATTATGGGTTATGGATTTGCATAATGTATTAATAAACATATATAGGAGAGTACATTAGGATTGTCTCAATGGGTCAGTTTATGGATGAATGAAGTCTTTCTACCATCCAACTCCATCCACCCATAAACCGACCCGCAAGTGATGCGATCTAGACTCCGTAAGACTCAAAAACGCCGGGATCTTCGATGGATGATCGTGTAGTAGGTCTTGTAGTAGCAATGTGGAAGCGGATTTGTGAGATTTTACGGTTCTCGACCTTTAGCAATAAGAGGCGCTCGATCCAAGGGAGGATCGAACAAGAGGAAGCGAGGTTTGGAGGAGATAATTGACACAAGATCCACAACCAAAGAAAGAGACTCGACTAAGTAAATGGATTAATAATATGTGTAAACTTGCAAAGAGGGGCCGAGTGCTTATAAAGGGAGGTGTTCGCAAACTTGGCAACAAAGGGGCGTCGGAATGGGCCTCATGTGCAAACAAATGCCCACTTCCTTAAAAGGTCCAAAAACAACTTACTAAAACAATACAAGCATATTTAGAATTGTTTGGAAAGGAAATAATACTAGAACAAGTAAGATAGGAGCAACGTCGTGGCCAAGGCGTCGGAGGTGTCCAGACCCGGGCCAAGACGAAGTTGGCGCGCGTTGGCACGCAAGGACTAGCGCTCGCGGACACACGGAGGCTAGCGCGCGGGCGCACGGATGACCGAGGCGAGAACTTCAAGTGGCATCGAGGACTCGTCACAGTCTAGCACACCGAGCGCGGCTCGGATCCGCATTGTCGATGAGCGTATAATCGAGCTCGCTCATAGCAAATGAGCCGAGTTATTTTGTGCTCAAGCTCAGTTCATTTATCTTTCGAGTCTTAAAATTATGTTCAAGCTTGGCTCGTTTATAAATCGAGCCGAACATAAACAAGATTTAACCGAGTCAAATATTGAATTTTTCACAAACGACTCTATTCATTTACAGCCCTACGTAGGTTCCATATTTATGTTGACTAACATCCCTACAGCAAATTATACTATATGTCTACAAACACAGAATGCGTTTGAGGGCGAGAGATCAAGCATATATAAGCAACCTCGAGCTATTCAAACGATATGATATCTAGTGAGCTCAAGGCTCGTATTACAGAACAAGCTCAACAAAAGGCCGGTGAACCCACATTGATTCATATCATTCAGATGGGATTTGAGAAAACGAAAGACATTGAAATCATTGCGCAAGAGGTCAACAAAGCCAGCTTCCACAAGACGGAGCCAAAGTTTTGGTCCCCTCGAAGACACCATGATTTCTACTTGATTCAGCAATGAAAAAGACAAGATTCATTGCGATGTGCAATGTGCAATGTGGGCCTCCAGCCTAGGCCACGAGTCTTATTGATTGCTAGTAGACCCCGTCCAGGTAAGTATGTTGCAATGTACACTCCTTTCCCTTTATATACTCTCACCTTTCCTCCTCCTTTGTTTCTCTCTTCCGATGTGGGAATGCAAACTTACACTCTAAAATTCCTACCTCCCTTACTGGGCTGGGCCTAGGACACCCATAATAATCCAATAAAAGCACGATATCACACTCTTAAAAGATTTTAAAGCCTTTTATTTTTGGGTTGCACACGAGATATCAGTATTATCACAGAACCAAGCTTCTTGGTTTGACAACAACATGAAGTGGATGGAGTTTATGGGTAGTGATCCCAACAGTATCGACATCTTCCTCCTCTCCTTCTTTCAGTCTCCACTCGAATTCTTGCACAAGTCTTCCAATCGACAAGCACGAAAGTATCATGGCTAGAGAAGCGCCGAGACATGCCCTCTTTCCAGAACCGAAACCCATCGTTTTGTACAAATCACTTGGACTATACTGGTCATCAAGAAATCTCTCTGGTTTCCATTCATCAGGATCTTCCCACTGGTTTTTATTCCTATTGCATCCGTAGACATTCACAGTTATCTGCACAAGACAATCCAATTTTTTAACAACCCAAAAAAAAAAAAACAAGTGTAATTTTTGCAAGGCTGAAGTTGTTAGCAAATTAGAATGAAGAAGGGAGGCAAATATCAATTTTTAATGTGAAGGATTTAAGAATGACAATCATTTAATTTTGTAGGAGAATTAATATTTGTCAAACCTCGCTTCCAGCAGGAATGTGGTAGCCTCCAACTTGGGTATCTTCATGAACATTTCTAATAGGAAGAATGGGAAGAGGGCTGTGCTTCCTTAGTGTTTCATGGAAAACAGCACTCAAATAAGGAAGTCGCAACAATTCGTCTTCACTGATCTTCTTTGATCCGCATACCATTTCAATTTCTTGGTACAGACGTTTCTGTAATGTAACGAAAAGTTAACCTCATACTAGCTAGCTAGATAAAGATAAATAACTAACAAGTGACAAGTATTCAAGCTGGCTTTAAAAAAAACCTGTCTTTCATGGTCTTTGGCTAGCTCAAAAACCGCCCACTCTGTTGCGATTGCAGGTGAATCTGAGAGCTGGAGAATCACCTCCCACACAAACATTGCAAGTTGGGTCGAGTCTTCCCCATTTTCATCTGCTTCCGATCTTAACAAGTTAAGATAAGAAGATTTCATTTCCTGTAGAAAAAAAAAATCTGTTACATGTGCCAAATTGAGTATCTGTTATTTATATATTATAGTATAAGATCGAAGGATAGTTTTACCTCCTTTGAATCAGCTTGTATCTTAAGCTCTTTCATTTCTTTGATCAATGCTTTCATCACAGCTAGCCTTATGAAACCGACGGTTTCTAATCTGGTTTCTAAACTATTTGGTATCCATTTTAGATAAGGAAAGAGATCTCTCCAATCCACTTCAATTGCACAATCCATGATGTCTACAACTAGAACACGGTATAAGTCCTTCCTTGTAAATGTCGTTCCAAGCTCATCTACGTGTATAGACTGTACATCGCGCCCTAAAGCCTTCACATTTAGGTAAATTTGTCAAGAGATTTTTTTTAGCTTATTAAACATGATCGAGACTGGTAGATAAGTGAAAGTCAGATTTATAGGATTTACCAGTTTCAAAGCAAACCCGAAGACTTCATACACAAAGATGTCTCTGAAATTTACTGCATTTTCAGAATTTTTGTCTACATGGGAGTTGAAGTGACTCACAAGGTTTGTTACCATGGCTTCTCGCAGGCCTTGATAACGTTTCTGTAGCGGTGAAAGTTTGAGAAGTATAAAGTCTTGCTCATACAAAATAAAGGTTTGTTTGGTTGTAAACTATGGGAGCTAAAAAGAAAAAAACAAATCCAATCCACTTCCTTCAATGTATCAGGACACCAAAGTGAATTAGATTCTGTTTTGTTTTTTTTCCAGTTTACAACCAAACAGGTTCTAAATGATATTGATTTTGAGGAAATAAGAGAGTGACAAACCAGGGCACTGGATCCTAGAAGATGGGTGAGTAAATTGCTTTTTGCCAATTTGTAGAATTGATTGTAATCACTAGCCACAACGATGGATTTGTCTCCACTAACTATTCTTAGTGCAGCTGATAACTTTTTGTTTGTGATAGATGAGAATCTTGAAATCAATGCCTACAAGAAAAAAAAATAAAAAATTACACCCTTAGAGAGGTCTAAAGTAATAAATTTAACCTTCATCAGAGAACTCCCTATTCCATAATTTGTTCCCACATATGATCTAATTGTCTAAGACTGACCAATTCATTTCCATATGAAAGGGGAAAAAGAAGATGGGACCTCCTTGGCAAGATGAGTGGAATTGAGAACGATCAAGTGAGAATATCCGAGTTTGATGGAGTAAATAGGCCCGTAAACCTCAGCCCAACGAGTAAACGTTTTGAAGGGTTTTTTCTCTTTTAACTGCAGTAAATTCCCAAGCAACGGTAAACCCCCGGGAACAGCTGCACACGATTACATGGAAATTGAGACTTGATAATTACTATATCATCAAAACAGAGCAAAAACAGAGCAATCAATTTACCAGGTACAGGTGGAAGCTGAGTAGAAGGTATTCTGTGGGCATGGAAGAATTTGGCATTGACAAGGAAAACAAAGGTCAACAGCAAACAGAGAGCTCCTAGAACATCTGCAAGGTTGATCTCCATACTCAGAAAAATGGTAGTGAGTATTGAAAAAAAATCTGATATTGACTAGCTAGCTATAATTATACTCCAGTTGTTAGCGTGTTGTGTAATCTTGCTTGTGGATTAACCCAAGACCAGGAATTCAGGAGAGAGCTGAATTAAAATGAATTTGTCATTTTTATGATTGAGATGCATGGGGACATTTTTTTAATATTTTCTTCACATTTTCTCTAAATCGGGATTCGGGGATCAAGAATTTTTATAAGTTTCATTGAATCTTTTGGCAGATTGTTTGCTTCTCAGTTGATAAACCTAATTAGACGGATCATGCTGGAAAATGATACAGAGAAGGCGACTTTAATGGTTTCACATAGCGAGTTTTACAAGTGATTAGCCATCTTTATCCGTCAAGTTTTTCTAAACATTTTTATTTTATACTTTAAACTTTCTCCTTTTTTCTATGTAAGTATAAAATTCTATCTCCTATATGACCACGGGCGGAACCAGAAATTTATTTTGTGGGGGCCAAAATTTATCCGATGTAGTTAAAAATTTTAAATTTTTTTTTAAACAAATACGGAATACTGAAAAGCATTAAAAAAAACCTCAAGATTATAATGCGTAACGAGAATAACTACTTTTTAAATCAAGGAGATTACATGTGGGAGCCGAAACATAGACCTCGTGGTACTACATCCTATCTTATTAATTAGTTGCCCGAAGATACTAGAATAGCTATGATGTTCGTATTTTTAGTATAGTTTTTAGTAGGTTTTCTTAGTTTGTTAGGGTTAGTTTTGATAAGTCTAGGGTTAGTTTTGTGTGTTTTTGGATGGTTTTGCATATTTTATGAAAAGTATGGAAGCTACTCCGTTTTGTGTATTTTTGTAGGTTTTAGCAAGGAAACGGTGTTGTTTGGAGCTGAAATTGGAATGCTATGGTGAAGGACGGAAGAATACAAGGTGAGAGAGTCGAAGTTAAGCTTTTAAAGTTGAAGTGTTGAGGAAGCCAAGCCCAGGCTCGTTAACGAGGTTACGAGATAGGTTTTTCGAGAGATCTTAGTGATGTCCTACCGATCATGTGCGGGAATTTATTCCGTGTTGGTAGAGTGTTTTTAATGAGTTTTTGGGTTATTATATTATGTATTTTAGGTCTTGTTATCTTTCTAGATTTTATTTCTATCTTTTTGGAGTTAGTTTCTATCTTTTAGGAAAGTTTTTTTATCTTCTAGCCTTTTTATTTTCTAGCCTTATTAGTATAAATACCCTTCTTTATAGCTTAGAATGGGGGGTAGCAAGTAGAGAAGGAGGAAGAGCCGAGAGAGAGAGATGAGTCGGGACGAGATCGAGCACGGTGGACGAGAGTTGTCGGGGTCGTTAATCACGGTTTTCGATTCGGTGTTTTGTATTTTTCGGTTTCTTCTGAATTCTGTAAGACGATTATTTTTCTTATTAATTTAAAGTAGTTGTTTTGTTTTCAATGTTTTCTCTTATTGAATTTATTTGCTTCTTAGTTATGAGTATTGAGTAGTTTTCTTATCTAGGGTCGGGGTTTAAACCCGACATAGTTATGCATGGTTTGATGAGTAAGATGATGTGTTGAATGCCTTATATCTATTTTTGAGATTGCTTGTTGTGTTTATGCCTAGATGAAAGTCAAGGTAATTTGAGTTTTTAACTTGATTGAAAGAGAAAGTTATAGACTTGAAGGTTGATATTGTTTGAATATGAAAGTTTCGAGCTTTAGATCCAACACAAGTGATTGAGTGAATTAATTTTATGAGAGTAGATTAATTTGCTTGCTAGTCAATGAAAGTTGGTGAATTTATCTATTTAAAGGCATGATTCTTTATCTTCTTACGAGTTTATATGCATGACTATGTTGTGGTAACCCTTGTCCTAGATTTTTTTATTTGAATTCTCCTAGATTATATTCGTTACTGAGTTCGTAGCCTCGGTACCGAACCTGTTTAGTTCGTTAGTGTTAGTTAGTTGTTTACGGTGGTTCGTTAACGACCTTGACAAAGTCGTTAACGAGGCTGGTCGTGAGTGTTTTGATTGTTTTTGTTTGATTTTCGTTATTAATAGTTGGTAAATAAACAAACCTTGCTTCTCGTGGAACGATCCTGACTCCCCTATACTCAGCGGGGTCTTGACTTATAAATTTATTTGTTGTCTAGAGTGAAGGCCCGTAAACAAATTGGCGCCGTTGTCGGGGAAGCAATGAGTTTGTTTGTTTATCTGTGGGTCTGGGAATAGCCCGGCCTCATTTTTATTTTTAATTTTTGTTTTCTTTGTCTGTTTTCTCAGTGTATGCCGGTAGGACGTCGAAGGCTCGAATTTGACAACGTTGGTTATTATTCAGAACTTGAACGTTCCCTGCATCGTAGACGCCGAGAGAACCGAGCCATGGCCACACCTGAAGAGATGGCTCGTCAGTTGGAAGTCCTCCAAAACCAGATGGAGGCATTGAAAACTGAGAAGGAAGACGCTGCTGTCGAGGCTGAGCGTCAACGAGCTAACAATGCTCGTCTACAGGAAGAGCTGAATGCATATCCGAGGAATGCCAAACAATACATGCACCTGGAACTGAAGGTGCCAGAGTCCCCAATTATGCTTCCGGAGATAGAGAAACCATTTGAGATTAAGTCTCAATTTATATCCTTGATTAAGCGGGCTCAGTTTGAAGGGAAACCTACTGAGTGCCCTATGGAGCATATTAGAAATTTTCTTGATTTATGTGACACCATAGCTGCTGAAGGTGTCTCACTTGAATATGTTCTGTTAAAAGCTTTCAGGTGGTCTCTTACTGGAAAAGGCCCTAAGCTGGTTGGAGAGCTTACCTTCTAAGTCTATCAGGACTTGGAAAGCTTTGTATGATCAATTTCTTACAAAGTTTTTCCCTCCTGCTAAGACAACGGAGTTGAGAAAACGCATCACCTCCTATCACCAGCTGCCTAACGAGACTTTTTTTGAAACATGGGAAAGATTTAAGGAGATGCTTAGACAGTGTCCCACTCATGGGCAACCTTTATATGTTCTTCAAGAAATCTTTTTCCAGTGTATCAATGCAGAGACAAAGAACCGCATCAACACGCATACAACGTGCAGTTTTATAGAGATGGACCCTACGGCTGCATGGGAATTGCTGGATAAGCTGTCCAATTATGATGCCATGTATGGAACCCAACAAACTCCCCAGCCCCAGAAACGTCTCTACGTGCCTAACCGAGAAGAAGTTGACCCAGACGTTAAAAGTCAATTTCTGCAAGATGAGGTCAACCGCCTGAAGAAACAGGTAAGTTTTATGAAGTCCTCTCAATCCTGTCAAGAGTGTGGCTCTTCTGCCCATAGTACTTCTGCTTGCACTAACATAGAGCAGGTAAGAGCCGTTGAGACAATTGCTGAAATGAATTACATGAGAGGCCCATACAGGAACCAGCCTAGTAATTTTGACAGGTCGAACAACTATCAGACATAGGGCAATCAAAATCCAAGCTATGCAGCGCCTCCACCGGATAGACGACCTGCGCCTTATCGACCTCCAGGCCATCAGGGGCCACCATCATGGGTACAAGGGTTACAGGAAAGCATCAATGGAGTCCACAATAAAGTTAATGAAGTTCAAGCCAACCTTAACCACCAAAATAAAAGATGGGGAGAGTTCGATGTATGGAAGAAAAATGTTGATTCCCAACTAGGGAACCTTGCTGCACAAATTCCGAGGCCACAAGGGCAACTTCAGGGCCGTCCCGAAGAAAACCCTAAAGGACAGATAGCAGCGGTACACCTTAGGAGCGGAAAGACACTACCAGAGCGTGTCCAAACTAAGGAAAAGACGGAAGAGGACGCCACGGTTCAGCTCGGTAACGAGCCAGCGATGGCAAGTACCGAACCAGCATACCGTGGTGACGAGGCTCCGAGGGCACCTAACGACCCTAGTCCAGGTAAGTTTTCTAATCCGAGCCCCCCTCTCAATCCCAGGGTAGTTAACGACCCCATCAGGGTCAGTAACGACCCGCCGAGCATACCCAACGACCCTATTGTCGACCCGGTAGCATCACCTCTCGAGCCTAACTTGGTTCCGAGAATGGTGAAATCTCTTCCATTTCCCACTAAGAAATCTGTGGACTCTACTGAGAGTAAGTTCAAGCGTTTCGTAAAGATTCTTCAGGGCATTAATATTTCTATCCCATTCGTTGAGGCCCTAAGCGAAATGCCGGCTTACACGAAATTTTTGAAAGATATTCTTAGCAGGAAAAGATCCATTATAGAGTTGCAGCATGAAGTCCGATCTATAGCTCTACCAGAAAAGCTAGGAGACCCAGGAAGATTTGCAATAACGATTGGCATAGGCGACCACAAATTCAAAGCTTTATGTGATCTGGGAGCCAGTGTTAGTTTACTCCCTCTCTCAATCTGGTCCAAAGCCAACATGGGACCACTGGAGCCTGTAGATATGAATCTCTACATGGCAGACGGATCATGCGTCAAAGCCACAAGAGTAGTGGATGACTATCCTATTCAAGTCAGGAAATTCTTTATACCGAATGATTTCATCATCCTCGACATGCCTGAAGATCCTCACGTCCCCATAATTCTAGGCAGACCATTCTTAGCCACGACAGGTGCTAGGGTCGATCTACGGAAAGGACTTCTCACTTTTGATATCAGGGAAGAACGCGTGGAGTTCAACTTGGATCAAAATGCTAATGACCCAACTGCGGTTGCACAAATCGAGTTGACCCAGCCAGAACTCGACACATCCACCGAGCCTCCTCCAATTATCAAAACAGACGAGAATATCATGCAAGTCCCTACCGAATCTCATTGGCCCACCACCGAGTCCCACATGCAAGGGTATAATCAAGGTGAGTACTCCAACTGTGAATTCACCAGAACTGGTTGGGATTCTTCTTCATACTTTATTCCTACACCATGCCCCACTGTATATGCTATAGAGAAGTCCAGACCACCTTGGTTTTCGGATTTCACTAACCCATATGTAGGAATACTGGGCATTCTGATAGAAGAAAAAAGACCTAATTTAGTGACTCAAGCTAATAACGCCTACAAATCTAAGCGTGGGGTACCTCAAGACCCCAACATAGCTGCAAAAGAGCCACCTTGAGCCAAGGTAAGTACGTCGGGCTAACGACGTTAAAAATAGCGCTTGCGGGAGGCAACCCGTTTTTAGTATAGACTAGATTTTTCTTTTCTTTTAGATCTTTTTCCTAGCTTTTTTTTGAGTTTTTTAGTAGTTTTTAGGATAGAAAAATAGGATAAATTTTGAGCTAACAAGATGCAGGACAAGGGTAGAAATTTCATATCTAGATTGTGTTTATAGAGGTGATTTTTAGGGGTCGAAATTGCATGTTTATTCTTGCCTATGAATTTTATTTCGTACATTGGTAGTAATTCTCGATCTAGGGAACGTTATTCATGCTAGATTCTCCATTGCAAAAATTTGATTTGAAAAGCATGAATGTTCTTGTTCTAGAAATTGAGTTTGATCTTTACCATGTTAATTTTTGGGCAATTCTAGCATGTTTGGGATGGGTAATTGAGTAAGTATGGGGTGCGTATACCCGATTGTGTGTCTAGTGAAGGATTATAGAGGATGCATGCTTGATTTATGGCTTAAATTTAGAGTTAATTCCACCCGGAATTCTGCGAACTGGTTCTCGGCAGGTCGTTAACGACCCGCCCAGGCTCGTTAACGACCCTGTGTAGTCTCAAAGCTTAAAAGCCAGTCCAGAACAAGTTACCGACCCAATTGGGTAGTTAACGAATAATTCTGAGGGTCATTCCGAGACCAAGTATGGGGTCTCTTGTCTATCTACTTGAGTGGATCTTATCTTGGAAAAATCATAATTGTTTTGTAGATCACATGGCAAGTTCAAGCAGAGCCGCTACCCGAGCCTAGAAGAAGAGGAGGAATCAGAGATCCCCATCTCCACCTCGCATGGATAATGTGATCTTGCGCACTCAAGGGGAAGCGGACTGATACAACGCCATCCTAAACAAGGACCACAACACTCGGTGGTTTTCAAGGACGAGTGCCAAGCAAACGAGGATCTACGAAGATGTCAAAGAGGCTTTCACTATTCTAGGAGTGCCTCACTTGCTGAAGAAGGAGACTTTACCACACTTTTCGGCTCTCACATCCGAGTTTCTAGCTACTCTAGAAACAAGTTTCCCGACGAAGACTTCGGCGGGACGCATCTGGTTCAAGCTCGGTAATGTGAACCGAGAGTACACTTTGGCGGAGTTCAATGCCACTCTGGAGCTCCCAAACCCTTCTCGAGATTACAGTCTGAAAGATTACAAAGTGACAAGGACTTGGAGCTACATCACCGAGGAGGTCGAGCCTTCCGCTGCGGCATTATCTAGGGCAAGCATCATCAACCCCATATTCAGGATCATCCTCCGAGTTCTCGACGCTACATTCTGGCCTAAGAGAGAGCTGAACAGGCCAACAAGGACGGAGGTTGCATGTCTTCGCACCATTCTTTTCGAGGAGCCCGCCCCATTGAACTTAGGGTATGAGTGGCTTTATTATATAGAGAAATCAACCAAGTCAAAGGAAGTATGGTGCGGGAATTTGGTTAGTGTCCTAGCGACCAATCTTGGAGTCGATCTCACTCGCTACACACCGGCTCATGCTCAACTCCTCAACAAGAATTATTGGTATAGCTCCGGTATCTTCATTCAAGCCGAGGGAGGGTTCAAAACAAAAGTTCAAGACCGCATTGTTGTACCCATCCTAGACAAATTAGAGCTACTCTATGTACCAAATTGGTATGAGGCGTGGACGGGTCATGCATTCCCGTTAGAGACTAAGCCGCAGGATGAGTTGACGCTTAGGCCGTGTGAGTCACGGTTTCAGAGAGAAGGAGATGAGATGGACGAAGATGAAGAAGAAGACAAGACTGACAAGGCTGACACAGAGGGAGGTACAGAGGAGCTCAACCTCGAGGACGAAGACCTCGATATAGAAGTTTTGGGCACCAATGTCTTCGTTGACGAGCCCACCAGGGTCGTTAACGACCATTTCCAGACCGCTACCGATGCTTCTACCGAGGCATATAGCTTCGGTAACGACCCACCGAGAGCATCTACCGACCCCCCGCAGCCTACTATCGACCCTAATTCCTATGGACTCATTCCATACAACCCAGTGCTTTACCAAGACCACTTCCAGCCTCACTATCCACCACCTCCTCAACCCGAGTACTCGAGTATCCCGCCTCCATGGGCCGAAGACCTTTCATCTCAGATGCAGCAGCTGAACCTTCAGCAGACACACATTCATCGGAGGAGGGATAGATGGGAGAGTGTCTATTCTGCTCGCATGGCAATGGAGGATGAGAGGCATCGTCAGAGAGAGGTGGCAGATGTAGAGCGTTGGAGGACGATGTAAGACTTCATGGGGAACTTCGAGCACTACTTTCCTCCACCGAACCATTGATTCAGCTTGAAGAAGTTTCCTTGTTTTCTGCTTTTAAGACTTTGTAAGTTTTTATGTTTTTCTTTTGTTGTTTTATTTTTGTTGTTTTCTTTTCTATTTATTTCCTTCTTCTTATTTTTCTTACAGTGGGGACACTGTAATTTTAAGTATGGGGCGGGAAAAAGTAAAAAAACTAGAAGTCTTGTGTCTTGTTTAACTTATGTGTTTTATTTGTTTTAAGTAATTCTAAATTCAAAAAAAAACAAGAGTTTTAGAATTGATAGATATCCCTTTCTTATGTTCTATGATAGTAGTTGCTAACATGATCATATAATTCCTTGCAAACATGTCTTTGATAGTATAGACGGATTCTTGTTATGAAGTTGTTTTTAGGAAGGAATAGCATTTGATGAAATTGAGCACATATGATCTTTATAGCATAAGTGATGCAATCCAACAAAAAATTTACCTTGTGAGTTATTTTTGGCCTTATAGGGAGAACATTAAAAATCCCTCTTCTTTTCTTGTGTGATTTTACTCTCTATATGCATATTATCTCTTGAAATTGTGATGGTTATCTATTACTTGAAACCTTTATGAGATATTAGTTCATTATTTGTGAAAGTCATATGATAGAGAACTTATTTTTCATAGCCCTGTTAATCCATATCCACCCTTACATTATCCTTCTTTTTTGACAACCAATTTGAGCCTTAAGCTTTTATTTTTAGCTCCACAAAATTGTTTCCTAGCCGAGATAAGCTTGACTCTATCCGGGGATTAGGACTTAGATTGGAGAGGTATGTTTTGTTGAGTGCAATGTTATGTTTGGTTTGAAACTAAGGGATTGATGGGAAGGGTAGATTGGAAGTCTCTTGATTTTTTAAGTTGTAAAAAGAAAGATCTCTTGATAGCAAAAGATGCACAAAAGAAAGTTGTTAAGAGGAAGAGTACACGATGAAGTTCGTTAACGACCCTTAAGGGTTCGTTAACGAGGCAGGGAGAGAAAAAAAATGAGCTGAAAAAAAAAAGAAAGAAGAAGTAAGAAGTGCATTTGTATTTTATAGATGAATGTCAGAGATTTTTTTTGAGTTATTTTTATAAGACTTTCTAGGATATATTGGGTGAGTGAAATATAAGTGCATAATGAAGAGTGAGTTTCGGTATGTTTTTATGAGGGTTTTTGGTGTTTATGTGAGTTTTTAGGAGTCTTTGATTCCCGGATATTATTAGCACCACATAGCCAAATATTTTCCACGCCTTATTGTTTTTACCAAACCCCATTACAACCCGACCGAATGGAAGCTTCTATGAAGTTTTTCATTGAGCCCCCTAAGTTCTCTAGATGAATTTTTGCTTGTTTTGACAAATCTTGGGTGGAGAGTTTGGTGATATAAGTTCCAATTTCTATGAGTTTTTGTATATAAGATGAGTTGAGAGATTGAATTCATAAGCCCATACACATTGAGAGTTGAGTGGAACACATTATTATCCCTTGTGAGGTTGGATTGTATTTTCTTATGTCTATTTGGTGCATATATGTGTGTTGACATTAATAGTCATTTTGCTATTTTTCTTCTATGTGTTGAAGTTGTTTTTAGAGGATGGCTATGTTTTGAAGAGTATGTTTGTTTGGTTTTGATTTATGTTTAGTGATTGCTTGAGGACAAGCAAGTCTAAGTATGAGGTATTTTGATGTTCGTATTTTTAGTATAGTTTTTAGTAGGTTTTCTTAGTTTGTTAGGGTTAGTTTTGATAAGTCTAGGGTTAGTTTTGTGTGTTTTTGGATGGTTTTGCATATTTTGTGAAAAGTATGGAAGCTACTCCGTTTTGTGTATTTTTGTAGGTTTTAGCAAGGAAACGATGTTGTTTGGAGCTGAAATTGGAATGCTATGGTGAAGGAAGGAAGAATACAAGGTGAGAGAGTCGAAGTTAAGCTTTTAAAGTTGAAGTGTTGAGGAAGCCAAGCCCAGGCTCGTTAACGAGGCTGTAAGGGCTCATTAACGAGGTTACGCGATAGGTTTTTCGAGAGATCTTAGTGATGTCCTACCGATCTTATGCAAGAATTTATTCCGTGTCGGTAGAGTATTTTTAATGAGTTTTTGGGTTATTATATTATGTATTTTAGGTCTTGTTATCTTTCTAGATTTTATTTCTATCTTTTTAGAATTAGTTTCTATCTTTTAGGAAAGTTTTTTTTATCTTCTAGCCTTTTTATTTTCTAGCCTTATTAGTATAAATATCCTTCTTTATAGCTTAGAATGGGGGTAGCAAGTAGAGAAGGAGGAAGAGCCGAGAGAGAGAGAGGAGTCGGGACGAGATCGAGCACGGTGGACGAGAGTTGTCGGGGTCGTTAATCACGGTTTTCGATTCGGTGTTTTGTATTTTTCGGTTTCTTCTGAATTTTGTAAGACGATTATTTTTCTTATTAATTTGAAGTAGTTGTTTTGTTTTCAATGTTTTCTCTTATTGAATTTATTTGCTTCTTAGTTATGAGTATTGAGTAGTTTTCTTATCTAGGGTCGGGGTTTAAACCCGGCATAGTTATGCATGGTTTGATGAGTAAGATGATGTGTTGAATGCCTTATATCTATTTTTGAGATTGCTTATTGTGTTTATGCCTAGATGAAAGTCAAGGTAATTTGAGTTTTTAACTTGATTGAAAGAGAAAGTTATAGACTTGAAGGTTGATATTGTTTGAATATGAAAGTTTCGAGCTTTAAATCCAACACAAGTGATTGAGTGAATTAATTTTATGAGAGTAGATTAATTTGCTTGCTAGTCAATGAAAGTTGATGAATTTATCTATTTAAAGGCATGATTCTTTATCTTCTTACGAGTTTATATGCATGGCTATGTTGTGGTAACCCTTGTCCTAGATTTTTTTTTATTTGAATTCTCCTAGATTATATTCGTTACTGAGTTCGTAGCCTCGGTACCGAACCTGTTTAGTTCGTTAGTGTTAGTTAGTTGTTTACGGTGGTTCGTTAACGACCCTGACAAAGTCGTTAACGAGGCTGGTCGTGAGTGTTTTGATTGTTTTTGTTTGATTTTCGTTATTAATAGTTGGTAAATAAACAAACCTTGCTTCTCGTGGAACGATCCTGACTCCCCTATACTCAGCGGGGTCTTGACTTATAAATTTATTTGTTGTCTAGAGTGAAGGCCCGTCAACAAGCTACTTAAAATATGCATCCATACTTTATTATACGATACTCAGATATTTTAATTAATATAATCTAATGATCGAGGATATGGTCATATACAGTGGCGGAACTGTAGTTTCGCCACTGAATATCGGATCAGAGCGAATAATATATCAAATGGAAGCTCTCGACGAAAAGAAAACATATACTAAAAAAATTTTGGATTGGGGGGCTAAGGTCACCTCTGGCCCCCATGTAATTCTGCCATTGTATATGACCATATCTTCATTAGAGTATCTTTTATTTATTTGTCAAATAAAATGATCCCCATTTTAGTTTATTTTTCAAAAATCAAATTAATTCTATAGGTGAATAAAAATAAATACAACCCATTGTATAAGTAAAATTGTGTAAGAGAGGGGATAATTTGGAACATCATAGAAATAAAACGATCTTTCAGAATGATCTCCATACGGAAAGAGAACTTTTAATGAAAATGTTCAATTCTAAATGAACAGTTGGAAGACAGCAAAAAAAAAGATTTAGCTAAGGACACCATACATAAAGGGAAGACTAATATTTGCAAGAGGAAGACTAGGAAAGAGAAATGGGAAAATCCAACAGAGGGAATACCGAAAATAAACTTTGATGGATCAAGGCGTATGAATGGCGTTTCAACGTTAGGCTATATAACACGTGTTGGATCAATGTTAGTTCCTAACACTGGAATAATGGTTTCTTCATTCGAGCAATCGAAGTTTTGATAATGACAAACGTACACTTGGAACTAATTCCCTACTCAAGTGAATTCAAGAAAGATACAAGATTACATGAAAAGCAAGGGAAACATTCCCCGTGAGCCACCTGGGTACGTGGCAATTAAATGAAGGACAAAAGAGACTTTTCACTATTGTCTTGGGCAGCAAGTACAAAAGGATAGAAATGTCCCAAGATGGAAAGTTTCCAAAAGGGTATGCTAGTCATTTGCAACAGTATCGTGTGCCCCAAGAGTTAAAGGACAAAAGCCTCAAATGGAAAGAAGCAACCACTATAAATAGAAAGTGATGAAGCTAGGTCAAATACGCTCTTAGAAAGGAATGAACAGTATTCTCTAAAGGAAGCAAGTGATCCAGAGAGAAAGAGAGAGCTCGAGCAACTCAAGTGAAGATGACGAACCAAATCCAAAGAAGAAAGTACCAAGATCCAATTGATGGGAACTACGTGAAGCTCGCTATCGAATTGGAAGTCTGTTCATGTGCAAAAGGGACCTGCACCAGGAACGAGTCAGGTTCAAGTACTAGTATTAGTTGTGTTTAGTAGATCTAGATCCATGATGGCTTAAGTCGATAGTATTGTTTGAATTTGGAGATTGCAAATTAAAGAGAAGTTCATCTTTGTATCGTGTACCTAGAGATCTATCAAATTAATATAGTGCTTGTTCAAAATCCTCCATGGGAGGTAGAGGTTTACTCTTTAGCTAGTTAGATGTAGAGGTTTCTCTATAAGGAAACGTGTCCATCTACTGTGTTACTGTTTTATTTTCTGTGTTGTTTATTTCCGCTGCGTAAGGGAACTGTCTCTAGAATAGATCCCGATTTGTCTTACTAACACAGATCTCCGATCCTTACAATACGAAATTCAAATGGAGAAGTACTTGCATTGGATGTTGTAAAAGGACATTATTGTGACACCATACAAGCGGAAGCACGTGGTATGACAATGGGAGTTCAAGCAGCACAAAAAATGAATTTTAAAATGTACGTGTTATTATTGAGGGAGATAATATACATGTTATATTTGCGTTGTGAGGAAGTCGTAGCTACCCTTAGACTATAAACATGGTGGTGACTGACTCACTTGCAATTCTACAATCCTTTGAGGCGGTAGAATTTAAACATGTGCCTCGTTCTTGCAATGCTACGTACGGCTGATTGCATCGTTAAACTACGACATTCCTTTTCTTCCGATCAGCTGAAGACTCATCCAAAACTGAATGTTCTCATTCGAAAGGATGCTCTAGGCTAAACTTCTCCAGTTTATGCCTAATTCTTTCATCAACAAAAAAAAATACTAGGTTGAAAAAAATCATTTATATTTTTGACCCAAAATATCTAAAGTTCTCCTCCTAATGTGTCAAAATAGGAATGCTTCGGTAGAACAACTCAAAAAATAAAGAAGTTAAACCAGAGACCTCGCCCGTGAAGTAAATCAAGCAGAAAAAGGGGATATGGCGAAACCACTCCCATCTTAACCTACAGATTTCGCCAGGGCCGTCCAATGGTTTTAAGAGGCCCTGTACAAAAATATTATAATTTTCTAAATTTAATTAAACGTAAGATTTTATCAACTTTTAGCTAATTTATTAGTAAATTTTTAGTCATTATTGTAGTTAGTCTATTATCATTCAATTATATAATTAAGTTTTACTGATATTAATATAAGTGTAAAAAATAAAACAAAATAAACTAATAAAAATGAAGTAATAAATAAAAAATTTAGAAATACAAATGAAAAATAAGTGAAAAATGAGATTCAAGATACTTAAGTGAAAGTGAAAAAAAGCCTTATGTTCTATAAATAAATTATAATTATAATTTAGGGTATGAAATAAACTCTCTTCTAACTCTTACAGTCTTACGTTTGCTTTTGATATAAACTCTCTTCTAACTCTTCACTTTTGTTTTAATTTATGAGGCCCCAACAAATTGAAGAGAAGAAAAAAAAATGATCTTTATCTTTTTATTTAGTCATTTATTCAAGTAATTTATTTAGTTACAATATATGTCCAGATAGACGAATTAATTAACAAATACATTAGACATGTAAATTGTTTAAAAAAAATAATTGAGAAAAGGAGAGTGTGGGCTCTGAGAATCGAACAATAGCCCAAATGCCCAATTGCCATATAAACACGCTGCCACTGTGTCATCTCAATTTAGGTGAAGTCAAAGCATTATATTTTATTTGTATCATATTAGATTGGGCCCGAGGTCCCAAACCAAATGGAGGCCCTGTGCAGGTGCACACCCTGCACCTCTTTTTGTCACGAGTGAAATTATACTGGATCAATGTTATTGTTCATGAATGGAAAGCATGTAAAGAAAAACTGAAATCAAAGTATCGAAGATGTCAGATTGTCAGTGCACAAAATCCAGAAGCTAGTATAACAGAAATTAGGCAATCTATCCAAATTAGAGAATCCATCTACTATAACATACCATTGATCATTCCTATTCAAATTAGATCTTCTATTTGAATATGGAAGGCAATCAATATTCCTTTGTATTTCATTTATTGGTTGTTTATAGAATTTTTTTTTTTAATGCCAAGTGCTGCTTTAACTTAACAATGCTAGCAGTGTTGTCTGATTATATTCTCGTTCTAATATTCCTTCTTCTACTTGTAAAATATAAGCTTACAAAACTTTTTTTTGTCTTGCAACCCAATTAGCCACCCTATTATAAAGCTGAAGATTTCGCTCATTTTGCTTTTTACCCATGGCCAGTATATGAATAAAAAAATGACTTCAAGTTCCACCGTGTCTAAAGCGACCAATAATTTCCTGAAAACCTATGTCAACCAAGTACAACAAGATGAAGAAGAGGGTGCGCTGTATATCAGCAGCCAGATTCGGGTGGTATCGGAGGAGAAGCTGGACAGAGACGTGGTATTGAGGAGGATACGACATCGCAAAAGGGTAAATAAGGTCAAAAACACAGTTAAAGCTGGTCTTCGGCGCCCTCCCCATTCTCCGCTGCCGATAATAAGGTGACGTGGTTTCAACAGCGGCGCACGCAGAGGTGGGTAGACGATGCTTTCGTTGCGCTTTAGTCATCCACTCATCTTACAAATTAACTTTTGTAAACATGTGGAATCTTCTTTGATCAAAGGGGAGCTACGTACATATAAACTAGCCCCTGTATTTATGTTGTGTAGTTTGATTTACACATAACTAGAGTTCTAAACCCACCGTCATTTGGACGCGATAGAGTTTGTTCTATGTTTATATAATTTAAATATTTAACTAGTTGAAATCCCGTGATATTCACTGGATAGTTTTATTAAAAAACTATACAATTTTACGATATTAATTTAAAATACTAAATATATTTATATAATTTCATAATAAATTATGCAATAGACAAATTATTTTTTAAGATTGTACTCCATATTTTAATTGAATATATTTTTAAATATTTTTTCATTATTTGTGGAGATCTTGTCCAAATTTAGATTGAATTTATTAAAATATTGATTTTACCTTTTATTGAATATTTTTAAATAATATTTTCTTATTTTTTTAGACACTAATATGTATAAAATACTTTGTTTTTTTATAAAGATAATAATAATTAGGATAGGTTATCTACAAAGCATAATATAATTTATTAAAATATTTTTTTAAAGTTAATTTATAAAAATTATAGATTAGGGTTCTTATCTTTTACTCTATAATAATAAGAATGTTTTTAAATATGAAAAATACAAAAGAATAGTATAGAAGAGAACATTGTCCTTGATTTAAGTTATAAAATATAGAGAAAATTATCTATGTATTATTTTGCAAAATTCAATCCATCTATAAAGTTGTTTGCCATACTAAATTTACATAACGGACAAATAAAATATAAAGGAAATTAATGTATATGAAAGTTTATAAAATTCAATGTATTAATCAACCTATCATCCATATTAAATTACAAAAAAAACATAGAGATAAAAAAAATTTAAATGTAAGGTGGGGCTAGATAAAAAAAATATTCTATATTTACATAAATAAAATAAAAAGGAAATTAAGAAAAATGTAATGTAAATTTTTATCAAAATTCAATTTAAGCAAGTATTCATCAAGATTTGTAAAGTTTTATTTATTTTTATCAAACTTTGATTTAAGAAAAAATCTTTAATATAAATGCATAAAAAGATAAAACAAAATCTAATTTTATTAATTTAAATTAAAATTCGAATTTTTTTTGACATTTAATAATAATCTTATTTATCAACATAAAATTATATCTTTATCTCAAAATAAAAATATATCAACATAACAAAATTTATTATTTAAAATTATATCATTATATAGATACAAGTTTTATACTTGGAGCTCAAGCCTTGTTAAAAGATAAAAAAAATATATTAAGACCCTAAATCTTGTTAAGAGATAAAAATATTAAATTAATATGGAAAATATCATCTCATAAGAATTTATGTATATAAAAATTATATAAATATGTTATCTATTGTAGTAAACTAATACATAATCCATAGATAGAAAATTATATGCATAAAAAATTATATAAACATGTTATCTATTTAGTATATATAGCAAGAATACTATAAGTTGTTGCAAAATTTATTAAAATATAATTTCACATTAATTTATTCAAAAATACCATGTGGCACAAATTTTACAATAGACTTGGGTTTTGCTTTATAATGTATTAAGGTAGATATTTTGGAAATCAAAACATGTGATCAAACATATAAATATTTATAGTATAACAAAAAAACAAAATGCTAAAAGTCGTAACTATATAAATAATTTGATCATTTAATCGGTTCATGCCAATTTAAGATATAGAAATTTCTTATCTATCATAATTTGTTTGTTGAAGTATTATTTTAATTTTATTTGCTTAATCTATCAACAATTTGTTTTCATATTCAAATTAATGTTGTTCTCGTTCAAATGAAATTGTGAATAATCGACAATGATATTTTATCTTTCATATGCTTTCTATATGATACATAATTTTTATTTATATTTTGAATAAGGATATTTGAAGTCTTTGAAATGAAATGAATAGCCAATTATAAGTATTTAATTTAATTTCTTTCAGCTAAGTCTTTAAATACTTATTATATTTCAATATTGGTGGAAATTAATACAAAAAGGGCAGTGCATTTAATTAACCAAAATGAATAATTTTACTAAGATTTAATTTAATTTTAATTAATTATTTATTTATTTTTAGGATTAATATTTAGATAAGAAGATTAAAATAATATTTTAATTTTAACGGTATTTTTTTTACAATATACATACCTATACACGTGATTGGATGAATACAAGTTTGAATTTTATTTGTTTTATTTTTCTAATCTACAATTGAAATTAAGATATTTAATTTTAAAATTGTTATAAAGATATTTATTGGAGAAAAATTCTTATATTTTCTTGATCTCTTATTTTCAATTAATGGGGTCATTTATGTTGCCAAAAAAATTATTTATTAATAGGATTTTGAAAATTGATGGGACATTTATGAGGATAAGAGAAACAACTTTATTTTTTTGATCTCTTATTTTCAATTAATGGGGTCATTTATGTTGCCAAAAAAATATTTATTAATTGGATTTTGAAAATTGATGGGACATTTATGAGGATAAGAGAAACAACTTTATATGTAGTTAAGATAGCACGTGGAGTAGAGAAGTGGAATATTTTGGGCTTAATATATTTTTCCATGAAAACTACTTTTTAGTAAGAATATGATTTTATTTATTTTATTAAATGTGAAATATATTTATTTTTTTTACAAATTTTAAAACAAATAAAAAATATTTTTAACAAAAAATTTTTTTTATGAGAAAGTACAGCAAGCTATGTGTTTGTATTTATATCGCTCGTAGTATTGTTATACTCTCTTTATCTCTGAATGTTTGTCTAAAAGAATCTTTTGCACACAAATTAACATAAAGAAAGAAAAGAAAAAGCAACCAATAGATAGGAGAGAAAGGTTGTGATGGTAATGGTAAAGATGAGGAGGAAGAAAAAAAGAAAGAAAATTACTAAAAAGTTAAAAGGGATATATTTTTTGTTAGATAATCTGTGTAAAAGGTGAAATTAGATTGGAGTAATATTGTAAGAAAAGATTCATATAAAAGGAAAGATGAAAATGTGGATAAACTTTTCGATACACTCGAAAAGAAATAAGGGCAAATTTTTAGGGACAAAGGGAATATTTATTTTATCTTTCAATTCTATAAGTTAGGACTCCCTCTCACCCTTGTAAATTGAGTTTTATTAATTAAGTGTTTGAATTTCTAAATAAAACTTGAGAAATGAATTAATTATATCACCCCTGTAAAAAACACAATCATACCCACCACCCTTTTTTTATTTGAACCACCCTTTTTTTATTTGACGAGTTGGGTCAGTCAACAATTATTAAAGCATGAATATTACTCCCTCCGTCCCCATATGTTCGTCCAAAAGTACACATTTCACGTTTATTAAGGAAAAATAAAAAGTAGTATTGGTAAATGGAAAAGTTAAATAATATGGGTAAGAAATATAAAGTAGTATTGTTAAATGGGAATATAATATTGGTAAATGAAATTAAATGAGGGTAGTTTTATAATTTAATAGAGGTAAAAAGTTGAAAAGAGATAAAGTAGATAAGAAAGTTGAATAAAGTAGGTAAAAATGATATTAAAGAGGGGTAATATACTAATATAGTAAGAAAAATGTATATATAAAAGGAAAGAGAGAAAGTACGACAAATAAAGAGGACGACGAAAATAGAAAGTGGAAAAAAAAATTGGGACAGAGGGAGTAATAAAATCATAAAATCCCATAAAGTTATTAAACCCCTATTTTTACTATTTCTCTCTCTTCCACATTATTATTCTACAATCTCCCAATTTTAATTCACAAAATCTAAAATATCACCAAAACCATCAAACCCCTTATTCACTTTTTTTCAATTCCCAACAACTATTTATATCCCTACTTTATTATTTTATATATTGTTGACACCCGGAATAAACGAGTGTTAAGTTCGAGTATTGGATTTAATTGAAACCATGCGTCCATGCATACAAAAGTTATCACTCTTTTTTTTTTGTCCATGACAAACACTCACGCACACTTTAAAAGAGATCTGTACATTTTGTGACTATTCGCCTTTTGAAACTGCATGATATTACAGCTCCTAGTGTTTCTTACTTTAAATGTGAGACTTGGAGCCTTTTAGGATTCCACCTCGTAAATAACGAAGTTTTCTCCAGAAAGTTTTAACTTGTCGAATCTCTATTTAATAAGAAAATATCTTAATCTAGAGTTATTTTTCTGAACCTTACAACCTTCGTCTTCTTCAAATATTTATAGATGTTGGGAGAGGTTGGAAGTTGAGGTTTCTCGATGTGGGAGAACCTTATTGATCTTCGATGTATCACTTGTCAATTGGTGGAGTGTTAAGTGTGTGATGTGTTGCTTTGTTATTGGATGAAGGTGTGGTTCAAGTTGGAATTTCGGGATCCTTTGATGTGGGAGAGATTTGTTGGACCTTCGAAGTGTTGATTGGTAGAGTGAGAGGCATATAATGTGTTACTTTGTTATTGGTTGAAGGTGAGACTTCATTTGGAATTTTGGGATCTTTCAATGTGGGGGAGATTTTGTTGGACCTTCGATGTGTTGATTGTTGATTAGCGGTTTGAGAGGCATGCGATGTCATTGATCGTCACCACTGATTAGGGTCCTCGTGGATTGTCTTGCCCGTCGTTCTGTCCATGCGTTGTATTGAGAAGGGTCTTAAGGGGCTATGTATGATGAGCACACAGTTTGTATTTGGGCATTTGAGGAATAATCCACTCGCCATGGAGTTCTTCGACTTTTAGTTGATTCCACACGATGTTCTCAAAGCGGTGAAGCCGCATGGTCCAACCATGTGTGTGGTTGGGAGCGTTTGGCTCTAAGTTTTGATGAGGTGCGCACTTTTAGAGACTACGTCATACTATTACCTTGAATTTCGATTTGCCCATATCATTCATCCTCGCTTTCTCTCTTTGCTTCGGTCAGTTCTTTTGTCATTTAGAGCATAGATTATTCGTGCTCCATCACAACCTCATGACTTAATGTTTCCGCTTTCAAGAACTTCGTGGAAAACTTGCGATGTCTCCTTGCTTCCCAAATGTCAGCTTAATTGTTATGGATTTCCGCTGACTTAGTATCTTGAGGATGTTCCCTTTGATGGGTAGATTATGGACCTCATGGTCTCGGGCTAGTTGTTGATTAGGCCGAAAGTTTACGACTCGGTTCCTTGAAATGTTGACTTGAGCCTTCACCGAGCCCATGTCCCAGCCCACCTCCTAGGCCTTCACGAAGCCCTCCTCCGCAACTTGCACCAAATCATTCGCTTCCCACAAGGTTCAACCCCTCAGACACCTCCACCCATTCCATGACCAACTCAATAAAGCACTAATTCCCTTAAGCCGAAATTTCTCCCTCGCCATAAAATATCCCTTGCTCATTTCCCTTACAACTAATCCCGAACCCAAGTTTTAGCATCAAGCCACAAAAACCCTCATTGGCAGCAACCTTAATGAAAATTGGGACATGGGAGTTAGTTCCTCGGCCTCTTGGTGTTAATGTTATTAGTTGTAAGTGGGTTTACAAGAACAAGATGAAACGTGATGGGTCTATTAACCGTTAGAATGCCCACTTAGTTGCAAAAGGATTCAATCAAGAAGTTGATGTTGATTAACTTGATACTTTCAGTCTGATTAGTAAGCCCACTACCATTCGTGTTGTTTTGAGTTTGGTTATTACTAACGATTGTCCTTTGAGACAAGTCTTGATGTTAACAATGATTTCCTCAATGGGGACTTTGATGAGACTGTTTACATGGCTTAATCACAAGGATTTAGGCATCTAATAGGCCAATTTATATTTGTAGACTATACAAGGATTTATATGGCCTTAAAGAAGCATCTTGGGCATGGTTTTAGAAACTTATAGAGGCTCTCTTTCAGCATGGCTTCAAAGGTTGTATTCCAAACTCTTCCTTGTTCATCAACAAGATGGGTAGTCATATTGTTTATGCACTCTCATTTATGTGGATGATCTCATTATCATTGGCTCCCATATTACCTTTATTGATGACTTTGTTTATAGTCTACATCATGTCTTTTCTCTCAAGGATCTTGGTCATATATACAATTGATAGGGTGTTGAGGTCACTCGTTCTTCATCTGAGTCATCGAAAGTATATTGTTGACATTCTAGAACATAGTGCCATGACATGTGTGAAGCCCATTGCCTCTCCAGTTCAATCGGGCTCACATCTCATTCAGTTTGGTGATCTTGTAGTCAATCCTCATCTGTATCACATCATTGTTGAGGGCTTACATTATGTCACCATTACTTGGCCCGAGATATCTTATGTTGTTAGTATAGTTTGTCAGTTTATGCGCAATCCTACTGATGTTCATTGAGTGACAATCAAACACATTCTTTGGTATTTGAAGGGTATTGTTTTAGCACATCTTTGCCTTTATAATCTCTTTGATCGCCGCTAGGTTGCCTTTTCTGATGTTGGTTGGGCAATTTATCTAGATTATTGTCACTCACAACATGGCTTGCCATCTACTTCGGAGGCAACCTCATCGGTAGATCTTCCAAAAAGCAGGAAGTAGTTGCCCACTCACAACATGTTGCTAATCTAGTCTTCCATCTGCGGTCTAAACATATCAAGATCAACTATCACTTTGTTTAGAAACAAAGCCTCTGCTCGTGAGCTTGTTGTTTGACATGTTTGTTCTTTTAATCAAAGTAGTTGATAGTTATTAATTTCAAACGTTGTGTGCCAAGTTGCATGTTCGTCTCCAATCATGCGCTTGTAGGGTTCCGTTAAGTTATGATATTATTATTTATGTTAATATGTCTTGTAATTATATTTTCTTTATTTTTAATTGAGATTGTATCATCTATATAGAATATTATAGATCTTTCCTCCTACGGTTTAATGCTCTCTTATGTAACATTATTTATAGATACAATGACGGACCTAAGTGGGGCCGGCGGGGGCCGGTGCCCCCACTTCCGTCCGAGTTACAATAGAGTTATTAGTATTTTAAAAAAAATTCCCGGATTGCAATTGAGTTACAACTATATAGGAACTAATAATTTGTTACATATTATTGACAATGTACACGGTACACCACATTCTTATTAGAGGAAAGTTTTTTCAAAGATTGATTATAGTGGGTTGTGTCTTAATTTTACATTTGTCTAGCCCACCATTTTAAATAGGCTTTTAAATTTTAAACTAGTTAATTTTGTGTTTCTTTTTTCCAATGACCAAAATTTCTTTGTAGTTCCACTAGTTTCTTTGTAAGGATTTTAATATTATTTTGTTATCAGGGTTCGTCGAGTTAAAGCGAATACATCAATTTTTTAATCAGGGCTACAAAGTCGTCGTGGAATCCCAAAACGACGTCGTTTTGATAAAAATGTTAACTTCGAGTGTGTTGAATATTGGAAACGATAGAACCTAAAACAAGATTACGATCAAAGCGACAAAGTGTGCTATACATACATAATAATTATACAAAGATCATATTCTCATGCATACCTTTACAGTCTACACATCTAACGACTTATATTCTTTCACATTTCTCGTGTAAGTGTCCACTTACACTCGATCTCTACCCTTCATTAATTATGTTAGATACTCCTGCCGTCTCAAAATAAATGGGGTATTAGTCCAAATTTCATATCTCATAATATATAGGGTATGAGTTTTTTAATGTTTGTCTTTCTTGGTAATTGTTATCCATCCAATTATATCAAATAAAAATGTGAATACTTTTTCATTTTTCAAGTAAAAAGTGAGATAATTATTTATTTTAAAATGAAGTTAAAGTTTTTGTTAATATGCGCACACAAAGTTAAAACCCCATCTAATATGAGACAAAGAGAGCATAATATATACTCCATCTGTCCCCATTTGTTTGTCTACTTTCTATTTTCGTTGTCCCCTTTTATTTGTCGTACTTTCTCTCTTTCCTTTTATATCTACATTTTTTTACTATATTACCCCACCTAATATTATTTTTTACTCACTTTATCCAACTTTCTCATCTACTTTCTCTCTTTTCAACTTTTTAAATCAACTAAATTACAAAACTATCACTATTTAATCTCATTTACCAATACTATTTTATTATTTATCTATTTTACATCTTTTATCTATATTATCTAACTTTTCCCTTTATCACTACTACTTTATACTCCCTCCGTCCCCTTTTGTTCGTCCTAAAGGACAGTTTTTGTGGTTATTAAGAAAGGTGTAAAGTAGTATTGGTAATTGGGAAAGTGGGTAAAAGGTGAGATTGATTGGGGGTATGTTTGTAATTTTATAGGGATAAAAGGTGTAAAGTAGTATTGGTAATTGGGAAAGTGGGTAAAATTAGATATTAGGTAGGGGTAATATTGGAAGAAAAGTATAGATATAAAAGGAAAGTGAACAAATAAAAGAAGACGTCCGAAAAGAAAACAGGACAAACAAATGAGGAGTATATTGTATTTTTTTAAGAAGTATAAAATATTTTTTTTTGGACAAATAAATGGGAACGTGGGCAGTACAATGTACTCCAGGCTGATCATCGGTCGGTACGCGGTAGTAAGGTGAATAGTGGATTGGGAATTGTCGCCTTCGGAATCAGTGTAATGAACAACACCTCACCTTGTCACCCTGTCAAGATATTATATCATGTTATTTTAATTTTTTTTTAAAATCACGCCAACAAATTAACCCGCATCATATATAATCGTAAGTTTAATACTCCGATTGATCAGAATCGAGACTAATCTATATCCAGGTTTGGAAAGCTCGATTTGAATTTCATGTATTGCTGGATTGGCTGTATACTCCCATAATTAATGCGGCACACATGTTATCACGTTTTTTTATGCCCATTAGTAAAATGATTTTGGGTTTTATATAACGCATTGAAAAACGTAATTGCATACTTATTGACTTATTGTACATGATTGTATTTGTGAACTGTCACCAACAAGTTTTATTTATCAAATGTAATGGAGTAATACAACTATTTAACAGGAACGTATGTTAAACATAGAAATTTATTTTTATTTTTAAGGAAAAATAATTTATAATAATGTGAAGTATCAACCTTAAACCAATAATAATACGAACTTTAAAAACCACCAGCAACAATAACTATTAAGATATTAACCAAACATAATTCGAACATGAAAAATAACTCGTAATAATACCAAGTATTCACATTGAAATAATAATAATACGAACTATCATGATATTAACCTAAAACAATACAATAATTAATTTCCAGTAAAAACTATGTTGTGGTTCCTACAATTATGACATGACATCAAATTAATTGCCACCTCATTTTTTTGCTAATTAACAATTCAATTTAAACGTGTCAGCTCTTCCCTCCCAACCATCATCCTCTGCAACTTCTCTTCACATGTGGTCTTCGTTAGCTCTATTCTATCACCCACCTCTTCTCTCTTGAAACTGAATTCTTTGAGAGTTGCAACATTGTGCACCACATCCGGCAACCTCGTCCCCCTCTCCATCCTCGCCGCCTCCTAAGTATAGCCTAACTTCATACGTTGCCTCCCGCAACACGTCCTTAATTTCTGGTATATATACTTCACTCATGGCTAATACAAAATGGATACTTGGTAATAGTTCATATTATTATTAGTTCAAAGCACATACTTGATTTATTACAAGTCATTTTTCAACTTCGTATTATTTTAGGTTAAATGGTAATAGTTTGTATTACTGATGGTGATTTTTAAATTTCGTATTATTATTGGTTCAAAGTGGATAGATTAAATTGGGAGGGTAACAAATCTAATTAAGATAGATTAAATTTTGTTAGCAAATTTGAATGAATGATCGTTGCCTAAGAAAGAAAGTTCTTATATAGCGCCCCACATAGGGTGGTCTAGTGGTAAGAGGTATGGGGGATGTTGGGAGGTCCTAAGTTCGATCCCTGCCTCTGCCCCTTCACTTGGTTAAAAAACCAAGTCTCACCATTCTTCCTACCCCTAGGTCGAGTCAGTCAGTGCAAACCGATTTACTTGGTCCATGCACTTTGTCGGCTAGTTCATGGACTCAGACTTTACCACCAAAGGTGGATTTCTCGTTACAAAAAAAAGTTCTTATATAGCTTAATTATTGTACATAAAGATTATTTGGGTTGTTGTCTAACCTCAATATCTTTGTTCAGTAAGAGTTCAAACGGCCAAGTATTATGGTCAAACTATATCAAATTTGAGGCCCAAGTATCATGGTCAACCACTCAAACTATATCAACTTTGAGGCACACTTTGATGAAAACAACTCTTGTGGTAAAAAATGCGGACATGCTTAGGGTGTCTGAGTACAAGATATGAGCGAACGAGATTAAAAGAAGGGGTTCAGGAAAAAAATAAAAAGGATCGGTTCACTAATGATGGCACAAAGTGTAATTTGCGTTAAAATGGAAGGACGAGACTAAAATGCCTCTATGAAAGTATGACCCAAAGGTGACACTTTTGAGTTTAATTTCTTCACCTAAACTCGAGATTCTTCAAACAAAAATTCTCTCGAAAGGTGACTCGCTCCAACGCCAAAGCCACACCACGAATTTGAAATTTCACCCTCTAGCTCACTCAAAGTCGTTAATTTGGCGTCACAAATAAGATTTCATTTCATAAATCCACGGAGAAATAAACATAAAAAGGTATGGATAAAATGGATTTTTTGGGGTTTGATTTTGTTTTTAGAGCCTAGGATTTAATTTCGAGTATTGGAAGTATTTTATTGAGCTTCCATAAGTGTTTATGATTGAATTGAAAGGTGTTTGATTTGGTTGTGTTTAGGTCCAAAACTTCTAAGATTAGTGATGTTCGTATTTTTAGTATAGTTTTTAGTATATTTTCTTAGTTTATTAGGACTAGTTTTGATAGTTTAGGATTAGTTTTATGTGTTTTTGGATAGTTTTGCATATTTTTGTGAAAAGTATGGAAGCTACTCTATTTTGTGTATTTTTGTAGGTTTTAGCAAGGAAAATGTGCTATATGGAGCTGAATTTGGAGCGCTACAGTGAAAGACAGAGGAATACAAGATTGAAGAAGTCGGAGTTCGAGTTTCACGAGATAAAGTGTGGAAGAAACCAAGCCCAGGCTCGTTAACGAGGCTGCAAAGGGCTCATTAACGAGGCCACGAGATAGAGATTTCGAGAGTTGATTTTGTGACTCACCGATCCTGTGCGGGAATTTATTTCCGTGTCGGTAGAGTATCTTTTTATGATTTTAGGGTTATTATATTATGTATTTTAGGTCTTGTTATCTTTTTAGATTTTTATTGTTATCTTTTTAGATTTTTATTTCTATCTTTTTAGGATTTTTATTTCTATCTTTTTAGGAAAGTTTTTATCTTCTAGCCTTATTTCTTTCTAGCTTTATTAGTATAAATAGCCCTCTTGTTTAGCCTAGAAAGAGGGGGGAATTTTAGAGAGATCGACTTGGAGAGGAGGAAGAGCCGAGAAGAGAGAAGATCGGGATCGAGATCGAGGCTTGGTGGACGAGAGTTACCGGGTTCGTTAATCGTTATTTTGGTTCGGTACTGAGTATTTTTCGGTTTCTTCTAAATTTCTGTAAGACGATATTTTTCCTATTAATTTGAGTAGTGATTTGTTTTCTTTGATTTCTTTTGTTGAATTTATTTGTTTCATAGTTATGATTAGTGAGTAGTCTTCTTTTCTAGGGTCGGGGTTAAGCCCGACATAGTTATGCATGTTTGGTGAGTAAGATTGTGTGTTGAATGCCTTTTATCTATTATTGAGATTGTTTGTTGTGATTATACCGAGGTGAAAGTTGAGGTAATTTGAGTTGTTGACTTGATTGAAAGAGAAGGTTGGTAACTTGAAGGTTGATATTGTTTGAATACGAAAGTTTCAAGCTTTAGATCCAAAACAAGCAATTGAGTGAATTGGGTTACGAAAGTAGGTTAATTTACTTGATATTCAACGAAAGTTGATGAATTTATCTTTTTAAAGGCATGATCTCATCTTCTTACGAGTTTATATGCATGACTATGTTGTGGTGTCCCTAGTCCTAGATCTTCGTTTTTATTTGAATTTTCTTAGAGAGATATTCGTTGCTGAGTTCGCTGGCTCGGTACCGAATCTGTTTAGGTCGTTAGTTTGAGTCTTTTGTTTACGGTGGTTCGTTAACGACCCTGACAACGTCGTTAACGAGGCTGCTTGTGAGTGTTTTGCTTGTTTTTGTTTGCTTTTTAGTAGTCGATAGACAAACAACCTTGCTTCTCGTGGAACAATCCTGACTCCCCTATACTCAGCGGGGTCTTGACTATAAATTTATTTGTTGTCCTGAGTGAAGGCCCGTCAACAAATTGGCGCCGTTGCCGGGGAAGCAACGAGTTTGTTTGTTTATCTGCGGGTTCGGGAATAGCCCGACCCCGTTTTTTGTTTTCTTTATCTGTTTTCTCAACGCATGCCGGTAGGACGTCGAAGGCTTGAGTTTGACAACGCTAGTTATTACTCAGAACCTGAACGTTCCCTGCACCGTAGACGCCGAGAGAACCGAGCCATGGCCACACCTATAGAGATGACTCGTCAATTGGAGATCCTCCAAAATCAGATGGAGGCGTTGAAAACCGAGAAGGAAGGCGCTGCTGCCGAAGCTGAGCGTCAACGAGCTGACAAAGCTCGCCTACAGGAGGAACTGAATGCCTATCCGAGGAATGCCAAACCATATATGCATCCAGAACTGAGGGTGCCAGAGTCCCCAATCGTGCTTCCAGAGATAGAGAAAGCCTTTGAGATCAAGTCTCAATTTATATCCTTAATTAAACAGGCTCAGTTTGAAGGGAAACCCACTGAGTGCCCTATGGAGCATATTAGAAATTTTCTTGATTTATGTGACACCATAGCTGCTGAAGGTGTCTCACTTGAATATGTTCTGTTAAAAGCTTTCAGGTGGTCTCTAACTGGAAAGGCCCTGAGCTGGTTGGAGAGCCTACCTCCTAAATCTATCAGGACTTGGAAGAACTTGTATGATCAATTTCTTACAAAATTCTTCCCGCCTGACAAGACGACGGAGTTGAGGAAACGCATCACCTCCTATCACCAGCTGCCTAATGAGACCTTTGTTGAAACATGGGAAAGATTCAAAGAGATGCTTAGACAGTGCCCCACTCATGGGCAACCTTTATATGTTCTGCAAGAAATCTTTTTCCAAGGTATCAACGCAGAGACCAAGAACCGCATTAACACGCATACATCGTGTGGTTTTATAGAGATGGACCCTACGGCTGCATGGGCATTGCTGGATAAGCTGTCCAATTATGATGCCATGTATGGAATCCAGCAGACCCCCCAACCGCAGAAACGTCTCTATGTGCCTAACCGAGAAGAAGTTGACCCAGACGTCAAAAATCAGTTTTTACAAGACGAGGTCAACCGCCTGAAGAAGCAGGTAAGTTTTCTGAAATCCTCTCAATCTTGTCAAGAGTGTAGTTCTTCTGCCCATAGTACTTCTGCTTGCACTAACATAGAGTAGGTAAGAGCCGTTGAGACAATTGCTGAAATGAATTACATGAGAGGCCCATACAAGAACCAGCCTAGCAATTTTGACAGGTCAAATAACTATCACACGTGGGGCAATCAGAATCCAAATCCAAGCTATGCAGCGCCTCCACCAGATAGACGACCTGCACCTTATCGACCTCCAGGCCATCAAGGGCCACCATCTTGGGTACAAGGGTTACAGGATAGCATCAATGGGGTCCACAACAAGGTCAATGAAGTTCAGGCTAACCTTAACCACCAGAATAAACGATGGGGAGAGTTCGATGTATGGAAGAAGAATGTAGATTCCCAACTAGGGAACCTTGCTGCACAGATTCCGAGACCACAAGGGCAACTTCCGGGCCGTCCCGAAGAAAACCCTAAAGGACAAATAGCAGCAGTACACCTTAGGAGCGGAAAGACATTACCGGAGCGAGTCCAAGCTAAGGACAAGAAGGAAGAGGACACCACAGTTACCCTCGGTAACGAGCCAGCGAGGGAAATTACCGAACCAGTGTACCATGGTGACGAGGCTCCGAGGGTACCTAACGACCCTACCCCAGGTAAGTTTTCTAATCCGGGCCTTCCTCTCAATTACAGGGTAGTTAACGACCCCATCAGGATCGGTAACGACCCGCCGAGCGTACCTGACGACCCTAGTGTCGACCCGGTAGCATCACCCCTCGAGCCTAACTTGGTTCCGAGGATGGTGAAATCTCTTCCATTTCCCACTAAGAAATCTATGGACTCTACTGAGAGTAAGTTCAAGCGTTTCGTAAAGATTCTTCAGGGAATTAATATTTCCATCCCATTCGCTGAGGCCCTAAGCGAAATGCCGGCTTACACAAAATTCTTGAAAGATATTCTTAGCAGGAAAAGATCTATTACAGAGCTACAAGATGAAGTCAGATCTATAGCTTTACCAGAAAAGCTAGGAGATCCAGGGAGATTTGCAATAACGATCGGCATAGGCGACCACAAGTTCAAAGCTTTATGTGATCTGGGAGCCAGTGCTAGTTTACTCCCTCTCTCGATCTGGTCCAAAGCTAATATGGGACCATTAGAGCCGATAGATATGAATCTGTACATGGCAGATGGATCATGTGTCAAGGCCACAGGAGTCGTGGACGACTATCCTATTCAATTCGGGAAATTCTTTATACCGAATGATTTTATCGTCCTCGATATGCCTGAGGACCCTCATGTCCCCATAATTCTCGACAGACCATTCTTAGCCACAGCAGGTGCAAGAGTCGATGTGCGGAAAGGACTCCTCACTTTTGATATCGGAGAGGAACGAGTGGAATTTAGCCTGGATCAGAATGCCAACGACCCAACTGCGGTCGCACAAATCGAGTTGACTCAACCAGAACTCGACAAAGCTGGCCCTACCGAGCCTCCCTCAAATACCAAAACAGGAGAGAATTTCATACAAGTCCCTACCAAACCACAATGGCCGACTACCGAGTCCCACGTGCAAGAATACAACCAAAGTAAGCACTCTAACTATGAATCCGCTAAAGATGGTTATGATTATTCTTTATCTTTTGTTCCTACACCATGCCCCATCATATGCACTACAGAGGAGTCCAAACCACCTTGGTTTTCGGATTTCACTAACCATCATGTAGGAATACTGGGCATATTGATAGAAGAAAAGGGACCTAATTTAGTAACTCAAGCACATAAAGGCTGCAAGGCTAAGTATGGGGTACCTCAAGACCCCAACATCGCTACAAAAGAGCCACCTTGAGTCAGGTAAGTACGTCGGGCTAACGACGTTAAAAATAGCGCTTACGGGAGGCAACCCGCTTTTTAGTATAGAATTAGTTTTCTTTTCTTTTTTTTTCTAGATTCTTTTTCCTAGCTTTCTTTTGAGTTCTTTTTAGTAGTTTTTAGAATAGAAATTAGGATAAATTTAGAGCTAACAAGATGCAGAAAAAGGGGCTCGAAAATCATTAAAGGAGGCTACGGTGGCTCGTTAACGACCCACCCAGGGTCGTTAACGACCCGGTTTGGCGAACCGACTCGGGAAGGTAAGTTTTTCTAAACCCTAATCTATCTTTTATCCTCTACCCTAATTCTTACCCCTCCCCAGCCGCTACTACCTACCCCCCTCCTCTTTCTAACCCCCTCTATTTAACCCTTCCCAAACCCTCAAAAATTCTACCCATAAATCTCTCAAACTCCAAATCCCTCAAACCTCCACCAAATCCCCTCACCATCGATCGGAATCCGTCACCCCACCGACCACCGAGAAGCCGTCGTTACGGAAGCCCGGAAACCCATTCTTCTCATCGACGAGATCCGAGCTCGTTAACCACCCAATTCCGACCTCTTGTTCTTCAATTTCTCGATTCTCCGGTATGATTTCTAAACCCTAACTCGAAATTGCATGATTCATGGTTTTTAAGGTAGAAATTTCATATCTTGAATTGAGTTCATAGAGAGGATTGATTGATGTGATTGGATTTTGCTCATGAAAGTTTGATTATGCTTAGTAGTTCTTGGCCTAGGGAAGGATATTCATGTTAGATGTCTCATTGTGAAAAGTTGATTTAGAAAAGCATGAAATTTTCTTGTTCTAGTATTAAGATACAAACTTTGCATGTCAAAATTTCGGGTAAATTTAGCATGTTCAGGATGGATAATTGAGCAAGTATGGGGTACATATATCTGATTGTGTGCCTAGTGAAGGAGTATAAAGGATTGCATGCTTGATTTTGGCTTGATTCTTAAAGTTGGAAAATTCGGAATTCTGCGAACTAGCTCTCGGCAGCTCGTTAACGACCCACCCAGGCTCGTTAACGACCCTGCATATCCTCAAAGATCAATACCCAGTCCAGAATCGTAAACGACCCAATTGGGTAGTTAACGAATAATTCCGAGGATTATTTCGAGACCAAGTATGGGGTCTCTTGCCTAACTTAACTTGAGTGGATCTTATCTTGGAAAATCATGATTGTTTTGTAGATCACATGGCAAGTTCCAACAGACCCGCTACCCGAGCTCAGAAGAAGAGAAGGAACCAGAGATCCCCATCTCCACCTCGCATGGACAATGTGATCTTGCGCACTCAAGGGCAAGCGGACCGATACAGAGCAATCCTAGACAAGGACCACAACACTTGGTGGTTCTCAAGGACAAGTGCTAAGGCCATGGGGATTTACACGGATGTCAAGGAGGCCTTCGTTATTCTTGGTGTGTCTCATTTGCTGAAGAAGGAGACACTACCACACTTTCCGGCCCTCACATCCGAGTTTTTGGCCACTCTAGAGACTAGTTTCCCGTCAAAGAATTCGGCGGGACGCATCCGGTTTAGGCTCGGTAATGTGAGCCGAGAATATACCATGGCGGAGTTCAACGCTATCCTGGAGCTCCCAAATCCTTCTAGAGATTACAGCCTGAAAGACTACAGGGTGACTCGGACTTGGAGCTATATCACTGGGGAGGACCAATCCTCCACAACGGCATTATCTGGGGCAAGCATCATCAACCCCATATTCAGATTCATTCTCCGAGTCCTAGCCGCTACATTTTGGCCGAAGAGAGAGCTGAACGGGCCAACAAGGACGGAAGTTGCTTGTCTCCGCACCATCCTTTTCGGGGAGCCCGACCCTTTGAATTTGGGGTATGAATGGCTATACTACATAGAGAAATCAACCAAGTCCAAGGAAGTTTGGTGTGGTAACTTGGTTAGTCTTTTGGCTACAAACCTCGGAGTCGACCTTACTCGCTACACACCGGCTCATGCTCAACTCCTCAACAAGAGCTATTGGTATAGCTCCGGTATTTTCATACAAGCCGAGGGAGGGTTCAAAGTGAAAGTACAAGACCGCATCGTTACACCCACCCTTGACAAGTTGGAGCTACTCTACGTACCAAATTGGTACGAGGCGTGGACGGGCCATGCTTACCCGTTAGAGCCCAAGCCGGAGGATGAGCTATCACTTAGACCGTGTGAGACAAGATTCGAGCGAGACGGAGATGGCATGGATGAAGATGAAGATGAGGATACCGAGGTAGTTGGCGATGACACTGAAGAAGCCGACACCGAGGGAGGTACGGAAGAGCTTAACTTCGAGGATGACGACATCGACACGGAAGTTTTGGGCACCAACGTTCTCGTTGACGAGCCTACCAGGCTCGTTAACGACCATTTCCAGCCTCCTCCCTACATTCCTAACGAGGCACCCAGCTTCGCTAACGAGGTCCCGAGGACGACTACCGACCCACCGCCAGCTCCTGCCGACCCTCATTCCTATGGTCTCATGCCATATAACCCGGTGCTATACCAAGACCATTTCCAACCATACTATCCACCACCTCCTCAGCCCGAGTACACATGATCGAGTATGCCACCACCGTGGGCCGAGGATCTTTCTGCTCAGATGCAACAGCTTCACCTCCAGCAGGACCATATTCATAGGAGGATGGACAGATGGGAGACCGTCTATTTTGCTCGCATGTCGATGGAGGATGAGAGGCATCGTCAAAGAGAGGCGGATGATGCAGAGCGTTGGAGGACGATGTACGACTTCATGGGGAACTTTGAGCATTACTTTCCTCCACCGAACCAGTGATTCAGCCTGAAGAATAAGTTTTTCCGTGTTTTCCACTTTTGAGTCTTTGTAAGTTTTTTATGTCTTTTCTTTTTATTTATTTTGTTTTTTGTTCTTTTCTTTTCTTTTCTATTTCTTTCCTTCTTCTTATTTTTCTTACAGTGGGGACACTGTAATTTTAAGTATGGGGTGGGAGAAAGTAGAAAACTTGTTATCTTATGTGTCTTATTTGTTTTAAGTAGTTTCGTTTCAAAAGAAAAAAAATCGAAAATTTTTGAAAAAAATCTAAAAAAGATTTTAGAATTGATAGATATCCCTTTCTTAGGTTCTATGATGGTAATTGCTAGCATGACCATATAAATCCTTGCAAGCATGTCTTTGATAGTATAGTCGGATTCTTGTTTTAAAATTGTGTTTTTAGGAAGGAATAGCACTTGATGAAATTGAGCACATATACTTTATAGCATGAGTGATGCAATCCAACAAAATAATTACCTTGTGAGTTATTTTTGGCCTTATAGGGAGAACATTAAAAATCCCTCTTCTTTCTTGTGTGATTTACTCTCTATATGCATATTATCTCTCGGAATTGTGATGGTTATCTATTTCTTGAGACCTATATAAGATTTATAATTCATTACTTGTGAGAATCATATGATAGAGAACTTATTTTTATGAGCCCTATTATTCCGTATCCTACCTTACATGATCCCCTCTTTTGACAGCCAAATTGAGCCTGAAGCCTTTTATTTTTTTTAAGCTCCATAAAAATTATTTCCTAGCCGAGATAAGCTTGACCCTATCCGAGGATTAGGACTTAGATTGGAGAGGTATGTTTGTTGAGTGCAATGTTATGTTTGGGGTTCAAAATTTTGGGATTATTGGTAAGGGTAGATTGGAAGTCTCTTGTTTCTAATATTATGTAAAAGAAAGATCTCTTGATGAGCAAAAGATGCACAAAATAAAGTTGTTAAGAAGAAGAGGAGTACACGATGAAGCTCGTTAACGACCCTGAAGTGGGTTCGTTAACGAGGCAGCGAAGAAAAAAGTTGTTAAAAAGAAGAAGAAGTTTGAAGTGCATGGGTGTTTATAGATAAAATCAGAGATTCTTTTTATTCTTATGAGACTTTCTAGGATATAATGGGTGAGTAAAAGAAAAAAATGCATAAATGAGAGAGTGAGTTTGGTATATGTTTTAAGAGAATTCTGTTGATGTGTGAGTTTTTAGGAGTCTTTGATTTCCGGATATTATTAGCACCACATGACCAAAATATTTCCATGCCCTATTTGTTTTTACCTAGCCCCATTACAACCCGACCGAATGGAAGCTTCTATGAAGTTTTTCATTGAGCCTAAGTTCTCTTGATGATTTTTGCTTGTTTTGACCAATCTTGGGTGTAGAGTATTGGTGATATAAGTTCCAATTTCTATGAGTTTTTGTGTATAAGATGAGTTGAGAGATTGAATTTATAAGCCCAAACACTTGAGAGATGAGTGAAACACATTATATTCCTTGTGAGGTTGGATTGTATTTTCTTATGTCTATTTGGTGCATATATGTGTAATGACATTAATAATCATTTGTTATTTCTCTTATATGTATTGATGTTGCTTTTTAGAGGATGGCTATGTCTTGATGAGTATGTTTGTTTGGTTTTGGTTATTGTTTAGTGATTGCTTGAGGACAAGTAAGTCTAAGTATGGGGTATTTTGATGTTCGTATTTTTAGTATAGTTTTTAGTATATTTTCTTAGTTTATTAGGACTAGTTTTGATAGTTTAGGATTAGTTTTATGTGTTTTTGGATAGTTTTGCATATTTTTGTGAAAAGTATGGAAGCTACTCTATTTTGTGTATTTTTGTAGGTTTTAGCAAGGAAAAGGTGCTATATGGAGCTGAATTTGGAGCGCTACAGTGAAAGACAGAGGAATACAAGATTGAAGAAGTCGGAGTTCAAGTTTCACGAGATAAAGTGTGGAAGAAACAAAGCCCAGGCTCGTTAACGAGGCTGCAAAGGGCTCGTTAACGAGGCCACGAGACAGAGATTTCGAGAGTTGATTTTGTGACTCACTGATCCTGTGCGGGAATTTATTTCCGTGTCGGTAGAGTATCTTTTTATGATTTTAGGGTTATTATATTATGTATTTTAGGTCTTGTTATCTTTTTAGATTTTTATTGTTATCTTTTTAGATTTTTATTTCTATCATTTTAGGATTTTTATTTCTATCTTTTTAGGAAAGTTTTTATCTTCTAGCCTTATTTCTTTCTAGCTTTATTAGTATAAATAGCCCTCTTGTGTAGCCTAGAAAGAGGGGGGAATTTTAGAGAGATCGACTTGGAGAGGAGGAAGAGCCGAGAAGAGAGAAGATCGGGATCGAGATCGAGGCTCGGTGGACGAGAGTTACCGGGTTCGTTAATCGTTATTTTGGTTCGGTACTGAGTATTTTTCGGTTTCTTCTAAATTTCTATAAGACGATATTTTTCCTATTAATTTGAGTAGTGATTTATTTTCTATGATTTCTTTTGTTGAATTTATTTGTTTCATAGTTATGATTAGTGAGTAGTCTTCTTTTCTAGGGTCGGGGTTAAGCCCGACATAGTTATGCATGTTTGGTGAGTAAGATTGTGTGTTGAATGCCTTTTATCTATTATTGAGATTGTTTGTTGTGATTATACCGAGGTGAAAGTTGAGGTAATTTGAGTTGTTGACTTGATTGAAAGAGAAGGTTGGTAACTTGAAGGTTGATATTGTTTGAATACGAAAGTTTCAAGCTTTAGATCCAAAACAAGCAATTGAGTGAATTGGGTTACGAAAGTAGGTTAATTTACTTGATATTCAACGAAAGTTGATGAATTTATCTGTTTAAAGGCATGATCTCATCTTCTTACGAGTTTATATGCATGACTATGTTGTGGTGTCCCTAGTCCTAGATCTTCGTTTTTATTTGAATTTTCTTAGAGAGATATTCGTTGCTGAGTTCGCTGGCTCGGTACCGAATCTGTTTAGGTCGTTAGTTTGAGTCTTTTGTTTACGGTGGTTCGTTAATGACCCTGACAACGTCGTTAACGAGGCTGCTTGTGAGTGTTTTGCTTGTTTTTGTTTGCTTTTTAGTAGTCGATAGACAAACAACCTTGCTTCTCGTGGAACAATCCTGACTCCCCTATACTCAGCGGGGTCTTGACTATAAATTTATTTGTTGTCCTGAGTGAAGGCCCGTCAACAATTAGAAATCTTTGAGTTTCTATGTTTCGAAGATTATAATGTATACTTTTAAAATTTCGATTATATAGGTTCATGGTGATGAGTAGTTCTCACATGATTTGTTACTTGTTTGCTTCAATTTTGGTTTCAAAAGGGGAAAATATGAGCCCTAAAACATGAACAGTGTAACAATATTGATTCTTTGAGATATTATTCACTCCACTTTCTATAGAAATGTTATTGAGATGTTAATTCATCCAAAAAACCATGAAATTGTAATAGTTTTTGAGATGTTAATTATCGATTGATGAATTGTTTGATTCCTAATTGACCGCTACTGTTTTTGGTTTGTGTTCAATTATGATTGTTCTATCTTATAGCGGAGCTCATCATCAAAGTGTTGAAGCCATTTTTATAAGCTACCAAGTTTTTCATTTTTTATAATTTTAATTTGTTTGCAATTAGAAGTTTTTGACTAAGAAGTAACTCTAGAACTGGATCAGCTTCTCTATAGAAATTGAATGAGGGCCCTCATATCTCATCTCTATAGAATTCATGAAATATTTACGAAGGAAATATGTTGTTTTCCACATATCTCATCTATATAGAATTTGCACTTTCTTTCTTCTGTTTTTTTAACATTGGAACTTAAACGGTACTAGCTTTTAGAAATCTACATATTTATCTCTTCTAATGAGCCTTGAAGAAATATGTATAGGACTAATTTATATAGCCAACTCTTACTGAGAAGAAATGAACAACGAAGATCCATGACTACACTCTAGGATGAGTGACTGCCCTTTGGGCCAAGTCAACTCGTAACATAGAGTCGGCTCTGATACCATTTATAAGGCCCGAGGCCTTAGAAACGCTATCATATGCCAATCCGAGGACTTCCTAGGAGGTCACCCATCTTGGTACTACTCTTGCACCTGCACGCTTAACTTCTGAGTTCTTTATCCTCACACGAACTCATAAAAGGAAGAGTTTTTATTGACATGGGTAGCACTTTAATCCATTATGAAGGATCTCAATCCGAGGTGTTACAAAGTATTCAATCCCATAGAGAAGAAATATTTAGCTCTCACCTAGACCGCCTCTTCGGGTTCATTTATATGTAGTTGATAGTCGCTATGAGCCTATGAACATGATATTCATCAATCATTAACCAAAGCATGACCTTGTTTTCGTTAAATTAACCCAATAATACTCTCTTGAGTTTTGTTTGACATGATTTTTTTGTTAGTTTGTAACTTTTTTGTTAGTTCATAACTTTGTATGTTAATGTTCAACATAAACGCTCTTACGGTTCATGTTTTGTACTACATTCACTATATATTTGTTGAAGCTATTTGGTAGCCTATAAGTATGATTTGGAAATTTATTTGGTAGCCTACTGGTTCAAATGGTAGAGCAATGTGTATGTGCATATAGATGTGGGTTCAAATCCTACATATGCTAATTCTTCATATGGTTCATGTTTTTTAGTTCATATCCGTTATTATTTTGGTTCATGTTTTTCTTAGGTAAGGTTCAAAATATTTCTTCTTATGGTTCATAATAGTAATTTTATTTATGCCTTTTGACTTATAATAATAGTTATTTTATTTCATATCTTTTGGTTCATTATAGTCGTTTGTTCGTTTCAAGTTTTTTGTAAGCTTAGGTTCATAATTGGTCTTCTTACGATTCATGTCTTTTAATTCATAATAGTTATTTTGTTTAATTTCACGTCTTCTACTTCATGACAGTTAGTCTTTTGGTTCATGTTTTTGTACGGTTAAATTTGTAATAGTTCTTCTTATCGTTATGATCTTATATCATATACATTATTTGTTTTATTGAGTGTTATGATTATGGAGACAAATACAAAGAGGAAAAATATGATTTTGCTCTTCTAACCTGTGTAGGATTCAAACCCACATTACGTGCAACAAACATATTGCTCTTTCTTTTGAACTAATAGGCTTTAAAAGTTTCAATATCAAACACAAGATATAGAGTGGTCAAAAGGCAGTAACTCGTATCAAAGTTTAAAAGCCAATCTCATAGCTCATGTTTGGATAAAAAGAAAGTGGTTGCACATAAACAAACAACATATCAACGGCTAACGGAAACAATCTTCACATAATTAAACCCTTTCCAAAATTATGCCCGAGAAGTGTTAGAGCACCCTTTCGTAGTGATTGAATATAAATCTACATGAAGAAATACGCAACAAAGTTTGCATAGAACATCAATTATGTCATAGGAATGTTAAGCATTCTTTGCTAGTGATTTGATTATGCATCCAAATGGAGAAATACACACAAAAAAAACAAATATGTATAAAGCATTAATTTTTTTTACACTTCATCCAAAAGTTACAATTTTTTTTTACAAACTACAATATATAGAGGCCAGCTATTCGAGCTAATAATATAGAATTCACAAGCAAAAATTACATATCAAGAGTGAATTTAAATGCGTATTTTATGTGCACTTGAATTGATTTTCTATTGTAGTTGGGTCCAAAAGATAAGGAGTTATATGTCAAGGTAGAGCCATTTGTCAATTTCGAAAGCACGAATGAAGGGTTGAATCTTCCCTACTCCATCACCACCACAAATAAAAGAAGATGTATAAGGTCTTAAAATCCCTAATTAGAAGTGAAGGAATAAAGCGCAAGGATTCAAGAGAAGCAAAATTTTTAAAGTGCCAAACAACAATCCAATGAAGAGAGATAAGAAGCGAGAACGTCAAGCAAAAGTACGAGCAAGAGGAGAGGGGGGTGAATTGTTTTGAATTAACTTAATGGGAAAGGTACTTTTTGGACTCATGGGGGATGGAGTAGAAAGGCTTGTTGGCCAACCATTAGAGAGGCAAAGAGTGAGAAAAAGGGTTAGCATGTTTTAATTTGACGCTTGTAAAAACAAAAATACACCTGAGTTTAAAAATATGGGAGGACGCACACCCATTAGAACCGTTGATTTTCAATTCTAAAGCCCCACATTTATCCCCAATTTATACCCTAGGTTTTATCCTCGTTTTTCAACTCTATCAACTTTATGTATTCATATTCTCATTTAAGACAGTGTAATCATTAGATATGTGTGCATTTAAGTGTGCATGTTGCATTCTTTTCTAACACTATCAACTCTATCAACTCTATCAATTTTTCAACTCTATCAACTTTATGTATTCATATTCTCATGTTGTAATCAACTTTATGTATTCCTCTGTGTTTCATTTATTGGTTGTTTATAGAATTGTTTTTTATATGCCAAGTGCTGCTTTAACTTAACAATGCTAGCAGTGCTGTCTGATTATATTCTCGTTCTAATATTCCTTCCTCTACTTGTAAAATATAAACTTACAAAAAAACAAAAAAAAACTTTTTACTTTTTTTTTTGTCTTGCAACCCAATTAGCCACCCCATTATAAAGCTAAAGATTTCACTCATTTTGCTTTTACCCATGGCCGGTATATGTACAAAAAATGGCTTCAAGTTCCACCGTGTCTAAAGCGACCAATAATTTGCTGAAAACCTATGTCAATCAAGTACAACAAGATGATGAAGAAGAAGAAGAAGAAGACAAGGGCGCGCTGTATATCAGCAGCCAAATTCGGGTGGTATCGAATGAGAAGCTGGACAGAGACGTGGTTTTGAGGAGGATACAACATCGCAAAAGGGTAAATTAGGTCAAAAACGCAGTTAAAGCTGTCGTCGACGCCCTCCCCTTTCTCCTCCGCGGATAATAAGGTGACGTGGTTTCAACAGCGGCGCACACAGAGGTGGGTAGACGATGCTTTCGTTGCGCTTTAGTCATCCACTCAATCTTCTTACAAATTAACTTTTGTAAACATGTGGAATCTTCTTTGATCAAAGGGGAGCTACGTACGTATAAACTAGCTCCTATATTTATGTTGTGTAGTTTGATTTACACATAACTAGAGTTCTAAACCCACCGTCATTTTTTGGACGCGATAGAGTTTGTTCTATGTTTATATAATTTAAATATTTAATATTTTGGATATCAAAACATGTGATCAAACATACTAAATGAAATTAAAGTCAATTGAATTACATTGTGAAATACCATAAATATTTATAGTATAACAAAAAAAATGCTAAAAGTCGTAACTATATAAACAATTTGATCATTTAATCGATTCATGGCTTCACGCCAATTTAAGATATAGAAATTTCTTATCCATCATAATTTTTTTGTTGAAGTATTATTTTAATTTTACTTGCTTAATCTATCAACAATTTGTTTTCATATTCAAATTAATGTTGTTCCCGTGCATATGAAATTGTGAATAATCGACAATGATATTTTATCTTTCATATGCTTTCTATATGATACATAATTTTTATTTTTATTGATATTTTGAATAAGGAAATTTAAAGTCTTTGAAATGAAATGAATAGCCAATTATAAATATTTAATTTAATTTCTTTCAACTAAGTCTTTAAATACTTATTATATTTCAATATTGGTGGAAATTAATAAAAAAGGCAGTGCATTTAATTAACCAAAATGAATAATTTTACTAAGATTTTAATTTAATTTAAATTAATTATTTATTTAGTATTAGGATTAATATTTAGATAAGAAGATTAAAATAATATTTTAATTTTAACGATATTTTTTTTACAATATACATACCTATACACGTGATCGGATGAATTCAAGTTTGAATTTTATTTGTTTTATTTTTCTAATCTACAACTGAAATTAAGATATTTAATTTTAAAATTGTTATAAAGATATTTATTGGAGAAAAGTTCTTAGATTTTGTTGATCTCTTATTTTCAATTAATGGGGTCATTTATGTTGCTAAAAAAATTATTTATTAATAGAATTAAGAAAATTGATGGGACATTTATGAGGATAAGAGAAACAATTTTATATGTAGTTAAGATAGCACGTGGAGTAGAGAAGTGGAATATTTTGGGCTTAATATAGTTTCCCTTGAAAACTACTTTTTAGTAAGAATATGATTTTATTTATTTTATTAAATGTGAAATATATTTATTTTTTTTACAAATTTTAAGACAAATAAAAAATATTTCGAACAAAAAATATTTTTTGATGAGAAAGTATAGCAAGCTATGTGTTTGTATTTGATGAAACCTGAAATAAACCGTCGCTAGAAGACAAGAAATGAAACTACTTTTGTTCAGTTGTGCAAACACTTGCTCTTTATTTATTGTTTCTGTTACAACGAGGTTACAAGCAAACGAGGTTTACACCTCGGACTTTCTAAGAGTATTTGAGATCTCGATCTAACAGGGTTCGAGATCTCGTAATTGCTACGAGATTCTACCGCCTACGGACCGTTTCACGAACTCCGTTGACGAGATTGGGTAATTTGAGTTATAGCGTGGTGATTGTGGCCTGCGAGATGATGCTGCGAGGTCTTTGATGTGAGCGAGAGTTCTTTGTGCGACTTGAAGTCTTTTTGTGGAATTCACTTGTCTGTAGCGAGGTTTTTGACGATGATTCAACATGTCGATCTTCAACGAGCAAGATAGTTCTTGAGTTCAAGATGTTTTCGACCCCTTTCTACCTACGAGGTTCTTCTCTATTTATAGAGAGTTGAGGAGCCGAGTTTTGGTGTTTGCTCGATGTGGGACGCCCGAGATCAAGGCTTCTGATTGGTCCGGGGGCGAGGCAGCCGATGATTGGTTGGGGGAACGGCGACAGCTGAGTGGTTCAAACGGGCGGGGGTGTCAGCTGAGTCGGTGACGAGGTTTAGACCTCGTTCCCGAGGCCATATAAGACCTCGCGGAGATAGGGATTTTGTTTAATTTAAAGCTGGGTATGGTTATGGGCCCCAGAATCTACCTTGGGAGTCCCGTCGGGTCTGTTTATTCCTCATACCCCGGGCCCACTTCTTGTTCTACCATTTTGAGCACCATCATAACCCCATGGCCTGGGGACCTTGTCCCGAGGACCGCAAGTCATATATACGAGGGGTATTTGGTTCGCCAAACCCGGGGTGCGGGGTCCGTACTTTTTGGGATTGCGGGATGCGAGGTGTAGAGGTTGGGTGGATATTCCGCGGGGAATTCTCTTGCGAGGTGAACATCTGTGAGGCTTGACACTTGGATATTTTCTTTCGTTTATTCGTGTGGTGACTTCTGGGTCGGTCTCCCAGCGTCTCACTATTGGGCCTCTAAAGATGTATTAGGCCCAATGAGCTTTTCGGGAACGGGGGAGGGCCCAAGTTCGTTTCCTTTAAAAGCGTCTCTTCCACGCCTCCTCAACTCTTCATATCCATTTTCTTCCTCACGTACTCTTCCTCTCTCTCTTGTTCTTCCGCTCCTTCAGCCCACAGTCGACGGTTTTCTCGACGGTTTCCAGGAACGCCACCGGCCCCTCCGCGGGAATCTCCAAGCAAGTAAGTACCCGACTCCCCTTTTTTGTGTTCTCGACGTTCTCCCCCTTTCTCACCGCCCCTTGCCCCGGTAGGAGGCAGACGTTCCCCGACGTTTCACACCGGTGCCACGGCGGCGAAACGGAGGGGGCGAGGGCGGCGCTCGTGCACGGGCGATGCTTTTGACCCTTTTTCTTTTCTGCGTTTTTATTTTTCTTCTTCCTTATCGATTCGTGCCCTAGAGTGCGACGGTTGTTCTCTGGCGTTTCGCGCCGATGTCACGGCGGCGAGACAGAGGGGGCGAGGGCGGTGCTGGCGGTGCCGCTGGTGTTCTCGAACCCTTCGCGTGCCAGCCGACGGTTGGGTTTCCTCGATCCCCTCTTTTTTAAAAATCAAAATTCTCGGAAGGCCAAACATCATGATGTTTGACTGACGGGACGTTTGGCCTTCCTCCACTGGCTTCCATTCCACCCTCTCCCTTTTTGGCGCTTCATATTCTTCCTAAGGCGTCCCATCCGTCAGAGTAGCCCTAGGGTGCCACGTGCCCTTCCCCTCCTATCACCTCGAGATTTCTTTCTCTTGTGGTTTTGTTCGATGTCTCAAAGCTTCTTCTTTTCCAGGTGTTCGCCTTTTGTGGCCTGGACGTCGCTCTTTCATGCCTAGAGGATCTTCTTTGAGCCCCCCACCAAGCTTCGTGGTTAAAGTTCAAGAGAGGTTCTACGAGGAGGCTTCTGAGACCGTAGGGAGTGTCGAGACTAGTGACTCTCTGAACCCGAGGTCTCCCTCGCTGGTTTTCCGCGACCCTTCCTCCAGTGATTTCGACGTTTCCGTTAATTCGCGCTTCTCCCAACTTCGCGCATCGTCTGGTGTCGAAATGGCCTCGTCTTCGATTTCCGATGAGGAAGTGGCCGGTTTTACTGCGTGGTCGTCTGACTCCAACGATCTGGAGAGCTTTTTTGCGGAGCATATCACCGATGTCGTGTCCAGCGTTCCGCCCATCCTCGAGGAACGGATACCCATGTCCCCGGACTCGAAAAAGACCTTCCTACCCGAGGGGGCGCCTACGGTTCTGAAGCCGGAAGACCTCGCGAAGATCGCCAAGAACTTCGCCTGGCTCGAGGGGGTTGAGCTAGCGCTTCCTGAAGGGGAGGTCCGCTCCTTGGCGCTATACGAAAGGTGCGTGGTCGTGCACCTGCCCAGTCTCCAGGCCGGCTTCAGGCTAGCTCTGGCCTCGCACATTGTCAACTTCTTGTGGGCCATGCACGTCTGCCCCGCGCAGTTGTTTCCCAATGCTTGGAGGCTCCTGTGTGCCTACACCATTCACAAGCACGAGCTCGGGGACGGACCTGACCTCGACACCGTGTCGAGCTTATTTTTAGCGAGGAGGGAACACGAGTCTTGCCTCGCCAATCTCAGCCTGCCTGGTCTTAAGATAACCATGGCCCCCTCGAACGTCGGGCCGTGGAAGAAGAAATGGTTCTTGGTCCGGGACCCTACCAGGAGGTACCTCAACTTCCCCACGGCCCCGGACAACTTCGCCCGGCCCAAGGGTACACAAAAAGTCAACGAGCTCAAGGCCCGGTATGCTCCGGACCATCAGGAGCCGTTCCAGGAGTACTTGGCACAGGACCGGCTTGAGCGGGCCGGCTTGAGCCTTACCCTTCCAACCCACGAGGGCGAAGAGGGTACTTACTTTCCCTTTTGTTCCTTGTTTTTGTTACTTGCTTTTGGTTTTGGGCAACACCTGGCCTCGGTAGGGAAACCTCGCTTATCTAGTGATGACCACGAGTCTCGCTCGGGTCATACTGCCTTGATTGTTTGTGGAGTTCCGCTCTTTGCTTTTTATCTAACTTGCTTTTTCTTATATTTTTGACAGTGGACCTTTTCAACGCTCTGACCTCGAGGGCGCAGGGAAAGAAACCTGCAACCTCCACCTCCCAGGTTCCTTGGGCCTCGAAGTTGAAGGAGCCGATACCTTCGGCGAGGCCGCCAGCGAAGGTGACACCCCCGCCGCCGAAGGCGCCGGGAGTGAAGATTACTGAGGGGGTTTCGTCCAGGGGGGACGTCGCCAGGACGTCCTCCCATGTCCCCCGAGGATCCGGCGATGGAGCCGGATCCAAAAGGAAAGAGGCCGAGGTTCCTGCCCGCCAAGACAAGAAAAAGAAGCACAAGGGGGACAGCCAAAGGGGCACCTCGGGGGGGGGGGGGGGAGATGGTCACTCGCCCAGGTCCCGTGAGCCGGGTTATCTCCGCCGATGGCCCTCCCGCCGAGAAGTTCCATTGTCCCGGACCCGCCCGGGGTGTGCCCAGGGACTGGGACCGGACAGATTGGAAGGAGGAGGTTGCGTGGGCAAACAACCTCTCGGAGGCCGCCCTAAACGACGAGGCCCACCGTTACTCGGCGATGGTATGCCTTACTTCTTCGAGGTTGTTCTTTTTGTTGGTTCCATTATTATCATTTTTTTAACACGTCTTTTTGGTTTTCAGCATCACTTCTTCGAGAATTACAACTGCAGTCGCATCACCCTCCTCCACAAGAATATGGATAGGCTGGAGGCGCAGCTCAAGGCCCGCGACGCCGAAGTCGAGAAGAAGGGAAAGGACCTCGCGGAGGCCGAGAAGCGAAACCGAGCCGCGGAGATATCGGTGGCGGATGAGGCCAAGGATGCCGCCAGGGCCAGGGAGGAGGCGAAGAAGGAGCTCCGGAGTAAACTGTCTGCGGAGCACAAATTTTTTAGGGAGAAGGAAGCGGAGCTCCAGAAGGCCGAGGAGGAGATCAGCAGCCTCCGACAACGCGTTAATGAGCTTAACGAGGAGGTGGAGGATGCGGGACCCAAGTACGTGGCGTCCGCGGAGTATAAGGAAGAGTTGTTGGGCAACGTGAACAAAATGTTCCGGCAGGCCGTCCGCATGTGTGTCTCGCAGGCAGTCGCGAAGTACGGGCCTATCGATCCTCGCATTACCTTCTTTAACCCCAACTACGCGCTGACCATGCGGGAGGAAACTAGGGAGGAGCCCGAGGGAGAATGCGAGTTCTTCCTTAGAGAGGATGGGACCGTGGCTACCGAGGCGCCCTCCGCAGAGGACCTCGGCCAGGGAGGCTCGGACCCCGCCGCCGAAGACCCTCATCCCGCGACGGACGTGCCAACCTCCAAGCCTGATGTGATCTCCGGCTCGCCCGTCTGCCAGGTCCCCACGGAACCCGCCGCCAAGACCTCGCAGGAGTGAAGGATGCCCTCTTGTGTAGTTTGTGTTTGTTTTTATATTTTGGTATTTTGGTGGCCCCGCCGGGGTCTGTAATTATGACACTTCGGCCCTCGTGGCCTTATTTTATGTAACTTTCTTTGTTTTATGGTTGTGTTCCGTGTTTCTTATTTTAGTTCACTGTATATATATCTCGATCCAACCCCAAGGCCCGAGTTTCACAACATTTGTGGCGCGCTCGGGCCACATCGGGCACTTGTTTTATGCCGCGATCCCGAGCCTCGCTCGGTCCGCTCATGATTGTTTTTATGCCAAGGTCACGAGCCTCGCTCGGATCTCGCATGATTGTTTTTATGCCAAGATCCCGAGTCTCGCTCGGATCTCGCATGATTGTTTTTATGCCAAGATCACGAGCCTCGCTCGGATCTCGCATGATTGTTTTTATGCCAAGATCCCGAGCCTCACTCGGATCTCGCATGATTGTTTTTATGCTAAGACCCCGAGCCTCGCTCGGATCTCGCATGATTGTTTTTATGCCAAGATCACGAGCCTCGCTCGGATCTCGCATGATTGTTTTTATGCCAAGATCATGAGCCTCGCTCGGATCTCGTATGATTGTTTTTATGCCAAGATCCCGACCTCGCTCGGAAATCGCATTATTGTTTTTATGCCAAGATCCCGAGCCTCGCTCGGATCTCGCATGATGATTTTTGATTGTTTCCAACCCCAAGCGGGAAGCAAGGGGTGGACTTGAATCCTAAAAACTGATAATCTCCAACCCCAAGCGGGAAGCGAGGGGTGGACTTCGCAACTTAAAACCGAGAATCTCCAACCCCAAGCGGGAGGCGAGGGGTGGACTTCGCAACTTAAAACCGAGAATCTACAACCCCAAGCGGGAAGCGAGGGGTGGACTTCGCAACTTAAAACCGAGAATCTCCAACCCCAAGCGGGAAGCGAGGGGTGGACTTCGCAACTTAAAACTGAGAATCTCCAACCTCAAGCGGGAAGCGAGGGGTGGACTTCAAAACTTAAAACCGAGAATCTCCAATCCCAAGTGGGAAGCGAGGGGTGGACTTCGCAACTTAAAACCGAGAATCTCCAACCCCAAGCGGGAAGCGAGGGGTGGACTTTGAACGAAATTTTCATTTTTGAGACAGATTTGAAAATACCACAACCCTTTATTCACAAAATTTGTAGGAAATAGCAGAGTTCGGAGAGTTTACACGTAATATTGTTTGACCCGATCGATGTTCCACGTCTTGCTCAGGGTACCTCTTCTCCGAGAAGGTATGGTCCCTCCCAATTAGGGTCCAGTTTGGCACCTTCGATACGCCTCAAGACGAGGCTACCCGTGGCCAAGAACCGGGGCCTAACCTTCTTGTCGTGATATACCGCCACGCGTCGTTTATATTCTCTGTAGAACAGGTCAGCCACCTCGCGTAACTCGTCCCTAAATAGCAGTTCGACCTTGAGGTTGGCTTCGTTCTCTTTTTCATCGAAATCAAAAACCCTCACCGAAGGGACCAAGGTCTCTACAGGGACTAGCGCTTCCGCCCTGTAAGCTAGAGCGAAGGGCGTTTCTCCCGTTGCGCGACGCGCGGGTGTGCGATATGTCCAAAGGACAAGCGGGAGAAGCTCTGCCCAACGACCTTGCGCCATGCCCAGGCGCTTCTTTAGATCGAACAAGATGCGGGCATTGACGTTCTCCACCTGTCCGTTGGATTGGGGGTGGGCCACGGAGGAAAACTTGAGGGTTATGCCCAGGTCGGAGCAGAAGGTCCGAGTCTCCTCGCAGTTGAATTGGGGGCCATGGTCAGTCATGATGGTCATGGGAACGCCAAAGCGGCAAACGAGGTTCTTCCACAGGAAGTCGCAGACCTTTGTCCCAGTGATCTTTGCCATTGCTTGTGCTTCGACCTACTTCGTGAAATAATCGACGATGACCAAGATGTACCGCATCTGGGCAACAACCTTGGGGAAGGGGCCGAGGATGTCCATCCCCCACATCGCGAAGGGGCATGGCGCATGGATGGAGCGAAGACGCGAAGTCGGGGCGTGTTGGAGGTTATCGTGCTTTTGACACCCGTCACATTTTTGGACATAGGCCCTCGCGTCCTGCTTGAGGGTGGGCCAAAAGTACCCCAAACGGGTGATTTTATGTGACAAGGCGCGCCACCCGGGGTGGCCGCCACAAACCCCCTCAAGAGCCTCATATAGGATATGCCCCGTAGACTTGGTTGGCACACACAACAAGTTGGGCTCAGCATAGCCTCGACGATAGAGCCGGCCGCCGATGACGCAATAGCGGGCCACCTGCATTTTCAATTTCTTAGCCTCTGCGAGGTCCTCTGGGAGGACACCGCTCTCCACATATCGCGTGATCGGGACCCTCCAGTCCCCCGAGGTAACGAAGAGAACCTCGCTGGTTACACTCCGCGAGAGTTTCCTTTCCACCATCACACGATTCCCTACCTCCAAGTGAAGGGCAGAACCTAACCTCGCGAGAGCATCCACCTTTATGTTTGAGGTTCACGGGATGGATTCCACCACGAAGGTTTCTAGGCACGACACCAAGGCCTTAACTTTCTCCCCGTACGCAGGCAAGAATCCCGTCCGGGTGTCGTATTGCCCGTTGAGCTGCCGCGCAACCAGTTCGGAATCGGTGTAAACTCTGATCTTGCGGGCTCCACTAAGGAGCGCCATCTCTATCCCGACTATCATGGCCTCATACTCTGCCTCGTTGTTGGCGGCATCGAAGGCGAAGTTAAGGGCGTACTCCGTCTCGATTGAGGGACCGGCGAGGAATACGCCAGCCCTACCTCTGGCGTCACATCGAGAACCATCAATGAATACCTTCCACTCCTCCGAGCTTGCATCAATTTCGGGGAAAGTGACTTCCACCATGAAGTCAGCGAGGGCCTGTCCCTTCATTGCGGTCCTAGGGAGGTAGCTGATGTCGAACTCGGAGAGCTCGACCGCCCACTTCGTCATTCACCCGGAGAGGGCGGGCTGGTGGAGGATTTGTCAAAGTGGGGGGTCAGAGAGGACCTGAATGGGGTGCGCGTGGAAGTAAGGGCGCAGGCACCTTCTCACCAAATTATCTTTGAAGACCTGGTTAATGAGACGTTGGAAGGTTGCCCCTGCATTTTTAAGGCCGAAGGGCATGACCTTGTAGCCGTACGTACCCCGCTGCGTGATGAAGGACGTCTCCTCCTCGTCGAGCGGACTCATCAAGATTTGATTGTATCTTGAGTACGCGTCGAGGAAACTCAAGACCCCGTGCCCCGCGGTTGAATCAACTAGTTCGTCGATCGAGGGAAGGGGGTAGCTGTCTTTGGGGCACGCTTTGTTGAGTTCCTTGAAGTCCACGCACATCCGCCACTTTCCGCTGGCCTTTTTGACCAGCACGACGTTGGATAACCATCTTGGGTACTGGACCTCGCGGATAAACCCCGCGGCCAGCAGCTTAGCCACCTCTTCATTCTTGGCGTTTGCCTTTCCTCGTTCATCTTCCTCCGTCGTTGCACCACAAGGCGGCTGGTAATGTCGACGTTCAAGGAGTGTTGGGCCACGGTACGCGGGATGCCGCAGAGATCCTTGGCAGTCCAGGCGAACGCATCGCCGAATCTAGACAGCAGAGCCTCCAGCGACGCGGCTGATTTCCCGGAGAGACACTCTACCAAGTAGATCTTCTCGGACTCATTCTCGAAGGGGGTAATCACCCTTCTTTCTACCTCGGGGATGGGGACCGTGAAGTCCCGGACTTCAAGGTCGGCCTCGCCGGGGGACTCCACCACGAACACCGGGCATTTTTGTTTTGTTGAGGTCGCATAGCAAACGCGACCCTCTTCTTGGTTGCCCTTTACCTCTCCAACCCCGCCGTCTACGGGGAATTTCATCTTTAGGTGATGGATGGAGACCACCGCCTGGAATTTCATCAGGGATAGCCTCCCAATGATTGCATTGTACACCGAAGGCAGGTGTACCACCATGAAGTCCACCATCTCGTTTCTCCTCATGAAGCCGGTGCTTAGCGTCATCCAAAGGTCTATGAGACCTGCCACGTCGACCTCGTCACCCGAGAAGGAGTTGAGTTTCCCAACGTAGGGTTTCAAGGATGTTTCGGAGATTCCCGACTGCTCGAAAGCGCCGTAGTACATGATGTCCATGGAGGACCCCGTGTCCACCAGCACCCGCTTCACCATTTTCGAGCCTACTTGAGCGTGTACCACCAAAGGGTCCGAGTGCGGCATGTTCACTCCCTCGGCATCTTCGGAGGTGAAGGCCAAGCCTACGTGGGACCGCGAGGTCTAGGCAACGCTAAATACCGAGGGCTCATGATGGCTTGCCCTCGCATACCTCTTTCTTTCCGCCTGGCTTGATCCAGCCAGTGATGGTCCACCCGAGATGGTATGGATATACCCATCGGGTGTTTTTGTCTGCCCAGACCATGCCTACTTCGCGGGAGCTTGCTGCTCAACGTTGTTGGCCTGAGCCTGACTCGGGTCTTGTGGTACGGTGTTGGCTCCAGAGGCGGGGTTGGCGCGTCCCTTCTCGTTTGGGTTGTACAAGGGGCCGCCCTTGCCCCTATAGCCTCGTTGCTTTCCACCAAAGCAGTTCCAATTGCCACCGTGGTTGTTGTTGTGGTTGGCGTTGTTCCCGTTGTTATTGTTGTTGTTGTTCCTGTTGTTGTTGTTGTTTCTGTTATTGTTGTTGTTGACAAGGGTTTGGGCCTGCGTCACATACGCATCCCTCGCGGCTGGCGCGGCTACCTTCGCCTTTCCCTTAGCCTCGGCGAAGATTTCCTTGTCGATCTTTGGCCGAGAGCTCTGGTTTGCGGCATCCTCGGCATAAACCTGGGACGTGATCCAAGCGCACAGGCTGTCGTACGTCGTTGGGCATTTCAGGAAAATGTATGTCTTGAAAGGCCCCGGACACAGGTTGCCCATGAGGGTATCTCGCACCGATGATTCGTCGATGTGTGCCATCTTCGCCACCGCGGTGGTGAACCTCGTGAAGAAGGTGCCCAGCAACTCGCCCTCTCCCTGCTCAATACCGCGGAGATCCCGCATGTTCTTCTTACGCTTCCTCGAACCGTTGAAGTGTGTGACAAACGAATCACACAGCTGAGCGAACGAGGCCACAGACCCTATCTTGAGGCTTATGAACCACGTCATTGCGGCCTTGTCCAGGGTGGTTGGGAAGATGCGGCAGAAAATGGCGTCATTATAAGAGTTGACGTTCATTTGGACAGCAAAATGCTTCACGTGCTCCTCCGGGTCAGCCGTGCCGTCGTAGAGTCCCATTTGTGGTCTATGGAAGCCTTTGGGCATAGGCGCGCTTTGAATCTCATCTACGAAGGGGGAGCGGCATCCGGCCTCAACAGATTGACGTCGCGACCTCGATTTCAGGGGGTCCATAGCACTCCCCGCCGTTTCGGACAACTCCGTGTCTTGCATTCTTGAACGTTGCGAACGGGATCGCGAGCCGTTGGTGGACGTCTCGTGTCCCGGCACATGCCCATGGACGTACGCGGGTACGTACTCGGAGTGGGGTTGGCCTGGGGCAGGGACAGGGACGTATGAAGGGGCGAAGCCCTGCTGGTACTGCCCATAGCCCGGGTAGGGATATGGGTTCAGGGGTGCACCGCCCGGCTCGTACCCTTGGAATGGGTAGGGTTTTGTGGGGCGGTGTACGTCCAACCTGGAGGGACCACGAACGGACAACCCGGAGGTCCCGCGACCATCCATTGCGAGGTCTCAAGCATGTTATCGGGGTGTTGGGGGAAAAAGTTGTTTGGACAAGCCATTTTGAGGGGTTCAAAGTCAAGGTTTGCACAAATCGATAAACTGCTTAGGATGAAGAAGTTCCCACAGACGGCGCCAGTGATGAAACCCGAAATAAACCATCGCTAGAACACAAGAAACGAAACTACTTTTAATCGGTTGTGCAAACACTTGCTCTTTATTTATTGTTTATTTTACAACGAGGTTACAAGAAAACGAGGTTTACACCTCGGACTTTCTAAGAGTATTTGAGATCTCGATCTAACAGGGTTTGAGATCTACTAATTGCTACGAGATTCTACCGCCTACGGACCGTTTCACGAACTCCGTTGACGAGATTGGGTAATTTGAGTTAGAGTGTGGTGATTGTGGCCTGCGAGATGATGCTGTGAGGTCTTTGATGTGAGCGAGAGTTCTTTGTGCAACTTGAAGTCTTTTTGTGGACTTCACTTGTCTGTAGCGAGGTTTTTGACGATGATTCAACACGTCGATCTTCAACGAGCAAGATAGTTCTTGTGTTCAAGATGTTTTTGACCCCTTTCTACCTAAGAGGTTCTTCTCTATTTATAGAGAGTTGAGGAGCCGAGTTTCGGTGTTTGCTCAATGTGGGACGCCTGAGATCAGGGCTTCTGATTGGTCCGGGGGCAAGGCAGCCGATGATTGGTTGGGGGAACGGTGACAGCTGAGTGGTTCAAACGGGAAGGGGTGTCCACTGAGTCGGCGACGAGGTTTAGACCTCGGAACCTCGTTCCCGAGGCCATATAAGACCTCGCGGAGGTAGCTATTTTGTTTAATTTAAAGCTGGGTATGGTTATGGGCCCCATAATCTACCTTGGGAATCCCGTCAGGTTCATTTATTCCTCGTACCCCGGACCCACTTCCTGTTCTACCATTTTGAGCACCATCAATATTTATATCGCTTGTAGTATTATTATACTCTCTTTATCTCTGAATGTTTGTCTAAAAGAATCATTTGCACACAAATTAACATAAAGAAAGAAAAGAAAAAACAACCAATAGATAGGAGAGAAAGGTTGTGATGGTGATGGTAAAGATGAGGAGGAAGAAAAAAAGAAAGAAAATTACTAAGGCTTTGTTCGGTAAATCGGTACTTATCGGTGTTGATGCTGATGTTGATGTTGATGCTGATACTTATGGTTGTTGATGTTGATCGTGGATGCTGATATGGGATACTGATATGAGTTGTTTATTTTCCAAATAATCCGGAATGTGTTCGGTAAACTGAATTGCTGATATTTTAAGCAAGAAGTGTAAAATTACTAAAAATGGATTAATGAAGGGTAAAAAAATAAAAAATAAAATTTAATTGGGAAATCACGTGGGTCCCGCTTACTTATATTTTGGTAGAAAAGCTAGCTTATTTGAGATAAGGTTGGGTGGTGTTGATTATTTTTTCAGCAGATAAGTATCGGATATAAGTAACTTATTTCAAATAAGCAAATTTTGCCGAACACATAAAACGAAGCTTATTTTTTCCATATAAGTAACTAGGTACTTATAAGTATCCAGATAAGCGTTGCCGAACGGAGCCTAAAAAGTTAAAAGGGATAGATTTTTTGTTAGATAATCTGTGTAAAAGCTGAAATTAGATTGGAGTAATATTGTAAGAAAAGATTGATATAGAAGGAAAGATGAAAATGTGGATAAACTTTTCGATACACTCGAAAAGAAATAAGGGCAAATTTTTAGGGACAAAGGGAATATTTATTTTATCTTTCAATTCTATAAGTTATGACTCCCTCTCACCCTTGTAAATTGAGTTTTATTAATTAAATGTTTGAATTTCTAAATAAAACTTGAGAAATGAATTAATTATATCACCCTTGTAAAAAACACAATCATACCCACCACCCTTTTTTTATTTGACGATTTGGGTCAGTCAACAATTATTAAAGCATGAATATTACTCCATCCGTCCCCATTTGTTTGTCCAAAAGTACACATTTCAAGTTTATTAAGGAAAAATAAAAAGTAGTATTGGTAAATGGAAAAGTTAAATAATATCGGTAAGAAATATAAAGTAGTATTGGTAAATGGGAATATAATATTGGTAAATGAAATTAAATGAGGGTTGTTTTATAATTTAATAGAGATAAAGTAGATAAGAAAGTTGAATAAAGTAGTAAAAATGATATTAAAGAGGGGGAATATACTAATATAGTAAGAAAAATGTATATATAAAAGGAGAGAGAGAAAGTACGACAAATAAAAGGGGACGACGAAAATAGAAAGTGGACAAACAAATGAGGATAGAGGGAGTAATAAAATCATAAAATCCCATAAAGTTATTAAACTCCTATTTTTACTCTTTCTCTCTCTTCCACATTATTCTACCATCTCCCAATTTTATTTCACAAAATCTACTTAAATATCACCAAAACCATGAAACCCCTTATTCACTTTTTTTCAATTCCCAACAACTATTTATATCCCTACTTTATTATTTTATATATTGTTGACACCCGGAATAAACGAGTATTAAGTTCGAGTATTGGATTTAATTGAAACCATGCATCCATGCATACAAAAGTTATCACTCTTTTTTTTGTCCATGAGAAACGCTCACGCACACTTTAAAAGAGATATGTACATTTTGTGACTATTCGCCTTTTGAAAGTGCACGATATTACAACTCCTAGTGTTTCTTACTTTAAATGTGAGACTTGGAGCCTTTTAAGATTCCACCTCATAAATAACGAAGTTCTCTCCGGAAAGTTTTAACTTGTCAAATCTCTATTTAATAAGAAAAGATCTTAATCTAGAGATATTTTTCTGAACCTTACAACCTTCGTCTTCTTCAAATATTTATAGACGTTGGGAGAGGTTGGAAGTTGAGGTTTCTCGATGTGGGAGAACCTTATTGATCTTCGACGTATCACTTGTCGATTGATGGAGTGTTAAGTGTGTGATGTGTTGCTTTGTTATTGGATGAAGGTGTGGTTCAAGTTGGAATTTCGGGATCCTTTGATGTGGGAGAGATTTGTTGGACCTTCGAGGTGTTGATTGGTAGAGTGAGAGTCATACAATGTGTTGCTTTGTTATTGGTTGAAGGTGCGACTCCATTTGGAATTTTGGGATCTTTCAATGTGGGAGAGATTTTTCTGGACCTTCGATGTGTTGATTGTTGATTAGCGGTTTGAGAGGCATGCGATGTCATTGATCGTCACTACTGATTAGGGTCCTCATGGATTGTCTTGCCCGTCGTTCTGTCTATGCGTTGTTTTTAGAAGGGTCTTAAGGGGCTATGTATGATGAGCACACAGTTTGTATTTGGGCATTTGAGGAATAATCCACTCGCCATGGAGTTCTTCGACTTTTAGTTGATTCCAAGCGATGTTCTCAAAGCGATGAAGCCATATGGTCCAACCATGTGTGTGGTTGGGAGCGTTTGGCTCTAAGTTTTTGTGAGGTGCGCACTTTTAGAGACTACGTCATACTATTACCTTGAATTTCGATTTGCCCATATCATTCATCCTCGCTTTCTCTCTTTGCTTTGGTCAGTTCATTTGTTATTTAGAGCGTAGATTATTCGTGCTCCATCACAACCTCATGACTTAATGTTTCCGCTTTCAAGAACTTCGTGGAAAACTTGCGATGTCTCCTTGCTTCCCAAATGTCAGCTTAATTGCTATGGATTTCCGTTGTAGTATCTTGGGGATGTTCCCTTTGATGGGTAGATTATGGACCTCATGGTCCCGGGCTAGTTTTTGATTAGGCCGAAAGTTTAAGTCTGGTTCCTAGAAATTTTGACTTGACCCTTCACCGAGCCCATGTCCCAGCCCACCTCCTAGGCCTTCACCAAGCCCTCCTCCGCAACTTGCACCAAATCATGCGCTTCCCACAAGGTTCAACCCCTCAGACACATCCACCCATTCCATGACCAACTCAATCAAGCACTAATTCCCTTAAGCCAAAATTTCTCCCTCGCCATAAAATATCCCTTGCTCATTTCCCTTACAACTAGTCCCGAACCCAAGTTTTAGCATCAAGCCACAAAAACCCTCATTGGCAGCAGCCTTAATGAAAATTGGGACATGGGAGTTAGTTCCTCGACCTCTTGGTGTTAATGTTATTGGTTGTAAGTGGGTTTACAAGAACAAGATGAAACGTGATGGGTCTATTAACCGCTAGAATGCCCACTTAATTGCAAAAGGATTCAATCAAGAAGTTGATGTTGATTAACTTGATACTTTCAGTCTGATTAGTAAGCCCACTACCATTCGTGTTGTTTTGAGTTTGGTTATTACTAACGATTGTCCTTTGAGACAAGTCTTGATGTTAACAATGATTTCCTTAATGGGGACTTTGATGAGACTGTTTACATGGCTTAACCACAATGATTTAGGCATCTAATAGGCCAATTTATATTTGTAGACTATGCAAGGATTTATATGGCCTTAAATAAGCATCTTGGGCATGGTTTTAGAAACTTATAGAGGCTCTCTTTCAGCATGGCTTCAAAGGTTGTATTCCAAACTCTTCCTTGTTCATCAACAAGATGGGTAGTCATATTGTTTATGCGCTCTCATTTATGTGGATGATCTCATTATCATTGGCTCCCATATTACCTTTACTGATTACTTTGTTTATAGTCTACATCATGTCTTTTCTCTCATGGATCTTGGTCGTATATACAATTGATAGGGTGTTGAGGTCACTCGTTCTTCATCTGAGTCATCGAAAGTATATTGTTGACATTCTAGAGCATAGTGCCATGACATGTGTGAAGCCCATTACCTCTCTAGTTCAATCGGGCTCACATCTCATTCAGTTTCGTGACATCTTATGTTGTTAGTATGGTTTGTCAGTTTATGCGCAATCCTACTGATGTTCATTGAGTGACAATCAAACACATTCTTTGGTATTTGAAGGGTATTGTTTTAGCACATCTTTGCCTTTATAATCTCTTTGATCGCCGCTAGGTTGCCTTTTTTGATGTTGGTTGGGCAATTTATCTAGATTATTGTCACTCACAACATGGCTTGCCATCTACTTCGGAGGCAACCTCATCGGTAGATCTTCCAAAAAGCAGGAAGTAGTTGCCCACTTCAGTATAGAAGCTGAATACCGAGTCATAGCCTTCACCACTACCGAACTCAAATGGCTTAAACAATTGATCCAGAAAATGGATGTCTTTATTCATGGTATTCCTATTTTATTCTGTGATAATTTTATTACCACTTTCATGTTGCTAATGTAGTCTTCCATCTGCGGTCTAAACATATCAAGATCAACTATCACTTTGTTTAGAAACAAAGCCTCTGCGTGTGAGCTTGTTGTTTGACATGTTTGTTCTTTTAATCAAAGTAGTTGATAGTTATTAATTTCAAACATTGTGTGCCAAGTTGCATGTTCGTCTCCAATCATGCGCTTGTAGGGTTCCGTTAAGTTATGATATTATTATTTATGTTAATATGTCTTGTAATTATATTTTCTTTATTTTCAATTGAGATTGTATCATGTATATAGAATATTATAGATCTTTCCTCCTACGGTTTAATGCTCTCTTATGTAACATTATTTATAGATATAATGACGGACCTAAGTGGGGGCCAGCGGGGGCCTGTGCCCCCACTTCCTTCTGAGTTACAATAGAGTTATTAGTATTTTAAAATTTTTCCCGGATTGCAATTGAGTTACAACTATATAGGAACTAATAATTTGTTACATATTATTGACAATGTACACGGCACACCACATTCTTATTAGAGGAAAGTTTTTTCAAAGATTGATTATAGTGGGTTGTGTCTAAATTTTACATTTGTCTAGTCCACCATTTTAAATAGGCTTTTAAATTTTATTTTTAAATTTTAAACTAGTTAATTTTGTGTTTCTTTTTTCCAATGACCAAAATTCCTTTGTAGTTCCACTAGTTTCTTTGTAAGGCTTTTAATATTAATTTGTTATCAGGGTTCGTCTAGTTAGAGCGAATACATCAATTTTTTAATCAGGGCTACAAAGTCGTCGTGGAATCCCAAAACGACATCGTTTTGATAAAAATGTTAACTTCGATTGTGTTGAATATTGGAAACCATAGAACCTAAAACAAGCTTACGATCAAAGGGAAAAAGTGAACTATACATACATAATAATTATACAAAGATCATATTCTCCTGCATACCTATAGTCTTTACCCATCTAACGACTTATATTCTTTCACATTTCTCATAAGTGTCCATTTACACTCGATCTCTACCCTTCATTAATTATGTTAGATACTCCTGCCGTCTCAAAATAAATGGGGTATTAGTCCAAATTTCATATCTCATAATATATAGGGTATGAGTTTTTTAATGTTTGTCTTTCTTGGTAATTGTTATCGATCCAATTATATCAAATAAAAATGTGAATACTTTTTCATTTTTCAAGTAAAAAGTGAGATAATTATTTATTTTAAAATGAAGTTAAAGTTTTTGTTAATATGCGCACACAAAGTTAAAACCCCATCTAATATGGGACAAAGAGAGCATAATATATACTCCCTTTGTCTCCATTTGTTTGTCCACTTTCTATGTGCCCTTTTATTTGTTGTACTTTCTCTCTTTCCTTTTATATCTACATTTTTTTACTATATTACCCCACCCAATATTATTTTTTACTCACTTTATCCAACTTTCTCATCTACTTTCTCTCTTTTCAACTTTTTACATCAATTAAATTACAAAACTATCACTATTTAATCTCATTTATCAATACTATTTTATTATTTATTTTTTTACATCTTTTATCTATATTATCTAACTTTTCCCTTTATCACTACTACTTTATATATTGTATTTTTTTAATAAGTATAAAATATATTTTTTTGGACAAATAAATGGGAACGTGGGCAGTACAATGTACTCCAAGCTGATCGGTCGATACTCGATAGTAAGGTGAATAGTTGATTGGGAATTGTCGCCTTCGGAATCAGTGTAATGAACGATGAGTGATGAATCCAGACTCCATGTGTTTGATGAACAACACCTCACCTTTTTTTTGAGAAGGAAAGAAATTAGGGTGGCCACTAACAACTTAGTGGTCGCCCTAGAGCATCCTGACGGATGAGGGTGAGTAAACCCGGATCATCTGCAAGCGGGACGGAGGAGACGCGTCTGAACGAACTAGTGATGAAGTCTGCCAAAGACTTGCACTCCCGATAGACGTGGGCGATACACCAATCCTGGAACCAGACAAGCAAACAGTGGATGTCCGAACGCAGCAGCTCAATCTCCCACGGGCAGCGCCAGTCACCGAGCACGGCCTTGACCAGCTGCAATCAAGATCCGGGGAATGCCACGTCTGATGGCCTCAAGAAGTCCCTGGCGTAAGGTGATGGTCTCGGAAATCAGCACGGACTGTCGACCAATCAATCCTTTGAGCTTTGAGCTTTTATATTAGTCATAAATAATTTTTGATATGGGTTATGCATGCATAATTAATTAATTATCCTTTGAGCTTGACTATTTGAATAGTCTTGACCACTTTGATGATTTAAATGGGGATTTGCGACTGAGCTCGATATATATTAAATTTGATATCTAGTTACCTACTTAGCCTTTTATAGGCGTCAAGTCTTTACGTAGTTCTCCAAAGAACACATTTTAATTTCAGGTTTGTGATTGAACCCGACGAGCATTTGCGCTATATGTCGAGCTTCCTACGTACCCTTAATGGGATCAAATCACCGTAGTTCGGCCAAGAACATATTTTAATATAAAGGTTGTGATTGAACTCGGCGAGCATTTGCGCTATATGTCGAGCTTCCTACGTACCCTTGATGGGATCAAATCATCGTAGTTCTATAAAGACCAATTAAACATGATGTTTGATCTTGATTTAATTTGTGGTTGTGACTGATCTTGGCATGTATTTGATTTTTTACCAAGTTTCCTACGTAGTCCATGAAAGGACATCAAGTCTATACGTAGTTCTTACAAAATATTACGAGAGATATTCGCAAAAGCCTGTTACATCTTTGGAACCCACGTCAATTTTAGTGGGTATATTTTGATAGGCTAATTTTTAGGATAAACTCTCACCAAATTTTATAGGCGATTAACTAGCTCCTCCAAGGCACTTGAATGTAGGCCTTAAACCACTCATGATATGGCTCATTTGAATTTGCATGATCCAATTGCCTTTGATTACACTCGATCTTGCGAGAAGAGTTGAAACCTTGATTTAATATACTCACATGCAGTAGTATTTCCTTGGTACCAACACTAATTTGAATAATTAATTAGTGGACAAATTACCCCAATAGAACACTAATTTGTATAATTAATTAGTGGTAAAATTTGGGCTTGTCGACTGGTGAAAGCCTATTTTAATCAAAGCGTACATCATTGTGTTGCATGTAGGGAGTGGTCAATTGAATTCAAAACTGGATCCCATATCATGCACTGATTTATACGTTGACACATAGCTTTCCCATTTGTACGTTTTGTGCCTTTAACTATCAGCATGCAAGTCTTGAAAATTTATTATTTTTTAATATAGCTAAATGCATTTGGGATTTTAACAAGCAACAACAACATATAAAATATATGTAACCGTGCACATATGCACTAACATGCCCTTGCTTGATCCCTTGTCATAGATAAACCCTACTGTAATTTTAATAACAGTATTGAGCAATGTGGACATGATTTTGTCACTTTAATATGCATATCCATGGGCTTGTGATTTTAACCCGACACCAAGGTTGGTTATAAGAAAGGGCTCCATTTCGGGTATGAGAAACAAACCCGTTTCGGGTATGAGAAACGAACCCGTTTCGGTATGAGAAACGAACCCGTTTCGGTATGAGAAACGAACCCTTTTCGGTATGAGAAACGAACCCGTTTCGGGTATGAGAAACGAACCCGTTTCGGACGATAAAAACGTCAAGTCTTTAAAATGATGTATTTTGTTAAAAGCTTGATGAAGCATAGTGTCTCTAAAGAGAGACATTTCCTTTCGATTTTTGGCATCCAATGAAACATCCGACCACTAAAAAGAGACCTTTTGTTTCGATTTTTTTATCATTTGATGAAACATTATATCCCTAAAAAGAGACACTCTGTTTCGATTTTTTTTTTATGAAACATCATTTCTCTAAAAAGAAACGCTTTGTTTCGATTTGTTTTTGATGAAACATCCTGCCTATAAAAAGAGACACTTTGTTTCGATTTGAAACCGATTCATGAAACATTATGTCCCTAAAAAGAGACACTTTATTTCGATTTGAGAAAAGAACCCGTTTCGGTATGAGAAATGAACCCGTTTCTGTATGAGAAACGAACCTGTTTCCGTATGAGAAACGAACCCGTTTTGTTAATGGATGTACATTTTTTTTAGACAAAAATATAGAGGGGCATATATGAAGAGGGGAAGAGATTGGCTTTTTTCTCACTCTCTGCAATTTTGTTTTGCAGATTGTACATATATGATGGAGATGGAGCATGGGCTGCCTTGGAGATTCTCTTCCTCCCCACCTTCTCCCATTAAAAGCCTCTAAAATATATACCTCCTCCCCTCCAAAGATGATTCTCCTCGTTGATATATAACAGAAGAGTTGCCCATTTGGAGATGTCAACGGCTAATCCATACTAATTGCTTTAATTAATTGGTCAATTCAATTGTATGCTGGAGCCATTTTTGAACATCAATCCACATTTGTTTTAGTGTGAATATATAGGCTAGAGGTCCCATCTCATGAGGCAATCAACCGGCCTATTCAAATTCCTATTGTTTTCAGCCTTAATTAACATGTTGAAGGTACTGATCGAACGAATTCCATTGGAACGTTTCAAGCTCCTCTTATATCTCCACTGACCATTTAATGTGATTAAACCAAATGGATAATAACAAATGGTCATTCACATTGGATGAAATGAAATGGAATATTTATAAACCCCAAGCCAAGCATATTTTCTTGTTTTTTTTTTGGCTTAGATGTATTTGGCCTTTTGAGAAAGGCTTGTATTGAAAGTGATCCAATATAATAATTATGCCCATAATTTTAATTTAACGGTGATTATATTGGATCCATGAACTAATTAAAATTCATGAAAATGTACCCCAAAACAGTTGCCCCCGAACTTTGTGCGTGTGAATTATAAAGAACGCGTTCAAAGTTCGTTTTCTCTTTTTTGCACCACAGATTTGGCATCGAGTGTAAATGGCAAGGGTATTTAGAAATTCTGAAAGGGAAACTTTTTGTTTTGGTATTTGGTTTTGACTTTGAGGCTCGAGGTCATTTTTGAGGTTGACTTTTTGGCCTTTGCTCATTTCTATAGCTATGAATTTGAATTTGAGGCTTTGTGCCATAAAGTTTGGTTTGCTACCTTTGTGGTAGTTTTTCGATCATGATAATCATACCATATAAGATCATTTTTTTGAGCTTGAGGGGCTTTCAATGTTTGCATTTATGTTTATGCAAATCATTGAAGTTTCTATCTTGATTTTAGATAGAGGATTAAAGGGGATTTTTTTGGAGCGAGGAAATTTGGAATTTTTTGAAGGGATGATTTCCTTGGGAGGATTTGTTTTTTTAGATCAATCATAAATTTAAAGATGATGACCTGTCTTGTAAATTTTGAGTATGAACCCATGCATTTTATGGGCTAGGTTCATATTTGACTATATATGTAGCCAAGACCATGAATGGCTATTAGAGAAGAAGATTCGATCTTCCTAATTTCTCTTAAAGAGAAGATGATTTTTTTTGTTTTGTTTTTGTAGCTGCATCTAGCGTGTGAAATGACGAGACTGCCTACGTACTCTCTTTGTGAGAGATCATGCCGCTCGTAGTTCTTTTTAAACCAATTTTGGTTTAGTTTGATATATGCATTAGAGGATGATATTCAAACCTACCTTCTAGGAAGGGTGGCTCAAATTATTAATCCAAATATCATGTGCATATTTATTTTACCTTTTGTACGCATCACCAAGATAATCGGAACCCACCTTCTAGGAAGGGTTGCCCCAATCATTTTGACTATCATTTGCACATAGGTTTTGATTTTAAAAAAAAAAAAATTGATTTAAGGTTTGCGACTGAATTCGAGAATCATTTGAGTTTGATATCGAATTTCCTACGTACCCTTATTGGGATCAAGTCTTGACGTAGTTCTTGGAGACCATCAAACACTTTTTAGTATAATGGTTTGAACTATGATGATGAATTTTGGTGAATCCTCGTGATTTACTTGTCGAGGTTTATCACCATTCAGAGCTCTTTTGTGGAGCTTATGACTTTATAGCCTTCCTCTCTTGGAGATGTTGTATGCTTTATCTTGAGCATCTTTTGATCTTTGGAGGAACTTTGATTGATCCTTCTTTTTGACCTTCCACTTCTTGGTCATTTTGATTTGACTCCTCTTGTTATTAGGCTTCTCAAGCCTTTCAAACATAGATGGTCGAGAAAATCTATCCTTTGTTGTTATATCGAGCCTTTCAAAGATTGATAAGCAAGGGTGATTTCTTTTTCCCCTAGAATCATCTCATGCATTTTTGGCTCTATGACCCTTGCTATCAAAAGTTTCTCTTCATGAGAAATTTGCAAGTTGTTGAGAACATCTTCATTAAAATGCTCATCTTGCGATTTACCCTTAGAAAAGGGCTTTAAGTTTTGCACCATTACTTGATGCTTCCTTAGTGATCTTGTTGAGGTAGGTAAGGTATAAGGATGAGAGGGTTCACCTCGTAGTACCACCCTTTTGCAATCATTTTTACCTTGTCGAAAATTTTTGTGGATGACCAATGTTTCCTTTGGGATATAATCATCATTCTCCTCAACATAAGAAATCACACAATATTGAGCAACTTCTTCTTTCTTTATCGAATCATCATCGAGATTCATGGAGTCATATTTGAGACAACCTTTAGGGATGAAGTCCTTTAGAGGGAAAGGGACTCTTTGTGGTTGAATATATTCTTCCTCGGAGTCTTTTTCATATTCCTTTCCTTTCTCACCCCTGTTATTTTTCTTCTTATTTTTATTGCCCTTTTTTGTCAAGCTTTTTCTCATTAGTCTTGAACCTTGAAGGAGAAGTACTTTTAGGACAATCTTTTCCTTAGGCATTGCTCCATTTTGGAGATTTTTCCCACCCAATTTTTTCTTCTCATCACTATAAAGGAATATAGCATTTCCAATATAAGGTAGTGGGATAATTTGGATGCCCTTATTTTCAAAAACCTTTGATGGCGTATTGGATGTCACCACAACTTTAGGGATTTGTAGGGGTAAAGGTACCGCTTCAACAACTTTTATCGTTGAGATCATGTTTGATGAAGCATATAAACCTTTTGAGTTTGCCCCCTTAATCTCCCCTTTGTTGATCATTCCTTATATTTCATCCTTTAGGACATAACAATCCTGAATGGTATGAGCGATAAGGCGATGATATGGAGAATGCTTGGGGTCATTTGTCATGGTTACTTCATTAGGCCTTTTTGGCTATGGAAGCACCAAAGCTTTAGAAGCCATGAGCTTATCGAATATCCCTTGAATATCAACATCAACAAAGGGAAACTCCTTTCGCTTTCTCACTTGGAGAGTGAGTTTTTTAGTAGACTTGTTGGCTTTACTCTTATTTTGGGTTTGAGAACTACCCTTGCTAGAGAATTGGCCATTTGTTTTGATGGAGGTCACCATAGACTTGCCTTTATTTTGCGACTTTTTCCACCATTTTCTTGAGACTTAATAACCCCTATTTCATGTCGAGCAAGTTGACGCTCAACATTAGAAGCTTTAGAAACCAAAGTGTCAAATGAAAATGGTTCAGCACTCCCCACATGCATGGCTAGTTTTGGGTGCTAATTATTGGTGCACATTTGAACACAAGCCAACTCACTAAATTTCTTTTAGCATTGAAGCATTAGACTTCTCCATCTTGCTATAAAGTCATTTGCGAGCTCATTACGCCTTTGGTTAGTGTTTGCAAGGTCTATAATTGAAACCTTTGCCTTAGTGCTCACAAATTGAGCAATGAATTCCCTTTGCAATTCATCCCATGTTTTGATCAACTCTGGTTGAAGTTGGGTGTACCAAGTAAATGTCGATCCTTTTAGTCACTGAATGAACTGCCTTATGAGTAAGGCCTCACTCAAGGAAGTTTCTCCACATGCGGAGCAAAAGTAGGCAAGGTGCTCACATGGTGAACCTTGAATGCCATCAAACTTGTCAAAGAAGGGCCTTTATATCCTGTAGGGAAGGGCACAACATCAAAGTGCATGGGATATGGCTTCTTATAGCCCATCATGGGTTGGTTTTGAGAAACATGCAATTCTTTTATCCCTTGTGCAATCATCTCCTTAATTTATTGGAGAGACATGTTTATTGCGCCAATTTGGCATGAGGTACCACTTTGGCCCTCATCGTTTTTTCTAACTTGTTTTTGCCTACTCTCTTTATGTTGGCTAGCAACTTGAATTGAGAGAGTAGCAATGTGAGCATCTTTTTCAACGAGCCTCCTTTGCATTTTTTTTGAAGTTGTTCTTCGATGCTAGAAGTAGTTTTCATCATTACTGGCATGTTTTCTATCCAATCATGTGAGGAGGTAATGACTTGCTTAAAATATGGAAAGTCATCCTCCTTGAAAGGTGAGGTTGTATCTCCATACAATGGAGTGTCACCTTGAGGATTCTGGACATTTTTACTAGCTTGTTGCATTTATTGGCCCTTCTTAGGAGAAAACATTTTATATATCTTCAACTTTGAAGCATTATATTAAGCTTCACTCTTACCCTTTTCTAAGTAAGAGTCCATTTTGACTTGCTCCACATGGTCAAGGTTAATCAAGATTGATCCAATAAGGATTTTCCTTGAAGTGTTGATATGAGGATTGATAAGTGGTTTTGTTGATGTCACAAAGCCCCGGTCACTTCTCCTAAGGTAGCTCTGGATAATTCAAGAGTAAAAGAAGATTTTATCTTAGTAAGTTGACCCTCCTTTTGGTGCTTTGACCTGTTCTTGCGACTCCTCTTTCTTTGAGATGGCATGAACCTATTTGTAAGGGCGGTTTAAGTTGATGCTTGATGGAACCCAACATTTGTCTTGATGACTTGAATAGTTGGTCCATGGAAGTTCCCCCATGCATCTTTGGCATCCATTTGGAGAATGCCCCTCCCCTAAATATTGGAAAGGTCCATATTTGTTGTCAAGGGGAATTTTAGTTGATGATCATGTCTCTCTCGATGGTGAGCACAACCTTTGAGTCTTGTTGACGGATCAAACGCTTCCCCTTGATTAGAAAGAAGGCTGGTCGGTTGTTAAATTTGGCAATAGCTCTAGGTGCCATTTTTCTTTGAGGAATTGAGTTCACTTCTCCAACTTAGGTATTCATGCCATCATTGAAGTTGGGAACTCTTGAATTCTTGCTCTTGACCTTCCACTCTTTGTTGATGTTGACTCGGATCACCTTGTTCTTAATTTGGTTTACTAGATTTTTCGAGCCTTTTAAACGTGAAAGGTTTGGATACATAACGTCTTGATGTAGAGTTAGTGATGCGACCCTGCCTAGGCTCGGACCTAGCTCCTACCATTCCGAGACGGCCTAGACCTTGGAGACCCCCTTGGCTTAGGATTTAGTCTCATTTTATGTATTTATTATATTATTTCTATTTTCGTCATTTACATTCCGTCTTTTCTATTTTGGGCGTGTGTTCTCTTATGCTTAAGAGACCGGCCCATTAAGCTATCATAAGGCCCATTAGGCCATTAGGGTTTGTTATACCTTTCCTTTTATAGTAGTTACTAATAGTAGTATTTTGGGCTTGGATGTTGGGCCTAGCATGTTGCTAACCCTAGTCCACTCCCAACTAGCTTCTAGGGTTTCGTGTGGCCTCCTCTATATAAAGGAGCCACGCCCCCTTGTATTATTTACGTCCAAAATGAATTAAGTCAGAGCTTTGAGTCGAGTTCCTCCTCCCCTTTGGCCCGGGCGTCACCCTATTCTTTTCCCGACCCCATATTCTCCTGGCCTACGTCGAACTAGGCCCCCTTCTCAATCCTCTCATTTCACCTCTCATCTCAAAGTCTAGGCTTCGACCTCAAATCTATCCGGTTACTATTTGTCTGAGAAGATCCGAACGTTTCGAGCCTAGATCCGCCCCTTGTGACCTTAGGGTCGCATCAATTGGTATCAGAGCTTAGGCGGTTCGAACGGGTCCTTCTCCGTTTTCACAAAAAAAAACACGTTCGACTTCTGTCCAGATTTCGAAATTTTTTTTTCTGCATTTTTTTCCTTATTACTGTAGGTCTTTTCGATACGAGTCCGGGCATATAAAATTCGCCCAAAACGGACGTCGTTTGCCCCTCCGAAAGGCCGAAATACCAACCAGACGCGCGAGTCCGGCGCCCAGCCAGCAGCAACGTGCCAGGATCTGAGTCCCGGCGCAGCAGCAGCGTGCCAGGATCCGAGTCCCGGCATAGTCTCGGCGCAGCAACAGCAGCGTGCCCAACCCGAGTCTTGGCGCAGTCCCGGCGCTAAAGCGCCGCACCAGCAGTGCGCCATCAACGTGCCAGCCCCGTGCTGAATCCGGAAACCCTAGATTTCGAGATTATTTTTCGAGATCTCTTGGGTTATTTTCGGATACATATCTTTATTTATTTTATTTTATTTGTTTTGTTTTGATTTTATTCCTTTTTGCAAAAGATCTTAATTATAAAAGATCTTCTAGTTATTTTTATTTTTTAGGATAGTTTATTATTTCCGTTTTTAACGGGATCTTTCGGATTGTGGAAGATCTCGTAATATTGTAAAAAAAAAAAAAACAAAAAAAAACCCGAGGGGCCGAGCCATGTCTTGGACCTGCTCGGAAATTTGGGACGATTCGGACTCTTGGGATCGGCCACATCGACGAGTCAACACTCGTCCCTATAAGCCGCTTCCAAGAAACCACCCGGATTGGATCCCACCATACCGGCTTCCCGAGAATCGGGCCCGCCACTACGGAGAAACTCCTAGATCCCGGCATTGTTCCTATGACGAGCGGAATTGGAGTCCGTCTCCTCGGCGCCCACCAACTCGAGTTTGCAAACCAAACCCGCGGCACCAACCTAGGCCACGGCCTGCCTCGGCACCCCATGTGCCAAGACCGGTTCCTTCGGCTGAACCCTCGCCCTCTCCCGTGGCCGAGAGTCCTAGCCTCGAGGACAGGCTCGTGGCCTTAGAGCGCCAATTGATTGAATACATGGCGCGTTTCCATCCCACACTCGTTCCGACACCACAACCTCCATTGGCGCCGGTGCCAAGCGAGCTCATCATCGAGACCGTGCTGGCACCACAGCCGCAACCGGCACCCATACCGAGCGAGCTAGTCCCCATCGAGGACTCCACACCAGCAGCACCAATACCCGAGGTCGAGAGCCCACCTGAGCTTGACGTCGAGCCCTCACCCGCGCCGTCGGCCACTTTAGATGAGCCTATGTTGTCGGACACCCTAATCGACATGCCTTTGTCTTTGATGCCAGACGCCGACCTCGAGCCCATAATCGAATCTGCCCCGGTGTCGGCACAATATATTTTACTCTTCAAGAAGACCCACGTCGATGGCATGGTTTTGATTAGGTCGCATCCTTCTTCTATCGTCTCCACCACGTCGAAGCGAGGACGCTTCGAATCTAAGGGAGGGAGGATGATGCGACCCTGCCTAGGCTCGGACCCAGCTCCTACCATTCCGAGACGGCCTAGACCTTGGAGACCCCCTTGGCTTAGGATTTAGTCTCATTTTATGTATTTATTATATTATTTCTATTTTCGTCGTTTACATTCCGTCTTTTCTATTTTGGGCGTGTGTTCTCTTATGCTTAAGAGATCGGCCCATTAAGCTATCATAAGGCCCATTAGGCCATTAGGGTTTGTTGCACCTTTCCTTTTATAGTAGTTACTAATAGTAGTATTTTGGGCTTGGATGTTGGGCCTAGCATGTTGCTAACCCTAGTCCACTCCCAACTAGCTTCTAGGGTTTCGTGTGGCCTCCTCTATATAAAGGAGCCACGCCCCCTTGTATTATTTACGTCCAAAATGAATTAAGTCAGAGCTTTGAGTCGAGTTCCTCCTCCCCTTTGGCCCGGGCGTCACCCTATTCTTTTCCCGACCCCATATTCTCCTGGCCTACGTCGAACTAGGCCCCCTTCTCAATCCTTTCATTTCACCTCTCATCTCAAAGTCTAGGCTTCGGCCTCAAATCTATCCGGTTACTATTTGTCTGAGAAGATCCGAACGTTTCGAGCCTAGATCCGCCCCTTGTGACCTTAGGGTCGCATCAGTTAGGCCTCTCAAACAAACAGGGCTTAGATGGTCCTTGAGCTTGTATCGAGGCTTTCAAACACTAACATTTGAGGCATTGCTACTTTATCATTTGAGAGCGTATTTAACTCACTTAGTGGCTTTGCCATTGGCTTTGAAACTTCTTCTTCTCAAGAAATTTGTGATTCTTGACAAGAGTGTCATCAATATTTGATGGGTCTTCCACATGAATGTCGACCCATGAATATCCTTCGATGATGGTTCACATGTTTGAAGAGACTCTTGGATTATGGGGGCAACCTTGGAAATATCTATCACTAAAAAGGATGTTTGATGTAGTCACTAGAGTCATTGATGTTAACCCCTCAATTTTGACTTCTCCTTCTTTAATTATCTCTTCTATTGCCTTTTTAAGGACGTAGCAATCCTTAATAGGACGACTAACAAGTCGTTGGTAAAGACAATAATTTGGTTATTTGTCTTGTCAAACTTGTTTGGCCTTTTTGGCTTTTGAAGTGTCAAAATTTTTGCTTACATCAACTCACCAAATATCCCTTCCACATCATCATCGTCGAAAGAGTACTTCTTTTGTTTTCTTTCATGGAGAGATAGTCTTTCGGTGAATTCTTTGACTTTCCCTTTACCTTGAGCCTTGGAGCTACTCTCATTTGAAGGTTTGTCATTAGGCTTGATGAAGGTTGCCATAGACTCCTTTTGATTTTGTAGCTTCTTGCCATCATCTTTTTGAAACGCATTAGCTTCAAAACAACTAGATCCTTGCTTTGCCAAGCAATTTAGCATTGCAAGCTTTTGACACCAAAGCAACAAAGGGATGAGGTTCGATGCTAACAAGATGCTAATATTGGAAGCAACTTGTTGGCATATGATTGAACATGAACTTGTTCACTTAGTTTTTTCAGGGCACTGGAGCCTTATACTTCTCCACATAACGATGAAATAGTTAGTAAGCTCATTCGACCCTTGCAAGGTGTTTTTGTTAGGTCCATAGGAAATGGAATTACATCATAGCATGTTGTAAATGGCTTTTTATACCCAAGCATAGGTAGATTTTGTGATGCTTGAGATTCTTGAATCCCTTGAGCAATTATCTCCTTAATTTCTTGGAGAGTAATATTTGAGCTTCCAATTGGTCCTTCATCATTTAACCTTGCTCGCTCTCGTCTTCTTTTGTTTGATTGAGTATTGACTTGATCCATGAGTGAATCTTTTTGAGCATCCTTCTCGGCAAGCTGCCTTAATAATTCTTGAAGTTGCTCTTCAATGGTCAATACACGACACATTTTCTTGTTCCTCTTGGAGGATTTTATTTTTCTTTCCTTCCAATATAAAGACAAACACTCCTCTCCTATAAAATAGATGACAAGTCTCCATATAAGGGAGAACTTGTGTCTTCTTTCATGACCCATCTATATTTCATGATAGGAGTAGATGGAGTTGTCAACCTTGAAACCATGTCAATAGATGATGACATTAGTTAAGCACTTTTTCTTGTACATAGGCTCGTATATGTTTGAGGTTTGGTCATTTAAGATGTTGACCTTGATGGACCTCCCTTTTCTACACGAGCTCGAGAAACTTGGCTAACTTGTTAAGTTTCTTGATCATTTTTAGATCGTGAAGGCGTTGTCATCTTGACCTTTAGGGTCTTCAGTGGGATATATTTCCAAATGAAATGGCTTGTACAGTTGTTTAACTCCTTTGATATTGAGAGGGATGGATCTTGTATAAATTTGTCTTGGAGTGTTTATTTGAGAAACTCCAATTGACTTGTTTGGTAAAATGAGATCCCTATCAGCTTTCCAAAGAGTTTCCTCTCTAAGGTGGCGAACGAACAAGTTTTTCGAGTTTCCTCGCCTTTTGATGACTTGAACCCTCTTTATTTCCACTCCTTTTCTTTGTCTTGTTAGCCTTTTGACATTATTGGAAGGTTTAACAAGAGCGGTGGCATTCTTTCCATTAGTCTTTATGACTTGGATAGTATGTGCACTAAAAAAATCTTGTTGAAAATTGGGCATGGTGCCATTGAAATTATTAATGGACTTCTTTCCACTTGGGTGACCAAGTTGATATGTCTTGGACTCCATACCCCATTACTTGAAATCGCAGTAGGGGAATTACGAATTCTTGTGAAAACTTTTTTGTCACAAACACTTGAGGTGGTAATGACGTCAGCTTGTTGGAAATTAGGTTTTGTGCCACTAAGCTGACTATTGGGCTTGTTGCCATTTGTATGACCAACTTGATCGGTCATGGACTTCTCACCTCCATGGATTGAAAGTGTATTGGGGGATTCTTTGATTGGGAGTCTTCATTTTCATCTCCCCTTTTAGAGTATGAAGTCATACTAATTTCCTCAACCCTTTTTAGAATGATAAAAATGGATCCTACGAGCATTTTATCTTGCAGTGACCAATGGAGGATTAAGTGTCGCCTCCTTTGAGTTAAAGAGGTCCTTTAAGGCATTCCACATAGTTGCGTTAGCTTAAGCTAATGTTGGACTCTTCTAACTTGCAAAGTGGCATTGTCTCGAAACGCTTCAAAACATTCTTGTGACTTCTTCTTTTGTAAGATGTTTTGGCCTTCTTGGCTTTGGGAACATCTCATATGGTATTTTTAGGAGGCCTTCCCACCACTCCTCTTGATGACAATAAGTCCTTGAGCAATCTTAGTAACGGGCTTTGAGCCACTAACTTTTGCTTCTTTAGGTGGTGAAGTGGGTTGAAGGAGTTTTCCAACAAGATCTCAACATGGATTGCATTGTTGGAAGCTACGACCACCGCAAAGGACCCTCGATAGACTCAACAACCCTCTCATTCTTTGAGAATACTTTTCTTTGTTGGAGGGGATTTATCGAGTCAATTCTTGATGAGACTCATCTTTAGCCTTAGTGACTTGAATGGTTGATCCATGAAACTTGCCCCTATGCTTTTGTGGCATCCATTGGCGGATGCCCCCTCTTCTAAGCATTGAAGAAGCCAATAGTTGTTGCCAAAAAGGATTTCAATGGAGATCAAGTCTCGATCAATGTTTGAACACCACTTTGAAGTTTTTTTTGTAACACCCCCTTCCTACCATGGAGGTATTACCGCTAGTAACCGCGATTAAGACTAAACCGAAGCTACCCAAGGCTTTAAACTGGCTGAACAGACTAAAACAAGGTAAATGAAACCATTTAAAACCCAACAAAATTTAGTAAAATATTACAGCGGAAAAATAAATAAAAGGTCTTATACAAACCTTAACTTAAACAGAATAAATAAATAGAACAACCTTCTATTTGAACAAAGTCTTTAAAAAGCTTTCCGTAGGTTCTTAACTTCTTTCTCACTTCGCTTTGCAGCAACTTAACCAAGAACTTCATTCAAGTATAGCCATTGGAAACCTTCCTTCAACTTCTGGAGCTTCAAACATCTGAATCCGCCTCTTGAATCAACTTCCAAGAAGAACCTGATGTATCGTATACAACGGTGGACACCAGCCGACCATATAAAAGAAAAGAAAATGGACGAGTTAGTCTAATGAAAGACTACGCAAGCGGAGAAACTAACTTGGTTCTTATGGTTGTAACTAAACATATTGGCATCAAAATCCGAATAGACTCATATTATGATCCAACAGTTAGCAGTCTTATAGAAGATAAGAAGGAGACTTGCATAATCAAGAGAGAGAATTGTGGTTCCTTTAAGAAGCATAAACAATTGTTGGGAACTCATATTAATCACATAACATCTTGAAAAGTCTCCATCGACTAATCAGATTGACTTAATCAAAGTTTGATTAAGAATCATTCATAATCGGGAGCAAGAATGGTTATCGACTAAACTAACCATTCGGGTACATTAATGTGCCTAACGCACTTATCTTGTATTACTTTCAAAACTTTTTACAAACAAGTTGGCAACTTTTAATCGGCTCGAACTACTGCCGGTGGAACACAATACTATCGAGGTCAGAGGGCCTGTTTCATCCTTGAACAACGAATAGCACGGGTCCCAATGATGGAGAGATTAGAGGGCCTGTTTCATCCATAATCCTCTACCAACACATATCGAATGGAACACAATATTATCGAGGTCAGAGGGCATGTTTCATCCTTGAACAACGAATAGTACGGGTCCCAACGATGGAGAGATTAGAGGGCCTGTTTCATCCATAATCTACTACCAACACATATTAATAAATGCACTTAGCTAAAGTGCATAGTCACCCCTCAAGCGTAGAGTGGGCCATGGTCATGACCTAAGTATTAGGGGATCAATATTGATACTGCCTAATGCGAGTTTTAAAGAGATTCTTCCGAGACTAAGCTCACATCCCTGAACGAAGTTAATCCATATCAATGTCTCAGCATGAGACAACTAAACATACAAGGTCACATACAACGGACCTAAATTCAGTTCTAGCGCGAAACTGAATGAATAACAATATGGTCATTATTTCTAACAAAACAACAACCTATCATATTTTATTAATCATACAAGTTGTTCCCAACGCAAATATTAAATAGGATTCAATTCCTCATTTAATAACAATAACACAAGAGAGAATCGTCCACTTGCCTTAGAAGGCGTGCTCAACGTCCTTAGCAATTCCAACAGTAATCTTTATCATCCTTCTGACAAATATAACAAAACGATTTCTCAGCAACGAGCTCACAGAAACACTTCTTAGTTGTATTCTCAAATCCTACAACTTCCTAATCGATAAACGATTTAATTTCCGAATATCGATATATAATAAATCCTTAGTTATTATGCTTTAAGGAGCCATCTTGGCAGAATTATAACTAATTATTCGCTTCACTTTTGAAACAATTTTCTAAATAAAAAATTTTCATTAGCAACAGTTCTTAAAGGTTACCAAATCTCGGATCAAACGGATTAACAACGAATCCCGAGTAATTAACCGAATTCCTTTACCTGCCAATCGGTATCCGAAACTTGTATTCGCTATAACTGAAGATCCTGACATCCGTTTCTCGAGCGGTTTGAACCTGTGGGACCGTATCAATGTCAAGATTATAAAAACCATAAATTTAATTAGCAAAGCGGAACCGAAAGGCCCTTACGGTGGCTCCGCAACTAACCCGCTAATTAATTTCGATCGTATATACCTTCACTCGAGCCCATGGCTCGTTTGGCTCGATAGTGGCTCGATCCCCGAGCTCGAGGGTGGTCGGGTATTGCCCGGTGGCAGATCTTGCCATGGGTGGTGGTCGGACAAGCTACCGATCGTCGGCGGCGGGGCAGCGAGGCAGAGAAGGAAGCCGGCATGATGGACTTCACTTCTATCTCCCCGTCCGTCGTCGTCCCGCCATGATTCTCTAACTGGTTCCTTCTCTTTGTAGCAGCAACATAGCAAGAAGAAGAGGTGGAAGGTGGAGGTGAGGAGGTGGACGAAGAAGATGAGCGCCGGCGGTGAGAATTGCTCCCGAGTCCGTCGTGTCCTGATTCCTCTCGGTCTCGCTCCTTTCCTCACTTTTGGAGATCGAATTGCAGACTTTGACGAGGCATAAAGATATGCCGGTGGAAGACTCGAGCCTATCCTGATTCTTTCTCTTGTTTCCTTCTTTATTAAGCAAGAGAAGAATGATTTTAAAACTCAAAATCCGTCTCGGAACAGGACTCGCGTTAAAGCGGTAAAATTATGTACCTCGGGTGGAAAAACTCACTAAACGAAAAACGTCCCGTAAATTATGTAGACCAATAAAACCAATTTTCCATGATTTTATCTTGCTACAATCAATTTTTAAGGCTTCCGTTTCGCATTTCAAATCCTTTCCGGTACATAATTAAAAGGACGGCTTATCCAATAAATATTCTTTTTCCACTGAAAAATCGTAGAATTCATACCGATCCATAAAATCATTTCTTTGTGATTTTCTAGGATTTAATCTCCAACAAAAATATTGGATTAAGCGTTAAAACGAATAAAAAGGTTAAAAGGATATCCGAGAAAAATTCAAAAATATCCTCAAAAACCACGGTTATTACATTTTTGGCGAAAAAAACATCCAACCTTGAAAAGGAAGGTAGACCGCTCTTGGTGCAATTTTTCTGCAATAAAAGAGCTCAAATATTAGTATCAATATTATTAATCAAAATTACAAAGAAAGAAAAGGGTCCCACCAGGCGTGCCAAAAATATGTTAGGCAAAAATTGTTAAAAGAAAACAACTTTGCACAAACACATCTAATTTGATTTTTAAGTTCGACCCTTATCTGTATATCTTCACAACTCTAATAATAATAAAGATACATTGGAAACTTTTGGGTTTGTTTTAAGATTTGGGTTGCACCCGAGTTATATCGGGTTGCCTACGTATCTCTTTAAAGAAAATCAAGCCTTACGTAGTTCAGAGGTTTATGTTTTGTTTGGATTTCCATGCATCAGAGAAACAAGCCTAAACCCACCTTCTAGGAAGGGTTGCCTAAGCTCGGTTCAACTATCATTTGCATGGCGTGAATAAAATTAAACACACTGTTGAGGGAGGGTTTCTTGACTCGGGACAACAAAAAAATTTATAAGTCAAGACCCCGTTGTGTATTGCGAAGTCAGGATCGTTCCACGAAAAGCAAGGTTGTTTGTTTATCGACTACTAAAAATCAAACAAAAGCAAGCAAAACACTCACAAGCAGCCTCGTTAACGACGTTGTCAGGGTCGTTAACGAACCACCGCAAACAAAAGACTAAAACTAACGACCTAAACAGATCCGGTACCGAGCCTACAAACTCAGCAACGAATATCACTTCAAAAGAATTCAAATAAAACAAAGATCTAGGATAAGGGACACCACAACATAGTCATGCATATAAACTCGTAAGAAGATAAGATCATGCCTTTAAATAGATAAATTCATCAACTTTCGTCGACTATCGAGTAAATTAACCTATTTTCGTAAACCAATCCACTCAATTGCTTGTTTTGGATCTAAAGCTTGAAACTTTCGTATTCAAACAATATCTGCCTTCAAGTCTATAACTTTCTTTCTCAATCAAGTTAAAAACTCAAATCACCTTGACTTTCATCTAGGTCTAAGCACAACAAACAATCTCAAAATAGATAAAAGGCAATCAACACATACTCTTACTCCTCAAACATGCATAACTATGTCGGGTTTAACCCCGACCCTAGAAAAGAATACTACTCACTACTCATAACTAAGAAACAAATAAATTCAACAAAAGAAATCATTGAAAACAAAACACTACTCAAATTAATAGGAAATATCGTCTTACAGAAAATTCAGAAGAAACCGAAAAAATACGAACATAGAACCAAAATCACGATTAACGACCTCGGTAACTCTCGTCCACCGAACCTTCAATCTCGACTCCGATCCACTCTCTCTCTTCTCGGCTCTTCCTCCTCTCTTCAATCGATCCCCCCTCCCTTCTTAGGCTAATAAGAGGGCTATTTATACTAATAAGGCTAAAAACTAATAAGGCTAAAAGATAAAAACTTTCCTAAAAAGATAGAATTAAAATCCTAAAAGATAGAAATAAAATCTAGAAAGATAACAAGACCTAAAATACATAATACAATAACCCTACAATCATAAAAAGATACTCTACCGACACGGAAATAAATTCCCGCACAGGATCAGTGAGTTACAGAATCAAACTCTCGAAATCTTCATCTCGTGGCCTCGTTAACGACCTCTTACAGCCTCGTTAACGAGCCTGAGTTTGGCTTTCTTCCACACTTTATCTCCAGAAACTTAGGCTTCGACTTCTTCGTCTTGCATTCTTCCGTCTTTCATCATAGCACTACAAATTCAGCTCCAAATAGCATCTTTTCCTCGCTAAAACCTACAAAAAGACACAAAACGAAGTAGCTTCCATACTTTTCACAAAATATGCAAAACTATCCAAAAACACACAAAACTAATCCTAAAACTACTAAAACTAAGCCTAACAAACCAAGAAAACATACTAAAAACTATACTAAAAATACGAACATCACACACCTTCTAAGAAGGGTTGTTTAATTTCTCCACTATTTTTTTATTTGATTTTATTATTTTTAATTTGGATGTGATTGAATCTGTTACCCATTTGGGTTTGATGTCGGATTTCCTATGTATCCGTTTGAGACGGAATCAAGTCTACGCAGTTCTTCCAAAGTAAAGTTTTAATTTTATAACCCAAGTTAATTATGACTAATGAGATTTTTTTAGACCAAGCTTTGTGCTTTAAATGATACTAATTTTATATTAGTCATAAATAATTTTTGATATGGGTTATGCATGCATAATTAATTAATTATGCTTTGAGCTTGACTATTTGAATAGTCTTGACCACTTTGATGATTTAAATGGGGATTTGCGACTGAGCTCGATATATATTAAATTTGATATCGAGTTACCTACGTAGCCTTTAATAGGCGTCAAGTCTTTACGTAGTTCTCCAAAGAACACATTTTAATTTCAGGTTTGTGATTGAACCCGACAAGCATTTGCGCTATATGTCGAGCTTCCTACGTACCCTTAATGGGATCAAATCACCGTAGTTCGGCCAAGAACATATTTTAATATAAAGGTTGTGATTGAACTCGGCGAGCATTTGCGCTATATGTCGAGCTTCCTATGTACCCTTGATGAGATCAAATCATCGTAGTTCTATAAAGACCAATTAAACATGGTGTTTGATCTTGATTTAATTTGTGATTGTGACTGATCTTGGCATGTATTTGATTTTTTTACCAAGTTTCCTACGTAGTCTATGAAAGGACATCAAATCTATACGTAGTTCTTACAAAATATTACGAGAGATAGTCGCAAAAGTCTGTTACATCTTTGGAACCCACATCAATTTTAGTGGGTATATTTTGATAGGCTAATTTTTAGGATCAACTCTCACCAAATTTTATAGGCGATTAACTAGCTCCTCCGAGGCACTTGAACGTAGGACTTAAATCACTCATGATATGGCTCATTTGAATTTGCATGATCCAATTGCCTTTGATTACACTCGATCTTGCGAGAATAGTCGAAACCTTGATTTAATATACTCACATGCAGTAGTATTTCCTTGGTACCAACACTAATTTGAATAATTAATTAGTGGACAAATTACCCCAATAGAACACTAATTTGTATAATTAATTAGTGGTAAAATTTGGGCTTGTCGACTGGTGAAAGCCTATTTTAATCAAAGCGTACATCATTGTGTTGCATGTAGGGAGTGGTCAATTGAATTCAAAACTGGATCCCATATCATGCACTGATTTATACGTTGACACATAGCTTTCCCATTTGTACGTTTTGTGCCTTTAACTATCAGCATGCAAGTCTTGAAAATTTATTATTTTTTAATATAGCTAAATGCATTTGGGATTTTAACAAGCAACAACAACATATAAAATATATGTAACCGTGCACATATGCACTAACATGCCCTTAGCTTGATCTCTTGTCATAGATAAACCCTACTGTAATTTTAATAACAGTACTGAGCAATGTGGACATAATTTTGCCACTTTAATATGCATATCCATGGGCTTGTGATTTTAACCTGACATCAAGGTTGGTTATAACTTGAGAAAGGGCTCCGTTTCGGGTATGAGAAACGAACCCGTTTCGATTTGTTTTTGATGAAACATCCTGCCTCTAAAAAGAGACACTTTGTTTCGGTTTGAAACCGATTCATGAAACATTATGTCCCTAAAAAGAGACACTTTGTTTCGATTTGAGAAACGAACTCGTTTCTGTATGCGAAACGAACCCGTTTCCGTATGAGAAACGAACCCGTTTCGTTAATGGATGTACATATTTTTTTAGACAAAAATATAGAGGGGCATATATGAAGAGGGGGAAGAGATTGGCTTTTTTCTCACTCTCTGCAATTTTATTTTGCAGATTGTACATATATGATGGAGATGGAGCATGGGCTGCCTTGGAGATTCTCTTCCTCCCCACCTTTTCCCATTAAAAGCCTCTAAAATATATACCTCCTCCCCTCCAAAGAGGATTCTCCTCGTTGATATATAACAGAAGAGTTGTCCATTTGGAGATGTCAACGGCTAATCCATACTAATTGCTTTAATTAATTGGTCAATTCAATTGTATGCTGGAGCCGTTTTTGAACATCAATCCACATTTGTTTTAATGTGGATATATAGACTAGAGGGCCCATCTCATGAGGCAATCAACCGGCCTATTCAAATTCCTATTGTTTTCAGCCTTAATTAACATGTTGAAGGTACTGATCGAACTAATTCCTTTGGAACGTTTCAAGCTCCTCTTATATCTCCACTGACCATTTAATGTGATTGAACCAAATGGATAATAACAAATGGTCATTCACATTCGAAGAAATGAAATGGAATATTTATAAACCCCAAGCCAAGCATATTTTCTTGTTTTTTTTTTGGCTTAGATGTATTTGGCCTTTTGAGAAAGGCTTGTATTGAAAGTGATCCAATATAATAATTATGCCCATAATTTTAATTTAACGGTAATTATATTGGATCCATGAACTAATTAAAATTCATGAAAATTTACCTCAAAATACATGTGTAGGATTCAAACCCACATCACGTGCAACAAACATATTGCTCTTTCTTTTGAACTAATAGGCTTTACAAGTTTCAATATCAAACACAAGATATAGAGTGGTCAAAAGGCAGTAACTCGTATCAAAGTTTAAAAGCCAATCTCATAGCTCATGTTTGGATAAAAAGAAAGTGGTAGCACATAAACAAACAACATATCAACGGCTAACGGAAACAATCTTCACATAATTAAACCCTTTCCAAAATTATGCCCGAGAAATGTTATATCACCATTTCCTAGTGATTGAATATAAATCCACATGAAGAAATACGCAACAAAGTTTGCATAGAACATCAATTATGTCCTAGGAATGTTAAGCATTCTTTGCTAGTGATTTGATTATGCATCCAAATGGAGAAATACACAAAAAAAAACAAATATGTATAAAGCATTAATTTTTTTTACACTTCATCCAAAAGTTTCAATTTTTTTTAACAAACTACAATATATAGAGGCCAACTATTCGAGCTAATAATATAGAATTCATAAGCAAAAATTACATATCAAGAGTGAATTTAAATGCATATTTTATGTGCACTTGAATTGATTTTCTATTGTAGTTGGGTCCAAAAGATAAGGAATTATATCTCAAGGTAGAGCCATTTGTCAATTTCGAAAGCACGAATGAAGGGTTGAATCTTCCCTACTCCATCTCCACCACAAATAAAAGAAGATGTATAAGGTCTTAAAATCCCTAATTAGAAGCGAAGGAATAAAGTGGAAGGATTCAAGAGAAGCGAAATTTTTAAAGTGCCAAGCAACAATCCAATGAAGAGAGATAAGAAGCGAGAACGTCAAGCAAAAGTAAGAGCAAGAGGAGAGGGGGGATGAATTGTTTTGAATTAACTTAATGGGAAAGGTACTTTTTGGACTCATGGGGGATGGAGAAGAAAGGCTTGTTGCCCAACCATTAGAGAGGCAAAGAGTGAGAAAAAGGGTTAGCATGTTTTAATTTGACGCTTGTAAAAACAAAAATACACCTGAGTTTAAAAATATGGGAGGACGCACACCCATTAGAACAGTTGATTTTCAATTCTAACGCCCCACATTTATCCCCAATTTACACCCTAAGTTTTATCCTCGTTTTTCAACTCTATCAACTTTATGTATTCATATTCTCATTTAAGACAGTGTAATCATTAGATATGTGTGCATTTAAGTGTGCATGTTGCATTCTTTTCTAACCTTTCGGGTATGTAGTCATTAATTATATGTTGCATTCTGCATGTAGTCATAAGATATATGCACATCCCTTTAGGAAAAAATGCATGTTGCCTTTTTTTAATACTTCGAATATGTTTGGATCGTACATTATAATATAAAATTCGGTGTTATAATGCAAGATTTTGCAATAAATTCTTTATTATAATGCAATTTTTTATTATAATTCATAATACAGAATTTTATAGTATAATATGTAATTTAAACATATCCTAAATTAGGAAAGAATCCCAACATGCATTTGGTAATGAATTATTTCCCCGGGGTTATTTGCTCGAGGCTGTCGGCGGTCATAGTTAAGGATGATCCTAGTGCTTCTGATGTCATTTATTGGGGGTTAACCACGAATGGCATGTTCAGCACACAGACGGTTGTTGCATTATTGCGGGGTCACCATGATGGGCGGCTGTGTCACATTTGGTCAAAAATATGGAAGATCAAGGCTCAACAACGAGTTCGGAATTTTGTGTATTTGGTGGCTAAGGATTGCGTGCTTTGTAATGTCAATCGTATACGTCGTCACCTCTCTTCAAATTCAGCTTCTCCTCGGTGTGTTGAACCTGAGACCACGCTTCATTTGTTAAGTGATGCGACCCTAGGTTCACAAGGGGCGGATCTAGACTCGAAACGCCCGGATCTATTTCCGACAATCGTAACCGGGATAAATACGAGACCACAAAGTGGACTCACGGGCCTCTAATGCTCGTCGGAACGAGGGTGGGGCGAGGTAGAATCAAGGGCGATGGAAAAGGGTTAGAAAGGGGTGACGCCCGAGCCAAAGGGGAGGAGATTCTCGACTCAAGCTTTGGCTATTCAATTTGGACGTGATTAATACAAGGGGGCGTGGCTCCTTTATATAGAGGATGCCACACGAAACCCTAGTTCTAGATGGGGGTGGACTAGGGCTAGTAAGCATGCAAGGCCCAACATCCAAGCCCATAATACTAATAATAGAAACTAGCTAAAAAAGGAAATAACAAGGGTATCCTATCCTACAAGAATGGAACACACACCTAAAAGGGAAATGAAGGAAATATAAATAATACATAAAAGAGACTAATTCCTAATCCAAGGGGGTCTCCAAGGTCTAGGCCGTCTCGGGTCCGTAGGAGCTGGGTCCGAGATAGGGAAGGGTTGCATCATTAAGGGACTGTTCTAATATCCGAGTTGTATGGGAAGCACTCTTAGGGAACTCCTTCCATGCTAACTTTTTTGCAACTCAGGACATTGCGACTGGGTTTTAGTGAACATCACAAGCAACGGTCAATGGGCTTCAATATTTGCCTACATGTTGTGGCTTACATGAAAAAGTCGGAATTCGTTTGTTTTTGGAAGTAGAGACACCTTGTCTACTCTTAGTTCAGATGTGGTTCGAAGTACCGAGTCTTATGAAGACTGTGCAGCAAAGGCAGGTCGTCTAGTGTCGCCCAATATGGAGACCTCCATGCGTCTCAAGCCTGTTGGAAAGCTCTGTCCATGGGCTGGGTTAAATTGAATGTAGATGGCGCTTCTAAAGGAAATTCGGGGAAGGTAGGAGGTGGAGGGCTTGTTCGAGATGATGTTGGTTGTTGTGTACAGGTGTTCACATTCTCTTGTGGAGTTTGTACATCACTCACTGTTGAATTGTTGGCACTCTTTCATGGACTGCACCAGGCAAAGAGGTTGGGCCTCACAAAACTCATCCTCGAATCTGATTCTGAAATGGCTTGCAAGCTGCTCAAGACAAGGTTGTTACCAACCCATTCGGACTTCCATACTATTAAACAATGTTGGGAGATGTTGGACGAGCCATCCAGGATGGGTTGGTAACAATGCCAATAAAGTTGCGGATGCCATTGCACAATGGGTCACAGCCCTCGATTCCCCTTTAACCACTTATAATATTCTGCCTTTTCCTATTGAGTCCGGTTCAGGTGCGAATGGGCGCCCAGGTGCGAAATAAGAAAGAACAGGAGCCGTTGGATCAAGAAAAATCAAAGGCGCTGATCATTTCACTTAAAAAGGGGAAAAAACGGCACGGGCGAATTATTGGCGAATTATTCGCGTATTTTTGAAAAAAACGGAAATAGGACACGCGCCCAGATTGTTCATCAGTATTGTGGATTTGTTCATCAATAATGTGGATTTGTTCATCAAAACTGTGATTTTGTTCATCAAAACTGTGATTTTGTGCATAAATAAACTATTGCTTGTGCATAAAAAATCTATTGTTTGTACATAAAAAATGAACAAATGTGTATCAAAATTACATGCAATATGTTCATCAACATTGTGATTTTGTTCATAAAAAACGAAAATATTTGTTCATCGGTTTGTGCATATTTGTTCATCGGTTTGTGCATATTTGTTCATTAGTAATATCAATTTGTTCACTGGTTTATGCATATTTGTTCATTGCCTTTTTCATATAATTGTTCATTACTAGATGCATATTTGTTCACTAGTAACCTCAATTTGTTCATTACTATATGCATATTTGTTCATTAATAACATCAATTTGTTCATAGCTAAATAAGGCACAAGCACACCTCTTCAATTTGTTGCTATCTCGTTTTCTTAGCATACACCATATTATTGCAAAGTTGATAGCATTGACACATAAAACATAAGTTTATTTCAATTCACAAATAAGGGTATAATAATGAACAAATAAGGTTATATCAATGAACAAATAAGGGTATATCCATGAACAAATAGGGTATATCAATGAACAAATAATGGTATACCAATGAACAAAAAAGAAGTATACTAATGAACAAATAATAGTATATCATGGGTATATCAATGAACAAATAGGGGATATCAATGAACAAATACGACTATATCAATGAACAAATATGGGTATATCAAAACTAATTATATGTGCATAAAAAACTACATAATATTGTATTCGTACACATAAATAAGGTTAAAAAATAAAATTAAAAATTAAAAAAGTTCGAAATCGATGAACAATGTTATCAAAAACTCAATGCACAATTAGTTAGTATTGATGAACAATTGGTGAATATTGATGAACAAATCACTATTTCTGATGAACAAACTGGGCGCGTCTCATAAAAACATATTTTTCGAAAAATTCGTGAATAATACGGGAAAAATTCGTCTGTGTCGTATTTTATTGAAAAATACGTGAATAATACGGGAGAAATTCGTCCGTGCCGTATTTTATTTTTTTTTAATGAATGTTTAATCAGGGACGTTGATTTTTTGAAATGAACGAGCGAGATTTATTCTTATTTCTCACACAGGAGCCCATTCGCACGGACTCTTTTTCATTCCTATTTTAAGTATTGTTCAAACTAAGTATGTAGGTTATAATGACCATAACTCTCTTTCTAGTTAAATAAAGTCAGTTTCCTTTGGATAAAAAAAAATAACATCTCATCAATTTGTAATAAACTCACCTTACACACCTCACATGTCGACCGTAATCATTCCCAATAATATTGTCACTTGCTATAATCATATACAAAGTCACACTTAGTATTATTTTGCCTCGCAAAAAAAAAAGTCACACTTACTTCGAAATTCCAAAACTACCCTCAACACAACCCGGTATTTTCATCCCAAAGAAACAGAAACCAACGACAAATCTCCGATCAAGAGGTGGCTCTCTGCAGCTTCGTCACCGTAATCTTGCACCCCAACGGCGACTTTCCGACGTCGATCTCAAAATAATCGTACCTCAAGAACATCTCCACCACCAGCAGCCTCATCACAAGCACCACGAAGTCCTTGCCGGCGCACTGCTTGTCGTTGACCGTGGGCCCCTCCGTCTCCGGTCCGTTTGACCAGAGCACGTGCCTCAGAAGCCGCTCCCCTTCCTCTCCGACGAACCGATCCGGAACGAACTCCTCGGGCCGGTCGAATACAACCGGATCCTTCGTAGCGAACGGCTGAAATCCGAACAACATCTCCCCTTTCTTCACCTGAAACGCCGCGTCGTGGGACTCCACCACGAGATCCTGCTTCGCCCGCCCGAACTGCATCTGCACCGGCGGATCGATCCTCAGCGCCTCGTAAACCGCCGATTTCATCAGCGGCATTTGCTCAATTGCCGCCATCGTCACCCTCCCGCCTGCGGATCCCACCGCCGAACGGATCTCCCTCGCCAGATCCGCCTGCAGATTCACCCCTGATTTCCCGATCAATTTTATCAGGTTGGGGAAGACGATGTTCATCCCTCCATATGTATTAAAGCAAGTGGTAAAAACCAGATTGTGACAGGCTTCGTCCCGCGAGATCCCGATCTTCGACGCTTCTTCCAGAAGCGGAGTGGAGTTTTCGTAGAAGAAATTGTATAGTTTTTCGTATTGGTTTCGTATTAACGCCGCCGGTAATCGGAAGCTACGGAGGGTGATTTCTTCCAGGCATTTGGGAAGGCCGAGTGAAAGAATCGGTGCGAGTTGAAACAGAACCCAATTTCTGACGATACTCGGGCCTTCAAGCCCGATTTTGGATTGGGCCGGGTCGGCACCGAACCAGGCCCGTGCTAGGAAGTTGAAGGCGGCATGTTCGGCGGGGCCGTTGAACTCGGCTGCGTTGCTCTTCACCAACTCGGACTCGAGCGAATCGAACAGCTCGGAGTAACTCGCCTTGAACTCGGGGATGACTCGGTCACGGGTTGACTTGAGGAGGAAGAAAATCAGGCGTTTGAGGGCGGCGTGGTTGGGCTCGGAGGGGTCGAGGTAGGAGAGGAGGCGGTAGCCGCCGGTGAGGTCGGTGGAGGGAGTGAAGGTTCCGGTGAAGACGTCCTTTTTCTCGACTTTGGAGACGTCGAATAATACGGGGAAGGATTTGGCGTCGAGCAAAACGACGACGTTTGGGTTGGAGGAGATGGGTGGGCCCGGGGGCATGTTGACCCTGAAGACCGTGGAGTTGTGTTTCCTGATTCTTGACTTGAAGAACTCGTCTCGGCCTTGGTGGTAGAAGTAGTCGAGGCGGTCCTTGATGGGCCCCAAGATCGGGTGCCCGTAGTCGCCTGGGATGGGCCGGATGGGTTTCGGGCCCGGGTCCGGGCCGGAGGAGCTGAGGGAGGCTGGTGGGAGGGTGGAGGTGGCCCTGATGGTGGTTGATCGGAATCTAGACGGTGGCGGTTTGTGTTTCTTATTGTTTGAGAATGAGATAATGTGTTGTTGAGGGAGGGAGAGAGGAGAAGTAGCCATTGGAGAACGATGAGATCGAGTTGAGTGGAATCTGGGAACTGGGAAGTGTGAATTAATTAATGCGAGGGAGATGGAGATAAACAGTGCATACTGCATTTGTTTATATATAGGAGTTTGGGAACATTAGTTAATTGTAAGTTGCCAATTGAGTCTTCAACTAAACCAATTATTGTTAATGTCATTAATCATTATGTAGTGATTGGTCGGGAGATTTGTACTCCCTCCATAATTGTTTTTTAGAGTTGGATATGAATATTAAGAAAATTTTAAATAGGATAAAACTGTCTTTTAATTAAGAGTACGTTCGACAACGATGTACTTATATGAGTTAATACTGATATAGACTATATAGTCATGCTGAATTTATGTGTTGAAATTACTAGTTGAAATGAGATGTTTATTTTTTTTATATACGCTATATATTGTTTAGAAAAAATATATAGTAGTTTACGAGTGTTGAAAAAGCGGGTAAAATGATTAAATTAAATTTCAACTAGTTAAAATAAACACATTTCAATTTCATAATGTCACCCTCACCTTATTTTTTCCCAAAATTTCAACTACTATCAACTAGTATAAACCCATTTTAATTACCAAACCCGAACACCCATGTAGTTGAAATATTTTTCATTTCAACTACATAAACTCATTTCAACTCCCATTTCAACTCTAACAAACGGAGCCTAAATGTTTACTTTGTACATTGAAAATGAAAATAGAATAAATTTAGTTTACTTTTTCATTAAATATAAGGGTTAAAGTAGGAAAATTGTGTCCAAAATATGTAAAAAGGACAAGTTTTCTCCTTAACAAAATTTTAGGTCTAAAAAGACAAATAGACTTGTACGGAAGAAGTAATTGATTAAGTGCTTGTCTGGTTGTTAAATTATTCACATAAAATTAAAATTTTCCATTTTATTGAAAAATTCATGATTTTTCTAAATTCCCATGATTTGCAATTTCCGATATATTATTTTCCATAAATTAAATTATTGGAAATTATAATTTCCTCATTTAGCCAAACAAACACTAAGACATTTATCAATAAACATATGAGAGGTTAAATCCAACTAATTAAATTGGCCAAAACAAAATGTGTTATGAAGAAATTTTCAGTATCTCAAACTCATCCGTAATAATATAAGCTTTTTTTTTAATAATTTAATAGATGAATGATTACATTAGATAAAAAAATCGGTATAATAATTGTGAACCAAGTTTACAAGTTACCTTGTTAGTTGTTACACAGCGACCTCATGTGATACATGAACTTAAAATAAAATATAGCACTAAAAATAACCCGTCTTTCTTTCTCTCAAATATTGTATAAAATGACTCCTCCTTTCTCTTTGATTATTTTAATGAATTTCATAACATGTCAAGAATCCAGCTAAATAATATGCGCAGGTGGCTAGGTCAGTACGGGGACGTTATAGTCATTTTCTAAGTTGTTCTATAATTTTTTTTATTAGGTAAGGATTAGTAACCACTCCGCTAAGGAGGGCATCCTAGGATATCCTGACGGATGAGAACTTAAAATTCTGGGTGATTCTGAATATCTGTAACAGAAAGACTGTGTCCCATTCTGGCAATATGGTCGGCCATAGTATTAGACTCTTTGTTAACATGAAGGATTTTAATGTTATGAAACTCTTGGAGCGAGGCCACAACATCATCCATAATCATTTCAATTTCCCATGGACAATTTCTACATCCCTCAGCAGCATTTATAACCTGAATATTATCCCCTTCTATTTCTATATTCTTACATCTCCATTTTCGTGCCAAATTTACACCGTCCCTTAAAGCTAATGCTTTGTTTGATATTAAGTCCATCATATTGTTATTGTGGTCCCTAAGGATAGCCCCTCCCGCGGTTTTGTCATCGTTTAACTTTGATCCATCAAAATTACATTTGGTAAACTCCACTTGTGGTTTTTTCCATGGCTCTTGTTTTGATTTTTGTTTTTCCGTCTTCCTGTTTTTTATTTTACTCTCATCTTCATCTTCATTGGATATTTTTGATTTTTTCCATTGTTCTAGTTGTAATTTTATATATAAGGGTAGATCCTGAATCATATTATCCATATGTTGGAATGTTAGTTTATTTCTCTGATGCCATATACTCCACCACGAAACAGCTAATTTTGTGAAGTTCTTTTTTCCTAGGAGATTGAATAGTTCTGTAAGCATAGTTTTTGGTGTTTTGTTTCCTGGTCATAAGCTCGTATGGTCCGTTTTGTTACATGATTTATGCTTTTAATTATGTTTAATGTATAAGGGCAGTTAGTCAATAAGTGTGTGATGTTTTCGTTTGTACAATTGCATAATACACATCCCCCTTGCGTTGCCACATGTTTTTCTCTTAATCTCTCTTTTGTTGGCAATCCTTTTGCGCTAATTTTCCAAATAAAATTCTTCATTTTGGGTATAATGTCTAATTTCCATATCCAATCTTTGTGGATGGGTTTGGAGTTTGTTCTTGTGTTATCAGTTTCATGGTTGAGAAGATTGAGAACCAACCATTCTTACTAGGGGCCTAGTACAGTCGATCTTGAATGTTATGTTCCGGAATCACTATCTCTAAAATAGTGCTAACTATTTCATCAGGGAGAACTTGTTTTAATCGTTGTATGTTCCATTTTTTATCCGTCATGATATAGTCAGAAACTTTTGCAGTGTCATTTTGGAAGGATGTTTGTAAAGCCACCTCTTTCAGTGGGTGATCCAATGCCCAATTATCTTCCCAGAATTTAATTGTCTGTCCATTTCCTACTTGCCATATGAGTCCTTTATCAAACTACTTTCGTAGGTTCATTAATCGTTTCCATTGCCAGGGTGAGTTTTGTTTCAGTCTATAGGAAAATAAATCATTTCGCATGTATTTTTCTTTGATTACTCAGACCCATATATTGTTCGGTTCCACCAGGATTTTCCATAATAGTTTCATTTGTAATGCTTTATTCATATGTTCTGTTTTCCTTAGGCCTAATCCTCCTGATGACTTTGGCTTACATATTCTATCCCATGCGATAAGTGGTTTATATTGTTGATCTTTATTCCAAAAAAACCCTATTAATTCTATCCAATTCTTCATGAATTTTGTTTGGTAGCATGAAACTTTGCATGATATAGTTTGGTTTGGTAGCTAAGTTTGCTTTAATTAAACTTGTTCTCCCTTCTTGTGATAGGTTGTTCGCTTTCCATTTTGTAAGTTGGAGTTGTGCTTTTCCTATTGTGTCTTTAAAAGTTTCCTTGTTTACTCTCCCACTTATAATAGGACATCCTAAATATTTTTCTAAATCAATCATCATGGTAATACCCAAAGCTTGTTGGATTTGTTGTTTTTGTTGGTTGTTAACATTCTTAGAGGTTTGGAAGGTTAATTTGTGAAAAATTTACCATTTGTCCTGATATATTACAATATGCGTCAATAACTTCTTTAATTTTCGAACATGAACCTTGAGTTCATTTGACAAAAATAATTATGTCATTTGCAAAGGCTAGAAAAAGGATCCTAGTTCCACCACGGGAAATAGGGAAGCCAATGGATTTCCTATCGAAGTTAGTTATTGCTTGCAACTTCCTAGCTAGAATTTCTGCTCCAATGACAAACAGAAAGGGAGATAATGGATCACCTTGGTGCAGTTCTCGCTCCGAAACGAACGGTTTTGTTGGTCCATTGTTCATAAGAACCGAAAATGATACAGTACAGACACATTCTTGGATCCATCTTATAAATTTCTTGTCAAAGCCAAACTTTCCTAGGATTAGAAAGAGGAAATCTCAATCCACTCTATCGTATGCTTTTTCCATATCAAGTTTAACCGCAACCCAACCATCTTTTTCCTTACTTCCTCTAAAAGAGTGGAAAATTTCATGGGCAATAAGTACATTATCTTGGATGGACCAGTTGTTAACAAAGGCTCCTTGAAGTCGGTGAATGATTTTACAAATTATTTTCTTTAGCTTTTCAGTAATGATTTTGGAGATTATTTTGTATATTGTTGCACATAAACTTATAGGTCTATAGTGGTTGGTCGAATTTGGATTTTCAATTTTTGGTTTTAAGGAGATGAAAGTATGATTAATGTGCTTTAGCATCTTCCCTGAATGGAAAAAACTCTTAACCGCCTTAATGACTGATGGACTTACAATAACCCAATATTTCTTATAAAATTCTGTTGTCATTCCATCTGGTCCTGGGGATTTGTTCGATCCCAATTGCATTACTATTTCTTTAATTTCTTCATTGGTTACCTGCCTTGTCAGATTAGCATTATCTTCCTCTGTAGTTTCTTTGGATATTAAACTTAGGAAATCCTAAGTCATTGCTCAGTTTGTTGGTTCTTTTGTATATCTAAGTTTAAAGTCTTATTTAATTTCATTTTTAATATTTTCTAGTCCAATGATTTGTGTACCATCACTACTCCTTATATCTTTAATGTTCTTTCGATTTCTTTTTCCACTTGCAATCTTATGAAAGTATCCCGTATTTGCATCTCCTACTTTGATGTGTTTTGTCTTTGCTCTTTGTTTCCAGTATGCTTTGTGATAATTTAATATACAATTTTTTTTGTTTAATTATTTGGATTTGTCTTTGTACTATTCTTGGTTGTGGGGAGATTAGTATTTGCTTTTGAAGGTCCATCAATGTATTTTCTATTTCTTTTAGTTTCTCAAAAGTCTTTCCAAACGTATGGCGATTCCATATTTTTGCATTTTTCTTCAACAATTGAGTCTTCCTTACTAGTTTAAACATGTTTGATTCTGGTACATCTAATCTCCATGCTTTCCTTACAACATTTCTAAAGTCTTTCGTATACATCCACATTTTCTCCATTTTGAAGAGGAGGCCTTTGCTATCTCATCATTGTTAAGATTTACTGCAATCATATAGTGGTCCGAAGTTGTGAACGCATGGTTTTTTATCTTAATGTTTGGGAACCATTGCAGTACGCTATTACTTACCAAGGCACGATCGAGTTTCTCTTACGTATTCTCATTTTCGGTTTTATTCTTCCTCCATGTAAATAGGCTTCCTACAGTGGGGATATCTACTGGAGTAATTCGCAATCGTTTTTAAATTTTATAAGTCTTCTAAATCTTTGCTGATTGGGATAAGAACCCCCTTTCTTTTTGCAAGGATCATGTATTTCATTTAAGTATCCTAGAATTATAATGGGTAAACTCACCTCTAGTAATTTGTTTGTTAAATTTCTCCAAAACTCTTCTTTAAGCCCCTCATTGGGAGGAGGGTATGCTAGACAAATTGCAATGTTATATTTAGTTATAATATGATGGTATTTCAATATTACGTACATTGGTTCATGGGCTAATACCGTTATTTTTTCATTTATTAACTGATGTTGTTTCCACATGACCCCATACCCCCTGCCTTGCCACAGGCCGGGGACCAGACAAAATTGTCAAAGCCCGCTCTTCTCCACGTTTAATCACTCGTTTCTTTTTCAGTTTTGGTTTCCACTACGTCCATAATTTGTATTTTCTCAATTTTACAGAAGGAGTCGACCTCCGGCCAGAAAGATTTCCGGTCCATCCCCCTACAGTTCCATAGGCCTATCTTCATGATAAAACTGATTAAAAGGAAATTCATCCCCAAAGAGGGGTTCAAAATACCAGTAAAAACCTGTTTAAGTTGTTCTATAATTGAATAGTTCAGCATAACAAGAAATACTTTTTTTGATGGAATAACAAGAAATACTAATTATGTATTTATGTGTAACTGTAAGACATATTTGGCAATTTGTACATATTAATATTATCTTGTATTTTTTTATTATTTCTTTTCTGGTTGATTTTTACATTCGTTTTTTCTAACCTATGCTCCAAGCGCATATGATAAGCACTACTCCTTCCGTTCACATAAACTTGTCGTTTTAGAGTTTGTCGTCAAAATTAAGAAATTGTTTTATTTGATAAGATCTTTCACCTTTTATTGTAATTTTTGTAAATATTTTAATTATTATAGATATTATTAAAAAAATGGGCACAAATGTCTCAAATGACAATTTTGTTGAACAAGTGAATCAAACTAGAATGACAATTTTTTTGTAAACAGAGGGAGCATTGTTTTAGAAACTAAAACCCTATAAGGAAATAATGAACCCTATTAAAAAAAAGTTAAATTTCCCTATATGATAAAAATCAATAAATCTTTCCATTTTAAGGGTTTTAAACTATGCCCTTAGAGCATAGGTTAGAAAAATCGTTTTATATTTTAGGGTTACAACTACAAGATAGTGGCTTTATATTTTAGGGTTTTAAATTAATAAATATAAAATCTGGGCGATTCCTTGTGCATAGGAATTTTTCACCTCGCACACAAGGAAAACGTCGCTTCATGAAGCGTCGTACTTCATGAAGCGGGACGTTGAAACCTAGAAAAGGCAGGTACCCGCACTTACCACGCTTCATGAAGCGCAACGCTTCATGATGCGTGATATTTTCGGCGGTTATAACACCGCAATTTTTTTACTGTCGCACACGAAACCAAAACCCTAATTCGTTCAACGATCACGAACACCGAAACTTATTCTCCCCACGAAAATTAAATTTTTTGAAAAAAAACTCGAGATTGAACAATGTCATCAGAAACGGAATTTTCGTATTCATCGTATGAAGTAGAAGATGAGTCGCAATTCGTAGAAGAATAATTAGAGTCATCAATGTCTTTTGAAGAAGAAGAGGAGGAAGGAGAATCTGAAAACGAGATGGTCGAATCAGAGGTAACTTATGATTTACGGTGATGTAGTTATAATTTTTAAAAATAATACATGATTTTGATTATTGTTTGAAAAATTTGTATTGAAATTTATAATATGTTATTATCATTGCATAGTATAAATCTTAGGTGTATTGAGATAAATTGTGATATTATATACGTAGGTACATAGGAAAGATTTTTCTGGTGATTTTGAGAATGATACTGTGTGGGATAATAGAGAAGACATGCTACATTGGGCTAGGCAAGTTGGTCGTGAAAGAATGATGATGTTGACAATCAAAACATCAAACCCAACAATGGTCAGATTTGCATGTCATAAGCATGGCAAGTATAGATCTGGAAAAAGGGTGAAGTACTCCCAATTGTTAAACCACCAAGTGTACGTACACTTCAGAGCAAGTGCAATTGTAAGTTTGAGTTGGTTGGGGTTCGAAGCAAGTCAACGGGACAATGGGCATTAATTTTTGCGTGCGGAGTTCACAACCATCACCTCCCAAGAAGTTTACTTGGTTATTCATTTATGGGACGAATGAAAGAAGCTCAGAAGGAGTTGGTTAGGAATTTGAGGTACATATATGTGCCTCCAAGGAGAATAGTCGAGGAATTGAGGGCGCTTTGTCCTGGTAATGTGACATCGACGAAACAAGTTTTAAATTTGAGGGCAAAGTTTCTAATTGAGGACCGTGGAAATATGACGGTAACCCAATATGCGTTACATTTTTTGCAACGAAACAAATACCGTTTCTTGCCGAAGAGGACATATGGATAAATCAGATCATATTGAGATATTGTTCTTCATCCACCCGACCTCATTGCATCTACTGAGACCGTTTCTAAACTTTGAATGTGTTATTGAATAATTTTGTTTTTTTTTTCACAATTTGATTAACATGTCATACATGGACAGGTACGACATGGCATTACTAGAGATGGTTGGATTCACGTGCACTAACAAATCATTCAACATCGGTTTTGCATTTATCGCTAAGGAAGACACCGAGAGTTATACATGGGTGTTGAAACATTTGAAGCATTTGTTTGCAAAATTGGGGACAATGCCAAATGCGATTGTTACAGATCGAGAGAAAACCATCATGAATGCAAAGGAAAATGTATTTGGGGACGAACTAAAACATCTACTTTGTTGGGTTCACGTAAAAGCGAACATTAAAGCGTATGCTCTTGGCATTCTAAAAGACCTCAAGGCTGCAGAAAGATTTACCCATAGATGTTGGGGCATATTTATGTCATCAACTGAGGCTAAATATGAGGAGATGCTGCTAAAAGTGAAAGAGCGTTGGCTAGGGCTGATGCCATATGTTGAGAAGTCATGGCTTGGGCCTTACAAGAAGTTGATAGTAAGAGCATGGATGGAGCATTGTCTTCACTTTCAGACGAGAACAACGAATCGGTAAGTTTAGGCCTATATATGTACTTTGATTTATTCATTTATATTAAGAAAAATAAGTCAAATTATGTTTATTACAGAGTGGAGGGCATGCACTATGTGCTGAAAAAAATACTTGACAGTTCTCGATGAGGCTTTAACACGATGATTGGAAGGATTCACCATCAGATTGTGTCCCAGGTGGGTGGTTTGCGGGGAGATCTTGAGATGGCACGTACGAAGTTACCAACAGAGTTGGAGGGTGTGCCTAAGGAAGTGAGGGCGATATTTGTTCGTCTATTTTATAGAGTGTCAACACACTGCCTTAAGAAGTTGTTGGATATGTTCTACAACCTACACAAAAAGATGAGTGAGGGAAAGATGGAGACTGAGTGTGATGATTATTGGTGGAGAGAGCGCTTGGGTCTTCCTTGTCCACATAGGATTGCTCATGCCATCGTCAACAAGCAGCTGATAATGCCAAGTGAGATACACTCATTTTGGCATCAAGTGGTATGGGATGGCATCGATCCACAACGCATGCCCATAAAAGACAATGTATCCCTCTCAATTGACCAAGTGAGAATGGAAATGATGATTGAGATGTATAAGAGAGGAGAATTGTCACAAGATCATGTGCATGGTAAATTTGAGTCATTTGTAGACATGGTCATACCACAAGATTCTTTATTACTTGAGCCGATAGATCTTGTTTCATGGCGAAAGGGAAGGCCAAAGGGGTCTACAAAAGGCTCAACCAAGAGGAGTAGTACTTTGCTTGAGCATAGGATGAGTGTATATGAGCAGGAGAAGAAAGAACATGAAGTGAGGAGAGAGAAGAGAAGGATAAGGAGAGCAATAAAGAAACCCTGTCGACGGTAAAGAAGCGTGGGAGGCCAAAGGGCTCAACCAACAAGGCCAAAAAGAAAATTATGGTAGATACGAATCCACAAGTGCAAAGTAAAGAAGTGGTGTGGTTGGGGGTGAACTTTGGTGTTGACAATGTTAACCATTTCATGTTTCCTTACATTGAGAGAGTTAGGGATGTAGTGATGGATGGTCATTGTGGTTATAGATCCTTTGCAGAGGTGTTGGGATATGGAGAGGGACAATACAATAGAGTTCGAAAGGATCTAACTGCTGAATTGAGAACATAGTCATATATGAGCGTGTAGGGAATAGGCCCTCTATCGATGAGCTTTTGCAGAGTATTTCGTATGTGGAGAAACCTTGCATGCGACCATATTGGCTCGAGATGCCCATTGGTGGTTTGATATTTTCCATATTACATCAGGTTGCTCTTGTGATGTTGTCGTGGGATGGATCACACACATGCTTACCTATGATGGGTGTAAGGGACAATCGACGCCCTCCGACAAGGATTTATGCCATAGCTCTTGTGGGACAAAGAAACCACTTTATACCAGTAAGTATAATTAATGATGACTTAATTATGTTTACTTGAATTGTAATTGTTGTTGTTTATCGTTAGATATTGTTTTTGTAGATATGGTTGAAGGATGACACGCCGCTTCCTCCTCCTCCGATAGATTGGGCAAGGAATCATGACCCTAGTGTGAAGGGGTGGGACCATCTGTTTACACAACGGATGGAAACATGGCGCAAACTTCGTATTTCTAATGGTTTAAGCCCAAATGTAGGATGTTAGAGTTAATTATGGTGAAGAACTTATATGGATTATTCTTTTTGTGGTAGTAGGTTTGGTACAAATGGTTATGTATGTTGGATACATATTGTTATGAATCTTTTGATTATGGTCTGCATTCTAGACACTTATTTTTACATTGAACTTACTAAATTTAAACAAGTTTCAATGAGGTTTTGTGAATTGTTATAGCTTCGAAGGCCATTGATTGACATTGAAAGTATTGAAGTTGCTACATGAGTGATTTTCTGTTGCTGAGTATGGCGTTTAAAGTGCCTTACGCATCATGATGCGTAAAAACCCATGAGAAAAAAAGAGTGGCTTTCGCTCGTCCCCCGTTTCAAGCCGTAGACCAATTCCTCAAACGCGTGTACCTGGACCAAGTGTGCCGCATTGGCTATCGATATATATAGGACATAATTTTGTTTTCAACTAAGGCAGTTTCGAGTCGGTTTGGTCCGGAATTATAATAAACCGACCGGTTCACCTATTTTTAGGGTTCGAATAAAAAAAATATAACGGGTTCCTAAGAGATTGTACTTGAAATAATTTTTTGGACATATAATATATGATTTTATGTATATTTTAATATGTGAATCCTTAGTAATCATATTAAAACTTTTATATAATCGAACCGACCTCAAAATAAACTGAAAAAATAAAAAAGGTTTCGGTTCATGAAATTTCATGTTATAAGGGTTATATTCATAATTTATGGTAAGGTTACGTTTTATGGTTAGGGTTTAGGGTTTATGGTAGGGTTAGGGTAGGGTGAAGGTTTATGGTTAGGTTTTAGTGTTTAATAACCTTCTAAACACTAACCCGACATCCTTACAAGTACTTTATTAGGTTTAGGGAGAGGGTTTAGGATTTTGTGAGAGGGTTAGTGTTAGGGTTAGGGTACTTCATACCATAACTAATAATCTCTAACCTTCTAAACACTAACCCGACATCCTTACAAGTACTTCATACCATAAATATTAATCGCTAACCTAATTTGCATGGAATGACCAAAACCTCAAAGTAACCCTAACCATATTGTATATACCACCAAAATAAATAAAACCCTAAATCCTTACCTTAACCCTAATATTTAACTAACACCAAAACGACAAAGCCCTAAAACCTAACCAGTAACCCGACCATCTGCATAAGACCAAAATGAAAAAACCCTAAAACCTTAACCAGTAACCCTAATTTATACATAACACCAAAATGAAAAAAAAATAGTAAACCCTAAACCCTAACCATTAAACCTAAAAACATCAAACTAATAGGAAGCAAACATAAGTTGCATTGAAAGATCAAAACCTCAAAGTAACCTTAACCATATCATGAATAACACCAAAAGGGCAAAACCCTAAAACTAATTGGCACGGAAAGATCAAAACCTCAAAGTAACCCTAACCATATATCGTATATAGCACAAAAGGGGAATAAAACTTAAACCCTATCCATTAACCCTAATTTATACCATAAATAACAATCACAAACCTAATTTGCATTAAAAGATAAAACCCTATACATCACACCAAAATGAAACAACAAACCCTAAACCCTAACAAGTAACCCTAATTCATACCCTACCATCTACATAACTCCAAAATGAATAAAACCCTAAATCCTGACCTAAACCCTACCAACTAAATAACACCAAAATGGAAACAAAACCCTAGCCCTTAACCCTAATTTGCATGAATAACGCCTCATGAAGCGACGAGTCTTACACCGGATCAATACCTCCTTTTCGGGTATCCATTTGCGTAGCTCATCATGAAGAGCTACGCTTCATGATGCACAACATTCACTGTGCGCCTGGAAAAAAAAATCTTGTGCATAAAGATTTGCCGTCATTTATTAGAAAATAAATGAATTTTTTTTATAATTCTAACGAAAATCATAAGTTAGGACATGAACTAAAATAATTCAAAAATTCGGGGTGATATTTAATTTTTTTTTCTGATGAAAAGAAAAAACTCAAAACTACCAAACGTAAATGCTCCAATTATAAAATATGTTCTAGATTCAGGGTGAGGAGCCCAGTCGGGGCGGTTAGGCCTTGGGGAAAGAACCCCGAGGTCACAGGTTCGACACCCACCGGTGACGAAACTAAAAACTTTAATTTCTCTAGAACTGTATCAGTTCTCACCCGTTCAAGGGTGTTCTAGGCTAGTCCAAGTGGTACTTGGGCTATCCTAAATCTTACTGGATCAAAAAAAAAAAAAATATGTTCTAGATTTGACCAAAAAATAATATTTTAGATTGAACGAGGATTATTGTCAAATTATTATTTTTTTGGTCAAAATTGTCACTAGCATGTTTGACTTCTTTGCTATAATGTACGAAACCACCCCCCATCGTATTACACTATTACCTGCTCTAATTGACCCCGTGGATTTGTGGCTAGGTTAAGTGACGCGAACGGGAGGTCGGGAGCTACTTCTCCAATTATACGTGCCCTCGAGGAATTGTTTGAAAAAGGGCCCTTTTTACACAAACTAGAAAAGGGCGTCTGGAGGTTAATGTGTCGTCCACAGTGCAGCAAGCGAGATTAAGAAAATGGGAGAAATCTCAAAACGAATTTGCAAAAATAAAATTTGATGGATTGAAAAAAATAATGGAAAAACGGCTGTTGCACTTATAATAAGAGACTAATTTAAAAATACTATAAGCATGAATGCAATGAAAAATAACTACTGGATTGTGGAACAAGCAGAAGCAATGGGATTATTTGAGGTTATACAAGAAGCTCGATCACAGGAGGAATCTTCGGCACATACAAATTGAAGACGATAGTCTAATTGTAATTAATGCGCATAAGGCCGGGCAGTCGATCCAGCCCTTGGACAATTTTTCAACAACCTCGACACAAGAATTACATAAATGAGACTATATGTAATTTGTCAAAATAAGTTAAATGACCAGCTAATAATGCCAAGAAAAAAGTTTCAAAAGTCGCTAACCTCACTAATCTCAAGTTTGAAAATATGTTATTCACATTAGAAATCTCATCATACCCCGAATTTTCTCTGTCTCGTTCTAATGGGAAAAATTAAATAAAGAAAAATTAATTGCAAAATGTCAAAAAGACATGATTTACAATTTGGTAGAATCAATATACTATTACTAAAGTCGAATCATTCTCTCTTATGTGTCACCCATCTAACTATGCCACATAGACATATTTAATTGTTTATTTACCTCTTTATCCTTAATTTTCTTTAGAATTTACATTTCCTACGTATTATATTATAATAGTAGTATCTCATTTATCATTAGTACTTACCATATTAAATAAAAAATCAATAAGATGTGTTATTGATAAGCATTTCATGCATATTATAATCAATTACCTCATTTATTATTATTACTTACCATATTCAACTAATGATATGGAAATATTATTTAGTCTTTTCAGTATTTACTTTCATGTATATTATAATAATATTATCTAATTCAAAATTAAATCACATATGCTATTATAAATAAATAAATACTATTATTTAAATATTTTTTACATTCCCTACATATTATAATAATTTTCATTTAAAAGTTTTATTGAGGAAAATATTTTATTTTATCGAATAAGTTTATGTAAAATTCAATCGACGAGTACGGTTCATGCATAAAAAAAATTCCCAAGTCATAATCGTGCATGGCACGATCGGGTCTTGCTAGTATTTGGTATTTTGCAAACTTTTTTTTGGATGGGATATCCCTGCAAATCCACCTATATTATAACTTATATCAAATGCAAGAAATTGTGCTACTTATTACAAAAACCCCACATATATAGAGGTTATATCATTGATGATTCTTCTTCTTAAATTTAATTCATTACGAGTTTAGTTTCAATGGAGTTAGTAAAAAAAATCTATACGTATAGTTGAGGAATTTGTTTCTATTGTTTTTAATAATTTTTCTAGTATTCATCAAATTGGTATATAGTTTTAAAACTTCATACATAAAATTTATAACAAATTAACTCTATGGATAACAAGACCCGTCGTCCATGACTATTACAAATGATAACAAATCGACACAATAATGAATAATGAAAAATTGTTTTCATACGTACAGAACAATGAAAATTGTCTTCGATCATACACAAAATGAATAATGAAAAATTGTTACAATACAATAATACAGAACAACCTTATTGAAACCAAACAAATCCAAATACACAGTCTCACGCACCACTATTGACACCGCCACCCGATCAAGAGGTGGCTTTCACCAGCTTCGTCACCGTAATCTTGGAACCCGACGTCGACACCGCAAGCGAATCAAACCTTAAAAACAACTCCACCACCAACAGCCTCGACACAAGAATCACGAAATCCTTCCCAGCACATTGCTTATTCTTCACCGTGGGCCCCTCCGTCTCGGGCCCGTTCGACCAGAACACGTGCTTCAAAAGCCGCTCCCCTTCTCCGACGAACCGGTCCGGCACGAACTCCTCGGGCCGGTCAAATATAACCGGGTCCTTGGTCACAATCGGCTGAAACCCGAACAGCATCTCGCCTTTCTTCACTTGAAACGCTGCGTCGTGGGACTCCACCACAAGGTCTTGCTTGGCGTGTCCGTACTGGAACGGGACCGGGGGATTGATCCTCAGCGTCTCGTACACCGTCGATTTCATCAGCGGCATCTGCTCCATCGCCGCCATCGTCACCTTCCCGCCGGCGGATTTCACCGCCGACCGAATCTCCCTCGCCAGCTCAGCGTGGAGCTTCTCCCCGGCCGCCCCGATGTGGGTGACCAGGCTGGGGAACGTGACCTTCATTCCTCCGAAGGTATTGAAGCACGTGACGAAAAGAAGGTTATGGCAGGCTTCTTCATGGGAGATTCCGAGCCTGGACGCCTCTTCTAGAAACGGGGCGGAGTTCTCGTAGAAGAAGTTGTAGAGCTTCTTGTAGTCTCTCTTGATTATGAAGGAAGGAAGTGGGAAGCTATGGAAGGTGAGCTCCTCCAAGAGCTTGGGGAGGCCGAGGGTATTAATCGGGGCGAGCTGAAGCCCGAGCCATGTTTGTATGATCTTCGGGCCGTTGTGCCCTATATCGGATCGGGCCGGGTCGGCCTGGTACCAGGCCTGCGCTATGAAGTTGAAGGCCGCCTGGTCGGAGGGGGTATCGAACTCGGCTTTGCCCTTGGTCGCCAACTCGGACTCGAGGGTGTCGAATAGCTTGGAGTAGCTCGCGTGGAACTCGGGGACGACCCTGTCTCGGGTCGACATTTGGAGGAAGAAAACGAGGTTCTTGAGCTTCTCGTGGGCGGGCTCGGACGGGTCGAGGTAGGAGAGGACGCGGTAGCCTCCGGTGAGGTTGGTGGATGGCATGTAGGTGCCGGTGAAGACGTCTCTCTTCTCGACCTTGGAGACGTCGAAGAGAATCGGGAACGACTTGCCGTCGAGCAAGACGATGACGCGGGGGTCATGGGAGATGAACGGGCCCGGGGGCATGTTGGCCCGAAAGACGGTGGACTCGTACTTGTTGATCCTGGACCGGAAGAACTCGTCCTGGCCTTGGTTGTAGAAGTAGTCAAGTCGGTCCTTGACGGCTCCAACGAATGGGCTCCCGTAGCTACCCGGGATGGAACGGATGGGCTTTGGGCCTTGGTCCGGGCCTGCAGTGGCGGAGGCGGTGACGGTGGTGGATCGGTGTCTTAGGAGAGGTGTGTTGTCGGGGGAGAATGGGAGGGCGGGTTTTGGGGAAGTGGCCATTGGAGATTGAAGGGTATTGGTTAGAGACTTGAGAGGAGAGTGCATTCAAAGATAATTTTCGTTGAAAGTTGTATGAATGGTCGATTAATGAAGAGGAGGATGTGGGCGGGAAGTGTATGAGGAGGTGGGCCTTGGACTTTGGTAGGGTGGGAAGAAATTAGCTCATGGCGGTGGTAATTACCACTTCCCTGTACGGCCGAAGATAAAGGGTCTGTTCGGATGCAACCAGATTATTGATAAAAATATATTATTTTGAGATTATATTAAAAAAGAGATTTTGAACATTCTGGAAAGATGAGGGTTTATAGAGTGGCAATACGTACATTGCCGAATACAGCTTTTACAAATTAATATATTATAATATATTATTTTGTATCATGTGATTGAGCCGAACGGGCCCAAAATGAGCAATTTAGCTCCATAATGTCATTAATTGCGCGCGTTAAACAGTTGCAATCTTGATGCAACCTTCCCGTCTAAAATTACTTCTTTCATCTAGAATTTTATAATACGTCTAATTTGACAATATAATGGATGAAAAATGAGAGAGGTTAGTTCATTGAAAATAGAATAGAAATAAGATTGGTTTTTTCTAAAAAAGTAAAATAAGTGGAAGTTATTTTACAAACGCTCCAAGATAAAGGGTGGTTGTTTGTAAAAAGAGGAATAATAGGTCTTTTTTGCAAATGCCACAAGATAACGGGTGATTTTCTATATTTTAGCCTTTTTAATAAATAATTTATCTTTCTTTGCTATTAAATTAAACCTTATTTTTCGATCAATATATAAATGTCATTTTCTAAACAATATTTATAAATAAGTTATTATTGTTCTTTAGATTTTGTATAATATATAGTTTTAGTTTTTTTATTTGATTTCAGAAATAAAATAATTCTCGTATGTGACCATCTGAGCATAAAATTTCTATCTTCTATGTATCATTGCGATAATACCAATCTCAAAAATAATCTATTTAAAAAAATAGCATATTAAATTTTACATTATATTTTTCTATATTAATATCTTATTTATAATATGTATAAAAATAATTTTAAATTCTGAATCGTACTCGTGCATGGTATGATGGATATAACTAGTTGAATAAAACTTCACATTCATTTATTAATTAGGTCGGTGTTGGATTGTGTTGTGTTTGTGTTATACATTCGTGGGTCGGATTTGGGTTTGGTTCATTAAATTTTAGTCAGGTTATGTCGAATTTAAGTGTGGGTTGATCAAGTCAGTTGCTCGAGTTCAGTCGTAATTTGAGACCTGAATACATGCATGTCATATGTTTTGCTCCATATTTTCGTTTTTTGGCTAGTTATATGACTTCTGAGGTTCCATTTGTGGAAGCGTTTTTTTTGGTGAAGGACATTTGTAGAATCATTTTAAGATATCTATTTTTTTTATTGGGTAAGGATTAGGGTCGTCACAAGTGCTACTTGCTTATGACCCGCCTAGAGCATTCACTAGCGATGAGAACTGGTTACCAACCAATTCTAGAGAAAAATGGGCAAACCACCGACCGCCCATGGGATTCGAAACGGTGACCTCAAGATACTACCTCGAAGGTCAAACTATTAAACCAAATATCCGAACACCATTTTATCTATAAACACGTTTCAATGACGGTAAAGTCAAATAAATAAACACTAGTCATTTTTTATTTTGTTAGCATATGTGCTTCTACACCAAATTTCGGCCTTTTGTTGCAGACGAGTCACTTTTCGCAATCACAAAACCCACACGCATCCTATTTAGTAGGCTGCTTCTACACGTGTGTTGGACCATGCAGCCGACGACTTGTCTAAAAATTTAAGGATGTCATCAACTTCTGACTTCTCCAAATCATCCATCCAAAAAGTTTCAAAAGTCGGTCCATCAGACCAATCTCAATATTCCAGTTACGCCTCATGCAAGAATCTTCTTTGCACCATCCTTTTCCTTAAATCAGTTCAGAACAATTGGAGGTGGAATATCAACCTAGGAAATTTGATCGAGATTAACAAAATCGTAATAGATGTACTCGATAGTTTTCAAGACGTACGGTCTACTAATTGTATGATTTAATATATTTCCTTATTAAAGAATAAATATTTTCCAATTTTGTTAGTCGGTTTATAGCTGTTAAATTCCTATGGTGTTGAATAATAACTTATTTTACGTCTTAAATCCAAAGAGATCCAGCCTAATATATACCTTTGAGTTATTATTCCTATTGTCAATTGGTTTTATGATGAAACTCATAAGCTTATATGCTAGACTCATACCGCGCAGTACGCACGTACCGATACATCTTTAGTCACGGACATTCTATCTTGGTGTCAGAGCCATTCGGTCATGGGACCATTATCTACCTTGGATTGAACTTAATGAGTTACTGTTACCCTCGCTTGTTATCTACCTTACTTCTACGGTTCTACCAACTACCTTGAATAAGAATAATAACCTATTGGTTTTAGTATGCATGTAATCCTGTGGACTTGTGTGTTAGGTCAATAACATACATATCTCAAGAGTATATATACTAAGCTTTATTTTACTTTAAAATCCCAATTTAAAATAAATACTTAGGCGTGAATGAAAAGTTGTAATGGGATTGATATTCGATTTTTTTAACCAAAACGTATTGAACCAAATCAACTTGAATTGATATACTTAAAGTTCAAAGGTGGAATGAGAAACAAAAGAGAAAAAGGAATCATGGCAACTTTAAAAAAAAAGAATGCATGAATAGATAAGATTTCGTCCAATGGCCAAACTAGACATCGATCTCGTTTTGTTTGTTTCTCAATCCAACCGTTTTTTTATACTTTGTCGTGTCAACAACTAGTAATATACTTTTTGCTAAAAAAAAACTACTAATATAATATTGGAATATGTAACGATTTGGCAAAAAAAATAATGCCTATTGGTATAGAAGATGTAACATAAAAATGAAACACTTGACCAAATAGCCCGGTAAAAGAGCACAATTCAACACAACTATTCTGAAAAGTTATCCAATATTCGACCAAAAAAAAGAGGAAGTTATCCAATAAAAAAGGGTGTCTAATCTATAATTGATCACATCGAAATTAATTAACATTTAGAAAGAAGTCTCAAACACGGTAAAACTGGAGAACAACACCCCAACTACTATCCATAAGAGATCAAATGAGATGATTATTGACATATATTTTGTTTTATCCGAACTTTCGAGTTCAAGCCTTGGAAGTGTTCAATGCTCATACGTGCATTTAGGTCCGTTTCGATGATAAATTATGATACAGAATTTGAATTATACTGCAAAATTTAAAAACTTTGTAGTCATCTAAACACACCCTTTTTTTATAAGGTTAAAATTAGGAGATATTTGTTGCGGAAGACGTCCTAAAATGTCCAAACGGATGAGAATATGAAGTTCTTGATGATTTATAATAGAGTCAATCGAAAAGCTATGGTCCAATTTAGCTATTTTATCGGCTACAACATTACACTTCATACTTACATGATTAATTCGAATAGAATCGAACCATTATAACAAGACAACAGAGTCTGAAATTATTATATCGGCGTCCCACGGGCTGTGGCCTAGCTTCTTTATAGCATTTAAGACGATCAAATTATCCCCTTCAATTTCCAATTTCCTAATGCCCATATTTTTATGCTCTTATGATTCCTTTTGGTAAGGCTAGAGCTTCAATTTTTGCTATCCAAGCACTACCATATTTTGAGGTTGTCATATCAATAATCTATGCATTCGAGTCTTTAATGATAATCTATGATGTTACTGATCCATCCATTTGTGTATACCCATCAAAATTTAGTTTATAGAAGCCCAAAGTTGGTTTTTTCCACCCATTTTGTTCCTATTTGCATCTTGGTGTGTTGTTTCCTTTTTGTCTAGGCTCAGAACGATCCTTAAGGCTCGTGCTTTGCTTGTTCCCAAGCCTGAAGTTGTATATGAATGTACTGCACTAAATCTGGTATAAAGTCATTTGGTGTTTGTTGGAAAACCAACTTGTTACGTTGGTACCAAATCCCCCACCAAAAACTGTGTGAATTATTTAGTCTCTAATTGTTATTTTAGGTCATTATTTATCTGTCTTGGTGTCTTGTTCTTTATGTCAAGTTGTTGTAGGGATTGTTCAATTTTGGGATTGATCTTATTACAAATGTTGTGAGTGTGGGGGCATTTAACAAAGAGGTGTCCCATATCTTCATAGGTGCAGTGGCGCATAAGGCATCCCCTTGAGATGAGCACTTGATTTTCTCGGAGTCGTGTTTTTGTTGGTAATCCATTATTATCTACTTTCCAAAGGAAGTTCTTAACTTTTGAGATATGTCAAGTCTCCAAATCCAATTGTTCATGCTTGGTTCTTGATTATTTATCTTGGTGATATAATCTACTGTAGAGGAAGTAGAAAACCAACCATTTTTACTAGCCACCCAGTATAGTCGATCTTGGATATTATTATTTGGGATGGTCATTTTAACAATATCATTCACTATTTGTGATGGGAGGGCCAACCTAAGTTCATGGATCTTCCATGTTTTATCTAATAGGAGGAAGTTAGAAATTTTGCTCACAAGGTTTATTGCATTTGAGTTGATGGCATGTTTTATAAGGGGTTCTTGCAATACCCATCTATCAGAGTCCAGAATTTAATTGATTTGCCATCGCCAACTTACCATATGGATCCCTCTTCGAAAAGAGGTTTTAGTTTAATTAGATTTCTCCATCGTCAAGATACATTGGACTTAAGTTTATATGAGAACAAATCGTCATTCTTGAGATACTTTTCAGTTACTATTCTCACCCATATATATTGTTGGGTTCAGCCAAAATTTTCCAGAGTAACTTCATTTGTAGTGCTTTGTTCATATGTTTTGTTTTCCTAATTCCAAGTCCTCCATGGGATTTAGGCTTGCATATACGATCCCAACCTATAAGTAGTTTATACTGGTCATTCTTGTTCTAGAAGAAGCCTCTGTTTGTTTTATCTAGCTCATTATGCACACTTGTAGGCAGCATAAAACTTTGCATCAAATAGCAAGGTTTGATCTTATGAGAATGGTTCGACCTTCTTACGATAAGGAGTTGGCCTTCCATTTACATAATTGGTCTTTGGTCTTCCCAATAGTGTCTTGAAACGTTTCTCTATTCACTGCACCATTGATGATGGGACACGGGGCGCCCAAGGTATTTTCCCAAATTTGTCATTGTCGTAATGTGTAGTGCTTGCTAAATTCTCTGTTTTTGTTGGCTTAGTACACTTTTTGATGTTTGGAAAACAGACTTATGGTAATTCACCTTTTGTCCAGAAATCTCGCAATATTCATCAATTATCATCTTAACAGTAATAAAAGTGGAACGAGTTGCTTTAGAAAAGATGATAATGTCATCAGCAAAGCATAAGAACATAATTTTAGTTCCACCACGTGCAAGTGAGAATCCAATGGTCTTATTTGAAGCCAAGCATGTATGTTGGAGTTTCCTCACTAGGATTTTTGTACCTAGAATAAAAAGATATGGGGAGAGAGAGTCACCTTGTCTTTGACCTCGTTCTGGCCCAAATGGGTATGTCGGCCCATTATTCACAAGAATAGACAAGACACTATTTTGATACACTCTTGAATCCAACCAATGAATTTTTTTTCAAATTCAAATTTATCCATTACCTACAAAAAAGAAATCCCGATTCACTATATCGTATGCTTTTTCCATATCCAGTTTAATACCTGCCTAACCTTCTTTGTTCTTTTTTCCTTTGAACAAATGAAAAATTTGATGCGCAATCAACACATTATCTTGTATTGCTTTGTTGGCGAAAAAGGCGCCTTGGAGCGAGTGGATAATTTTCCCCATTATAGCTTCCAATCTTCCGACAATAATTTTGGCTATGATTTTGTATATTGTCGAGCATAGGCTAATGGGCCTATAGTGTTTTGTTGAGTGTGGGTTATCGCGTTTAGGGATCAAGGTTATAAATGTGTGGTTTATTTGTTTTATGATTTTTCTCGAGTGGAAAAAACTCTTAACCGCTTTGGTGATGGTTGGTCCCACAATATCCTAGTATGTCTTGTAAATTTCTGCTAACATTCGATCTGTGGAGATTTGTCAGATCGGATGTTCATTACTGCATTTTTTATTGGAAAAATTGCATTTAACCACCCTTTATTTTACACTTGTTGCAATTAACCACTGATGAAACCCGAAATTAACCGAGCGCTAGAAGACAAGAAATGAGATTACTTTTATTCGATTGTGCAAACACTTGCTTTTTTATTTATGCCTTTTAATGCGAGGTTACAAGTTGTGAGATTACAGATAACGAGATTGCAATCAGTGAATGCCCTAGATCTTTCTTAAAGCGTTCGAGATCTTGATCTAACAAGGTTCGAGATCTCCTAGTTACAACGAGGTTCTATCCCCCGCAGGTTGTGTCGAGCTCTAGTGGCGAGGTCGAGGGGTTGATTTAGCACGCAGTGATTGTGACTTGCGAGGCGATATAGCGAGATTTTTGATTGAGGCGGGGATTCTCTCGGGTGACTTGAAGTCTTTTTGTAGACCTTCACTTGTTTGTAGCGTGGTCTTTAACGATGTTTCAACACGTCGATCTTCAACGAGCAAGATAGTTCATTACTAGAAAACGCGCGTATAGCCAGGATATTTGGGTGTGGTTAAGTTTGTGTGTAACGGCCACAACATCCCCCAAAAATCTCAAATTTTCTGGCTGTTTACCCATGAAATTCACGGTTGGGGCTACATTTGGGGTAATATTGTCGCGAAATAAACACGCAGCTAAGTTTGATTCTAATTTTGTGGCCATATAGCCATGAAAATAAGGGTTGCGGCTATAGATGTGGCCATATTGTCGCGAATATATTACGAAGCTAAAATCGGTTCTAAATTTATGGGCAATTTGTCGCGAAGTAACCATGAAGCTAAGTTATATGTTGTGGCTAAATTTGAAGCTATATTGACGCGAATTTATGATGAAGCTAAAATCGGTTCTAAATTTTTGGGCAATTTGTCACGAAATAATCATGCAGCTAAGTTCGATCCTAAGTTTGTGGCAATATAGCCATGAAAATAAGTGTTGTGGCTATAGTTGGAGCTATATTGATGCGAATATATTACGAAGCTAAATTCGGTTCTAAATTTCTGGGCAATTTGTCGCGAAATAATCATGAAGCTAAGTTTGATTCTAATTTTGTGGCAATATAGCCATGAAAATGTTGATTGTGGCTATACTTGCAGCTATATTGGCGCGAATATATTACGAAGCTAAAATCGGTTCTAAATTTATGGGAAATTTATCGCGAAATAATCATACAGCTAAGTTCGATTCTATGTTTGTGGCCACATAGCCATGAAAACATGAGTTGTGGCTATAATTGGAGCTATATTGCCGCGAATATATTATGAAGCTAAATTTGGTTCTAAATTTATGGGGAAATTGTCACGAAAATAAGCATGCAGCTAAGTTGGATTCTAAGTTTGTGGCCATAACTATGATAAAAAAAATCTATTAATTAAGCAAAAAAAGAAAAAAGAAATCTTGAAACCTATTATTCAAAAACCACATAAAGACCCCAAATTACACAACAACTGAACAAGGACCTAGTAGCTCGGATCCTTAATTTCTATCAGAAATCGTAAGACAATAAACAACAAGAATTTTAAAAAACCCAACAATGCACATAAAAAATTTGCCAAAACTTCGCCTAAAAATGCACATACAAAACTCAAACAATGCACATACAAAACTTAGCCTAAAAATGCACATACAAAGCTGCCCATATAAATGCATAAAATGTCCAACACAATCTTAACAAATGTCTTCAACACAATCTCAACACAATTTCAATGTCTTCAACACAATCCTAACAAATGACTTTAACACAATAAGATTCAAACACAATTTCAATGGGCAACACAATCCTCTAATGTCACTACAACCAAGTTAAGGCATACAAACAAACTACAAGTCTAAAATCACTAAAACCAACACAATCCTCTAAATGTCTTCCTCTTCCTCTTCCTCTTCCTCTTGTTTGCTACAGCCTACATCCTCATCATCATCACTAGACAGGTAAAGCTCGACATCTTCATCTTCCATGGTTTGACAATAAAAGATTTTGTTCAAAAGAGTACTCATATAAGGATCCATGCCATTTTTCCTGAAAAACTTGTAAGCTTTGCACTCCTACCATACAAGATATTTATAAGTTATAAAAGATAACAGAACACCATGGAACACAAGACAAATTAAACCTACTAAGAGTCTAAAAAATGAAAAAAAACAGCATGGAACACAAGTCCAAGTAAACCTTAATAAATGAAAGCAAATGTCCAATACTAAAATCTCTTCTATTACATTTGACAAGGTAAACCCTAGATGATAAGTAAGGTAAAATTATGACCTTGAAAACAAACATCATTCATTAGATTCAATAGGCTTGAAGTCATCAATGACTGGTTGAACCTATAAATTTGTTTAGGATACGTTCTAGCAAAATATTCATTACTCAGCAGTAAGATGTCACAAGCCCACAACTTCTCTAACTCTACAAGTCAAGTCTTAAATAAACACAAATACCAACCATAATCAATCAAGAAATAGGAATACAAGTAACTAGATGATATATTCACGTACACTTAAAAAATAAAAGCATGGTATTATTTTGCTTGCTAAATAAAATGAAAGTTTGTACCAAAAGGAGAAGTGTAAACTTGGTATTATTTTGGAGGGGGTAGAGTACAAGTTTATATTAAGTTAAAAGGTGAATTTGCACTTACTTTGTATTTCCCCGCCCACCACTCGTCGTGACCAATAATTTGTCAGGTACTTTTATCCCACATGAGACCCCCCTTCGTTTGTTGGAAAAGACTACATATCTTCCAAAGCCAATAATAGTGGTTATACCTTGATTGCGCAGTGATTCTCGTGGACAAACACCGAGTCTCAGCCTTGAATCGCTGGTGGACATCAAACCAGTTGGGGGGGGGGGGGATCATCAAGGGGAGGACTAAGCTCTAAAACTATTTTGAGGAAGATCATCTCTTCGTCATGATTCCAGTTCATTGGCATTGCAACAATCTGTGAAGAAAAGAAATTAAAAAACATCAATCGTAATTGACAAAAATATGTGGGGAAAATAGTCATGATATCAATCTCATTGTAGTGGCAGAGCAACATCCAGCAATACATAAATATTTTCTTTCATTGGTTTTTTGTTTGCACATTAGTGTGTTTATACCATTACATTAGAAAAGCCTGTGATCTTCATTCCATGTCTTTAAATTGGTGATGTCTGGTTGATATCCTTTTTGGATCTCATGCATCATATAAGTCTTAGGATTTTGCTGAATGCTATGATTGCTTCTAATCAGATATTAGAGATGATGACAGTGGGATCAACTAATGACATTGGTGGCCACAGACAGAATATAATCAATGAAAATTTTCGTTACAGAACCAAATTATCCTCAATTTCTATGTTTCATAATCTCTAATCCTGTTGCAAAATTTTTGATTGGTTCCCAGTAACAAATCAACGGAAGATCAAAACACAAATAAGTGGGACATCCTTGGACAAAAAAAAAGAGTGTTTACACTAAAATTGATCAATCAAGGTGGTTTCCATTGATCAATCAAGGATCAATGAAGTTGCATTTTCAAGGTGGTCTCCGAAATTGATCACATACCAACTCAAAAAAGTAACATAATGTTGCATTTTCAACTAAGTGTCAACAAAAAATCTAGATTCATACCTGTATAGAGAAGGAGAGCGAGAGAGATGTGTCGCCGATCTGGTGGTGGGAGGCGTTGTCGGTGTGGTGGACGATGTTTCCGATCTCGTCTATGGTGTAGCCGGTGGAGAGCGAGAGAGAGGTGAGAAGAAGTGGCTCGAGAGAGGGAGAGGGAGATGGAGATCGGCGATGGAGATGGCGGTAGAGATGGCGATGGATGGCGATGGCAAGGGAGGGGCTCGAGAGAGGGAGAGGTAGAGGGAGAGGGATATGGCGCTCGGGAGAGAGAGAGAGGGAGAGGGAGAGGAAGATGGAGATGGCGATGGAGGGCGATAGAGATGGCGGCGAGGGAGGGGCTCGAGAGAGATCGAATGAGAGGCAAACGGTGATAATGAGATAGCATTGTCTCTGAAACCCTAACCTCATTCAATTGGATCTCGCCTCATTCAATTGGGCTGGTAATAAAACTAACCTGATTCAATTATATGGGCCGAATTGGATCTGGCCTTTTTAGTGAGCCCAAAATTTATTCGTGGCCATTTTTGTGGCCATTTTCCTGGCTAATTTCAACTTGCATTTTCATTAAATTCTCCTCGTACCAACCTCATTCAATTCTCAACTACCATTGCCTATGATACGTCAAAAACCTCATTCTCACCACTTATTTCTCATTCTCTCTCAAAATTCTCCCTCTCAACAATTTTCTCTCACAAAAAAACAAACTCAAATCTTGAAGATAATACTCTACACATTTTGAAGATAACATTAAGAGGTGCACATCTGATTTGGATCAGGTAAGTTAGTTGCAAAGAGGTTTTAGGGTTACAAGTTTTAGATTTAGGGTATTTGGTAAATATTTGTGGGTTTTGCTTTTTTGTTAATGTTAACTTAAGTTTGTTTGGAAAAATTTATAGAATTATCGATGGAGAATCGTGATTGGATGTATGATAGATGGCTTCCTGGTGGTGGAGGTTACAATAGCGAATTTGTTGATGGTATTCAAAGATTTCTTGAATTTGCAAAATCTCAAAAGCATTTCATGGATGGGGATAAGATAAAATTTCCTTGTTTGAAATGTAAGAATGGGCGATTTGAGGATGTAGATGATGTCCGCGTTCATCTGTTTAGAAAAGGCTTTGTTGACAGTTATTATTGGTGGACTGCACATGGAGAGTCACCATTTGCCAATGCGCCCCCTTTGGAGGAGTTTTATTCCACCTCAAATCCTAGTGATATGAATCTCTTTGGGATTGGGATGCATTTGTTTGATAATTTGAATCCCACCCAAAGAATGGTGTTTGATGCAGCTGGTCCAAGTTTTGTTCCACCCCCGTGGTTTGACACAGACACTTCTTATAATGAGCCAAGTAGTAGTCCTTTAGAGGTGGGTGAAAACCATGACCTTGAAGAAGGAAGTTACTTAGAACAATCAGCAATGGTGTTTGGTCCTGGAGATGAGGACATGTCCTTCTTATCTGAGCGCTTCTATGATGTATTGAGAGCAGCAGATCGGCCATTATATGAAGGTTCTCACATGTCACAATTAGCTGCCGTTGGATCTTTTATGGAGTTGAAGACCAAATACAACATGTCACAAGCTGGATATGGTGCACTACTTCAAAAAGTCAATGAGGTTTTGCCAAGGGACAACAACTTCCCAAAAAGTTTCTATGAGTAGAAGAAGATGACTAGAGAGTTAGGATTGCCCTAGCAAAAGATACACCTATGCCCCCAAGGTTGTATGTTGATTTGGAAGGATGATGCTAATGCAGTTGAGTGCAAATTTTGCCACAGTCCAAGATATCAATCTTGTTTGTCCCAAAAAGGAAATCCAATACCCAATCAACTGTTACGATATTTGCAATTGATCCCACGACTGCAACTATTGTACGTTATGGAAGAAACGGCTTCAAAGATGCGTTGGCATGCCGAGCACCAAGCAGATGAAGGATATATGAGTCACCCGTCTGATGCCGAGGCTTGGAAGCATTTTGATCGAACGTACCCAAATTTTGCCAAGGAGATTTGTAATGTGAGATTATGCTTGTGTTCAGATGGATTCTTCCCCTTTGGTAAGCTTGGCAAGACATACTCGACATGGCCGGTGATTGTCACCCCTTACAACCTACCACCAAATATGTGCATGAAGACTCCTTATTTGTTCTTAAGCACTATTGTTCCAGGCCCGAAAAATCCGAAGAAGTTAATAGATATTTGTATGCAACCGTTGATTGATGAGTTGTTATTATTGTGGAAAACGGGTGTGCCAACATTTGATGTCTCTAAGGGAAAGCACTTTAGGATGCGTGCTGCACTTATGTGGAGAGTGAATGACTTCCCAACATATGGGATGTTATCTGGGTGGAGCACTGCTGGTATTTATTCTTGTCCTCATTGCATGGAGAACACAAAAGCCTTTCGATTGCATAATGGACGAAAGGCTTCATGGTCTGATTGTCATAGGTGCAGATTGGAACTAGATCACCCATTCAGGACCAACAGGAGAAACTTCTACAAAGGGCGAAAGGAGGACGATCCTCCTATTCCATATTTGTCTAGTGAAGAGGTGTGGGAACGTGTTCACGATTTTCCGACCGCCATGGAGAGTCCACTTCAATATCCTGATGGTTATGGTGAAACTCATAAGTTCACGAAGAAAAGTATATTTTGGTTGCTTCCTTATTGGAAGCATAATTTGCTCCGCCACAACCTTGATGTCATGCATATTGAGAAAAATGTGTTTGAGAATGTGATTAACACTGTGTTGGATGTTAAGGGTAAGACAAAGGACAACTTGAGCTCAAGGAAGGACCTACGCTTATATTGCCATCGCCCAGAGCTTCAAGTGGAGGATGACCACAAGGGCCCAAAACCAAAAGCATTGTATGCATTAGATAGAAGGAAAAAGACAACGATGCTTACTTGCCATGTGTTCATGCAAAGACTTCTACCATCTGCTTTCAAAGAGCTTCTTCCCGTGGGTGTATGGGGGCCATTGACAGAGCTAAGCTTGTTTTTCCAATCATTATGTTCATCTACACTTGACAAACAAATAATTGAGGATCTAGAACGGGCTGCACCTCTTTTATTATGCCAATTGGAAAGGATATTCCCACCATCGTTCTTTGATTGCATGGAGCATCTCATTGTTCATTTACCATACGAGGCAAAGTTAGGGGGTCCGGTACAGAACAGATGGATGTATCCAGTTGAAAGATTATTATTCACGTTGAAAGGGAACATGATGAACCCGCAAAAGGTGGAGGCGTCCATAGTGGAATCATATTTGTTTGAGGAGATAACAAGTTTCGTTCAACATTATCCTCAACATCAAGACTCCAATAAAAGAAAGAAAACCACCGTGCATGAGGTGAGTGTGCATCCTCAAATTTCAATTTTCAACCATCCGGGTCGTGCAAGTGGAAAATGCAAGGCTATTTGGATGTCCGATGAGTCAGACTTTCATGTAGCACATACATACATCCTACTTAATTGTAGAGAGGTCGACTCCTACGTCGAGTAAGTCAATTGAACTTGTATATATATCTATATATGTTATTTTAGACATGTATAAATAGTTGAGTGAAACTTTGAAGTACTAGTCTTATGTTGTTCTTTCCATGTGCAGGGAATTTCAACAGACTGTAGGACAAGGAGATCCGCTTGGACTTGCCAACTATTTTTGTACATGGTTTCATGAAATTGTAAGTACTAGTGCATATTGTGTCAACAATACAAAATTCTAACATCACATGTGCATTAGGTCAATATATATATATATATATGTGTGTGTGTGTGTGTCTATGTTTTGTAGGTTTTGGTTGCAAACGCCCTACACCCCCCACTTGAGGATCATGATTTGATAAATAGTTTAGCTTGGAGGCCATCCCGAAAGGTGTTGTCATGGCCATCATATTGCATCAATAACTATAAATTTGAAACGTTGCAACGCGGAGAAGGAAAGTTAACCATGAATAGTGGTGTGTGTGTGCAAGCTTCTAATGGTGATACACAATCAGATTTCTTTGGGTTGATAGAACAGAGTTTGGAGTTTCAGTTCACTGGGATGCCGTGTAAGAAGATTGTCATGTTCAAGTGTTTGTGGTTTGACCCTAGCCCTAATGGGACAAAAGTCCATCCAGATTACCATTTCCAAGAGGTTAATGTGAAGAGACGTTACAGCAACCATGATCCTTTCGTTTTTGCTCAACAATGCATCCAAGTTTACTATCTTGACTACCCTGGTGCACCCCGAAGTCGTGCAGATTGGAGATATGTGTGTAAGACAAAGCCAAGAGCCAATGTTGAGCAACGATGGGCAGAGAGCAATGTTGAACAACGAACGTTTGAACCATTACAACCGGATGACTTTGAGATTGATGGCTTCGTAGGGTCGACAATTCAATCTTTACCTACAAATCTTAATGATCCAGTTTCTTTGCATGAGGAAGCATACGATGTCGAAAGTGGCGATGATAGCTTCGATATTGCAAGCGACAACGAAGAAGATGATTTCCCATCGGATTCAAGTTCCGAAAAATATGATTGGTAAATTCTTTTTCCTCCTCACTCTATCATCTATGGAATATTATTTGTTAATTTTACCATCTAGATTTTTGGTTTAGGAGGGGAATATTGAGTTAGGATGGAAGAATTGATGTAGGATGGAATTATTCATTTAGGAGGGAAATTTTTGTTTGAGAGTGAATTGGACAAATTTTGAGTTTTGAATGGGAGGGAAATTCCGAAATTTTGGGCTTGGAATTATTTTTGGGCTCGAATTTAGGCCCGATAGTGGAAGTGAGGATTGAGGGTTTAGGGTTGAGAGACTTCATCGCACCACACGCTTTCTTTCACATTGAGAGCTTCTTTCAGATTGTTAGGGGAATATTGAGTTAGGAGGGGAATATTGTTAGAGCTTCTTTTTCCTCCTCACTCTATCATCTATGTAATATTATTCGTTAATTTTACCATCTAGATTTTTGGTTTAGGAGGGGAATATTGAGTTAGGATGGAAGAATTGATGTAGGATGGAATTATTCATTTAGGAGGGAAATTTTTGTTTGAGAGTGAATTGGACAAATTTTGAGTTTTGAATGGGAGGGAAATTCCGAAATTTTGGGCTTGGAATTATTTTTGGGCTCGAATTTAGGCCCGATAGTGGAAGTGAGGATTGAGGGTTTAGGGTTGAGAGACTTCACTCGCACCACACGCTTTCTTTCACATTGAGAGCTTCTTTCAGATTGTTAGGGTTTAGGTGGAAGCCGCGGCGCCCTCTCCCAGCGATTCGGTTTGATCTCCCCGGTAAGGCTCTCGCTCCTTTCCTTTCTTGATGGTGTTCTTTCATGGATAGAATCTAATCGAGATTGTGTTTTTCATGGCAAGCTTTTTGGTGTTCTTTGGAGTTCGATTCTGGAACAAGGCAGTCGTCGATTTGGTATGTCTCTCTCCTCTCTCCCTTGCTCTCGCTCAATCCTCTCACTTTCCTTTGAAATGGTGTTGTTTCATGGCCCTATCTAATCGAGATTGTGTTCTTTCATGGCAAGCTCTTTGGTGTTCTTTGGAGTTCGATTTTGGAACAAGGATTTCGTCGTAGATTTGGTATGTCTCTCCCTCGCTCTTGCTCAATCCTCTCACTTTATGGGTCCATTTATTTTTTTGTTGGTTAATTGATCTCTAATCCCTCTCTCCCTTGTTCTTTGGTGTTCATGGCAACCATTTTTTGTTGGGGTTGCTGGTTATTCGTTCAAAATTCTTTGGTGTTCATGGCAACCTTTTTTTGCTGGGGTTTTGGGTTATTCATTCAGTAAAAGGTGCAAGTCCCTAATCTCTCCCTCTTTCTTTTATTGTTTTGCATTTCTTGGATCAATTGCATGTTCATTTGCTGAACTTGAGTTCTATTGATGTTTCCTTCTATTTCTCTCATTCAGTTCATCATGCGACACCTTTGGAGCACAGCTCGAGGAAGTGTTGGGGTCACTAGCTGCAACTTTGCGCGTGGTCCACCTCTTTCTTCTCCATCTGAGGGTGCTTTAAGCCCTAGAAGACCTCCTATGAAACGAGCATCTCCAGCTCCCTGTTCGTAGTAGCCCAAGGTTTAAAAAATCAACACCACTTGCAGCCCCTCCACCACGAGCTGTTGCACGTTCAAAGGCTCCTTCAAAAGCTTCCCCACCAGCTCCACCACAAAGAGTTCCTTCAAAAGCTTCCCCACCAGCTCCACCACAAAGAGTTCTCCCTACTTCAAGAACATCTAGCCCTAACCTTACTCCTACCCATCCTGTCCGACGAGCACTCAACTCTTAAAAGGCTCCTTTAAATGCTCATGTAAGAACTCCTAGCCCGGTTCCAAGACCACGAACAAAGCAAGTTGTTGCACCAGCCCTACTACCAGCTGAGGAAGAAAGTTATGACCAACATAGTGAGGATGAGTTCAATGTGGATAATGAGCCTGGGGCTGATTTGAGAGGAGATGAAGAAGTTGAGGAAGAAGAAGAAGTTTACAAAGAAGGTGAGGACCAAGATGATGAAGTCGTTGAGGAAGAAGAAGAAGGTTACAAAGAAGGTGAGGACCAAGATGATGAAGTCGTTGAGGAAGACGGTGAGGATGAAGGTGAGGAAGAGGAAGACGGTGAGGAAGAAGAGGAGCAAAGTGAAAGAGAATAACATGTAGGTGATAAACAACAAGGAGGTACAGAAGAAGGAGATGAAGATCAAGAAGAGGAAGAAGGTACACAACGGAAGCTTATATGGGTCGCTGGGGAAGGCAGCCGGTCAGTGCTAAAACTCTTCTCTATTAATCCTAACTTTCATTTTATAGATTACTAATAATTGTATCCAATTCTTTCTAGGGACTATGAACCAAAGAAGTTAGCGTTTGCAAAGGCTAAGGAAATCGTCCATGGCCATTATAGAGGTCCTTGGACCAGTATATCTAGAGTGCCAAAACATGTGCAGACCATGTGGTTTCAAGAGTTTCAGGTTATTTTCTACTTCTTAAAATGAAAAATCTTTTACCTGTTGTTGTCTTGGTTGTTGGCTTCATAATGGCTTCATAAATTGGCTGATTTGAACAGAATGTAGTTTATTTGTTGTGTGATTTGAGCATAATGGAGTTAATTTGCCCAGAATGAGTTAATTTGGGTGATCTGTTGATCTGATTTGATATGATTAATTCTGTGATATGTGTTATAGTCTAGTAAGGAAATAATGATTGAGATCTTCTTGCTAATCTTTTGTTTGAAGTAAGAAATTAATTAGGTTGCTAAAAACAAAGAGATTAATTAGGAAAGCAATTGAATTTAGTGCTATAACAGTGCTCACATGATCCTAGTCGTCAGTCAATTGGGTTTATTAGTAGGTTGCATCTTATATGTCGAGTATCTATTTATGAGAGTCATTTCGAGCTATGATTTTCATGTAACAACAACTAGGTTAGGTCACATGAGCCTTGTCGTCGGTCAATTGGTTAAAATGATTTGACATGTGCAAACTAATAATGTGCAAACTAATCACTCTATTGCTGAAATTTTGCCTTTCTTTCTCTTTAAAAATGAAAGAACAATAAGTTTTAGTTTAAATCAGCCTATTGATGTAACATGCCTTCTATTTCTTTAAATTAATGAAAATAAGGTTGTCTTATTTCTTGTTTCTCAATGTAGAGGTATTTCTGTTGGAGGGAGACGGATGAGCTGATGAAGGATGCCTTTCTACACCAAATTGGAAGGCACCTTAGCAATGTCTTCAAGAATGCGCGTGCTAGAAATGTACAACCAACCTGGTTAGCGAGCAGGCACTGGACAGGGATGAAGACCATGTGGAGAATTGATCCCAACTTGGTGCGCCAAGCTCAGGTGAATATGGAGAACATGAGATCAAAGAAATCACTCGAGTTTGGACCATACCGAGGGGGTTCTCGGAAGTTCACAAAGTGGATTGAAACGATGGTAATTGCAATCAGATTTCACATAATTACTTATGATTGTTTTGATGTTATTGAACTAAATATTACTCTTTGTTTTTAAGGGTGGTGAGTCTGGTACCATGCCTATGATTTCTGAGGTTGTAAAGAAGTTGTGGTCAACCAAAGATGGACAAGGCCTTGGTGAACGACTAGCTGCTATCATTGTAAGTATTAGGCTGAATATTACTTCTCATTTACAAAACTGATTGGGTTGCAATTTATTGTGAAAATATGGCTTTTATGGTTGCCTATTATGATGGGATGTACTGTTGACTTACTTTTCTGGTCCTCTCTAGTTGAGCCTTTATGGTTGCCTTTTATGATGGGTTGCTCAATTTTACTCTCTGTTTGACTGAGATTTTTATGCTAAGATTTTGATGCTATTATGAAATTATTGGGTTGTTTGGATTATGGAAGAAGTCATGTTTATATTTTGAAGCCTTTATTGAATGAAGCTTAGATGATGTGTAAATGAGAAGCAAGTCATGTTTATTATTATTTTTCATGTGTAATGCTCCTTTAGTTAGCAAGTCATGTTTATGAATGCAATTTTCTATAAGTTATGTGCTCTGTGCTCATGCTATATATGATCTGTCTTGTGCCAAAGATAGAAATTTGTTTGTGAATGCAATGTGCTCTATCATGCATACTAGTTTATTTTACATTTGTGAATGCTATATGTGATATGTCTTGTGCCAAAGATAGAAATCTGTTTGTGAATGCAATGTGCTCTATCTTGCATACTAGTTTCTATAAGCCTTTATTGAATGAACCATAGCAAATTTTGTGAATGAAATCTATTTGTGAATGCAATGTGCTCTATCTTGCATACTAGTTTATTTTACATTTGTTTTTACAACTTGTTCTTAATGTCATATATTGCTTTCATATCTTCATTGTAATGCATTTTCATTCTATTCAAGGCTGAGTTTGAACGGCTGGTTGTTGAGGAACAAGTGAACAATGCATCGGGTCAACCATTGTCAAACACAAAGATGATAGAGCTGTGGATCAAAGCTGATAAGGGGCATAAAGATCGGAAGATATTTGCATTTGCTGAGCATGGGATAGCCCTCCTTCGCAGCGACAAGGTTGATGCATGCTTTTCTTCTCCTTCCTCCAGCCTTGTCCACCCACAATCATCTACCGAGCCTCTCAAGGAAGAGATGAAGGAAATGCGGGACCAGATGAAGGCTCTTCAAGCTCAAAATCAAGAAATTCAAAGCCAAAACAAGGATTTGAAAGGCATGCTTGAAAAGTTGATGGAACAAATTGGTAGCAATTAGCTCTCTCTCTCTCTCCATGGTAATTTAAGGTCTTTTGGGAAACTTGTTGGTAGTTGGTGATGCCATTTTCTCTCTTTATGGATTTGATGATGTAAGGTTGTTGGATTGTTGGATTGCTGTTGGTTTTTTGTCAGCACAGTTTGGTACTTGAAAACAGTTTATATCTAGCTAAAATGGTGTAGGTTTAGCTAGATGGTTTGTAGGTGCAGGTTTTGCTTTAAACAATTGTGGATTTGGTCATTTGCCACATGGTTTGATGATCAAACCATTTTTGTATGAATGCATGTGGTATATATAGTTAATATTGCATTTAATTGCATGGTGTAGGTTAGTATTGCAATTAAATAGGTGGCTTATACTGATTTTTATGACCACATAATTTGACACAAAATGCTTTCAAGGCTAATTTTGTAACAAAAGGCCACAACTTTGGCTATTAAATTCACTCAATCAATTTGTACCTAATTTTCATCCTAAATGGCCAAGACACTGGCCATTAAATGTATTCTGCCAATTCGTAGCCAAATTACATGCTACACGCTACAACTTTACCCACCAAATGTATTCGCGACAAACTTTGATACTAAATGGCCACGACATGTGGATGATGAACACGACTTATTTCTACCAAATTTAGCCAGAAAAATACTTCGGCGCTAAGTTTCTGGAAAAATAGACTCAAACTTAGCCACGAAGTGTTTCTGGCTATACCATGTATTTAGCAGAACATGATTTTTGTACCCAATATTGTGGTTACATAGGCACGAATCTATGGTTTGTGGCCAGTTTTCACAGTATGCTATACCCACGACCGTTTTAACCACAAACTTTTCGTCCTGGGAAAACGGGTGGCTAACTTTGTGGCGAAGCATTATTCCTGGCTAACTTTGTGGCTTATCTCGTGCCAAAGCTCCTGGCTATAGACGCGTTTTCCAGCAGTGGTTCTTGAGTTCAAGAGGTTTTCGACCCCTTGCCATCTACAAGATTCTCTTCTATTTATAGTGATTTGAGAGGACGAGTTTCGGCGTTTGTTCGATGTGGGACGCTCGAGATCAAGCCCTTCGATTGGTTGAGCGTGAGACAGTAATTCATTGGTTGGAGAAGCGGTGTCCGCTGAGTGGTCTAGACAGTAATTCATTGTTTTAATTAGAGGTGGGGACTTTTTAAATTATATTATTTAATTGTAATCATTTTATTGGATATTTGTAATAAAGAAATGTGATAAAAATAAATGTTAGTGACGAAGGAGTAAGAAATATCAATCAAAATAGCAAAATATTATAAATGTGACAACAACTATAAGAGATATTACACTATAGAGACCCGTAATTAATGTTTAAATTTCTTATGTCATATATAACCTTTGTTATATTTATAAGCAAGGGCGGAGGTATAGTGTGCCCAGTGGGGGCTGTAGCCCCCACTGGGATTTTCAAATTTTTTTTTTTTAAAAATATAGTAAAAAAATTAGGTTACTTGATAAAAACTAATTTATTTTGTCAGAATAAGGCAGATTAATTTATATATCTATATATATATAATATATTGAAATGGTTTTTTATACATAAAAATACAAAATTTTCAATATAATTTTTTTATATATAGAAAAATATAATTTTTTTTATATTTTATAAAAAAAATACAAAAAAAAAATTTCCTGCCTTCGCCAAGAATATTTCTATAGCCAAACAATTTACCCAAAGGAATTTAGCCCTCACTGGCATAAATTCCTGACTACGCCACTGTGTATAAGTGATATGTGATCTAAGTAAGCTAGATATTGTTTGGTTGTATAAATAAAAAATATTATTTTTTTATAGGGTAAGGATTAGGGTCGACACAAGTACTAATAGGGATCGCATAGAGCATCCACTAAAGATGACAACTGGTTACATTAAAATCACGCATTTTTTTAATATATTCAAATATATGTATGAATAAGCCATTATGTCTTTCATCGCATGTTGTTGGGTAAGAAACAAGGCCATCAAATTAAGTCGCCTTATTTTCACCACATGTCGTTCCCACGTTAATCCATCTAATTTTTGCCACATATCACGGGTAAGAAATAAGGACACCAGATTAAGTCGCCTCATTTTTTCCATGTGTCGTTGTCATGTTAATTTACCTTATTTTTTGTCACATGTATCGGGTAAGAAATAAGGTGACCACATTAAGTCATCTCATTTTTCATGTCGATCCACGCCACCTCGATCATTTAAAATATTGGTCCTTGCGTTAATTATAAAAGTGATAAAAAATAATTACTTTAATTAAATAAATTTTACGTTCAAAACTTTTATCAAATTTTGTTAAAAGTTGGTTAATCATCATATTCAATTTGTAGGTCATACTTAATTCATTTTTGTATTTAATATTATTATAGTATACGTATAAGAACATTTTATTTTGTACATTTAGTCTATTAATATGACTATGTAATGAATCAATATGTAAAATAATACATTTTCGATATAAAATTCAACTAAAACTGTAACAAGATCCGTGCAGGAAACGGATACTTACGCTAGTCTAAATAATGAGGGCATTCTCAGAAATTTATTGCACATGCGGAAATTTGAACCCATACACACAGACAAAAAAAAAAAGTCAACGAAAAAACAAACCCGAAAAGCCAATTTGTTGGGCCAATGTGCTAACACAAAGAGCAAATATGTTGGGCCGCTAATTCCTTTGATATCCAACAACTTTTGACCATTCTTAACGGCATGCAAGAAAACTGAACATTGCATGACTTGTAATTTTATATGACCAATTGTTTAAATTCGATTCCTCTGCTTTCTCGTGAGTTTGAACATGGACATTTACTGACGAATTCAAGGCATAATATATGTATGCACCTTTTTCTTGTGAATGCACAGCAAGCTTGCGCTCTTGATTGCTACGTACGACTGTCATGTTCTTTATGTTTTCAATGTATCTGCTAATTTATCGTTGCAAAATAGTTATACTGATTCTCTTCTGTTCCTCCATCATATTATTGTGACATTCATATATAGTTAAACATCACAAGGTAATAAATTTGGAATACAAAACTACTGCACTTTGTTTTTCTCACTAATTAGCTTCACTTTCGACTATTTACTACGGAGTATTTATATATAGCAACTCACACACAACGTCTTTGCTCACTATTCTTGCTACTCACACCTCCTCGATCTCCAATGGCGGTCTACTTCTCTCTCGTCCCTCTCCTCATACTTCTAGGTAATTATTCAATTTCTCACATTCAATTACCATTTTTTTTTTATAAACATATACGGCATTTATATGAAAAATAAACTAATTGCAGGTTTAGCAACACAAACCTTAACGACAACGGCAACCGTCTTCACGCTCCTCAACAACTGCCCCTACACCATCTGGCCGGGAATTCTCTCCGGCAACAGCGTTAACCTCGGCAACGGCGGCTTCCCCTTAGCCCCAAACGCCTCCGTCCACCTCCCCACCCCTACGGGCTGGTCGGGCCGCTTCTGGGCCCGCACCCACTGCGTCTTCTCCGACACTGGCGCCGGAAGCTGCTCCACCGGAAACTGCGGCGCCGGCCTCCAATGCGCCGGGACCGGGGGCGAGCCTCCGGTCACGCTGGCGGAGTTCACTCTCAACGGCGGCGGCGGGATGGATTTCTACGACGTCAGCCTCGTCGACGGGTACAACGTTGGTGTGGGGGTGAGGCCGACGTCGGGAAGCCACGGGCATGGGGGTTGTCGGTACGCGGGGTGCTCGGCGGATTTGAACGCGGGGTGCCCGCCGGAGCTGAGGGTGGTGGGGCCCGAGGGAGGGGCGGTGGTGGCTTGCAAGAGCGCGTGCACGGCGTTCGGGACGCCGGAGTATTGCTGCACGGGCGAGCATGGGGCGCCGCAGACGTGCTCTCCGTCGTCGTATGCGCAGGCGTTCAAGAAGGCGTGCCCGGCGGCGTATAGCTATGCTTTTGACGACGCTTCCAGCACGCGTACGTGTATGGGGTCGGACTATTTGATCACGTTTTGCCCGAATGATTCAGATACTTCCTCCACAAATTGTTGATGGATTATAAATGATCCTAAATGTAGTTGTAGCTGACTAGCTGTGATGCTTTTTCTACAAATATATTGTGCTCCGTATCGAGTTGTATCTCTCGTTCTTCTAACTTTGTATGTTTGACACATTTTGAGAATCAATTCAAGGTGGGCGCGTGTAATTCTCACATTTGTGTGGAAAAACAAGTCCAATTGTTTTGGTTTTTAGGTAAAAATGCAAAACTACTACACCATTAATATGCGCTGGTAACTTTTAGCTAGAGCGTAGGAAACCATGATGTTTTAATGAGTCTCATAAGACTATAAAAAATAATAAAATATGAGAAAATTTGCCACCATAATCTTTATACGAGTTTCATAAGATTGTAAAAATAATAACATATGAGAAAATTTGACTTTGACAAGATATTTGTATGATAGATTATATTTCTCTCTTGTTATCATCTTGGTTTCCTTCCAAAAATCTTATATAGATGCTTCTCTAATATCAAGGATGGAGAGATACTCTTAGGAATTGCAAACTGAAAGACACACAATAAAGAGAATCATTAGAAACATGTTTAGCAGGCTTGACCAAGGACAGTAGGACACCATTTAAATGACCCACAAACTATACATGGCCCATGTTGTGCTAAATATGTGCTTATGTATACAACAACATCTGATCTATATGTTTTGCATTGATCTTCCATTGGATTGGTATACAAGCTTCAATCCATGAAATAAATCCCTTGAAGCTTTCCAAAGTCTGTGATATACACTCCCCAAGTTCTCCTGAAACATTAAGAATAGATCAGAACATAAACAACAGAGACGAAATAGACTTCATATACAGTCAATTTAAAATTTGACAAAGTAATCCAATTAATATATTGCAACCTTGATCATGCCCAGCTCATAACATAGTTAAGCTGTGATTCATAGGCTCACCGGGCCAGGAAGCGAGCTTTACAAGTTTTACAAGTTTCAGGACAAGAAATGCTAAGCAAGAAGAGTTCATAATGTAACCAGAAACAGAGATGAGCAAGTCATATCAGTTCATGGAATAAGCATCAGTACCAGAATCAGCTTGCATTTCACTAGGAAAAATGACTTGAAATGCAAATTTCATGAAAAAGTCACCAGAAAGGCCAAAGGCAGTTTTTCTAAATCATGGTTTCATTGATTATTAATTAAGTAATCTCCAGATGCTTATGCCAAGATACCAGGGATTGATGATCAACAACTGGAGAGATGGATGCATATCCTTGTCAAGTAGCCATCTGAACTTCAAAACTGATGAAAAGGAATACAAGTCTGCTTCAAGGAAGGCTTGAAGTTGAGCATTTGAAAGGTTTCGTGACCTTCCAACTGCCAAATCATGTAAAATTTTCAGACTTTAACTAGTGATTCTGTGTAAAGTGGTTTATATTAATGGGTTAAAGAAAGAAAGCACCTAGAATAACAAAGAAACCCTCCTTAGAGAGCATGAGCGGCAACAGCACCCAAACCAGATTTAGCGTGCAAACAAACACAAATATTAAAAGATAGATTAACTGATTATTACACCAGTGACTGTGCAAACAGGCCTCTGAGCCAAATCGCTTGCCAAGAAGTGAGATCTACAACGAAGATGCCATTCCAATTTCTCACCGAATAATCGTCAAGCAAACAGCTGAAAGTATCAAGTAAGGAGTGATTACGTCAAAAAGCAGAGTAATCAGTAGTTCTTCCGTGAATTGGTTACACTTCTTCTCGAGAATAAACCTCTGCAAATTGGGGGGTTTTATCGGAAGGGGGATTCAAGAATAGGATTATCAACTTGCTGAAAGGTTACCACACTGTTTTAGTCTTGTTTAATAGCCTTAATCAAATACCAACCAAGTCGTTGTAGTATAGTGGTAAGTATTCCCGCCTGTCACGCGGGTGACCCGGGTTCGATCCCCGGCAACGGCGTCTTTTTTATTTTTTTGAAATATTAATAATGGAAGATATTTGCTTCACCTGTACAAGAAAATTACACTGGTTCAAAAGGTGTTTGATTTTGGTATCCACTGAAATGCACAAACTGAAGACTGTAAAAGCCTGAGGATCATATTATGTCTGTCTCCTCCTGATTGAATCTCGCTGAAGACTTGTTGAACAAATAACAATAATATATGCACCAAACACTGAAAGAGTGAAGACTGTAAAAGATACTGGACAAGTTACAAGGGTGGGTTCCACTTCCATCAGCTGCTCTTTGACCACAATTTGACATGAATTCAGTTGAAGAGCTCAAAAATCAGAAAAGCTCCAGCAAAATGGAATTAATGGGATTCACATTATACGGAGGCCCAGGAGTGGCATTCCTTAAGAATTTGGTACAAAAAAACGAGAAGAAAAATATACAACATAGCTCACATCCATGCACCAAATCCTAATTGGGGCTATTGATAGCACATACAGATGATTTGAAGCTTCTGAATGAATCAAGGAGCAGAATAAGAATCTAGGAAATCTTAACACTAATAACTCTCAGCTAATGCTTGCTTTTTCGATGGCTTACGCTCACATGAAGACAAGCAACTCCTCAATGGCGACCGAAGAAATAAAGATGACACAGAAATTTGCTTCTGTCTCATGGAGATGGAAGAAAGGCAGCTGAAGCTATTTCTTAGACGTTTCTTCTCACTCTCATACATTACAACGTTTCCATCTCTCTCAACCGTAGTTACCTTTAGAGTTTCCGGTAGTATGCAGTTGCATTGCGAACCTATTAACCAAAAAACATAAACAAACAAACAAACATAATTTATGTTAGTGTAGTGTATGCAGTTGAAAAAGAAAGTTATTTGTGAACTGTTGTAGAAAATTGTATACCTATTTCAGCAAGGCGATTTACCCATTTTGGGATCTTTTTTCCTGTTAGCTTGCGACACATATCCTTGCAGAAGTGATTGCAATTTTTGACAAGCAAATGGTAGCTATCGCCACTGTAGCTTGACGCGTGTCGTTCCATGAACTCTCTAACTTGTTTTGGGTCCATGTTTGTGGTTCCAAGGAATATGGATTTCCTGAACTTGAATCCTGGGCACTGCCGTGGTTCTACCTCAAATACTCCACTCGTGGGGTAATCATGCGCTCCAAAACCGTATTCTACACCATGAACTGTCACCAAAGATATACTCATTAGTTTAACACACACAAAAAATCAAGAATACATCAAAATGCAGTTCAAAACAGTCATACACTAACACTTGTTTGTCATAATTTAAAACATAACTTGTCTTTGGAACCATCTTTTTATCAACTATATATAAGCAGGTTTCGTATTTTCTTGCATTGTTTTGAAATTAGTAATAATGTGTCCTAGAGAAAGTTGCATTTACCTTCTACACCGGAATGAAAAATACCAAGGCCAGCCCAGTACAGGTATCCGTTCATAGGCGTCAAGTCATACACATTAAGATAGACAGGAGCTTCACCAGAATTGAAGCTTGAAGATTTTGATTTTGGAAACAAACAAAACCGTGTAGCTGATTTGCCCCTGAAATGTAGTGGTACAATGGATTTCCATCCCTTCTTTGAAGCCAATTTCATTTTCATTTATATGAAAGCCAGATATCTACAAGCAGAAGTTCAAATCTGTGCAAAATGCATATTAGAGAATCATCAGCTACCGAGGAATGACAAGATAACAGCAATGTACATAATGTAGAAGGTGCTTAATCAGGTGATACAAAAGCATGTAGGTTCTTCTCACTCAATTGAGAAATGTAGTGAACATGACATCAATTGATTAGCCCTAAAAATAAACTAATGAATAAATTCTTTCACAGACACTGTTCCTTCAAAATAATTTAAAAGTTCAAGACTGCTTAATCACACAACAATGGAAGTAAATGTTTCCACCAATCATATTAGACTATGAAGTAGTCAACTTAAACAAGAATTTCATATTCTTAAGCCTAAATTATAGATATCCACAGCTGGCTAATTTTGTTAGATAATGTTTAAAACCTCAATCACATCAAGCACACACCCCCACACATTACAAATGCATGTGAGCATGTGGCCAGCGCCAGAATCCAAGCAAGGCATTATTTCTTACTGTTTGGAATTTAGACTGTTTGTTCAAGAGGTTGAATGGTGAAACGCAGATTAGGGGGAAATCGTTTATAGATCCTGAATCCCTAAAATAAAATGCAGTTAGGGGTCTAATAAAATGCCTTGCTTGATTGTTCAAGAAGCATTCAAGCAGCATATGAAGACATAAAATTTGCAAGAAAATTCACGAAATTAAGGAAGCTGCCATGAGTAGGCTAATTATGACAAACTTACATCCCCAAAATTTCTAAGAAAGAAATCCAGTGAGCAAATTAGTTTATGCAAGTAAACAGCAAAGATAATGCATGAGATTCCAAATGATTTTGTTGGCAAAAATAAATAACTGAAATAACTCAAAAGCAAACAAAAAATGGCCAGTTAGCCAAATCTAACAGATATGAGAAAGATCGATACCGAATTTTAGGCACACTACAGAATTAACTAATCAGCAAATTCACTGAAAACAGGGAGATTGAAATTGATAAAGAAGGGAACGCACTCGTTAGCTGTTGCGGAGAGGGGAGAGCTCAAAATGAGAGCAAAAGCGGCCAAGAAACGCCTCTGCTTTCGTCACATTATCCTCATCTATTGAGAGTCTGAGAACAAAAAAAAAAGGCAACAAATAAAATCTGAAGAATTTGAAAGAGAAAAGAGAGGGAGAAAAGAGAGAATTTTGGAAGCAAAAGAGGTTTGGATCTCAAAGAGGAATAGGAAATCTTCTCTCTCTGGGTTTCTTTCTTTCTCTCCCCCGTCAATGGGGGTTGTTGTGGGGCAATTGTGAATTTGTGGGTGTGCGGATAGCTGAAAATGGGGCCAAATGGAAAAAGAGAAGTGAAAGTGGGGCTAGTATTGTAAATAATGGAAAGTTAGGGGAAAGGTTGGAGAGCAGGAGACATGGAACGCTGGAACGGGGGCACTCGTGCTGAGAAATGCCTTCTTTTTGTCGTTTTCTTACAAATATTATTGAGAATGATTAATAATTTTTTAGAATATTCATAAATGTTGATTGAATATAAATTTAAGTTTAATTATATTTTCTTATAAATAGCCTAATTAATGGATGGTTTAATGTATTTTTACCAATTTCCAATTTAAAGGTCCTATAACTAATAATTATAACACTATATTAGTGAATGATGATATAGTACAAAGAGTTAGCTAATTTCTTTCAATAATACACATATGATTGGAAGTTTGAAAATTTTATGAACACTTTTTTTGGACTTTTTTTTCCAAAATTGAATCGAGAGTATAACGTGATATATTATAATATTATATACGATGTGCATCAAAAGTTCACACACTTTTCAACTAACCTTGTTAAGCCATGTGCGGCCTTGAATTGTTTGCAATTCGTCAAAATATGACTTGACATCAAAATAGGTGAAATAATTAGAAAAAGAATTACATCATACGTTTTTTGTTTATTAAGAATGATAGTAGGCATACATATAAGATTAGAAGCTTGCATACTTGCATCATAGTATAACGTAATAATAGAGCAACATTAAGGTTTTTGAAAACGAGTCTTAATTTCCTAGATGTAATTAATGTTTGTTAATCAATTAATGCTTGTAATCTTGTACTCACACTTAGGAATAAAGTAATGCACACAAGATAGGCTAGGTAGGAGCAGAGGGCACGAGCCATGGCATTAGGACCTCGAGTTCCCTAAGACCACCCTTGAACCGCGAACTGGTTCATTACTTGAGTCGCTTGATCACTTGTTAAGTATAGCTCTCGAATGGATTAGGTTTATGCGTTATTGGGTCGGGCATGTGTATCTCATGTCCATGGCTTATTGGGTTGCTCTGCTACCGAGTTTTGAATGATCATCATCAAGTTAAACATTGTGTTTGGCTTAATTAGACATGCTTGAGATTGAAACAATGTTGTCTGGGAAGGAGGCCCATATATAAGCTTGCAAGTGCTAACCTTATAACGTCGTTGAAGCCTGTGCCTCCTTGATATCTTCTAGGGTGTGCTCTCGAGAGTTTTTCTCTGGTGATCTCACTCTAGTCTGGCAAGACCGAAGAAGAAGAAGAAAGAAAGAAATAGGAGAGAGATAGACAGATGAGGGAGTTGGGAGCCTTGGTAGTTTGAGCTCTATTGTGCTCATCTGATTCCTTTTCTATTCTTCCTACTTTGTGCTACTTTCTACTATTTGCTTGTGTTTCTTAGCTCTTGTCATCTGTGTGTGTTCTTTCTTTGTAAACTTGAGTTTGTTGGTCTTTGATGCTTAATGGATTGGGCGAGTCCCCCGCTTGAGACTCCACGAAGTAGGGTTAAATCAAATGGCGTAAACAAACTTGTCTGTCCAATGCATTTTTCAATTTCGTTTTCAAATCAAACTTAACAATCGAAGTGGATTTGGGATTTTAAGCTTTTCAAATTGGTATTAGAGCATCAAGAAGGAAAGATTGTACCGTGTTATGGTCACTCTTGAATTGAATGTCTCAACTATTGATGGTACTATGATAGTATCACTCTAAGTCAGACAAAAGTTTGGCATGAAAGGTTTGATCACATATGATGAATGAAAGGCTTGAATTATCTATTTAAAACTGCTTGTTAGATAAAAAAAACTTGTGACTTTAGCTTATGTGTGTTTGGAATGCGGCTAATATGAAATGTATCATTATTCTCCAACTCATTTTGGCCCAAAGCCACCAAATCCCGTCAAAAAGCATTAACTCATTAAAAGCGTCTCTAATTTGACTTTATTTTTGATTGAGAATTCTTGAAAGGCGGAAGCCCAAAAAATACTCCAAAAGTATCAAACGGCGTAGAGGCGTGGCCTCGTGTTGTATGCTATTCGGCTTTAAGTCTCACTTTTTTGTGGGTTACCCACTTACCCACCATACCCAACAACTTGAGTTGGCAATTTGACCAGCTAGAAGATCGGTTTTAATTTTGAGTTAATCATAATCGAATCAAATTAGTATTTTCAATATTTTATATAGCTTGAATTAGGATTACACACATAAAAATTGTTATAATGTTTGTTTGGTTGTTTGTTAAATTCCCATGAAATAGAAAGAACTCAAAAGATAGTAATATATGTGTTTGGCACAATATATATACTAATTGTGCATTATATCATCATTGATTGTGTATATTTTAGTAAGCAATTTTTTCATCTATTGAGGGGTCTCACAAAAAGATTTTAAAAAACAACAAAGGATGTTGTCATTACTGGTGTGTGCATTGTCATTTAGTTGACAGTTCTTAATCCTTCAATTGAGTATGCATAATACTCTTAATTGAGTATGAAAGAATGTGAGAAATTTAACTTAACCACTTCTCTCTGAAAATCCCAAGTAAAAAAGTCATGTACACTCAATTACAAAGGTCATGTATACTCATGTATATAATCAAGAGTGTGCGCACTCCATTCAACCAAAAAAAAAAAAAAAAGAGTGTGTGCACTCCATTATAATGCCATGCACACTCACATTAGAGATCATGCACACTTGGTTATAAAATCCATGCACGTTTAGTTATGATAATGCACATTCAATTATAAGATTACACACATTCAATTTTAAAGTAACGAACACATAGTTATAAAGTTATGCGCACTCACCTATAATACTGCATTATTGTGCACATTCACTTATATGATTATGCACATTTAGTTTTAATTTTTGCACGAGCAATTGCAACATCTTGCATATTCAAGTATACAATTCATTTTTTTCATAATAAAGTCGACCATGCCGAAAATTTTCGTGTTTTTCATTTTATTAAATTTTTTAACATGAACCGTATATTTTTTCAATACCCAATAATTATAATGCGTTCTTAATTCTCTCTAGAGATTTCATTCTCACAATTCTCTAAAAAATATTAGTTCCTTTAGATTCTAGGCAATACGTTTTTTATATATATTTTTGTCAGTACCTATCGAATTAAGTATCTAAGTGTCATCTAATTTATGTGAATCATCCAACTATATTCAGGGTTTTAGGATTTGAGCATCTCATGTTATTCTAATGGGCCTTTGTAAATCTGTCATTTAATCATCGAATAGTAAAATGTACTCGATATGTAAAAGTAAGAGCAATGAAAAATATAAAGGGGATGTAGCTCAGATGGTAGAGCGCTCGCTTAGCATGCGAGAGGTACGGGGATCGATACCCCGCATCTCCAACCAACTCATGGAAGCTGATTTGACTCCATCCTCCCTGGAAAATTAAAAAGGCTGTAAAGTAAAAAAGCCTTACTATTTTTGTATGTTCATCATTTGAATTTAAATACCCAAAAAAGGTATACCCTGTAACTAACCCTTGACCCTCCTGTTTCACCATCTTTCCTTTTCCCGTACACAATCATATAGTAACAACAACCAGAGAGCCATTGCTCAAAATAAAAAACAATCAGAGAACCTACAATAACAACTTTTGCAATCAAACTTACCGTTGGAAGCTTAAGATATGGCTCATATGTTGGCATGAACTAAGCACGCCATTGCTTCTATTCAAGCACCACTCTGCAGCGGTCTACTTGGCCTATGGTATTTGTATAACATTAGAACCTTTGTTTTCTGCGTATAAGTATGTGTGTATTTATGTGAAAATTCAGGCTGGTCTACACAATTTAAATTTCGCCTTTTCCTGCCTTCACCAGAATATTGATGGTTGATACCTCTATTAATTAGGAATTTAAATAAAAAAAACTCGGGTTCAGATATGCAGGTGAAATAATTAATTTTGACAGGGTCATAAAATTTTGAGACAGCTATACACCCGCAAATTTTATTTCTTAGCAAAGTTATTTTTGACAGTTTTTTTTGCCAGTGTTACCCTACCATTCACCTATTCGCTTCAAACTGTTGTGAAATATGAACACATTTGTAAGAGACGACTAAGCTAAATTCATAAGCTGTGCGCTCTAAGTCATTATCACATTTTCTTGTATCAACCATCAAATGGTGGACTTGGGAAACGAGTTTTCTTTTATCCGGGATTCACTTTTCCAGTATATACTCGTAACTCATTTATTCGAGGCCCATCTAGTAACCCACGAGGCCCATACTATGATCCATAAGAGAAGAGGCCATTAGAGATCGCTAGTGAAGTGTATCATCATCATATGATCATAAGATTAATCCTAAATTCCTATATATCTAGCACAAAACACCCATCCTTAATATCCCAACATCACATCTCACCAAGATGAGGAGTTCATGAAAAAGGGAGGATAGATGCACACAGTTGAGCAGCAAGATATGAACAAAAAGTTACAAGAGGGCTATCTATGGGAAGAGATCATTGTAGAAACACAGCTCCTAAGCCCTGCTGCTGCTGCTGCTGCATTTGCTGTAGATTTCGCCACGAAACATGTCAACAGGAAGGTGCTCTGACGCGTAGCGCTCTGGGCCGGAGTATGTTCCTGTTCTTTCCAGTAGCGAGATGCTCTCTTCTCGTCCATACATTGACGCGTAAAGCTTCAAGTACTCTATATCCTGTAAAAATGCCAAAACTATGATTCCCTCTTACCCATCGAGTGGAACCTCTCAACATTTCAAAATATTCCCTTTTTAATGGGGTTAGATAGAAATGTGGATTTTTGGGCACGGGATGGAAGCTTTACAAAGATGAGGGGCACTGCCCGGATTTTGAAAAACATAGGGACATTAAACAGAATTTCCCTGAATTTGTTGACATGATGAGAAGAAAAAGGTGGAAGCTTGGAAGGTTAACTTAAGTGTAGAACTGCATTTTTGCACAAGACAAGTATGTACCTGCAAGCCACTTAGAATACGCTCTAATCGAAGTGAAGCAACCGGCTCATGTGATGATGAGAATACCTCGCCCGGGTAGTACAAGACACCATCTCCTGGAGGGAGGCCACGTCGAAACCTTATCTGTCCATATCAAATTATGGAATGAATTGATAGCTATTAAAGATTTAACTAAGGGGCATAATACAGGTGATGGATGGAGTAGTTCACCTCTGCACTAGCAACAGTAGCTTTTTCATAGCAATTTGCACCCCAGTAGAGAAAACCTGTACCACCTTCCTTCCATACACGCCACATCACTGCACGATGTTGTGTGCCTCGCATCCCTAGGTGCCAGTTAGGTTGAGGATCAGATGGTCCCATGCATACATATGTCCACCATTCCTGCACAGATGGCAATTTAGATACTGTCAGAAAAAACAGTAGAGAGGAAAGTGTAGAAATGTGCAATGTCTTTAAGGAGTTGTGTGAAAACTATGGAGAACACGGGAGTATGAGACCCAAAGTTTTATTTAGATTCATCAAAACCCATTCATGGACGACTATGCAGAATCAGATGTACTAGACACAAAAATCTTAATCGTTGAATACATCTCAAATTCAGCAGGATTCATATCACATGAATAGAATTTTTTTTTTTTCTTGTCCAAACATACTTTCATATACAAGTCATCTAGAGCAGAATCAGGACAGAACATAACTGTCAATACTAGAGAGATCATAAAAATCCCTTCATACCTCACCATTCTCTGGTTTTAGTTCTGCTATAATATCTTTGGCCAAATCATCTCGGTTACCAAGCACCCATTCACTGCAGATTTATGTCACAAGTATAAAGAAGATTAGGTAATACAGATATGATTGCAGAATAGTATACTTAAAAGTACCAAAACCCATAAAACCCCATTTTGGATGCAATTACTCTAAATTCATGATACTCAAGACTTATTTAAGATGTCATTTGAGATGGATTTAGCCCCTATATCAATTTTGGTGCATTCTAACTAAATTTAGTTATTATTGTCACACAGCTGAATTTCAGTTTTCCTTGGGTCTATCGGGCGCATCCTCCTGACATGTTCAGGTTATGGGTGCCCCCATCTTGACCCCCCAGATCTCGCTTGAGCGGGACTATACTAGGCGATGATGTTGATGTTGATGTTGGCATTGGTAATTTTAGGTGAATCAAACATTTATTCAGACATGTATTCTTTTAAACTACCATATATCACAGCAACACAACAAATATCCATTCCACGTCAATAGATTTATTGGAAGTTGCCTGATAATAATAACTTCCATATGGTGCAGTGAGGTGTGAGGATAAAATAAAGAAAGGAAACACAAGTGCTAGTTCAGATTGGTGATACTCAGTTTTCACAACCATTTGCAAATTTAAGTACACATAAATTGAGATGAGATTGACATTTAAAAGAAATCTAGAATGAATGAAAGCAAAAAGAATAAAATTCTCTACAGATAAGAAGCTTAAAGCTAAAGGAGGAAGCATTTACATCTTTCAAATCTTTTTAACAGACCAGCTTGGTTTGTCCTTAAATATATACTCACCCAAAAAAACAAGAACCACAAGCAACGTACCTTGTGCAGTAAATTTGAGTGAAAGGACGGAGAAATTTTGGAACTTTGAGAAAAGCCTCAAATGTGTTCGGTGCTAGAGGGGCATCACTTGGCCCTACGACAAACAGAAACTCATCTTAGAAGATGTTTAAATTCATTAAACAGGTAACCATATACTAGGATGGCTTCCTCACCACAGTAGTAAGTAGTGAGGATGCGGGCATCAGGAGCATAAGCATGAATCTCAGAGGCCATAGAGCGTATAGAGTTGAAGTGATCCAAGTGTAATGGCTGCCAGAAGATAAACAAGCATGTCAAATTCTGCAAATTACTAAGCTGAACTATGGTTCAACTTTTCCTCAGATTGCCATTTATTAAACACAATGCAGGATAAAAGATAAAACCTTAAACATTAAAAAGGGAAACAAAACAGCTTTAGCACCTCATCCCACAGGTAAAAGTAAGCTTTTCTCCAATGAGGTTTCGTCTTCAAAATTTCAACTTCCTTCTGCAGATAATTTGGCCCAGCTTCATCACTGGAATGCAAAGGGACTGTCTTATAACAGAACCAAACAACTATTCACAAAATTAAGAAATAAACCAAACTACCTTGAAAGAACTGGCCTATTAGGAACAGCATATGCTGCTAAGCGTGGTTCTGAAAAATATTCATCTGATTTCGGATGATTGGCTAGAGATGCAGACCGAAAAAACATATTAGTATTCAGTAATATATATGAACAAGTAAACAAATCATCAATGAATATGTCCTTTTTAAATGTATATATTTTTGTGATCCAGGATACTCTGCATGGTAATTCCGGATAAAAGTTAAGAAAACCACATACAAGAAACCATAAATAAATTAGAGGACAAAAATCAACAAAATTTTAGTCTATTACATGTACTTTACAGTCCAAAAAATCTTGGCAAATATGGAAGATTACCCGGCCAGGGGCTTGTGTATGTCAGAACACGCATGCTATCACCCCATCTGCAAAAATAAGGGCTGATTTTGAACTGAAGAAGCCATTTAAATTGGTAATCTAATGCCTCAAACCACTCAGGACTTCCATGTTCAACACCCCAACGATCTTCGATCACAGTATCAGATATCTAACTTTAGTCAAGGAAACAAGTTTGCACTTGCAAGGAAACTAACAAAATGGATAGATAAATTAAATGCCCAACAGCTCCTTCAAATCAACTAGCCTATACTGCAAAACAAAAGGACTTAAGAGTTCATGTGTAATATATGTCCTAGAAATGGAGCCATTCAACTATTCAAGCCTGAGCTCAAATGCTGGTTAATGGTAATAAGACTTGAGGACATTAATAATGCACGAAACATAGAAAATGAAAAGTTATAAAATAGTTACCAACAATATACTAGTCACTAAGCCCGCTATAAGATGTGAACACTCACAGCCTATCAGTACATCAAAAAAGCCTGTAGGAAACAGGCATGTTATACGGATCAGAAACTGTGTATGAATTATATAAAATATAATTTTAATTGGTAAGGACAAGTATATTAATATAAGTTAAATCACATAAAATCCCATATATAAAGGCATGATTAAAAAATTATAATAACAAGCTTCATCTTCTATCAAAAAAAATAAAAAAACCTTTATGAAAAAAACATTACGAAAATAAAATCTCACACAAGGAAGCCCAAATAGCTGGGAAATGACATGAACATAAACATGTAAAAAAAAGGGACCCAAATTCCGATGCCCCCAGCCTAAAATCAAATCTCTCTTTCCCGTAACTATCCATTTTCTTCAAAATGAAACCCACTGTCAGATCTCTGAACTGTTTCCTATCATAGAGAGGTGTTTCTCAATGCTTTCCCATGTCAGATATGGAGTGCAACAAAACATGTATTATGTATCAGTAAATCATCAACAGGTTACTACTCTTTTATTCCAAAGAGGAATCAAGTATTGCTGGTTATATATAGGAGAAGCAGAATTAGTGTAATAAAAACTAGTGAAGGCAGGATACACCAAACACAGCAGGAAGTGAAGGTGTCGCTGGAAGTGTAAAGTCCCAGATTGTCAAGCTTATCTTCACACGGATTGAACGGCTATAAGTAGCATCTTCATCCATCATATCACCTGCACCATTTTCTGAAAACAGCGTAGAAAAGGGAGGTGATAGAAGAACTTGTCTAAGGTTCAATGTGGCAGATTTGACTCTCTCAACCTAGATACAAAAAAGCTAGTATAAGTATCTAATAAAGAAATCAGAGTGATGAGATTGCAAAAATGGATTGAAAAAAACTCACCACATCTTCCGATGGCATCTCATCAATAGGTTCAATGATATCAAGACAGTTCCTTAGTTCTCTGTAGAGTTGGTGCTTCTCAGATTTGGCCATACACTGCCATGTAGATCTGTGATAAGTCACAATCAATAATTCATAATAGAGACTGAATAAGACATAAATCATATACAGCTTTGAATAGATTGTTACAAATGTACATAATAAAAATACCCCATCTCTTAGCTATTGCCACGTGTCAACAACATTTATTCATTTTTTTCGGTCCATAGGAGGCCATTACAACGGGGGAGGGGGGATTCAAACTCACGAGCTAATGGTCACGACGTCATCACCCACCAGCTAGACTGGCGAGGCTTGACCAAGAGCATTTTTTCATGATACACCAGAACATATCAACTCTTCCACTTGTGAGAGTAAATAGTTCTTTCCAAAGTAGTCCAATGGTTTATACGTTATTGGCATTAACAAAAATGTATTTAACTACTTTCCATCCTTTCAATATAGACAGTTGACAAGGGATGGAGGAAACATGATTACAACAACAACAACACCAACCCAGAGTTAACCCGCCTAATGCGGGGTCTGGGGGCCTTAACAGCAGTGATAAGAATTTAAATAATTAAATAAAATTTAATGAGACAGACAGTTGACAAGGGATGGAGGAAACATGTTTGTGAAATAAAATTTTAATAATTAAATGGGTTAAGGAGATAGAGTCTCACTCTTCGTTGGCCTTAACAGCAGTAATAAGAATCTCTCCTTCATACACCCCTGGAGGTTGTTCACTAGGGATATCAAAAGAGACCCAAAGAGCTGATGTTTCTCTGCATTTGAGATTTTATTCTGTGAGAAAGGTAACAGGATGATGGACTTTTCACATTTGTCTAGTCCAAGCTGTAAAACAAACAATATGTATTTAACATAAAGTACCCAGGAAGTAAAGTTATTTGGGAGACTGGAAGATCAAGAGGCACAAGCGCATCTGGAACCCCTAAAATGGGTACTACACGTCGTATTGTCAAGGATCTACCGAGAACCAACCTAGAGAAAAAAAAAACATGCACAATCAAATAGCTGGATCCAACTATGAAGTTTTACGTAATGAAAAGGGAACGCAAATTATCTTGGAATGTAAATTAATGAATAAACTCAATCCAGCAGTTGTTGTCATTCCCTCACTATACTACAGGTTAGATCGTGAAAATAGCAACCTCCCTAAATTTGACCAGATACTAACCTTTCACCTGTCACAGAAGACAAGTCATTACATTGCACTTGTACAGTACCAGCAAAACGACTGCCCCATGACACTTTAGGCCGTATAGCAATTTGCACACTCTCCCTTTCATTTCTAGCTGCCAATAGTTTTACCTACAATAAAGTCAATCAAATCACACATAGAGATCCTCATATGGGGAAGCTCACACAATATGCACATCAAGGAAATATCAAACACGAAGATTCCTATTCAAACCTTCAAAAGAACCTATTAAACACCGTATTACCCCACCAAAGACTTGACAAGAGATCAAAGATACCCGCTTTCATGGATCATGGAGAATATAATTCAGACTGAAATGGGAAACATTTCCTAGAGGCCAATTGTCTTAGAAAATATAGATACAGTTGCGGTCCTTTGAATTGTCAGACTACACGCATTAACTTCCTAATTTGCTGCTTAAGGGAGCACCAATACATGACATTATCAGTACATGAGACTCGTGAGCAATTCGTATTCCTATTTACAGCAGTATGACCATTAATTGATAGGTAGCTAGCATTATAAACAACCTAGTACACAGTTTTCTCTTGTACTAATAGGAGGATTGCACTGAGTATATTGATCTATAATTCTGTGCCATAGAATTCTCCTAGAAGAATTTCAAACAATTTGAACCTGATTTTTGGGTAAACCAAGCACTTGTGAGATAGGAAAACTCACTTCCTCCAAATTTCTTGGCATCTCCTGAGACCCAATATTTGCTGTATTGGGCATGCACCAGACGTGAATTAAATCAGCTGATGGAACCTCAGAGGGATCAATTGTCCCCTTCAATGAAGACAAAGAATGGGAGCCACTATCACTCCATCCATAAGATGTCCCTCCTCCTGACACACCTTCGATTGGAGGCACCATTGTCTCCTGATGATTGCCTGCAAAATGAAACCAAGTCGAGTGCCGATTCTAGTATTCTACATCATCAAGAAACCACATAAGGCTAATCCATCTACAGAGAAACATTATCCTATACTAAGTACAGCACTATGAGTCATCACTCATCAGTAATGCAATCTAAATAGTAAAATCCAAACAACCATTTACTGAACATAATACGACATCAGATGGAACAGGATCGGCTAAATTTCAAGGTGATCATATAGCTCGATGCAAATACCTCAAGCCAGAAAACTACTAACATAGCAACAAGCTAAATTTCATGGTGATCATATAGCTCGATCGCAAAAGCCTCAGGCCAGAAAACCACGAACATAGCAACAAGCATATACTACAGTTGCTAATGCGGAATGAGATTGCCTAAACTTAAATCCAATAAAAGGAAGAGACCTAATGCGTCAAAAATTGAAACCCTCGGATACTTGAACCGATCGTAAAATTTCTTCGTAAATTGGTTCCGATTACATATATACGCATAAATCACGAACATATGAATACTAATTAGAGAAATCTAATGCGAAATTTGGTGAAATGGCAGAAGATAAGTCAGACACAAACCTGCATTTTCCATCTCTTTGCCGGTTAGAATTCCCCTGATTGAATTGGTCGGATACTGAGGATCGAACGCAACGGTTTAAGACGGGGGATGGAAGTCAGAAGCCGATAACAAATCTACAGAGATTAAAAAGGCCAGTCGCCTGTTTAACGCAGTCAGCCTGTGGGAACAACAGAATAATAGCGGGACAATACGTCAAATATCTGAAATTGAACAAAGATAAACCCTAGTATTTATGGGTTTGGGAATTGGGAGCAGGTGATCAATGGTGAAAAGAGCCTTTACTCGTGAGCTTTTCAACCGTCTGATATATGGCAGTGGCGGTGGTTTTTGCGAGGGGTGGTACTGCAACTCTGCAATAACATATGAGCGTGAAAGCGAAACGGATTCCAGAACAATTTCGTTTTTCAGCTGTTTTGAAAAAAAAAAAAAAAACTTTGTTCACTATCCTTCATATTAAAACAAAAATTACCATCGTTAAGTTTTTACAGAAGATTTGGACAAAGAATTATTGACTATTTTTCACTTTTTTGAAAAGATATTTAATCATTTCAATGAAAATAAATATTAAAAAAAGTATAGCCTATATATCATTTTTAACATGTGTGGCTCATTGAAATAAAAATTCAAGTGATACTATACTCGAAAGCTAATGTTATCGCTTATCTAAATAGTTATAAAATTTCCATATATAAATCAATTTAATAGCAGGTTAAATAAATACCAATTTAGCAAAAAAAATCAAAAATTTAATAACCAATCATGAAATGAAGTCATTAGGGACCTTACAAGTTACAAAACACAAATAATCCTTTTTTGACAAAAAAAAAACACAAATAATCCTTTTTTTGGTAAAAGAAATCGGTCTCCAATGATTCTCAGCAACAGATTTTCAACTATTAACGCTGATAATTTATACAAGCTTGAATCGTCATAAGTACCATAAAATCAATAATGTTCTTGACAATTGATCAATAATGATATCTCTCACCAAAGAGAGAGACCGATGAGAGCTAGCTGGCTAGGTAATGGTGGGTGTCAGCCATTTTAGCTCTCCGAGACGAGCAAAAAAATTAAAATTCCCTAAATCACGTTAAACAAGCAGGGTAACAGCCTAACAGGTTAAGCCTACTAAAGCAAACAATATAGAGTTGAGGGTCCAAGTTACAGTTTAAATACAGATCACAGCAACAACAAAGGAATCTTACAACTTGGGAATTCTTCATTACCAAATACAGAAGCTTCTATATTTTAAGTTCAAGGAGAAGCTTCTCCTAGATAAACAGTTTCTCTAGATAAACCAATCTCCGAGCAGATTTAAGCTGGTATGTAGAGATGCATCCATCTTGAAGATATTGACCGTCTTTGAATGCAGGGAGATACATCACAGATATCTGATGAAACCAGGGACGACATTTTCATCAATGAAGCCAATTAAGCCAAACCAGAAATAGAAGTGCTACTTCAGGTTCTAAAATTCAATGCAAACAGTATATAAAATAAATAAATAACGAAGCAACATTTAAGAAATGGTTCCAACACAAGGACAGATGATGCCAGCTACACTAGTAATGCCAGATAATGTTACAAATGCAGTGTCATCTACACATGTGCTAGTCTTAAACAACAACCTAAGCTTTGCTTGCTACAAAAGCACCAGAAAATAAAGAATCATAGTCACATGGTTATATTATGTGATTAGGTAAATAAGCGTTGCAAAATCACTGTTCTCAAAAAACATCAATCTTTTTTGCATTTATCTTCCATGACTTGAAAAATAATACTTTACTTGATATTTGAGGAACCAAATCACAGATGCATGCAGCTATTTTTGTTCTTTGCTTGTCATAACCAAGTTTAACATGAGATATGATTAATACACGAAACATCCACATTGAAACAGATAATCTCTCCAAACTGCCACAGTACTGTTTCAATTACCTCACAAATGCCACAAGCAATGAGTGACCTTTTTCAAGCTCAGAAACCCTTAAATATCTTAATTGACATAAGCACTAATACCATAATATTGGATATAAGCATTTCCTAATCCCTCGACGCTCTAGTCAAGTTTTTGTTACATATCCATCCAATGCTACAACATATAGGAAGAATGGTGCTCTGACCTCAAAACCTAGATGCTAAATTCATATATGGTCAGTACACAATGGTAGATGTTAGTTGTAAAACACTTTGCAGCAGGGCCTGTATCAATAAGTTGATGCACCAAATCACCAATCACAAGTGTTCAGCTAAACCTTTATTACATTGTTTTTTATCCAATTCTACGAGTGCTATGTTAAATCTTATGTTGTCTGAGTCCTCTCCAATTGAACCAAAGAGGCGCAGGTGAGGATAATACAAACAATTATACCAAAGCTATTGTGGTGACTGATGTTGGAAGATTCAAAAGCCTAAGCTAAGCACACACTGCCAAAATGTGCCAAAAATCAAGAATTTTCAACCATTATTCACCAAGCAACCATCCCCAACAAAGCAAGAAAAATAAAGAAGAAAGCAAGGGCACTGATTTCAGATGATATTTCAGCATTCATCTAATCAAAGGTACGAGTCAATATGCAAACAAGGGATAAGGTTACGAGTTACCTCTTGCAGAATTCAGTCACATGTCGGAAAGTATTATAGAAAATGAACCACATGAGAACAAGGATCAGAGTATCTGCAGATGTTAAGAAAATCCAGATGGCAAACTTAACAAGATCCCTAAGTTGTAAAATACCACAGATGGGACGGTATTAGTTCATTCGTGCAATTCGTGTTACAAATTAACACGAGCAAGGAGCTAATTACTGATCATACACAATTTAATTTCAAACAAAGTGAAAGCAATTTCACAACAAAGGATACTGAAGAGGTAACGCTCCCACCAATCAAGCATGTAGAGTCCAAAAGTGACATTGTAGAGATAGATCTTGCGCTTAACCAAGTCCATGGCTCCCGATGATTTCACGCCTGAAAGAAAAGCGGCAAAAATACACAATCATGGACCACCGATCTATCAAAAGAGATGGTTTTGCTTACCACCAAGAAAATGAAAACTGGACGATTCCGTGAATCAAAGACTATAAGAAGAGGAATGGTTTTGCTTACCTGAACCAATTGTGAGGAATTGGATTAGGAACTATGAGAGATCTGTGCAAGATTTCTCAAAAGCGGTTGAAAGTCAGTGGAATTGATTTCTGACGCTTGTCATATGACAGGGGAAAGCGGGAAGGGAAGCCAGAAGGTAGAATTGTCAAATTACTCGAATCTAAATGCCGAAGGAAGACTCGCAGAAGATGCGTGCGATACGAATGTGTCAGCTTCGATGGTGTAATTTAATTCAGGCGACTTGGACCGATTTTGCGCACCAACAAAAAAAAAAGTCTTGAATTTCAATTTTCTTTTATCCCAAATAAAGGCTAAACTAATTATTTATCAAATTTAGGGACAAATAGTAAGCAAACCTAATAATCTACCCTAATCTACTGTATATATACAAGTAATAAAATAAGGTTTGGAGCCACCACATTGCGCCACATCATCTTTTATCACATATCATTCCTAAAATGCGCCACATCAGATTTTGACATGTGTCATCTCCTCATTAATTCATATAAATTATACAAATAAATTAGTAGTTTTGGAAACAAATCTTATAATATCATCCAATATTTTAGAAAGAATCCAAATTGTAATTTTGGAAGTTTCTAGCATATCTACTATTTATATTAATTATTCTTTCCACTTCATATTCCATACTAGTTGTCCCCGTCGTGCCCTGCACGACTATGACTCGATATTTCAAGATATACTATAAAAAAGATATTAATAAATAAAAATATAATATAAATAATAATTGTAAATTGGTGATTTATACAAATTGTAAAAAAACATATTCTAAATTAAAGATTTTGATAGCAAAAATGAAAATAATGGGACATTTAATATGGATTAGCAAATAAAATTGACTTGACATGTACGTATATTATCAAAAAATCATTACCGTGAAGTTATAATTGAAAGTTATAATTGAAATTGGCTAGATTTGTATGTAAATTATCAAAAAAATCAAAATTGAAAAATCAAAGATATATCATAATTGAAATTTAAAGATTTGCCAACAAAAAGATTCGATCCTATCTAAATATCATAATGGAAAAAAAATATAGGTTAAAAAAAACTTTGACTTGATAATTTAATAATAATATATGTAATTGAGTATATTTATATTTTAATATAAGAGAGAAAAAGAAACAACTAAAATGTTAAAAAGATTAAGCATATATATTTTATTGGCTTATAAGGAAAAAATTCAACCATTAGTTAAATTCTTTTAGTTAAGATATTATCTCCTACCAAAAATTAAGATATTATCTAAATTTGGGAAATAAATAAATTTTAATTAGGTGCAAAAAATTTGCCATGTGGAATATGAAGTGGAAAGAATAATTAATATAAAATTTTTATGGAGCAAGGATTAAATGACATGTGGCAAAATCCTATGTGGAATAATGATAGAACGACATGTGGAAAAAGCTGATGTGGCGCAACGTGGAGGCTCCAAACCTTATTGCTTTTATATATATAGTAGATTATGAATTATTCTTTCCACTTCATATTCTACATGGCAAATTTTTTCCACTTAATTAAAATTTATTTTTATTTATCAAATTTAGATAATATCTTAATTTTTATTAGGAGATAACTTAACTAAAAAAATTTAACTAATGGTTGGATGTTTTTCCTTATAAGCCAATTAAATATATATGATCAATCTCATCTTTTCCATATTTTCAAAATATATCTTTTTTGCTTTATGTTCTTCATATTTTATCTCCTTCTTTTAAATTAAGCCTATTTATCAAATATTGTCAAGGAAAATAAGTAATGTAGATTATTTTATCTTAATAATCTATGTTTGTTCTAAATTTTAAACTTAATAATCTAGATTTATTTTATTTAAAAAAATAATTTTTATACATATTAAGGGTAATAAATTACTTACATTAAATTTTATATTATATTTTTATTTATTAGTATCTTTTTTTATAGTATATCTAAAAAATATCGAGTCATAGTCGTGCAGGGCACGACGGGGACAACTAGTACATTATAAAGCAGAACCCAAGTCTGTTGTAAAATTTGTGCCACGTGGCATTTTTTAATAAATTAATGTGAAATTATATTTTAATAAATTTTGTAACAATTTATAGTATTCTTGCTATATATACTAAATAGATAACATGTTTATATAATTTTTTATGTATACAATTTTCTATCTATGGATTATGTATTAGTTTATTACAATAGATAACATATTTATATAATTTTTATATACACAAATTCCTATGAGATGATATTTTCCATATTAATTTAATATTTTTTTCTCTTAATAAGATTTAGAGTCTTAATATATATTTTTTTATCTTTTAACAAGGCTTGAGCTCCAAGTATAAAATTTATATCTATATAATGATATAATTTTGAATAATAAATTTTGTTATGTTGATATATTTTTATTTTGAGAAAAAGATATAATTTTATGTTGATGACTAAGATTATATGTAAATGTCAAAAAATATAAAAAATCGTATTTTAATTTAAATTAATAAAATTAGATTTTCTTTATCTTTTTATGCATTTATATTAAAGATTTTTTCTTAAATCAAAGTTTGATAAAAAAAATAGAAAAATTTACAAATCTTGATGAATACTTGCTTAAATTGAATTTTGATAAAAATTTACATTACATTTTTCTTAATTTCTTTTTTTATTTTATTTATGTAAATATATAATTTTTTTTATCTAGCCCCACCTTATATTTAATTTTTTTTATCTCTATTTTTTTGTAATTTAATATGGATGATAGGTTGATTAATACATTGAATTTTGTAAATTTTCATATACATTAATTTCCTTTATATTTTATTTATTCGTTATGTAAATTTAGTATGGAAAACAACTTTATAGATGGATTGAATTTTGCAAAATAATACATAGATAATTTTCTCTATATTTTATCTCTTAAATCGAGGACAATGTTCTCTTCTATACTAATCTTTCTATTGTATTTTTCATATTTAAAAACATTCTTATTATTATAGAGTAAAAGATAAGAACCCTAATACATAATTTTAATAAATTAACTTTAAAAAAATATTTTAATAAATTATATTATGCTTTGTAGATAACCTATCCTAATTATTATTATCTTTATAAAAATACAAGTATTTTATACATATTAGTGTCTAAAAAAATAAGAAAATATTATTTAAAAATATTCAATAAAAAGTAAAATCAATATTTCAATAATTTCAATCTAAGTTTGGACAAGATCTCCACAAATAATGAAAAAATATTTAAAAATATATTCAATTAAAATATGGAGTACAATCTAAAAAAAATAATTTGTCTATTTCATAATTTATTATGATATTATATAAATATATTTAGTATTTTAAATTAATATCGTAGAATTGTATAGTTTTTTAGTAAAATTATCCCGTGAATATCACGGGACTTCAACTAGTTTAAGAAAAATAGAGGGAATTCACCCTTTCGGGCAGATTGTCGGATATGAGTAGTTTTTTCTTAAGGAAAAAATCAAAGTGCAAAAAAAGCTCTAACTTACTTTTCAAATTTTCTTACCGTAAAGATCCTAGGTTCCCCGCCTAGGGTTTCCAACTTGTTCTCAGGCCGCCTTTGATGGCGTCGCCGACCAATGTCGTCAACCCTTCTGTCCCACAGGACATCTCGGCTACAGCGATGGACATTGACACGACAACCATCCCAACCAATCAAACTGATCCGCCCTGTGTGGCTCCAACTTCTGTGAACCCTAATGAGATCTCAACCTCATTAGTGGTTCAACCCATGCAAACGCAGCAAAGCAATGGCTCAACTCCATCTCCCAAGTCTAATGGTGAGACGGGTACACCACCACCAATGACGGTCTCTTTTCGAGATAAAGTTGCAGGAAATGTTTCAACCAATTCGTCCCAGTCAGATACCATCTCTGCGGCCCTTGCAAGCCTTGAAGAAAGGGCAGAGTTGTATGACACTGATGATGATGAGATACCGGAGGAGGATGATCCGGCTTGCCCGACGATCACTTTGATTAAGCAAGAGAAGTGTGAATTGCGCCGTCCTTGGGCCAATTGTTTGATCACAAATATGTTCGACAAGGGCCCTGGTTATGTGCAAATTAAGAAGAAATTGGAGCAGAAATGGAGGCTCAAAGGGGAACTCACTCTCGTCGACATTGGTAATGCCCATTATGTTGCGAAATTCTCCAACATGGAGGATCTTAATCATGTCCTAACTCAAGGACCGTGGATGATAGGGGACAATTATTTGATGATTAGGAGATGGGTTCCAAATTTTGATCCTTTTGAAGACACAACTAAGGTTCTTACGGCTTGGATTAGAATTCCGGGATTTAGTATGGAGTATTTCAATGCCAAATTCTTAAGTCGCATTGGAAATACGATGGGAAAAGTACTACGGATTGATAAGACGACTATGGATACGGATCGAGGTCAATTATGTTCGTCTAGGTGTTGAGATTAATCTGGATCATGCTTTACTATCAAAATTCCGGTTTAGGGGGGGAATGTGGTCTATTCAATATGAAGGGATCAGATCATTGTGTTATGAGTGTGGTGTCATAGGCCACACAAAGGAGCAATGTCCACCTCCCTAGGATAGAAACGCACCTTGTCCTCAACAGGTCAAGTTTGATGGTCTCAAACCTCCGGATGGGGCCAATACTCATGACGCTACCCTGCTTAGCGAACCGAATGTTCCTGGAGTTACTTCCAATGATTGTAGAGACCTAGCCAATCCTGTGTCAGGGCTAGATTCCAACTCAAATCAGTAATGCGATGCTTTGCATTGTTAGAGTGGCTATAGCCTTTACAGTCAATTCTGATTCTATGAATGCTCCTATGTTCGGGAACTTAATCAACTCAATTATGTCTATGAACAACATCAATCTTCTTGTTTGGAATGTCCGTGGCGCAGGGAACACCAATTTCATGACAACTATTCAAGATATCATCCGTCTTCATAATCCTATTGTGTTAGCTCTTGTGGAACCTCGCATCAGTGGTACTGTTCGTGCTGACGAGGCGTGTAGACATTTGGGCTTTGATGGGGTGCTTCGAGTGGATGCCACAGGATTCTCTGGTGGTATTTGATTAATATGGAGGATGGCTGATGTACTGGTTATTCCACTTTCTTTGAATCCTCAGCACATTACTGTCGAGATTGTTAGAAGAGGCGAGGAGCCTTGGATGTTGACAACTGTTTATGCCTCTCCGGACCCTACTAATCGTGTTGTGCTGTGGGATAATCTTTCTATTATGGCTCGCACAAATAATCGACCATGGCTTATTATTGGTGACTTCAATGCTACTATTAATTCAAGTGAGCGAAGTAATTCTTCCATTGGGTCTAATCGCTCCTCGACGGCCTTTGCTTCTTGGATTGATAATTTACAGATGATTAACCTTGGGTTCGAAGGCCTCTGGTTTACTTATTCTACTGGTTCCACGCCGACCACTTATAAAGCGGCCCGTTTGGACCGAGCTCTTTGTTCGGATTCTTGGCGCCTCTGTTTTCCTGATGCATCTGTCCATCATCTGGTTGCTCCATATTCTTATCACTTGCCTCTCTTTATTTCCACTGGAAGCGTTAACTCTTTGAAAGATGGCAATTGCCCTTTTCGCTTCCAAGCAGCATGGCTTACTCATGAGAGTTTTCGACCTTTCTTAACTGACCACTGGAATTTGGATGAGAGATTGAATGTTTCTTTGGCTAGTCTGGCTGATTCTTTATGTCAGTGGAATAGGATGGTCTTTGGCAATATTTTCTTCAAGTAAAAAAAGCTCTTGACTCGGTTAGAAGGTGTTCGACGTGCCTTGGATACAAGGTAATCTCCAAGCCTTTTTTGGAGAGAAAGAGAGTTACACAAAGAACTTGAACAAGTGCTTAACCAAGAGCAACTTTTATGGTTCTAGAAATCTCGGACGTCTTTTCTTCTTGATGGTGATCGAAATACTAGGTACTATCACTTATCTACTGTAACACCCCCTTCCTACCTTGGAGGTATTACAGCCAGTAACCCTGATTAAGACTAAAGCAAATTTACCCAAGGCTTTACACTAACAGAACATAAATGAATATGATACCTGAATTCATTTAAATCAACATTATAGAAGTGAAAGACAACAAAATGTTGCAAAAGGACTTAACCTTTATTACTTGATAACTCCAAGTTTACAAAGTTTAAGAAAATGTTACAACTAAATAAAACAAATCGTCTTATAATAGTCTTAGCTTAGTAGGGGCCTAACCACGACCTTCACTCAAGTACAACTTTTGGAAACTTTTCTTCAACTCCTTCGACTTCAAACTTCTTGATCCACTTCTCAAATCAACTTCCAAGAAATACATGATGTGTCGTATATAGACGATGGACACCATCCGGCCATGCAATTGAATAAAGTGGTCGGGTTAGTCTAATGAAAGACTAAGCAAGTGGAGAAATTGACTGGTTCTTATGGTAGTGACTAAACATTTTGGCATCGTAATCCGAATAATAACCGGTCGATGATCCAACAGTTAGCAGTCCCATAGAAGATAAGAATGAGGCATGCATATTCAAGAGATAGGACACCACAATTTGTGGTTCCTTTACGAAGTATGAACAATTGTTGGGAACTCATATTAATCACATAACATTTTGAAACGCCTTCATCAACTAATCAGATTAACTTAATCAAAGCTTGATTAAGAATCATCCATAGATGGGATCAAGAATGGTTATCAAATAGACTAAGCATTCGGGTACATTAATGTGCCTAACGCACTTATCTTATATTACTTTCAAAATTGTAATTACAATCAGGTTGGTAACTTTTAATCGGCCTAAACTACTACCGATAAATTATTTGCATTCCAATATTACCAAGATGAGAGGGCCTATTTCATCCATGATCTTTGGCCAATAACCGGATTTCATTTGCACCTGGTGATATTAAGATGAGAGGGTCTATTTCATCCATGATCCTTGACCAACACCTGGAGCTCAATTGCACTTAGCTAGAGTGCACAATATCCCCTCCAGCGTAGAGCGAGGCGTGAACCATGACTCGAGTATTGGGATACGTTAGCGAACTACACCCCCAATACAGACTGTATTATAAAGAGGTCATTGGAGACTCGGCTCCTACCCCTAAAACTAACTTACTTCAAAACAATGTCTCAGCATGAGACAACTACATAGATGTTATTGGAGACTACACTCCCATCTCTAAACTACTTTATTTCACAAAAAATGTCTCAACATGAGACAACTAAACACATAAGGTCACACACAACGGACCTAAATCCAGTTCTAGCGCAAAACTGAATAAACAATATGGTCATTATTTCTAACAAATATAACAACCTATCATATTTTATTAAGCACACAAGTTGTTCTCAACACAAATATTAAATGGGATTCAATTCCTCAATTAATGATATTAATGCAAGAGAGAACCGTCCACTTGCCTTATACGAGATAATTCCTCTTAAAGCGATTAGTTCCATCTCGAACGACGTGCATCCAAGACTCGAGCTCGGGTTGTACCTAGCTACTCATTTTTAGGATTTGCTTGCACGAAAAATGAGACAACATGTGAATCAAGGCGGTCCATCGGAATCCATGGCACGTATACCGAGGCAAACCCGGGTCCACACACCTTTCCCTTTTTCCTTCTTTCTTTCCCTTTTCTTTTCACTTAAATCCATATAAAGGCTCGGAAAAATCAGTGAGCAACAAGCCAACTTCACTGATGTCCAACACCTTCGTCTGACATCCTTTTTGGCTCATTTAAGTGATAGTTGAAAGCCTTGATTACCCTCTTGCTATTGTTGGCAACATATGGTTAAGTTGTTGAGGTACAACGGAGGACAAAAGCGACGAAAAGAACTCGCTGAAACTGACTTTCTGGGCAAAATAAATCAGCAACAAAGCTGATCGTGAATGCTTGTTCACCGGCTTCCAGCGGAAACACCAGGAGCGGAGTGGCGCGACTAATTGCAACAGTTGAAAGAAAACTTCTCCAAATTCGAAACTGTTGTCAACTTCTCCGAAAATAGTTGTTGGAAGACGTAGAACGAAGCCCATGAAAATCACTCTCCGAAGTTGAAATATTCTGGGCAAAAGAAACCAGCAACAAAGCTTCTCGAGAACGCTTGTTCACCGACTTCTGGTGCCGAAACCAGTGGCTGGGTGGCAACGATACCTGGGACAGTTGCAATTAGACATCCCCATATAACTAAGTTCGGCGGTGGAGGTCGGATAGGTGACCGGAACGCTACGAACGAGGCCCATGAAAATCCTTCGTCACCAACCTCTGAAAATTTGGAAAATTCAGTTACGCTATCTGATTTGGTGGATTTTGGCTCGATTCTTGAATCCTTTCTCCAGAATTGATTGAGGGATTTTGTAGATCACTTACTCCTCGAAATGTAGAGACTTGAATCACAATTTTTGGTTGAGAAACGAGCCCGAAATCTAGCTTTGAAGTTTCGGTTGAATTTTTCCAACCACCAGAAAGTAGGGTTACGAGCCCACCTTCATCGGCGCTTGGTGGCGATGTCGGGGCAAATGAGGTGCATGTTTATGCAACAGAAGCAACTATGCAATCCTTTCTAACAACTTTTGGTGACGGGGTCGAATTTGATTGCGTGTTGGTGGCGAACGAAGGCAACCAACCAAAAAGCTTCGAGCGCCTCCATGATTTTTGGTAAAAAAAATCAATCTCTCCTCCCTTCCTTCCCCTTTTTCCGATCCCCATTCCTTCAAGAACTTCAAGCCACTGGAGAGATAGAAGATAAGGAAGGAGATGGTGTCAACACTTGGGAGTCGGACTCGCGCGAGAAGGCCACGCGAGAAGGACAATTTCGGCTTCTGACATGGGGGCGCGGGTTTTTCTTGCGTGAAAAGAAGGCAACAAAACAATCCATTATGTATTTTGTTCCTTGTAATATAAGAACAAGATGATAGTGGAATTGGTTTTAGTGTCTTATGGACCTTGAATAAAGGTCGCGGGTTCGAGTCCCGAATTTACATATTTTCTTTTTGCCACTTGCAAGTTTCCTTTTTATTTACCTTATAATATACCCAAAATCCATCCTTTTTCACTTGTATAAATTTAAATTTTCCGATAAATACAATTTAACCTGCCAAAAATTCATTCATAAGAATAAATTTTATTCTTTTTGCAGTTTTAATCATTTATAGCGGAATTAAATCAAGTGTAACTCTTCACATATTAATAACTCGAAAATAATATCTCTTTTTTAAAAAGAGCGGATAGTACATCTACCGTGATCCGACAGCGGGCTATTAGAATTACCACGTTGCAAAATGAAGATGGTAATTGGACTTCTGAGGTGGGAGAGACTCGCCAACTGGTGCTTAATTTCTTTGTTAAACTATTAACGGCTGAAATGGTGGAGCCACGATTCTCTATTATGTTTCCTAAAATCTCCTTTCCTGATTTATCTAAAGAGCTTATCGCAGATCTTGGCTGACCTTTCACAAATGCTGATGTGTGGAATGCCCTGCGGGTGATGGCTCCTTTCAAGGCACCGGGTCCCCATGGATTCCCGGAGAGGACTACTGTTGGCCCGATTGTCTATAACAACATTTTGAATTTTGTGAATGGTGGGGATCTTCCTGAGGGTATGGGCGATGCTCTTATGCACCTTATTCCTAAAATTGATGCTCCTACCTTGGCGGCTCATTTTCGTCCAATTTCTCTGCTGAATGTTACGTTTAAAATTGCAAATAAGATGCTTGTCAATCGTTTAAATCCTGTCTTACCATTGCTTGTGTCCCCGACTCAAGCAAGCTTTATTCCGGACTGTTAGATAAATGATAATGCGGTGGTGATCCAGGAGGTTCTCCATTCCTTTTCTTCTTCTTCAGATAACAGGAGAATGATGATGATTAAAGTTGATTTAGCCAAATCATACGATCGGTTGCATTGGAGCTTCTTGCGTCTTATCTTAGTCCGAGCACACTTCCCGGCCAATTTGATTGATACAATTATGAAGTGTCAGACTTGTGGCTCCACGGAGATGCTATGGAACGGTTCTGAGGCATGATCTTTTAAGCCAACTCGAGGTATTCGTCAAGGTGACCCCCTCTCTCCGTATTTATTTGTCTTGTGTATGGAGTATTTATCTCATGTTATTCAAGATGCTATCGGTCTTTGGAGACCTATTTACGAAGAGGGAGTCGGCCTTTCACATCTTTTTTTCGCAGATGATCTGGTCTTATTTGCTGAGGCATCAATTAGCCAAGCTGCTATTATAAAGAGCTGCTTGCAAAGATTCTGTTATTACTCTGGTGAATCTGTTAATTATGGGAAAAGTTGCATATTTTTTTCCAAGAAGGTTGCTGAAACTGATCGTATCGCCATTAGCAATTTTCTGTCTATACCGGTGACGGATGACTTTGGATCATACTTGGGGTCCCTACCACTTGTGATCGAATGTCATCGGATAACTGCAATTTTTTGTTGGATAAGATTTCTGCAAGGCTTAGTAGTTGGCAATCGAAGTACCTGTCGACGACGGCTAGGGTTACTTTGGCGAACTCTATCTTGTGTAGCCTGTCGCTCTATACTATGCAATCGACCTTGGTGCCCCGATCTGTCTATGATGCAGTCGATCAAAAGGTGCGTAGCTTCATCTAGGGGTCTACTGCTGAAAGGCGCAAGCTCCATCTTTTGAATTGGGATCAAATTTGCCAGCCAAAGAGAGCCGGAGGGTTGGGTATTAGAACAATGTGTGACTCTAACGCTGCTCTTCTTGCTAAATTGGATTGGCGCCTACTCAACAATCCAGAGGCGATTTGGAGCAGAATTTTAAGAGGTAAATATTGTCACAATAGAATTGATTGTGATATGTTTATTAATCGGCCTGGGTCTTCTCATTTTGGAAGGGCCTAGTTCATGGAGCGAGTGTTCTTTCCAAAGGGATTGTTGTGGTTGTGGGTAATGGGTCTTCTACGCTCTTTTGGAAGCATAGATGGCTTATTGATCAACCTCTCTGTGAGGTTGCTACTACTGAGATTCCACTGAATAGGCAAGCCTGGTTTGTGATTGATTACTATGAAGGAGGGAGTTGGAATTTGGGTGAGCTGACTCATTTGCTGCCAGCTGCAATTCTTCAGCGCTTGTCTAATATTGTGTTGTGTGCGCGTGGACAAGTATTACTGGTCTCCATCTTCATCGGGCCAGTTCACTTCTAGCTCTGCATATGCTCTATTGCGACCTACTATTGAACAAGACCCTGGGCCAGTATGGACAGAAGTTTGGAAAGTTCCTTGCTAGCAAAGGGCACGTCATTTCCTCTTCTTGGTGGTGCATAAGGTTGTCATGTGCAATGAAGAAAGGGTGAGGCGGCATCTGTCAGATTCAGCTGGGTGTCCGCGGTGTAGTTTAGTTGAATCTTCCTTGCACTTGTTACGAGATTGCAGGCAGATTGCTGATGTTTGGAGAGCCCTGCCTGGAAATGGTTTGTCACATAATTTCTTCTCCGAACTAGATGTCCGAACTTGGGTTTATGCTAACATCCGTGGATTAGACAATTGGAGCACGATTTTTGCTTCTATGCTATGGCTGACTTGGAAGACCAGAAACACTCTGATTTTTTATGCCAAGGATGGAGTGCAGATGCTGAGCACTAGGGTGGTAGCGACTATTGAAGCCTACACTGTTGCTAAAAGGCTGCAAAGGAAACTCAGCTAGGCACCCAATCTAATCCTTCACCTGCTACATGGATCCTGCCACGTCCGAGTTGGTTTGTTCTTAATACAGATACCATATCTAAAGGGAATCCAGGTCTAGCTGGGGGTGGTGGTGTTATAAGGGACCATCTTGGAAGATTAGTGCAAGCTTTCTCTTTCAAGCTCAGTGAATGTGATGCTTTTCAAGCTGAAATACAAGCTATCCTGAAGGGTTTGACAATAGCGAAAAGGGAGGGCTTCTGCAAGTTAGTGCTTCAAACCGATTCCCTTCAGGCAGTAACTCTTCTATCGCAGGCCATGATTACTCCTCACATAGATTATCATAATTTAGTGGCTTGCCACAAGTTATTAAATGACACCCCTTGGGACATCGAGGTTCATCACATTTCAAGAACCGTTATTTGTGTTGCGGATGCGCTAGCAAATAACTCTCTTAATATTTTAGTTCCTCTTATTGAATATTTTTATGAACATTCGTGTTTTGCTAATTTATTAGCTCTTGATGTTCCTTCTCCGATAGGAGATTAAGTTACTTCTCTAATAATATTACCGCGGGAGTATAACTCCGTTTTCTGATAAAAAAAAAGATTGTCGGATATATCTCAATTTCGGGTGTAGTTATAAAAACAACCGAGGTTTTCAAAGTTGTGAATTTTTTTTTATGAAGTGTGTTGTGAGTATTAGCTAAAATATCGCTAATTTGTGTTTTTTTTTCTGTCCTGAGCTCTGTTAAATGACCACAAGCTCTCTTCTGTTTTTGCTTTGCCAGAAAACTTTTTTTGGTCGAAAACTTTGCTAGAACACTCTAATTTTAAACCCATAACTAGTGGTGATGCTCGTACATACGCACAGGGCTATTTTTGTACAGATATATTAAGATATTTTATATTTTTAATTATACCATTTTCATGCTCGTATATTTATCTTAATTTATTTGTAAATTTTTTAAATGCGTTTAATGATGCGAAAATATTTAAAAAGTAAGCATTTGACCATCTTACATTCTTCTTTGATTAAAATTAATGATGTAAACCGAGATTATATGGTTCCATTGTTAATGTTTGAATATATGGCTATTTTCATAATATGTGCTTAATGTAATTTTTTGAAACTATTGTCCCATGTAATAATTAAATTATCTCACTTATAATCCTTCCCAAGTACTATAAACCATGTAATTGCAATTAACATACATAAATATATATTAAAAAAATAAATTCTAAATAGTTTAGATTTTTTTCTTTTACTTTCAAGGTTTTTTCTTTTTCATTTGGATAAATAGATCGAGTAACATAATCCCATTAATATATTTTGGTTCTTATTTGTCAATAGACTAGCATTGTATTTTGTACGCTGAAAATTTCTCATAATATATCTTCTTATCTGTGAGAAAATTATACAACAAATTAATTAAACCAAAATAAGTGTTTTCTCCTTTCACAAATATAATTTACCTCGAATTTGATAAATTTGAAAATGTGTAACATTTTTCTTATTGTTTCCTTAAGTTTGAATTGCTATCGTCATTAGTTACCTAATATAAACATTTGCAACATATATCCTTTGGTTTATAAAAACTTCAACCTAATCTTATTTTTCACTTGATTATCTTTCACATTGCTTCCTTATTCTTTTATTATATTTTAGAGGTTAAAACTGATGAAACCCGATATAATACGCGCTATAAACGGGAATTAAATAAATACTAACTCTCGAGATTCGTACAACCGAACGGTTTTCGTACGTGGATTATTCCTCCTCCCCACCACTCAGCCGGTTGTTTTTGTGCTCTTTACGATAAAGCCTTTAGACTTTATACCGTTTATAGCGCGATCTCACTCGGAGATCAAACACGTCGAACTTTGGCAAACGAGATAGTTCTCGAGTAAGAGAGGATTTTCGATTTAATTAGTCTCGCTTTCCTTCTATATATAGTAGTTTGAAAGCTGCCTTTTGCTTATATGTTCGATGTGGGAGAGTATAGGATATGTCCTTTGACGTGTTGTCATCCCATGAATGGACTAAAGATGGCTAAAATGGAACGTGGCCTTGCATGAGATAGAGCTTTTTATCAGCTAAACCTTGTTGTGCATGGATATTATTACGTGGAATCCACATGCAAGGAAGGAAGTTGGCCAAATCACATTTAATGCCCCATCACCAAATGCTTCTTGGGTTTAATTGTAAGTGAACATGCAACCTTATTGGGCCGTTTATATGTGTATTTAATTGTCAACACATAGATAGTGGCTTGGGCTTTTTTGCCCATACCTCTAGCCGAATAATTATACTTAACCTCACTTGCCATCTAGTTTGCTTAGCGATTTAATGGATTAGATTAATTAGCGGTTATTTTGCGCACCATCACAACCCCTTGGCTCGGTGTTCTCGTTCTACGAGGGCAACGAGACAATAAACAGGTGCACCAACTTACATAAGATGCTTGCGCTTTATCGGTTATAGCCATGCAACGCGATCTAAGTCCAGGATTAGGTAGAGTTTGCGCACTTTTTGAGAGTTGGGACCTCGTCCTTTTAGAGAGTTAAGACCTCGTCCTCTTAGAGAGTTAGCGAACCTCGTTCTCTTAGGGAGTTAGGACCTCGTCCTTTGAGTGTTAGCGAACCTCGTTCGCTTAGAGAGTTAGGACCTCGTCCTTTAAGAGTTAGTGAACCTCGTTCGCTTAGAGAGTTAGCGAACCTCGTTCGCTTAGAGAGTTAGGACCTCGTCCTTTGAGAGTTAGCGAACCTCGTTCTCTTAGAGAGTTAGGACCTCGTCCTTTGAGAGTTAGCGAACCTCGTTCGCTTCGAGAGTTAGCGAATCTCGTTCGCTTAGGGAGTTTTGACCTCGTCCTTTGAGTGTTTGGACCTCGTCCATAAGAGAGTCTGGACCTCGTCCATAAGAGAGTCTGGACCTCGTCCATAAGAGAGTTTGGACCTGGTCCGTAAGAGATTTTGGACCTCATCCATAAGAGAATTTGGACCTCGTCCATAGAGAGTCTGGACCTCGTCCATAGAGAGTTTGTACCTCGTCCATAGAGAGTCTGGACCTCGTCCATAAGAGAGTCTGGACCGCGTCCATAAGAGAGTCTGGACCTCGTCCATAGAGAGTTTGGACCTCGTCCATAAGAGAGTCTGGACCTCGTCCATAGAGAGTTTGGACCTTGTCCATAGAGAGTTTGGACCTCGTCCATAAGAGAGTCTGGACCTCGTCCATAGAGAGTTTGGACCTCGCCATAAGAGAGTTTGGACCTCGTCCATAAGAGAGTCTGGACCTCGTCCATAGAGAGTTTGGACCTCGCCATAAGAGAGTCTGGACCTCGTCCCTAAGAGAGTTTGGACCTCGTCCCTAAGAGAGTTTGGACCTCGTCCGTAAGAGAGTCTGAACCTCGTTCGTAAGAGAGTTTGGACCTCGTCCATAGAGAGTTTGGACCTCGTCCATAGAGAGTTTGGACCTCGTCCATAAGAGTTTCCAACCCAAGCGGGAAGCGAGGGGTGGATTTGCGCACTTTTCGAGAATCTCCAACCCCAAGCGGGAAGCGAGGGGTGGATTAGCGCACTTTTCGAGAATCTCCAACCCCAAGTGGGAAGCGAGGGGTGGATTTGCGCACTTATCGTTCGACGGCAACCCGAGCAGGAAGCTCGGCGGTTCCGCGTAAAACGAGGTTCGACGGCAACCCCGAGCGGGAAGCTCGGCGGTCCCGCGTAAAACAAGGTTCGACAACAACCCCGAGCGGGAAGCTTGGCGGTCCCGCGTAAAACGAGGTTCGACGGCAACCTCGAGCGGGAAGCTCGGCGGTCCCGCGTAAAACGAGGTTCGACGGCAACACCGAGGCGCCACACAGAGATGGCGGCCTCGCCAGCGCACGCCAGGGGGGAACCCCGTGGCGTCGCACGGATATGGCGGCCTCGCCAGCGCACGCCAGGGGCGAACCCCGTGGCGCCGCACGGATATGGCGGCCTCGCCAGGGGCGAACCCCGTGGCGCCGCACGGATATGGCGGCCTCGCCAACGCACGTTAGGGGCGAACCCCGTGGCAACGCACCAGAGACCAGGGCTAACTAAAGAGGGAAGAGGACGCACTTACGTGATTATCCGAGAGTTAGGTCGGATAGGGAGAGCAGTTTCCCACAGACGGCGCCAGTGATGAAACCCGATATAATACGCGCTATAAACGGGAATTAAATAAATACTAACTCTCGGGATTCGTACAACCGAACGGTTTTCGTACGTGGATTATTCCTCCTCCCCACCCCTCAGTCGGTTGTTTTTGTGCTCTTTACGAATTAAGTCTTTAGACTTTATACCGTTTATAGCGCGATCTCACTCGGAGATCAAACACGTCGAACTTTGGCAAACGAGATAGTTCTCGAGTCAGAGAGGATTTTCGACCTTTTATATAGGGCTTATTGTGAGCATAGTTAATGAGGGCAATAAATGGTGACAAAAACCAATCTTATATGTATATAAAATTTTAAGTAATAAGTCAAGTGGTAGTTAATGGCAACAAGAAAAAGTCGGTAATACTACTGAAAAATCACGAGTCTTTGAACTTTACAGAGAGAGCCCTAATACATACAATTAAGGGTCTGCATCTCTATATGTCATGGAAAAAGTGTGCACTTGGCATATAAAACAACCACATTTCCATACAAATTATTTATGCAAATTTGGGCTGGGTGCTGAATGGCTAGCAGGCACTAGCTTTAACAATACAACCAGGTGCCAAGCCAAGAAAAAAAAAAAACAAAGTACATCAGTTATTTTCCTTCTCAACTTCAAAGGTCATTATGGAAAATGAAGCTCAAATTGAACTTAAAACTGCCAAATGAAGAAGTGTTTCTGTTAATGTACTATTCAACCAGTCTCATCCAAACCTTGACTGTTGCCATACATATTCTCCCTTCTTTTCTGAAACCCACTTGATTCCATGTTAGACCCTCTAAACGTCAGCTCCTGTGCAACTCTAAAATTAGGGTCAACAGAAGACCTCGAGCTCGTTTCCACTGAATTCGGTCTAAACGAGTTCCCACCACCTCCAACAGGATACCGAGTAGGAGACCCGTACCTCCTTGACCCACCATTAAAACCGTTGCCCCTCAAATCCGTCGCATCAGAGTTCCTTGACGACATTTCTGAGAAGGACCGTTCTCCTGACCCTGACCCTGACCCTGAACCACCTCCTAATGGAGCTTCCTTGGTAATCTGATTAGAGCTAAAAGGATCGTCTGGGCCCCACAAGGTAAGAACATCCTTCTTCTTTGCAAAGAAATGCCACAATCCAAATAAAAAGAGAACAAAGAACAAAACAGGACTTGTCCACAGCATACTACTAGACTCTCCTTTCATAACAGGAAGATTTGAGCGGTACATTCCAACACGCCCACCTCCAAAACCGAGAACAACTAACTTTTCCCGGTCACTTGCTATAAGTGGAACCATTTTCTTTTTCTGAAGATCTTCATTCATTCCTTTATTAGCCATAAATGAGGACTTGATTTCATCAATGGCTGTTGAGAACGCAAGGCGAGGAGACCCAGATCTAGCATAGTGCTGAGATGAAATATTGTATACATAAATCTTTTCATAGTCAGCAATGAGTAAGTATCCTTTCATAACTTGAAAGGAAAGTGGTTCATTTAGCCCGATATTTTTCCAGGATCTAACTCTGCACTTGAAATTCGTTACATCGCCCATCAATAAAGCATGAATCAAATCACCAGATGATGTAACACCGTACGCTTTCAACCTTTCTGTAGGATCAAAAGCATAATGCGTAACCGAAGAACGATTTAGGCCTTCACACTCAACTTCCCTGATCTTCATGGTTTTTAAATCCAAGGAACCTGCTCCAGTTTCCGTCAAGAACAATAGCCTTTGCTTCAGAAATGCAAGTGGCTTACTTGAAGGCACAACTATGCCATGTAGCTCTCCATTCTCCCTGAAAACCTTGATTCTCCCTTTCGTATCACTAGACAAAACGTACCTCGATCTCCCCACATAATGAACTTCCAATAAAGATATGGGAGATCCATTTTCCCCAATCTTAACCGAGTCCAACTCTACCATGTTTTCCATTTGAAGAGTGCTCCAGTCTTCACCAGAAGAACTTTCCCAAATCCTATGAACCGAGATTGCACCATTACTATGCCCAGTTACAACAATACTTTCATTCTTGAAGACAGACATATGAGAGGAAATTACAGTTACAGGTGAATCTGACAATGTAAAGAACTCAACCAAAACTTCCCCATTCCTCAAGAACACATAAACCCACCCACTGTCGTCACCAATTGCAACATACTTGCTATTGCCCTTATGATCCAGGAACGGTAAGACAGTCAAGCTCATTGCATTAGAATCCAAATTCACAGCAGAAACAAACCAAAATTGCTCAGACCAAAAAGCACTGTACTTGGTTACAGAAGCTACAGTCTTCAATCTCCCCTCAGTTGCTTCTACTTCTCTCCTATCTAATCTCTTCTCCCTATTACCGGATCCGTCAGCCTTAATTTCATCCCTGTCAAAATCTAGGGTTTCCCTCACTTTTCCGATCCCCGGAGTTTCGTACTGATTAGACTCTAATTTGGCAACTAAATCAGTTAAACTCTTCACCAGCTGCTCCAGCTTATCAATTTGGGCTTGTTGGTGACAATATAACTGATTCGAAACACCATTATCAGTCAGGGGTTTACAGTCAGCAGACACTTGTTGGTTTTCAGCTAAAGGTGTAGAAGAAGAGCTTACAGAATCAATGAAAATATACATGGAAAAGAAGAGTAAAAGCATACAGATCTTGCCTCTGAGAGAGCTCGCCATTTTATTTTGGAGCACCTTTGTATTGGCTTTCGTCGTTGTTCCTTCGATGGGAACTGTTTTGGGGTTATCTGGGATTCAGACTTCAGACAGGAGGAAGAGTGAGTTGGATTCTCAGATCTTGATGTGATATCACGTTCGCCAGATATTTGGGATAGCGCAAAGGTGAAGGCAGGCTTGCTCTGTGACGCGAGTAAAAAAAGAGAATACATGAGGATTAAACTTTTTTTTTTTTTTTTTTTTTTCTTCTTCTCGGGGAGACATGTGGATTAAGCGTTGACTTACTTGGCTTTGGCTTGAGTAATACTGCACATATAGCACATGCTAAAATTGATGCTATTAATTTTTTTTTTTTTTGATCAGAAAACCAACTACTTCAATTAACTAACAACCATATCATTCGACAACACCACATAGAAGTTGGGCGGAAAAGAAAAATCAGAAAATAACAAAACAGGATTACTAGGCAACCACTTGCTCAACCAATCTGCAGCACAGTTTGCATTTCGCTTCACATAATGCCATCTGCACAAATCCAGACTGTAGCTTAGCTCAACTGTTGTAGCAATTATCGTTCCAAGAACTGATCTCGGCAGAGCTCCTCCCTTAAGCAAATCAATGACTTTTTTGCTGTCGGATTCAACAATAATTTTGGAGAAACCAGCACTTTGAGCAGCTTAAATTCCCCATCTGACTGCTTCCGCTTCTGCAACATCTATAGCCGTTCCATGTTGGATCTGTTTTGCACCAGCCAGCACCACCATCCCCTCTGCATCTCTTCCTAAAATACCCACACCACATTTGTTATCCCGAACAGAGGCATCACAATTGATCTTGATCCATTCCACTGGTGGTTTCTGCCATCCACTTTCTTGTACATAGTTCGAAGACGGAGCCTCACTCAGCAAGCAAGCTGTTTTGTACTCTTCCAGGCTGTGCAGACTCTTGTTAATCAGCTCGGATGGCTCTGTCTCTAGACCCTCAAAAACGCCTAAATTTCGTGCTCTCCACAGAAGGTAGCATACACTCGCCCAAACATCATCATCTTTCTTTTCTTTGAGCTGCATAATACACTCCACCCAATCAAGAAAGTCATCGAACATCGGGCCTCTCCATTGCAAACCAGGTACCATTTTCCACACCTTACGTGCGAGAACACAATCACGTAAAACATGGAGCGTGTTCTCCTCTCTCCCACATTTCCAACAAGCAGCCTCATTCACTACCTTTCTTTGCAGCAAGTTTTATTTACAAGACAGAACCCCACGACATGCACGCCAAATCAGATTCTTCATTCTAGGGCAGATATTGCGACTCCACACCCATTTCCAGATCTTTTTCATCCTGCAACCGTCAGCTGGACCACCAACACAGCTCTTCATTTCATTCGATCTCATGATTGCGTGATAGGCAGTTTTGACAGTCAAATTTTCGTCGTTAGAAAAAAACCATACAATCTGATCTTGAACATTGCTGTCTAAGAGATGGATCGAAAGAATTGAGTCCACATCATGTGGCAGAAACAAGTCATAAAGTAACTCCTCCTTCCAGCACCTTTGATCCCAGTCTATCAAGTCTGAAACCAAAAGGTCCTGATTTGCCCCATGTGAATTACCCAGGATTTTAAAGGAAGTTGGCCTTGGAATCCATTTGTCTCGCCACACATTGATATTCAGACCGTTCCCCACCTGCCAGTATGATCCTAGCTCAATGACTTCTCTTGCACGACAAATGCTTCTCCAAGTATAACTAGGTGCAAAACCTATCTTTGCTTGCAAGAAGTCCGTTCTAGGAAAATACTGAGCCTTGAATAATTTTCCAACAAGTGAATTCGGTTCAAGCATGAGCCTCCAACCTTGCTTAGCAAGAAATGCAAGGTTAAAAGCTTCTAAATTCCGGAACCCTAAACCCCCCATTTTCTTCGAACCCCCTAATCTCTTCCAACTCATCCAATGCGGGATTCTTCTTATCCCCCTTACATCCCCAGAAAAAATCGTTCATCATCTTCTCTATATCACGGCAGACTCCTCTCGGGAATAAGAAGCATGACATTGCATACATAGGAATAGCCTGCACCACCGACTTCAATAGAACTTCCTTGCCCGCTCTTGAAATCGTATCACCCTTCCAGCCCTTAAGTTTCCTCCAAACTTTCTCTTTAACCTGGTAAAAAATGACTCTTTTTGAGCGTCCAATCATAGTCGGAAGTCCCAAATACCTCTCATGCTTTTCAACTTCCTGAACATTCAGAATACCTTGCATCACAAACTCCATCCCCTCGTTCACGTTCTTGCTGAAAGACAATTCCGACTTTGCTAGATTCACTTGTTGACCTGACACAGCTCCATAACTCTGAAGGATATTAACAATCTAATGCGCTTGTTGACAAGAAGCTCTAGCAAACAAAATACTGTCATCTGCAAAGAACAGGTGTGACACAACAGGAGCCGATCTTGCAATGCGAATACCCTGCCATCTCCCTTCTGCTTCACTTTTCTTAATGAGTGCAGAGAAGCCTTCAGCACACAATAAGAAAAGGTATGAGGAAAGCGGATCTCCCTGCCTAAGACCTCTTGATGGAAAGAAAATATGAGACGGTACACCATCCATCAGAACTGAAAACGAGACACTTCTAACACACTTCATAACTAAATTCACCCATGTAATCTTGAACCCTAAAGACAGCATACACCGCTCCAAATAGCTCCATTCGACTCTATCATAAGCTTTCGCCATGTCCAGTTTGAGAGCTATATAACCTTGCTTGCCCGTTTTCTTCTTCTTCATGTAGTGGAAAATTTCAAAAGCCGCCAAGACATTGTCAGTTATAAGTCTGCCTGGAACAAAAGCACTCTGGTTCCCCGAGATCACTTTTTGCAGTATTGGTTTCAATCTATTGGCAATCACCTTTGAGACAATTTTGTACAGGACATTGCATAAACTGATGGGTCTCAAATCCTTCATTCGAAAAGGGTCAGTAATTTTTGGAATAAGAGCAATAAAAGTATGATTAAGGCGATCAGGAATAGGACCTCCATGTAAAATATTAAGAACAAAACTAATCACCTCTTCCCCAACAATATGCTAGTGTTTTTGGAAAAACAAAGCTGACATACCATCAGGGTCGGGGGATTTAGTAGGGTGCATAGAAAAGAGAGCCGAGTGTACCTCATCGCCAGTGAATGGGCGTGACAGCTGAGTGTTATCCTCATTTGATACCAGGTGCAGAATTCCTTGAGGAGCCGTTTCCAAATGTGTGTCGTGATCGGTTCTAAACAGCCCCATAAAATAATCCACCGCCACCCTCTCCCTATTACACCGATTCCGCCACTCCATACCTTCATCATCAACCAGCCTCTTCAATTTATTTCTCTTTCTTCTACCATTTGCTTTTGCATGGAAGAAAGTCATATTCCTGTCTCCCCACCTGAGATTATGTTCTTTTGCTCTTTGAAACCAGAGCAACTCTTCTTTCTCCATAAGCTCACTTTCTTCCATATCAAGGGCTCTCCTTTTTTGAATCAAATCACCCCTCATACCGCCCTTTTTTAAGCTGCGTAACTGTTCCCGAACTCTCTTCAAATTCTCACCAATGTGTCCGAATTCACGTTTATTCCAGCCCTTCAACTCCTGCATGCATTTATCTAATTTGCCCATCACCTCACCAGCCTCCATATTATACGTATTTCTCCATGCATTAACAACTACATCTTGACATCCCTCATGTTGGGCCCACATGGCCTCAAATCGACTCGGCCGAGCTCTCCTCACCTCCTCGTCCGGCCCCTCATCACACTTATATTCCTCCAAAATAATGGGAACATGATCCGACCCTTCTCTCTCATTATGTCTAACTCTACCTCCCGGATGAAGATTGATCCATTTTTCGTTAGCAAACGCCATATCAAGTCGCTCTTGGACAAAATCATCCCCAATCCTCTCATTATCCCATGTAAATCTACCTCCCGAGAACGGCAAATTCTCCAACTCACACATTTTCAGAGCCTTCCGAAACGATCTCATTTTTCCTATATCAGGTGGCAGCCCTCCCTCTTTATCTTCCATGCTCAATATCTGATTAAAATCTCCAATACACACCCACCCTTCATGATCATCTTCATATAATTTCTTAAGAAGCTCTCCAGTTTGCTCCTTTTCCTCCTTTCTAGGCCATCCATAAACACAAGTTAATCTCCAACAATCACCTTCTTTTCCCATATCCACCACAACATCAATATGATGGCTCGTGTAGGACTTAATTTGAACCATAACTTCCTCTTCCCACATTAAACATAAACCTCCCGACCGTCCCACACATTCCACTACAAAGCACCCATAAAACCCAAGCTTCGAACGTATCACCTCCATTTTCTTACGGTCACACTTGGTTTCCATAAGAAATACCACCCTCGGGGCCTCTCGTCTCACTAAATTAGCGAGTCTACCAATTGACCGGGCCATCCTCAATCCCCGACAATTGTAACTTAAAGTATTCATAATGACCGGCAAGAGAGACTCTCCGTCTCTCCCGCCGATGTCATAAGTTTTTGTTTTTCCCCCCTTCATCAACCTCATCTACCACCATATTATCCACTTTTGCTTCCCCCAATTTTCTTTTCCCTGGTGAACTCCTCCCCTTAATTAATTCCTGCCCCTCACTCCCCATTCTTGCCTTTCTCTTCCAAGACCCACCACTTTTTTGAATTTTGCTTTTACTTTTATCCTCTGGTGGGCCCTCTTCAATAGCCTTACCTCCTCCCTCCCTCAATAACCCCCCACCAGCTTTCCCATCCACCTCTTTATTAACGTTTTCACTCCCCCTCTTTTTTTGCCCTATTTCGTCAGTGACTTCATTTTCATCCAAGGAGATTGCTTCTAACTTATTTTGTGCTTCCACAACCGCATCTCCTTTCTCCCTTAAGTTGTGTTCTCTCTCTTCCTCTCTATTCACGTTTTCCCATCTATTTCCTTCCCATCAGCTCCCTCCCCATTTTTGATCTTTGAGGCCCCGTCATCTCTTTCACAACCATCTCCCTTCCCCCCTTCTCCATTATCATCTAAACTTTCACCTTCCTCTAAGAGAAATAGTAAGGACTTTCTAGACTTCATATTCCCCCCAGAACTTTGGCCTGATCCTTCCTCACAAACTTTCTTTTTTCCTCTCTTCTGCAAGATCAACATCTCTTGCTCCCTTTCATACTCATTTCTGGCCTGGTATTTCTTCATGGCAGAGGCCCTCAACCAATCCCCATATTCACCTTGGAGTTCTTTTGCCTCTCCATCCTCACAGTCCAGCTCCAAGTGCCCTAAACGCCCACATGAGTAGCAAAAGTTTGGTAACCTCTCATATTTTATCTCAACCCATAGCTTCTTGCCATTAACTCTCATCATCAATCCCCTTCTTAATGGCTTCGTAATGTCAACCATAACCCTTACCTGGATGAACTTCGATCGCACCATCAGTTCCTCCTCGGAGACTCCCTCGAGCCCTCCAAACACTTTCCCTATAGCTTCTGCAGTCTCCATGTTTATAGCAGTCAAAGGCAGATCGTAAATCCTTATCCAAAAAGCCACCTTAGTTATCTGGACGGCTGCTCTGACCCGGCTTCCTTCAAAGCAAGTAGTGTTTTGTCAAAAGACCATGGCCCTTCCGCCAAGACCTTATCTTTGTCTTTGACATCAGCAAACTGGAAGATAAATAAGTTCGATCGAAGCTCTCTAGAGACAAACCCCCCCCCCCCCCCCCCCCCCCCCCCCCCTTGACCTTCCATGCACCCTTCATGGTAGACTTCAAAGCATAGGCATTAAACGACCGATTTGTTAACAAGGTTCCAACCAGAATGGCCCCTCCTACTTCGCCATTATTTTCCTAATGTACCGCCTCTACAACATCTTCACTTTCTTCTTCCGTTAAAACAATATCCCTTTTCGCCCTACCCGCCATAACTTCCCTTCTCTGTTAGAACCGATCACAAGCACACAAGAGAATCCGGTGAACCCGCACGTAACGACGGGAGAACCCTAGCCCCCACGGCCAGACGCCGGAGAGAAGCAGCAAACGACGGGAGAAACACCAGAGAAAACGATCGCCCTAATATCGCCGCTATCGCTCTAGGGTTTTATTGATCACATTAGTATTAGTATTAAGCCAACGGAAATGGATATTTATTGATCACATTAGTATTAGTATGATAATATGATATGATGGGAGGTTTTATTTCCTTTAAAAAAAATAATATATGAACAAATTGTATTACAAGGAATGAGCCCCCGAAAAACTCTCCCCCCGACCACCCCCTTTTGCCCCCAATTCAGAAACCCTAAACCTGGAAAATTTGATCTCTCTAATACAAATTGGATCTCAATCCATGTATTTGTGGTCTTCTATGGCTATTCTCAAGTGCTCTGGAGATCTGTTGAATTGGATTCCCCAAAAAACTCCCGAAAATCTCGTGGGAGAGGCTGAACAATGGAGAACGAATCTGACGAACGCCGGCAAGAGTAAATCAGTATGTGTCCGGGCGATTACTGTTCTCCCCTGTTATCAAAGAAGGGGTAAGAAAAAGGGGTTGGCTTTGTGTGAGCAACGGTCACTGTGGAGGTTAGGGTTAGTATACCTACGGCACAGGCGAATCATGGAAGGCATATCGATGTTGCCCTGGAGATTGCACTCTCAGCGGTTTTCTCGGGCGAATCTGACAAGAGGAATGAAGAAACCTACTCCCTCTCGGCCTGGGGTGGAGCTTAGAGAGAAGAAGGTGATTCTGGTTCTTGCCAGGTCGTATCTTCTCCCTAGCCTTGATATTAGATATGCAATTTCTTTATTGAATATTTCGATCTCTTTGCTTGCTTATATATATGTGTACTGCATTCTGGTTTGGTACACTAATCTCTCATCTGATTTTCCCTCTTCCGATTCTATCTCTGCTCCACTCTGCATTTCCGTTCATTGGAATCCTGAGACTTTTTGTGCTAGTATGGAGAAAAATAAACGAAAAAAATCATTTAAACAGTTATTATGCTTAGACTCCTCTTTCTCTAAAGAACAGGATCCTAATGATTTCTTGTTTGAACAACCCGAAACTATGCCTACCATGGTCCATGCGACTTTAAGGGTGGCAACTCTTCCAAGCCTCAAGAGGCAGGTCCTTCGGGATCTAAGAAAGAAAAAGGGAGAATCAAAGGAAAAATGGATAAGAGTGCTTTTCTAGACCAACTCTCAGGTGTTCGTGAGAACATTAACCATCCTAAAGAAACATCCCTCTTTGCCTTTGTTCTTGGTGAGGCTATTGAGGTTGTTAGACTGAGGCAAAAACTAAGAGTTGATTGGCAACTCAAAGGTGGTTTTTATGTTCATGTTAGAACCCATGACTGGATTGAAGGTTGTTCTATCTTTAATTTAAAGAACTCTGGTGATTTTTGCTTAATTTGCCTTGTTAATAACTATCTACGTGGTTCTGTTTGGTATTGTTGGTGGAGTAATCATTGGAACAATTGTGCTATGATGCAAGAGATTATGGAAAAACCATCTTCATCCTGTATTTGTACTTTGTCCCTTGGAAACTGGCTCTTGGATGGTTTGGCTATGATCTCTTATTTGAGAACCATGAAAGTGATGTACTATGGCTTGTTCCTTTTTAATATAAAAGAACTTAATGCCTATGTTTCCCCTTGTTGCCTGAGGATTAGGAGATGTTTTAGAAACTACACTTATAAAAATAGAAAGTTAATACAGGGGCCTGTTTTCTGTATTGGATGTCAGCTTCAAAACTGGCCCATGACTAGAATAAAAACAAGAAAACATATCTTTTCTACTAGAAATTATATAATTCAGCAAAGTATCAAAAGATGTATGAGTATTAGGAGGTGTTGTAACACCCTATCTGATTGGGGGAATATTTGGAGTGTTATCTATGCACTTTATTGCTTGATGTATGTTAATGTATGTTATGTAAATTTGAGCATGGGTGATAGATTATACCAGATGAAAACTTGTATGAAACAGGACCATAAAAGAAACAAAGTAATGTGGCCAAGGAGCAAACAAATGAAGATCTCTTGGATATCCGGTTATCTATTACGTGGCACTTGGAGAGCATGTAAGCTGCAAAGAAAAGACAGACACACTGAAGATTGGGGTGAGTTTTGGCACCCCAGGCTACAACTAAAAATACTCTGTATGCACACAAAATGCCTTGTAAACAATTGTAGTGATCTGAATCACTTTGTTAAAGAAATGGAAAACCATTACCTTAGGGTGTATAAATTGGTACATGTATATTGCGATCTGGATTATGAACACATTAGGATATATGATAGCGTTATGTATGATCAGGCTAAACCTGTGAAGATTGCTGTAGTCCTGATTAAACTCTTACATGAAAATATCTTTGCATTGCTCCGATATGACAGGAACTTGGAATCTAACCTCCAATTGATGAATCAATTTAACATCTCTATCTACAGGTTTGAAATAGAAAGTGATTGGTCCAAACAAATTTTTAGTAATCATGAAAATCGGATTCTGGAATTGTAGGGGGATTGGTCGAAAATCTTTTTGGCCCGAAATTGACTCCTTCTGTAAGATTCAGAGAATACAAATTATGGCAATAGCTGAAACAAAAACGGAAACGATTCCAAGTGACCAGGTTTGGAGACGTGCTGGTTTTGATAATGTTCCATGGTCTCCAACTGTTGGTCGAGCAGGAGGTATAGCGGTTTTTTGGAAGGAGCATCAACTCATCAATGAGGAAATCACTGTCTTAGCACAAGAGCCAAGGTATGTTATACTAAAGTACTATCACTTAATTACTAAATACACGATAGCCATATGCTTAACCTATGCCCCCCCAATGTTGGGGATAAAGAGGTATTTTGGAAACAACTAACTAAAACGCTCCAAAATATAAATCTCCCTATCCTTATGATAGGTGACCTGAATGAAATACAAGAGCCTAATGAGAAAAAAGGAGGTGTGCACCCTGAACCGGGAAGGTTTGAAAGATTACTCAATTTTAAAAATGACTGTCTCCTAGAAGACATCCAGTCCACTGGTAATGTCTTTACGTGGAGGAAAAACAAAACAGAAATTGACAACATATACGAAAAACTAGATAGAGTTCTCGTTAGTAACCGCATTATGCAATGGTACCCAAATATTAGTGCCGAAAACCACGCTTTATTAGTTCGGATCATTGCAAAGTGTCGGTGGAACTAAGCAACGAGGAAACGATCAAAGCTCAACCGTTTAAATTGGAAAAAAATGTGGATGTTCAGAAAAGACTTTCGAAATGTTGTTAAACAAGCTTGGAGAGTCCAATACCCGGGATCGAACATCTTCCAACTTGTTAAGAAAACACAACTACTTAAGCAACACGCCAAGCGGTGGAACAAATACACGTTTGGTAATATATTTGAACAACTGAAGGAGATAGAAGGAAAGTTGGTCGAGTTGCAAAAAATTATCACAATCTCGCCTCAACCAAATGTTATTCAAAAACAACTCCGCTTAATGCATAAAAAGAATGTAATCTAAAATTCCATAAGATTTACTGGAAACAAAGGGCTAAGACAAAACATATTAAACTTTATGACGCTAATTCTGGATACTTTCACAAGATAGCGAGTGGTAGGCGCTATCGAAAAGTGATTAAGGAAATTATAACAAATGAAGGCACACAAATCATTGGAACAGATAATATCAGGGAAGAAATTAGAGAGGACTTCAAAAGAAGATTCAATAAGCAACCAACAAACCTAAATAATGTTAATGACTACTTAAGTCTCATAACCAAAGAAATAACAGAAGAAGATAATATAAGCCTAACAAGTGCCATCACAAATGAGGAAATAAAAAATACTGTGATGAGTCTAGGATCAGATAAATCGCCAGGACCGGATGGTATGACCAAAGAATTTTACAAGAGATATTGGGACATAGTGTGCCCGATGGTAATCAAAGCAGTCAAAAGCTTTTTTCATTCGGGAAAGATCTTACGACAAATCAATCATACATTCATAACTCTTGTACCCAAGATAGAGAACCCCAAATCAACTAACCACTATAGGCCAATCAGCCTGTGCTCAACTATATATAAAATTATATCTAAAATCATAACGGAAAGGATGAAGAAAGTAATAAGTAAAATTGTCCACCCCCTTCAAGGGGCATTTATTGTAAACCGTGCCATTCAAGATAATATTCTTATTGCACACGAGATCTTTCACTCGTTTAGAAACAGTAAAAACAAAGATGGATGGATTGCAATTAAATTGGATATGGAGAAGGCTTATGATCGAGTGGACTGGGAATATCTTCTAGATGTTTTGCATAGATTTGGTTTTGAAAGGAAATTTATTGGGTGGATCCGCGAATGTGTTTGTTCGGTTTCACTCTCAGTTCTTGTAAACAACGGACCCACTGAACCTTTTACATCGGAACGCGGACTCAGACAAGGTGACCCGTTATCACCATTCCTATTTGTTATAGCAGCGGAAATCCTTTCAAGAAAGCTACAAATAACTAGCGAACTTGACAAAAACTCTATAGGATTCCCCATAGCCAGAGGTGGGACTCGTATCCCTTTCCTGGCATTTGCAGATGACATTATCATCTTCGCCAAAGCATCACAGAGTTCCTGTATCAAAGTAAAGACAATTATTGATGAATTTTGTAGAATCTCAGGCCAAAAAGTAAATTATAACAAATCTGCATTTCAAGCATCCAAAAACATGACCACCAAACAAAAAAATATAGCTCAACAAGCTCTTGGAATCTCAACAATGACAAACCTTGAAAAATACCTAGGTTGCCCGATTATTAGTGGAAAAGTCAACAAGGACACCTTTAAAGAGTCCATTGGAAACGCTAAAAAACAACTCACCAAATGGAAGGCAAATTCACTATCCCAGGAAGGTCGATCGACTTTGATTAGATCCAACCTTGCTACAAAGCCTAACTATGTAATGCAAAGTTTTATGTTACCTTCCTATATTCATTCAGAAATGGATAGAATTAATAGGGGTTTTTTTTGGAATAAAGACAGACAATTTAAGCCCCTGGTAGGGTGGGATATGATATGCAAACCGAAAGATTTAGGAGGACTCGGAATTAGGAAAACCGAACATATGAACAAAGCATTGCAAATGAAACTCCTTTGGAAAATCATAGCGGAACCAAACAATATCTGGGTTAGGATAATTTCGCAAAAATATCTTAAAAATGATAATTTGTTTTCATACAAATTAAAATCAAACACCTCATGGCAGTGGAAAAAACTCATTCAACTTAGAGAAGATTTCTATAAAGGTCTCATATGGCAAGTTGGGGATGGAAAAACGATTAAATTTTGGAAAGACAAGTGGCAGTTAGGTGGCCCTTTGCACCCCTATGCTAAGGATCCAACGACTATAGATGAAAATACAACAATTGATAATTGGTTTTCTGATGACCATAAATGGAAAATAGAGGAACTGAAACAAATCCTCCCGGGGGATTTTGTTGACCAAATACAAACTACCCCGATCCCGGATAATTATATCCAAGATAGGCTATATTGGGCTCCAAGTAAAAATGGTTGGTTCTCTACCTCGTCTGCAGTAGATTTAATTACAAACATAGAAAGACAGACACCGAACATAAATAACTGGATGTGGAAACTTGATACATACCCAAAAGTCAAGAACTTTCTCTGGAAAATTGACAATAATGGACTTCCTACGAAAGCTAGACTAAGAGACAAACAAATTATAACACCAGGAGGATGTGCATTATGTCATTGTGCCAATGAAGATACAACCCACCTCCTTACAACTTGTCCATATATGATTTATATAGTCAACAAAGTTAACACAGATATTGCAAATCTCATTAAACGGTATGATTCCCAGAACAAAACGCCGAGAACAATTCTAAATGACCTTTACCAGATTCTTGGAAAAAAGGAATTCACATGCTTGGCAGTAATTTGGTGGTGCATTTGGCACCAACGTAATAAACTAATTTTTCAACATGACCAATGTGATGGCATCGTAGATTTGACAAGCTATATTCGAAACCAAATTGCAAATTGGGAAAGGGCCACACATTGGATTGAAGATGAAGAAGCTACACGAACTCTGCAGTCAAGGAAGAGAAGGAATGAACCACAAATACATAGAAAATGGAAAAAAACCCAAACCAGGCTTCATAAAAATAAATGTGGATGCATCTAAGTTCTTTAATGGTAATACGGTGGGAGCAATAGTTACAAGGAACCATCTAGTTCAGGTAATAGATATTATGACAAGGAGCTTCGGTAAAGTCTCTGTGCTTAAGGTTGAAGCTCTTGCACTCCGGGAAGTAGTTCGACACATGAATGATAGAAATCTTGGAAAAGTGGAAATTGAGGAGGATAATCTCCAAGTCATTAATGCTATCAAAGGGAAAAATTACTGCCCTTGGGAGATTGAGCTTATAATAGTTGATATCCTTGTCTCCATTTACGGAAACCAAGATGTCTCGATTAATCATATTACTAGGGATCGTAATGCTGTGGCCGACAAAATTGCGAAATTGGGCCATAGTCTCCCTGCTGAGAGTTGAAAGACTCATCCAGAACTTCTTGTTCTCATCTGTAAGGATGCCCTAGGGCGCCTTCCTTGATGGAGAGCTCCCTAATTCTTACCTAATCAAAAAAAAAAAATAATATGATATGATGGATTATGGACCTATGTAAAATTTCTTTGTAGCACGAGAGCAATTAATTTTAGGGTGAGAAAAATCATCAGATTCACCAATTTGAAAGATTTTGGTTTGATATGAAATCATAAATATACTACCTTAGACTTATTGTGCCATGAACGACAATAAATATTAAAAGTTTTTCGCCTTTCTTTGGCTTTGGATTTTTGAATGACAACCCTCATTGTCTAAACCAATATCAAATTTGTAAAAATTTTGTGTAGCTCATTCAATGCTATAATAAACCCCTAATTCAATTTGAGGGTTTGAATTAGGTTGAAATATTAATAGAAAAAGGTGAATTTCTCACTCAATTTGAGAGCGTTTTGGATGAAATTACAAAAGAGATCTGATGTATTAAGACAAGGAGGTTAATCTTGAGGATCCGTTGCTTTTTTTTTTGAAGGAAAAGTGCCAAACGGTACTATATACTTTCATTAATAACCTCCAGCTGTGCAACAGCAAAAACAATATCTGGGAGCGTTCTATCCCAAAATCTCACCCCAGTCTCCCAAGGCCTCAGTCTAGCTAGTTCGTGAGCTACCCTATTCCCTTCCCTATTAACAAAACTCCACAAAACAGTATCAAAAAGGCTATATATATAAAAAATGTCCTGGATAATCACATAGATTTCTATAGGACTTGGGCTATTTTGTTCCATCACTGAGGTAATAGTCTGGCTATCGCTTTCTACCACCAAATTCTTCAAGTCATGGGCAGCTGCCATTTGCATGCCTTTGAGGATTGCCAAAGCTTCTGCTTTCAGGGGAGGGCTCTCTATCAAATTCTGTTCAGTTCTGGCCACCAGCACATCACCCCTATGATCTCGTATGACAGCTCCATACCCCGTTCCCTTGTCTCCTATGACAGTGGCATCAGTGTTCATCTTCCAAAAATTCAGCTCTGGGGGTTTCCACTTGATTTTCTCCTTCTGTCTTCTCGTCCCCATCCCAAAGGGTGGTCTTGATGCTTCTTCCACTAGGGCTATGCTCTCTTCCACGGGCAGATGTTCATTTTTAAAAAGCCCTTCAAAAATTAACTTGTTCCTCCTATTCCAGAGGTTCCAAATGATAGTCAGGAAGACAGCAATATCACTCTCAGAACACTTCTCCAGCATATAGTGAAACCAGTCAACCCCTTCTCTTGATCTTAGGTCTATGTCCAGATTTGTCAGATTCCACACTTTCCTGCTCTGAGTGCAATCTCTGAAAATATGAATATCAGTTTCAACAGAAGAATGGCATATGGGACAATCCTCCATATGTCCATTTATCCTTCTTGCTAGTCTGTGATTTGTAGGAAGAGATTGGTTGCACAGACTCCAAGCGTGCATCTTCACCCTCGGGGTGACCTGGGCTGACCATATCTTACTCCAAACCGCCAGATTTGGGGAGCTAGCTCCTGGTGTATCTAGATTTTCCCCATTGATCAACTTGTACGCACTCTTCACAGTGTAATTTCCAAACCTATCTGGATGCCATATGATTTTCTCCTCCCTATGATTTGCACTTATATGCATAGCTTTGATCCTTTCCCCTTCAAAGGCCAAAAAAATATCATTTATAACATTCTCTCTCCAGCAGTGTGTTTGTGGGTCTATCAAGTCAGCAACCATCATATTTTGGAGTTCAACAACATGTGTAGAAATAGCTCTTTTGTTATGGTTATCAGCTATCCAAGGTTCCTTCTACACACTAACAGATCTCCCATCTCCGATCTGCCAGCACATACCTTTTTCAATGATCCACTTGGCTTCCCATAAGGACCTCCATGTATAGCTGGGGCGGTTTCCAATAGGAGCCTCCATGAAATTTTGTCGGGGATAATACTTGGCTTTCAAAACTCTTGCAACCAAGCTCTCAGGTTGTGTTAGCAGCCTCCAACCTTGTTTGCCCAAGAGGGCCCAGTTGAACATTTTCATGTCTTTAAAGCCTAGCCCCCCATTCCTCTTTGGCCTACTTAACTTTTCCCACTTGCTCCAGTGAATCTTTCTTTCACCTTCTCTCTTTCCCCATCAGAATCCAGACACCATAGAGTTTAACTCTGAGTTGAAAGATCTCGGTAGCTTGAAGACAGTCATTGTGTAAGTCGGAATTGATTGTGCCACAGATTTTATCATAACCTCTTTCCCTGCTTTTGACAAGAACTTGTTGCTCCAACCTTCCAATCTCCTTTCGATCTTTCCTCTGACAACTTTAAAAATTTGCTTTTTGGACTTACCCATTGTGGTAGGCAGTCCAAGGTACTTATGGCAGCCTGCTGCACCAGAAACTCCCAAAATTTGTTCTATATGTTCTTGTACATTCCTAGGAGTCCATTTGCTAAACAGAATTTCTGTCTTGTCCAAATTCACCCTCTAGCCCGAGGCCATTTCAAAGGTTGCTAGAATGTCTTTTATCTTTTCCGCTTGAGCTGAATTTGCTTCTGCAAACAATAAGCAATCATCTACATACAACAAGTGAGAAATTCTAGGTGCCATATTAGCAACTTTGATCCCACTGAGCTGGCCCTCTAAATTGGCCTTTTCAATCATACATGAGAGTGCTTGGCCACATAAGAGGAAGAGATAGGGAGATAGTGGGTCTCCCTGCCTCAATCCCCTTTCTGGATGAAAGCTTTCAGTTGGTTGTCCATTTAAGAGAACCGAGTAAGAAACTGATCTCACACACATCATAACTCTTTCTATCCAAAAACCTCCAAATCCCATCCTTTCCATTACTTTCCTAAAAAAAAACCCACTCTATTCGATCATACGCCTTGGACATATCCAACTTAAGAGCAAAAGACTTTCTTCCCCCAACACGAGTTGACATATGATGGAAAATTTCAAAAGCAATGAGGAAGTTGTCAGTTATCATCCTTCCGGGTACAAAAGCGCTTTGGTTTTGTGCAATGATTTGGCTGAGTACCACCTTAAGCCTATTAGCGGGGACTTTGGAAACTATCTTGTACACCACGTTACATAGGCTTATAGGTCTGAATTCTCTGATATCAATGGGCTTGTTCTTCTTGGGTATTAGAGTTATGAAGGTTTTATCTGCCTCATGTTTCAGATTTCCTTCATTTAGAGCTTTTAGTGTAAAATCCAGCACTTGATCTTGAACAAGATCCCAGTAGGTTTGATAAAAGGCTGCACACATCCCATCTGGGCCCGGAGCCTTCAATGGGTGCATTTGTTTCAAAGCTACTACAACTTCCTCTCGCACAAAAGCTCTATCCAGGTTCCTCTTAGCTTCATCATTCACTGAAACATCAACCTGCTCTAAGACTTCCTCCATTCTAGATGGATCACTGCAGCTGTACATATTCTTGAAGTACTTTACTATAATTTCTTCTATCTCTTTTGGATCTGTGTGCATATGGCCCTTCTCATCCTTCAAACCCCTGATAGTGTTTCCTTCTCTTCTGACAGAGGCTGATTTATGGAAAAAGGCAGTGTTCTTGTCTCCCGCTCGCAGCCAAAGAGCCCTGCTTCTTTGTCTCCAGTACGTCTCCTCTTCCTTCAGTAAAGCAGCAATTTCAGCCATAACCTTCCTTCTTCTCTCCATTTGTCTTTGGATTGGTCGGGAGAGAGGCGGCCTATCATTGGTCGAGAATAAGGCGGCATTTGAGTGGTTGAGCGGGATGGGTGTGTCAGCTTTTGAGATGCGAGGTTCATTCCCGGCCTAGAGGCACATTGCTTGACTAATATCTTTATTCGAAAGGTTCTACGTTTTGACCTCGCTCATACGGGGAGCGCGCGATGACTGGCCTTATTTTTGGACTAGCCTACTTGTGTAGCTTGCCTTTTTGGATGGGTGTGGGAAGAACCTCGAGGGATTTCCCCGAATCTCATTCTTATCGCTTTTATCCCGCTACTCGTCCTTACTATTCACACATCATTATTTCGCGCACCATCAGTGATGCTATTGATAAACAAGTTTGACCTTTATTTAGGGGTCAACTCTAGAGAGACAAAGAATCTACCTATCCACTAATTCATTAAGTATTGTAAAGCTTGGTTGCGGAATGCTTCATGAGCACGATTATCTTTGGAGTCGCCTTCTCATAGGTAAATTTTACAGAAACAGAGTCGGCATTCATATGTTTAGCAAACACCCATTGCTCGGGAAATTAGTAATAGATGGTCAACTTTGTTTTGGCTCACCTCCTAGGGCATTGATGTGCCGTATTGGATCTCTCTTCTCAATTAGTGTCAAATTCGCTTCTCGGTGCAACAATGGATGGACTTTTATAAAATAAAAAATATCCAAAATAACAAAGGAATAAGGGAAGAGATGGATGGGCTCGGGTCGGGTACACGTGCCTGCTCACCCATGCCTTCCTGTACTCACGTGAAACAAAGGTGGGTGCAAAGGATGCTTTGGGCGGCTTGAACGGCGTCGTCCGATGACAGTTCGAGGTGTGGCCGATGGCGTTGGAACTGTGACAGGAGGTAGAAGATTCTGTCGACAGAGACGTCGCATGAGGTGACCGTAAATGGCAGCTGATAGCAATCAAAGGATCATGAAGGATAAGGTTGCAAAGAAGGTGTCTCGAAGGCCTAGACCATGACCTTTTCCAAGGTCTCGGAACTTCTAGTTCAAGAAGGTATTCAAGAATGTCAAATTATGCTTTGATGAATATCAAGTGAGGTGTCCAAAACCTCTAAGGAAAAGGATCAAAGTGCAGATATTTTTCGGAAGTTTGAGATCGTGTTACATTATGAACAATGCTCAGTAAAATGGTCATATATTTGGCTAGAAAATTGATCTCAAGGTGATTCAAGATGCGTTGGAAAGCTTATTCAATTGTCCACAACATCATGTTTACGTCAATATGAGAATCCAATGAGAAGATGATCAAAATCGCGTTTTACTAAGAGTAGTATAAGTTCTTACCAGATTTTGAGACTTTCCTTAATTATATCTTTAAGTTATTATTATGTTTATAATAATATATTATTTAGATGTACATATGGAAACTCTAGATTTAATCTTGTACTCTCGATATAAAGGCCCCTATGGGTAACCTAATAAGATGGATTTGATCTCTCCCCTTTCTCCCTATTTCTCTCTATTCTCTATAATTTATAACACGTTATCAGCACGATTGTTTAAGACTGAAGGTATATAAATTCCCATCTCTATATTTTTTTAATACCGATCGTCGACCGATTACTTGATATTTTATTTTTCTTCTTCGTGACAAATAACTAATTAACATCTATATATATATATTGTTTGATCATTTTTATTACTGGTTTAACCGAGCACCAATGAAAAGCAAAATTTTGTAATCTTCCATGTATTAACCGAGAACAAAATTTCCATGGGCATACAATCTCCGATCACATGCTTCTTTATTTTGTATTGCACGTTTGATTTTGTACTGCATGTTGAAACGTATTTCAATAGTTTTATATTGTTTTTTTTGGATAAAAACTTTGCATATGATATATATTCATAGTAATTTGTCCCTAAAGCGACAAACTATCATATATGGTATATTTTCTGAAGTGGATGTATTTATAAACGAATTTATACTCTGTGAGACAAATTATATAAACATATAAAGATAATATTATCCATGATAATTTTTCATAATATGCATTCCCTTAAGTAAATGAAACATCAATATATAATCCCTGAAGTGATTATTTCCATTCCCTGAAGTGATTGGAACACCATTGTATTATCGCTAAAGTGATAGTTATTTCCTCCTGAAGAGTTGAATTTACAAGCGATAATTTTTTCCTCCCGAAGAGTTGAATTTATAAATAAAATTATCCCTAAAATGATAATTATTTCCTCCTGAAGAGTTAATCTATAAATAAAATTATCCCTGAAGCGATAATTATTTTCTCCTGAAGAGTTAATTTATAAATAAAATTATCCCTGAAGCGATAATTATTTCCTCCTGAAGAGTTGAATTTACAAGTAATATTATCCCTGAAATGATAATTATTTCCTCTTGAAGAGTTGAATTTACAAAACAATATTATAATTTTATCCCTGAAGTGATAAATTTCATTCCCTGAAGTGAATGAATTCTTTTATTTATTTTATTGTTCTTATATTGTTTATTTATTTATTATTTTCATATACTTAATTATGTTATATTACATCCTCTTGAAGAGTTGACTGAATGTACAAAACAAGATTATCCATGAAGTGATAATCCTCATTCCCTGAAGTGAATGAAATAACTTATTTATCCATGGTGTGATAATTCTCATTCCCTGAAGTGAATGAAACATCTTATTTTATCCTTGGTGTGATATTTCTCATTCCCTGAAGTGAATGAAACAATTTTATTTTTTAACCCTAAAGTGATAATTCTCGTTCCATAAAGTGATGAAAGAATAAAAGTTTCTACTCCTTGAAGTGAGTGTTGAAACTAAAGTCATCTCTTGAAGAAGATGACACAATTCATTCGAAAACTGAAATAGAAGAAAATTTCCATCTCCGGAAGTAGATGATAAAGTTTATTCATATGAAAAATATAATCTCTTGGAGTAGAAAATAAACAACCTATATATATCACATCCTGAAGTATGTGACTGAAAGGTTTGAGAGATGTTTTTTATTAATTTCTTGTCACCAGAAGTTGACAATGTTTTGTTTATTTAATTTCTTAAATTATGTCTCTCAATTTAATTATTTCTGTAATTATTTATGTACACTATTATTATTATTTTTTAAGTTAAAAGAAAATTTGTCATCCCCTAAAGTGGGTGCATATACATCCCGCGAAGTGGTTGAAACAATTGAATCAATCCCCAGAAGTGGATGAATATAATAAAAGTTCCTACTCCTTGGAGTGAGTAGTGATACTAAAGTTGCATCTTGAAATAAATGACATAATTCATGTAAAAATTGAAACGAAAAATATCATCTCCAGAAGTAGACGGTAAAGTTCATATGATAATATTATCTCTTGCAGTAGATAATAAAATACCCACATGGATATCACATCCTAAAATATGTTACTAAAAGGTCTCATTGAAATCACATTCTGAAGTATATGATTGAAAGAACTTATGAATAATCACATCCTGAAGTATGTGATGCAAAGAAGTCTAGAAGACTTCGCATTCAATCTCTTGTCACCAGAAGTTGACAATATTTTATAATAATTTATTTCTTTATTTATACTTTTCAATTTAATTATTTATGTTATTGCTTATATACATGTTTATTTGCTCTTAAAGTTAAAACTTGTCATCTCCTTAAGAGGATGCTAGTATGTCCCAGTAGAGAAATTTTGAAATCATCCCCGAAGAGATGAAATAATAAATCTCATTACTCCCTGGTGTGAGTAATGATAGAAAATATCGTTTCCTGAAGAAGATGATAAAATTTATGTGACAATGATCATCTCCTGAAGTAGATGCTTTTATACATAAGAGTATTATCCCTAGAAGTGGATTTACATACAATTACTTCTTGTAGTATGATGAGAAGAATTCATTAGTGGAACTATATGAATATATCATCTCCCGAAGTGGATGATAAACGGTTCGAGAAATGAAATTACATTGTCACTTGAAGTTGACAAGTGAGATGTTTGGGAGAATCATGAAGCACTTGAAGTTTCAACAGATGTGTGCTAAGTTATAATGAAAGTATAATATCATCAACTCCATAAGAGATCATTGTAAACTCTTGGAGAATTAAGAGATCTCATACCAAACCATGTACTCTAGATGTAGTACAAGAAATATGGCATGTACTCTAGAAGTAGTACAAACAATGTGAGTCGTTACAATATTCAGAACTATGCCTAAATGACCACCTACCTAGCATGAACTAGAAGTTCAAGGGCATGTTTGACCAACCTCTTGCATGCCGGAAGCATGCCTCCTCTGGAAGAGGGTGTGAAAGAGGTTACGGTATATTACGCATGCGACCGTTAGTCATGGTTATGACTTATAGCTAGGATGTTGTGGGTAAATTTGATGTCCAGAAGAACATATAAGATAAGGGATATCCCATAAATGACATATAATTGATCATCAGTCTTGTACCAGTTGTACAAGAACCACACCTTATGAGTATAAGTGTGGAGACCGGTCTAGTACGTCTATATTAAAAATTCTGAATGCACCCATTTTGAGGCATCTAATGTTAAAAAATCAAGATAATGATTTATCTGATTTGAGTTGATGAGCTCCCAAACATAAGTATGGATCACCGATATTTTTCAATAGTGTCACACCATATAGTATTTGAAAACCAGAAGTTTTCACTAAGTTATGCGCAAATTTTGGTGTGAGGGTTATGATGACTCTAGAAGAGTATATCCCATTGAATAATGTAATCTCACTAACTGGAAGTTAGTTAATGATAAGATATATTTGTGGCATGATTAACTTGGTCACTCAAGTGAAATAATAATGCGCATGATCGGTATAGGACTGAAAGATCTTGAGACTTGAAGTCTCTTCCTAAGGGTGACCTTGAAAGGCTTGTGATCTTGGCAAGTTAGTAGCAAAGCAAGCATAATATGCAAGTAAATACAAAGTCTCATATGCTCCTTGACTAAGTTCAAGTGATATAAGAGGCCGGACATATTACATCGCCATGTGAACCATTGTGGATTAATCATATGACGTTGAAAGATGTCTCAACCCATTGGTTCCATTGAAAAAGGAGGGAAATGAAAAATAAATTAGTGTAGTGGTTGAGCATTGAGTAGCTCTCACACACATTCACAAAACGACCCAGTAGAGTCGTCAATAATGCGGTCATAATTGATAGCTAGGCAAATGTTATACATGAAATACACGACTAGGACGAGTCGTTGATTAAAGAGGGTCATGAAATGTGAATGTCGATAATTAAATTCGACTTGGACCGACTGCTTATAGAAAATTTTCCTAATAGAAGCTTGTCTCTAGAAGAGATTAAATGCTTTATATGTCCTCCACCTCCCTGAATGATTGTTAAGTAATGCCACACAATGAAAGTTGGGATTAGACGAAGGGTTTAGGTCCTTATCGTTTATAAAATACCTAGAGCTTATAAGCGGTGATCAATATATTGCTCGGTATTAAGATTAACACTTTAGCGAGGTAAAAATCCCAACTTTAGGGGGAGAAGATAATTGAGGCTACAAGTTAAGAGATTGCATGGGATGCAATTTTTTATCCAAAGAAAGCTAAACCAGAAGTTTAACATATTGTATAACTAAACCAGAAGTTTAGTGACTAAGACATAAATACTATTTGAGAATACAACAGTCATTTGGAGATTCCAGAAGTAACTCCAAACCAACACATAAGCATGCTTGAAGCATGAGAGACATTTTCGAATTTAAGGACACATTCCCCAAAAGAGGAAAGAGCCAATTACATCCCAAAAGGATGATATGTCGACTGGAAATAAACATGAAGATAGAAGTCCTGAAGAGATTCTATCTAAAGACTCTAAAAGCAAAGAAAACGACATGAGCGACAATTTAGAAATGTCGATTAATTATGTAAGTATCGGTATAGGGTATCGAGAAGATATCTTTGCTTATTCAGTTATCGTAAAAGTCATTGGAGAAGATGACAATAATCCTCAAACAATGGAGGAATGTCGACATCGAAATGGTTGGGAAAGCTGGAAAGCAGAATTGGTTTCGTTAAACAGACTAGATGTTTTTGAGCCTGTAGTTCCAACACCATAAAGTGGAAAATCAGTCTGTTATAGCTCGTTGCATAAGGGTTCTCGCAAAAACCTGGAGTAGATTACATGGAAATGTATTCACCAGCAGTGGATGCAACAACACTCAGGTTCCTTGTTGCTTTTACCGTTGTTGAGCGTTTGAAAATGCAACTCGTGGATGTGGTAACAACATACCTATATGAGTCATTAGGTACCAACATATACATGAAAATCCCAGAAGGATTGAAAATGCCTGAAGCATTTGAATCAAAACCACATTACATTTATTCCATTCAACTTAGAAGATCGCTATATGGATTGAAACAATCGGGAAGAATGTGGTATAATTGCCTTAGAGAATATCTACAAAGGCAAGGATTTGTCAACGATCAAAATAGGTCCTTGTTTGTTCATAAAACAACAAATTTGGGATATGTAATCATTGTTGTTTATGCTGATGATTTCAATATTATTGGGACTCCAAAAGAGATACTAATAGAAGCTGATTATTTGAAAAGAAAATTTGAAATGAAGGACTTAGGAACTAAAAAGTATTGTCTCGGCCTGCAGTTCGAGCATACAAAGGTTGGAATGTTTATCCATCAATCAAACTACGCAGAATAGGTCCTAAAACGGTTTAATATGGACAAGGCGCATCCATTAAGTACATCAATGGAAGTAGATCGCTAAGTGTGGAAAAGGACCCCTTTCGTCCCCGATTAAAAAATTAAAGAGATATTAGGTCTTGAAGTACCATATCTCAATACAATAGGTACATTACCGTACCTTGCTTCATTACCTCAATAATGTCATTTTATGTGACAATGAGTTATTGTCTCCCTAAACATAAAATAAAGATTATTGGTCCAGAAGTACCAATATTCTACAAAATTCAGTGATGGCATATATATTGCATAAAGATTGTGTGTTTAACTGAGGGGGATCATTATTATACGATTGTACTCTTTTTCCCTTGGCTTTGGTTTTTATCCCACTGGGTTTTTCCAAACAAGGTTTTTAATGAGGAAGTTCGTCATATAAGGTCTCAAATGAGACAATCTCGGCCTGAAGTTCGAGATATGTGAAGGAATGGATTTTTTATCCATCCATCAAATCAAGTTCAAAGGAGCCAACGGTGATGTATGAAGAGAATTCAGCATAGATTGATCAACCAAAGTACCTATCATCAAGTGTTCTCAAATTACAAGATTCCATGATGGATGCTCAATTTATTCAAGCAATGAGGATATATTTCAAGTTGAGAGAAGAATCATAACTGCACTCTTTTTTCCTTAGTCTTGGTTTTGTCCCATTGGGTTTTCCAAACAAGGTTTTTAACGAGGCAGTTAGTGATGTACATCTAAGGGGGAGTGTTATAATAATATATTATTTAGATGTACATATGGAAACCCTAGATTTAATCTTGTACTCTCTCTATATAAAGGCCCCTATGGGTGACCTAATAAGATGGATCTGATCTCTCCCCTTTCTCCATATTTCTCTCTATTCTCTATAATTTATAACAGTCTTTTAATAATTCTGATTTTTCTAGTCTTTGTTAGTAGAAATATTATCTTTATTATCTTAGATAGAGAGAGAGTTTTATTTTAGGATAGAATCTCTCTATAGGTGTTTCTATGTCTTTAAATACTCTTTTTGTAATTACTTTTATGATTATAGTGGATTTTACTTTGGGATGAGAAAAGTTAAGCGTTCTTGTTCCAAGGTTTTCCTACCCAAACTCTATCTTTTATCTTTCTCATTCTCACATTCCAAACTCAAACAAATTAGATTGTTCATACAAATTCCACGTTCCAATTCACTCAACAACAATCAATCACAGATCGAATCATCAATCAACTTGTTTACTAGAAATCCATATCATTGGCACATCTTTCTCGTGATAATCTTCAAGCCGAAGATCGTCACGTATCAACAACAAAATGCAAAACACCATGTTGACTCCTCTATTTTTATTGCAATTAGAGGTCGGCTTCGGGAAAGAATTTGGAAGGGAATTTGGGCTTGATTTCAGATGGGTAAACAGTGCTTTGATTGTGAGAATAATATGTAACACACAATATAAACATGCAAGGCACAATATAAATAGTAACGGATCCCGTCACTTTCGTCCAAATTAAACATGTAACGCACAATATAAATAGTAACGAATCTCGTCACTTTTGTCCAAATTAAACATGTAACACACAATATAAATAGCAACGGATCGGGCACACAATTAGAATTTTAATTTTGGTAAGAGGTCTCCCCGAGAGGTTTAGGGTTCCCCTAGTCGCTGAGTGGGTTTTTGGGTCTAGCGCCTCCTACTAGGTTTGGTCTAGCAAGTTGCTAGCTTTTTACGTTTTCTTCTCTTGGAAAGGTCTCGTTTTGGGCTCCATTTTACTTTTCCTTTCTTGCTACTGTTTGGGTGGGATTCCCAAAAGGTTTTTTTCCAGCTTTTTCTTGTGGATAGAAAAGTATAAAGCTACATACTTTAAAGCTTTCCCTCAGATCTAGACCAGGATGAATACAGATCTAGAGGAAAAATGGAAGAAGTTGTCTCTCACGGAGGACGAACAAGAGGTTGCGAGGATCGACAGCAAGGTCTCGGAGGTAGAGGATCTTCGCATCAGTCTGGGGATTGCAGGCAAACTGCTAACCTCAAAAGTTTTCAACTTTAAAGCTTTGAACCGCACACTAGAGCTAATCTGGAAACCTAGGAAAGGGTTAATACTTAATAGCAAAGGAAATCGGGGATGGTCTGATGATTTTTCAATTGTTCTGCGAGGATGATAGAAAGTGGATCTTGGATCACCAACCTTGGAACTTCAATGGACATCTTTTGGCACTACATGAACTAAAATGGGGAGAAAAACTTGCAGATCTTACGTTAAAAAAAACCCCTTTCTGGGTACATGCCTTGAATGTGCCGTTTAATCGAAGAACGGAAGAGGCAGCTAAGATAATAGGCAACAAGATAGGGACTTTCCTAGACTTTGATGGAGATTTTGAGTCAGGATGGGGGCAGCGTTCTGAGTCAGAGTCAATATGGATCTTACATGGCCATTGCTTAGGGGCCTAAAAGTGCAGTTCGGAGAGGAGGAACCTACATGGGTGGAAATCAAGTATCAACACCTTCCGGAGTTTTGCTACAGGTGTGGTATTCTGGGACACTGTGATAGGGAGTGTGAGGTCTTTTCAAAAGAGGAAGCAAAGCTGAGAGGACCTCAATATGGACCATGGCTGAAAGCAAATGCTCCTAGAGATCAGAGCAGGGATAAGAAAGAGGAGAAAGAAAGGGAGAAGCAAAAATTGGAGAAACTGAGTGCTGACCTATCTAAGAGGTGTAAAAAAGGATCTCTGGTGTCTTTGAATAGAGAGGAACATGTGCAGATGGTGAATCAAAAGTCTCAGCCAGAGGTGCTAGGAGGAGGGGGGGATGTGGAGAGACTAGAGCCAGCTTGTGTTTCGATAGATAAAAATTCAAAGGACAAAAGGGAAGTCCTAGAGATAGAAGGGGGGGGGGGGCTGAAAGTAGATCCACAGAAGAGGTTGGTAAGGAGAAAAATCAGAGGGGCGGAGGACAGTGGAAAAGGAAGGCTAGAAAGACCGAGACAACGGGAAAGAGTCAGGTGGAGAGTACCTTGGGTGAAAAGAGAAAGGCTGATAGGGACTTAGCAGACATGGAAATTGATGGAACAAGCTTTGATAACCACTGGACAAGACCAGGAAAACTGGAGTGTGTGAGGAGACATACCTTTCGGCGGAGGCTGGAGTGACCTAGCCCCGCCAATGGCCATGAGTTGCTTAAGCTTCAACTGCCGGGGCCTGGGCAACCCCGGTGCAGTTACATCCTTCAGGGATCTCATAAAGAGGGAAGCCCCCTCCATTTTGTTTCTTTGTGAGACAAAACAAAATGGAGGTGAAATGGGAAAGTTACTTAAAAAATTCCCAAACTATAATGGTTTAGTTGTAGATAGTAGAGGGAGGTCAGGAGGCCTAGCCTTTTGGTGGAGGAGAGATATCAAGGTAGAACTTCAATCCATGTCGCTGCACCACATGGATTTTATCATCCAAGAAGGGCTAGGAGTTTCAAAATGGAGAGCTACTGGGTTCTATGGATGGCCAGAGACAGAAAACAGAAGGTTGTCTTGGGAACTTTTGAGAGAATTAGGAGCTAACAATCAGTTACCTTGGATTTGCTTTGGAGACTTCAATGAGATAGCAAATCAGTTTGAAAAGAAGGGGGGACTAATAGGGGAGAAAGACAAATGGAAGAGTTTAGGAACTGTCTGGCTGACTGCCTGTTATGTGACTTAGAATGCTCAGGGTATTTGTACACTTTTGACAATGGTAGGACAGACATGGATAATGTGCAATGCCGGTTGGACAGGTTTGTGGCAAATGTGGAATGGAGCTCTCTGTTTCCACCAACTTATGTTACAAACCTAGAAAGGGAAAGATCAAATCACTGCCCCATCAAGGTTTGTTTGGAGGGATCCACTCACAATCAGAAGAGGAGGGTGTTTAGGTTCGAAGAGTCTTGGATGGAGAAGGAGGGTTGCAAAGAAATCATTAAACATGCCTGGGAGAGCAACAAAGGAGATGTTGTAGAGAGGGTAAACTCATGTGCGAAACACCTTATAGACTGGGCAAGGGAAGATAGGAAATTTAAGAGGAAGCTGGAAAGAAAGAGAAAGGAACTCCAAAATCTAAATGGAGGGGGCCTTTATCAGATGGTCGTATCTCGAGCATCCCATATCGGATGTTGATAGAAGTCATGCTCCTCAAATGTCTATAAGTAGAGGAGAACCCCGAAAGTTGCAAGGGTCGAAAAACATCTCTAACTCAAGAACTATCTTGCTTGTTGAAGATCGACGTGTTGAAATAATCGTAAAAACCACGCTATAATCAAGAGAAGATCAATAAAAGGACTTCAAGTCGCTCAAAGAAATCTCAAATCCCAAACAGATCTCGCAAGCCGCTTTGCAAGCTACAATCTCGGTGTAATCAGTAAGTTTTCGCCCTCGCTAAATAGATAGCAATTCTCAAACTTGTAATAGAAAAAGATCTCGCTAGCAGTTTGTAAGTGGTTGTAAAGAGGTCTCGAATCTCGTTAGGCAGAGACCTTGAATCTCGTAAAGGAGATCTTGGGCAGAATCTCGTTATTGTTATAAGAGAATAATTATGTATTAGTTATTTCCTTGTAATTAGTCTATCAATTATCTTTCAATTAGCTTGATTGATTAGCACAATTATAGGCCACAATCACCTTGATTGATTGTGTGCTCCTTGTATAAATAAGAGCCTTTCATGGCATTAATAAAGTTGTCTTATTTCCTACAAATACAAAACTCTATATATGTTATCGGAGCAATTTGCCTAACAGCTTTTGATCCTCCATTTTTTTCCATGGCTTCTGATGTATATGATCAGTTTCCATTAACTACCACCAAATCGAAAAATTCGCTTCCGCAAAACTCTTTCATTCAAAATGAATCCAATCCACTTCGTTTTGCCACTAGACAAAGCACCATTAATTCCGTATCACTACCAAGTGACTCCTTCACAAAACATTAATAAATTAACCGCCCGAGATTGCCTCCCGGCATCTCCAACGAAACTAGGATCACCTCCCGGCGTATCCGACAAAGCCAAGATCGCCTCCGAGCGACTCACAAAAGCCGAGATCGCCTCCGGGCGACTCACAAAAAGCCGAGATCGCCTCCGGGCGACTCACACAAAGTCGAGATCGTCTCCGGGCGACTCACACAAATTCGAGATCGCCTCCGGGTGACTCACACAAATCCGAGATCGCCTCCGGGCGACTGACACAAACCCGAGATCGCCTCCGGGCGACTCACACAAAGCCGAGATCGCCTCCCGGCGACTCACACAAAGCGAGATCACCTTCGTCTCCAACAAAGATTGCCCCGGTTCGATCAACTCATTCAAAAGCTTGGACTTTCAACATGGCGACGCGCTTGAGGGGGCATATAAGGGAATAATACATAAATTAGTTATTTCCTTGTAATTAGTCTATCAATTATCTTTCAATTAGCTTGATTGATTAGCACAATTATAGGCCACAATCGCCTTGATTGATTGTGTGCTCCTTGTATAAATAAGAGCCTTCATGGCATTAATAAAGTTGTCTTATTTCCTACAAATACAAAACTCTCTATAGTTGTAACCTCGTTTGGAAGTTATTAATAAAAGCAAGGGTTTGTATCGTCAAATATATAATCTCGTTACTTGTCTTTAGCGTCGGTTCATTCCGGGTTTCATCAATCACAAGCCTCCCTTGTCATCAAAGAGGCTTGCATTGCATGAGAAGGTAAGTTTGTCAAAACAAGTTTTTTTTTGATCTCTCGCTCGTTCGATTAGCCGGGGCCAATTTACATTCGAACCGGGTACCTGCAGAGGCCCATTACTGGGGGCGACCCTCCCAATTCAACGCCGCCACCGTGGTTCTACTAACATCTGAAAGAAATTTAGCTTGCCATCCACAAAGTAGAGTCTTGACTTGTCAAGCAGATGTTATTATATTTTAATTGTCATTTGACCACACGCTATTGGAATGCACATTATTTGAGATTGAAATGGATAAGAGAGTGTTGATAATATAACAAACATAAATATGGACTTTCTTCGAGAATAGGACACTATTTTTATTGAAATTGATTCGTTGTCCAAACATCAAGCAAATTCGGTTGAGGCAATCTTGGATAATTGTGGATTGGGAACTTCTTGACAAATAGGAAAAAGATTGCCAATGAAGAATAAATGAGAAAGAGACACACCCCCTATTATAATTGGCTTTCAGAAATCATTCGAGATCGTCGACTAAATAATACGGAGTATGAGAAAGTATAGTTTATAAAAACGACGTAGTAAAGCACACTTCCACCAGGTAATTGGCTTTCAGAAATGATTTCTAATAATACGAGTTATATACTTTAAACTAATAATAATACGAATTTTAAAAATCACCATTAGTAATACATACTATTACCATATTAACCTAAAATAATACGAAGTAGAAAAATGACTTCATATTAATATAAGTCATTTTTCCTAGATTTTTTGAAATTAGCTTACATAATCACCTACTCGATTCACTATAGACAAAAGTAGGGCTAGGTAAAATCGGGTCCAAACCGGATTTTGAGACCGGACCAAGGGATTTTCGATCTGAATCTTTGTCCAAAAATATAGGAAATCGGTCTTCGGTCTGGTCCAACCGGTACTAATAATAAAAGAATATATAATAAAATCTATTTTGAAAAATATAAATTTAATTATTATGTAATGTAATATATTTTTCCATATAAAGTATATATTTTTAAAAAAATAGTCTTGTTCAAAACTGGACCGGATCAAGACCAAGATCGAACTGAAAAATTCTGGTTCGATCTTCCATCCGGTCCGGTTTTGAACTCATGTCAACACTTTAGACACCAAGTGTTGCGTTTTATAGTAAAAGGAAGTATATAACATGACATGTGCAGGCTGAAAAAATAAAAATATTTCCGTTGCCGGGAATCGAACCCGGGTCTCCTGGGTGAAAGCCAGATATCCTAACCGCTGGACGACAACGGATTTCGATTGATAGAAAACCTTTAAATGTAATATATACAATTATTCAAACATCTAGGCCTCCAATCTAAATAAGGCTATTCGGCCTATTAGGAACTTTCGAGCTAAAAAAAAGACTTTTCGAGCTATTTGGCCCAAGGTAAACACGAATGCGTACGTAGCATTTTATATTCCGTCAAACACCACAAGTCACCAAACGACGTGGCAGATTGATCACCCATCCACCAAACGCAAAAAAATTAGTTCCAGACTATTCTACCACCAAACAGCCCCTTGAAATCGAGGAATATAGCTTTTGTGATCAGATCTGACCGTCCATCCTTCAACAATTCTTGCAATGTCAACCGTTTGTTTCTTCCCTTCGCCGTATGTTATCGATTCTTATTAGCAGGCGTTGTTCTCTCAATCTCTCCCTCCCTTTGATGTGTTAAGATCGTTGGACGTTTTGCCTTCTGAGCGTTTGCTTCTTTCGTCAGCATGGCTTATTGTTCATGTTCAATTCCATAATTATGGAGGCGCTTGAACGGAATTTGTGTGCTTTGCGAGAGAAAGACCTGGCATGGATGTCTTGGAAGCGGATCTCGTGCTTTTTCTCGGTATGGTTTTGGTTGATTTATATCAGGAATCGGTCAATCTTTTTTTTTTCGTTTAATTTGACCGTGATTTAAATTTGTCGCTTCTCTTTAATGTTTCCAGTCATGATCTATCAAGATCGTCTCAAAGGATTCGTCGATCGGTAGTTAGAGGTTTCTCATATACTCCGGCTGATTTCACGGTGAGCTTGCTATGTTTTGTATCAGATCTATTATTTCTTTCCTTTTTGTTCTGATTCGTTTAGATCTCCGTCTTTTGAATACAGAATCATCCGTTTCTATGTTTCTTTACAGGTGAAAAGTGGATTAGGGAGATCTTGGCGCTTGATTTTTTCGAGCTTAGGGTACAGGATGCAGATCAATCAGATATGGATTCAATAGTTTTTGGCTTTATTCTATGTCAAGTGTATACTGATTTCCCTCTTGGTTTTCGGGAACTATGATCAACCGGCTTCTGTTGGTGGTAGGATTTCTCTAGTATAGCCAGTCTGTCAAATTCTGAGTGCGGGATGATAGCTGTTGTGTTTGTTTGAGTCGACCTTTGCCATGTCAGGTGCGCTTGCATGGCAGGTCACATGCTAATAAAAGAGAACAATTTTTGGTTTTGAGGGAGATGGCACGGGTTATTGCCCGGCTCTCCCTCGTGTGCGCGTGATCTTCTTCTCCCTTCCCTCTCATTTTCATTTGCACTGCACTTTCTCCTCCAAAAGTACTTAACTCCATTGATGTCTACAACCCAACACACTGACAACACATTTTTCCAGAGCATACGAGGCATTGTGATACTGCATCCAGCGTGGCCGATTATTTTCAACATTTGCGATCAATGATCACCTAGTTATCCGGAAGCTACAGGTATCGTTTCAAAATTTATTCAACCAGTTCATTTAATCTTACACTATCTCCCAACATCACTGTACATATTGGTGGTAACTCATGCCAATTACATTACATATAGATAGATTATTTTTACCAATTCAATGCTTCGATGATGCCATTCCAACTGGCCGTCAATTTGTTATTATATACACCAAGACAAGGCGTCTTACGTTTCAATACAACATATGCTGCTTACATTTTAATCTCAAGTATGTTAACATTATTTGTAATAATAATGTGTTTGTTGTCGTTGGTGTATTGTTCATAATGCTATCATATCTGATTTGATGTTTCCCGTTTTAAATGTAATATTGGGCGAGAGGTTGGATGCCCTGAATCAGTAAATTGTGTTCATTTTTTTTTTATTGACAGTCAGCTGTAACTAATGAGCCACGAGGGGGTGGTAGTTGCATCAGAACCGTGAGGACTGATAAATTCTACAATAGTATCCAATTCCTTGCTTCTGTTGGTATTTTCATCTATTAATTGACAATATTTTGAAATTATTTGTCTATGAAATTTTTGTTTGATGTTTGAAACATTAGATGCTCGTTCCCATGTGTTGCTTTTGTTCAAGTGAGCAGTGCTAAACACAAGGCAATAATAATCTAGTACTAGCTTATGTTAGAAGAGGTCACGAAAATGATTTTTCATACACTTGTTTTTACAAGGAGTTGTGCATCTTCACTTGGATTTCTCGTATTGCAAACTTGTTCGTCTGAATTGCTCGTATTTCAACATGGAAATGATGTATGCCTGGGCATAAGATGGAAATGATGGCTCGTATTCAATAAAGTTTTTATACTTTTACCCTAAAGATCCATAAGTTCAACGAGGAAAGAGCGCCTGGACATACATAATGTTCGGGAGGTTGGTGGTTCGACTCCACCTGGATCTATATTTGCTGTGTTTTTTAGATTTTACATTGTGTATGCTTGGTAACTTGGATGAACAAGATTAGGTGGTAGATTTTATAATGGATCATCTGACATTTTTTTAATTTGCTCTATTTTTGATTTTGTTTAACTATTTTCCCCTTTAAGCTTGTTCTCGTATTTCTTCACACAAACTTTTGTGCACTAACACTGATTATACATTTTTCATGTGATGAGCGCTCATGATTTTTCACTTTTAGTTGTGGGTGCACAAGGGTTTGCAAAAGATCAATATCTGCATTTGGGACTTTTTCGTTGTATAATCTTCTCTGCATTATTATTACAAACAAAAATTTCATATGCAAGTCATATTTGACATTTCAGCTGTATTTATTTTTCTTAGAACTTCCCATTCTTCTAGGCCGGGTATTTGAGCAAAATACAAAGTATCAACAAGAAATGTCTAGGACATAACTTCACATCTCTCAACCATAAAACTTTCAAAATTAACATTTCAATATGACATGTAGCTATGTCTTGTTTGTTTTGGAGGTGGATTTGTTTTTCCACCTAAAGCTGGAGGAGCATAAACCATATGGAGACGGCCACGTGGAGTAGGAGATTATTGTAACAAGTAGGAGAAGTTTTTGTGCATTCTTTGGGTAGAAGAAATCCAATTTTCAAGAACATCTTAATCTTAATTTTAACAACTATAAAAGTTGTCCCTCTATGTTTAGTAAATGCTTAATTATTTTATACTCCCTCCGTCCCAATATAAATGGGTTTTTAGCCTTGTGCACACGTATTAAGAAATACTTTACTTTTGCTATAAAACAAATCATTATCCATTTTTTTACTTAAAAAGTAAATTTTAATTACTTGAAAAGAGTGTCACCTCCATTTCCATTGGATAGAATTAATTAGAATGACAATTACAAGAAAAATAAGCATAAATAAACTCAAAACCCCATATATTATGGGACAAAGAATTTGGGCTAAAAACCCATACAATATGGGACGGAGGGAGTAATAATTTTTGCCAATATTAAATCACAAAAAGCATATAAAAACTTTTTGTAAAGAAAAAAAAGCGAATGAAAGATAAAATACTATTCATCTTTTTTAAGGACCTTAAATTTCCTTATTTCAAAATTAAATAATATAATAAACATTACTTATGTTTACAAAGCAAATGAAAATACAATACCATTGTTGATTATTCATAATTTTATATGCACGAGAATCGCATTAATCTAAATTTTAAAACAATAGTTACAAAAAAAATTAAACCTAAGAATCGGTAATAGATTAAGTATATAAAGTAAAAATAATGTTTGGACTGTCAAATTAGAACGAAAAACAAATTTATATACCTTAATGCATTGATTAAATAATCAAAGAATATATATGTTTTATAATATTTTGATTTGTTTTTTGTATACAATCAATTATAATGTTTCATAACAAAATTATTTAATATACTTAATCACATATTATAATTGTTAAAAACCTAAACATTTAAAAATAGCAAACATTGATATAAACTTTATCTCGTCAGACGGACATATGGATTAGTATTCTAGTGTTTATTTATGAATATTATAATTGTATCCATTTATGTTGCTTTCTCTTTTGCTTGTTAAGATGTTCTGTCTTCTTGCCATGTCTTTCTGGTTAATCTTTTTCCTTGGGTTTGTTCCTTTGTTTCTTCTTTTGGTTGGTTTTCTCTTCTTATTCGAGCTTTTTGTCTGGTGTTGTATGCTTGTTAGTTTTGCTGCTTTCTTTCTTGGTATTGACTGCTTCTTTGATTGCTCTTATCTGTTGATCTTATTCCTTGCTATTGTTTTTTTTTGCTTCTTGCTTTTTGTGGTTCCCCTGTGTTTGTCTTTGGTCTTTTGCTGGTGTTGGCTCCTTTGGGTGCTGCTTTGGTTGTGTTCTGGTTAGGTTGCTTAGGCTTTGCTGGCCTCCTCTTGCAGGTAATGTCTTTCTAATCCTTTCCTCCAAACTTCTTATCCTGTATCTTGGTATGTATCAAGATCTCCTAAGTATATGGGACTTCGGTCTAATATATAAGGTTGAGTTTTTGTGCATTCTCTGGATCGGGTTGAGCCTAGCTGAACCTAAATCATGAAACTTGTTACAATAATCTCTTGGCTGATCTCAGGGATGATTGGTGGCTTATTCCTGCTTTGTGTTGTACCAGGTGGTGCAAGGCATTTGTTTGGTTTATGCTGCCTCATTCTTTAAGGATACAATTGAAGTTTGGCTCTTGGAATGCTCTTAAATTGATCGTCCTTAGTTGTGGTTTTGTTCAATGGCTCCTTTGGATGTCCTGCTTTCTTGCTTTCTCCAAAGTTGAGCTGCTGTCTTACCTTAACTATTGGATTTATGCAATCGGAAATGATGAACCTTTCAGGCATCTTTAATGGCAATTTAAAGGTTATGAAAGATGATATTTCAACATGCAAGCATTTGTTCCTTTTTTGGATCCATAGATTCTATCACATTTTTCTTTGTTTGCCCTTTTCTGGGTTGGTAGACAGAGTAGAGAATTTGATACTTCCATGGCCTTACAATGATCCAAAACTTAATGATGAACCTTTTAGGTCCATAAGTCTTATTTCTTTTGTTCTGAAAGTTTGGTGGCTTCTAATGAATCTTCACCTGGTAATACTCTTTCACTTTTATTTTTGTGAGATCATTGTTCTTAAATGTATCATTTTAAACATATTCTGGATTTTGTATTCTTTTTGTGGATTGAAGTCTGCTTGCTCCTTCCAACTGAGTTTTATTCCAATACAAAATCATGTTTTTGTTATCTTTCTGCAGATTATTACAAATTTGACTTCAAATAAATTTTATAATCCAGGTTCTTATATAATTATAAATAATCCAAGGTATGCTCCTTCTCTTATAGTGGAAGTGCTTGGGCCTAGCTCTCCTCTCTTGCCTAAGCTAAGTGCATTAAATAAGCTCATCATTAAAACTTACTGTTCATCGTTTACTTATGTGTGCTTTTATTACTTCCATATCTTAAATTGCAGACTAAATTTACCTCTTCTCTCTGCTATTGATATCTTCTCTCTGAAACTTCATTTAATAATATTTTCTTATTTTCTTTGTTCCTTCAATGCTTCGAATTTCCTTCTGATCACACATCTAGGCTTCTTTGTTATTTGGTGTTACAGGTGCAGGTTAATACTACCCTTTGAGGAAGCTTTTTTTCAATTAATGAGACATTGTCTGCTCTTTCTTAATTGTAGGATTTTTTGGGTATTTCGTACTCAAAAGTGTTGTATAAGATTATATGTTCTGCTTTGTATTTGTAAAAGATACTTATGTTTCAAATTTAATGAATGCTCTTTTTTTCGGATGTCAAAATCACAAGTCTTGTGACTATTCTCAACTCCTGTTATCTTTTAATGGTAAACTAGTTGAATCCCCGTGATATTCACGGGATAATTTTACTAAAAATTATACAATATTATAATATTAATATAAAATTTAAAACACTTGTATATAATATTGTAATAAAATTATATGATTTATAAAATTCTTTAAGATTGTGCCCCCACATTTTATCAACATATACTCATATATTCATATAGACAAAAACAATTATATATTTGAAGCCCAAGTCTTGTTAAAAGATAAAAAAATATTATTCATAAATTAATATAAAAAATATTAGATCAAGTTATTATCAACATATAGATAAAAAATTGTATACTTGGATCCCAAATCTTGTTACAAGATAAAAAAAAAATTGCATATAAAATATCAATTTATAGATCAAGTTATTATTATCTTATAAAAAATTAGATATATTGAAAAAATGATACAAGTAATTATAATATTTATTATTAAAAAATATAACAAATTCAATCCATCTATGAAGTTGTTTTCCATACTAAATTTACATAACGAAGAAATAAAATATAAAGGAAATTAATGTATATGAAAATTTACAAAATTCAATGTATTTATCAACCTATCATCCGTATAAAATTACAAAAAAAACATAGAGATAAAAAAATTTCAATGTAAGGTGGGTCTCGATAAAAAAATTCTATATTTATATAAATAAAATAAAAAGGAAATTAAGAAAAATGTAATGTAAATTTTTATCAAAATTCAATTTAAGCAAGTATTCATCAAGATTTGTAAATTTTTCTATTTTTTTTATCAAACTTTGATTTAAGAAAAAATCTTTAATATAAATGCATAAAAGATAAAGAAAATCTAATTTTATTAATTTAAATTAAAATTCGAATTTTTATTTATTTTTGATATTTACATATAATCTTAGTCATCAACATAAAATTATATCTTTTTCTCAAAATAAAAAAAATCAACATAACAAAATTTATTATTTAAAATTATATCATTATATAGATATAAATTTTATACTTGGAGCACGAGCCTTGTTAAAAGATAAAAACAATATATTAAGACCCTAAATTTTGTTAAGAGATAAAAATATTAAATTAATATGGAAAATATCATCTCATAGGAATTTATGTATATAAAAATTATATAAATATTTTATCTATTGTAGTAAACTAATACATAATCCATAGATAGAAAATTATATGCATAAAAAATTATATAAAGATGTTATCTATTTAGTATATATAGCAAGAATACTATAAGTTGTTACAAAATGTATTAAAATATAATTTCACATTAATTTATTCAAAAATTCCACGTGGCGCAAATTTTACAACAAACTTGGGTTCTCCTTTATAATGTATTGGGGTAGATATAGTAGAGGTTTGCTAAGTTTCCTCAAAATTAAACTTACTCTTTCTTACTACTTGTTACTCTATAAAAAAAAGGTTTTTTTTATGAGTATTGCCTATTGGAATACTAGGGGAGTTCGTAGATCCAATTTCTGGGAAGAAATTGGATTTATTAGAAAAAGAAATAAGCTCCAGATCCTTTGCTTAGCAGAAACTAAAACGGATTCTGAACCTTTTGTTAATTCATGGCAAAAATGTGGATTTAATAAAATATTCTTCGATCCTAGTATTGGAACGAAAGGAGGAATGTGGGTTCTTATCACTCAAAATATCTTTACTTAAAATTGTTCTGTATTTCATAATGTTACCAACTTAATTATAATTAAATATTCTTCTCAAGATATTCAATTCTTATTAACTTTCGTTTATGCTCCGTCTAGAGAAGATGGAAAACCTGATTATTGGAATAATTTAGAACACATCCTATTAACTTTCAATATTCCCTTTTTTATTATTGGAGACTTAAATGAAATAAATTTCGCTCATGATAAACAGGGTGGGATTATCCCTTCAAATTCTAGATTAGTAAGGCTAAATTCAATTTTATTTAATTTGGATTTATTAAATGTTCCGACTACAGGATTCCCTTTTACTTGGAGAAAAAGCTCCACTTCTCTAGAAAATACGTTTGAAAAATTAGATAGAGTTTTAATCCATCAATCTTTACTTTCACAATATCCGTCTATTTCAATTCATCATCATCCGTTTACAACCTCTGAGCATTGTATAATATCTTTTTAACTAAACAATTTTTATACCTTTAAAAAAATCCCTTTTCGTTTTGAAAATGCTTGGCTAGGAAATTCGGAGTTTGAAAGACTAGTAAATAAAGTTTGGAAATATGAGTTACATGGATCTTTTATATTTAAAATATCCATGAAAATGAATTTGCTTAAAAAATATGTGAAAGTTTGGGCAAAACATTATGTCAATAATAATTATGAACAACTCAAAATAGCTACAAATCAACTCCAAATACTCCAAGATGAGCTTTTGTGTAAACCACGTAATTTTCAAATAATTAGTAAACTTCAGAGACATTTAAATAAATATGACGCTTTATTACAATTCCAAAATATGTTTTGGAAACAACGTGCGAAAATTAAACATCTGCAAAATTTGGATAAAAATACCAAGTATTTCCAATCTATATCTAAAACTAGATCTTTTAAACAAAGAATAACAAAATTTACTACTTCACAAGGGTAGGTTATTTATGATCATGTATCAATTTCAGATTTCTACGCAATCCTTTATGTACAATTGCAGTAGACGATTTGGACATTATTCCTAATTTAATATCTATTAATGATAACAATCTCCTCTGTAAATTTCCAACTCATGGAGAAATAAAAAAGGCTATGTTTAGCTTGCCTCTAGATAAGACTCTTGGACCTGATGGTTTCACGGCTGAGTTTTTTCAACATTATTGACATATTGTTGGCTCTTCTATTATCCTAGTAGTTAATGCATTTTTTCATTCAGGTCTAATGCTTCAGTCTATTAATAAATCGTTTATAACTTTAATTCTTAAAAATTCAAATCCTTTTGCAATTGGGCACTATCGCCCTATAAGTCTGTGCAATACAATTTATAAATTAATAATTAAAATTATCTCTTCTAGAATGTTAAATATTTTGCCATCAATGATACATCCTTTACAAGGTGCTTTTGTCCAAGGTCGGCTTATTCAAGATAATATTTTAATAGCTCATGAAATTTTCCATTCTTTTCATAAGAAAAAACAAGGTATGAAGGGTTGGATGGCTATTAAAATTGATATGGAGAAAGCTTATGACAATGCTTCAGTCTATTAATAAATCGTTTATAACTTTAATTCCTAATAATTCAAATCCTTTTGTAATTGGGCACTATCGCCTATAAGTCTGTGCAATACAATTTATAAATTAATAACTAAAATTATCTCTTCTAGAATGTCAAATATTTTGCCATCTATGATACATCCTTTATAAGGTGCTTTTGTCCAAGGTCGGCTTATTCAAGATAATATTTTAATAGCTCATGAAATTTTCCATTCTTTTCATAAGAAAAAACAAGGTATGAAGGGTTGGATGGCTATTCAAATTGATATGGAGAAAGCTTATGACATAATTGATTGGAATTTCATTAGAAGTATTCTTTTCAAATTTGGTTTCTGTTCTAAATGGATTCACCTTATTATGACTTGTATTACTACCTCGTTTTCTTCAGTTCTCGTTAAAAATGAACCAGGCCCGGAATTCACTCAAGAATGTGGCATTCTTCAAGGGGATCCAATGTCGCCGTTTATTTTTGTTTTAGCTATGGAATATTTTGAGCGCTCTTTACACTATGAATCTTCTCAATCTTCCTCTAGAGTTGGTATTCGTCTAGTTAGGAATGGAACTTGTATTCCATTTCTGAGCTTTGCGGATGATACAATTATATTTGCAAATGAAACACAACATAATATGAATTTCATTAACCTTTTTCTTCAAAAATTAAGCACCCTTTCCGGTCTTTCTATCAATTATAATAAAAGCTCCTTTCAAACTTCGTCAAATATATCTCGACCTACATCTATGTCCCTTGCTAGTATCCTGAATATTCAGATTACTACTTCCATGGAAAAATATTTGGGCATCCCTATCTTAAAAGGGAAAGTTCAAAATATTATGTTTAATGATTTAATTTTGAAATTCAAACAACAATTATCACAATGGAAGGCTAATTCTATTTTTCAAGCAGGTAGGACTGTTTTAATACAGTCTAATCTTCTAGGACAAATTGGTTACCTAATGCAGAGTTTTTTGCTTCCCAAAGGGATTTGTGATGAGATAGATTAAGTTAATAAATCGTTTTTTGGGTATAAATTTATTCCTAATCACCATCCTCTTATTAGCTGGGATAAAATTTGTTCCCCAAAAGAGAATGGTGGTGTGGGTTTGCACACTGCTTATAATAATAATGTTGCTCTTCATATGAAATTGTTATGGAAAATTGTAATTGACCCTTTGAATATTTGGGTTAAAATTATAAATGAAAAATATCTTCATTCGGAACATATTTATAATTATAAACAAAAAACTTCTTCTTGGCAGTTTGATCGACTTCTAAGTATTAGGGAGTCTTTTTCTAAAGGAGTTAAATGGCTAGTAGGAAGTGGTTGCAAAATCAATTTTTGGTCGAATGTATGGATTGAGAATTCGAATTTATTAGAATTCTTTGATAATGAAGATGCTAATCTAAAAGTGCATAATTTCATTAGAACCCAAAAATCTTGGGATGTGCAAGCTTTAAATCAGTTATTACCTGCCTGGATAGTTCAAAAAATTACTTCTTTATTAATTCCGTCATCTAATGTTGAGGATACAATTATTTGGAGCCCTACAGCTGATGGTGTTTTTTCGGTTAAATCGGCCTCATAATTAATCAACTCTATGCGACAATTACCTTTTTCTGGATTTTCGTGGATCTGGAAGACTAAATTGCCTCCTAAAATTCAAAATTTTATCTGGAAAGCTTGTACGGATTGATTACCAACAACAGAAAGGCTTAATAGATTTTATAATTCGATACCCCATACTTGTTCTCTCTGTGATATGAATGATGAACAAATAAATCATTTCTTTTTCCTTTGTCCTTTTACTCAAAAAATGATTTCGGAATTGGAATTGAAATTAAATGTCTCTTCTGAGATAATTTATTCCGGGAATTTTTATGATAATCTAGTTTCTACATTAAAAGAAAATGAAAATAGTAATGTCTTATGTTTTCTTTGATGGTTTGTCTGGAACCATAGGAATAAAATTATTTTTAACCATACAACTCGTAATTCTGATTTATTACCTAGTGAACTAGCAGTTAGGGAGCATTCGTTATGGATCTCCTCTCAGGTCAAACAAATTAGTACTCTTGTTTGTAATAGGCGGAAAAGGAAAAATAATGTTGGTTGGTTAAAACCTCAAGCCAACTGGGTAAAATTAAATTTTGATGCTTCCAAACAAAATAACTCGAATACCTTCATAAGCTATATTTTAAGAAACCATGTTAGTTCGATCCTAAGCTTTGATCGTCAACCAGTTTCCTCAATGTCAGTCCTTCAGGCTGAGACTTTAGCTCTAATTCATGGCCTTAGAGAGGCAATTCGTATGAATATTAAAAAAATTATTATAGAAGGCGATAATTTAGTTCTCATTAATTCTTTAAAAGCGTGTGGAAAATTCCTTGGGAAATAAATGTTTTAATCAAAGATATTCGAAATTTGGTCAGGGGGTTTGATAATGTAGTTTTTTTTCTATTATTTCAGGGAAAGTAACTCTGCGGCTGATTTTTTAGCCAGAAGGCATGTCAATGTCGATCGATTCCGTCTTGCTCTTTTGTCCTCGTCTCTAGTTTTTGATTTCCTAACTCGACTATTTGTAATATTAGGAATTCTTGTTCTCTTTATCATCTCTTGTTGCATTTCTTAAAGATCATCCGTTGTGATGATTTAGGTTGGCCCTATTTCTACGGGGCAGCCTAATGTCTGCCTTGTAATGAGCTAGTAGCTCATTATTTCAAAGAAAAAAATCTTTTCATTTATGAGTTTGATAAAATATAATAATAGCCAAAAATAAGAGAAAACCAAGTAATTAACAAGTTCAATCGCTAAAGTTTAATTGCTTACAAAGAGTGCGAGAAGTTGTGCGGTTACGAGTGGCATTGTTTGAGCCAAAATTTACCAAAGGTAGGACTTTGACCTAAATCGGGCCTTGATCAAGTAAACTGAGAAGAATACGAACGAGAATGTGCTTGTATTGATGTAGAAATCACGAGAAATTATGCGAATGGAATATATCCCTGCCCTTAAGGATTACATCGACTTATATAGCCTCCTAGGGCATATTCTATCTTAATCAAAGATATGATCTTATCCCTAACTAAAAAATCTTTGCTTATTTCTATCTTATAACGGATACAATCTTGAGAGGAATCTATCTTGTAACCAACATATCTCGAACCTTCTTTCCTCCAACCGACTTAGCCAATCCCGAAGTTCTTCCGTAGCTCTAGATGCGTTGAAGATTTCCTGACTATGGGCTGACGCTTCTTTGCCTAAAATCTGGGTCCAACAATACCCCTAAATGCAATTTCAAAATTTAAACTTCAAATTTCGAAAATTGCATTTAAGCTGATAAGACGTTTGGAGACGCCTTGGAAAACGGGATTTGCTTTTGCTGCCTTTTCTTAATGACCTGAGAGACTCCTTTTTTGACATCATTTCGCCTTCACCTTCTTTCCTTCCCAATCTCGCTCTCGGCTTCTCAGGTAACGGTCCCTCCTTCTTCCTCTTTGGTTTTTGCTTCGCTCGATTTCCATGGCCAAACCTTAGCCCTTCACTTCTTCTTCAGCCCTAGGTTCCACGCCCCGGAGGAGATCGTTGCGAAATGAAGCCGGAGGAGATCGCTGATTGGATCTCTTTTGGCGGCTTTCTTGAGGGGACCCGCTTCCACGCCCCGACCGTCGAGCTCATCGACTGGGTTCGGCTGAGGTGGATTTGTTTTCTTGATTATCCCTTCACCTTGGGTCTGAAATTTCCCTTTTCTCCTTTTATTCGAGACTTCATCAAAACCCTAAAAGTTTCTCCTTTCCAAATCCTCCCGACTACCTGGCGTACGCTCGCTCGAATTGATGAGCTCGCCGTAGAACGGGGGTTAGAGATGACCATGGGGAAACTCCTATTGGCGTATAAGATCGTTCCTCAAAGGGAAGGCCGCATTACCCTGCATGCTAGGGACACCCAAAATCCTCTTATTCCTAAGCTGAAAATGTCTTCCCGGTGCTGGCAAGCCCGCTTTTTCTTTGTCGAGAAAGCGTCTTTAGGCGATCTTGATGACGAAGTGAAAGACGTCTTTCGAGATGGATGGAACACATCTCGTAAGGCGATCTGATCTTCCCTGTGTTTTTTCGGAATTCTTGTGGCCTTGTTTCCATGTTCTAATTCTTCTTTGTTCTCATGTTTCTTGTTTGTGCAGTTTCGGTAGGGATCAACTCCAAGTGTACGGATACGGGTGTGTGTCGCCGCCTGTTGAAGATCAAGGCTGAGAAGCGCAAACCCAGAAAGATTCGCACCGATCCGGAGGGTAGTGGTGAGGGCGAAGAATCTCCAGAATCTGACGAGGATGAGACCGACACGGAAGTCATTCCCCTTTCCTCAGATATGGCAAGCTCCTCCAAGAAGAAGTCAGGTTGGTAGTTTGCTCTTTTCTCCGTTCCTTACACGATTAACTTTTTCAATTTTGTTTCAAATCTATTTCCTTTTTTCTTGGATGCCTCAGGCGCTGGTGTGGATACTTCCGCTGCGGCGATGGTTCACCGGCTGAGGTCTGGCGGCCCCAAACTTCTCGCATCTCCCACACCCAGTTCCGAGGTGAAGAAGTCTCTCGCGTTGAAGCGAAAAAGGGTTGAAGATTCTCCAGCTTCGCCTGTTGTCAAGAAGAAGGAACCCAAGGATCTTCTCAGCACTTTCGGGGATACGTTGCTTCCAAATGTCAAGCTGGACTTCCAGGCCCTAACCCCAAACGCCGCGTTCAGCCATGTTGGCGCGACGCTAAGAATGGTAGGCTCGCTTATCTGATTCTTTAGATATTCGTTACCGTTTCTTTGGTATTTCTTTGGCGCTCACTCGCCTCTTGTTTGGTTTACGTGGGATTATCCTCATTCTTCCACTTTCCCTTGTTGTAGGCTTTTCAAGAGCTAATGGCCACCAATGGTCGTTGTCAAGAGGAAATGGGGGCACTGGAAGAGAGGGAGAAGCAAGCAAAGGACTCGGCCGCCTCAACGGATAGGAAGGCTCGCAAGCTCCAATCGTTGGTGGACTCCTTGACGGTTAAGGTGGAGGATCTTCAGTCCGAGAAGGCATCGCTCGAGGCGAGGGCGGTTGAGGCGGAGAAGGAGATAAAGGGCTTCTCCCAGGTGGTGGTGAACGTGGCGGCGTACTACACGATGAAGTCTCAAGTGGAGCTGCTGCAGGACTTTGCTGACGGCAAGAGCGCCAAGTGGGATCTGAAGACGCAGCAAGAGGTCTTGGAGGAGTATTACCCCGCCTGCAACCCTCCTCTCGACAGGGAGTATTTGGAGGCCGAGGACCAAGAGGATGATGCCAGCTCCCCGAACAAGGAAGAGGAGAAAAACGGCGATGGTGGGGCCCCAATCAGCAAAGAAGGGGATGGTGAGAAGCCCTCGGATAAGGAGGAGCCTTCGACCCCAGCCGACGATCAGTAAGCCCCAGCCGCGCTTCCCTTGCTTTCCTTTTAATGATCTTCAACAATATTTCTTTTGTTTTTGTTGTGGGATTTGTTCGAAGACTTGGTAACTTTTTGGCCTGGTGGCCTAAAACTTTTTGTGGCGTCCATTTTGGATGGTTTTGACGCCCCGTGAATGGCGCAATATAATATTTGCTACCAATCTGTCTGCATTGAAAAATAGTTTTGCATAATATGTTAGCATGGGTAGATTCCCGGAGAATCTCCCGGAATTTGTTGCCCGTGGATGGGGTACGCTTTAGAGTTTAGCGTTTTAAGAGGGAGTTTTGGTGCTCCTCTTTTTAGCGAGTTATTGTGAATCTCGTGGGGATTTACATTTCGCGTTTTGAGGTGTTTTAATTTTCTGCAAAGGGCCGTGCATAGTTAGTTATGATTGGGCTTCCTTTGGCCATTGCCAAGGGTCACTAGGAATTGACGTGTTTTTGGGCAATGGATCCTTAAGTTTAGGACTTAGGATGTGGGTGTCATCGCGGCGTCCCGCGAATATGGCCATTTTGAGTTATATGCTATAGCTTTCTCCTTCCCGTACTAATCGGATGTTTTGTTGATCGGACTTAGATGGGGGGTAACCATCTTATGGGTTACTTCATCGACGTTGTATTCGTGACGACCTCGTCGTTTTTAGACGGTATAACCATGTGTCTCAACAGTGGTATTTCGTGTTCGACGCGTTTCATGTTGTATGCAACCTTGATTAGCGCATGTTTGCATTTTTGAGCAATAAGAGAGTGTGCAAGAATGGGAGAATATTTTCTCGGAAATCATAATGTAAAAATGTATGAAACAAACTTTATGAACTAGGAATTTGAAAACTTTGTTCGATAGTGTGGGCAAGTGCCCTGAGTCGTTTATTTGAAAAAGTCAAAACTGACCTAAAGATTCTCTAAGCTAAAGCTAGGAAATGTCTAGAGATGAAACATAATAATAAATAAGTTCAGAAGTAATACTTTTTCAGACGGGTTGCGTTCCAGCTTCGTGGTACCACCTTTCCATCTTTGGATTCTAGCTGGTAAGCTCCATTCCCCGCGACTTTGGTGATTTTGTATGGCCCTTCCCAATTGGGTGCTAGTTTGCCAGCGTTTGCTTCTGCGGTGTTTTGGAAAACCTTTCGCAACACCCAGTCTCCAAGCTGAAAACTCTTTACACGAACATTTTTATTGTAGCTACTAGCCACTTGCTGTTGGTACTTCGCGATCCGAGCATGGGCAGCCTCTCTGAGTTCCTGGATAGTATCCAGATTTGCTTCTAGTTCACGCTTTTTGCTATCTGAGGTAGCGAGTCCATACCTTGCGGTTGGGACTAAGACCTCGGCAGGGATAACGGCCTCGCAACAGTGTACCAGTGAGAACGGGGTCTGTCCGGTGGCTCCCTTTGGGGTGGTGCGATCGGCCCAGAGTACGTAGGGTAATTCTTCGGCCCACTTCCCTTTGGATTTTATCAGCCGCTTCTTTAGGTTGTTGATGATGACCTTGTTGCTAGCTTCGGCCTGTCCGTTGGCTTGCGGGTACCTGGGAGTGGACATGACTAAGTCAATGTTCCATTCCTTGCAAAAGTCGCGCATCTTTTTGCTTATGAATTGTGACCCATTGTCGCAAGTAATCTCCGCGGGAACCCCAAATCTGCTCAAGTTGTTGCGCTTGATAAATGTGATCACTTGCTTGTCTTTGATTTCCCGAAAGGCTTCAGCTTCGATCCACTTAGAGAAGTAGTCTGTCATGGCGAGAAAAAACACCTTTTGCCCCGTAAAAGGGGGTAGCTTGCCGACGATGTCCATCCCCCATCGCATGAATGGCCAGGGAGTGACTGAGGGGTGGAGAATCTCTGGTGGCTGATGTGGGACTGGTGCGTGCCATTGGCATGCTTCGCACGACTGCGCATACTCGGTGGCATCCTGGCGAATGGTAGGCCAATACCACCCCTGCCTAAGGATCTTGTTGGCAAGACTTCGCCCCCCAGTATGATTACCGCAATCTCCGCTGTGTACCTCACGCATGATTTTCTTAGCCTCTTCTTTTTCTACGCACCGCTGTAGGAAGCCTGCGACAGATTTGTGGAAGAGGATCCCGTCTAAGATGGCGAATCGCGTTGCTTTCGACCTTAAGGCTTTGGCTTCAATCTTCTCCTTGGGCACTTCGCCGTGTAGGAACTGATGGTCGTATTTTTAGTATAGTTTTTAGTATGTTTTCTTGGTTTGTTAGGCTTAGTTTTAGTAGTTTTAGGATTAGTTTTGTGTGTTTTTGGATAGTTTTGCATATTTTGTGAAAAGTATGGAAGCTACTCCGTTTTGTGTCTTTTTGTAGGTTTTAGCGAGGAAAAGATGCTATTTGGAGCTGAATTTGGAGTGCTATGATGAAAGACAGAAGAATGCAAGACGAAGAAGTCGAAGCCTAAGTTTCTGGAGATAAAGTGTGGAAGAAAGCCAAACCCAGGCTCGTTAACGAGGCTGTAAGGGGTCGTTAACGAGGCCACGAGATGAAGATTTCGAGAGTTTGATTCTGTAACTCACCGATCATGTGCGGGAATTTATTTCCGTGTCAGTAGAGTATCTTTTTATGATTTTAGGGTTATTATATTATGTATTTTAGGTCTTGTTATCTTTCTAGATTTTATTTCTATCTTTTAGGATTTTAATTCTATCTTCTTAGGAAAGTTTTTATCTTTTAGCCTTATTAGTTTTTAGCCTTATTAGTATAAATAGCCCTCTTATTAGCCTAGGAAAAGGAGGGAGATCGATTTTAGAGAGGAGGAAGAGCCGAGAAGAGAGAGAGTGGATCGGAGTCGAGATTGAAGCTCGGTGGACGAGAGTTACCGAGGTCGTTGATCATGATTTTGGTTCGGTGTTTGTATTCTTTTCGGTTTCTTCTAAGTTTCTGTAAAACGATATTTCTAATTAATTTGAGTAGTGTTTTGTTTTCAATGATTTCTTTTGTTAAATTTATTTGTTTCCTAGTTATGAGTAGTAAGTAGTCTTCTTTTCTAGGGTCGGGGTTAAACCCGACATAGTTATGCATGTTTGAGGAGTAAGAATGTGTGTTGATTGCCTTTTATCTATTTTGAGATTGTTTGTTGTGCTTAGACCTAGATGAAAGTCAAGGTGATTTGAGTTTTTAACTTGATTGAGAGAGAAAGTTATAGACTTGAAGGCTGATATTGTTTGAATACGAAAGTTTCAAGCTTTAGATCCAAAACAAGCAATTGAGTGGATTAGTTTATGAAAATAGGTTAATTTACTCGATTGTCGACGAAAGTTGATGAATTTATCTGTTTAAAGGCATGATCTTATCTGCTTACGAGTTTATATGCATGACTATGTTGTGGTGTCCCTTATCCTAGATCTTTGTTTTATTTGAATTCTTTTGAAGTGATATTCGTTGCTAAGTTTGTAGGCTCGGTACCGAACTGTTTAGGTCGTTAGTTTTGGTCTTTTTGTTTGCGGTGGTTCGTTAACGACCCTGACAACGTCGTTAACGAGGCTACTTGTGAGTGTTTTGCTTGTTTTGTTTGATTTTTAGTAGTCGATAAACAAACAACCTTGCTTCTCGTGGAACGATCCTGACTTCGCTATACACAGCGGGGTCTTGACTTATAAATTTATTTGTTGTCCCGAGTCAAGAAACCCTTCACAACAAATTGGCGCCGTTGCCGGGGAAGCAACGAGTTTGTTTGTTTATCTGTGGGTCCGGGAATAGCCCGACCCCGTTTTGTTTTTAATTTTTGTTTTCTTTGTCTGTTTTCTCAGCGCATGCCGGTAGGACGTTGAAGGCTTGAGTTTGACAACGCTGGTTATTACTCAGAACCTGAACGTTCCCTGCACCGTAGACGCCGAGAGAACCGAGCCATGGCCACAGCTGAAGAGCTGGCTCGTCAGTTAGAAGTCCTCCAAACACAGATGGAGGCATTGAAAACTGAGAAGGAAGGCGCTGCCGCCGAGGCTGAGCGTCAACGAGCTGCCAATGCTCGTCTACCAGAAGAGTTGAATGCCTATCCGAGGAATGCCAAACAGTACATGCATCCAGAACTGAGGGTGCTAGAGTCCCCAATCGTGCTTCCAGAGATAGAGAAAGCCTTTGAGATCAAGTCTCAATTTATATCCTTAATTAAACGGGCTCAGTTTGAAGGGAAACCCACTGAGTGCCCTATGGTGCATATTAGAAATTTTCTTGACTTATGTGACACCATAGCTGCTGAAGATGTCTCACTAGAATATGTTCTATTAAAAGCTTTCAAGTGGTCTCTTGCTGGAAAGGCCCTGAGCTGGTTGGAGAGCCTACCTCCTAAGTCTATCAGGACTTGGAAGAACTTGTATGATCAATTTCTTACAAAATTTTTCCCTCCTGCTAAGACAACGGAGTTGAGGAAACGCATCACCTCCTATCACCAGCTGCCTAATGAGACCTTTGTTGAAACATGGGAAAGATTCAAAGAGATGCTTAGACAGTGCCCCACTCATGGGCAACCTTTATATGTTTTGCAAGAAATCTTTTTCCAGGGTATCAACGCGGAGACCAAGAACCGCATCAACACGCATACAGCGTGCGGTTTCATAGAGATGGACCCTACAGCTGCGTGGGAATTGCTGGATAAGCTGCCCAATTACGATGCCATGTATGGAACCCAGCAGACTCCCCAGCCTCAGAAACGTCTCTACGTGCCTAACCAAGAAGAAGTTGACCCAGATGTTAAAAATCATTTTCTACAAGATGAGGTCAACCGCCTGAAGAAGCAGGTAAGTTTTCTGAAATCCTCTCAATCTTGTCAAGAGTGTGGTTCTGCTGCCCATAGTACTTCTGCTTGCACTAACATAGAGCAGGTAAGAGCCGCTGAGACAATTGCTGAGATGAACTACATGAGAGGCCCATACAGGAACCAACCTAGTAATTTTGACAGGTCGAACAACTATCAGACGTGGGGAAATCAAAATCCAAATCCAAGCTATGCAGCACCTCCACCAGATAGACGACCTGCGCCTTATCGCCCTCCTGGCCATCAGGAGCCACCATCTTGGGTACAAGGGTTACAGGAAAGCATCAGTGGGGTCCACAACAAGGTCAACGAAGTTCAAGTTAACCTTAACCACCAAAATAAAAGATGGGGAGAGTTCGATATATGGAAGAAGAATGTTGATTCCCAACTAGGGAACCTTGCTGCATAGATTCCGAGACCACAAGGGCAACTTCCGGGACGTCCCGAAGAAAACCCTAAAGGACAGATAGCATTAGTGCACCTTAGTAGCGGAAAGACATTGCCGGAGCGTGTCCAAGCTGAGGACAAGAAGGAAGAGGACACCACGGATACCCTCGGTAACGAGCCAGCAAGGGAAATTACCGAACCAGCGTACCGTGGTGAAGAGGCTCCGAGGGTACCTAACGACCCTACCCCAGGTAAGTTTTCTAAACCGAGCCTTTCTCTCAATCCCAGGGTAGTTAACAACCCCATCAGGGTCGGTAACGACCCGCCGAGGGTACCTAACGACCCTAGTGTCGACCCGGTAGCATCACCCCTCGAGCCTAACTTGGTTCCGAGGATGGTGAAGTCTCTTCCATTTCCCACTAAGAAATCCGTGGACTCTACTGAGAGTAAGTTCAAGCGTTTCGTAAAGATTTTGCAGGGCATTAATATTTCCATCCCATTCGCTGAGGCCCTAAGCAAAATGCCGGCTTACACAAAATTCTTGAAAGATATTCTTAGCAGGAAACGATCCATTATAGAGCTGCAAGATGAAGTCAGATCTATAGCTCTACCAGAAAAGCTAGGAGATCTAGGGAGATTTGCAATAACGCATGGAATAGGCGACCACAAGTTCAAAGCTTTATGTGATCTGGGAGCCAGTGTCAGTTTACTCCCTCTCTCAATCTGGTCTAAAGCCAATATGGGACCACTAGAGCCAGTGGATATGAACCTCTACATGGCCGACGGATCTTGTGTAAAGGCCACAGGAGTCGTGGACGACTATCCTATTCAAGTCGGGAAATTCTTTATACCGAATGATTTCATTGTTCTCGATATGCCTGAAGACCCTCATGTCCCCATAATTCTCGACAGACCATTTCTAGCCACAGCAGGTGCAAGAGTCGATGTGCGGAAAGGACTTCTTACTTTTGATATTGGAGAGGAACGAGTGGAATTCAGCTTGGATCAGAATGCCAACGACCCAACTGCGGTCGCACAAATCGAGTTGACCCAACCAGAACTCGACACAGCTGGTCCTACCGAACCTCCTTCAAATACCATAACGGAAGAGAATTTCATACAAGTCCCTACCGAAAGTCATTGGCCGATCACCGAGCCCCACATACAAGAGCCTACTCAAGGTAAGTTCTCTAATTTTGAATTCACTAATGCTGGTCATGACTATTCTCTATCTTTTGTTCCTACACCATACCCCATTATATACACTACAGAGGAGTCCGAACCACCTTGGTTTTCGGATTTCACTAACCATCATGTAGGAATATCGGGCATATTGATAGAAGAAAAAGGACCTAATTTAGTGACTCAAGCAAATAAAGGCTGCAAAGCTAAGTATGGGGTATCTCAAGACCCCAACGTAGCTACAAGAGAGCCACCTTGAGCCAAGGAGTACGTCGGGCTGACGACGTTAAAAAATAGCGCTTACGGGAGGCAACCCGCTTTTAGTATAGAATTAGATTAGATTTTTTTTTCTTTTTAGATTCTTTTTCTTAGCTTTATTTTGAGTTCTTTTTAATAGTTTTTAGGATAGAAATTAGGATAAAATAAAGAGCTAACAAGATGCAGAAAAGGGGCTCGAAAATCATATAAGGAGGTTACGGTAGCTCGTTAACGACCCACCCAGGGTTGTTAACGACCCGGTTTGGCGAACCGGCTCGGGCAGGTAAGTTTTTCTAACCCTAATCTATCTTCTATTTTCTACTCTATTTCTTACCCCCCCCCGCCGCCACTACCTACCCTCTCTCCTAATTCTACCCCCTTCTTTTTAACCCTTCCCAAACCCTCAAAAATCCTACCCACAATCTCAAACTCCAAATCCCTCAAACCTCCACTGAATCCCCTCACCACCGATCGGAATCCTTCACTCCACAGACCGTCGGAGATGCCGTCGTTACCGAAGCCCGAAATCTCGTTTTCCCAGCGACGAGACCCAAGCTCGTTAACCACCCAATTCCGACCTCTTGTTCATCAAATTCTCGATTCTCCGGTATGATTTCTAAACCCTAACTCGAGATTGCATGATTCATGGTTTATAGGGTAGAAATTTCATGTCTTGAATTGTGTTTATAGAGAGGACCGATTTTCATGTTTAGATTTTGCTCATGAATTATGGTTGTGCTTAGTTGATTCTCAATCTAGGAAAGATTCTTCATGCTAGATTCTCCATTGCAAGATTTGATTTATAAAAGCATGAATCTTTCTTGTTCTAGGTATTGAGTTTGATTTTCACCATGTTAATTTTGGGGAAATCTAGCATGTTCGGGATGGGTAATTGAGCAAGTATGGGGTGCACATATCCGATTGTGTGTCTTGTGAGGGATTATAGAGGAGTGCATGCTTGATTTATGGCTGTATTTTTAAAGTTGATCAACCCCGGAATGTGAACTGGCTCTGGCAGCTCGTTAACGACCCACCCAGGCTCGTTAACGACCCTGCGCAAATTCAAAGTTCATTAACCAGTCCAGATTCGTAAACGACCCAATTGGGTAGTTAACGAATAAATCCGAGGATTATTTCGAGACCAAGTATGGGGTCTCTTGCCTAACCTAACTTGAGTGGATCTTATCTTGGAAAATCATGATTGTTTTGTAGATCACATGGCAAGTTCCAGCAGACCCGCTACCCGAGCTCAGAAGAAGAGAAGGAACCAGAGGTCCCCATCTCCACCTCACATGGACAATGTGATCTTGCGCACTCAAGGGCAAGCGGACCGATACAATGCCATCTTAAAAAAAGATCACAACACTCGGTGGTTTTCAAGAACGAGTGCCAAGCAAATGGGAATTTATACGGATGTCAAGGAGGCCTTTGCTATTCTCGGTGTGCCTCACTTGCTGAAGAAGGAGACGGTACCACATTTTCCGGCCCTCACATCCGAGTTCTTGGCCACTTTAGAGATGAGTTTCCCGTCAAAGACTTCGGCGGGACGCATCAGGTTTAAGCTCGGTAATGTGAGCCGAGAATACACCATGGCAGAGTTCAATGCTATTCTGGAGCTCCCAAATCCTTCTAGAGATTACAGTTTGAAGAACTACAAAGTGACAAGGACTTGGAGCTACATCACCGGGGAGGTTGAGCCCTCCGCAGCGGCACTATCCGAGGCAAGCATCATCAACCCCATTTTTAGGATTATTCTTCGAGTCCTAGCCGCTACATTTTGGCCGAAGAGAGAGCTGAACAGGCCAACAAGAATGGAAGTTGCTTGTCTTCGCACCATCCTTTTCAAGGAGCCCGGCCCTTTGAATTTGGGGTATGAGTGGCTCTACTACATTGAAAAATCAACCAAGTCCAAAGAAGTATGGTGTGGAAACTTGGTTAGTCTCTTGGCTACAAACTTGGGAGTCGACCTTACTCGCTACACGCCGGCTCATGCACAACTCCTCAACAAAAGCTATTGGTATAGCTCTAGTGTTTTCATCCAAGCCGAGAGAGGACTCAGAGTGAAAGTGCAAGACCGCATCGTTACACCTACCCTTGACATGTTGGAGCTACTCTACGTCTCAAATTGGTACGAGGTATGGACGGGTCATGCTTACCCGTTGGAGCCCAAGCCGGAGGATGAGCTATCACTTCGGCCGTGTGAGACAAGGTTCGAGCGAGACGGAGATGGCATGGATGAAGATGGAGATGAAGATGAGGATACCGAGGTAGTTGGTGAAGACACTGAAGAGGCCGACACAGAGGGAGGCACGGAAGAGCTTAACTTCGAGGATAACAACCTCAACACGGAAGTTTTGGGCACCAACATCCTCGTTAACGAGCCTACCAGACTCGTTAACGACCATTTCCAGCCTTCTTCCTACATTCCTAACGAGGCACCCAGCTTCGTTAACGAGGTCCCGAGGACAACTACCGACCCCCCGCCAGCTCTTACCGACCCTCATTCCTATGGTTTGATACCATACAACCCGGTGCTGTACCAAGACCACTTCCAGCCTCACTACCCACCACCTCCTCATCCCGAGTACACTGGATCGAGTATGCCACCACCATGGGCCGAGGATCTTTCTGCACGGATGCAGCAGCTCAACCTTCAGCAGGACCACATTCATAGGAGGATGGATAGATGGGAGACCGTCTATTCCACTCGCATGTCGATGGAGGATGAGAGGCATCGTCAGAGAGAGGTGGAGGATGCAGAGCGTTGGAGGACGATGTACGACTTCATGGGGAACTTCGAGCATTACTTTCCTCCACCAAACCAGTGATTCAGCTTGAAGAAGACGTTTTCCTTGTTTTCCACTTTTGAGTCTTTGTAAGTTTTTATGTCTTTTCTTTTTTTTTATTATTTATTTTGTTTTTGTTGTTTTGTTTTGTTTTCTATTGTATTTCTTTCCTTCTTCTTATTTTTTCTTACAGTGGGGACACTATAATTTTAAGTATGGGGTGGGAGAAAGTAGACAACTTGTTATCCTATGTGTTTTATGTGTCTTATTTGTTTTAGAAAAAATTGAAAAAATTGAAAAAAAAATTGAAAAAATTTGAAAAAAAAAGAGATTAGAATTGATAGATATCCCTTTCTTAGTTTCTATGATGGTAATTGCTAGCATGATCATGTAATTCCTTGCAAGCATGTCTTTGATAGTATAGCTGGATTCTTAATATGAAAATTGTGTTTTTAGAAGGAATAGCATTTGATGAAATTGAGCACATATACTTTATAGCATAAGTAATGTAATCCAACAAAATTGACCTTGTGAGTTATTTTTGGCCTTATAGGGAGAACATCAAATTTCCCTCTTCTTTTTAGTGTGATTTACTCTCTATATGCATATTATCTCTTGGAATTGTGATGGTTATCTATTACTTGAGACCCGTATGAGATTTATAGTTCATTACATGTGAAAATCATATGATAGAGAACTTATTTTTATAGCCCTATTATCCTTATCCTACCTTACATGATTCTTCTATTTGAAGCCAATTTGAGCCTTATAGCCTTTTATTTTTAGCTCCACAAAATTGTTCCCTAGCCGAGATAAGCTTGACCCTATCCGGGGATTAGGATTTAGATTGGAGAGGTATGTTTTGTTGAGTGCAATGTTTATATTTTGGTTTGAAATTGAGGAATTATTGGGAAGGGTAGTTTGGAAGTCTCTTTGTTTTTAAGTTGTAAAGGAAAGATCTCTTGATAGCAAAAGATGCACAAAAGAAAGGAAGTTGTTAAGAAAAAGGCAGAGTACACGATGAAGCTCGTTAACGACCCTGAAGTGGGTTCGTTAACGAGGCAGCGGAAAAGAAGAAGAAAGAAAAGAAGTTTGAAGTGCATGTGTTTATAGAGATAATATCAGAGGTTTTTTTTTTATCATTCTTCTTATGAGGCTTTCTAGGATATAATGGGTGAGAGGAAATGAGTGTGCACCTTGAGAGTGAGTTTGGTATATGTTTTTGAGAGTTTTTGTTTATGTGTGAGTTTTTAGGAGTCTTTGATTCCCGGATATTATTAGCACCACATAGCCAAAATATTTCCATGCCTTATTGTTATTACCAAGCCCCATTACAACCCGGCCGAATGGAAGCTTCTATGAAGTTTTTCATTGAGCCTAAGTTCTCTTGATGATTTTTGCTTGTTTTGACAAATCTTGGGTGGAGAGTTTGGTGATATAAGTTCCAATTTCTATGAGTTTTTGTATATAAGATGAGTTGAGAGATTGAATCTATAAGCTTAAACCCTTGAGAGTTGAGTGAAACACATTATCCTTGTGAGGTTGGATTGTATTTTCTTATGTCTATTTGGTGCATATATGTGTGATGACGTTAATAATCATTTGTTATTTTTTTTCCATGTTGATGTTGCTTTTTAGATGATGGCTATGTCTTGATGAATATGTAGTTTGGTTTTGGTTATTGTTTAGTGATTGCTTGAGGACAAGCAAGTCTAAGTATGGGGTATTTTGATGTTCGTATTTTTAGTATAGTTTTTAGTATGTTTTCTTGGTTTGTTAGGCTTAGTTTTAGTAGTTTTAGGATTAGTTTTGTGTGTTTTTGGATAGTTTTGCATATTTTGTGAAAAGTATGGAAGCTACTCCGTTTTGTGTCTTTTTGTAGGTTTTAGCGAGGAAAAGATGCTATTTGGAGCTGAAGATGGAGTGCTATGATGAAAGACGGAAGAATGCAAGACGAAGAAGTCAAAGCCTAAGTTTCTGGAGATAAAGTGTGGAAGAAAGCCAAACCCAGGCTCGTTAACGAGGCTGTAAGGGGTCGTTAACGAGGCCACGAGATGAAGATTTCGAGAGTTTGATTCTGTAACTCACCGATCCTGTGCGGGAATTTATTTCCGTGTCGGTAGAGTATCTTTTTATGATTTTAGGGTTATTATATTATGTATTTTAGGTCTTGTTATCTTTCTAGATTTTATTTCTATCTTTTAGGATTTTAATTCTATCTTTTTAGGAAAGTTTTTATCTTTTAGCCTTATTAGTTTTTAGCCTTATTAGTATAAATAGCCCTCTTATTAGCCTAGGAAAAGGGGGGGAGATCGATTGAAGAGAAGAGGAAGAGCCGAGAAGAGAGAGAGCGGATCGGAGTCGAGATTGAAGCTCGGTGGACGAGAGTTACCGAGGTCGTTGATCGTGATTTTGGTTCGGTGTTTGTATTCTTTTCGGTTTCTTCTAAGTTTCTGTAAAACGATATTTCTAATTAATTTGAGTAGTGTTTTGTTTTCAATGATTTCTTTTGTTAAATTTATTTGTTTCCTAGTTATGAGTAGTAAGTAGTCTTCTTTTCTAGGGTCGGGGTTAAACCCGACATAGTTATGCATGTTTGAGGAGTAAGAATGTGTGTTGATTGCCTTTTATCTATTTTGAGATTGTTTGTTGTGCTTAGACCTAGATGAAAGTCAAGGTGATTTGAGTTTTTAACTTGATTGAGAGAGAAAGTTATAGACTTGAAGGCTGATATTGTTTGAATACGAAAGTTTCAAGCTTTAGATCCAAAACAAGCAATTGAGTGGATTGGTTTATGAAAATAGGTTAATTTACTCGATAGTCGACGAAAGTTGATGAATTTATCTGTTTAAAGGCATGATCTTATCTTCTTACGAGTTTATATGCTTGACTATGTTGTGGTGTCCCTTATCCTAGATCTTTGTTTTATTTGAATTCTTTTGAAGTGCTATTCGTTGCTGAGTTTGTAGGCTCGGTACCGAACTGTTTAGGTCGTTAGTTTTGGTCTTTTTGTTTGCGGTGGTTCGTTAACGACCCTGACAACGTCGTTAACGAGGCTGCTTGTGAGTGTTTTGCTTGTTTTATTTGATTTTTAGTAGTCGATAAACAAACAACCTTGCTTCTCGTGGAACGATCCTGACTTCGTTATACACAACGGGGTCTTGACTTATAAATTTATTTGTTGTCCCGAGTCAAGAAACCCTTCTCAACAGGAACCAATGAAGGTATGGCTTGGTCCAGTGGTCGCCCGAACTGACCCCAGGACTGGTGGATGCTTGGAGAGTATCCGGGGCGAGTTGCTCTGGTGGTGGTTTAGCAGCCTGCGTCACCGATGTTTCTGTTATAGCCGACTGTAATAAGTGGACTAATGGTATATTATCGTACTCCCTGGGGTCTAGGGTTGAGCCCACACCGGCTAGGGCATAGGCCGGAGCGTTTTGGTCTCGAGGAATTTGCTCGAATTGTATTTGTTCGAAACTCTCGGATAGTGTTTTAACCACATTGAGGTAGCTAGCCATCCTATCATCTTTGGCATCGAAAATGCCCAAAATCTGATTGATGATGAGTAAGGAATCAACGCGTACCTTGATTTTCTTGATGGACAAGTCCTTAGCCAACTCCAGCCCAAAGATGAGAGCTTCATACTCCGAATCGTTGTTGGTGGCCTCAAAGTTGCATCTAACTGCCTGAGCTATCCTTTCCCCCCTTGCCGACTTTAGCACGACACCGAGACCTGCTCCCCTTGCGTTTGAGGCTCCATCGGTGTTTAGTATCCATTCCTCCTGAGGTTCGTCGAGGGACGAGACCAAGACCTCCTCTTTAGCGCTTTCTTCAAGAGTTGGGGTGAAGTCGGCAACGAAGTCGGCCAGTACTTGTGAATTGATTGCTCTTCGAGGTTCGTATCTGACGTCATATCCACTTAGGTGGATTGCCCACTTTGCCATTCTTCCTGAGAATTCTGGCTTTTGCATGATCTGTCGGAGTGGGTAATTTGTCAGGACGACGATGGTGTGCGACTCGAAGTATGGTCGGAGTTTGTTTGAGCACATCACGACTGCCAGGACTAGTTTTTTCGTCGGAGAGTAGCGTGTCTCGGCGGGCACCGTTGTTCTGCTTACGAAGTAAACTGGCACCTGTTGGCCGTCTTGCTCCTTGACAAGGACTCCGCTTAGGCCGCTGTCCGATACGGCTAAGTAGAGGTGCAGTACCTCCCCCGGGGTTGGTTTAGCCAACAGTAGGGGATTGGCGAAGTATCCCTTTAGCTCTTGGAAGGCGGCCTCGTGTTTTTCCGTCCACTGGAAGCTCTTGTTCTTCTTTAGTTCCTCGTAAAATAGTCGGCACTTATCTGAGGATTTGGAGATGAACCGATTAAGTGCAGCTATCTTGCCAGTCAGCTTTTGCACGTCCTTCACGCTTCGAGGGGATTTCAGGGAAGCAATCACCCGAACTTGGTCTGGGCTAGCCTCAATCCCCCGCTTGGTTACCACGTGCCCCAGAAAAGTCCCAGATTGTACCCCGGAGATGCACTTTTGGGGATTCAGCTTCATGATGTATTCTTCAAGGATTTTGAACGCTTCTTCCAAGTGCCCCCTATGTAGGGAAGCGCTTGTGCTTTTCACCACCATATCGTCAATATACACCTCCATTGTCTTGCCAATATGATCACGGAACATCCGATTGACTAATTGTTTGTAAGTGGCCCCGACGTTTCTTAAGCCGAAGGGCATTACACGGTAGCAATACGTCCCTGCCCGGTGATGAAGGAGGTCTTCTCTTGATCTACCGGCTCCATCTGGATCTAGTGATAACCGCTGAATGCATCCATGAAGGTAAGGAGTTCGTGACCCGCGGTTGTATCCACCATTGTATCGATGTGGGGAAGAGGGAAAGAATCCTTAGGGCAAGCTTTGTTAAGGTCGGTGAAGTCCACGCAAACCCTCCACTTCCCGTTTTTCTTGGGCACCACGACTACGTTAGCTAGCCAATCGGGGTACTTCACCTCTCTAATCTTCCCGGTATCTAGTAACTTTTTGACCTCTTCGTCGACCGCTTGTATTCGCTTTGGGGCGAATCTTCGTCTCTTTTGCTTAACTGGAGGGTGCGCAGGATCTACGTTGAGTTTGTGTGTGATGATGGAAGGGTCTATTCCAGTCATGTCTTCATGACTCCAAGCGAAACAACTCTTGTGATTTTTCAGGAAAATTACCAATTCTTCTCTGATTGAGGGTTCTAGATTTTCTCCGATCTTGACAACCTTCCCCTCCTCTAGGGTCACCTCCTCCGCTTTTTCTCCATCTTCAGTTCGTGCCGGCGGAGGGGTGACGTTCTGTAATTGCTATGCTTCAGGTCTCAGAGTGGTTGGCTTGAGGGCTGCCTTGTAACACTCTCTAGCCAACCTCTGATCCCCGTGAATTTCGTCTATTCCCCATGGTGTTGGAAATTTCACCGTTTGGTGGTAGGTGGAAGCTACGGCTTTCATGTCGTGTAACCATGGTCGTCCCAAGATTACATTGTAGCATGAAGGGCAGTCCATCACAAGGAAATTGACTTGCATATTTACACCCTTGGCGAAGGTTGGGATTACAATATCACCCACGGTGTGTTTGACCTCGCCGCTGAACCCCACTAAAGGCACCGGGTGTTTATGGATGTCGTTTTCAGACAAACCCATCTCCTTCAGGGAAGTTAGGGTCATGAGATTTGTGGAGCTTCTTGTATCAATCAATACCCTTTTCATCAGCACGTTCCCAATGTGTAGGGATATCACAAGGCCGTCATGATGCGGCTCGGAAGTGTTCTCTGCATCGGTGTCGTCAAACACGATGGCTTGTCCCGGAGATTCTCTGGCGCTGTGCCTTGATGATTGAGGTCGACTAAAACTGCTTTCCCTTGCGTGGCGCTTTGCTGCTGAGTACGATAATCCACAGATGCTTGATCCCCCGGATATCACGTTGACCACCCTGTCAGGCGTTGGAGGATTTCGCCTTTCTTGGTGCTCGGACTGAGGATTCTCTAGCAAGTCTTTGGGTACTCGAGTGTCTGAGCTACGTCTCTTATTCTTCCCTCCGCGACTAAGTGGGCCAGTTCTTTTCGGAGCATCAGGCAATCACGAGTCCAGTGTCCGTGATACTCGTGGTAGTCGCACCACTTGGACGTGTCTCTCCTCGTGCGAGGGGCTTTGTCTCTTCTCGGCCACCTCACGAGTTCTCCTTGTATCACCATGTTCCGGAGCAGCTTTTCTGTGGATATGTTGAGTTTGAAGGAGTTGAGTGAGGGTGGCATGGGTTCTCGTTCTTTGTCATCTGTTGATCGTGTCTTAGTCACGTTGACCTGCCCTGAGGTAGGCCGTGAGTAAGGATGGGCACGGCGGTCCCTTCTTTGGTCTGATGAACCTCGACGATTGTCAACGGGACCCCTTCTCTCAGTTCTTTCCATCTCTGAAGACCTCTTCCTTAGGGACCTATCTTCCTCTAGCCGAACATGCGCCAGAGCCCTAGCTTGCACCTCCTCAAAGGTAGCGCAAGGGTGTTTAGTTAGTTCCTTGTACATGCCACCATCGAGGGTGACCCCTTGTCTGAATGCTTCCACCGCGGTCGTCACGTCGCAATATGGGATGGAGATCTTCTCGCGATTGAAGCGATCCAAGAATTCTCTGGTAGTTTCTTGGTACCGTTGGCGGATCCAGTAGAGGTCGCTGGATTGCTTCTCAAATTTGCGGCTGCTCGCGAATTGAGACTGGAAAGTGTCCGAGAGATCCGCGAAGGACCTAATGCTCCCGCGTGGGAGGTTGATGAACCAGGTTAGGGCCGGCCTCGTTAAGGTTGTGCCGAACCCCTTGCACATCACTGCCTCTTTTGAGTGGGAGGGGACCGCACTCATCATCATCTTCTGTTTGTATACGGCCAGGTGCTCGTTAGGGTCTATAGTCCCGTTGTACGTGGGCATGCTAGGCACTGAGAACTTTTTTGGAATCTCCACTCAGGTGATACGACGAGAAAACGGAGATTCGTCAAACCCGTCGAGTGCTTCAAGCTCCAAAGGCTGGAAACCTTGGCTGCCCCTCCGGAGTTGGTCGGCGATGACGCTTATTTGTTCAGTCACTTTTCTCCGGATGGCCGCATCTAAATCGATTGGCTCGCGCCGTTCTCAATCCTCTCCATCGGTGCCATCATCTTCGATCCAGACTTCCTGAGATGGCGCTCGGCGTTGGTTAGCCGCTGACCGGAGATTAATTGGAGGATTATCGTCGTGGGAGACTTCTCCACGGCAGGCTCGGCCAATGGGCTTCAGAGTCGCGTCTCGTCGCGCGGGTGTCTTATCTCGGGGGTCCGGGTCTGCACCCTTTTCGGAAGTTCCTTCTCTAGCGTTGAAATCTAGCCTCCTTACTATTCCGTCAATGCGTCGGGTGACGCGGAGGGAGCGACGTCCCGTAGCCAAGACCTCGTATTGTTGTTTGAGTTGGCTGTTTTCAGCAGTGAGGCGTTCTACATGAGCATCATAAAAGCTTTTTTAGTCGCTCAACGCCTTTTGGAGAAATTCCATGCGTTGTCTGAGGTCCGTCATCTCCTCTTCCTGGGACCGAATGCCTTGGTTCTCAAGGTTTTGGTCGTCCTCAGTGATTGGAGTTTTAGGGCTTTCTTCCCCGTTTTGAGACATCGTGTTCCTTTCTTCCCCGTTTAGGACTTTGACCTAAATCGGACCTTGATCAAGTAAACCGAGAAGAATACGAACGAGAATGTGCTTGTATTGATATAGAAATCACGAGAAATTATGCGAATGGAATATATCCCTGCCCTTAAGGATTACATCGACTTATATAGCCTCCTAGGGCATATTCTATCTTAATCAAATATATGATCTTATCCCTAACTAACAAATCTTTGCTTATTTCTATCTTATAACGGATACAATCTTGAGAGGAATCTATCTTGTAACCAACATATCTCGAAGCTTCTTTCCTTCAACCGACTTAGCCAATCCCGAAGTTCTTCCGTAGCTCTAGATGTGTTGAAGATTTCTTGACTATGGGCTGACGCTTCTTTGCCTAAAATCTGGGTCCAACAGGCACCTGTCTCCATGGACAAGAAGATTAAACCACCTACGAAGATAAACAGAGGGGTCGACTTAGAAATATATGTCAAGTAAATTCATTGTTATGGCAGCTTCCTCCGCGAACAAATTCACACTATATAAAATGATATTCTCTTCTGAAGAAGCACTTGAATATAAAATGAGATTTGAGGGGTTTGGATTTCTAGCTAGCTAGCTCTAGTTGATGGTTCATTGCTTCGACCTTCCTGGAAGACTTCTTATAGTCGATAACGCGTTCATGCGTTGAAATAGTCATTGCATTGAATGCGGATATGCTAAGAAACACACCATTAATCCAAAATGAGACTACTAGGGATAAATTTTGACAAAACTAACAAAAGTACATGATATATATTCAAAAGTTTTCACTTATTTGACATAAATTATAAGTTATGTAGACCACATCATGTTACTTCGAATATATATATATTTGATTCAATAAGGTTTTGAAAACTTTTATTCGAGTATCAGAAACTTTGTTTAACTCTTGTTATTAATGGATACAGGTAATTTTTTTTGATGAAAAACACAATTTTATTAACCTTCTAAATCAGCTTCTAAAACGTCATACAAAGCAACTGGCAATATGAAAAGTAATCAAACGAAAAAAAACTGAGAACAATTCCTCCATTGACTGAGCCAATGAGCTACCCGGTTTGCATTCCTTCTAATATGTTGCCATTCACAAATCATGACTCGCATCAACTATAAGCGCCATCAGACTACCTAAGGCATTCCTCGGCAGCTCACCCCCTTCAGCAAATTGACCACTGCAATACAGTCAGATTCCACAACGACAAAATTTAGCCCCATCTCCTTTGCCACTACAATCCTCCAACGAATCGCTTCAGCTTTAACAATGGCAATATCCGTCCCAGACTGAATTTTTTTCGATCCAACAAACTGCATTTCTCCCAAATGTGATCTTCCCACAATTCCAATCCTTACCTCTCCATTCTTTATCGAAGCATCACAACAAACAGAAGTCCAATGCTCCCCTGGCTTCATCCAACATTGGTTCTCTCCAATTTTCACTTCTATTCTTCTATCCAGCGTTTTCCTGGCCATTAAACATTCTTCCCAGCAGTTAATCGCTCTCTTGGTTGTTTTCGCCGGGCCGACTTTGATTTGATCAAACAGCCTCGCATTCCTAGCTCTCCACACAGACCACAAAATAGACGCCCACAATCCATGCAGCTCTTTGGGAATACTAGACTGAATTTCACTTCTCCAGTCCAAAAAAGAATCAAACCTCCTCTCCGGCAAGCAAATCTAAGGAACTGAATTCCAAACAACTCTAGCTTCCACACAATCGACCAGGACGTGCATGACAGATTCCTCCCTTCCACAAACATCACACCAAATCTCACCAACTCCTTTTGTGGATAAATTCTTTTTACATGGGATAATCTCCTTAGAAGATCTCCATAGCAAGTCTATGACTCTAGGAATTGTTGTAATCGACCACAACCAATTCCAATATTGCTTCACTTGATTGCTTTCCTGATGCGACCCTAGGGTCACAAGGGAGGATCTAGGATCGAAACGCCAGGATCTTCTCCGACACAAGTAACCGGATAAATATGAGACCACAAAGTGGATTCGCGGGCCTCTAATGCTCGTCGAAACGAGGGTGGGACGAGGCAAAGGGATAGAACGTCGGCCCACGTATGGACTCGACAACGGAACCGGGGTGACGTCGGGCCAAATAAGGAGGAATCTCACTCTACTTTAACTTGGCTTAATTTGACGTAAATAATACAAGGGGGCGTGGCTCCTTTATATAGAGGAGGCCACACGAAACCCTAGAAGCTAGTTGGGAGTGGACTAGTTTTAGCAACATGCTAGGCCCAACATCCAAGCCCAAAATACTACTAATAGTAACTACTAAAAATAGAAAGTTGCAATCTAACCCTAATGGCTTAATGGGCCTTATGATAGCTTAATGGGCCGACCTCTTAAGCATAAGAGAACACACACCCAAAAAAGTAAAGACGGAATGTAAATGACGGAAATATAAATGACGAAAATATAAATAATAACATAAATGAGACTAAGTCCTAATCCAAGGAGGTCTCCAAGGTCTAGGCTGTCTCGGGTCCGTCGGAGCTGGGTCCGAGCTAGGGCAGAGTCGCATCATTCTCCCCCGCTTAGCCTTGACGCGTCCTCGCTTCGACGTGGGTCAGACAAGGGAAGAAGGCGACGATCTCAACAAAGCCTTGCCATCGACATGTGTAGTCTCGAATAAGTATGGTGTCGACAAAGAGGGAAGCTCGATCTTGGGCTCGGTTTCAACGTCGGACTCTAAGGAGGGCGCCGGTGTAGGTAAAGGCTCGACGAGCTGGGCCGGGTCCTTAGGTGTCAGTGCTGGAAGGATCGGATCCTCGGTAAGGACTGGCGCGTTCGGCACCGGCTCGGGTGCTGGCACGGCAAGGACCTCGGTATCGAAGGGTGGATCCTCGGTACCGACGCTTGGCACGGGTGCCGTATTTGGTGGCGGCGCTGGGCTAGACTCGTGCGTTGGCACGTGGGGTGCCGGCCACGGTTGAGACTCTCGATTGGCCTCGGCGAGAAGGCGCTCTATCTCCGCGATCCGTGCGACCCATGCGTCTTGATGGGGCGTAGGAGGAGTCGGGGGTGTGGCGCTAGGGGTCGGTACCGGCGGTCCACGACTCAAATGAAGATCTTGAGCGCGTGCTGGGGGAGACCTCTCGGCCTCGGGGGTGCGGTCTCGGGGACGCGGACGCCGAGGTGGAGGACTCCAATCCCGCTCATCGTATCGGGGACGCGGGCACCGAGGTGGCGGACTCCAATCCCATTCATCGTAGGAGCAATGTCGGGGTTTTGGAATTTCACGTGGGCGACGAGGAGGCGGACTCCAATCCCGCTCGTCGTAAGAACGATGTCGGGATCTAGGAGTTTCTCCGTAGTAGCGGGCCCGATTCTCCGGGAGTCGATATGGCGGGATCCAATCCGAGTCGTCCCTCGGAAGCGGCTTATATGGACGAATGTTGACGCGTCAATACGGCCGATCCCAAGAGTCCGAATCATCCCATATTACCGAGCAGGTCCAAGACATGGCTCGACCTCTCGCGTTTTTTTTTTTTTACAATATTACGAGATCTTTCACAAACCGAAAGGATCTCTAACAAATCGGGAAAATATAAAAACTATCCTAGAAATTAAAATTAACGAGATCTTTTATATATATATATATTTTTGATAAGGAAATTTATTAGGGTAGCTAACAAGCTAGCGGTCACCCTAGAGAATCCAGATGGATGAGGTTCCGAAGAATCGGGTCAACTGAAAGTGGAACAGATGAAACATGGCGAAACGAAATAGCAATGAAGTCCGCCACTGCGTTGCACTCCCGAATGACATGGGCAATGCTCCAGCTCCGGAACCGGGCAAGTAAGCAGTGAATATCCGCATGTAACATCTCGATCTCCCACGGACAACGCCAGTCACCAAGAACGGCCTTGACCAGCTGCAAGTTATCGCCTTCGATCTGGATATGGGAAATGTCGCATCTGGTGGCTTCAATGATTCCCTGTCGTAAAGAGATGGTCTCGGATTTCAGAACAGACTGTCGACCGATTAGTCCTCCGTCGAAATGGATGGGCTCACCCTTGGAATCCCTGAGAATGAAACCAAACGAAGCCATCCCATCGGCGTTGACTGCCCCATCAAAGTTGAGTTTAATGAAATTTGTAGGAGGTTTCCTCCATTTTGCACATGAGTGTTTGCACTTAGTCCATTGTCCGTCATTGGTTAGATTCTTTTTTGCTTTGTTGTGGGCGTTTAGCCACTCTTTTGTTTGGTTACGGATGAAGTCGCAAAGGTTGTCCTTCGCATTCGTCGTAGTTGGAGAGTTAGGTTCGAATACCGCTTTATTACGGAAAAACCAAATACTCCACCAGGAGCATATCAATTCCTCAAATTCGGTCTTGGATGTTCTGTTCATGATTTCCTCTAAAATTTGAGCTGCTGTTTTGTGGTCTGGGTTAATTTGGTTAATAATGATCTCGAGCTTAGGGTTTATCGCCTTTAGGGTATTTTTAGTACGGTTGCATGAAAGAAGAATGTGGTTGACGTCCTCATTGGTACAATCGCATACAACACAACCTTGGACAACCGGAATATGGTTCGCCGCCAGGCGACTTTTTGTAGGGAGCCCATTTCGAGCTATTTTCCATAGGAAGTTTTTCATTTTCGGGGAGATATTAAGTTTACTAATCCATTTTAGGTTAACTTGTGATTCTCCCTTATTTTTATGGATCCACTGTATGGTGGAGTGGGTGGAGTACCACCCGTTCTTGCTTGGTTGCCAGTACATTCTATCAGGAATTTTGTTAATTGTGGTGGAGATTTGCGTCACTATATGGATGTCCTCTGGGTTAAGCACCTCTTTGAGCCTATGAAGGTCCCAAGTGTTATTTTCCATTAGGAAGTCGGTGACTTTCGCCTCCCAATTCATATCATCATTAATATCTTCTCTCGATTTTAGGCAACCATTGCCCGTCCAGTTTTCTTTCTAGAAACGGATGGTTTTCCCATCCCCAACTTGCCAAATGAGACCTTTCAAGAATAGATCTTTTAGACTCATTAGTTTGGACCATTGCCAAGAAGAGTTCCGTTTCTTCTGGTAGTTAAATAGTCCATCTGCTTTTAGATATTTTTCCGTGACGATTTTGACCCAGGGGTTGTTTGGTTCCGCAAGGATTTTCCATAGAAGCTTCATTTGTAAGGCTTGGTTCATTTCTTCTGCCTTGGCAATTCCTAGACCACCACGTTCGAGAGGTTGGCAAATTGAGTTCCAGTTGATCAGAGGTTTATGGTTCCTCTCTTTGTTCCAAAAGAACGTTTTGTTTATTTGGTCAAGTTCTTTTAATGTAGATTTAGGTAGTAGGAAGGATTGCATAAGGTAGTTTGGTTGTGCCGATAGATTGGCTTTAATTAGGGTTTTTCGGCCCTCTTGGGATAGCGAATTAGCTTTGCATTTGGTTAATTGGGCCCTAGTTCGGAGAGTAAGCAGTTTGAAAGTGTTTTGAGTCACTCTACCATTTACGATTGGGCATCCTAGGTATTTGTCCAGTGCAACTGTGTTTGTGATCTGGAGTATTTGTTTAATATGTTCTTTCGTTGTATTGTTCGTATTTTTGGTGACCTGAAAGGCCGATTTATGGAAGTTAACTTTTTGTCCGGATATTTGACAATAATTATCAATTATGTTTCTGATGTTAATGCATGCTTGGTCTTTAGCTTTGGCAAAGATGATAATATCATCAACGAAGGCGAGGAAGGGGATTTTAGTTCCATTACGTGAGATTTGAATACCGATCCCACTATCCGGGTTAGTGCTTATGAGGTGAATATGCCGAGCAAGTACCTCAGAAGCCAAGATGAAAAGGTAGGGTGACAGAGGGTCCCCCTGTCGGAGTCCTTTTTGGGGGAAGAATTGTTTTGTTGGTCCGTTTTTGACCAGAACTGAGAATGAGACAGTTTCCACGCATTCTCGGATCCATCCCATGAATTTGTCGTGGAATCCAAATTTTTTAAGAGTGAACATTAGAAATTCCCAGCTGATTCGGTCATATGCCTTTTCCATATCCAGTTTGACAGCGATCCACCCCTCTTTACCTTTTTTGTTGCGGAAGGAATGAAAAATCTCATGGGCAATAAGGGTGTTATCGTGGATACTACTGTTTTGAATAAAAGCACCCTACAAAGGGTGAATCATTTTTGCCATAACTGTTTTAAGTCGATTAGTGAGAATCTTTGAGATAACTCTATAGATAGTATTACATAGGCTAATGGGTCTATAGTGGTTCGTTGAATTAGGGTTTTCACATTTGGGTATTAGTGTAATGAATGTGTGGTTAATTTGTTTTAAGAGTCTTCCGGATCGGAAGAAGCTTTTCACTGCCTTTGTAATGTCTGACCCGACAATGTGCCAGTATTTTTTGTAGAAGCATGCCGGTATGCCATCAGGACCAGGGGATTTATCTTCCCCAATAGCAAAAACTGCATTTTTAACTTCAGCATTCGAGACTGGTTTCATTAGCTCTTTATTGTCAGCCTCTGTTATTTCGCGTTGTATTATTTGGGTCATATCTCGGAGTTTCCCATGGTTAATTTCAGTAGCTCGGAATCGGTTTTGGAAATCGCGTTTGATCTCCGTCCTAATATTCTCTAGTCCGGAGATAAGCGTACCATCCGATGTTCGTATTTCTTTGATGTTAGTCCGGTTTTTCCTTCCAGAACCTATCTTGTGAAAATACTTGGTATTTTTGTCATTTAATTTGATGTGGGTGTTTTTGGCTCTTTGTTTCCAGTAGGAGTGTTGGAATTGAATGAGACAGGAACGTTTTTTGGCGAGTCTCTCTTGTTTTTGGATAAGCTGAAAGTTCTTGTTTTCAATAATATCCTTTTGAACGGTGATCAATTCTTCGTCAAGTTTTTTAATTTGTTCAAAAATGTTTCCAAAGGTTTGTTTATTCCAAAATTTTGCCTTTCTTTTGAGTTGTATTTTTTTGTGATGTTAAACATATGGGATCCGCCATGCTTGTTTAAGCGCCATGCTTGTTTGATGATATTTTGGAAACCTTCTCTCTTGGTCCACATCATCTCAAATTTGAAGGGTTGGGATTTGAACTGGTAGTTAGTAGGGAGATTACATGTGATTGGGCAGTGGTCCGAAGAGGAAAAGGCGTGATTTTTTGTCACTATGGAAGGGTACCATTGTAGTATTTGTTCACTAACAAGGGTCCGGTCCAATTTCTCTAGTGTTGTGTTCTCTAGTTTTTTGGATTTTCTCCACGTGAATTTATTCCCCGTAGTGGGAATGTCACAAACATCGCATTTGTTTTTTAATTTGATGAGTCGTTCAAAACGGGATGAACTAGGGCTAGCCCCTTCCATTTTCTCGTTCGGGTGTTGGATTTCGTTAAGATCACCTACATGGGAGGTCCCGTATTTTAATAAAGTCACTAAGCTTGTTCCAAAAATGTTCCTTTTCTTGTGCCTGAGGGGGCGCATATGCAAAGATAATGATCATTTCATTTGAGGTTTCCAGATTGTTGTAGTGGATGCCGATAAAACGGTCATCTAAATGGATAGTTTTTAGTGTTTCACTAGAAAGTTGGTGTCCCTTCCAGAGGATGCATAACCCTCCAGAGAGTCCGATAGCCGGAATAAATTCCAAGTTATCAAACCCGGCTTTTTGCCATCTTGCGCATTCTGGTGGTTCTTTGGCTTTTGTTTCGACCAAAGCGATAAGATTTATGTTCTCAAGCCGGCATAGCGAGTTAACCTCGGTCTAGAATGATTTTCGTTTGATACCCCTACAGTTCCACATACAGAGTTTCATAACTTATCCTCTTGTTTGTGACTTTTGGCCATTGGAATGCTTAATTTCTTACATGACTTTAGTTTGTTAATTTTAATAATACTGTTATTCTTTTTCAAGATTGGGTTTAGGGGAAAATGAATATCATCATGTACCCACCTCCCAAGGCTTTTGCAAATAATAATACGTTTTCCATTTGAAGTGATTTCAAATTTGTTTGTACGTTTTCCATTTGAAGTGCTTTCAGGTTTGTTTGTAGTAGTGTTGTTAAACGAGTTACCAATAGGTATAGTGTTACCAATCTTATCGGTGTTGTAGTTGAGATTTGGGGAGATCGTCCCATATAAAGAGTTTTTGTTATTGGTTATTACTTTAAAAGATTTTGTATTATAGGTGGATATAAATATTATGACACATATAGTATCCATAAAGGAGTGCCACCAAAGCATTGTTACGATGCAATCAATCGGTTTCAAACAAGGGTGTCGGGGTTGGATTCCCGATCTCTCAACATTAGTAGCCTTTTGGGCATTTTGATTGCTTTCTTGGGGCACCGCATCCACACCAGTGGGAGGGGTAGGATGCGGCCAGGGGATGACATTGTTCCAAGCAATGAAGCTGAAATGAGGCACAAGGTGCATGCTTTTGATGTTGCACAAGTTGACAAGATGTAGTTTATGGCAAGCTTTATTTGCCTTTTCAACAAACCCTGTGTGAGTGTATTGGATAAGAGAGTTTGAGCATGTACAAAGAGAGTTTGAGCATGTACAATCATAGAGGTACACAAGAAGATTACAATTCCCATCAAACTTAGATAAGCAATTATATAATTTTAACGAAAAAATGGGGGGTTGGTTGCAGGTGTCGGGATTACCATTAGCCTGCAGCAAGTAGTAAAACTCACTCGAATGGCCTTTTGGGCAAGGTTGTAGTTAAGGGGTTTAAGTTTAATCTCATACAAGATCCTTTTAGAGGATTTCGGTTTGGTCACAACAGGGGGTTGTATAGTGCTGTGAATGCACACAAAACATTTAACAAATAAGCAGCTTGCAACCATTTTTAGAAAGAGTTCAAGGTTGAGAGATTGAAGCCCCATACGGTAATACATGAGAGGGAGGTAACTAAACCAGAATTGACTGAAGTAAAAGATGCAACAAGCTTCCAAATACAAGAGGAAAACCAGGCATGACAAGGAATTAAAGAAGATTAGCAGAGATATCAATATAATCATTCACTTGCATGCAGAGAGATATGGCAACGAAATATGTGGGCAAGATCAATATGGATATGGGCAAAGTCGGCAAACACACGCAAAGAATATCACGATCCAAACAAATTGATTTATTTTGCAGATCGGAACTCTTTTTCTTTTGTTGAAGAATAATGCCGAACTTACAAGGATGATGGACGGGCTGGCTGGCGGCAGCCGTGGACTGGATGGTGGTGTCGGAAAAAAAATCCGTTCGAACCGCCTGACGCTCTGATACCAATTGATGCGATCCTAGGGCCACAAGAGCGAATCTAGGCTCGAAACGCCCGGATCTTCTCCGACACAAGTAACCGGATAAATACGAGACCACAAAGTGGACTCGCGGGCCTCTAATGCTTGTCGGAACGAGGGTGGGGCGAGGCAAAGGGATAGAACGTCGGCCCACGTATGGACTCGACAACGGAACCAGGGTGACGTCGGGCCAAATAAGGAGGAATCTCACTCTACTTTTGATGATGTCCAAAATGGTAAAGTAAGAGGTGGGCCCGGGGTACAAAGAACAAACAGACCCGACGGGACTCCCAAGGAGGATACTGGGGCCCACAACCATACCCCTCATTTATTTAAACAAAGTTCCTACCCCCGCGAGGTCCTCCGAAACCTCGGAACGAGGTCTAAACCTCGTAACTGACTCTACTGACACACCCGCCCACCCGAGCCACTCAGCTAACGCCGTTTCCCCAAGCCAATCACCGGCTGCCTCGCCTCCAGACCAATCAGAAGCCCTGATCTCGGGCGTCCCACATCGGACAATGATGAGAACTCGACTCCCCAATCCTCTATAAATAGAGGAGAACCTCGTAGAAAGAAGGGGTCAAAAAACATCTTGAAATCAAGAACTATCTTGCTCGTTGAAGATTGACGTGATTGAAATATCGTCAAAAGACCTCGGTATAGACAAGAGAAGTTCACAAAAAGACTTAAAGTCATACAGAGCCCTTGTTTGCATCAAAGACCTCGCTACATAATCTCGCAGGCCACCTTCACCACAAAATCAGCCCAGCCTCGCGCCAAGATCAGTCAAGCGACCCCGAGGTGGTAGAATCTCATAGTGATTAGGAGATCTCGGACATTGTTAGGTCGAGCTCTCGAACATTCGTAGGAGGTCTAGGGTGTGAATCTCGTTCATTTGTAGGCCTCGTTGGCTTGTAACCTCGTTGTAAAGAAATAATAAATAAAGAGCAAGCGTTTGCACAATCGAATATAATAATCTCATTTCTTGTCATTTAGCGAACGGTTTATTTCGGGTTTCATCACTGGCGCCGTCTGTGGGAACCTCTTCATCCTAAGCAGTTTCTCGATTTGTGCAAACCTTGGCTTCGATCCCCTTAAAATGGCTTGCCCAAACAATTTCTTCCCTCAACACCCCGATAACATGCTCGAAACTGCGCAGTGGACGGGCGCGGGGCCTCCGGGCTGCCCGTTCGTGGTCCCCCCGGGTTGGACGTATGCCGCCCCGCAAAACCCATTCCCATTCCAAGGATACGAGAAGGGTGGCGCACCCCCGAACACATACCTCTACCCAGGTTATGGGCAATACCAGCAGGGCTTCACCCCTTCGTACGTCCCCGTTCCCCCCCGGGGTGAACCTCACTCCGAGTACGTACCTGCGTACGTCCCTGGGCATGTTCCGGAGCACGAGTCCTCCACCAACGGCTTGTCAACGGAGAGGCCTCCCCGAGATATCATGCAGATCTCGCGGTCCAGATCGCGACGTTCGAGGCTGCTGGACCCAGAGTTGTCCAAAATTGAGCGCGGTGCACTACCCAAGGTCGCGATCGCACAAATCGCGACCATCGCCCCAACCCCAGGTGGAGGCCAGGAGCACATCTCCGTTCATAGACGAGATCCGGAACGCGCCAATGCCCAAGGGCTTCCTAAGGCCACAAATGGGGCTTTATGACGACTCGGCGGACCCGGAGGAGCATGTGAATCACTTCACGGTCCAGATGAACATAAACGCCTATAACGACGCCATATTCTTCCAAGTCTTCCCGACCACCCTGGAAAAGGCCGCGATGACATGGTTCTCCAGCGTTAAGATCGGGTCTGTGGCCTCGTTTGCCCAATTGTGTGAATCCTTCGTCACACATTTCAGCGGCTCTAGGAAGCGCAAGAAGAACATGCGGGATCTCCGCGGAATTGAACAGGGGGAGGGTGAGTCTTTGGGCGCCTTCTTCACGAGGTTCACGACCGCGGTGGCAGAAATTGCGCATGTCGACGAGTCGTCGGTAGGCGACACCCTCATGGGCAACCTAAGCATCGGGGCTTTCAAGAATTTCATTTTCTTGAAGAACCAGGCAACATACGACAGCCTGTGCTCCCGGATCACGGCCCAAGTGTATGCCGAGGATGCCGCCAACCAGAGCTCGCGACCGAGGACCGACAAGGAAATTTTCGCCGAGGCTAAGGGGAAGGCAAAAGTGGCCGCGCCGGCCGCGAGGGATGTGTATGTGACGCAGGCCCATAACCCTGTCAACAACAACAACAATAACAACAGCAATAGAAACAACAATAATAACCGGAACAATAACAACAACGACAACAGGAATAACAACCACTATAACAACCGTTGAGGCGGCGGTGGGTGTTGGAACTATTTCGGCGGGAAACCACGAGGTTATAGAGGCAAGGGCGGCCCTGCGTACAACCCAAATGAAAAGGGCCGCGCCAACCCCGCGTCGGGTGCCAACATCGTGCCACAAGGCCCGAGTCAGGCTCAGGCCAACAATAACAACAATAAAAACAATAACAACAACGTCGAACAGCAGGCCCCCGCGAAGCAGGCCCGATCTTGGCAAGCGACAACGCCCGATGGGTATATCCATACCATCTCGGGCGGACCATCACTGGCTGGATCAAGCCAGGTAGAAAGAAAGAGGTAAGCGAGGGCAAGCCATCATGAGCCCTTGGTATTTAGCGTCGCTCAAACCTCGCGGTCTCACGTAGGCTTGGCCTTCTCGTCCGAAGATGCCGAGGGGCTCCACATGCCACACTCCGACCCCTTGGTGGTACACGCTCAAATGGGCTCGAAAATGGTAAAGCGAGTGCTGGTAGACACGGGGTCCTCCATGGACATCATGTACTACGGCGTATTCGCGAAATTAGGCATCTCCGAGACATCCTTGAAGCCCTACGCTGGGAAGCTCACCTCCTTCTTGGGGGACGAGGTCGGCGTGGCAAGTCTCATAGACCTCTGGATGATGCTGGGCACGGTGGTACGCCTGCCTTCGGTGTGGAATGCAATCTTTGGGAGGGTTTCCCTGATGATGTTCCAGGCGGTAGTTTCCATCTATCACCTGAAGATGAAGTTCCCCGTTGACGGTGGGGTTGGAGAAGTAAAGGGCAATCAGGAGGAGGGTCGCGTTTGCTATGCGACCTCGGTAAAACAAAAATGCCCGGTGTTCATGGTGGAGTCCCCCGGAGAAGCCGACCTCGAAGTCTGGGACTTCACGGTCCCCACCCCTGAGGTAGAAAGAAGGGTGATATCCCCCTTCGAGAGCGAGTCCGAGAAGATCTACCTAAGAAAATGTCTCTCCAGGACGTCGGCGACGTCGCTAGAAGCCCTGCTTACTGGGTCCCGCGACGTGTTCGCCTGGACCGCAAAGGACCTCCGAGGCGTCCCGCGGACGGTGGCCCAGCACTATCTAAACGTCAATGTCACCACTCGCCCCGTGGTGCAGCGACGAAGAAAAATGAATGAAGAGAGGGCAAATGCCGCAAATGACGAGGTGGCGAAGCTGCTGGCCGCAGGGATCATTCGCGAGGTTCAGTACCGTGATGGTTGTCCAACGTCGTGCTGGTCAAGAAAGCCAGCAGGAAGTGGAGGATGTGCGTCGATTTCAAGGATCTCAACAAAGCCTGTCCCAAAGACAATTACCCCTTGCCCTTGATCGACGAGCTCGTTAACTCAACCGCATGTCACAGAGTATTAAGCTTCCTCGACGCGTACTCAGGATACAACCAAGTCCTGATGAACCCGCGAGAAGAGGAGGAAACATCCTTCATCACCCAGCAAGGCACTTATTGTTACAAAGTCATGCCGTTTGGTCTAAAGAATGCGGGGGCCACCTTTCAACGCCTCGTCGACCGCGTCTTTAAGAATCATCTAGGAAGGAACGTGTCGGCCTACGTCGACGATATTGTTGTCCGGAGAAAGACCCCTAAAGAGCATCTGGTCGACCTCGCTGAGGTCTTCGCCACTCTCAAGCACAACCGTCTCAGCCTGAACCCCGAGAAGTGCGTCTTCAGTGTGTCGTCGGGGAAGTTCTTAGGCTTCATGATCAGCGAGCGCGGGATCGACGTTAACCCCGCCAAGGTCGAGTCGATCCTCTCAATGAGGTCACCGCGATCTCATACTGAGGTGCAGTGGCTCAACGGCGCCGTCAACTATCTAGGGAGGTTTTGCTCCCGCTTGGCGGATAAGTCTCTCCCCTTTTTCGCGGCTCTCAAGAAGAACGACAACTTCGTGTGGGATGAGGGGCTTGAGCTCGCTTTCTCTGAGTTAAAAGCCTTCTTGTCGAAGCTCCCCACACTGTCGCCCCCAATGGCGGGCGAAGACTTGCAACTGTATGTGGCAGTCAGCCCCGAGACGGTCAGCGTGGTGCTAACCAGAAAGGCCACGCACCCAGTCTACTTCGTGAGTCGCGTGCTCCAACCCGCGGAGCAACGATACTCCCCGGTAGAGAAGATGGCACTGGTGGTCGTGACCGCTGCAAGGCGTCTACGCCCTTACTTCCACGCGCATCCCATTCAGGTCCTCTCTGACCTCCCACTTCGATAAATCCTCCACCAGCCCGCCCTCTCCGGACGAATGACGAAGTGGGCAGTCGAGGTCTCCGAGTTCGACATCAGCTACCTCCCGAGGACCGCTATGAAGGGGCAGGCCCTCGCTGACTTCATGGTGCAGGTCACCTTCCCCGAAACTGATGCAAGCTCGGAGGAGTGGAAGGTATTCATTGACGGCTCACGATTTGATGCCTGTGGCGGGGCTGGCGTATTCCTCGCTGGACCCTCGATCGAGACGGAGTATGCCCTTAACTTCGCCTTCGAAGCCACCAACAACGAGGCCGAGTATGAAGCCATGATCGCCGGGATTGAGATGGCGCTCCTTAGTGGGGCCCGGAAAATCAAGGTCTACACCGACTCCGAGCTGGTTGCGCGCCAGCTCAACGGGCAATACGACACCAGAACGGGTTTCCTACCCGCGTACCGAGAGAAAGTCAAGGCCTTGGTGTCGTGCCTGGAAACCTTCGCGGTTGAGTCCATCCCGCGAACCTTGAACACAAAGGCAGATGCTCTTGCGAGGTTAGGATCCGCCCTACCCCTGGAAGTGGGGAATCGCGTGATGGTGGAAAGAAAACTCTCGCGGAGTGTGACCAACGAGGTTCTATCTGTTACTGCGGAGGATTGGAGGATCCCGATAATGCGGTATGTGGAGAGCGGTGTCCTCCCAAAGGACCTCGCATAGGCCAGGAAGCTGAAAATGCAAGTGGCGCGGTATTACGTCGTCGGCGGCTATCTTTATCGCCGAGGCTATGCTGAACCCAACCTGTTGTGCGTGCCGACCGAGGCTACGGAGCACATCCTCTATGAGGCCCATGAGGGGGTCTATGGCGGCCACCCAGGGTGGCGAACCCTATCACATAAGATCGCTCACTTGGGATACTTTTGGCCTACTCTCCGGTAGGACGCGAGGGCCTATGTCCAGCGATGTGACGGGTGTCAGAAGCACAGTAACCTCCAGCACGCCCCGACCTCGCAACTTCGGTCCATACACGCGCCATGCCCCTTCGCGATGTGGGGGATGGACATCCTCGGCCCCTTCCCCAAGGCTGCTGGCCAGGTGCGGTATATCCTGGTCATTGTCGACTATTTCACGAAGAGGGTTGAGGCACAAGCAATGGCAAAGATCACGGGGGCTAAGGTCTGCGACTTCTTGTGGAAGAACCTCGTCTGCCGCTTTGGCGTGCCCATGACCATCATGACTGACCATGGCCCCCACTTCGATTGCGAAGAAACCCGGACCTTCTGCTTCGACCTGGGCATAACCCTCTCCTCCGTGGCCCACACTCAGTCCAACGGCCAGGTAGAGAACGTCAATGCCCGCATCTTGTCCGATCTAAAGAAGCGCTTGGGCATGGCGCAAGGTCATTGGTCAGAGCTTCTCCCACTCGTCCTATTGACATATCGCACCACCGCGCGCCGCGCAACAGGAGAAACGCCTTCCGCTCTAACTTACGGGGCGGAAGCGCTAGTCCCAGTAGAGACCCTGGTCCCTTCGACTAGAGTGTTTGATTTCGATGAAAAAGAGAACGAGGCCAATCTCAGGGTCGATTTGCTGTTCCGGGACGAGCTGCACGAGGTAGCCGACCTACGCTCCAGGGAATACAAACGTCGCATGGCTGTATACCACGAGAAGAAGGTAAGACCTCGATTCCTGGCCACAGGTAACCTCGTCTTGAGGCGTACCGAAGGTGGCAAGCCGGACCCCAACTGGGAGGGGGCATACCTCCTCGGCGAGGTGGTCGCGCCCGGAGCTTTCAAGCTCAAAGACAATGAGGGGCGCACCCTGAGCAAAACATGGAACGTCGATCGGCTCAAAAAGTATTATGTGTAAACTCTCTAAACTCCTTTACTTCTCACAAGTTTTATGAATCTCGTGTTTAAATCCACCCCTCGCTTCTCGCTTGGGGTTGGAGAACCTCGTGTTTAAGTCCACCGCTCGCTTCTCGCTTGGGGTTGGAGAACCTCATTTTAAAGTCCACCCCTCGCTTCCCGCTTGGGGTTGGAGAACCTCGTGTTTAAGTCCACCTCTCGCTTCCCGCTTGGTGTTGGAGAACCTCGTGTTAAAGTCCACCCCTCGCTTCCCGCTTGGGGTTGGAGAACCTCGTGTTAAATTCCACCCCTCGCTTCCCGCTTGCGGTTGGAGAAACTCGTGTTAAATCCCACCCCTCGCTTCCCGCTTTGGGTTGGAGAATCTCGTGTTAAAGTCCACCCCTCGATTCCCGCTTGGGGTTGGAGAACCTCGTGTTAAATTCCACCCCTCGCTTCCCGCTTGTGGTTGGAGAATCTCGTGGTAAAGTCCACCCCTCGCTTCCCGCTTAGGGTTGGAGAACCTCGTGATAAGTCCACCCCTCGCTTCCCGCTTGGGGTTGGAGAATCTCGTGTTTAAATCCACCCCTCGCTTCCCGCTTGGGGTTGGAGAATCTCGTGTTTAAATCCATCCCTCGCTTCCCGCTTGGGGTTGGAGAACCTCGTGTTTAATTCCACCCCTCGCTTCCCACTTGGGGTTGGAGAATCTCGTATTAAAGTCCACCCCTCGCTTCCCGCTTGGGGTTGGAGAACCTCGTGATAAGTCCACCCCTCGCTTCCCGCTTGGGGTTGGAGAATCTCGTGTCTAAATCCACCCCTCGCTTCCCACTTGGGGTTGGAGAACCTCATGTTTAAGTCCACCCCTCGCTACCCGCTTGGGGTTGGAGAATCTCGAGTTTAAGTCCCACCCCTCGTTTCCCGCTTGGGGTTGAAGAACCTCGTGTTAAAGCCCACCCCTCGCTTCCTGCTTGGGGTTGGAGAAAACCATCCGAGGTCTGAGTGAGGCTCATGACCTCGGCATAATAATCATCATGCAAGGTTCGAGCGAGGCTCGTGACCTCGGAATACAAAAAATCATGCAAGGTCCAAGCGAGGCTCATGATCTCGGCATGGAAGCAAAACGCCCGAAGTGGCCCGAGGATGCCACATGTTGTGACACTCAGACCATGGGGTTGGTTCGATATGTATACAAGTAAATTAAAAACGAAAGACCAAAACTCACCCATGAGGTAAAGATAAAGAAAAATGGCATAAGATAAGGCCACAAGGGCCGAGGTGTTTTAATTACAGACCCTGTAGGGCCGCCAACAAAAAAAACATCAAAAAACCAGAAACACCCTTCACTCCTTCGAGGCCTCGGCAGCAGCATCTTTCGGAGCATCAGTAGCAGGGCCCTTAGGAGCGTCGAGGACAGGCAGGGCAGAAGCAGCGGCAGGTTGGGAGCTCGGCGCGTCGACGGGTTGAGAGCTCGTGGCGACGGGGTCCAGACTTCCCTGGCCGGGGTCCTCCGCGAAGGGCGCCTCGGAGACCACTGTCCCACCCTCTTTAAGGAAGAATTCGCATTCTCCCTCGGGCTCCTCCCCAGCTTCTTCCCCCATGGTCTCCGTGTACATGGGGTTGAAGAAGGAAATGCGGGGGTCAATATGCCCATACTTGGCAACCGCTTGCTTGACCCCCATACTGACGGCCTGGCGGAACATTTTCTGCACGCTCCCCAACAACTCCTCCTTATATTCCGCCAACACATATTTGGGCCCCGCGGCCACCACCTCCTCATTAAGTTCGTTAATGCGATGTCGGAGGTTGGTGATCTCATCCTCAACCTTCAGAAGCTCCGCCTCCTTCTCCTTAAAAAAGTTATGCTCTACGGAGAGTTTGCCCCGAAGCTCCTCGTTCTCTCCCTGTGTGGCCTTGGCCACGACCTTTGCCTTGGTCGCTTCCTCCTTCGCCCTCGCAGCCGCTTTCGCCTCGTCCCTCGCCGCCCCGCCTCATCCTTCGCCGCGGCCTCCGCGGCTTTAATCCGCTTCCCAGCCTCGGCAAGCTCCTTCTCTTGCCTCGCGCATTCCTCAGCGCGAACTTTAAGTGCCGCCTCCATTTTTTCCATCCTCGTCTGGAGGAGGGTGAGGCGGTTGCGGTTATAGTTCTCGAAGAAGGTGTGCTGAAAGTTCACAAAGTCGGTAAGAAAAAAGAAAGACATGAATCTCAAACAGAAGCGAGGTTCATAAAAGCGAAGTTTACCATGGTCGAGTAGCGGGCGGCCTCGTCATTAAGGGCCTCCTCGGTGAGGTTGTTGGCTCACGAAACCTCCTCCTTCCACTCATCCCGACCCCACTTCACAGAGGCGCCCCTAGCCGGCCCGGGGCAGTGGAACTTAGCGGGAGAAATACCGGCGGCATTGATGGCTCGCCCCTCAAAGTTAAACGAAGGGATAATCTCCTTCCCCGACGAGCCTCGCTGACCGTCCCCCCTATGCTTCTTTTTGTCCCCGCGGGGGGACTCGGTGTTTTTTCTGTTGGACCCGGCTCCTTCGCCGGATCCTCGGGAGGCCTGGGATGACGCCTTCACGACGTCTCCCTTAGGAGGGGCCCCCTCATGGGTTTTCACCCCGGGCACCTTCGGAGGCGGGGTGCGGTCTTCGGCTGCGAGGTGGGTGGCCTCGCTGGTGCAGTTGGCTCCTTTATAACAACCCCCTGTTGGCTTCGGGGGTTCGGAGCGTTGGAAGAAGAAGTCATAAGTTTCTTCCCCTGCGACTTCGAGGTAAGAGCGCCAAATAGATCAACTACTGTCAAAGAAAAGCATGGAAGTAAGTTAGATAAGAAGCAAGAAACAAGACAGGCTAGCGAGGTTTTCAACCTCGCGGCCTAAAGACAAGACATTAAACAAAACAAGCTAGCGAGGTCCCTAACCCCGCTACCCAACAACAAAGGGCAAATAACAAAAACAAACAAGGAAAAAATTAAGTACCCTCTTTACCCTCGCGAGGGGGAAAGGTGAGACTCAGGCCGGCCCGCTCAAGCCGGTCCTGCGCTAAATACTCCTGGAACTCTGCCTGGCGCTCCAGAGCATATCGAGCCTTGAGTTCCTTAAGCTCGGTAACGTTATACGTGCCCTTGGGCCGGACAAAGTTGTCCGGCGCCATGAGAAAGTTGAGATACCTCCCGGTGAGATCTCGAACCAGGAACCACTTCTTCTTCCACGGCCCGACATTCGAAGGGGCCGTGGTGAGCTTAATGCCTGGCAAGCTAAGATTGATGAGGCAAGACTCGTGCTCCCTCCTCGCAAGAAATAAGCTCGACATGATGTCGAGACTCGACCCATCCCCAACCTCGCAGATGCGAACTGTGTAGGCACACAACAACCTCCACGCATTGGGAAACAGCTGTGCAGGGTAGACGCGCATGACCCACAAGAAGTCAACGATGTGTTGGGCCAGGGGTAGCCTGAAACCTGCCTGAAGACTAAACAGATGCACAACCACGCATCTTTCGTAGTGTGAAAAGGAGTAGCCCTTCCGTTCGGGAAGCGCTAGCTCGACTCCCTCGGGCCAAGCAAAGTCTTTGGCGGCGTCCGCGAGGTCTTTTAGCTTCAAGGTCGTGGGCTCCCCCTCGGATAGGAAGGCCTCGTTCGAGTCAGAAGACATAGGCATTCGCTCCTCAAGGACGGGCGGGACGCTGGACACAGCATCGGTGACGTACTCTGCAAAAAAGCTCGCGGGCTCGTTGGAGTCGGACGATCTCACGATAACCTCGACAACTTCCTCATTAGAAATCGACGACGACGCCATCTCGACACCAGAGGATGCGCGAAGTCAGGAGAAGCGCGAGTTAATGGAAACAATGGAGTCGCTGGAAGAGGGGTCGCTGAAAACCAACGAGGGTGACCTCGAGTTCTGGGAGTCGCTAGTCTCTACACTCGCTACGGATTCAGAAACCTCCTCGTAGAACCTCTTTGTAGGATCTCTTCTGAGCTTTGGACGCGAAGCCTGGCGGGGGGTCCAAAGAAGCTTCCCTAGGGATGAAAGAGCGATGTCCAGGCCACGAAAGGCGAACACCTAGAAAAGAAAAAAAAAGAAAAAAAAGGGGGTTGAGACATCGAGCAAAGGAACCAAAGAAAGAGAAGGCGAGGTCATAAGGGAAGAAGGCCACGTGGCACCCTAGGGCTACTCTGACAAGATAGGACGGAGACAGAGAAGTTGAAGCGCCAAAAGGAGGAGAGAGAAGATGAAATGGAAGCCAGCGGTGGAAAGCAGCGGCGGAAACCCAAACGTCCCGTCAGTCAACCATCATGACGTTCGGGTTTCCGAGGATATCAAAATTCAAAACCACCATGAGAGTGCGCAGAGACCCAACCGTCGATTGGTGGGCGAAAGGTTCAAGGGCATGGCGGTCGCCACCCTCACTCCACCGTTTCGCCGCCATAGCGCTGGCGCAAAACGTCGAGAAAAAACCATTGCCCGCTGGGGCACAAAGCAAAGCAAAAAAGAACAAAGAAAAATGGCGAGGGTGACGCGCATAAGCACACGCCAGCTTCACCACCACCGTTTCGCCACCGTGACACCGGCGCGAAACACCAGGCGACACCCCGTCGCCCCTCTGAAACACAAAACAAAAACAAAAAAAGAAGAAAATCAGAGGTGAAGAACACCAAAGACGAGAAGAAGAGAGACGAGTACTTACTTGCTTGGAATCGGCGTGGAAAGAGCGGTGGTGCAACTGGAAAGTGGCGGAGGTTCGTCGGAAACCGTCTCGAAAACCGCTCACAGGAAACTGAAAAGGCGAAGAGAGAGAAAGCAAAAATGTTGGAGAAGAAGATGAAGAGGAGGCGTATGAGATACGCCCTTATAAAGAACAGGCTTGGGCCTCTTCTCTCTCCCGAAAGACTCACTGGGCCTATCCCACCTGGACGGCCCATTAAGCAAAGTATGAAGAGCGGGCCTAGGAAGCTTCACCCGTGCGAGCAAGAGAAAAGCCTAAGTACGGGACTTCACAAGGAGGAAACCTCGCAAGATGTTTGCCCCAAGTACTAGAACCTCACACCTCGAAAAGTGCCCTCCCAACATCTAAAACCTCGTGCCCCGCGACCCCAAGGAGCTTATGCCCTGCGGCCCTCGGGGCGAGATCCCCAGGCCATGGGGTTGTGATGATGTCCAAAATGGTAAAGTAAGAGGTGGGCCTGGGGTACAAAGAACAAACAGACCCGACGGGACTCCCAAGGAGGATACTGGGGCCCACAACCATACCCCTCATTTATTTAAACAATGTTCCTACCCCCGCGAGGTCCTCCGAAACCTTGGAACAAGGTCTAAACCTCGTATCTGACTCTACTGACACACCCGCCAACCCGGGCCACTCAGCTAACGCCGTTTCCCCAAGCCAATCACCGGCTGCCTCGCCTCCAGACCAATCAAAAGCCCTGATCTCGGGCGTCCCACATCGGACAATGATGAGAACTCGACTCCCCAATCCTCTATAAATAGAGGAGAACCTCGTAGAAAGAAGGGGTCGAAAAACATATTGAACTCAAGAACTATCTTGCTCGTTGAAGATCGACGTGATTGAAACATCGTCAAAAGACCTCGCTATAGACAAGTGAAGTTCACAAAAAGACTTCAAGTTATACAGAGCCCTTGTCTGCATCAAAGACCTCGCTACACAATCTCGCAGGCCACCTTTACCACACAATCAGCCCAGCCTCGCGCCAAGATCAGTCAAGCGACCTCGAGGTGGTAGAATCTCATAGTGATTAGGAGATCTCGGACATTGTTAGGTCGAGATCTCGAACATTCGTAGGAGGTCTAGGGTGTGAATCCCGTTCATTTATAGGCCTTGTTTGCTTGTAACCTCGTTGTAAAGAAATAATAAATAAAGAGCAAGCGTTTGCACAATCGAATATAATAATCTCGTTTCTTGTCAGTTAGCGAACAGTTTATTTCGGGTTTCATCAACTTTAACTTGGCTTAATTTGACGTAAATAATACAAGGGGGCGTGGCTCTTTTATATAGAGGAGGCCACACGAAACCTTAGAAGCTAGTTTGGAGTGGAATAGGGTTAGCAAAATGCTAGGCCCAACATCCAAGCCCAAAATACTACTAATAGTAACTACTAAAATAGAAAGTTGCAATCTAACCCTAATGGCCTAATGGGCCTTATGATAGCTTAATGGGCTGGCCTCTTAAGCATAAGAGAACACAAACCCAAAATAGTAAAAACGGAATGTAAATGACGGAAATATAAATGAAGGAAATATAAATAATAACATAAATGAGACCAAGTCCTAATCAAGGAGGTCTCCAAGGTCTAGGCCGTCTCGGGTCAGTCAGAGTGATATACACAATTATATTGTGTATTTAGGAGAAGTTTTAGCATGAGTTTATGGTGTTTTTAGGTATTTTATATTCTATCTACAACTAGGAAGAAGAAGACCCGAAGATGCATATTATTGGAGTTTTAGAGCTGGATTGAAGAGAAGACGAAGATCAGCGTTTTGCTGCTGGCGGCACCCGCCGCCCCTACCAACGTGGAGATCTTTTGAGTGACACGTGTTTTATTTCTATTGGCTCTTCTTATGTCAGCTTTAATCCGAGATATATGTATTTTTGGATATAATTTTTAGACCTAGTTTCATATATTAGGTTTTAGAGAGTTGCATATCTCATTCATACACTATTATCATATTTTCCTTTCAGAGTTTTTAGTTTTTCATGGAGAACTAAGCCCTTTTTCTTAGTCAGACAGTTTGAAGCTTCGTTTTGACTTTTAGTTGTGAGATTTCTACTCTTTATCTATTGCATGGAATTATTTTTCTCTCTTGTTTGAATTGTTTATGTGATTGATTTCAGCAATTTCTAGGGTTGTTGTTATTGAATCTCAATTGCTAGATCTAGAGAAATTACTGGTTGAGTTTCTCTATTTCATAGTAGCAAACTGCATTGTACTAGTATCTGGTTGTGCTAGTATATTGCAGAACAGAATTAAATTGCATTCTAGTATAAAAGCTGGTTGTTTTATGCTAGAGTTGTATCCTGATTATATTCCTATTCTTCATGCTGCTTTTGAATTGAATCTTGATAGTTTCAGGGTTATTCAATTAGTTAGGATTGATAGTATCTGGTTGTGCTATTAATTATATTTGAAAAGGAATTGGAATTCCATATGCATGCGATATTGAGTGAATCGATGATCAACTTGTCATACGAATGTGGATCTCTGGTTGACTAAGTGTTTCCCTAAATTGATAAAAACCCAAACTTTAATTGCTTTATTAGTTTTTGCATGCTAGTTAGTATTTTATTTCATAAATCCCTTTTACTTTAATTGACATAAAACTTACATAGAAAGATAAATCTCCTCCCTGTGAATTCGACCCTTATTTCCCTAAGACTACAGTCTTTAGGTTGTTAAGACTCTTTTGCATAGCCGTGATTTGCACGACCATTTCACGCCTATCACGGAGCTGCGTCCGAGCTAGGGTAGAGTCGCATCATTTCTGCCTGGTCACCTCTACCCAGCAGAGTCGCCTTCTTTGATTCGAGCATTTTATAAGCTGACCATACAGTAAACTCCCCATTCTTGGTGTAGAACCACGTGAATTGATCCTCCACACTCTCATCAATCAAACGAACTTGCAGAATGATTTCTGTATCGCAAGATACAAAAATCTCATTCACAACATCTTCCTTCCATTCTCTCCTTTACTAGTTAATAAGATCAGCCATAAATAAATCCTCAACTGCCCCTTTGAAGTTGCCTATAGGTTTGAAAGAGGTCGGCCTAGGAATCCATTTATCTTGCCAAACTCTTAATGACTTTCCATTCCCGAATTGCCAAAACAAACCTTCCTCAACTACGCTCTTTGCTGTCTAGATGCTCCTCCAGCAAAAACTCGGGTTATACCCTAACGACGACTCTAAGAAAGAGCCATGCGGATAATACCTCGCCTTATATAACTGTGCAAGAAGAGTGTCCAGATCTTGAATTAATCTCCACGCCTGTTTTGCTAGAAGAGCACATTTGAAATCTTCCAAATTCCGAAAACCTAAACCACCCTTATCCTTCCGCAAGCACATTCGGTCCCAACTCATCCAGTGGATACTCCTTTTATCCGCCTTATCTCCCCAAAGAAACCCACCCATGAGTTGTTGGATCTCATAACATAAGCTTTTAGGAAGCAAAAAGCATGACATCATATAGGTTGGAATAGCCTGAAGCACTGACTTGATCAAGACTACTTTCCCCGCTCTAGACAGTGATCCCGGTCTCCAACCCTTCAGTTTTTGCCACACTCTTTCCTTAATATGACCAAAGATGATTTTTTTTGGACCGTCCCACAATAGTCGGAAGCCCCAAATAGCGTTCATGTTTATCAACCTCATGAACTCCCAACGAGTCTTGACACATTTCCCATTTTCGGACTTTGCAAAGTTAACCTGTTGACCAAAAGCTACACCATAATCATGGAGGATTTTAACAATTTTCGATGCCTGTTGACAGGTAGCAGGAGCAAATAAAAAGTTTATCATCAGCAAAGAATAAGTGTGAGATCGAAGGAGCACTTCTCGCTATTCTGATGCCCTTTAGTCTTCCTTCATCTTCACTTTTTCTTATCAAAGCAGAGAAGCCCTCAACACAAATAAGGAAGAGATAAGGATAAATTGGGTCTCCTTGTCTCAATCCCCTAGAATGTGAAAAAGTCGCAGAGGGCGTCCCATCCATTAAGACCGAAAAAGTCACACTAGACACACACTTCATAATCAAATGAATCCATCTCTCGTGAAAGCCCATCTATCTCATACTTATTTCAAGGAAATCCCACTCCACACGATTGTAAGCATTTTAAGGAAATCCCACTCCACACGATTGTAAGCATTTTAAGGAAATCCCACTCCACACGATTGTAAGCCTTTGCCATATCAAGCTTCAACACCATATATCACGTCTTCCATGTTCGCTTGCTTTTCATGTAATGAAATACTTCAAAAGGCGCAAGCACATTATCTGTTATAAGCCTCCCCGGGACAAACGCACTCTGAGTCATTGGCATCACCTTTGTCAATATCTCCTTCAACCTGTTTACAAGAACCTTCGACACAATCTTGTACATAACATTACATAAACTGATAGGTCGTAAATCTTTCATTGTATAAGGATCATTTACTTTCGGTATACGAGAAATGAAAGTATGATTTAACCCATCAGGAAATTCAGCCCCATTAAGAATATTAAGAACAAAGGAAATAATGTCAGGTCCAACAATATGCATGTACTGTTTAAAAAACAATGCTGACATACCATCAAGCCCGAGGGATTTAGTGGGATGCATAGAGAAAAGGGCAGAATGTTGGTGATTTGTCAAAAGTCATCACCATTGTAAGCATGTTGAGGAAAACAAGTCACAAAGAAATGTCGATTGAGAAGATTGATCATGTGATAGGAACCTCGTATCCAACGACGCATGGCAAAGGGCGCGCCATGTTGGCAAAGGTGCGGCACAAGCAACACTCGGGCAAGGTGCACCAACGCATGGCAAGCAGCACATGCAACGGCGCACGGTAAGGCGCACCGGTGTGAAGCGTGCGCGCATGCATGATGCCACGGTGGCGACACGAGTGTGCGGGCTGTTGGGGCGTGCCTATGCCTTGTCAATGGCATGATCGAGTGTGTGTGGCTGTTTGAAGCAAGGGCATGGTGCTTGCGACATGCCTAGGGTTTAGGCACATGCGCCGAGTACGTGCATTGAGCTAAGATATGGTTTTGAGCATAGTAAGAAGAGTCTTATAGCTTTGTGCAAGTTTAATTGAATATTTGGAAGCTTCTCTAAGCTTGGTGAATGTATTATACAAAGACCAAAGCATGAGAATAGCTTGGCACATAGTTATGAATACTAGAAAGGAGTTTTGAAGCTTCAAACTAGTTTAAAGTTAGCTCTAGAAGCTTAACTCAGCTCTTGACTCAAAGAACTAGCTTGGTAGGAAGCTCATGTAGCAAGGGTTTAGCTCAAGGAAGCTAAAACTAGCTAAAGGTTAGCTCAAATAGCTTGTATGTTAGCTCAACGAGCTAAAACTCAGCTCAAGCCAGCTCAACTAGTTGGATGCTAGCTCAACTAGCTGAGGGCCAACTACACTAGGTAAGTGATCTAGCTAAGTACCTAGCTATGCTAGCTTTCCATGGGCCATGGTGGGCCTGCCCAAGGGGTGTGGCTTTGGGCTTGATGGGCCGCACATATGGGCTAGAGAATGGGCCACATAGTTTGCCATTTTGGGCTTTACTTGTGGGCTTTGGATTGGGTTTTTCTAAGGGAGTTTTGGACCGATTACTTGGGCCTTTTTGGGCTTGATTTGGATGGAACAAATTGAATATTTTTGGGCTGATTTAGACGCCTAAAAGTATGACAAGGAGAGAGAGATTTGGATAAGGATAAGGGTGGTTATGGAGAGAGAAGAATCTCCTAACTAGATTCCCTCCTAAATTCTCACATCTTTCTAACTACTTTTGTAACTTCTCATAACCAAGTTTTGGACAGCCCATGGACGCCTATTTAAGGGGTGTTTGATCGTCCATGGAGAGAAGAGAGCAAGACAAAAAATCGGTGCATTACACACTAGTAGTCGGTGAAGACTAGGATTTGTGTGAGCGAGTGTTTTCATAAAAAAAACAAATATTTTCGTGTGATATCATGGAGCATCTTTCACGTGTGCAAGTGAAGGAAGAACGTTCGTCCTTCACTTGCACAAGATCCATGGTTGGATGACTTCGTCCAAGTTAAGGAAGAAGAGGAATCGTTTGACTCGAACAAGGTACGTTTTGTTCTTGATAGAATCGTCTTCCCAACGTTTCCATTGTCGTTTTGGTACGTTTTATCTCACAACAATATTGCGGAATCCCTTGGCATGGAATAGGGGCAATATTCATTGAAGGAAATCTCGTTTATTTGAGTGACTCATTGCCAATATCCAAGACAACTTTATAGATTGTTTTAACTAGGGTCAGTGGTGATTACCTTTATGGTCTACATCCAAACAAGATTACCCTTCGGGCTCTAATCAAACCGCCTTGTCATACAAGGGCCGACTTTTACTTCAACATGACTATGCAAATGCTATTATTTATACCCTTAAAATCAACACAGAATATACCCATCTCTAGAAAATGGACGTAACAGCTGAGAGTTATCCTCATCCGTTAACATAGATGTGATCCCTTGAGGAGCCAATTCGGACAATGTACCATGATTAGTTTCGAACAAGTTTTTAAAATAGTCAACAACAACTCTCTCTTTATTCTCTCTCTTTCTCCATTCAAACCCATTCTCATCAATTAAACGAAGAATAATTCTATTCTTCTTTCTTCGCCCATTCACCTTCTTATGAAAGAAAGAAGAATTCATATCTCCCCAATTGAGATTATTCTCCTTAGCTATTTGAAACCACAATAACCCCTCCTTCGCCATAAGGTCACACTCCTCCCTTTCAAGCCATCTTCTTCTTCTTCTCACAAGATCACCTCTCATACCATTTTTATTCAACATTCTCAACTCCTCACGAACTCCTTACAATTTCATCATAACATTTTCAAACTCTTTTTTATTCCACTCTTGTAAATCTTCCATGCACCACTCTAATCTTTCCATAATTCCTCCTTCTAGAAGTCTAGAACTTGGATTACACCATACATTAGAAACCACTGTTTGACACCCTTCATGCTCTACCCACATCGCCTCAAATCTATTCAGGCGTCTACCTCTCCTATCCTCATCTTCCCCTTCTTCACATCTAACCGAATCAATCATAATAGGGACATAATCCGAACCTTCCCGATCCAAGTGTCTAACCCTACCTGGAGGGACAATTCAATCCAACGTTCATTTGAAAAACCATAATCCAAACTGTTAGTGCACAAAAAATCGATCTTCAATGCACTAATTGTGAACTCCTTCCTCTTCCGCTCCACGCCTAATCTTTTGACCTAAAAACCTGCAAAATAATGGACACAGGGGGCGGGGACCCTTTAATCCACCTCCGATACCTAAGTCAAAAGAGTGATCTATCGTTTTGAGTGTCGAGGCACAACGAGAGAATGGCGAATCCCTGAACAGTCGAGCTAAGCGATTATTAGTCTGTTCAAGTTTTCAGAATATGTCGATGTGCACATGTGGCTCTCCCTACACGCCTAGGGCGTGTATTTATAATGTGAGAAGGAGATCACGGGGGTCGACTTTCTATATCTCCTAGGGCTAGTCAGATTGCTTAGAGCCCAAGCTAGGAATATTCCCCCTTCTCCAAGTTTAATTCCATCATATTTGAAGGATAAAATCTTCCATTAAGTTGCACAACTACCATATATTTAATAATATGAAAAATAATAAAAATAATAATAAATGCGCAGTAATTTAAGAAATACCTTTAATAGCGAAAATAACTATGGTAACTATGTTTGTTTACCCGCTCACAAAAGCCCCACCTACACCGCCCTATATGTTTTACCATATACGGCGACGTAGGGTACAGAGGTGTACTAATCGAAGTGGCCAAGTGGATTGGTCGATGTCAAGTCCCCTAATGCTTTCGTATATTCGTATATTCGTACACACATGAGCGAATTTCATGGGCTTCAATATTTATGAGCAAATATCATAAACTCTTATTTATGAGCGAATATCATAAATTCCATCTTACATACACGTATATGTAAAATCCATTAGTGCGATTAACTAATGTTGCGCTATTATTTTTTAAATGCAGGACTCAAGCTAATGCAAAAAGCTGACTTTTATTAATAAGTAAACATGAATGTTATGATCTTACAAGGCTAAACAAAATGAATACAAAAATGAAAAAATCCTAAGGGCCTCATCAAAACCACATGGGAAAAAGAGTGCCCTGTTTACATGAAATTCCTAATCCCGAGATCCTTGCGCAGTGGAAGACGGGTGACCGCGCTCACGATTAATCTCTCGCGAAGTTATGCTTTCAGATGCAGTACTGCGATTGCGGCGGGGTGCCCCGCGGTCGTGGACCTCGGTACCACGGTCGCTGCATGGCGACCCGCGGCCACGGTTTTGCCCCGGATTCAGGGTTTTGCTCTCAGTTCCAGCGCCACGATCGCGGCTCTTGGGCCCACGGTCACGGTTTAGGGCAATTTCCCTTGGAGCATAGACGAGCATCTAATTGATTAGCCCGAACTCGGACTATGGCGTCCCCATCTCTAAATTGGACCATTTGATGGAGGATCGATGGTACAACCCCAATATCATGAATCCATGGCCTCCCCAAAATCAAATTGTAGGGTGAAGGCAAATCAACAATCAAGAACTCAACGGTCACCACTTTTTTTGCTAGACTGACTTGGGTTTTAAACATTCCAAGCGGATATGTAGGATAGCCACCAAGTCCAGTCAATTGCATCTTGACCGGGATCAAATCTTCATTGCTTTTCCCAAGGAGTTTGAAGACTTCATAGTACATAATGTCAACCGAAATCCCTGGATCAACAAGAGCACGACGCACCTTAAAACCGTCTAGCTCGACTGCCGGGACTAAGGGGTCATTATGAGGAACCTGGACTGTCGCAAGGTCCTTGTCCCTAAAACTAGCTCATCCACCGCACGCACGGGGGAAGGAGGTCGTCGTGGCTCGACTTGCTGAACTCTCATTACTTCAAGTTCATGGCAGGACCTCCTGAAGTTGCTTCTTGCCTTATCATCTTCATGCCTGTAAGATGCCGAGATCGTTTGGATGACTTCAATTTGATTCTGCCCCGGCTCGTCACCTTTTTCAGACTTGTCTTTCTTAATGAACTCATGCAAGTACCCCTTTTCAACCAATCTCTCTAGATACTACTTATATGACTCACACTGTTCAGTCATATGCCCCCGAATTCTGTGGTACATGCAATACTTCCTACTATAAGGATCATCTTCATGGCATTCCTCTTTGGGAGGATATTGAAAAAAGTTCTCATGCTTAATGCGAGGTAGGATCCGATAGATTGGCACACTAAATGTGGTGTAAACCGCTCTACTCTGACCCTTTCTCTTAAAGCATTTCAGAATGGCGGTGAGTTTTATGAGGAGGAGAGGACGACCTTCCTCTTACTTTGGAATTAGCCTCCTCTAACCGCACATATTGATGAACACGCTCTTGGAGCTCGGGTATTGTAGAAGGAAGACAAAGTGTCAACTCTTCTCTTAGCTTGCTATCAACGGGGGTTGCCCTTTTAAATGTTGTAATAGCGGTTTTATCAGCACATCCCTCAATTTCTTCATAGCAGTCCATGAATCGATTTGAGAAGCGATGCAAGCTTTCTCCTTTCTCTTGCTTGAGGCCAAAGAGTGTGTCAAGTGATACAGCATCTCGACTATTAGCTATATATCACCTCACAAACATAGAAGCCAACTGATCCCAAGACCGTATTGACCCCGGCCTAAGGCTCTGAAACCACTTCAAAGGACTTTTACCGAGGCTACTTGGAAACATCTTGCACATGATAGCCTCCTCAGATACCCACAATGCCATTTTATGGTAGTAAGAGGCTATGTGACTTGCATGATCCGAATTCCCATCATATAGAGTAAAAGATGGGGGAGAAAACTTTGATGGGGGCTGAGCTTGTTGGATGTCTAAGTGGAATGGCGTTGATGTCAACAAAGCCAACTTATGTTCTGCTTGTTCCCGAGCCGATTGCAAGGTACCACCTTGCGCTCTCTAAAGATCAAGCAACCTTCTTTGAGTACGCTCAAGAGCTCGAGCCCTAGCTTCAATCCTTTCAAGGCTAACACTCCAACGCTGGCTATGTTGCCTCTTTTTTCTTTTTTTGCCTTGATCAGGCTTCGGCTCGGGATTTTTGGAAGGATCATAACGATCATCTCGCTCGCGCGAGAAATCGCGCCGATCGTCAGATCCGCGATCGCGGTCCTTTGTGCCGCGGTCGCGGCTTCGCCCGCGGCGATTACCGTGGTTATCGGTTTCGCCCAAGTCGTTCGAGGAGGGGTCGTTGGATTGAGGGGGTCCGCGACCCGAGACTTCTTACACTGGGGTGACTCGTGGTGATGGTCTCGTCACCGGCCTCTTGGCGCTCTCCTGTCGCTATCATAATCAATCTGCATCTCGCCTGATTCGTCAGAACTGATCGATTGAGGACTACGACGGTTATCAACAAATTCAATAACACTAGCAAGCCGTCGAGTAGTCCTCTCAATTTCCGACTCATTAATGGGACGCTTCCCTTGAACTTTTCCAAGGAGCGCTTCAGCTTGGCAATTTCGTTTAGGGTATGCTCCAAACGGGATTCCGCCTCTGCACACCTAGTTTGGTACTTCTCATTCTCTCTCAGAGTAGTAGACAAAGCATGGGTGATTTCGTCTTCTTCTTCATCCCCGACGGTTGTAGATGCCCCATTCCCGCCGTTTGGAGCGGATGACAAGGTGATGCGATTGTCCCCTCTAACGGGATTAGACCCGGCATGACTAGATTGGCCTTGCTCTAGACGAGGGCTAACCAAATTAGGGTTTTTCTCGTGAATAGAGAGAGAAGGCTCGGAAATACGCAGCCCGCGGTCTCGGTTTTCTGAACCGCGGGCGCGGCTTGACTGGCCGCGATCGCGGTCCTGTTCGGCGATCGCAATCGCTTGGACAGATTCACCTTGCTCTCAAACCCTTCGATTGTTTTCATTTTCAGCAACACGCATTACCGACTCCCAAGCTTGATCAAATTCAAACGATTCATGCCTTGAAGTAGCACGACTGACGATTCCGTCGCTTGACTCGGGCCCTGAATGGTCTGTGCGATGAACAACCGTACTAACGAGAGGGGTCGTGTCACGGTTCAAGTCGTTTCTGGGCATCAAGGTCTGACCTTCCGAGCGAATATCGTAATTAACCTGATCAACTTGCATTAAGGTTTGATTTCCCGAGCGATTATCGGAAATTTTGGCTTCACCCGCTGATCCGCGGTCGCGGTGTACAATATCGCGGGCGCGGTCCATAGAGCCACAATCGCGGCCTTTAGTATCGTGATTGCGGTTTTGTTCGCTGGGCGTACTTCGCGCAATTTCGCTTTGCGACGATGCCCCAGGGTTTCCAAAGACGACTTCTTGATTATCAGGGATCGATTCCAACACCATAATTGCGTGGATCGAGTACTCGTTCCCCACGGACGGCGCCAATTGTTAGTGCACAAAAAATCGGTCTTCAATGCACTAATTGTGAACTCCTTCCTCTTCCACTCCACGCCCAATATTCTAACCTAAAAACCTGCAAAACAATGGATACAGGTGGCGGGGACCCCCTAATCCACCTCTGATGCCTAAGTCAAAAGAGCGATCTGTCGTTTTGAGCGTCGAGGTACAACCAGAGAACGTCGAATCCCTGAACAGTCGAGCTAAGCGAATATTAGCCTGTTCAAGTTTTCAGAATATGCCAATATGCACATGTGGCTCTCCCTACACGCCTAGGGCGTGTATTTATAATGGAAAAAGGAGATCAGGTGGTCGACTTTCTATATCTCCTAGGGCTAGTCAGATTGCTTAGAGCCCAAGCTAGGAATATTCCCTCCTTCTCCAAGTTTAATTCCATCATATTTGAAGGATAGAATCTTCCATTAAGTTGCACAACTACCATATATTTAATAATATGGAAAGTAATAAAAATAATAATAAATGCGCAGTAATTTAAGAAATACATCTAATTGCGAAAATAACTATGGTAACTATGTTTGTTTTACCCACTCACAGAAACGTTCCTGAATAAAATCTTCCCCAATTCGTCCATTGTTCCATGTAAACTTCGGACCCATATAAGAGATTTCACTCAGCTCACACATTTCCATAGCTTCATGAAAACCCCTTATATCATCTAAGTCCGGTATCACCCCTCCCTCTTTATCATCAGCACTCCAAATTTGATTGTAATCCCTAACACAACACCAAGCCTCATGTCTATCCTCACTCAACCTTTTCAACAGAGCCCAAGATTGCTCTTTTTCCGCCTTTTGTGGCCAGCCATAAAACCCAGTAAACATGTATGTCAAACAGAGTAGATAAACAAGCTACATAATGAATTACAATAATTCCTTGTTTAGTGACATGTCTAGGACTAGAACTAGTAATGAAATAGAAAGTTACAGTATGTCGAATATCGCCAAGAATAACAGAAAATTAAGGAAGATGTGAATATGAACTAGTAGCACCCGATACAAGAGGATCCCACATAACTGATACATTACTCTGTAAACAAACTTCTACAGTTTCCATATGACTTTTCCGACTAGATGCTCATAGAGATTGACTGATAAATTCAATTAGTGTTGAACATTAGATATGAACACAAGATGACAAACATCAACAAACTTCAAGTCTTAGGATCCTAGCTAGTAAGGGTATTTGAAATAAACTATTACGAGATTTTTTTAATTGATAGAAGGAGAGACCACACTTTTGGTGTATTTATTGAAATAAAAGGGCTAAATGTTCAGCAAAAGCAAACGGGGAAAGTCCAACCCCTCACATGATCCGAAATCGAATACAAAATAACCTCAGGCGGATCAACAAGAAAATGCAACCATAAGGGAAAGAAAAGGCAAAAATTCTAAGGGAGTCAAAGACAACATTCACTTCCCCAAAGACATGACAAAATTGAATATTCCAATTTCGATTGAGGAAGCTTTGACATAATAAAAACCTTATTTAAAAAAAGGATTGCAAAAATAAATAAAAATACTTTTTTTTCGCGGAAAATAACTTAAACATGTAATTACTATTATTTTATCCGCACACAATAAGCATTTTTTTTTATTTTCACAATTGTACATGCACGTGAGTTAGTAGCATGCAGAACATTTACGCACGCAATTCCATAGTGTGCTGAAGTGAAATGCACACAAGGGGAGTGTGTGCATCTAAGATTTGCATGCAAAAGTACTCTTGCACGCAGAAGATGTATACACTTAAAATGTTTGTGTGCATAGCAAAATGCACACACTCTTCATGTGTGCAGGAGACTAGTGATGGTAAAATAGCGAAGTTAGGACATGTCATAGAGTGACGAGACAGTGAGACCCCAAGTTCTAGGTGGAAAGAGCTTGTCTTGGTGTGAAAAGGAGGAAGGGAAAAGAGAAAGGAGGTGCTTTTGTGAAGAAAAGAAAGAAGAAAAAGAAGAGAAAGAATGATACTCTAAGAATTTAGCTTATTTTATAATTATTAAATAAAAGAAAACTCTAAGGGCCCGTTTGTTTATATAAATTTATATTTTGGAAACGGAATGTTAGAGTCTTTTAGTGTTTGATTGTATTTTTTTTAGTGATTCACTCCCCTCCTCAGTAGAATGAAATATCCAAATTGTTTCCCCTGAAAAATGGTGAGGAAACACATTAGTGGAATCAAAAACCCATCTTTCTCTTTTCACTATATCGCTCCACGCCTCCACTCTCCTTTCGCCGCTTCCACCTTCTTCCTCAAAGAGCCTTACACCATCTGTCCCTCGACCCAACTCCAAATCCATCCCCTCGTATTCACCTCGTCAAATCCAAGTCACTCCCTCCATTAAAGGAGATCCGTCGTTGAGAGGCAAAGGAGTGGCATGTCGTACACTGTCCGTTCCCACCATTGTTGAGCGGCGATTGCGGATTTGCGGTGGTGGAGGGCCAAATCTGATGGCGACCTAAAATTCAAGGATAGAATGACGACAAATGATCATGGAAATTGAGGCTGGATAAATGACCAGTGGTATGAAATTCAAGGATAAGGTGGGAAGATTGAATTGTTAATTGATATAAAACCCTAGAAAATTGGGGAAATGGTAGGGGTTTTTTCAATCCCTTTGTTCTGATTTTAAAAGCCAAACATTTTTTTATTGTAACCGATTTACATACCTTTCCCTTTGTTTTTCAAACCGTTTACGTTTACGTTTACGTTTACTCTTCTCTAACCAAACGGGCCCTAAATTAGAAAGGGGACGGTGTGTAAATGTAAAGCTCATTTGTTTGGTTTTTTCTATGCTGTAGAACTTCCGTCTTATAATTCTAATCTAGGAAAAAGTCCCCTCACGTAGGAGAAAAAAAAGGTATCGACATTTGAATCTTGATCAAAGTCAAATTAAACTTTGTCTTGGTCTTTCGTAAGACCTATTGGCCCTCTCGATCATCATCACAAATCAAGCAATATTTTTTTAAATCCGAACCAAAATGGTTCTCATCTTATAAAGTTATCCTTGTTGAAAAATAAAAACACATCATATATAGATCGATAAAGGATACGCACCACAATCAAAAGATTCAAAATCGATCATGTAGGTTAGAATATGATGTTTTAATGGTTTCTAAACATGAGCAAAATTTACGATATGTGATTTGACTCAAAAGTTCGCAATATGAAATATTCGTGAAAAAGTCGTGGACATCAAAATCTATACGAAGTCTTAATTATGGAAAGCGCGTAGAAGATTAATTTGACTAATTGTATAGATCAAGCTGGATGATATATTCAAAATAGGTATAGATATGCTTATGCTCCAAAGAGAAATGATCTCTTATTTTAGGAAGGTTGTAAGTTTGGTGAAATATTATTCTACTTAATCGAATAGAAAATAATATTGTATCAAATTAGAAGGTAGTAATATAAAATTCGATTTTTCTAACCTATGCCCCAAGAGCATAGGTTAAGTGACTAAAAATGGTAATATATTTAGAATTTATATTTATTTAGATTTAATTATTCTTTCAATAGGGTTTATTAGTTTCCTATTAGGGTTTTAGTTCCCTAAATTAGTACTCTTAACCTATGCCCTTAGGACATATGATAGAAAAACCGTATAAAATTAATATTTTTAGGTTAGAAAAATGTGGGCTTCCATTTCATATTCTCAAAGGAAAAAGTAGAGTTTCATTTCCATATTTTGCGTGAGTAAAGAATGAGTTGTTTAGTGTGTTAGTTCTTTGGTGTGAATAAAGTTCTAGGCTAGGCTTATAGTGAGAGTAGGATTTAGACAAACGGTGACGTGAATCGAGATATGGTGTAATAGTTGATCCCGTATTACCTTTCTAAACATGTTAAACAAATAAAAAGAACAAACTAAAAAGCTTTTGAATTCCGACCAAGTGAGAAACCAACAACAACAACAATAACGATAACAACAATATTTATCCATTGCGGCTCCCCTTGCGAAAAAATTGGGGGGTCAAACTAGAAACTAAAAGAGAGTGATTTTTTCATAGTTAATTAGCTAAGTGTTTGATTGAGTATGTACACATTTCGCGATCTATTGATCACGAACTTTAAGAGTAACATGTAATCAATTCCCGATCTTACGGCATATTATAAGAAGAATTTCAAAACTTTTTTTGTAAATCTTTTAATTAGAGTATAATTATCTATAACTATATATTAAAACTATCCCTTTTCGAACCACCAAAATGATTCTAGCCCCACCACATATTTAAAAAATAATATCAATTTCTATTATTATAACTTCTTTCTAATTTCTATTAAATTCTTTTTAACTATTTAAATTCATCTCTAACATCAAACAAATATCTATTTTGTATAACAATATCTTTTGAAATCTCCCTTATACAAGTATTTAAAATTAGAGATAAAATATTTAAAATACTTCAAAATAAATATAAATATTTTAGCATATATCGTTTGACGAATTTATTTATATTTATATATATTGATTTTCTTTTATAATAAAAAATTAATGGTAAATATTTATAATGTTTAAAATTAATAAAAATAGATAATAAAATATTTAATAGATATATTCAAATATTTGATAATCTCTTACATGGAGAATGGAGAGTAATAAAAATATGAATAATATAATATTTAATCTTATCTAATCTTTACTTATCGAACCACAAAATGAGTTTGGTCCCATCTTAAATTAAATTAATTAAATTTAAATATTTTATATAATTAAATTATCTTTATCTTTCATAATTTATTATATCTTATTTATTAAGTTAACTATTATTTTCTTAAATTCTTATATCTTCCATATTTGAATATATATATAAATATTTTTATTCATATTTTATCTTCTTTTTTAATTAAATATTTATAAAATATCATCAAAGAAAAAGATAAATGTAATTATTTTATTTAATAATATATCTTCATTCTCAACATTAAATTTAATCATTTATATTGATTAAAACATTATACATTCTATGAGCAATAAATTACTTATACTACATTTTTATTTATTAGTATCCTATTTATTATGTCTATAAAATGTCGAATAATAAATTACTTATATTATATTTTTATTTATTAATATTCTATTTATAATGTCTATAAAATGTCGAATCGTAGTCATACATGGTACGACGGGTACAACTAGTTCTTTTTAAATTAGATTGCATATAATGTGTTTTTAGAACACTATAAAAAGGCCGTTGTTGTAGTGATATAAAAAAGGTCCCCACACCTTAGGAGAAACAGCAAATCAAAGTATCGACAATTGATTAATGTCACAGTTAAATTAAAACTTTTGTTGGTCTATACTCTATATATAGTAAGATCATAATCAATCAAGTCAATATTACCCAAAATTCTATTCTTTCAAAGGAGTCGCTAAAAACGCATCATATATTTAGATCGAGGAAGGATACGTACCACATTCAAAAGATTCAAAACCATGTACTTAAAAAACACACCTTAATTATCTATATAACATATATATTTTTTACATAACGAAGCTGTAAATTAAACTGCAGTATAACTAGCAATCTTACAGATTACAAAGTATAGCCGCGAGGGCTTTCTTATTCACCACACATATATGATATATATTTATACATAAGAGTAGTCTTAGATCGATGTTTTGTATGGTTCAAAATATATATCACCCGTCCGTACATATATAAAGCCACTTTGTTCCATATGATCGATCATCGACCTTTATAACTTGCAGGCATCTTGAAGGCCTTGTCTCTTATGGAGGACCGTATCCTCCACCCGGATTACCGTACCCGATGGGTGTACTTCCATACCCAACTCCAGGATTCCCATATGATTGTTGCACTGTAATATGAAATAACACAAGTTATATTTTCATTTCCATGGTTTGAAATCAAGCGGGGTCGTGACATACTAATAAGCTCTAATTTGCAAGCCAATTCGATTACTTACAAAGTTTGCGCAGAGTGGAGATGCCAGTCCGACCAGCAGCTGCCTCCACTGACAGAAAGATTAACCCTATGAACATCACCAAAGGGATCGACTTCCACATGAATTGTATCTTCATTTTCGATCGTTTTGCTTTCTATGTGATATTAATTTGAGCCCGAATTTATAGAGTTTTGCATGAAGATTAGTCAAAAATGTCCATCTCTTCCCTAGGAACCAGGGAATGTATGATGCCATGTGTAATCGGATATGATAAGTACTTGTGCGGTTGAAACATTATATAAATTATTCGTGTGAGAAATAGAAAATTCATCAAGTTAAAATTCAAAAGCACATGTCAAGTGTAATTTGCAAATTCTTCTCATGCAAATCAGTATAATGGTGAATTTCTTGGTCGGCGCATAATAGTCCATTTTGTCTGGTAGTCACTAACCATCCAAGAAATTTAATGTGATATGTCGAGCATTGATTTGATGCTGGTTGATGAGTTTTTTTTTTGTTTTTTGACTTTCATGTAATTATTTTTGTAACTACTTGGAGCCCAAGCTAGGATTTTCCTATATTGTATTTTGTTATCAATAGAAGGCAGAGGAAATTCTCAAATTATATGCGTCTCTGATTTTACATGTGTCAGAGCCTGTTCGATCTGGGTCCGGATTCCTGGTCTAATAGGCTAGCCGGCCTTAAGGCACGAAAACGTCAAGTTGCAACTGACATTATTGCGAGGCAAGACAGTTGCACTTGAGGGGGCCAGACAGTTGCACTTTAGGGGGCGTGTGGAGAAAGTTTCTCCCACATCTAAAATATGAAAGATAACTTGCCCAACATATATATCCTTGGGCTACTCCTTCTACTGCCAATTGATTTTAGGATGGAACCCCATGGGCTTATGTGCTTGGCCGAACGCTTTTATGCGCATGAACCGACGTGTGCACCCCCACGTCATATTGGCCCACCGGAATTTAACATCCCTGGTTGACCCTACACTCCGTCTCGGGTGAATCGGTCGGGTCATTCGAGTTTCAATCAGTCAAGTGTCTGACGGGATCCCTGGTTGACCCGACACTCCGTCTCGGGTGAATCGGTCGGCTCATTCGAGTTTCAATCAGTCAAGTGTCTGACGGGTGATAGGGTATGTTGGGGTTTTGATTGTTCGAATATCAGATCGAGTGATTCTGGTTGATGTTCGGGTTGGGTGTTCAAATTATTGGATACCTCAGGGTATTGAGTTAAAATCGGTCAAGTTCATTTGGGTCTCAATTGAGTTGGATTTGTTAAAGTCGGTTTCAAGTTGGGCTAGATTTTGCGATTTTGAGTTGAATCAGTTTCGGATGAATCGACTTTCTATTTAATCAGTTTTAGTTGACCCGGGACTTGGTTGGATCCCTTTCGGTTGAATCAAATTTTGGTTGAATTGGGTCTTAATTGAACTGTGTTTCGGTTGAATCAGGTTTTAATTATTCGAATATGGGATCAATCTAAATTTGATTTCACTACATTTTAAATAAGGATCCGAGCAATGAGGAGATTGAGATGTGTATTTAACGAATTCAACATTCGGTGGCACCAAAAGAACAAAATTTGTCTATTTACTACTGGAAAGGTGGCCTCCTTATGATTTAATAGTAACAAGTAGCACTTAAACATTAAAAACATGATAATATTAGCCCACAAATCTGATCTCAAGATCAAGATATAGCAAGTGATTAGAAAATAGAAAATGCACCTCCACAGCAAGAGTGGAATTGTTAGCTGCATCTCCTGTAAGAATGAATGAATATTTTGAGCCGAGAAGTAGAAATGCTTTTAGATGGGAATTGTGCAAGAAAGAATGAGAGAATGCTCAAGCCATAAGCCTTTATACATGAATTTACTTGGCACAATGGCAATGAAAAAAACATCAAGCTTGATATCCATCTCAATTATTCTCAGCTTTCAGTTGTTCTTCATTCAAATTCAAGATCTTGCCTAGCTCACATGCTTCAGCAAGTGCACCAGGAATGACAAAAGTGAAGGGGAAAAAAAATAGAGGAATTTGCACTAAACCACCCGTTAAATAGGCGAATTAAATTTACACTTAACCACCCGTTATACACGAATTTGTTTTAAACCACCCAAAACTTCGATTCCGTTAACAAATAGCTACCCATGGCGTTATTCCGTCAAAAATGTCGTTAGATCGTGTACAATTACTACTTTGCCCTCAACTTTTCCAAACATTTACATGTTAATCAGGCGGTCTGGGCATGTTTTTTGATAAAATTTAAAACCGTCTGGTTCGGTGTCTTTAGTTCTCGGCGGTGGAGGCGCCGATCAGATCCGTGCTCTTTCGCCGTTCGTGAGAATGCCTATGAGAAACTCGAGCACGGTAAACAAGGGAACCGTCGGCGGGAATAAGATGAAGGAACGCGAGAAGGAGAAGGCTTCCGGTGGTAGTCCTAATGGTGGCGATGGCAAGGGCAAGGGTTTCTCGAGCTACTGGAGCGTAACCCCAAGGAAGGTGATGAAAGACGACAGAACAGCGTGGATGTGGAATTGTTTCATGGTAGGTAAAATTCGGAAACGAAATTAGTTAAATAGAATCATTCGATCTTGCCAATCGCTATATATCCTCAAGAGAGTCGGAATTCTTCAATTTTCTTTTCCGCTCTAATTTAATTCGTATTTGTTTACGGTTGCTTTGATCGATATTGATTTCGATTCCTATCTGATGGTGATGCTCGTTTCAAATTTGAAGCCATGGGAGACATAGAAGTCAGATATGTCGATAGATCTGAAAAAGCACCATCATCCGGGATCGTTTCTAGACAAATTGGCCTATTGGACCGTCAAGTCTCTTCGTTGGCCTACTGATTTGTTCTTCCAGGTTGCAAAACCCTCATTTTCCTGCTTTATTGTTCAATTAGATATTAATCATGGCTTCTCTTCAATTTCTTTCGCCTGATAATTGATTATGATGTATCCAATTCCAGAGGAGATACGGATGTCGCGCGATGATGCTAGAAACTGTTGCAGCAGTGCCAGGTAGGTAACAAGAAATTGATTTTGAAGGACTGATCTCAATTAATCAAACTGTTGAGAATATATATTTACAAAATTTTCTTTCAAATTCATACTAGGCATGGTAGGAGGCTTGCTATTACACTGCAAATCCCTGAGAAGCTTCGAGCAGAGCGGAGGTTGGATCAAAGCGCTCTTGGAGGAAGCGGAAAACAAGCGGATGCATCTGATGACGTTCATGGAGGTTTCGCAACCGGGCGGTTTTAAATTTTATAAAAAAACATGCCTAGACCGCCTGGTTAACATGTAAATGTTTGGAACAGTTGAGGGCAAATTAGTAAATGTACACGATCTAACGACATTTTTGACGAAATAACGCCATGTGTGGCTATTTGTTAACGGAATCGAAGTTTTGGGTGGTTTAAAACAAATTCGTGTATAACGGGTGGTTAAGTGTAAATTCGCCTATTTAACAGGTGGTTTAGTGCAAATTTCTCAAAAAAATAAGCACATACCCTATACCTATGGTAAGAGCCACTAACGCATTGGATAGTATAATCTTGCTAGTCTAACCAACCTTGACAATGTTGACAGTCTCTAGTTCCATCTTACAATTTAGACTGAAACTTTCTCTAAGAACTTGAACCATTTCTTAAGTTTTTTTTTCTGCCATTCCTCAATTCTCCCTAACAGCTAACATTAACGTACTCGTCCATGGATCTTTTCCTCCAATTTGTTTTAGAGTCTTTGCAACATAATCCTTGGGCAACTGCAAGTGAGGTAAGCAATCCCTAACAGCTAACATTAACATACTCATCCATGGAAACCGCATCCCAAACTTGAGTCGGTATTGGTAGCGGTTGGAGAAGATCGGCAGGTTTTTTGGTACTGTACTTGGTAGATTGACAAGTGATGCAAGAATCCACAAATTGTTTTACATATTTACGCATATTCTGCCAAAAGAACATGACCGCCTCTTTTTCATTAGGGAGGTGTGGCCGTGCACAATACACCGAAACACATGTTCATTCTTTGGCTCACTAATCTTGGCAAGCTATCCACATATGACCACCTCTTGTTCTTAGATGTTGACTCGGGATGTCGTTTATGTGGGGCTGTGTTGGAAACACATGATCACTTATTTTTCGAGTGTACCTATGGTAGTGACATTTGGAGGGAGGTTAGAGTGCGCTTCTTGATCCCTGTCGCGACGTCTTTGGTGCGGCGCACCTTGGCATGGCTTCGTTGGCGCGCCCGTGGCTGCATGTGTCTTGCCCGGGCACGTGTGTATGCTCTTTCGGCTACGGTCTACTATGTATGGCATGCCCGGAATTCTTGTATTTTTTATGCGAACCTCATTTCCCCCGAGGTGGTGGCTCGCTTGATTAGCACACATGTATTTCGTTTACTTCATGATGGATTCCCTCTTTATATGGTTGAGACTTTGTAGCATGTTTTGTATGTTGCGTAGTTTGGAAGACTTGCATGCTTGTCCATTTGCACTTGTTTTTGCATAGTTTGGAAGGCCTGCGTGCTTGTCCATTTATGCCCCGGATCTTTAGTATGCTTGTACCACCCTCTTAGTAGGGTTTTTACTTAATCGAATTTACATTTACAGCAAAAAATAGAGTCCGAGATGAAAACATAGTAGTGATGTGGCGAATAATGCCTTGTTGTAACATATCATGCACTTGTCGTTCAATTTCTGACTTCTGAAAATAAGGGTACCGATACGGACGCACATTAATCGGCTTGGATTCTTGGTGCAAATGTATATGGTGATCCCACACTCTCTTTGGTGGTAAACTTATAGGCGTGAAATGGTCGTGCAAATCACGGCTATGCAAAAGAGTCCTAACAATCCTAAAGACTGTAGTCTTAGGCAAGTAAGGGTCGAATCCGCAGGGAGGAGATTTATCTTTTTATGTGAATTTTATGTCAATTAAATTAAAAAGGGTGTATGAAGTAAATTAAATAACAAGCATGCAAAAACTAATTAAGCAATTAAAGTTTGAGTTTTTATCAATTTGAGGAAAAACACTTAGTCAACCAGAGATCCACATTCGTAAGACAAGTTGATCATAGATTCACTCAATATTGCATGCATATGGAATTCCAATTCCTTTTCAAAGATAATTAATAGCACAACCAGATACTATCAATCCTAACTAATTGAATAACCCTAAAACTATCAAGATTCAATTCAAAAGCAGCATGAAGAATAGGAATATAATCAGGATACAAATCTAGCATAAAACAACCAGCTTTTATACTAGAATGCAATTTAACTCTCTTCTGCAATAGACTAGCACAACCAGATACTAGTACAATGCAGTTTGCTACTATGAAATAGAGAAACTCAACCAGTAATTTCTCTAGATCTAGCAATTGAGATTCAATAACAACAACCCTAGAAATTGCTGAAATCAATCACATAAACAATTCAAACAAGAGAGAAAAATAATTCCATGCAATAGATAAAGAGTAGAAATCTCACAACTGAAAGTCAAACGATGCTTCAAAAGTGTCTGACTAAGCAAAAGAGCTTAGTTCTCCATAGAAAAGCTAAAAACTCTGAAAGGAAAAAATGATAATAGTCTATGAGAGATGCAACTCTCCCAACCCTAATATAATAGAACTAGGTCTAAAAAGTCTATCCAAAAATACATAAACTCATAATAGAGCTGATATAGAAAGGACCAATAACAATAAAACATGTGGTGCGTAAGTGATTTCGATGACCATCAGAGGCAGCGGGCGCCGCTGGGTTGGCGGCGGTCGCCGCCAACACATTGGTTCAGAATTCAGCTGACACTTCGGGGGCTGTTTTGACTCCCTTCAATTTAGAATTTGGACTCGGAGTAAAAACATGAATTGTAGCTCTTTGAATTAGCTTTCCAATGATGCTAAACTCAATTTTATCAGAGCGCTATAGCTTCTGAACGAACCCTTACAAGACAGAGGTGTCGAACCAGCAACTCCAATGGATGGCCCGAATTCAAGCGTTCTTCTCCCGTTTCCATTCCTTTCACACTTGTTCACTTTAAGACCTGTAAAACAACATAGAACAAGTGCAAAAACCCAAAACTCCTAGACACTCTAATAACTTAACGAAACTAACTAAAACTACCTAAAAACAATGCAAATGAAACGTATACATGCATTCTAAACACTACCTAAATGCACGCTATAAAATTCCCCCATGGTTAAACCTTGATTGACCTCAAGCAAGAAGTAGATTCAAGTCACACCACAACATATCAATTCATGCATTCATCTCATAATCCATAGAACAGTCAACATATAACTATAACTTGATCAAGACATCTTAGCATGCAATTGACTAAAGCAAAGAGCATAAACAATTCATCCATTCTAGACCTCACCAAGGTAATGTGTTTGCACTCTCACTCAAGTGTTTAAAGGTATGTGTTTCACTCAAAATCAACAATGAAAAACTAAACTACCATATGCTTGCATCAGCGTTCTAATTCTCCACCGATGTGGACCAAACACACAACAAAAATCATGAGGTCTTTTTAAGGAGTGTAATGAGGCCAAGGTAAAGAGAAATTGGAAGGGATCATATTTGGTCTTGTAGTGCTAAATCCGGGATAAAGAACTAACTAAACCCAAACCCAACACTTTTCACTTCTTACTCCAACTCTCCTTCAGCAACTCCAATCATACTCATATAGGCTCTTTTTGCTTCTTTTGTAACATTTTCACCTCTTTTTCAACTCTTTTCTCTCAACAATTATGAAGACAACTTCTTTTGAAGCTCAATTTTTTTCTTTCTTTTTTCTTTCAACATACTTTTCATCTTCACTTTTTTTTTCAACATTCACACTAGAGTTGTCTTTCCTTCTACTTTTTCATCACACTTCCCCCATACTTATTCACAACCACAACAATAAATCCTCCTAAAGTCCTAAATCCCGGATGGGTCAAGCTTATATAGGCTAGGAATTATTTTGTGGAGTTATCAAAAATAGGCTTTTAGCTCAAAAGAAACGGGGTGTCAAAACATGGATCTTGTCAAGGTAGAAAGGGAAATAATAGGCTAATAAGAAACATGCTTCAATCATTTTAATGTCATGCATTATAGTCAAGTAAAGTAGCCTTGAAAAAGAGTCATAACGCAAGTTCTAGAGCTAGCAATTCATAGTGATACACTCAAGAAATAGAGAACAATATAATCAATAAAAGGCTAAAAACAATCTCACAAGGCTTTATGTCTAGAACTTCAAAATATATCTAAAACTCAATCTTGTATGCATGCTCAATCCTATAATCAAAGTAAAATAGCCAAAGATCATGCTCATATCACAGAAATTTCAACACATCATGCAAGTCATGGGTTAGAATCCATACTTAAAGAAACACAAGAGGTCTTACACAATGGGGAAATAAGAACCTAAAATGCAATATTTCTTTGATTTTTGAATTTTCTTATTTTTTTCTAGATTTTAGTCAATGCAAAACATAATTAAGCATGCCTAATCTAATGCAACTACATGAATGCAAAGCAAGTAATTCCCTTCCCCCATGCTTAAATCTTACATTGTCCCCAATGTAAATTAAAAGTAAAGAGAAAGAGAAAAACTCACAAACCAACTACTAATTTGGGTGAGGGAATGGTGGTGAGCAACATCAGAAGGGCAGTAATCGACATCAAAGGGGGCGGCGGGCTGGCGGCAGGCTGGCGGCGGGCGAGCTCTTGGCGGAGGGTGTCGCCTCGAGTTTTCTTCAGAAATTTACCAGATCCGCGGCGGTCGCCGCGTGGAGAGAAACTAGGCAAGCGACGAGGCGAGCGTCGGTACAAAACCAACAATGGTGAGCTTGGATCTAGTCGGATCTGAGCTTGGAACTGATGTAGATCTAGATTTGAAATTTTTGTTCTTCCTCTTCTCTCTTTTTTCTTCAAAAAGCTCTCTTTTCCACTCTTTGATTTTTCTTTTTCCACTCCCAGACAACGGCGCAAATTTGATAGGCGTGAATTGGTCGTGCAAATCACGGCTATGCAAAAGAGTCCTAACAATCCTAAAGACTGTAGTCTTAGGGAAGTAAGGGTCGAATCCGCAGGGAGGAGATTTATCTTTTTATGTGAATTTTATGTCAACTAAATTAAAAAGGGTGTATGAAGTAAATTAAATAACAAGCATGCAAAAACTAATTAAGCAATTAAAGTTTGGGTTTTAACAATTTGGGGAAAAACACTTAGTCAACCAGAGATCCACATTCGTAAGACAAGTTGATCATAGATTCACTCAATATCGCATGCATATGGAATTCCAATTCCTTTTCAAAGATAATTAATAGCACAACCAGATACTATCAATCCTAACTAATTGAATGACCCTGAAACTACCAAGATTCAATTCAAAAGCAGCATGAAGAATAGGAATATAATCAGGATACAAATCTAGCATAAAACAACCAGCTTTTATACTAGAATGCAATTTAACTCTCTTCTGCAATAGACAAGCACAACCAGATACTAGTACAATGTAGTTTGCTACTATGAAATAGAGAAACTCAACCAGTAATTTCTCTAGATCTAGCAATTGAGATTCAATAACAACAACCCTAGAAATTGCTGAAATTAATCACATAAACAATTCAAACAAGAGAGAAAAATATTTCCATGCAATAGATAAAGAGTAGAAATCTCACAACTTAAAGTCAAACGATGCTTCAAACTGTCTGACTAAGCAAAAGGGTTTAGTTCTCCATAGAAAAGCTAAAAACTCTTAAAGGAAAAAATGATAATAGTCTATGAGAGATGCAACTCTCCCAACCCTAATATACTAGAACTAGGTTTAAAAATTCTATCCATAAATAGATAAACTCGGAATAGAGCTGATATAGAAAGGACCAATAACAATAAAACACGTGGCGCGTAAGTGATCTCGCTGACCATCAGAGGCGGCGGGCGTCGCTGGGTTGGCGGCGGTCGCCACCAGCACATTGGTTCAGAATTGTAGCTCTTTGAATTAGCTTTCCTATGATGCCAAACTCAACTTTATCAGATCGCTATAGCTTCCGAACGAACCCTTACAAGACAGTGGTGTCGAACCAGCAACTCCTATGGATGGCCCGAATTCAAGCGTTCTTCTCCCGTTTCCATTCCTTTCACACTTGTTCACTTTAAGACATGTAAAACAACATTGAACAAGTGCAAAAACCCAAAACTCCTAGACACTCTAATAACTTAAAGAAACCAACTAAAACTACCTAAAAACAATGTGAACGAATCATAAACATGCATTCTAAACACTACCTAAATGCAAGCTATCATAAACCCGCCGGTAGGAAAAAAAACCGTAGCATGTAACTATAGTACCTCGAGAATGGAAGGGTGAAGGTCCGGCGGGAAATCCATGGCGGTGTTCGTTGCTGGCGACGGTGGTGGTTCGGCGGGAATTGGAATCAACTCAAAACATTCAACAACCTGTTCTGAAGCACACAAAGATTGCATGGCGTGCATGGAAATCAAACCTGGTGTTTTCCGGTCACCCTATAGCGTAACGATTTGACCATTCCAGGTGAACTCCATTAAAAGTTGGGCATAATCATGAGATACTTAGCCTAATGTTTGTAGCCACTGAACCCCGAGAACCAGTGGAGGCCCGTAGACCTCCAACACAAAGAGATCGAGCAGAAAGGAGTGGCCTTGGAGGTTTAAAGGTGTAGCGGAACACTGATGAGTGAATAGCAGAGAAGTGTTGTTTTCGACATACACTCGAAATGTGGTCACTTTTGACAGGGGAAGGCGCAATTTTTCAACTACAGAAGGATGGACAAAATTATGAGTGCTTCCGCCGTCAATCAAAACTTGCACAGCCATATCGTAAATGTAACCAATATTTTTTAAAGATTTGGGATTCAGGAGACCCTCCATAGAATGGATGCTTGAAACATCCCCTGTTGATGAGGTATTTCCAGTGGTCGTTATACTTGTCAAAGAATCTAACTTAACCAAACTTAGTAGAATGGTAAGCAAGGGTCGATCCCATAGAGACTCGTGTAAATGTGCGTTACTTGCGTGCCAAGTAATACAACTAAAGGGGGGGGGGTTGGATGATTATCTAACTCTAATATGAAAATAGAATTTAATTGTGAATGCAAACATGTTTGTAATATATGAGAGACAAGTGTGTTCAACTAGTTAAATTCATCATATATGTGCATATTGATCATCGATTCTCTTGATTATCAATTTACTTGAATAATCTACCGTGGATTATTATCCAAAACTTTATATTTAGTTGAAAGAACTAACAGTCTGAACAACTGATAGCTTGCATATAGGAGTAGTTTAGATGCATGTTTTATATATGTTTTAGATAGTTTTAGGTTGGTTTTTATGTAGTTTTTAGGTTTTTGTGTTGTGGGGTATTATCCGCTGGTTTGCTCGGTTTTGCAGGTTTTTAGGTTCAGGAGCAACAGCGGGGCGAGTATAGATTGACCATGGCGGTGGTGGATGAGCTAAAGGAAGCTAGGAGTTGCTAGGATAAAGATTAAAGAAGAAGAAGAGCCAAGCCAAAGCCAAGGAAGAAGCTCGGGATCGAACCCGAGCATTCAAGCCGAGCAATTCCAACAGACGGGCAATTGCGCGGGGAAGCAATAATGTGCGGCCGCGCAATCGTAGTTTTTTCGCGGACATAGTTTTCGGCCGAGGTTTTGGTTTTGGGCTTTGATATTTGGGTTTATGGGCTTGTATTTTGGCCAAGTAGAATGCCTAAGATATAATGTTTGAGGGATATTTTTAGAAGACATATATATACTTTATGTTAGTTTATTTTCTCATAACTTTTTAATCAACTTTTGGAGGCTAGGGTTTTTCTCTTTGGAGGCAGACTTTGAACTCTTGTAAGTTTGTTTTTAATTTCAATTATGAATTGCTAATTTCCTTTGTGTTTGGCTAGTTATTGAAGTCATGATTTGTATGTAGTTGTGAGGTTTGATTGATTCTTAACAAACTTGAATAGAAATTATTCCATGTGCTTAATTGAATCTAAACTAGGGTTTTGTTAGATTGATCACCTAATTGAATTTCTAGTTATAACTGAATCTGATTAATTACCGGTTGGAGTTAATTTGATCAAGAGTAGACTTTAATCAATTAGTACCGGTTGGACTAGTTGGTTGAAGAGGGGAATAAATTCACAAGTCACTTAGATGTCTGGTTGCTCTAAGTTGTTTGTTTCTATTGATAACTTGAATTGTTATGCTGTTATTTAATTGAATCTAGAAGGTCTTCTAGGTTGTTATTTAATTAGGGTTGTTAGACTGGTAGTTCTATCAACTAAATATGAAGTTTGGGTTTTAATCCTTAGTAGGATCATTATCCACAATAGATTATTCAAGTGAGAAGAGAATCAAGAGAATCGATGATCAACAAATCAATATCATGATGGATTTAACTAGTTGAACACGCTTGTCTTTCATATATTTAAATCATCTTTGCATTCATAGTTAGTTTTATTCTTGCATAGTAGATTAGAATTTACAATTACAAAACCCCTTTGGTTACTTGGCATACAAGTAATAACACAAATATACAGTCCTTGTGGGATCGACCCTTACTTGCCGCTCTACTGAGTTGGTTAAGCTAAGGTTTCTTTGATAGGTATTAACGACCACTGAAAATACCTCATCAACAACCCTAATCATCTAACAACCTAGAATAACGTCTAGATTCAATTAAACGACAACTTTAAGTTCAAAGTATCGATAGAAACAAATACTCGATGCAAACAACTAATCAAGTTATTTGTGGTTTATTCCCTTCTACAACTGAATAGCCCGAACGGGTCTAAACAATTATAGTTGCTACTTTATCTAATCAACCCCGAACGAGCATTAATCAGATTAATTGTAAATTAACCTAGAAATTCTATTAGGTGGCCAATCTAACAAAACCCTAGATAAATTCTGATTCAATTAATCACAGGGAATAAAACCTATTCAAGTTGTTGAGAATCATTCAAACCTCACAATAATATGCAATCTATGATTTCAATAACTAGTCAAACACAATGGAATTAGCAATGCATAATTGAATTAAAGAAAAACTTACAAAAAGCTTCAACAGTTGCTCCTTTAGAGAGAAAAACCCTAGCCTCCAAAATATGATCTAGGTTATCACAAGAGAAGCTAAAAACAAGGTTTAAATACCCAAAGGTTTCCAAAGACCCATAAATCCCGAAATTACATCCAACACGTCAGAAAATATAGCATAAAAGCCCATATCGAAGTCAAACTTAACGGCCCAACTCGTCCGTGGAGAAAATGATGGCGCGGTCTCTGATGTTCGTATTTTTAATATAGTTTTTAGTATGTTTTCTTAGTTTATTAGGACTAGTTTTGATAAGTTTAGGATTAGTTTTGTGTGTTTTTGGATGGTTTTGCATATTTTGTGAAAAGTATGGAAGCTACTACGTTTTGTGTGTTTTTGTAGGTTTTAGCGAGGAAAAAGTGTTATATGGAGCTGAATTTGGAGCGCTATAATGAAAGACAGAGGAATACAAGATGAAGAAGTCGAAGTTTCGGTTTCTGGAGTTGAAGTGTTGAGGAAAGCCAAGCCCAGGCTCGTTAACGAGGCTGTAAGGGGTCGTTAACGAGGCCACGTAATGAAGATTTCGAGAGTTTGATTCTGTAACTCACCGATCCTGTGCGGGAATTTATTTCCGTGTCGGTGGAGTATCTTTTTATGATTTTAGGATTATTATATTATGTATTTTAGGTCTTGTTATCTTTTTAGATTTTATTTCTATCTTTTTAGGATTTTTATTTTATCTTTTTAGGAAAGTTTTTATCTTCTAGCCTTTTTATTTTCTAGCCTTCTTAGTATAAATAGCCCTCTTATTAGCTAGAAAAGAGGGGGGATCGACTGAAGAGAAGGAGAAGAGCCGAGAGTAGAGAGAGAGAGTCGGAGTCGAGATTGAAGCTCGGTGGACGAGAGTTACCGAGGTCGATAGTCGTGATTTTGGTTCGGTGCTTTGTATTTTTCGGTTTCTTCTGAATTTCTGTAAGACGATATTTCTTATTAATTTGAGTAGTGTTTTGTTTTCAATGATTTCTTTTGTTGAATTTATTTGTTTCTTAGTTATGAGTAGTGAGTACTCTTCTTTTCTAGGGTCGGGGTTAAACCCGGCATAGTTATGCATGTTTGAGGAGTAAGAGTATGTGTTGATTGCCTTTTATCTATTTTGAGATTGTTTGTTGTGCTTAAGACCTAGATGAAACTCAAGGTGATTTGAGTTTTTAACTTGATTGAGAGAGAAAGTTATAGACTTGAAGGTTGATATTGTTTGAATACGAAAGTTTCAAGCTTTAGATCCAAAACAAGCAATCGAGTGAATTGGTTTACGAAAGTAGGTTAATTACTTATTAGTCAACGAAATTTGATGAATTTATCTATTTGAAGGAATGATCTTATCTTCTTACGAGTTTATTTGCATGACTATGTTGTGGTGTCCCTTGTCCTAGATCTTTGTTTTTATTTGATTTTTCTTAAGTGATATTCGTTTCTGAGTTTGTAGGTTCGGTACCGAATCTGTTTAGGTCGTTAAGTTTTGGTCTTTTGTTTACGGTGGTTCGTTAACGACCCTGACAACGTCGTTAACGAGGCTGCTTGTGAGTGTTTTGCTTGCTTTGTTTGATTTTTAGTAGTCGATAAACGAACAACCTTGCTTCTCGTGGAACGATCCTGACTTGCTATACTCAGTGGGGTCTTGACTTATAAATTTATTTGTTGTCCCGAGTCAAGAAACCCTCCTCAACAGTCTCTTCCTAGGGTGGCGCAGCCTCGAAGGTGTCTCCTCAAGCCCGCGGCACTTCTCGGTTCAGCATTCAAGCGACACTTCAGAAGCTGTTTTGACCCCCTTCGAGTTGGAATTTGGACTCGGGGTAGAAATTTGAATTGTAGCTCTTTGAGTTAGCTTTCCAGCGATACTAAATTCAGCTTCATCCGACCACTGTAGCTCCCAAACCAAGCATTGCAAGATAGATGTGTCAATACAAGACTCCAATGCATAGCCCAGATTTAAGCGTTCTTATCCTTCAAGCTCTTGGGCCTTAGCTCTTCTAATCTTCACTTGTATCACTCTAAGATTCATCAAACTCCACCGCAATCATCTAATATCCTTTCTGTTCATGCTTGTTTATCTAAAAATCTGCAAAAGCGAACGAAACAAGCGCAAAACCCAAATTTCCTAGAAAACCTAAAAACCTAAGAACTAGACTAAACTAAGCTAAAACCATGCAAAATAATCATAAATATGCATCCTAAGCTACACCTATATGCAAGCTATCAAATTCCCCCATGCTTAACCCTTGCTTGTCCTCAAGTAAGACATAAATCAAAATCACTCCACATCATTGCAATCATGCATCCATTTCATAATCAATTGAGCAATGCAACATATAATTAAAACCTGACCAAGACTTCATAGCATGCATTATGTCAAGCATAGAGCAAAGATTATTCATCCATTCTAGACCTCACCAAGATAATGTGTTTGTTCTCACTCTCAAGTGTTTAAAGGACGTGTTTCACACAAAATCAACCAAGAAAGCTAGACTACCATAAGCTTGCATCAGCGTCCTAATTCTCCACCGTTGTGGACCAAATACACAAAAAAAATCATGAGGTCTTTTTCAGGGATGTAATGGGGCCAAGGTAAAGAGAAATTTGGAAGGGATCATATTTAGTCATGTGGTGCTAAGTCCGGGATAAAGAACTAATCCTCAAATCCAAACTTCACACCTTTTCTTCTTACTACTCCCAAACTTTCTTAACCAACTCCATAAACTCATTTAAGCACTTTGTTTCTTTTTCCACTTGTTTTTTTTTCACTTTTTGCCTCTTTTTTTTCCAACTCTTCTTACACTTATGAAGGTTACTAACCATTCAAGCTCACTTTTTTCCTTTGCACTTATCCTTCACCTTCATTTTTTTTCACCTTGCACACTGGAGTTGTATTTCCTCTTTTCCACCTTTCTTTTGAACCTCCCCCATACTTATACCAAACTCCCATAAAACAAAAACACAACCTAAAGTCCTAAATCCCGGATGGGTCAAGCTTAATAGGCTAGGAAAATTTTGTGGAGCTATAAAATAGGCTTAAAGATTAAAGAAATGGGGTGTCAAAACATGGATCTTGTAAGTTAGGAATGGAAATAATAGGCTATAAAGAAACATTGCCTCAATCATTTTAATTTCATGCATTCAATCATATAGAGCAGTCTTAGAAAATTGTCTAAACGCAAGTTCTAGAGCTAGAAAATCATGCTGATACACTCTTGAATATAGAGAATAAATATAATCAATAAAAGGCCAAAAATCTTACAAGGAAATTTTTTGTCTAGAACTTCAGAATGAATCTAAGACTCAAGCTATATACATGCTCAGTCCTATAGTCAAATTAAATAATCAACGATCATGCTCATATCATAGAAATTTCAACATATTATGCAAATCATTGGTTAGGACTCATACTTTACTTAGAAACACAAGATGTATCAAACAATGGGGAAATAAGAACCTAAAAATGCAATATTTTTCTATTTTTTTCAAAATTTTCTGATTTTTTTCATTTTTCAAGATTTTAATCAATGCATGTAAAAATTGAAATATACCTAATCTAATGCAACTACATGCAATGCAAAAGTAATTCCCTTCCCCCATGCTTAAAACTTACTTTGTCCCCAAAGTAAAGTAAAAAGAAAAGAGAAGAGAAATATTCACAAAACTCTAGTAATCCGGGTAGTGCGGCGGGAAATCCGACGGTGGTAGTGGGGGTGTAAGACTTCGGAATGGAACTCGGAGAAGGGACCGTCGGCGCGGGCATAGTAATAGGGGCCGCGGGCGCGCCACTACCATGTCGCGGTCGCGCCATCCATGGGCCGCGGTCGCGCCATTTGGCTTTTTGCCCGCGTCCGATTGCTTCAACTTTCTGTTAAAATTACGCGTGTAAGGCCCGGGACTACGCGGTCGCGCCTCTTGTCTTGTATGCCCGCGCTCCTCTGAATGTTTCGGGTTATTGATATTAAAACCTGGGGTATCTAAAACACACCCAAAAAACTACTTAAAAAGCAAAAGATTAAAACTGAAAAACAAAACTACTCTAAGCCTTGGGTTGCCTCCCAAGAAGCGCTTATTTAATGTCATTAGCTTGACTCTTAGCATGATTAGACAAGGTTAGACATTGTCAATGCCCTTAATAACCTGTCAAAGCCTTGTGCACACAACTCCGAAAAACACAAGTAACACAATGATAAATTGAAAGTGATTAATATACCATTTAAAAACCATTTCAACTTATCAAACATGGGTGCCCAATTTTCATGAGATGACATTTGTTCAAATAAATTCAATACAAGTTGTGGCTTTAGAAAATACTTACAATATGAATCAAAGCACTTATCAACAATACCACTTTTATCCAAGATGAAATCCATATATTCTTCATCTTCCACCTTGTGTTGTAGTCTTGGCTCCTCATCTTGGAACTCCATAAGCTCCTGATGTGAGAAGGTGGGGAAACTGAAGCAAGGGATGTCAAGGCCTAACATAGGGTGCACTGATACGCTCTATTTTACTATAGGTTAACTCTTGTATTTTAGGTATGATTTGAGTGTGTTTACGTAAGTTTTGAGCATAATTGTAATATGAAGACCGAAGACACGATTTGAAGAATTGCAAGAGTTTTGAAGACAAGTGTTGATTTGGAGTTGTTTTGACGCCACTTTCTTGTGACGCATCGTTCCGGAGCTACGGTGATCGGATGAAGATGAATTTGGTATCATTGGAAAGCTAACTTGAAGAGCTACAATTCATGTTTCTATGGCGAGTTCAAATTCCAAATCTAAGTGGGTCAAAACCACCTCCGAAGTTGACACCAGTAAGCTGTCAGATAAATCCGCGCTCGCGTATGGAAACCGCGCTTGCGGTTCGAGGTGATTCGCGGCCGAGGGATTCGAGATGATCCGCGCTCGCGATTTGGTTCTGCGCTCGCGGATCGAGGCGTTTCAGCGCCGACTCCTTTCGCTATTTTCTATCGTTTTAGTATTATTATATCTTAGGGTTTCAGATATATTTTTGACTATTTAAGCTTAGTTTCGTTTTCAGTTTAGGGTTACACATTCTAGCATACTTTCATACATTATTCAGTTTTTAGTTTTATTATGGAGAACTAATTTTCCTTGGAGTTTGTTTGATCAAGGAACCCTTTTTATGTAATTCGTGAGATTCTGGTAACTTTTCTATCCCTTGGTTAATATCAAAACTCTTGTTTTTATTTATATGATCTATGTTTGATTTGATAAGCCTGATCAACTTGTTTGATTGACTTAGATATACTGTTTGGATTAGGTTTGATTGTTGTTTGTGCAATCTTATTTATCCTTGAAACAACTCTTTTCTAGGACCGTGGACTAGAATTGAGAAAGAGTGTTTGATTATTATTTTATGCATGAGACTCGTAGCTTGATTGCATGATTTAATATCCTTTTATTCTTAATACTTTGCATGATTTGAATTAAGCGTTCTTGTTCATATCATCCTTTCGCTTGGACCGTGGACAAGCGGAAATCTTTTATAAGGATTGGAATTAACCTGGGAATTAATAGAAAAGTGGATGAATTGATGATCGAATGATTAAAAAGGTGGAATTGATTGAATAAACTCTGCTTTCCTTCCATTGATTAATCCCAAATATTATTTGCTTGTTTGTTTAAACTTCCAAAAAACCCCTGTCTTGTTTCCTGCTGATTATTCAGAATCCCGATTCTCTTGGGTTCGACCCCTTGCTTGCTTACTATACTAGTTAGTAGAATAGGGTTATTTATTTTTGATCTTGGCAACAACGACTTTAGCCGAGTCATGCACCATGACAGCGGCAGTCCTAATAGATATATCATGTTGATTTTCTCCCTCATGGTTGTTTACTTCATCAGCAAAGAAGTCATTATTGTCAACAAACGAGTCTTCTTCCAAAACCACAAAACACTCAAGCAATTTACTCCACATGGGTGAAAATGACTCAGGCTCCCTAGGCTTTGTAAGAATCTCTATGCCTATACAAACTTCCCTTGGCTCTGTGATGATCTACTCAACTTGCCTTATAGGTGTGAATTCATGTTGGGCATCAAATTCATCTTCATAACTCGCATCAAGTGTCTTAGATTGCTTCTCAACGTGAATCTGAGTGTCTGACTCATGATCGTTTGACTTCATTATGATTCCACCACTCCTTTCACACAACTCCAAAGGACATGAGATTGTGGAATGAAAATATGAAGAACAAGACTCACAGTGCTCCTTGATTATAGCATCTGCCCCTTTGGAGAGATCCCTAATTATATCCTCAAGAGACTTATCAACCGGCTGGGGTGGTTGGGAAGATGACTCGACCAAAAAGCTTTGATGGCTCATGAAACATAAGAAATCCCAACATTCCTCGGGTCCCATAAACAAAAGCCTCTCATTGCTCATGTAGTCAGCGAATCCTCTTGTCTCAAGATTCATACCATGTAATACTCCCATGTTCACCTCTCTATCATTGTATTGTAATCCCCATGTACCAAGTTCAAACACATGGTCTTGAAATCTAACAAAATAGTCGTGGAAGTGTTCATCCTGCAGCTGTCTACACTCAAACAAAGCCATGTATTAGTAGCATGGGTGTTATGAACCGTAAGATAGGTTCACAACACCAAGATTAGCACAAAAATAAAACACAAATAACGACGAGTCCCAGACAACGGCGCCAAATTTGACGAGGTATTTTCAGTGGTCATTATACCTATCAAATAACTTAACTTAACCAAACTTAGTAGAATGGTAAGCAAGGGTCGATCCCACAAAGACTCGTGTAAATGTGCGTTACTTGCGTGCAAAGTAATAGAACTAAAGGGGGGGGGGGTTGGATGATTATCTAACTCTAATATGCAAATAAAATCTAATTATGAATGAAAATATGTTTGTAATATAAGAGAGACAAGTGTGTTCAACTAGTTAAATCCATCATAGATGTGCATATTGATCATCGATTCTCTTGATTCTCAATTTACTTGAATAATCTACCGTGTATTATTATCCAAAACTTTATACTTAGTTGAAAGAACTAACAGTCTGAACAACCCTAATCATCTAACAACCTAGAACAACGTCTAGATTCAATTAAACGACAACTTTAAGTTCAAAGTATCGATAAAAACAAATACTTGACGCAAACAGCTAATCAAGTTATTTGTGGTTTATTCCCTTCTACAACTGAATAGCCCGAACAGGTCTAAACAATTATAGTTGCTACTTTATCTAATCAACCCCGAACGGGCATTAATCAGATTAGTTGTAAATTAACCTAGAATTTCTATTAGGTGGCCAATCTAACAAAACCCTAGATAAATTCTGATTCAATTAAGCACAAGGAATAAAACCTATTCAAGTTGTTGAGAATCAATCAAACCTCACAATAATATGCAATCTATGATTTCAATAACTAGTCAAACACAATGGAATTAGCAATGCATAATTGAATTAAAGAAAAACTTACAAAAAGGTTTAAAGGTTGCTCCTTTAGAGAGAAAAACCCTAGCCTCCAAAATATGATCTAGGTTATCACAAGAGAAGCTAAAAACAAGGTTTAAATACCCAAAGGTTTCCAAAGACCCATAAATCCCGAAATTACATCCAACACGTCAGAAAATATAGCATAAAAGCCCATATCGAAGCCAAACTTAACGGCCCAACTCGTCCGAGGAGAAAATGATGGTGCGGTCTCTTCCTAGGGTGGCGCGGCCGCGCCGGTGTCTCCTCAAGCCCGCGGCACTTCTCGGTTCAGCATTCAAGCGACACTTCAGAGCCTAATTTGACCTCCTTTGAGTTGGAATTTGGAATCGGAGTAAAAATACGAATTGTAGCTCTTTGAGTTATATTTCCAGTGATACTAAATTCAGCTTCATCCGACCACTGTAGCTCCCAAACCAAGCATTGCAAGATAGAGGTGTCAAAACAAGACTCCAATGCATAGCCCAGATTTAAGCGTTCTTATCCTTCAAGCTCTTGGGCCTTAGCTCTTCTAATCTTCGCTTGTATCACTCTAAGCTTCATCAAACTCCACCACAATCATCTAATATCCTTCCCGTCCATGATTGTTTATCTAAAAATCTGCAAAACCGAACAAAACAATCGCAAAACCCAAATTTCCTAAAAAACCTAAAAACCTAAGAACTAGACTAAACTAAGCTAAAACCATGCAAAATAATCAAAAATATGCATCCTAAGCTACACCTATATGCAAGCTATCACCTGTAATGGCTAAATCATATCATCATCTCCTTTGGCATTAATTTACTCATCGTCATGGTCTTCGCTACCCAACAAAGCCAAAAATAGGTGTTTAAAACGATGACCCAGGGCATATATATTTCTTGTCACAATTCCAACAAGAGCCTTTCTTTGTTCGTTCCTCTCGTTCAGCAACGAAAAGTATCCTAGTAGGAAGTGTGGAAATACTTTTCACAGGGGCCGAATTGTTGGCATTGGAAATTGGCTTGGTTTCCGATGTCGGCGGTGTCGACAAAGTACTCGGATTTGCATGACGAAAATTCGCCGGCTATTTGACCGCATCTAAAAACGCCTCCCAAGTCATGAGGCAATTATTATGATGTTGATAGCGGAACCAGTCAAAAGTCGGGTGATCAATCAGCATGCCTACAAGTTGAAGGCGGTCGTGCGCGTTGGTATGAAAATAATCAAAATACGACTACACTTATATATCCAACCTACAGGATCCGTTCCGTCGAACCGAAGGGCGTCCACCCTAATTTTAGGGTAGCGGTCTTGGCATTGGAGTTCATCAAATGCGTAACGACGGTCCGGTTGTTGAGCCGGTGGTGGTGGTGGTGGACGCTGCATCGTGTCGTTCAGTGGACTACGCGGCCCGTTAAATGGGTTCTTCGCATATACTCCCCGATTATTATCTTCGCATATATTACGGGTGCTAAGAATATAGAATACCTGATCCATCCGATGACGTCGGACCTCTTGTTCTCGGCGATTGTTACGAATTTCCACCGTCAAATTTTGCAGGATTTCTCGGATGTCAGTTTCATTGTCGGTAAGTTGCGAAGTATCTTCGTCGTTGGACATGGTGATTGCAAAGTTCATGAATGAAAGCACCAATGGGTACAAACTATAATAGCATGTACCAAATGATGGCACCGATCAGTAGAGGGAAACAGGTAAACAGCTGGCTGCCAGGGGAAAGGAGAGACAAAGGAGGAGAAAGGGAGATTAGGGCAAACTAAATATTTTTTTATTACTATCTTAAGATAATAGTTAAAGTACTTATACTAACTGTCCTATCGATTCAATAAAAGCGACATGAGAAAGAACCGAAAATAAAATCCATGACGGAGTTTATAAAATCTATTTAAAAATTGTACATTAAATAAAATACTAATAATAATCCTTAAAGTGCACAAGATGATGACAATCACGAACGGGTCTCGCGTCCCCAGCTGTAGGCTCGGATTGAGCCGTATCAGTGGTGTTGGTCCTAACTCCTGTGGTTTGTTGGAAGAGGTTGAAAGGAATCAAGTTGTACCTGCTCCCGGCGGCGTTCGTGGGGAGTAAATTATGTTTAATTAGTTTTCATGTAGTAAGGGTGTAGTTTTGGATTAATATATATTCTTAGCAAGTAGTGAATGTAGTGTAACTAATAGTTGAATTTATTCACTTGTTGTAGATAATTTGAAGAGAAAAGCATACATACAATGAAACATATAAGGCACATAATATGTTTTACTAAGTGGAGTAACTAATATTCAAGTAGTCTTACATGATTGACCAGGCGGGAATAACCAACATAACCAGCTACATGTAAACAAGCTTGTCCGGAGAGTACGTAACCAGCTAATCTTACAACACAAAGTAGCTGATAAGCTTTTTTTTTTCTTTGAACTCTTCTTTATGCATATATATGATATATCCTTAATTAGGCAGCTTCTTCTGAATTCATATAAGGGTTTTGCTATTTGTCGCCCCGGGTGCGACAAATAAGATTCTTAAAATGGAAACTTATCCCTAACTTAAAATCTTTACAAATAAAATTATTAAACTTTGATTCATCAAATCTTTATCATATCTTCACATATTGAAAAATTAAAAAATAAATTAACTAACCACCCATAATAACTGGTTAGTTATCGTTCTTGTTCACTGTCATTTTCTTCCATCAAAAGAAAAAAAATTTAACAAGGATTCAATGAATTTATTTTTTAAAGGAAGCTTATGATTTTATTTAAGAGAGAATTGAAAATATCAATGAATGGATAGATAAAATTGAAAATAATTGAGAGAGTTAACGTAAATCAGCTATTTATTTCATTAGGGTGAATTCCTTGTATAGTCCCTAACCTATCACATAAAGTTCTTATTAGTCCCTAAGCTTTACAAATGCTTTTTTAGGTCCCTAACCTTTAAAAAGTGTTACTATTTAGTCCTTTTTCATTTTAGACTTTCAGTTTAATTACAACCAAACACCCAAACTTTATATTTATTTTTGTCATAATACCAATATTTATTTATTTTCAAAAAAATACCTCAATCTACACATTTTAGGAAACAATAATAAATTATCACTCCCTATTTGCTCCTTTTTTCAAAAAAATAGTACTTTTCATAAAAAAAAACATAATTTTAAAAATAAAATGTGAGTTATAAATATTTATTTCCCTGTTATTGAATTTAATAGTTATTAAAATATTTTATAAAATTAAAAAAATTCTTATATTGCCCTCTTATTGAATTTAATAAAATCACCCCTTATTTACCCTTTGTTAAAAAACTAGAAATGTTTTTTAACAAAGGGTAAATAAGGGGTGATTTTTTTATATAAAAATTTCTTTTACCAATTTTTTATGAAGTTTATAAAATAATTGCAAAAAAAATTGATGGATTAAAAAATCACTTTACTAGTTTTTTTTTTAACAAAGGGTAAATAAGGGGTGATTTTTTTTATATAAAAATTTCTTTTATTAAATTTTTATGAAGTTTATAAAATAATTGCAAAAAAGTGATGGATTAAAAAATCACTTTATAAAAAATTTATAAATAATGGGTAAATAAATAGGGGAAGTTAGATTTTTTTTTTTGTGAAAATTTGTTTTTTTTTATAAAATGTTTTAATGACTATTAAATTCAACAAGAGGGCAATAAATATTTATAACTCACCTTTTATTTTTAAAATTATGTTTTTTTAATAAAAAGTACTATTTTTAAAAAAAAGGAGTAAATATGGAGTGATAATTTATTATTTTTTCCTATAATGTGTAGATTGAGGTATTTTTTTGAAAATAAATAAATATTGGTATTATGACAAAATAAATATAAAGTTTGGGTATTTGGTTGTAATTAAACTTAAAGTCTAAAATGAAAAAGGACTAAATAGTAATACTTTTCAAAGGTTAGGGACCTAAAAAAACATTTACAAAGGTTAGGGACTAATAAGAACTTTATGTGATAGATTAGGGACCATGGAAGGAATTCACCCTATTTCATTAAAGGAAAAAATAAGAATATTTGAGCGTTTTAGTAGTGGATTTGTTGTTTATTAGGTAAAATATTAGAGTTAAGAGTAACATTGTTGAATAAATAAAATAAAAGCTAGCTTACATTTCTTTTTGATTTCCTTAGAAAAATGAAAAAAAAATTAAGTTGACACAGTGTTTTGTTAGTAGTGGCTATTGATATTAATTTTTTGGATACTTTATTGTACTTTTGTGAATAATTTATAAAATTATTTAACTTATTGTAAAGATTACTTAAAATGATTTTTAATCCTTAATTTATAATTTAGAGATATGTTAAAGATTTGGTGAATCTATATTTGCCAATTTTATTTTCTAAAGATTTTAACTTATGGATAGAGTTCTATTTTAAGAACCTTATTTGTCGCCCCCGGGACGACATATAGCAAAACCCTTCATATAATCCCATTATTATTTAATAACTACCAAGTACATGTACGTAGATGCCGTTGGTTGATCTCCCTTACGGATGTGGATAATTTTCTCCAGCGTGTACATGTGCAGGCGGCCACCAAGGACCGGATGGGTAGCTTTTTGACACTGCAGCGTATATATATTAGTGGGGGATAAAATTAAACAAATCAATCGCATTGAGTCCAATATTGTGTGACGGATCGGATCGAGGAATTAAGAACAACTAATAAGAAGCTAGCTCAATTGACAAATTTAATTACTTACATAGTTTACGGGCCGGTATAGTAATGCGAGAATGAGCACCAGCTGCCTCCATTGACAGGAAGAGTAGACCAATGAAGACCACTAGAGAGATCAGCTTAGATACGCTAAGTAAGTTCATTCTCATGATTGTTTAATTGGTCAAGTCCCTAGCCTTGTTGCGGTATGTGATTTTTTTCAAGAGGAATTTATAGAGGCACAAGGATGAAGAATAGTCAAGCATATGTCATTGCGGAATACGAGATCTCTGTCAGATAGAATGATGGTCGGAATACCATGTAATTTCACTACCAAGTCAACAAACAAACTAGCGACCCGAGGGGCATCAAAAGAGGGTCTGAGGGCCCCAAAGTGGGCGTATTTAGAGAGCCTGTCAACTACAATCAGAATTGTGGTGTGACCACGAGAAGGAGGTAATCCGGTAATAAAATCCATGGACACCTCGTCCCAAACTTGCTGAGGAAAAGGAAGAGGCTGAATTAATCCGGCTGGCTTGCTAGTACTATACTTGGTAGATTGACAAATAATGCAAGCATCCACAAAGCGTTTAACATCAGCTCGCATGCCTTTCCAAAAAAATACCTTAGCAACACGGCGGAAAGTGCGCTCAATGCCAGGATGGCCGGCGCGAGGCGATGCATGGAATTCGGTCAAAATCTCGGCTTTCAGAGGAGAGGTCGTGGCTAATACCAGTCGATGCCCATAATACAAAATACCATCATGTACACGAAACGGCTCAAGTAAAGTGCCGTTTGTAGCCGCGGTGTGCCAGGCTCGTAAGTCCTCCATGGACGAATTCTCGGCTTTGAGCCGAGGCAGAATATTCGGCAAGGGCGCCGCAAAAGTGAAGAATTGGCGCAGCCCAACGTCGTCTTCGCTCATGCAACGCGACAATGCATCCGCCACCCGATTACTAGCGCCAGATTTGAATTCAATTTTAAATTTATAACCCATGAGCTTGCGCATGAAAAACTACTGATCAGGGGTCTGGATCACCTGAGTGAGAAGTTCTTTCAAACTTTTCTGATCGCTGCGTATTAAGAACTCGCGGCCGAGCAAATATTGACGCCATTTTTGAACAGCGGAAACAATGGCGAAAAGCTCACGATGATATGCGGAAGACCCGCGACGTCGGATGCCCAATTTCTTGCTGAAGAACGAGAGAGGGCGCTCCTCTTGTAATAAACCGCTCCAACGCCCTCATCCGATGCATCAGTCTCAACAACAAACTGTTTGGAAAAATCGAGTAGCTGAAGGATCGGTGGAGACATCATTGCGTCTTTCAAACGCTGAAATGCAGAAGACCGCCGATTCTGACCATTCGAACTTGTCCTTCTGTAATAAATCAATTAATGGAGCTGCTAGTAAGGCATAATTGCGGATAAACTTCCTGTAGTAGCCTGTCAAACCCAGAAAACCTCTCAATTGTTTAACTGATTTCGGAATAGGCCAATCAGACATAGCCGATAATTTTGCCGGATCGGCCAGAAGCTGTCCTGCGGTAACGATATGCCCCAAATATTCCACTTTCGTAGTTCCGAAGGAGCATTTCGACCCTTTCACATAAAAATGATTATCCTGAAGAATCTGCAGAACTGTATCCAAATGGGAAGCATGAGCAGTAAGAGAAGGACTGTATATCAGAATATCATCGAAAAAGACAATTACAAAACGGCGCAGATATTGAGCAAATATAGTATTCATCGCTGCCTTAAATGTTGATGGCACATTAGTTAGACCGAACGGCATAACTAAGAATTCAAAATGGCCATCATGAGTGCGGAAAGCTGTCTTGTAAATATCGAAAGAGTGCATCCGAATCTGATGATATCCTGAGCGCAGATCAAGTTTAGTAAAAATAACAGCATTCCCTAATTCATCAAATAATTCATCAGCAGTGGGAATCAGAAACTTATCTGCGATGGTAATATTATTGAGGGCTCGATAATCGATGCAGAAGCGAAAGTTGTCGTCCTTCTTTTTGACTAGAAGAGCTGGAGAAGAAAAAGGACTAGTGCTGTGCTGAACGATTCCCTGCTCAAGCATGGCCTTAACTTGGCGTTCAATCTCCGATTTCTGGAAATACGGATATCTGTAAGGGCGGACGTTAACCGGTTTCGATCCCGGCTGTAGATGTATGCGATGATCCTAAGTCCAGGGCGGAGGAAGGCCTGTCGGCATGGTGAAAACCGAGCGGCGATCCTCGAGTACGGCGCGGAGTTCCGGCGCCAGGTTTGGTGGCCAATCGAACACATCAGAATTAGCCTCGGAAGACATGCTGAGGACCTCAAAGCATTCAATAATCTTATCAGAAGCGCAGAGAGAAAGTAGTACTGACATCGAGATTGGTTTCGGTGATTGCCGTTCGCCTTTCAGAACACAGTTTTATCATCCCAGGAGAATTGCATAGTCAACTTAGCATAATCATGGGACACAGTGCCCAAAGTTTGTAGCCATTGTACACCGAGGACGACTTAGGGTCCATGCACCGCCAAAACGTAGAGATCAATAGAAAAAATATGACCCTGCAGATCAATACTAGTTGCCGGACACTGATGTGAACATAAAAGATAGGCTCCATTGCCCACAAATACACGAAAGGGAGCGATTTTTTGCAGTGGTAATTGTAACTTTTCGGCCATATCAGGATGGATAAAGTTATGAGTACTACCTCCATCAATCAAAACCTGAATCTGAGCACCCCGAATTGCGCCTGATAGCCGTAGAGCTCGCGGATTTGGAAGCCCTTCCATCGAATTCAAGCTGGAAATATCCCATGTCACAACTAGCTCATCCGATAGCTCGTTCTCGTCCTCGTCATCGCTGTCTTCGCAACTCAATAACGCCAAAGAGCGGGGTTTGCAGCGATGTCCCCGGGAGTACCTCTCATCACAATTCCAACACAAGCCTTTTTTAGTACGTTCATCACGTTCAGCAATAGAAAGACGGCGAATTGGAAGAGATGAGTAATTATCGTTAGGAGGCGCTGGCGTTTGTGTGGGCGGTGTGTCACCCGCAAGAAGTGCCGGCGTGGCTTTCGTAGCCTGGGATCCAAGGCGATTGGCATTAGGAACCCTCGGCCGTTTTTTGGTGAGCCAAGGCGTGGCAACCTCAGTGAAAGATGCCGCTAATTCCCGAGCTAGAGCAAATGTCTGTGCCAATGTTGTCGGATTTCGTAAATTCAACTCCCGACGTGCCGGTTGTTTCAATCCGGCCTTAAATAGAGAAATCAGAGTTGCCTCAGATAGTCCAGTTACTTTGTTCAACAAGGACTCGAATTCAGTCTGATAATCAAGGACGGATCCCTTCTGTTTCAGATTGGCCAAAAGACCTGTATAATCTTCATAGTAAGTGGGATCAAAGCGCTGCTGAATGGATTGCAGAAAAGCTGTCCAATTCTCTCCGCAGTGATTCCGTCGTTGATAACGAAACCAATTCGAGGTGGGGTGGTCAATCAGCATACCAACCAATCGCAGACGATCGTAATCCGGCGTCCGAAAATAATCAAAATAGGCTTGGACTTGAAAAATCCAACCGTTCGGATCGGACCCATTGAAACGAGGCGGATCAACCCGAATCTTTGGAGCGGTGTCGGTACCGGGTGGAACGCGGCCAAGGGCATTGTAACCTTGCGGCACTGCTGGCGGTTGCTGCTATTCGAGCTCACCAGGGCTTGGCGCGACGAAAGGTGTCGGGCTCGGTGAAAACTGTTGCGGCGTCCATCCTGCGAGCGGTAGCGACACAGGCGCGGCCATGGAGGCTATAGGATTAGCGCTAGGTGGAGGCCAACCAGGGATCGCGTGCATCAATCCGGACGAAAACCCTTGCGGCTGCAGATTAGGGTTTGGAAAAGGCCACGCATTGACCCAATCTTGGACTGGCGGCTGTGCGCTGCTAGGGCCGGCGCCCGCTGGTGGCCATCCGTGGTTAGGTGTGGCGTGAACCGCCATGGCGGGGGAAGCGGTGGTGGTGATTTGGGCGGCCGAGACCTCGGCACTAGGGGTGCGATTCGGCTGTAGTAAATCGCACATCGTGTCTTGCCGGGATTGTTGTTCATCCACACGACGCGTAAGCTTTTGGAAATCGTCGGAAAGTTGCATGATCAAGTCACGGAGATCGGGGTGATCGATGGCGGTGTTTGTGGAGTCATCAACGATGGATTTCGACATGGTGTTCGAGGTGAAAGCACCAGTTGATACGGACCCGATGTGGACCGCGTATCGAACCCTTGTTGGTCAAGGGGGTTGAGCCTAATTTGATGTGGATTCCGACTCGGGATAGCAGAAAGCAAGAACAAAGAAACTAAAGGAAATTAGGGCAAACTATTTTCTTGGATAAAATTATGAGAAAGGTTACCAAGAGTATTTATACCTAAGCTCTAACGGTTCAAAAAAAGCGTCCCGGGAAAGAACCGTAAAGAAAACCCGAGAAGAGAGCAAAGCTCTAGTTTATAAAAATTACATAAATTAAATATTCTGCTAAAACTAAAATTATTAATCTAAATTATAGAATATTAATCCTCATATCTCTTTGGACGACGCCTAATTCTTGATGGCCTTGTATTTGAATTTACGTGGGTATCATATTCTTAGCAAGTAGTGAATGTGGTGTAACTAATAGTTGAATATATTCACTTGTAGATAATTTGAAGAGAAAAGCATACATACAATGACACATGTAAGGCACATAATATGTTTTACCAAGTGGAGTAATATTGAAGTAGTCTTACATGATTGACCAGGCGGGAATAACCAACATACGTTCATCGTAGTCAAAAACTAACTACATGTAAACAAGCTTGTCCGGAGTACGTAACCAGCTAATCTTACAACACAAAGTAGCTGATAAGCTTTTTTTCCTTCTTTGAACTCTTCTTTATGCATATATATGATATATCCTTAATTATATTATACATACTACATTCATACATATTTAATGAGGCAGCTCCTTCTGAATTCATATAATCCCATTATTATTTAATAACTACCAAGTACATGTACGTAGATGCCGTTGGTGGATCTCTCTTACGGATGTGGATAATTTTCTCCAGCCCGGAACCGGCCGTGTACTTGTGCTGGCGGCCACCAAGGACCGGATGGGTAGCTTTTTGACACTGCAGCGTATATATATTAGTGGGGGATAAAATTAAACAAATCAATCGCATTGAGTCCAATATTGTGTGACGGATCGGATCGAGGAATTAAGAACAACTGATAAGAAGCTAGCTCAATTGACAAATTTAATTACTTACATAGTTTACGGGCCGGTATAGTAATGCGAGAATGAGCACCAGCTGCCTCCATTGACAGGAAGAGTAGACCAATGAAGACCACTAGAGAGATCAGCTTAGATACGCTAAGTAAGTTCATTCTCATGATTGTTTAATTGGTCAAGTCCCTAGCCTTGTTGCGGTATGTGATTTTTTTCAAGAGGAATTTATAGAGGCACAAGGATGAAGAATAGTCAAGCATATGGATTCAAGGATGGTAATATATGTAGACTTGGGCCACTTGCAAAACGGGTTAACAGATCTGTGAAAGTGGGGCCGTAAACCAGGGGATTGCGCATTAGCCTAAGGATCGAAATATCTTAGGTGTTAGAATTTTTATTTAAGGATCAAAATCTTCTCAACTTTATTTATGGAGTTTTTTTTTTTCTCAATTTCAACGTAACTAGATCCATCGGGGGCGATACGTGTGAAAAAATTGGGTTTTCAGGACAAACTCGTCGGAGATTAATCGATTATCGGTTCTATTGGACAAACTCGTTGTATTTCCTTTTAGTATAGCTTGGGCCTCAAGATAGGTCTTCTTATGTACTTGTATATAAACCTCATTAGTAAATGGAAAAGCCAGATTTTCTGCCCCAAGTAATCTCATTAGTATCCAATTGGGTTTTATTTTCGATTTCAATTTCGAACGGATGTCAAACAAGTTTATGATGTAATTAATAAGATTCGGGTCATTTCCAAGTTCAAGTTACTTTTGGCTTTGGTTTAGGGGTAAGTCTCAAACATCAACTTTTTTCAAGGTCGTTCAAATTCAATATCAAATCAATTAATGAGTTAAATGATTTTACATAAATTGTTTCAGATTTTGCCAGAACTCATCGTATCGTAGTTATAGTCTATTTTACTCAAGTTGTATTAGGATAGTATCATTCGTTTTCACTTTGATACAGAAACTAGTTTCTTAGTGAGAAATTGCGAGATCTACTCACGTCAGGTTTAGATCGAGTGGATTTTAGAGTGAACAAATTATGGTCGTTAAATAAAAAAAACAACAGTTGAGATTAGATTAAAATTGCACTAAACCACCCGTTAAATAGGCGAATTTACACTTAACCACCCGTTATACACGAATTTGTTTTAAACCACCCAAAACTTCGATTCCGTTAACAAATAGCCACCCATGGCGTTATTCCGTCAAAAATGCCGTTAGATCGTGTACAATTACTACTTTGCCCTTAATTGTTCCAAATATTTACATGTAACCAGGCGGTTTGGGCATGTGGCTGGGCTCTCCATTCTCAAGCTTTCTCTCTCTGCTACTTCTTCAATGGCCGCTCAAGACCTCAACATCCCCTCCTCTCTTCCGCCTTACTCCGAGGTAACCAAATCGGACTCCTCCCCACTCAATTTCACCCCTAATCACATCAACATTTCGATTCAATTTCACAGTTCCCTGCTCAAAGGGTGACAAATCTCGTTTTTATTTAGCTAGGGTTTCTGGTTGCGGAAAATTAGAAGAAAAAAAAGCCCCTTTTTTTGACTGAGTGCTCTTGTTTTCTTGCTCCCGCTGATATACGCCGCCATAGAAGCGCTAAACAAGAAGATGGGGTCGAACAAGACGTCGATCTCGAGCTACATAGAATCAGGGGACGGGAATCTCCCGACGGGCCACTCCACGCTTCTCAGGCACCACTTGCACAGGATGAAGGAGAGTAGAGAACTTCTTCTTCTGGAAGAACAATTACATGAAGCCCGACCCCAATTTCGTCCGCCGCGGCCGGGGCAGGCCGAATCTAGGGAGGTCTACTCGCCGCCGGCTCTGCCTTCGGTGGCCGGGGCAACGACGCTAGCTGTTCCGTTCAAGAAGAAGGAGACACGTGGCAGGCCAAGGAAGTATCCCCGACCAGAAGAGGATCTGGACATGGGAATGGGAATTGGGCCCGGGTCGGGCCTGGGTATGGGCTTTGGGCCCGGGTCCAGGAAGAGAGGTAGGCCTCCTAAATGAGTAAATGTATGGAATAATTAAGGGCAAAGTAGTAATTGTACACGATTTAACGGTATTTTTGACGGAATAACGCCATGGGTGGCTATTTGTTAACGGAATCGAAGTTTTGGGTGGTTTAAAACAAATTCGTGTATAACGGGTGGTTAAGTGTAAATTCGCCTATTTAACGGGTGGTTTAGTGCAATTTTCTCTATTTTCTATCCCTGTCGATTTATTATATTTTTGATTAACTTTTTTAGACTTCACGGATTTCCTATAAGTTTTAGAACTTGGTCTTTAGAATTTACAACAAATCATAAAAACAAGACCGGTTCACGTCATAGTGGGTTTATATATTTTGAATGGCAAATATTAAGCGACATAGGTATTCCATATTTGTGAAAGCAAATAGATACTCCATAGTTTATTAATAATTGATAGCCCATGTATATAGCACGAGTATATGTCAATTGTCAATTTTGTTTGGTAGTTACAAATTTTCTACAAACATTGAAGTGATGGGCCTTGGTTTCTGGATGAATGTGGTGATTAGGCAATCGTCTTCGTCTTCCTTCCAGTACCACTTGTTTGTTTGACTTCCTACTAAAGATATGGTACGTACACCACTCAATTGAATGAATCTCCTTACCACATGCAAGACAGCAAGAAAGGCATTGCATTTCAAAAGAAGCATGTCGACGGTCGACCCTACTTTTTTATGGACCACTTACTCGCAATGGAATATTTATTCAACAGTTTCGACTTTCAAGCCTTATCTTATAGCTTAGAGTATGTCCAACAACTTCTCTATAATTTTCTTCAAAATGGAGAACCGAATGTCAAATTCTCTATAAAAAAATCACTTCAACTCCAACAGTTTCCTTATTTTGAACAACCTAGCATTCATTGCTTATTATTTTATATATAAAATCTTTTTAAAAATACTAAAAAATTAATATTGGAATGATCATCCCACATCGGAAATATAAAGAGAACTAAACCAGTATAAATACCCTTGGGTTACTCCTCTTATTGCCAATTGGTTTTAAGATGAAACCCCATTAGGCTTGTGTACTGGGCTTACGTATGCACGTGGCCCATGAAGTTTCACATGGTGGCCCACGGAATTTGACAATTAAATATAACCAATTGCATGCTTACATGTATAACAATCATATATAATTCATTCCCCAAATCCCTAAATTTAGGGAAAATATTTCATTTTTTTCCCTCCATACTATTTTGAAGAATGGGATAGAGATTCTCTAAAAACACAAATACAAATACATATAGAGAAGTTCTTGGGGTCGCTCTTATTTGACTAATGAGAACATTATTGGCATCAATTAAGTGGAGTGATGTTATCGGATACCGACTCTCTCTTTGCTCTCTTCTTGTACCACTTTGATCGATCTAGATTTTAACCTCGTTTTGGCCTTGTTTGGGCGCTTGGCCAACCATTTTATAATGTTACTTCTAGTTATAATGTTCTTCTTATGGCTTTCTGTAGTGTTTTAGGACTTCTTTTTTTGTTAAAAATACATTATTTCAAAAAAAAAACCTTAATTTAATAAAACATACTTGTTAAAAACACATTATTTAAAAAAAAACGCGGTTCATGTGAATTCCAAATAGCACGTGTAAGAAAGTTGATATAAAATATATTGTTTAAGATTCAAGGGGTTGAATCTCTCCATTCATACATTGGTACCAAAATCGCCAAGACGAAACTCGACTTGAAAATACAACCTGAATCACTCGAACTCATATTTGAATCGAAACCCGACTTGAATTGGCTCAAACTCAAAATTTATTCATGAAACCTAAACTTGACTCCAAAACCAAACCTAAATCTCTTGATCTCATTATGATTGAAAAACCTGAACTAAATTGCTTGAAATCATATCTGACTTAAGGAACACAATTAACCTCAATAGTCAAGCACATATAGATTGGTACATCACATATGCACTTGCATTGTTGAACTAGCTAGCATTTGAGATCAATTTACATAATTAACCCATACATCGATCAGCAATGGCAGAGCGAGGGGATATAGAGTGGTTTGCTACGTTCGCCCCCCTTGGGCTAAGTGTTGGGAATGAGGACACTTAGACACACCATAGTGTTTCATGGAAGTGTATCACAGAGGACCAAGACTTGTGCAAGTGGATCAGTTGGAGCGTGCAAGTGTGAGAAGTTAGTTAAACAACTTGTTAAAGAAGCTTTTGCAATCAGACTTGAAATAATACATTTTAAGCTAATTCCTTCTATTGAAAAGGGACTTTACTTTCTAAAGAATTCTGCTACATCTTTTTTTTTTTTTTGTTCTTGTAAATAAGTGTTTTGTTAATAAAAACATATGTTGATGATGTCTCTCCAACATTTGGCATGCTAGGTTTGGCCATTTACCCTTATATACATGTTGAACACTTTTCCTTTTCTTCATGATTCTTTATATGAATCTTAATTGAGTGCTTGTGACATCAAAGCTAGACAATCTCGGGCTCCTTTCCCATCTAGTTAGATAAGTACTACTAATTACTAAATATTTGTAGATACTTGGAAAAGATACTTCTTGGTTTTAGTTGATGACTTTAGTAGAAATACCAGGATACACTTACTCACCAACAAAGGCAGTGCTTTTGATTTTGTTAGACCATTCATTGACTGATAATGTTCTTGAGCTCGGTTTGAGAAACAAGCTTATAATGGGCTCAATGAGAAAGGGATTTTGCTTCAAATAAGTTGCACATCCACTGCATAACACAATGATGTAGAAGAAAGAAAATACCAGCACAGCCCCGTGGGCATAGCTCAGTTGGTATCCGGACAGCAGATTGTGAATAAGAAAATACCAGCACATTTTGTTCAAATAAGTTGCACATCAAGACAGAAAATGTTTATTCGATTTACCTTTTTTAATGAAAGTCTAATCTCGATCAACGATTTTTTTTTCGTGAAATTGACAGAATTATTCTTATTTCATATATGGTCCGTTAACTTATTTAAAAAAAGAGGGTGATTGTGACAAAATGTAAAAAGAAATAACTAATAAATAATTTTTTTTTATTAGGCATAGAGTAAGGCCCCAAAAATATCTGGACGGTCTTGTTTAGTCTATTATGTAAATAGTGATTTTAGACACTATCAAGGTCAAGAAGTCAAAACTAGCTAGTTTCAAATAAAACAAAATATACCAATAAAGTAGGTCAGAAGTCAAAATTGAACAACTTTTGTTATAGTCAGCAAAATATAGATATTTTGGTTATTGAGAAGATCAGACTTCCATCAATAGATGAAAGTGATGAATTAGTGCACAGAATCATAAAGTATTAGATAGATTAGCGGCTCGGTGAATACACTAGTGAAATTAGTCTAGTGAGTTATATTTCTAGCTTAGACTAGTGAGTTGTATCTCTGAACAACATTGGATAAATTAACAATTTGGTGAATTAGCTTTTATTGTTGTTTCAAAAAGGCAATCCAAATTTATTTGACCTCCAGTTGTGAACCTCGGGTTTGTAAATTTACCATTAAATTAAAGCATACGAACCAGCTGGTAAATCGACTTGTGCCGACCGATCGACTTAACCAAATGGATGGAAAAATTGTGACACTTGATTTTTCACCAAAGTAAAAGGGTGGAGATAAAAGTCAGAATTTGAAACCTCCCAACATCCTCCTATGCCTTCTATTGCTAGCCCACCCACCTCATCATCTTGATTCTTGACCACCAATCCAAAAATATATTGCACTTGTTGGCGTTTTACGAATTTGTGTTTGAACTCAATTAACTGAACGGTATATTCTGGTTCAAAATTACAAAAATACTCTAGTTCGTTTCAGTATCTAAAGCATTTGAGACGGCCATAAATTAGGCCACATTAAAATATCTATGAAACCAGCTTCTCTTTTAAAAATGGTCATGCAAGCTCAAATTCGTGGAACAACAAATACACTCCTCTTTTTCGATTGAGAGAGAGAGAGAGAGAAGCAAATATATTTCTTTATTACTCCAAATTTGCAATTGTTAGGATCCTGAAGAAAGCCATGCTTCCAAAGCCACAAAACTTCACTCCTTCCCACATTCTCTTTTCCATTTTGCTTCTGCACTCTTTTTCTTTCTCTTATCAGCAAGCTTGTAACCTCCATGATCAATCTTCTCTTCTTTCTTTCTTGGCTAACATTTCAACTTCTTCTTCCCCTTCCTTAAACTGGTCTTCTTCTATAAGTTGCTGCCAATGGCAAGGGATTAAATGCAATATCAATGGAAAGGTAACACATTTGGAATTGCCTTCTAAAGGCCTTGAAGGGGTAATAATCACTTCCTCCATTAGCAACCTTATTAACCTTACTCATCTCAATCTATCCAACAATTATCTCCATGGAACCTTGGGAGAAGAAATCATTAGGCTCTCTAATCTTAAAATCTTAGATTTATCTTCCAATAACTTTTTTGGATCCATGCCTTGGAAGATTGGGAATCTCCTTCACTTGGAAAAGCTTTATCTTCACACTAACAATTTTAGTGGTCCTATCCCATCATCTTTGAAGAATTGTACAAATCTAGTGGAGATAACTTTGAGGAATAATCACCTCAATGGCGACATCTCAAAATTAGATTTCACTAGATTTGTTCAACTCCAAAAGCTTGATCTTAGAAATAATAGTTTCAGTGGAACTTTGCCAGAAAGCATATACTCATGCAAATCACTCGTAGCAATAGGAGTATCTCTAAACAGTATAACTGGCCAAATCTCCTCAAGAATTGTTGGATTGAAAACCCTCTCTTATCTATCTCTATCTCATAATTACTTTAGGAATATTACATCAACTCTTAGAGTTTTAGCAAAATGTAAGAACCTAAACACAATCTTTCTCTCATACAACTTCTACAATGAAACCCTCCCAATCCATGAAACTTTTGTCGGTCTAGGTGATTTCCCAAAGCTTGAGATATTTGACCTTGCCAATAGCAACTTTGGAGGTCCAATTCCGAATTGGATATCTAATTTGAAAAGATTGCGCCATCTAAACCTAAATGATAACAATATGATGGGTACAATCCCAGATTGGTTAGGCACATTACCAAACCTCACTTCATTAATCTTATCCAACAACAACTTTTCAGGAAAATTCCCCTTGAATTTGTGCCAATTGCCAGCACTTGTCTCACCAAGTGCTCAACCAAACCCTTACTTTCATTTTGAACTCCCCAGCTTTGTGTTTCTACCCAATAGAACTTTGCTTATTGCCACCATTTACCAAGGGCTAGATCTCTCATACAATTCTTTTGATGGTAATATTCCATTAGAGATTGGCAACTTAATAAATCTTCAACAACTATTACTCAAAAACAACTACTTTTCTGGCCACATTCCAGAGAGCATCTCAAATTTGAAAAATCTAGAAGCTCTTGATCTCTCTAACAACAATTTGACAAGCAGTATCCCGACGTCACTTGGAAGACTAAGTTTCCTGTCGGTGTTTGATGTTTCTTATAATGATCTTGAAGGCCCAATACCAACGGGTGGTCAACTTGAAACTTTTCCTTCATCTAGCTTTGAAGGTAATCCAAGTTTATGTGGCGAGCCCTTAAATCGCTCTTGTTCAACTGCAACAACAGCAGGAGCAGTAGTTGGAAATAGAAGTGAGCATCACTCCATGAATCCATTTTTGGATGGACTATTCATTGGTTTTGCTTCAGGATTTTCTGGTGTTGTTGCAATTGTAGCATCATATTTCTGGTTCAAATTAATACTAATTAAAGTGTAGTATCCTATTTCTGGTGTTCTTGCAAATAAATGAAGTTATAATTTAATTTAGCTTTGTTTCCCTCTAGTTGATTTTTTTTCTCTCACTTACAAAGAGCCTTGCTTACCGTCCTTTTTCTTTTATGGAGCCCTGAACACCCTACATACATTTGGTTAAATGTGGGATGTCGAATATTTAAAAAAAACACAGGAAGTTTACTTTCTAGAAATTGAAATTCAAGTGAAATAAAAAATATTGGTATTTTTTTTTGGAAAAGTTAGAAACAGAGTATTAGTGATTTTTTTTTTTTAGTCATGAAACAGAGCTACTGCTCTTGCGGGATAAATATATTAAAGGAAAAAGTATCAGTCCCTAACGGGACATTACATCAGAAGTAAGAACATCAACAACATAGTCTGGGATATAAACATACTCAATAAAATCAGAAGCTAAATCAATAGCTTTATTAGCTATAGTATCGGCAACCCGATTTGCTGAACGTTTTATATAAGCAACTTGAACTTCAAAGCCATTAACTTGCATCAGAGCACGGCAACTAGCAAGCATATGGGAGTACCTACTTGGATGGGTTCTCGTAGCATTGAGAAGCTCAGCAGCATGTTTAGAATCAGTTTGGACTTGAAGCCGGGTAAACCCCTTCCGCTGGGCAACTTTGAGGCCATGTAAAATCGCCCAGAATTCTGCCATGAGAGCCTCACAAAACCCACATTTAAACGTGTATGCTTGTATGAATTGACCCTCGGTGTTTCGAAAGACACCACCACCCCCTGCCAAACCAGGATTACCTTTAGAGATAGCATCAGTATTCAAACAAACCCATCCAGCCGGTGGAGGACACCAGTAAGAGACTTGTGCAAATTCAACAGAGCTAGAAACAGGGGTCAGCAGATGTTTCATGGAAGCTGCAGCAGTATTGTAAGCTTCAACAATGGAACATACTCTCCTAGATAGATTGGTGAGCTCGTCTCTGCCTTCAAACACCAACGAATTACGGGACTTCCAGGTTTGCCAAACCATGGTTGCAAATATGGTACTCCACTGGTCACTGTGCTGAATATTCTCATAAATCCATGTTCTCGGCTCCATGATTGTAAAGAAATTAGCTTGGATCATATTGCCACTTAAAGCCAACCAAATATCACGAACACGAGAACAATCACGCAAGGCATGAAGGCTCGATTCATCTTCCTGGTAGCGAGGACAAGCTGCAAATGTTGAAATGTGCCTACGAAGGCGAGTGGCATTGCAAAGAATCGAATCATGGGCTAACAAGAAAAGAAAATGCCTCGCCCGCTGATGCACTGGTGTTTTCCAGATTTTATTCCAGACTGGATTTGCATTTTGCACATCAATTGGGCGAATCAACTCCATTGCAGACTTTGTAGAAAAAGTGCCAGATTGAGAAGGATGCCAAAATATAACATCAAGAGCCTCATCATTATCCTGAATATGCACAGAGTTCAATTGTTGCAAAATCTGAGCAGGCAGATATTCACCAAGCAATTGAAAGTTCCATCCCTCATTAGAATAATATTCAGCAACCGTTGCAGCCTGTTCTTCCTCCGGTACTTCACAAATAGCTAAATCAATCAAAGGACCATTTAACAGCCATGTGTGATGCCAGAAAAACGTGTGTCTTCCATTACCAATGCCCATACTTAGCCCTTCAACTAAAACCTTTGATCCATGAAGAATGCCTTTCCACATTTGGGACGAATTAGGCCGACTTTGAAACATGTCAATATCAAGCCTACCACCACAGTATTTTCCGCGGATCACCTGACTCCAAAGCGTTGTTGGTTCAGTCAAAATTCTCCAACCAAGCTTGGCAAGGAGGGCGGAATTGGACTCTCTCATTGATCGGATGGCCAAGCCGCCACAACGCTTAGGCTGAACTAATTTATCCCAACTGATCAGATGCATCTTTCTAGATTCAGAGGTAGAACCCCAAATAAAGGAGCGAACCTTTTGATCAATGTCATCACAAACTGAGCGAGGAAGCATTGAGGATTGCATCACATACACTGGTAGACTAGTGAGTACAGAATTAGCCAGAGTCACCCTACCTGCCGCCGATAGATACTTTGCCTGCTAGTTGCTTAACCGAGATGTTACACGTTCAAGTAAGTAATCATAACGGTCTTTTGACAAACGCCCACAAGCCACTGGGACGCCCAAATATCGCTCCACATCATCAGCAATAGGAATAGATAAAAAGTTACTAATCATATCCCGCTCGACAGTAGGAACTTTCCGTGAAAAGATCACACTACTTTTCTCAAAGTTGACCGCTTCACCAGAGTAACGACAAAAGCGATCAAGAGTAGATTTGATCAAAGCAGCTTGCTGAGTTGATGCTTCCGCAAAGAGAATTAGGTCGTCAGCAAAAAATAGATGTGACAAACCCACGCCTCCTTCAAAGAAAGGCTTCCACGTACCCGTTCGAACTTCGCCCTGGATAATGTGTGAGAGATATTCCATACAAAGAACAAATAGATACGGAGATAAAGGATCGCCTTGTCGGATGCCCCTCGACGGCTCAAAGGACCCTGACTTGTTTCCATGCCAAAGCAACTCCATTTTTCCATGTGTTTGGCATTTCATAATCACATCCACTAAAGATCCCGACATTTGAGCTTTCTCTGGAACGACCCGCAAAAAATCCCACCGAACCCTATCATAGGCCTTGGCTAGATCAATTTTCAACATCATATATTTCCCAGAGGTTCGTGCAGCTGAAAAGGAGTGAAGAACCTCCTGAACAATGACCACATTATCGATGATTTGTCGCCCGGGGATGAAACTAGCTTGTGCCGGCGAAACAAGTAACGGTAAAGCCGGTTTGAGGCGATTAACTATCATCTTTGTAGCAATTTTAAACGTGACATTGAGTAAGGAAATCGGCCGAAAATGTGCCGGCAATTATGGTGTGTTTTTCTTCGGAATTAGATGCATCAAAGCGTCTGCAATACAGTCGAAAAAAATCCCATCATTGAGCATACCCAGCACAGCAGATGTGACTTGAGGACCCACTGTCGACCAATTTCTCTGATAAAACGCCGCTGGAAATCCGTCAGGTCCAGGTGCTTTGTAAGGAGCCATCACGTGAAGAGCTTGCCACACCTCCTCTGATTGAAATGGAGCAGCAAGCCCGGTGATAATATTCTCAGGAAGTGACGGAAAATCCAAACCCGGAGGAATACTAGCAAGGCCTGTGTTCACTACATCAGCCGTATAGAGAGAAGAGAAAAAGCTAAGAACAGAATTTACCACCTCCTCTGTATCAGTAGTCCAAGAACCATCTGTTTTCTGCAGCGTTGTCACTTTGTTAGCTCTTCTCCTAATGATGGTGGATAGGTGATAATATTTTGTATTCCTATCCCCATCAATGAGAAAAGAAGCCCTAGATTTCTGAAACTAGAGCAATTGCTCCTGTTGAAGGATCAATTCAAGTTTTTTCCGAAGCTCCTTTTCCCTCCAGAACAAACCTGGAGAAGGACGGCTATTCAAAGCACGGCGAGCACCTTCCAATCGAGCCCAAACTTTACGCTTTCGAAAGAAAATATTACCAAAGACATCTCGATTCCACTGACTCAAATCACCAGCAAGAGAATGTAGAGACTGATCCAGAGTACAGTTTGTTGCCCAATGGTCTGTTAAAAAATCCGAAAATCCCTGATGAGCCATCCATGCAGCCTGAAATCTGAAGGGGCGATTAATCTGGCCGATATGACTCGTAGTTTCGGTTGTAATGAGCAAAGGCAAATGATCTGAGTAAGGAGCAACCAAGTGACGAACCAGAGCCTCAGGAAACCTGAGACGCCAAGCATCAGTGCACAAACCTCTATCAAGTCGGGCTGCTTTATATGTTTCTAGGGTCGTTCCTGTTGTCCACGTAAATTGTGGTCCATCAAAGCCCAAATCAATCAACTGCAGTTTCTCTACACTGTTTCTAAATTCAGATGAAGCTCTATTGGAACCAACAGAAGAACTTGAGTGTTCCTCATCATTCATGGTTGCATTAAAATCACCCGCTATTAGCCAAGGTAAGTGATTTGTTTGAGCAACAATCTCCAAGTTTTCCCACAAAGTACGGCGATCAGTAGGGTCCGGAGATGCATAGACAACAATAAGCATCCAAGGTTCCTCACCTCTTCTCAGGATCTCGATCGTAATATGTTGAGGGTTCAAAGATAGAGGGATAACAAGTACCTTTGCCGTCCTCCAAAGAAGCCAAATTCCGCCCGAGAAGCCTCTTGCATCAACCCGTAAAACACCATCAAAACCCAACCGCCGACAAACAGAGTCCGCACGGACACCACTAATTCTTGGTTCTACAAGAGCGAGGACCGAAGGATTGTGGTGCCGAATAATGTCTCTAATAGTTGTCATGAAGTTAGCGCTTCCTGCGCCTCTCACATTCCAGATCAAAAGGCTGAGATTATTCATTAATAAAACTGAGTTAATGAGGTTCCCAAACATAGGAAGATTATTATCAGATAAACTGGCATTAAAAGCTAGGGCAGCATAGGCAATGCTGCGCATGGCTTCATTGAGTTGGTTTGACATTGAGACCCGACACAGAAGGGGTTGGGTCTCGGTTTCCATTGGCAGAAATTCCGCCTGCATTCGGTTTGCTAGTCTGGGGAGATACATGTGGAAGGGTCCCGTCCGGAGGTTCGAAACCACTATACTTGATCTGCTCAGCACCAACCTCTGTTCCACAGTCAGGGCGGCTGGGCGGTTGTGGAATTCCATGTTCAACGTCTTTGTCTCCTAAAGTCGTTGAAGTTGTAACAGGAGTCAAAGCGTGCTCTGTTAGTTTTGGTAAAGTAGTTTGGCGGTTAGGGTTCGTATGCTGCTTTTGCAAAACTGCCTCTTCAATCAATTGGGCCCTCTTCAATTCCGCTTCTTTTGTGACAACTGTAGCCTTAGATGCTAACTTCTCTGGCGTCTTTCTAGTAAATGATAGCGTCGTATCTTTCCCTTCCTTCTTATCTTTTCTTTTAGTATCTTTTTTAGCATCATCTTTCCTATTTTCTCGTACAGAAGATTTTTCCTGTGATTTGCCCATCACTCTCGCGCCTAAAGATTCTGCCGTTATTCTTGCCGCTTTTAGCGCTTCCTCGGAGATCACGGCTTTGATTGAATTTTGACTTTCCGTGGATGGACGATTGTTGTTGGCTTGTTGCTCCGGTGCACTGACATTACCGGCGGCCGTTTCTGAATTTGATTATCCCCATCTTCATTGGTATTTTGAAGAAGGGCGTAACGTGATCCAGTGAACGGCTTCGAAGGTTGCTCACTTGAGTGCTTTTGGTTGACTGTGGGTGTATTTGGCTTAGTCATACTTGCCACAGTTGACTGGTTTGAAGCTTTCGCCTTAGAATCATCATGTGGCGTGTTTGACTGGGATTTCTTGCGGCCCTTTTTTACAGCTTTCATCCATGGCACAAAACGTTCTTCCGGAGCCATGGCAGTTTTAGTAGATTCCATAACTTCCGGTTCAAGGTCATTGCTTGCAGATGGAAAATTGGAAGGGCATTTGTCACTTGTATGACCCACTCTTCCACACGAATAACACAACATTCTAATTCCTTCATACTGTATGGCCCAATTGCGCCTGCAAAATCTGATCTTGGACTGCAATGGATTGGCGAGATCAATCTCCACAGCTAACGGACAAATTGACCTCTATTAGCATCCAAGGTTGTTTGATCAACTCTGATTACCCTCCCAATTAGTTGACCTAGTTTGTGCAGGAAGCCAGCGTGGAAGTATTCTAAGCTCATTCCCGGGATGCGAACCCAAGCCATTAGAATTTTGGTCTAATTTTTGAAGGGGTCAAATTTGGGATCCATCTTCGAATGACCAAGTAGTTATCCCCAATCATCCACGGACCCGCAGTCATGACATGATTATAGTCCCCCTCATTTGTGAATTTGGTGACATAATGGTCGTTACCAATATCAACAAGGGTAAGACTGCCTTTAATTCCCCATTTTTGCTCGAGACGTTTCTTGAGTTGGACATAACCGAGACCTTTGTCAAACATGTGACTGATGAGTGAATGCGCCCACCGTGCACGAAGGGATCTTTTTTCTGCCGCTGTTAAGAGCAATACCGGACACATAGGGTCCGCCTCGCCATCATCTTCATCATCATCAGTGTCATAGAGCTCCGGACGAAAAATTTCTTGAGTTTTTGAAGTTTGCCCGGTTTCGTGAGAAGTTCCCCGAGTCACCGTGTCCTTGTAAGACAGAGTTGTAGTAGTAGTAGCGGGTACCGGTGCTGGTGTCACATCAGTGTTAGGCTTCTCAGTGATTTGGTTTTGTGTGCCTGATGAATGAGTTTCAGTAGGATGGCCATTTGAGATATTAGAGTTCTCATGGCCCTCATTCGAGTTACTGAATAAAGGATTGGAGATGGCGTTAGGAAGTGCCGTCGCCGGAGTCTCTTGAGTATTAGAACCCGGAGGATCAATGTCCATTTCATTTGCAGTGGAATTTTGATTCGTAGCGGTGGGAGGATGACCAGTTTCCTGGTCGCCCGTCGGCGACGGCATGCACGTCGGAGATGGATACAAACCGATAATGATTGCAATCTCTAGTGCGGTGTTGAAAGACTCTTCTAACAAGAAAGTTAATCAATGTATGCAAAATTTTGCAATTGAATGTATGTTTTATGGCAGCGAGAGTGATAATAGTATTAGTGATTTTTGAAGATAAATGTAAATATGTAATTAAGGGGTCACATCTAGGAATTATAACGTTGCTTGCTGTAGAAATTTCTTAAAATACTTTTAACAAAAATTAGGGACTAAATTTGTAGGACCGTGAGTGAACAACCTCAAGATGCTACAAACAGCAAGATGAATTAATTTACCTTGTTTCCCACCAAAAAAAAAAAATTAATTTACCTTGTCTCCAAGTCTCTGGCCGACATACATGCATCTTTCACAAAATTAACAAGGAAAACACTTTAATCTAAATTCCAATTTCCAGCTATAAAATTTCAACATTAAATGAAAAGTTTCCAGCTAACAATATTGAACTTCTCCGGCCAGAGATTGGTACATCATACAAAATGTCTTTCTTAGAACCTGAATTGGTCAGCAACTTACAACTGTTCCTATTTTAATCCAGCAAATCAAAAGTTTACATACAATCAGTGACATACCCAAATATGCTAATGTTAGATATTAAACCTACTTTAAACTCTAGTGATAGAGAAAGAGGCATGGCACATTCCTAGGATTAGTAGACTCTACGCAATAAGAGAAAACCGGGTTTGAACTCTTTAACCGGTTCAAACCGGGCCAGTCCTTGCTCTTTTGTGGCTTCCCCGGATCAATTCCGGTTTGGATGTAACTTAAGGCTTGGGCTTAAGTATTGAGTTGGTTCGAGCTTCACTTAGCTTGTGGTTTGGGCTTGCTCTTGAATGGCCCAAAACACCGGCCCAACTCTGATGTCCGAAAGAAGAAGCAAGCGTTTAAGTGAAACGCAACATTTAGCACCTTACCTCTTGACCTACCTATTTAAGCTCACTCTAGGGTTTGGAAGCTCATTCATCACTTCATTCTCTAGGGTTTGGAAGTTTCAAGTTAATTGTTTTCTCTGTCTTTGATGTTTGAGTTCTGCTTTCCTGGATCTGTGTAGCCGTTCTTGTAATCTTCTTCGAAAACTTAGTGGATATTGGGCTGGTCTCTCCGAACTGAGACTTCCGGGCGTAGGATCTTTGATCTGAACCGGGTCACCAAACTTGTTGTGTTCTCTCGCTTTACAGTTCCTTTAAGTTTCTTGTTCTTGCTTTATACTTGCGAGTTTAGATTCTTAGGGTTGCAAGTTTCACAAAGTGGTATCAAAGCGAGGTTGGCTCTTCCACTTGAGATCTGGTTTTTGCTTCTGTTGCATGCTTAGTTCCTAGATCTTGCTTTCTCTACTTTCTGTACTTGGTCTTTTGTCACTGTGATCCAAGAAGAAGGTTCTCTTGGACAAGGCAGGTGACTCGGCCTAGGTCGTTATGCCAAGAACAAAGATAATTAACCCTAATACAAGCTAGTATAGCGAGTAAGTCGGGGTCGTACCCTAGAGAACTTGCGGCTTCTAGTATCAATATTTTTACCAACTAAAGACAGGGGGAAATCAAGAGAAAGATCTAAACTAAACTAAACTAAGAAACAAATAACAAACAATCAAACAAAACAATAGAGAAACAAGTTTATTCAAAAGATCCACTCTGAAATAATCATTCGATCACAGATTCATCCACTGATTCCTTTTGCACCTATGATTAATTCCTATCCTAATCATTAGCAATCGCAAGTCCACGGTCCAAGCAATTCTTTAACCCTAGGCAAGGACGCTTAACCTAGAATTAGCATAGAGAACAAGGATATGCAGGATACAAGTCAAGACAACCAAGCTACGAGTCGATTGAAATAACTTATAATCAATTCTCTTCTTAAAACCTAGTTGCATAGACAACAAATCTAAGTTCTAAGTTGTTTTCACAGAACAGATTTGTCCACGGTCCAAATCTAATCCAACAGTAGAAAATCAATCAATTCAACAAGTTAGCTACTCATGCAGAATCAATCAACATTCATATAATGAAGCAGAAGAAAATTAATATTAACCAAAGGATAAAAATCAATTACCAAAACCTCACGAGTTCATACATCAGAGCTTCAACTTCAAACAAACCCCAAAGGGTTTAGCTCTCCATAAAAACTGAAAGAAACTCTAGGTTAAAACTAAAAAGAGACTCTCTAACGTATGCTCCAACTGAATACGAAACTAGGTATAAATACTAAAAACAACCGAATAAAACTAAATACTAAAGATAAAATAAAAAACATAAGATAAAATAAACGAAGTCGGCGCTGGAAACTCGCCGCCTGCGAGCGCGGGTTCATAGCCGCGGGCGCGGGTCTTCTGCGTCTCTCCATCCTCGCGGATCTCGATCTCCCCGCGGGACGGGTACTAGGCCGCGGTCGCGGGTCTTTTGACAACTTCCTGGTGTCAACTTCGAAGGTGGTTTTTGACGCACTTAGAGTTGGAATTTGAACTCGCCGTAAAAACATGAATTGTAGCTCTTTGAGTTAGCTTTCCAATGATGCCAATTTCAGCTTCATCCGATCATCGTAGCTCCCGAACGATGCGTCACAAGAAAATGGCATCAAAACAACTCCAAATCAACACTTGTCTTCAAAACTCTTTCAATTCTTCAAATCGTGTCTTCGGTCTTCATATTACAATTATGATCAAAACTAACCTAAACACACTCAAATCATACCTAAAATACAAGAGTTAACCTATACTAAACTAGAGCGTATCAGCAGGGGAATCTTGATAGGTTGGGAGACGACTTGTGTCGATTCTACCCACTGTCGGTTCCTATAGTACAGTGTGTCTAGGTTCTGTTGTGTTTACATTCTTGTTTTACCTTTTGTTCAAAATCTTTAGTTTATATCTAAAAACTAACTTGATTGGTTGATCAATTAAACAGGTATAAGAAGAGGAATGATCTTTACAGAGTAAAGCCCTACGATGGAGTTATGGACTTCTCCATGTGGAAGGTCAAGATGCAAGCCATCTTGACTAAATAAATGTGCTATATGGCTGTTACAAACAACTGGCCAGCAAAATACTTGGCTGCTAGAAGAGTAGAAATCCGAGATCAAGCACATGTAGAGATCATGCTTAGGCTGACTGATGCGGTAGCCAAGCAGGTTGTAAGTCATTCTGACCCTAAAGATCTCTAGGATGTTGTTGATGAGATTTACTTGAAAAAATCTTTGCCTAGTAGGATTTCACTGTTGTGCAGGCTTTTCATGTTTAAAATGGATACTAGCATGACTCTGAGTGATAATCTTGACAAGTTTCTTAACCTGACTCAAGACCTAGCTAGGTGTAAAGAGGAAATCAAAGATGAGCATCAAGTTGTTATCCTTCTCAATTCTCTGCCATCTCAATTTGATGTCATTAAGGATGTTATTCAATATGGTAGGGATGACTTGACTGTCAATAAACTCACTGAGGTTATCATTCAAAAAAATGAAACCCTAAAAGTCTTTAAGATCAAAAATGGGTCAAAATCTGAGAATAAATCTAAGTCTAAGAATGAAGTGATGTTTGTTAAAGGGAAGGGGAAGAATAACAACAACAAAAAGAAGAATGAAAAGAATGACAAGTCAAACAACAAAAAGTTTGATGAAAATGTTAAGTGTTATTACTGTGGTATTGTTGGCCATTACTCAAATGACTGCAAAAAGAAAAAGAGGGATGAAAAAGAAAAGAACAAAGATAACTCTAAAGGGTTCACCAACATTCTTGAATCTAATACCCATGTTGATGATGATTGGATCTTAGACTATGGTTGTACAATGCATGCAACTCCTCACAAGGAGTGTTTTGAGTCTTTGTCTATACATGATGGTGTTGTTGTTATGCTTTGTGATAATATTGTTTTGTCTATTAAGGGTATAGGGAATGTTCCTCTTAGAATGCATGATGGAAAGATTAGAACTATTCAAAATGTTAGATGGGTCCTTGATTTAAGGATGAATCTTCTCTCTAAATCTATTTTAGATGTTCTAAAGTGTCAAATTCTTACCTCAAATGGAATGAGAAATGTTATTAGAAATAATACAATTCTCATAAAGAGCATTAAGAAAGGAGGGTTGTATCATGTTATAGCAACTCCTGAACTTAATGTCTCTAAAGAGGCAAAGAATTCTGACATTATAGAACAGACTAAGACTTGGCATGCTAGAATGGGTCATATAGGCAATACTGGTTTGCATCATTTATATAAGCATAACATGATTGATGTGAATCCCTGTGATATTACTTTATGTGAAACCTGTGTGCTTAGTAAGAAAACATCTCACAGTTTTGTTAAATCATCTTATAAGGCTTCTAAACCCCTGGAGTATGTTCACTCTGACCTCTAGAGTCCTGCACAGGTAAGCACCATTGGAGGTAGAAGGTATTTCCTCTCCCTGATAGATCACTTTTCTAGGAAAGTGTGGGTTTATCTATTAAAAACTAAAGATGAAGCTTTTGAGAATTTTAAAAACTGGAAGATAATGGTAGAAAGTCAATCAGAGTTCACTCTTAAATGCCTAAAAACTGATAATGGCCTTGAATTTTGTAATAGCATGTTTGATGAGTTTTGTAAAAAGAATGGTATTAAAAGACACCTAACTGTGTATGGTACCCCTCAACAAAATGGGACTGCTGAGAGAATGAATAGAACACTACTTAAGAAGGCCAGATGCCTTCTCATTAGTGCAGGTATGAAAAAATCACTCCGGGGAGAGGCTGTAATAACAACAACCTATCTCATTAACAGATCCCCTTCATCTGTGATAGGGTTTGTCACCCCTCAGGAGAAGTGGACTGGTAAAAAACCTGACTTATCACACATAAGGCCCTTTGGTTGTAGTGCCTATGCACAAATTTCCCAAGGAAAATTACAACCAAGAGCTTTAAAGTGTGTAATGTTGGGTTACCCAGAGGGTGTAAGAGGATATAAACTGCTTCTTATTCAACCTGGTGGGTACAAAGTCATAACTTCTAGGTCTGTCACTTTTAATGAAAAAGATTTTCATTTTAAGTCAATTCTAATACCATCTTCTGAGAACTCTTCTACCCCTCAAGACAGCATGAGTAATGAACATGGTGGCCAATTCTTCAATCCACAACAAACACAAGAAAGTGAATAGGAAGATGATTCTGAAGAAGAACCTTCAACACCTGTCTCCTCAGCATACACAGTGCCTACACCTCACGAATTGGGTGGGGGAGTAAGTAGTTCTCACTCTGATAACCCTGAATGTTCTAGTAGTTCTTCTGAAAACTCAGTTAACCCTGTCCCAAATAATCATGAAAATGAAAATGCTGATAATGATGTTCATAATAACTTGCCTGCTTTGACTGATCCTATGCATGATAATGAACTTGTTGACTATCAACTTACTAGGGACAGGGAACCTAGACTGAGGATTCCTAATACTAGATTCAGGGAATTTGTGAACTTGCATGAATTGCATGATTCTTACTTGATATAGAACTACCATAAAATTGTTGAATATGTGTTAGAAGATGGAAGATTGAGTTTTGATGGTTCCAGGGTCAGTGACCCTATGTTTGCAAGTCGAGTCGGCGACTTGGCTAAGTCACTGACATAACCAGCTGGCGAAGCGATCTACTTATGGAAGGAACGCACAGATCTTGTGCGTTTAATTGAAGACAGCTGCGTGTTCTATTTTAGGAGAAGATCATCAAAAGAGTGCTAAAATCAAGATGAAGATAATTGTGATTCTCCTAGAATATTTGAGTATGCATATAATTGTTTATTTGGAAAGATTTGTACAAGATTAAGTGTATATTGTTTTCCTAATCGAATGGAAAATAATATACACGAGATCTCTCTATTACCTTAGTTTAAATACTCGTTTGTCTAGGCTAATTGTAAGACTTGTGAGCTGAATTTTCATATTGTGTAAGAAAGAAAAGAGTGTGCTTGTGCGTGAGATTCGTACAAGTGGTGAGTCAAGAGATCTTAGGCATAGCGTGAGATTGAGAGTGTGAGTGCAAAGGTAGAGCGTGGTTCAAGGGTGTGGGATTCATTCTTGTACACGGGAGAGCTTTGTAATCACTCAAGAAATCAATAGAGCGAGTCTAAGGACTCTTGAAATCCGACCAAGTGATAAACTTGGAAGGGAGTGGTTTTTCTCTAAGTAAACTAGTTGATTTACGAAGAGTTTCCACTATACATCGCTTGTCAGTGACTGTTGGTAACGTTTAATTTACTGCGTGTTTATTCCGCTGCTTTATTACTCAAAGTCGACGACTTCGCAGGAGTAGCCGACTCGTTTAAGTACTAACGATACTACAATTGGTATCAGAGCTAAGGCTCTAGATTGTGTTTTTAGTACTTTTCATACAGGAAAATGACGTCCACCAACACCTCTGTGAATGACTCGTTCTGGAAGCCTCCAATCTTAAGGGTAGGAGAGTATGACTGGTGGGTTGAACAGATGAAATCTCATATCTGTTCTCTTGATGGTCAACTTTGGAAGGTGATAGAAGTTGGTCCAGAAACCTTTGCTCTTGGAAAGGATGGAAAAACAGAAAAGACCACGACTGAGTACGACGATGTTGACTTCAAAAAACTGGAAAAGAATGCTAGAGCAAAGAAGGTCTTACATCATGCTCTTACTGAAGGAGATCTCAAGAAGGTGATTGGCTACAAAACGGCTAAAGAAATCTGGGATGCTCTTAAAAGACTTCATCAAGGAAATGATGATGTAAAGAAGGACAGGATTATTAGTCTTGAAACAGAGTATGACAACATTTTTCAAGGAAAAGGAGAATCTCTTCGTGACTATCATTCCAGATTTCAGACGATTGTGAATCAACTGGAGTTTCTTGGTGAAGAAATTCCTCAATGGAAACTCACCAACAAGTTGATCTCTGGCTTGAACAAAAGTTGGGACAGCATTGCTTCGTCCCTTCTTACTCAAAAGGAAACCAAGTCGCTGACCTTGGAAGACCTTGTTGGACAACTCACTATGTATGGAGGCATTCAACAAAGAAGGGTTGAAAGGCTTGATTCAGAGAAAGTAAAGAACATTGCTCTCAAGGTTGAAAGGGCTTTTGATTTGGCTCAGGGAGACGATGACACTGATGGAATAGATGAGGATGTTGCTCTCATCTCTAAGGCTATGAAAAGGCTGTGGAATCGTAACAAAGCTCCCATAAAAGCTCTAGAATCATCCAAAGAAGGGAAAGATATGAAGGATGTCATTTGCTATCAATGTCAAGCTAAGGGACACTTTGCCAAAAATTGTCCAAAGAGGAAAAGTGGAGAAACCAGCAAAGGCATGATGGCAACTTGGGACATGTTTGACGATGATGATGAGGTGGCACCAGCAAGAGGAAAATGTTGCATGGCCATTGAAGACAATCCTTCTCAAGAGGTAAACGACTCTGAACTTTCTTCTCTTTTAATCAAAAACACAGTTGGTTGCTATCATCGAAAAGCTTGGAACTTAGGTCAGTGAGTTAAGAGAAAAATTGGAAGAAAATGAAGAAACAATCTCCAATCTCTTCGATGATAACAAACACTGGTCCTCTAAAGCAATCGAGCTTGAAAAAGTCTCATCCCCTAAGTCAGTAACATGTGAGTTGTGCTCAGATTCAAATATCCAAGTCACTGAATTGCAGAAACAAGTCACTGACCTGGAAAAACAAGGCACTGACCTAGAAGGTGAAAGACTCATGCTCAGACTGGGTAATGCTAAGCTATCCAGTGAGATAGAAAAATTTAAAGTCGAAGATGAGACCAAAAGAAAGAAATGGTTAGATGAGTTTGTTGCTGAAAAGGCTCAAGATGTCAGAAATGACTATAAAAAGAAATTTGTGAAGGAGGTAGACAGATCTGGAATTGGCTTTGTTCGTGCACCCAATACTCAGGGTACCAAGGCTGCTCCCCTCGTGTCTAAAGGTAAAACCCCTATGTGTAATGACAATGCAAGATGTTCTGCACATGTGGTGGCTAAGCCTGACAAAGGGAAGCAACAGTGGTATCCTGATCAAAAGGTACACAACATATGGCAAAAACAAGTCCATAACTCGGCTCCGTCACAAATTGACTTTCAATCTCGCATCAAAAACAAACCCATCTATCCGGGCTATAGCAAATATGTTGCCCTAAAGTCTCATAGGACATGTTGGTATTGTGGCAAGCCTAGTCACTATCAACATGATTGTCACAAAAAGGCAAGAGATGATGAAAATGCAAGGTCACAGACTCTAAGTGATAGTCATGATAGATCCACTGTCACTGACTGTCCTCCAGGATCCATGTGTGCTAATTGTGACAAATGTTGTTGTAGGAGTTATTATGTTGCCAAACCCAGAGGAGTTAAACAACTCTGGGTTCGTAAGAACTAATTGTTTCAATACAGCTTGAAGTGGGTGACCAGGAGCCCTGGTTCATTGATAGTGCATGCTCAACTCATATGTCGGGAAACCCCAGGGATTTCGTCTCACTTCAAGAATACAAGGGAGGTAAGATTACCTTCGGCAACAACAACAAATGTGGTATTACTAGTATAGGTACGGTAAGATTTTCAGATAAGCTAACTATAGACAATGTGAATCTTGTTGATAATCTGAGTTTCAAGTTATTAAGTGTTTCCCAAATCTGTGCTAATGGAAAATATCAATTTGTTTTTGATAAGAATGGTTGTCAGGTACAAGAGATTAGTTCAGGAAAAATTCTTCTGAAAGGGGTATGTGAAAACAATCTGTATAAGGTGGACCCCTGTTTTGAGCCTGAGGAAAAATTGTGTCTTAGAACAGTTACTGATGTCGCCGACCTCTGGCACAAGAGATTTGGTCATGCGAGCTTTCAACTTTTTGACAAGCTTCATAAGCAAGAACTGGTTAGAGGATTACCCAAGATTGATCCAAACAAGCATGAAGTTTGTGAGACTTGTGTGAGAGGTAAACAAGTAAAGTCTTCCTTCAAATCCAAAAATGAGGTAAGTACCACTAGACCTTTAGAACTTATTCATATTGATTTATGTGGTCCCATGCGAGTCCAAAGTCGTGGAGGAAATAGCTATATCTTTGTCATTGTTGATGACTTTTCACGGTATACTTGGACTATTTTTCTATCTTCTAAAGATCAGGTCTTTGAAAAGTTTGAAGCATGGGTGAAGGTTGTTGAGAAAAAGCTTGGAGTGTCACTTGTATCAGTCAGATCAGATCATGGAATAGAATTCGACAACTCTGAATTTTTTTCTTTTTGCAAGAAGAATGGCATAAGTCGCAATTTCTCAGCGCCAAGAACTCCTCAACAGAATGGCGTTGTTGAGAGGAAAAATCGTGCCTTGGAGAACATGTCACGAACTATGCTCATTTCTAGTGGCCTTCCAAGAAATTTCTGGGGTGAAGCCATTAATGCATCATGCTATGTGATGAATCGTGCTATGCTTCGTCCACTACTTGGAAAAACTCCGTATGAGCTTCTTAGAGGAGTTAAGCCCAGTGTCGCCCACCTGCGCACTTTCGGATGTAAATGCTATGTCCACAACAATGGCAAAGATAGTCTGGGAAAATTCGATCCAAGAAGTGATGTTGGAACTTTTGTAGGCTATTCTCCTCATAGCAAAGCCTACAAAGTGTTCAATAAAAGGACAAGAAGGATTGAAGAAAGTGTTCATGTAGTGTTTGATGAAAACACTATGGGAGAATCGATGATTAAAGATCTTGATGATGGTGATCAAGGATATTATCTGGTTCAAGACGACTCTCTCCCAATGACTACAAAAGAATCAACAATCAGTGACAATGCTGAAGTCACCGACTCAGACAATACAGGGGGAAGGAGTCAAAATCAAAGTTCAAATGATAGTGAATCTGATGACGAGAAAACACCTGATAGGAGCTCAAGCATGGAGAACTCAGAAGAAGATTCGGTGAGAACTCCTCAGACTCAAGTCGGTGACCTGACAGAGATACAGGTCAGAAATTATCAGCAGAAAAGTGCTCATCCTTACTGATTTCTCAAAAGGTGTGCAAACTAGATCTTCTCTAAACAACTTCTTCGCTTTCAATGCTCTCATCTCTATGTTGGAACCTAAAAATGTGGAACAAGCGTTGAAAGATTCGGATTGGGTTAGTGCCATGCAAGAGGAGCTTCATCAGTTTGAAAGAAATAAAGTTTGGCATTTGGTCCCAAGGCCAAAAGGAAGATCTGTGATTGGAACACGATGGGTGTTCAGAAATAAGCTGGATGATGAAGGAAATGTGGTCAGAAACAAAGCAAGAGTGGTAGTTAAGGGCAATAATCAACATGAGGGCATTGACTATGATGAAACATTTGCTCATGTGGCTCGTCTTGAGGCTATACGATTTCTCATTGCCCATTCTGCGCATCATGGATTCAAGTTACAACAAATGGATGTCAAGACTGCATTCTTGAATGGATATCTAAAAGAAGAAGTGTATGTCGAACAGACTACTGGTTTTGAAGATGTCGCCCACCCGGATCATGTCTACAAACTGGACAAAGCACTCTATGGATTGAAGCAAGCCCCGCGTGCTTGGTATGATCATTTACCTCAGTTCTTGATTCATCATGGCTATGTTCGAGGAAAAGTTGACAAGACTCTGTTCTTGTTAAGAGAAGGAAGTCACACACTAGTTGTTCAAGTCTATGTCGATGACATCATCTTTGGTTCAACAGATGATAAACTAGTGAAGAAGTTCGCCGACCTCATGTCTAGTGAATTTGAAATGAGCATGGTTGGTGATCTTAAGTTCTTTTTAGGACTTCAAGTTGTTCAAAATGAGGATGGGACATGAGTTCATCAACAAAAGTATCTTAAAGAATGTGTTAAGAAATTCGGTCTGGAGAATGCTAAATCATTTGATACCCCCATGTCGCTGACTACTTCGCTTGGAAAGGATGACAAGGATCCAGAAGTTAATGCTACTATGTACAGGGGTATGATTGGTTCATTGCTCTATCTCACTGCAAGCAGACCGGATATTGTGTTTGGAGTATGTCTATGTGCTAGGTTTCAAGCTGATCCAAGAGAGTCTCACTTGAAAGCTGTTAAAAGAATCATTCGCTATCTTAAGGGGACTGACAATCTGTGTTTATGGTATCCCAGAGGATTTGATTTTGAGCTTGTCGGCTACACAGATGCTGATTTTGCTGGGAACAGGGTTGATAGAAAAAGCACTTCAGGGATGACTCAATTTCTTGGGCCTTGTCTTGTCTCATGGGGATCTAGAAAGCAAAATTTTGTAGCTCTATCAACAGCAGAAGCAGAGTACATCGCGGCTGCAGCGTGTTGTTCACAACTATTATGGATCAAGCAACAATTCAATGACTATGGTGTGCAGTATGGGTCAGTGCCCATACTATGTGACAACGCTAGTGCAATCAACATCTCAAAGAATCCGATGCAACATTCAAAGACAAAACACATTGAGATAAGGCATCACATTCTTCGAGATTGTGTGGAAAAGGGCATGGTCACTATGGAATTCTGTAGAACAAGTGATCAAAGAGCGGACATCTTCACAAAGGCCTTGAATCGTGAACCCTTTGAACAACTCCGCATGGAATTAGGTATGATCTCTCTTCAATGATCTATTTCCCTACATGAATTCCCTCGATGATTGGCTAGAATTGATTGCTATGCATATGTTTTGAAATCATGCTTTTATGGTGTAATTCTTAAACATACTTGATAAACATCATGTTTAGGAAACCCCATGCATATGACTGTCGATGACTTTCATCACATTCTGTATATGTGCAACCCTTTTGAGCTCTTTGTTTTGGCCCAAAAGAATCAACTTGATGATCTTGACCCTCTTTATAAGCCCAAATGATATTTGATTCTAAAACCAGTCCCTAACCTATCATGTTTGAGAGTCTCTATGAGCCCATCTTTTTATTATCTTTATTTAACGGAGACTTATCATCATGATCGACAAATCCTCAAAAATAAAATTTTACTTGGTTCTCTTTGGCACTCCCTGTGCAAACCCATCACCAAGTAAGTTCTTAAAAGAGTAAGTCATGTGTGGACAAAAGTCACGGATATACGAAAGAAGCAGTTTTGTGGTAGAAGTCGCCGACGTGCTCAAGGTCAGTGACTGTAACTTTCGGCGCGAGAAAAAGATCATGGCTTAACAATATCTTTTGAAATTGGAAAGTGGATTTCAAAAGAGAGGAAAGAGAAGATCTTGTGATTTGACAACTTCCTTAATGATGGAAGTGGATTCCTTTATTATGCCTCAACCGTCAAGATTAAAGGTACACTCTTCTCAATCTGTTTTTTTCTCTCTCTCAACTTCTACTCTCTCTCTCTTTCGAACCCGAAAACCTCAAGCCTTCATCCTTCTCCAATGGCGTCTCCATCCAACTCCGATCTTCCTGCCTCTCCCAAACCCAAAATCGACCGCCCTGAATCGGCAAAGAAGAAGATTCTCGCACTTTTCGGCGACGATTTTCTTCGAGCCCTTTTTTCCGGGGAATCGTCTTCCTCCATTGTCCCTCCAACCGCCATGGAACCTCAATCCCAAAACCTAATTCCTCCATAGAACCAAAATCCGAATCCCTCTCCTCCAAAATCAACACCCTCATCCCCCGTTACCACTGAAAAACTCCAAAATCCCCTTCCTCAAATCGAAACCGAAACCCTAACCGCTTCACCAGAGTCTGGAAAAATGCGCCAAACGGCGCAACCAATGGTTTTTCCAGAAACTGGTGAATCCTCTTTACCCAAATCCCTAAACCCAGAGATTGTAGAGGAAGAGAGAGCGAAGACTCTGATTATGGGGTCGATGGAGTTTGAGGAAACAGAGAATGTAGTCGGGTCGTTTGGAGAAGAGAAAGAAGAAGAGGCTGCTGAAAAGGAGAACCAACGACTATCTCCTCAAGGAAAGGCTGTCAATGACTCCTCTAAAGTCATCGACATTGATGTTGATGCTGAGAATGCTGACAAGGTGGCTGACAAGGATCCCTCTCGAAAGGAATCAACAGACAACTCTGAAGAAGGTACTCCCTCTGATCCCATCTTGGTTTCTAAGAAACCCATTTATGGTGAGTTTGTTAAGAAAAATCTGGAAAAAGACCTATTTGGAGATGACTCTGAGTTGCTCAAAGACGAAGAGATAGAAATGCCTCCTCCTTTTCGCCCTAAAACTAGATCTGCTAGTGCTAGAGCCTCGGCAGTGGCTCTTAAAGCCAAAAAGGGCAAGGGGTTGGAAACCCTGAGGCTGCCTCAAAGGGAGGTGACTCTTCCTTCTTTGAGAAAGTCACTAGGAAGAAAAGGGGAAGATCTCCTAATTCTGCTGTTGGGTCTAGTAAAAAGAGCAAGAAAACAAGTGTGAGCATTGATATGTCGTCTAGGGATTTCACTAAGGATCTGTTGTGGGATGAGAATTTCATGAAGGAGTTCAAACTGACCAAGGTCCTTGACTGGTTGAAAAAGCAGAAGTGGGATAAGTTAATCCAAGGGGAACATGAGTACAATCCATTGATGGTTAAGATATTTTATGAAACTCTAGTTATTGAAGATACGGGGAACATGACCATAGGGAGGTACACCATAGATAAGAAGACGTATTCCTTTACAAGCAAGAATGTCAGTGACATTCTGGAAATTCCTCATGAAGGTTTTGCTGAGTACTACAAAGGAGGTTGGCCTGAAGGAGTTGAGGACCGTGAGATCATCAAAACTGTCACTAACAGTGATGATAACTTCATGAGCCCTTATCTGGTCAACAAGATGGGAATAGAGAAGAAGGTAATGTTCAGTTACCTCATCAGCAACCTGCTGCCAAGGGAGCTCAAGAGGAATGCTGCTTCTATTCAAGATCTGCTGGTCATGGACAAGATCATCCGAGGGAAGAAGATTAACATGCCACGTCTGATGATGCTTCACATGAAGCATGTGCTTGAAACTGCCAAGCATGCTCTTCCCTATGGAATGCTGATTGCTCTGATGATGTATGAGCATAAGGTCTATGTGGACAGCCGTGTTGATGTCCTCAACACTAGAGTTCTCAACAAGGAGATGATCAGAAAGTTTGGTTGGAACTGGGCTGATGGTTAGTGGATACTAAAGACATCTGAGGTCAGTGACAAGGGAAATCAAGAAGAAGGACCAAAATCTGCTCCGGTTAATGATGAACTGAAGGAAATCAGGGAGCAGAACATGATTCTGAAGGGGATGATGGAGAAGCTGCAGAATATGGTTGACAGTGCACTGTCAAAGTTGGATGCAATAGATGAGAGGCTCAATGACTTTGGAGCCTGATGTCAGTGACAGTCGTACACTCATCATCTTCTCTATCTCTTTCTTCTTTCCTTACCACATTATTCTCCACTTTACAAGACTTTTTTTTTAGTTCAATTTCGTTGTAACGTATTTCTGGATTGTGTGTGTTTGCATCGTACTTTTATTTTGCTATGGTGGATGACTCTATATGAATGTTTTTGATATTATGATTTAAGTTTCTATATTTGCCTTTGTTTTCTTTTCTTGTTTTAGCAATCTTTTTTATGATACCAAAAGGGGGAATTAACCGGGGGAATAGTTTAATAAGGGGATCAAAATACTGAAATCATGCGGTTACTAAGCTTAGGGGGAACTTTTTATGGTTTTTTGTGCCTCGCTCTATCTACTATGTTGTTTTTGTATGCTGGATAGTTGTTATCAGAACAGGTTGTTTGTCACCGTCAAAAAGGGGGAATTTGTTAGAAAATGGAAGATTGAGTTTTGATGGTTCCAGGGTCAGTGACCCTATGTTTGCAAGTCGAGTCGGCGACTTGGCAAAGTCACTGACATAACCAGCTGGCGAAGCGATCTATTTATGGAAGGAACGCACAGATCTTGTGCGTATAATTGAAGATAGTTGCGTGTTCTATTCTAGGAGAAGATCATCAAAAGAGTGCTAAAATCAAGATGAAGATAATTGTGATTCTCCTAGAATATTTGAGTATGCATACAATTGTTTATTTGGAAAGATTTGTAACAGATTAAGTGTATATTGTTTTCCTAATCGAATGGAAAATAATATACACGAGATCTCTCTCTTACCTTAGTTTAAATACTCGTTTGTCTAGGCTAATTGTAAGACTTGTGAGATGAATTTTCATATTGTGTAAGAAAGAAAAGAGTGTGCTTGTGCGTGAGATTCGTACAAGTGGTGAGTCAAGAGATCTTAGGCATAGCGTGAGATTGAGAGTGTGAGTGCAAAGGTAGAGCGTGGTTCAAGGGTGTGAGATTCATTCTTGTACACGGGAGAGCTTTGTAATCACTCAAGAAATCAATAGAGCGAGTCTAAGGACTCTTGAAATCCGACCAAGTGATAAACTTGGAAGAGAGTGGTTTTTCTCTAAGTAAATTAGTTGGTTTACGAAGAGTTTCCACTATACATCGCTTGTCAGTGACTGTTGGTAATATTTAATTTACTGTGTGTTTATTCCTCTTCTTTATTACTCAAAGTCGCCGACTTCGCAGGAGTCGCCGACTCGTTTAAGTACTAATGATCCTACAATATGCTTTCACTGTTGCTGAGGTTGATAGACAAATTACCCCTGAAACTTATGAGGAAGTTGTGCATTGTAAAAACTCAAATGAATGCTTAAGTGCTATGCATGAAGAGATACAGTCTATGCATGTCAATGATACTTGGAAACTTGTTCCTAAACCTGTTAAGGCTAGACTGATTGATTGCAAATGGATCTTTAAAATAAAAGATGGTGCTAGCCCTAGTGATCCCCCTAGGTATAAAGATAGGCTTGTAGCCAAAGGCTTTACCCAAAAAGAGGGCATTGACTAGAATGACATATTTGCTCCTGTTATTAAATACAAAACCATGCGTCTTTTACTTGCCATGACTGCTGTGTTTGATTGGGAGTTGGAACAAATGGATGTGAAAACTGCCTTTTTGCATGGAAACTTGATTGAAACCATTTATATGAGACAACCTAAAGGCTTCATAGATAAAAACCATCCTGATTATGCCTGCTAGCTTTAGAAGTCCATTTATGGGTTAAAACAATCACCCAGACAATGGAATAAAAAATTTGATTCATGTATGCTTAGTCTTGGTTTTAAAAGAAGTAGTTATGATACTTGTTTGTACTACAAGAATATCAAAAATACTTCTCCCTTATATATCCTGCTTTATGTAGATGACATTCTACTAATTAGTAGCTCTAAGATTTCTATTTCTGGTGTCAAATCTGATTTAAAAAGGCACTTTGATATGAAAGATCTTGACCCTGCACAGAAAATCTTGGGAGTCAGGATTATTAGGAATAGAGCCAAGAGGCAAATTTACCTGTCTCAAACTGACTATATTAGTAAGGTTCTTGACAGGTTTGCCATGACCAAAGCTAAACCAGCTCCAATACCAATTGGAGGGCATTTGGAACTCAACAAGAAAGATAGTCCATCCACTACTGAAGACAAGAAGAAAATGGAGATAGTTCCTTATGATGTAGTTGTAGGAAGTATTATGTATGCCATGTTATGTACTAAGCCTGACCTAGCCTTTGCTATTTCTATACTTAGTAGATACATGTCAAATCCAAGACCTAAACACTGGATTGGTATGAAATACTTGTTGAGATATGTAAAAGGAATAGAGAACTTGGGTCTTGTATATGCTGAGCATAGTCCGAGGACTCACCTATAGGATTATGTGGACTCGGATTATGCTAGTAATAAAGACACCATGAAGTCCACTACAACATACTACTACTGTTGGGCAGGAAATTGCATTTCTTGGAAATCCCATCAACAGTCCATCATTGCACTCTCCTCTATTGAGGCTGAGTACGTAGCAGCTACAGAGGCCTCGAAAGAGGCTACATGGTTACGAAGCATATTACAGGAATTTGAGGACAAAACTTATCTGCCCACTCTCTTTATGGATGGTCAGAATGTCTTGTACTTATGCAAGGACCTTGTCAACCATGAGAGAACAAAGCACATTGATGTGCGACACCATTACATAAGACAACAAGTCGACAACTAGGAAATAAATGTGAAGAAAATACCTGGAGATGAAAACTCGACTGACTTTGGGACTAAAATAGTTCCTACAAACAAATTTGTCTTCTGCAGGGACCACCTCCACATCAAGGATGTAACCTAAGATGTGGGGAAGGTTGGTCAATGATGACGGGGAAATCGACTCAAAACCCACTAACCCTGTTTTTCGAAATATTAGCTCTAAAGTTTAAAGCTGGTTTAAGAGGGCATAATGTTAGATATTAAACCTACTTTAAACTCTAATGATAGAGAAAGAGGCATGGCACATTCCTAGGATTAGTATACTCTACACAATAAGAGAAAATCGGGCTTGAACTCTTGAACCGGTTCAAACCGGGTCCTTGCTCTTTTGTGGCTTCCCGGGATCAATTCTGGTTTGGATGTAACTTAAAGCTTGGGCTTAAGTATTGAGTTGGTTCGAGCTTCACTTAGCTTATGGTTTGGGCTTGCTCTTGAATGGCCCAAAACACCGGCCCAACTCTGATGTCCGAAAGAAGAAGCAAGCGTTTAAGTGAAACGCAGCGTTTAGCACCTTACCTCCTGACCTATCTATTTAAGCTTGCTCTACGGTTTGGGAGCTCATTCATCACTTCATTCTTCGCGGTGCATCGAGAAAAGAGTGAAAAAAGGAAGAGAGAAAGAAAAGAGAGAAGAGAGAGAAGAGAGCCAGACGGTGGAGATCTTGCCGGAGAAGATAAAGGCGAGGCTGTTCTCATTGAGATCCGTGGTGGCACGTCAACACTAAGCTTCATCTCGAGCTTAGTCAGCCTGATAGGGGGGCGAAACCCTATCTTACATCCCTTCTTCTACCTCTGTACCTTTGTTCTTGAGTTTCAAGTTGTTTTCTCTGTCTTTTATGTTTGAGTTCTGATTTCCTGGATCTGTGTAGCCGTTCTTGTAATCTTCTTCGAAAACTTAGTGGATATTGGGTTGGTTTCTCCGAACTGAGACTCCCGGGCCTAGGATCTTTGATCTGAATCGGGTCACCAAACTTGTTGTGTTCTCTCGCTTTACAATTCCTTTAAGTTTCTTGTTCTTGCTTTATACTTGTGAGTTTAGATTGTTAGGGTTGCGAGTTTCATAGCTAATGAGCCCGTTTAGCCAATTTTGAACAAGTAAACTCTCGCAAAACCCTGAAACAGTACAACCACTAGACTATCTTTGGAAGCCAAGAGAATAACAGAATAGAGCATTTCACTTGCAGACCTCGACATCGATGGTTTGAGCACCTTCAATGGAGCTCTAACCTTGAGTCCTTCATGAAAAGAAAAATTGTAAAGATGTGAGGAATGTCCGGAATCGCCCCTCAAGAAAAAGTGAAAAAATAATAGTTTTTGAATGATAAGAGACCAAAATGGATCTCAATCATTAAAGACGCTTTGAGTGTAAAACTCAAAAGCCTAAAAGTTTAAACTCGCATGAACAAGCAAGAATAGAAACTTAAAAGAATCAAAAGCAAGAGAACACGACAGATTTGATGACCCGTTTCAGATCAAAGATCCTACGTCATGGAGTCTCAGATCGGACAGACCAACCCAAGATCCACTATGTTTTTAAAGAAGATTACAAGAACGGCTACACGGATCTAGAAAAGAAGAACTCAAAAATCAAATATAGATAAAACTAGAAAAACAAGCGAAGATATAGAAGAAGATGAAGAAAGGGATCTGTAGGATCGTTAGTACTTAAGCGAGTCGGCGACTCCTGCGAAGTCGTCGACTTTGGGTAATAGTAAAGCGGAATAATCAAACAGGAAGAATGTTACCAAAAGTAAATGACACGATGTATAGTGGAAACTCATTGTAAACCAACTAGTTTACTTAGAGAAAAACCACACCCTTCCAAGCTTCTCACTTAGTCGGATTTCAAGAGTTCGCCTTTGACTCGTTCTATTGATTTCTTGAGTTTAAGCTAGAGTAAGAGAGATCTCGTGTGATATCATTTCCCATTCGATTAGGGAAATGACACACACTCAATCGTTACAAGTCTTTTCCAATATATCAAGTAAGCACATATAAAATATCACAAGAGAATCATTTCATATTCTTCTGATTTTTGCACTCTTTTGTGATGATTTTCTCCATAAATAAACACCTCAGCTGTCCTGTAAAAAATCGCACAAGATCTGCGCATTCCTTCCTAAAATAGTTTTCTTGCCAGCTGGTCGTGTCAATGACTTTGTCGAGTCGCCGACTTGACATGCAACTTCGAAGTCACTGACTTCTTGGAACCATCAAAACTCAAAAACTTTTAACAAATCCCCCCTTTTTGATGGTGACAAACAACCTGTCCTAATAAGATCTTTAAAGCACACAAGAAACATCATTGAATATAGAGCGAACGCAAATATCATAAAAAGTTCCCCCTAAGCTTAATATCCACATGTTTTTTAGTTTTTTTTAGATCCCTCCGTTATAAATCTATTCCCCTGGTTAATTCCCCTTTTGGCATCATCAAAAAGATTGCTTAAATGAGAAATAGAATCAGAGGCAAATCATGGAAACTTAAAACATAGAATCAAAACAGTCATAGTAATCATCCACCATAGCAAAAGAGAAATTGTATGACGCAACCACAAACAATTCAACATGCAGTACAACCAAATCAAACTAAAAACAAAAGTCTTTTAAACTGAGGAGATGATGTGGTAAAGATAGAAAAGAGGGATAGAGAGAGTCATGGACTTTGTAGTAGTCAGCAACATCAGACACCGAGACTATTAATCCTTTCCCCGAGATGCTTAATTCTTGACAGCAAAGTGTTGCAGGTGTACTGAATCTTCTCAACTATACCCCTTAAAACCAAATTCTGATCCTTCAATTCCTTCAGATCAGCAGCCACTTGAACAGACTGAGTTCCTTCCTATGGTTGGTCCTTGTCACCAACATCGATGCTCTTGGACACCCATTTTCCATCCACCAGGTTCTAGCCAAACTTTCTGAGCATTTCCTTAGTCAAAAAAACCTTGTCTTGATGACTTCATCACCGTTCTTATACACATGATGCTCAGACATAAGCATGTAGATTAGATTCCCATAGGGAAGGACACGCTTTGGACTTTCAAGAACATGCCTCGTATGAAGCATCATCAACCTGGGCATACACATCTTCTCACCTTTCCACACTCTATCCATCACAAGCAAGTCTTGGATGTACGCAACGTTCCTCTTTTTCTGTCTGGGCAACAGATTACTGATTACATAATTGAACAAGACCTTTTTCTCAATGCCCATCTTGTTGACCAAATAAGGACTTGAGGGAGGATCATATTGTCAGTGACTGACTTGATGATCTCGGAGTCATTGACTCCCTCAGGCCACGATCCCTTGTAGTACTTAGAAAATCCTTCATGAGGAATTTCCAGGATGACACTCGCATCTTAGCTCATGAAAGAGTACTTCTTTCCAACAGTGTACGTTTCTATTGTCATATTCCATGTATCCTCAATCACCAACGACTCATAAAACATCTTGATCATTCGATGGTTGTAGTCACTTTCTCCTTGCATCAAATTATCCCATTGTTGTTCTTTCAACCAGTCAATCACTTTTGTCAACTTGTACTCAACAAGAAAATTCTCATCCCATAGCAAATCCTTAGTAAACTCCCTAGGCTACACATCAACCACAGTCGCACCCTTTTTCTTTTTACCTCCTCCAGCACTTGCACTAGCCTTAGTTGACGACCTTCCTCTTTTCTTCTTAGTGACCTTCTCAGACATAGAGGAGTCACCTCCTTCAGACCTAACATCAAGGGATGCCAACCCCTTGGCTTTTTTGGCATGTAGAGCCATAATCGGGGCTCTAGCAAGGGTCGATCTAGTCTTAGGGCGAGGGGAGGAGGGAGGCACCACAATCTCATTCTGTTTTAACAAATCAAATTCATCACCAAACAACTCTTTTTGCAGATTCCTTTTAACAAACTCTACTTTCTCAAACACTTCAAAATGAACTTTAGGATCAGAATTAGTACCTTCCTCGGAAATTTCCATGGGAGCACACAATTCTATATGAATGAGCTCTAAAGGTCTAGGGGTACTTACCTCCTTCTTGGATTTGAAGGATGACTTTACATGCTTACCTCTCACACATATCTCACAAACTTCATACTTGTTTGGATCGATCTTGGGCATTCCTCTGACTAGCTCTTGCTTATGATGTTTGTCAATGAGTTGAAAGCTCGCATGGCCAAACCTGTTATGCCAGAAGTTGACGACATCTGTAAATTTTTTGAGATAGTTTTTCTCGGGTTCAAAACAAGGGTCCACTTTATAAAGATTATTTTCACACACCCCTTTCAGAAGAATTTTCCCCGAGTCAATTTCCATCACCTAACAACCTTTATTATCAAAAACAACTTGAATCTTTCCATAAGAACACATTTGAGAAACACTTAGCAACTTAAAACTAAGGTTGTCCACTAAGTTCACATCATCTATAGTCAGTTTCTCAGAAATACTTATCATACATGTACTTGAAATGCCACCTTTACTTTTGTTGTGGAAGGTAATCTTACCTCCTTTATATTCTTGAAGTGAGATGAAATCCCTAGGGTTCCCAAACATATGAGTTGAGCACGCACTATCAATAAATCAGGGCTCCTTGTCGCCCACTTCAAGCTGCAATGAAAGAATTTGTTCTTACGAACCCAGAGTTGTTTAACTCCATTGGGTTTGGCAACAAAATAAATTCTAGGACAGCATTTGTTGCAACTGGCACAAAATGATCCTAGAGGACAGTTAGCGACAACAAGTTTGTCAAAACTATCACCCAAAGTCCACGATCTGGCCTTTTTCTCATCCATGTCCTTTTTGTGGCAATAATGTTGGTAATGACCAGCCTTGCCGCAATACCAATATGTCCTATGCGACTTTAGTCCCACATACTTTTTGTATCCTGGATAGATGGGTTTTGTTGTTGATACGAGATTGAAAATCAATTTGTGACAGAACCGACTTTTGTAATTGTATTTGCCATATGTTGTGCAACTTTTGACCAGGATACCACTATTGCTTCCCTTTGTCATGTTTGGTCGCCACATGTGTAGAACAACTTGCATTGTTGCTACGCTTAGGGGCTTTACCTTTATACGAGAGGGGAGCAATATTGGTACCTTGAGTGTTGGGTGCACGAGCATAGGTAATTCCAAATCTGTCAACCTTCTTCACAAACTTCTTTTTATAGTCATTTCTGACCACTTGAGCTTTATAAACAACAAACTCATCCAACCATTTCTTTCTCTTAGTCTCATCACCAGTTTTCAAATTCTCTAATTCACTGGACAACTTAGTATGACCAAGCCTAAGCATAAGTCTTTCTCCTTCTAGGTTAGTGACTTAATTTTCAATATCCTCAACTCCCTTATATATATTTATAAGGGAGGGATCTAAAAAAACTGAAAAACATGTGGATATTATGTTTAGGGGAAACTTTTTATGATTTTTTCATTTGCTCTTTATGCTATGATGTTTCTTGTGTGCTTTAAAGATCATATCAGCACAGGTTGTTTGTCACCATCAAAAAGGGGGAATTTGTTAGAAGTTTTTTGAGTTTTGAAGGTTCCAAGAAGTCAGTGACTCCGAAGTAGCATGTCGAGTCGCCGACTTGACAAAGTCACTGACACGACCAACTGACAAGAAAACTATATTTGGAAGGAATGTGCAAATTGTGTGCGATTGTTTACATGACAGCTGAGGCGTTTATTTATGCAGAAAGTTATCACAAAAGAGTGCTGATGGTGCATAAAATAGCAAAATAAGAGGTAGGACCGGGGTACGAGGATTAACGGGATTCGACGAGGTTCCCAAGGACAAACTCAAGGCCCATTGCCTTACCCATCCTAAAAAACGACAAATCAAAGAGCTTGATCTCGGGCGTCCCACATCGAGCAAACATCACAACACGATCCCTCAAATCTCTATAAATAGAGGAGAACCTCGTAGGTAGCAAGGGGTCGAAAAACATCTTGAACTCAAGAACTATCTTGCTCGTTGAAGATCGACGTGTTGAATCATCGTTAAAGACCTCGTTACATCCAAGTGAAGGTCCACAAAAAGACTTCAAGTCACCCAAAGAGTCCTCGTTCCTATCAAAGATCTCGCTGCACCATCTCGCAGGCCATAATCACCGCACGCTAAATCCGCTGCTCAATCTCGCTGCTAGAGCTCGCTAAACAACCTGTTGGTGATAGAACCTCGTTAACTAGGAGATCTCGAACCTTGTTAGATCGAGATCTCGAATACTCTAAGAGAGATCTAGGGAGTAATCTCACTGATTGTAATCTCATTACTTGAAACCTCGCAATCTGTAATCTCGTGCTAAAGATATAAATAAAAAGCAAGTGTTTGCGCAGTCGAATAAAAGTAATCTCGTTTCTTGTCCTCCAGCGTTGGTTTATTTCGGGTTTCATCACTGGCGCTGTCCGTGGGGAGCTCTCCTCACCCTAAGCAGTTTCTCGACTCGCTCAAACCTTGGCTTTTGAACCCCTCAAAATGGGTTGCCCAAACAATTTCTTACCCCAACACCCCGATAACATGCCCGAAACTTCACAATGGATGAACGTGGGACCACCACCAGGTTGCCCGTTCGGGGTTCCTCCGGGGTGGGCATACAACGCGCCGCAAAACCCTTACCGATTCCAATGGTACGAATCGGGAATGCTCCCTCGAACCCATATCCCTACCCGGGCTACGGGCAATACCAACAGGGATTCGCCCCTTCATACGTCCCCGTTCCCGCCCTTGGCCAACCCCACTCCTAGTATGTATCCGCGTATGTCCCCGGGCATGTGCCAGGGCAAGAGGCATCGACCAACGACTCATCAACGGAGCGGCTGATGTTCATGTTTTTAGTATAGTTTTTAGTAGGTTTTCTTTGTTTATTAAGTTTAGTTTTGATAAGTTTAGGTTTAGTTTGGTGTGTTTTTGGATAGTTTTGCATATTTTCATAGAAAGTATGGAAGCTACTCTATTTTGTGTATTTTGTAGGTTTTAGCAAGGAAAAGTGCTATATGGAGCTGAATTTGGAGCGCTACAGTGAAAGACAGAGGAATACAAGTTTGAAGAAATCAATGTCCAAGAATTTACGAGATGAAGTGTGGAAGAAATCAAGCCCAGGCTCGTTAACGAGGCTGTAAGGGCTCGTTAACGAGGCCACGTGATAGGAATTTCGAGGGTTGACTTTGTAACTCACCGATCCTGTGCGGGAAATTATTTCCGTGTCGGTAGAGTATCTTTTTGTGATTTTTTTTAGGGTTATTATATTATATTTTAGGTCTTGTTATCTTCTTAGATTTTATTTCTATCTTTTTAGGCTTTTATTTTATCTTTTAGGAAAGTTTTTATCTTCTAGCCTTATTAGTTT